>OZ018385.1:26437573-28837573 GCA_963969555.1 Polydrusus pterygomalis
CGTTACAAGTAATTTGATCCATCGCTAATTTTTCCAATTTCTTGAACAATTCACACAATGGGCTTTACGGAACAGCACAAAACATTCATGGTTGAAGCGTATTTTCGAATCAGGGTTAGAGTAAATGGGGTGACAATACAATACGGGTTTATGCATGGACGATTTTCACGAACATTTTCCTAACGTTGCTTTTATTGCTGGGGATTTTTATCATTGCCTGAAAAGAACCGTGGCTATGTTTAGGGATAAAGGTTCTATTCAACACAAAAAAGGAGCAGGAAGACCATCTGTAAGAATAGAAGAACTTGTTGCAAACGTTCATGAAATAATGTAAAATACGCCAACAAATTGTATAAGACGCATGTCCCAAGAAGTGGGAAGATCTTATGGAACATGCAGGACTATTCTTAAGAAGCAGCTAAATTTATTTTCTTATAAAGTGCAAGTATTCCAACTTCCAAGAAATACAAGCCGCAGATTTTGAAAGACGCAGGAATTACTCTCAATGGTTTACCCAAAATTTATTGGAAAGAAATGATTTATTTGACCTGACATTTTTTTCGGATAAAGCCTGGTTCCACCTTGTTAATTTTGTAAAAATAAATTTCAATTTGTCTACTTATTTTATTACTCATTAGTTTGGCATACCATGTCATAATATGAATTTGACAAAATTTTAACCTAGATTTGGTTAGATATATATCGTCCCCATATCATTGTGATCTACACCAAGCCCTACGTTTTTTTAATCCAAGCCCTCTTTGATGCAAATAATTTTTGCTCGCACGGTATAAAAGAAACTGATAAATAGAAAACACGTAAAAGATTCACCATAATGTATCAGTTAAACCTTACCGACGTTTATTTTGGTTAAAATATGTCCCAACATACCAAATAAATATAAATCTATAATCGATAATTGAGGGTGTCAGTAGTAATCACTAAAAATGACAAAAAGAACCTTTTTTATATAAAAAAATATACAATTAAGGAACAAATAAATCAAGGATCCGCTTACTGAATCCTGCAGCTTTTATACGGATGTTGATTGAAATTTAGAGGAAATCTTTTTATTGCGTTGGGCGTATAAAATAGAAGGATAATGACAATATGCGGGTAATTTACGAAACGTCGATTGAATTAGAAAAAATCTGACGCTGACACTTTGGGAAAATACGTTTTGCTTTAACGAAAATAGGTAGTTTCGTGGTATTATTGTAATTATTTTATAAAATAAATAGGTTCAAAAACTCGTGGACTATTATAAAAATATACACACAAAAAAGCATCTCATTATAAGAAAAGAAGCTCCTAAATAAATTATTTCTTGTTTTGAGAATACAAAAATTTTTAATAGAAAATACAATATTATGACTATTTCCAAATAGAAACCCGGACAAACTCACAATTTCTCGGGATACAATTTTACGATCTTAAAAGAGTTGATAATGAAAGTCATAATACACCTCTTCTGAGAAACAGGTAGTAAATGATAGATCCGCTAGAGGGGTGGGTAAACGCGGGAGAAGAGAACAAGAGACACTTACATGTCCTCAGTAGTTTGACGATATTTCTGTTCCAATTAAAATTTAAAATTTGGCCAACAATAATTTCTGCAGCTTCCGTTATCCCATCCTTAGAGATAAGGAAAAGTGCAATAATACAACAATGCCAATAGAAAGTTATGTTTCTGCACAAAAGTACTGTACATACAAAACGGTAATGTTGAAAAAAAAAAAATTATTTTTCAGATCGTATTTCTTCCTACTGTAAGACAACGAAAATTGCTAGACCGTTGTGTAGTGATAATATCACGGTAATTTAGCCAATAGGAAATAGAAGTTATTGCTACCATAGAATGGTTTATATCCATTATTGATCTGAATAGTTAACTATTAAATTCTATTGGGGGTGTAAACTGGTTTTATATACTGTATTAGTTCCGACTGGCAGTTGTTATGAAACTTGACATTAACCATAATAATATTTGCTTTCTACGTCTAATAAAGCATATACTTACCATAAAAAATCAGTACTGTAGTTCACAATAATTTAAATAGCTTCTAGTGTGATATGGTTTTTGTCGTTTAATATGATTATCTATTATGCAACATGGTTTACCAAGATAGTAAAATTCGTCCATAGACTATAAAATCCAATATTAATGATTGGTTGTTCAAAATAAGAGACTTCTATTGCTTGCAAATCACATGCAAAGTTTTTAAAAAACTTTTATATACAAAGTAAAAATAAATTATTTGAAACAGGTATTGGTACGATCAATAGAATTCAAGACAGCTAGAACACTCCAAACAGATACGTCAAATCTAATAATACGGCCCTGTATTAGAACGCAAAAATCTATCTTTTTATTTTAAATTGCTTTTATTAAAGTGCGTTGTCACAAGTCAAAACAATATGTTTCCTTCTTAAATTAAAAGAAGGGCTCTAAAAGCTTTGGTTCCAAGAATAAATATGATAATAAAACCAAATGTAGACAACTTTTAAACCAACGGTTTTTCTTAAACAAATAAATTGCCCAAGTTATCCTAAAGATTTGTTATGCCATAAAGTTTTTTTTATGTCCTAAAAGCAAACCCAACCATACTAATAAATATTATCTAGAATCTTTAATACAGCACGTATTATCGTAGTTAAGATAAACAAGGGGACTCCATGGATGGTCCATTATAATGGGATAATAATGAACCATATATTGACAAAAAAATGGAAAATATAGGTAGAACCTGGATTTGTATTTTGACCATTCTATGTATGTGAAAGTCGGATCAGATTTATTCTTTTATTTTCCCTGGATCAGCTTAAAAAGGTTTTTTTTAAGTAAATCTGATTGCTGTACTTTAAATGTGAGGTTATTTAGGAATGTTATTTTGTAAGACCGTTTTTACGGTTATTTTATAAATATACTATGTATTATGTATTGTTTATCTATAGATATGATTTTTAAGTTGAAATGTCCATAAAGAGAGAAAAAGTTTTAATTAAATATCGAGAGGGTATAACTAGAGTCACCTAGCGGTAATGTCTACAATCATAATATTGGGACGACCCTGTTTTATGATCTAAGGCAGAGTTTTAGAGAGAAGTGGCCTCTGATTGGTTCAATAGAATAAACTATCACTTGGTACCGAGGGATAATATTGATTTTAGTACATTCTATAGGGTGGAATAGCTAAATACTTGAAGTAGCATAATTTAAGGGGTTGTGTCTAGAAGTTAGATGCTTAATCAGGGAATTTCACAATTCAGTTCCGAAGTTTCTTTTATCGGGTTCGGTTCAGCAAGTTCCTAAAGTTCTCTTAACGGTTTTGGTTTAGCAGTTCCTAAGTTTCTATTTTCGGGTTCGGTTTGACCAAGTACCAAAGATGCTATTTTCGGGTGTAGTCGCGCGGGTTTTAAGAGTACATATTTTCGGACACATTTCTCTCTTTGATATACCTCTTGTGTAGTGAATCCTTTGTTTCTTAAAAGTGTAAAGTTAAATTGTGGGTCTAAAGGTATGATTGTTCTTTTACCTATAAGTTTCATGGTTTTAGTGTTTTTATAGGACTTTTCAGTTTTGGGGATTATCATAAATTAATCTTTGGGTGATTAAATTACAGGTTTGTATTCATTTAAAAATATTAATTTTTATCTGTTTACAGGGTTTTAAATATTAAATGGGTAATTTTCTAAATCGTACAGTAAACGGATGTCAATAGAAAAATATATCTTTATTAGTTAGCATATTACATATTTTGTATTAGTTTTATAGTCTTTCTTTTTCTTGTTCAGTAACTTTTCTTTCTACCTTTCTTTATAATGTTGTTACTAGATTTATAAGTTGTTGTTTAAACTGGGTGTTGTTTTATTGTAACAATCAATATTAAGAGTTTCATTAACAAAGGTTGAACGGTTTGCTCTCGCGCCCTAAAGACGCGTCGCTGCGACGTTATTGTTAACATCATCACCTGGATATTGCTGTTTCATCGATATTGGTAAGTCGTTTGGTATTAACAGTAGATACAACTAACAGAACAAAACGACCTGGACGTTATCCTGGAGAACTCCAGCATCTTCAAGAGTGCTCTTGCTATAAAATTGTCTTAGTTATTAAATTTATACTCGTAATTCTACCCTTATGTGAAAGGAACAGGTCTGGTATTCTCGGTCAGAAACGCTACCATTGATAATGAATAATGTTTATTATAGTCAGAACGCTACCGCATTTGTAATTAACTAGCAATTAGTGATATACCAGATCAATCCTGTCACAGCGCGAGGCGACTGCCGATCGCTACGAACCCCACCAACGTCTTGGTGGACTATAGGTTCTAACAGATACAATTCGTTTTTGGGGAAACTGTTCTATACTGGGAACAAAATGCGTCACATTGAGAAGATACAATTTATTTCTTAACAAAATTGCTGTATTAAAATGATTATTTAACAAGACTGTGCTGCTAATGGAACTGATTACTACCAATAAAAACACCGTTTTACCAAATCTGAAATTGATATAACACTAAAGCGGGTTTGATACACCAGCAATTCATTTAATATGTGTTAATAAAATATAAGCTATCAGTAGAAACTATGTCTTAGCAAACCTGTTGTATTAGATCATTTTCCTCAGCGTAGATTGTTTTTTGGAATTCGAAAATTCCCAATTGCGAGAGACCGGATTATAAATTACTAGGACATACTAACACTATTATATTACCTTTAAAACCAACTTTCTTTTGACTTGAAGCCATTCTGGCTCACAATTAAACACAAACAATCGACGCCCAAACACCGACGAACTAAATATGAAAATGATATTCTATTTATTCAACTGCCAGAGGCAGAATTATTTGAGGAATATACCATGTGAGAAAATGTACATCTGTTCGTCTTTTTACTTTCCATCATGAATTAATAATCAAATTTTAGGCATCCTGCCTATTAGTAGTAGGTCTATTGGCGAGGAATTTCTAAATGTTTATTACACTGTGCGACAAAAATGCGTATTTTAATAATTCTGGATGATGTTACTGTTAAAAGTTTAATTTAATTTTTGAGAAGAAAAATTGAATACTGGTCGTAGCGACTAATCCTACTCTGCAAACCAAATGAAAAACTTTTAACACACGTATCATATAATATTTTATCTATCCTTCTACTACTCTACTAAACCAGACACGAAAATGTTTTCTTAGTGCTCAGAGAATAAAGTGTTTAGTAGATTTAATTATGAATAAGCCCTACTTAATTAACTTGCAGTTCATTGACTTTAACTTATAAAAATTCATAATAACTAAATTTTAATAAACATTATTGATGATTGCAATAATATTTTGTACGATTCACAATATTATATTAACATCGTAACAACTTGCAATAATATGACTCTCATAATCGCTACTTACGCTCTCCTGTCTGGGAGAACCGGCAGCGCAGCACCGTAAGGGGTGCGTGCCGTAAGCTTAAAAACTACCCGATGGGGAATGACGAAATTTTGTATATGGATTAGGTTGTTAACCCTGCTCAAAACTAGGTATAGTTTGAATTTGCTATATTATACAGTAAAAAAAATTCATTTGTTTTTAGTTTAATTTCATTATTATTGCTTAGGTTAACCATATTGTGCACAAATATTAATATTTAAGATATTTTTCACAAACTCATAATGTACAGGATGCTTATTTAGTGCCGCTAATGTGAAAAAGTACAATAGCTAAGTTATTATTAGAAGTACGTAAAAAATGTTAGTACAAAAGTTGAATGATAGCAAATTAATGGTCTTTTAAGCCATCCTATTAAATCTGAAAATAATTTCAATAATTATAATATATATACTTCCTTGAGGAACTCCTATGTTATAAATTTTTTTATTTGAATATGTTTTTGATATCTATTTTAAACATAGTCGTATGTTTTTTGTCCGCATTCTTTCGATAAGCACTGACTCGTAAGACATACTTTATTTTCTCCTACTCTACTAGTTCTTCTAAAATATTTTAGTTAGTGCAGAATACCAAGACTTTGGGCCACCATGTAAGTATTATAACTAAACAATGTTTTAATGTATAAATTGAACATTTAATATAAATACAATAGCTTTAATATTTAAGAGATTTAGCATAGTCCTTGAACGGTGTCAAAGAATTAGAAAAATAATCAATGATCTAATACTTTAGAGGTAAAATATGACATTTTCAGCGCTCAAGCCAAAGATACATAAAAAATCAAGTCTGATAAGTACGAACATTCCTCACCCCCATATATCGTCTAATTTACTATCGGTCTGTATTCCTACAATGACATATAATTACAATGATTAAAAAACATTTATTATTTATGAATTTTGTACACATGAAACTAATAAAATGGGTCTCAATATAACGTGCGAGCAAAAATTATTTGCATCAAAGAGGGCCTTGCATCTAAGGACGTATTGCTTAGCCGTAGAGCTTAATACCTGTTGGGTGTCAGTATCTACCTGAATTAACAATCAATCAGTTATTCCGTCATCTTCGACAGTCCTTACAACTAATTTGATTCATCGCTAATTTTTCCAATTTCTTGAACAATTCACACAATGGGCTTTACGGAACAGCACCAAACATTCATGGTTGAACCGTATTTTCGAAACGGGGTTAGAGTAAATGGTGAGTGGCAATACAATCCGGGTTTTTGCATGGACGATTTTCACGAACATTTTCCTAACGTTGCTTTTATTGCTGGGAATTTTTATCATTGCCTGAAAAGAAACGTGGCTGTTTTTAGGGAAACAGGTTCTATACAATACAAGAAAGGAGCAGAAAGAACAACTGTAAAAACAGAAGAACTTGTTGCAAACGTTTGTGAAATAATGCAAAATACGCCAACAAATTGTATAAGACGCCTGTCCCAAGAAGTGGGAAGATCTTATGGAACATGCAGGACTATTCTTAATAAGAAGCTAAATTTATTTCTTTATAAAGTGTAACTATTCCAAGAAATACAAGCCGCAGATTTTAAAAGACGCAGGAATTACTCTCAACCCAAAATTTATTGGAAAGAAATGATTTATTAGACCTGACATTTTTTTCGGATGAAGCCTGGTTCCACCTCTCCGGTTATATGAATTCTCAGAATACACGCGTGTGAAGTAGTAAAAATCCCCATTTTTTTTAGAGTCCACATTGCACCCTCAAAAAATTGGTGTCTGGTTAGCTGTTTCCCGAAGAAGAATTGTTGGTCCTATTTTTTTTTTACAGCGGTATAGAGACAATAATTTGAATCCATTTCTGGAGCAATTACTTGACGACGAACTACGTTTTGGATATTTTCAACAGGACGGTGCAACCGCCCATACAGCCGCCGAAACTGCGTTTTTCGACGGCAGATTGATCAGTTTTCGATCAGACATTAAATTCCCACCTAGATCACCTTGTTTAACGGTTATGGATTACTTCGTTTTTCCTCATTTAAAGAACACTATTTTTAAAACACCAGTTGCAAATTTAGAATAATTACAAGAAAGGATTATCCAAGAATGTGGTAACATTTCTCCAGAGATGCCGGTCAACACTTTCGAAAATATGAAGAGACGTGTGAATTTATGCGGTGGCCAATTTCAGAAATTTATGTAATTATTTTTCCTTTTTGTTTCTGTATATTCTTACTTTAGTAATTTTGTAAACAACTAAAATATTTGTTGTTCGGTATAATATCATGTCATAATATGAATTTGACAAAGTTTTAACCTAGATTTGGTTAGATATATCGTCCTCGTATCATTGTGATCTAAACAAAGCCCCACGTTTTTTAATCCAAGCCCTCTGTGATGCAAATAATTTTTGCTCGCACGGTATTAAAATGCAATTTTTCCTATTTATATATTAGTTTCGTGATTAATTAGTTATGAATTAACGATATATGCGATATTGCGAAAATGGAAAGGTTCGTTTAGCCGAGCAAACACGCACTGATTCATCACGAATGCTCATTTCTCATGCTCAATTTCAGGTTGTTTCCCTATTCGCAAATAGCGGAAGCGCGACCGCTAAATATGGTTCGGTGAACCCACAACGATAAGCTCAGTTTGAATGAGAATAATTTGGAAGTGTATATGAGCACGATATTTTTAATATCTTATATGTCATTATACAGGGTTAGGCATTTGGCATTACCTATTTTCAAAAATCTGTTATAAGACCAAAAAACATTTTATTAAAACAAAATTATGAAAAATAACAATATTAATATGTGCAATTTATGTTTTAAAAATAACATCCTTTAAATGACTTCCTTGACTATCTAAACATTTTTGTAATCGGGATCTAAAATTTTGCATAACTCGTTCCAACAATTCTGCTCCAATATTATTTATTTCTTCCAAAATACGTATTTTAAGTTCTTGGATGGTATTGGGACGCCTTTCATAAACCTTTTCCTTTAGATATCCCCAGAGGAAAAAATCAGGAGCCGTCAAATCGGGGGAATTAGCTGGCCACGTTATGTCACCAAATTTTGATATCAAGCGACCGGGGAACATTTCTTACAACAAAATTCGAGTTTGTCGTGCTGTATGTGCGGTAGCCTCATCTTGTTGGAACCAAATATGATTTTGTCCTAGTCTTCGCAATTCGGGCCGTAAAATTACCCGTAACATGTTAACGTAACGTTCGGAATTTATTGTAACATTTCTGTTGTTTTCTTCAAAAAAATATGGCCCTATGATACCAAAAATTGAAACACCACACCATACGGTGACTTTTTTTTATCATGGAGGGGTCGTTCATAAAGCTGTTGCGGATTTACGTCGGACCAATAACGATAACTTTGCTTATTCACATATCCGCTTAAATGGAAGTGCGCTTCGTCTGACATCATCAAGAAATTTAACTGGTTTTCATCATTTTCTAAAATTTGTAAAAATTGTCTACAGAAAGCAATACGAACTGGTTTGTCTGCTTCTTTTAGCTTATGAGCAACTTGGATTTTGTATGGATGGAAGTGCAAATCAGAATGCAGAATTCTTCGCAATGTCCTGTCGGAAATGCGCAACGCAAGAGACTGCCTTGATGCAGATCGATTCGGACTTCTTATCACAGCTTGTCTTACCCGTTTAATATTTTCGGGTCTTCTTACTGTACGTATACCTCCACGAAAATTTGATGCAACATTCCCTTTAACGTCAAAATCTCTTACCCACCTCATTATGGTTTGGCGTGTTGGAATTCTTCCGTGTCTTTCCACATTAAATTCGCGACGAAAATTTCTTTGCACTTGCACAACTGAATTACTTAATATGAATTGTTTTACGACATAAATTCGTTGATTTATCGGAAATTTGTCCATAACAAATTAAATTGCAACTATTGACATATAGGAATGTGTCACTAAAATTGTCAAAATCAAATTATTATTTCCACAGCGCACTATGATAAATAGATGAAACCAGATTCCTAACCCTGTATTTATATCTCATTATTTGTTTAAATTGTTTGTTTTGTGATATTGTGATTTGTATTTTACGTTGATTAAAATACTTATTTGTTTGTACATTTTTTAAAGTGTTTTTTAAGTAATTCACTTAATATTTTAGGATGTATCAGTAGTTCTTCAGGTAAGTTATGTATTCTTGCCACATGTGGGTCATAAATTAGGGACCATAGAGTGGATAAGTAATTAGAATGGGTTTCGATTTTGATTATCGTAGAGTTACTACTCGCTTAAATGTGTTTTACAATTATTCAAGCTTTACAATATGTAATACGCGAACATTACAGTGTAAGAGACGCAGCAGAAAGTATAATGTACTATCGTGCCGAGAAAAAACTGGTACAGCAAATTTGAAAAACGGAGGAACGACATAACATATCTCCTAGACTATAAAAGGTGTCTATAGAGCTGAAAAGGTAAAAATTTATAATTTTTAAAAGGTAACCTAGGTTACATAATAAAACGTTTTTTATTTTGCCATACGGGGTAGAACAAAATATATTCCTTATTGTTTAAATTTAAGGGACAGATTATAGATTATAAACTAAATTTATTAGATTTTTTTTTAAAAAAGTCAAAGATTTTATTTAAATTGTATTTAACATCGCCACAAAATAAAAAACAAAGATAGTAGGTAATAAAATAAATTTAATAAAAAGAAAAAATTACAAATACAAAATTTGTCAAAAAACACACAATTTCTAATATTTGGTCATAGAAACGTTTCTGTTTATTACTTCTTGGAGCGTTTGTGGCATACTTAAAACTAGGTTTCTGCCTAATTCGCCCGTTACTTCATCCCAAGCTTGATTTATTCTGTAGCGTAATTCATCCCTGTTTCTTGGTCGAAAATCATGTTTATACATAGATTTGACCATTGCACCACAAATGTTTTCGATCAGGTTGAGATCGGGACTCTTTGAAGACCAGGGAAGAACTGCGATATTATTCTCTTGAATGTAATTTTTTACAATGCGTGTTGTGTGTATTGGAGCATTATCATGCTGAAATGTAAAATTTTGACCATATACAGCATTTATCGATGATATCATCACTTCATTAAGTATATTAACGTATACGGCTGCAAATAGTCTTCCTTCTACTATTTAGCAAACTCCTGGTCCTCTAGCGCTAATCCAACCCCAAACATTTATAGAATAACGCCCACTTAGGTTGGTTTTGTGGGTGTATATCTCATCATACCGCATGCCAGAAGGCCTATTCACCCGAATTATCCATATTGCATGACTGAAAAGTTTTCTCGTCAAAAAATATAACTGTTTCCAATAAATTATTTTGATTTACATATTCATGTGCAAATTCTAACCTGCCCTGTTTATTTCTTTCCGTTAATAAAATTTTATTGGCAGCACAACGACTTCGTATATCGGAATTTCGAAGCCTTTCTCTGGCAGTATTTGCAGAACCTGGAAAGGCCGTTTCTTCTTTCGCCTTTATTGCTGTTTCAAACGCATGATCTCTTAGATAATTAACCAGTCATCTATCATCATCTTCAGTAAAAATTTTTAGGGTGTCCTGAACTTGCTTTTCTAATAATAGTCCCATGTCTTGCTATTTTTTGTTTTGCCAATAGCACGATACTCTTACTTATACCTGATTCGTCTGCAATATCCCTAATAGCAACACCATCTCGCAACAGACTATAAATAATTGCTTTTTGCTCGGGGGTTAATTGTGGCATATTTATACAAAGAAAATTAGTTAATCATAAAGTGACAATCTTAACTGAAATTTAAATTTCGTATGAAGTTTTACTGGTATCAGGCTTTATATAAATTTTTTTCTAATAGTCTAGGAGAAAACGACATTTTCCTGTGTACCAGTTTTTTCTCGGCACGATGGTACCACAGACCAGAGCCATGAAGTGGAGAAATGAAACAACTTTGTTGCTTTTGCAGGAATACGAAATATTGCCTATTATATGGAATGTGAAGCAGCGAGAATGGTATTCTAAAACAAATCGTGCACCCGGAAGAAGAAGGTGACATCTCAAAATTTGGCAAAATTGAGTTATATACAGAAATCAATTTTAAATATTGTATTCTATCATGAGAAAAAAGTTACATGTGAGCTTTACTTATTGACCGAGAGATGGCGTGTTGTCGCTTTACTGAATTCGCCATTTTTACGCAGCACGTATCGAGATAATCGAGATGATGGTGTTATCTCAATTTGCCTGTGTCTTTTGTGAAGAGCACGTCGCGAATTATCTTAGAGAAAGGTGACATTTCTAGTTGTCTTGTGGCAAAAGATAGTTTCTGTTTAGAAAAATAGTTTTATTTATATTCAATAAGGTGACAAGACGAAATATGTACTTATATTTGCTTATTTTATATTCAAAAAGGTTACTTATATCAAATTCTCCCTGATCTTAAGCAATAACAAACAATGAATTTTACAATTCAATGGGGGCACAAAGTCTGTAACACAAGTCAAAAAATCATTATCCTATTAATGCCTTAAAAAAAAATTAGCAAAAATAAAAAAGACATAATCTTTAAACACCTCTCCTGAAAAATTAGTGATTTTGAGATGTCACCCTCTTCTTCCGGGTGCACGAAATGAGGATCGGATTGAGTCATTGTGCAAGTGCGGGTATTTCTAAAACTTCCAGACATCTAGGGGCTAGTGCAAAGGCCCTGTCTTGGGCAGAAAAATAAAGGGAGTAAAAGAAAAATTAGAGAGTTTTAACAGACTTTGTAAAAATCATTTAGGTAGAAGTAGTGAAAAATCTTAAGTTTCATTTGACTTTGTCGGAGACATTTAAAAGTGGTGAAATGGGAGGGAAACAAATAAATTATTTTTCGTAAAAGTCGAGCTTGAAGCAAAATGCTGTTGGAGTACCAGGCTTGTTACGGCCCAGTTACCCTCGCAGGCGGCAAGCTCCATTACGGCTCAATCCCACTTATTATTTTCTCTATTGCTAACTACATCAGCATTGAAATATTTACTTTGTTTTCCTAATGATGAGTGTTTCTACACTCGAAACATGTTGAATTATTATGAATTACTCTAGGTTCGCCTAGTTTTCTAATAAATTTCTGGAGAAAGAACTTGTGCTTTTCTTCTTTCTATACATTTAACTCCACTTTGAGTATGGACTACTATTGAGTTTTGCCTAATTCGTGTAGAAATTTGAAAGTCTTATGGTTGCTTATAAAATTCAGCAATAAGCATAATGCTTAACATCCTGTCTCTAATTATGATCATTACAATAGTGGGTAATTTTTCTAAGCTTACCGCATTTTCTATGAAAATAAATATTCACAAACCATTCTTATATTATGTTAATAAGGAAAACAAAATAAGGTAACTGGACTTACTTAATACTTCTTAATCAAGGGAACAATATAATACACCAAAACGGTATTTTGTTAGCAAATCCTCTTTTCTGTTTCCCTTGTCTCTTATTTTTTGTAGCTTGTTTTATAAGATTTGGGGACAGCGGCAACCGTTAGTGGTTTATAAGTCAAGTTAAGAAGCTTACAGCAGCTTTGCGATTACAGCGTCTTATTAATATTTAATACGGCATTTATAAATTAAATGGTTGTAGTTATATTGCATGGATTTCTGTTTGACAGTAAAAAATTCAATTGATTAGCAGCTAAAAAATGCCTGACGTCGAAACCCAATCATTGCCGCATTGAGTAACTTTAAAATTCCGTGTTTTTATTTGCGTACAAGAGAAATGTTGAGTAATAGATGTGTTTTGGACTTCCATTGCCTTTAGTTTTTCATATCACAACGTTTCAACTGGTAAGTATCTCCAGTCGTCTTCAGGTAAATACTAAACAAGTTACAAAGCTACGAGCCTATTTATACTACCTAGGGGGGGCGGAGCTAGTGACGAACTCGGGTGCAGTCGTGAGTCATCTGCTTACGTCACCATGATTATTCATCTGCTGACGTCATCCGCTTACGTCATCACGTTTGCATCACTACTCAATCTAAGCCTACACCTATTTAACAAGGAAGGCTTACTGAAACAGTCAGGGTTCTGCAGATATAAGAAACATTTGGAAGCCCTTGTTAAACAGGTGTAGGCTCAGATTGAGTAGTGATGCAAACGTAATGACGTAAGCGGATGACGTCAGCAGATGAATAATCATGGTGACGTAAGCAGATGACTCACGACTGCACCCGAGTTCGTCACTAGCTCCGCCCCCCCTAGGTAGTATAAATAGGCTCGTAGCTTTGTAACTTGTTTAGTATTCACCTGAAGGCGACTGGAGATACTTACCAGTTGAAACGTTGTGATATGAGAAACTAAAGGCAATGGAAGTCCAAAACACATCTTTACTCAAGATACATCATTGTCTACAACCTTCAAACAAGAGAAATATTATCAAAAAAATTACCTTGCCGGACTTCCATTGTCTTTATTTTATTACTTAACACAACGTTTCGGTTAGTTAGTATCTCGAACCGTTTTCAAGTGTAAACTAAATTATAATTCTAAGGCTACTGTCTTAAATACTATCCATGTGCAATGAAGCTTGATTGATGACTCTGCCTACGTGCCCTGAGCGCTGAGCGCGAAGAGCTGATACGGTTTTTGGAACATATAAATAGTATAAGAAAATCCATTAAATTTACCATGGAAACAGAAAAACATTCCACTCTTACTTTTCTCGATGTTCTCGTCAAACGAATTGCTGATAACATAAAAACTTCAGTATACAGGAAACCCACTCACACCGGGCAATTCCTTAATCACGAATCAAATTATTCAAACTCCATAAAACAGGGCACAATTGAAACTCTTTATCACAGAGCATTTAACGTTTGCAACAATCCGGAAGACCTAAATATTGAAATTTCAAACGTCAAAAAAGATTTAAAACAGAATGGTTACCATGAAAGCTAATACAGAAACGAAAGAGGAGCAAGAATTTTTTACAATACCTTATGTCATGGGGATTTTTGAAAAGATTAGAAGGATAACGAAAAACTATAAATCAAAACAGCCTTCAAATCCGGAAATACGCTTAGAAGCTTTCTTACAAAAGTAAAACCCCCTAATAATGAAAACACAAAAAATTGTATGTAGGTATCAAATCCCCTGTGAGTGTGGCGAATCGTACATTGAAGAAACAAAAAAGACCTCTTCCCGTACGAGTAAAAGAACATCTGAAACATACTCAAAGAGGTGAAACTTCGAGATCAGTTATAGCGGAACATGTATGGACCAACCAACATAATATACAGAGGTCAGAAGCCAAGGTTTTGGACACGGAACAGCACTGGAGAAAACGAAAATTCAAGAAAGCAGCTTTCATGAATCAAAATACCCATATATTTAGTTAACCAAGTATACATATTCCCAATATCTGGAAGCCTCCTCTTGTCCAAAACCAAAAGCTTAAACTTCACACTCCAATAAAATACTGCAGTTTACTCAGCATATAAATGGTCTACTTCCGCGTGCATATCTTTCCCTGAAGCTTCTATATGCAAATAGACATTGTTTTGATGTAAAACTTAGAAAATTGTTGTGTGATACCTTGGTGTTGTCTCTGTTCAATTATGGTTTTGTTGTGTACGGCAACTATTTAAACGCTTTTAACAAATATCGTATACAAAAAGTTCAGAATGCTTGCTGTAGATATATTTTTGGTCTTCGCAAATTTGATCATGTTTCGCCGTACATAGCACAACTTGATTGGCTTAATATGGAGAATCGGAGAAAAATGCTGTTCTTAACGTTTGTGCATCAAATAATAAAATCAAACAATCCACCTTATCTTAGTAGTAGACTTTCTAGACGACGGGATTGCCACACTGTTAACGTTAGATCCCGCTCTTTGTTTCACATTCCTCGACATCGGACTGCTATGTTTCAGAGATGCTTTTCGTATTGTTCAGTAAATCTCTACAACAAACTTACATTCGTTCCAAACAATTTAAGTATTGAATCGTTCAAGAAGAAATTGAAACGTGAATTATTACTGACTCAGTCTTGACTGCTAGCCTCCTAATTTGGGCCTAATATGTATATTTGTTGTGTTTACTTTAAATTATGTTAATGCGTATTATTATATGATATGTTATATATATCTATATGTGTGTGTGCCCGCTTTTATATTATGGTTAACACACTGTTATTAGAAATTTATATTGCCATAGATTTATATTGATGTGTTTGATTTTTTGATTATTACTAGGAAAAGGTTAAGTGTAAGAATAGCAGATTCCCATGGTCTCTGCTAAACTTCGCCTTACTATACTACAATATTTATTGTATCCCTTACTATCTTTAATAAAGTCGATTATTATTATTATTATTATTATTATTATTATTAATAAGCACGTAGGCGGAGTCATCAAGCTTCATTGCACATGGATAGTATTTAAGACAGTAGCCTTTTACACTTGAAAACGGTTAGAGATACTAACTAACCGCAACGCTGTGTTAAGTAAAAAAATAAAGACAATGGAGGTCCGACAAGGCAAATTTTTTGATAATACTTCATTGTCTACCACCTTCAAACAAACAAGATAAATGTTAATGAATTAAATTGGTAGGTGATAAAGACTGTGGTTTTTGTGAACTAAAATCAGATCAGAAGTTGCTTATATTTCTTCAAAATCGAAGATAAACTTAATCCAAATCGGAACAAACAACGAAAAAGAAAATTGGGTGTTAATTAGAAAAACCCTTGTACTCTTGGAGTAAATGACATAATATACAGGGTGTAGTAAGTATAGGAACTTGGAAAAAAAAATTATGATTAAAGCGGTCATGAGAAAATTCTGGAAATTACTTTTAAGTTCCTCATTTCATTGCAAGGGGGCACAATTGAAAATTTTTTTTTTTAATTTAAAATTTTTCCGAAAATACAAATATTAAAGTATAACTCTGATTACATAATCGAAAAGCTTAGACAATCATTTTGGTTTCAGGCTCATTGGCGTACCTACCTTGATTAGAGTGGGGGAAGCTATTGAATATGTAAACATTAATATCGCTGTAACTTCTAAACGACTTATCCGATTTTACTAACTTTAAGCTTGTTTGGAAGGAAAAGGTAAGTATCTTCAATCGCCGTGTCCAACAGTATACGATAGTGTTTAATAAAATTGCTAGAAGGCGCAATTTGTAATAAAAACAGTTTTTTCGATTTTATCCCGAAAATTTAAATCATACGGTATAACTATGACATCATAATCGAAAATTAGATGAAATTTGCAAGAAAAGATGTAAAGACCGCAGTTCGATATCTTTGTTCGTTTCAGAGTTATTGCCAAAAAAATAATTTTTAATACAAATTGCGCCCTCTAGCAATTTTATTAGAAACTATCGTGTACCATTAGATACGACAATTGAAGGTTCTTCCAAACAAGCTTAAATTTAGTAAAATCGGATAAATCGTTTAGAAGTTACAGCGATTTTAATGTTTACACATTCAATAGCTTCCCCCATCTCTTATCAAGGTCGGTACGCCAATAAGCCTTAAACCAAAATGATGCAGAATTGTCTAAGCTTTTCAATGATGTAATCAGAGTTATACCTTAATATGCGAATTTTCGGAGAAATTTAGAATTTAGAAAAAAAAATTCAATTGTGCCCCCTTGCGGCGAAATGAGGAACTTAAAATAATTTCCAGAATTTTCTCATGACCGCCTTAATCATAATTTTTTTTCAAGTTTCTATGCCTAGTAGTTTCCGAGATATGGCCGGTGGCCACCCTTAATGAAACACCCTGTATATACTTAGTAAATATTTAACATACCATGTGTACTTTCCGTTCCTGAATTTCGTCTTTGTCTATTCCACGGCTGCACCTTTCTATCTTCATCTGAGCTACTATCTTCGTCTCTATACCTTCTTGACATTCGGAAGCTTTTATTTCGTTTAAATCTAGAGTCATTCGGTAAGACGTATTTTGGAAGACTTTTAAAAAACCATGCGCCAGACTTTTTCCAAATTTCCCTCGTTTCGGCACATATCATGCAAAGATAATGGTCTTTGGTAACACTGAAATCAAATTTAATAAAAATATTAGTTTTGAAGAAGTTGTCTATACTCAAAGTGGAGTTAAATGTATAGAAAAAAGAAAACCACAAAGTCTTTCTATACAAGTTTATTAGAATAGCTAGGCGCACCTAGAATAATTCATAATAATTCGACATGTTTCGAGTGTACAAACACTCATCATCAGGAAAACAAAGTAAATAGTACAATGCTGATGTTGTTAGCAATAGAGAAAATAATAAGTGGGATTGAGCCCTAATGGAGCTTTCAATGGTGTACCGTGTACACGAGGTGTAAAAAATAAATAGTCAGAAGACCGACAAGACTTCAGCATACTGGAAAGTCAAGGGCTAGTGCAAAGGCTCTGTCCTAGTGCACTAGCCCTTGACTCTCCAGTATGCTGAAGTCTTGTCGGTCTTCTGACTATTCATTTTTTACTCCTCGTGTACACCATTGAATGCTTCATTACGGCTCAATCCCACTTATTATTTTCTCTATTGCTAACAATATCAGCATTGTACTATTTACTTTGTTTTCCTGATGATAAGTTTTTCAACACTCGAAACATGTCGAATTATAATGAATTATTCTAGGTTCCCCTAGCTATTCTAATAAACTTGTGGAGAAAGACTTTGTGCTTTTCTTTTTTCTAAAAATATTAGTGTTTGGAAGAATCGAATGATTTTTAGAAGCGAATATTTTGTATTCGAATACTTTTGAAAATCGAATACTTCTCTGTGTTTTAATTTGAATAGTTCCTTCAATAATAAAAACTATGGGAAAAAACTGTTAAGAAAAAATTAAAATCGATGTTACGCGCGTCAAACTTACAGTGATATTAAAATAAATTATTTAACGTGACTTTCGGGCATAGGCAAGATATTATACTGTGCTACCGTGCGAGCAAAAATTATTTGCATTAAAGAGGGCCCTGCATCTAAGGACGTAATGCTTAGCCGTAGAGCTTAATACCTGTTGAGTGTCAGTAACTAACTGAATTAACAATAAATCAGTTATTCCGTTATCTTTGACAGTCGTTACAAGTAATTTGATCCATCGCTAATTTTTCCAATTTCTTGAACAATTCACACAATCGGCTTAACGGAACAGCACAAAAACCCTTCACTATCATAAAAATAAAAATATATTCAAGCAACCCACTTTTAGTGTTAGCGCAATTTTTCAAAGCAGAATACGATTAGGAAAATGCTTGTTCAATAATGTCTGATGTTCTTTGTTACTTTCATCTAAAAAGTATAAGTCGTAAAAATAGATGCAATGAAAGTAAGTATATTAGGTGAGATAAAAGCACTGACATCACTCTCTATTCTAGACCATCGTCTCTGAACTGCAAAAACTATTGAAGCATGTAATGTTTTTTTATACAGAACAGTGTGACCTTTTATAACTATTTACACTTTTATTCTCCTATGCACAACATAATATGTTAGACTGTTCGCTTGTTAAGATAATAGCATTTATTATACTGCATAAGTTTATTTATTTACCGATGCTTGGTAGAATCGAGTCTGTTTCTATTATTACATGAAAACAAACTAAAACTTACAGGAATATACAAAATATAGTAATATTGGATGCAGTTAAACAAAGTTGAACTTTTAAATTTCCACTATATCAACAAGAAAATGACATGTTTCGCTAACACTATATAGCATATTATTATATATAAAATAAACAAAACCAATGCGACTACAGAAAACAAATTTGATTTTTGTTCGTACCTGTTGTTCGGTGTTGTATTTATTATTAACAAAATAAGTTGGCTGTTAGAAAAACAATAATTAGACTCACGTGCAAAAAAAAAGGGCATCATAAAATTTGGATCAAGTTTAGAGCTTTATAATTTTTTTATTTTTACTTCGATTTAAGTGATATTTTAGAGAGCTATAGATACATTTATTGGTTTTTGTACAACTGCCATTAAAAGTGACACTTTCAATGATAGTCAACAGTGTTAAAAGTGATTGTTTACGTGGAAGCGTGTTAAAAATATTTTAAACACTAGTGTTAAAACATTTTATACAACAACAACAATCTAAAAATATTTTTAACACATTTTCTTATAGAAAATATCACTTTTAACACTCACATTATAAATAACTGAAGACATTAGTGGATAAAGGTGTTATGTCGCTTTTTTTTTTTAAAACTACTTTTTCTACTTTTTGAGCTGCCCTGGTATAGATCTTACTATATTGGTAAACCTTAAATGCAGCTTTCTTAATAATAAAATATTTTTTTAAGAATAAAGGTGTTAAGTCACTCAAACATCTAGCATGTCGTAGTGAATAAAGGTATCATGTTACAATTTTGTTACATGACACCATGAAAAAAACTATGAATTTGCTTTTATTTTTAAAGTGCACCAAATAAAATTAGTTAATTTTAAGTACTTTATGCGGTGTTAGTAAATAAAATTAAATAATAATTAAAAAAGTTCTAAGTCATAACGCGTTTTATTGAATAATTTCGAAGTTTAAAAATACTATTACTATTTACTATACTAACTATTTAACATACAAATTTTAAAAGGAATTGGTTTCTTGACATATTATACAAAGGTAATCAAAAAGTTGTTATTTTTGTCTAGTGCCAAAACACCCTGTGGAAGAATTAAGAAGCAAAATTGCTTCAAAATATCGGGTTTTGATAAGCGGCAAATATTCTTTGCATTTTGGTTTTTGGTTTATGTCAATAAGTGCATTTATTCTCACCGAAAAACCAAAAAATGATCTTGCTGATGTCAATAATTTAGGAGACGCAAAACTAAAGCTATTGATGACCGATTTCTTGTACTTAAAACTCTTCGGAATCGTCGTTTCACGTCGGTACAGGCCAAAAACCAACATCGAGAGGTTCGAATTAAAAATGTCAGTTCTTGGACAGTTCGTCGAAGATAACACGAGGGTAATTTAAACTCAAGCAGACCAGCAACTGGACCTAAATTACTACCTCGTCATAAAAATTGCAAGATTACAATTGGGTGGTATTGGAATTTGGAACAATGGAGCAGTGTACTCTTTATTGATGAGTCTAGATTCTGTCTACACTCACCAGATGAGTGAGAGCGTGTATGGAGGCGAAGTGGAATTTGCTGAATGCACGTTAAGTCCTCGACTTAGCTATGGAGGAGGTTCCGTGATGGTTTGGGCAGGAATATCAAGAGAGGCTTCTACTGAATTAGTGTTTATTAATGGAGGATTGCTGACAGCACTGAGGTATATTGAGGAAATATTGGCAAATCATGTAGCTCAATTTGCTCCATTTATCGGAGACAGTTTTAACTTGATGCAAGATAATACCCGACCACATGCAGCGTGCGTTACTAAATATTTGACAGAGTTGGCATTGAAAAAATGAATTGGCCAGCATGTTCTTCGGATTTAAATCCTATAGAGCATGTATGGGATTTACTAGAAAGACGCATTAGTATTAGAGGCTGAAAAGTGGCACCAGCGACATTAAATGAGCTTCGTGTGTCATTTCAGGAAGAATGGAGGAATATTACCCAGGATGATATTCGCGGGCTAATTGAAGGCATGAAGCGACGTGTACAGGCAGTAGTAAGGGCTAGAGGAGTCAATAGAAATTATTCAGATGTATTTAAGTGAGAAAGTTGTTATTGGTACCTGTTAGGTTTGTTCGAAAATGTTATTTTTAAATCTTAGGTATACGCACCTTTTTCCGCAAATTTATTTGTTTATTAACTCTTAATTATTACAATAACATTTGTTCTGTTTTCTTGCATTTTAATAGTCTATTTTATTTTGAATGCAATAACATAATTATGGAACAATTAAAATTATTGACATCGTCAAGATCATTTTGCTTTTGGGTGAGAAGAAATGCACGTATTGACATGAACCAAAAACAAAAATTTAAAGAATATTTGCGGCTTAATGAGAATTGATATTTTTAAGTAATTTTGCTTCCTAATTACTCCACAGGGTGTTTTGACACTAGGCAAAAAAAACTTTTCGATTACCCTCGTATAATATGTCAAAAAAGCAATTTCTGTAAAAGTTTGTAGAAACATATTAAAACTAATAAATGTATCTATAGCTCTCTAAAAAATCACTTAAATCGGAGTAAAAATAAAAAAGCCGTAAACTTAATCCAAATTTTGGTATGCCCGCTTTTTTTACAGGGGAGTGTAGTTGTCAGAAAGTAAATAAAGAGTCGACAAAAATAATGATAGTTTGCATAGTCTATAGTCTTTTCACTGGTAATAACTTCCTTCAGAGCAAGAAATAACCACTGACAGTGGTCGTTACCAACAATTAGGTGAAATTCTACATAAAACCAGCAAATAAAAGGCAGTTTTTTATGTGTGGTATTTGTGTATTGGCAATAATGTTTAACAAATTTACCAAGAAATGCGTAGGGCTGTAGCATAACATACAATGGGTTGAAATACACAAATGCACAAGTATGACCGAAATAAATATTATTCGCCATCATAATCAAAATCGTTCCACCTTCAACTACTTGATCCAAATAATGGTAACAGAAACCTGCAAAATTGTGGACGAGAGAACCAAAAACTTTGTCGCAAAAAGAAAATATAAAGACATTAGAAATAATAATAGTGTCACGACCAATAAAGGTGTACCTATGCAAATTATTGGTGTAGAATCCCCTCAAGTATAACATACCTAATAGCAACATTAGTTATAATCTGTTATCTAACATCTGTAATTAAATATATCTTTTTAATAACAGCTGATAAGTATAAATTATGAAAATGCGATTAGATTACCAAATTTGTATACTGAGGAAAATTATTAAATATCCAACAAGTTTTTTTATCAATATACCGGGTGTCCACAGAAGGTGGTTCGCCCCTCTAACTTTTTTGTTTTTCAAGATAATGAAATAAAATTTGGGGAATTTGTATACGACATAAAATTGCTTTTTTTGACAGGTGACTCAACATTATGGAACTTCCGGTTTAACCGGAAGTGACATAAACTTTCGGTTTTTAAATGGGACACCTGGTATATTTTTTTTTTGACTCCATATGACATTCTAAATATAACGATGTCACTTGTCAACTGGCCATATTTGTGGATGACGTGCTATTACACGCTAGCTTGTACCTACTACGCAAATGTGGCCAGGCAACACATAACAAATCACCTCAAGATCTTATCCCATGGTATAAAAAGTGGAAGTCGGAGCTAAATGAGAAGAAATGCGAATGTTCAATACTGACAAGAAAACGTACATATAACCATATTAACCAATACATAACAATAAACGACAGACAAATACTACAAAAAAATAATTAAAAATACCTTGGAGTAAGATTAGAAAAACTCTAAGATTTCAATACCGAATACATGAACCAATACACTCCAAACTTCCTATTTATTTCCAAGATAATTAAAAGCTCCAATTTTCCACCAAAAACCATGAAAATCCCAAGCCCATGTCCCACAAATCACTCCCCCAAAAATTAAATTTGCCCACCAACAAAATATCTTAAAGCTCGTGACAAGCAAAGCTACGGTGTACCTGACAGTATAAGAATCAAGCTGGTTTTTCATCTGTTTTTCCAGTGAACCCAAACGCAACACCTTGTATTTAAAATATCATAAAACAACAAAATCTTCTCAATATTGTGAAATAAAAACTGAATTCGCCCATAGCCGTAAAAGGTCACTGAAACTGGCTGTCTATATACATTTCAATGCACTATCCTATACCATCGCCAACAACAGCCACCCTGCGTCGCAGGGCGTATCCCTGGTAGTTATAAAACTAGGAAGAACTTAATGCAATATATAAATTGTAATATATAGTATAAGATAATGCAATGTGAAAATATAGCAGAATAATAAAGACATTTTAAAAGTAAAGTAATGTCCCTTTTTGTTATCAAGAAAATATTTTTTTTCTCAATTTATTGTTTTATCTAGAGGGCTATGAATACCTTAAAATCACTTATTTCAGTTCTTTAATCGTGGGAAAAATACAATTTTACTATTTTTGGTCCAATGCCATGTGCTGTATAACTAATTTTTTTTAAACGGCAACATGGTGGCTCGTCGGGTTAAGAAAAATGAGGATTTTATTACGATTATTTTGATACCACACACTATTAAGTTTTTAAAAAGCTGCCATTAACAAACTTTAAAAAGTTAACATGGATCTTTCCTAAAATCTTTTGAGAATAAATTTAGATTTAAATGCATCAAGTAGCCTGTCCTGTGATCAGCAAAACTGATAAAACAAAATCATGCCTTGAAGAAAATTGACATGCCGATAGCTTCTGCCAAATTAAATTAGGTTGTTGTTCAAAAAACATGGAAAATAATAGTTTTACAAGAAGTGAAAAAGTTGATATGTTTATAGTATTCATTTTCAATTTTTCTTCGGTTAAACCGGAACTTCCATAATGTTGAGTCACCTGTCAAAAAATGCAGTTTTCTGTCGTATACAAATCCCCTAAATTTTATTCTATTATCTTGAAAAACAAAAAAGTTAGAGGGGTGAACCACATTCCGTGGACACCCGGTATATGGGTTACCACAAAATGAAATATTTTAATCCATAAAATATTTCGTTTAGGCATGCACCAGGTCGTTTTTTTGACATCATCGTAACTTTGCACCTATTCGATATTTTTTCCGGTATCAAAATACCATTAAAATATGTAAGTATGAAATAATAGTTATTTATGTATCAAGTATAGACAGTCATACAAAGCCGAAATATGGAAAAATCGCTTAGGTAACTTTCAGCGAGCGCTATATAGTCTATCCCTTTCTACGACGGAACAGAGGAGGACAAACGAACTTAAAACACTGATCTGTCGTTGCTCCGCGTGGTTTTAGTTGAACGGAGTAATTCAAAACATATTTTTTGCCGTTGTTGGTGGGTGATTGATGTCTGATGGTATGGTGTATTTTTAGTGCAAGTGTGAGGGGCATGACTGCAAACCGAATTTTGTGTTCCGTGATATAAGTGCTGTGTAGATGTGTCCTCATATTTAAAGTTTATATGTGTTTATTTTCCCCTTAACCATAAACTTGATTTCAACAGTTTTCACTCTATTCTATAGCTAACTAGTTAGTAAAGAGAACTGTAAAAACTGCAAATATTTTTTCCTTGTTTATTAAATGTTATCGCAAAAATAGTGAAAAAGTGTAATTCTACTACGGCTTTTAGCAAAGTATTGCAATTTTCCTTTTATTAAAACCCTCATATTCAACAAGAATAGTATTTTTGGCTATATTTTAATTTTAAGGCGTTTGAAAAATATAAAGTATGATATTTTGTTAGGTACTGTTACTGTCATGACCATTAGGTCTTTTTTTATAAAATAAAGCAAAAACTTTGCTAAAAACCGAAATAGAATTACACTCTTTCATAACTTTTAAGCACTTAAGACTTGCGGTTTTTGCAGTTCTCTTTACTATCCAGATAGCTATAGAATAGAGTTTACATAGTTGGATGGTTGCATTTAAATTTTTTACGAAGTCGATGCTGGATATATATATTTTTTAAAAGTGCCCTCTATTATCACCGCACGTTTTAATTTTAGTAATATTTAAACAATAGTTTAAACAGGATAGAACGTTCTATAAAATAAACCATAGTTTGTTAAATTCAGTTAACGCAGACCGAAGTTACAGCGTTTCAAGTACTTTTAGTAGTTACTCTTCTCCACGCTGTTACCATGGTAAAAAAAAAATATTATTACAAAATAAAGATACTACAGAGCAAATAAAAACCTAAGTTCTGACCTACATTGTATTGCAGTTTTTAGTGGAAATTAAAGAATTTTTATCATAGCATATGATTTATTTTGGGTTTATTTCGTAATAATTTTTTTACCTTCAAGTCGTAGCATGTATGGTTTTCGAGATACAGGCGCTCTCCACCCTTCGTGGATCACCCTGTAGAGTGTATAAGTTACTTTATGATTGAAAAAAATAGAGGTTTCTAAAATAATTTTCTTACCATTGATGTTTAGTAGCAAATTTATCAATGGCACATTTTTGACAAGCCCATCTTCCACAATCAATGCATCTGACCTTCTGTGGTCCCAAAATGCCAAAACTATCCCCGCACAATAAACACTGATTTGGACCCCTCCCCAACGCATGTCTTCTCATGTTTTCCAGTCTTTCTACTAATCTACCTACCTAAAATAAAGTAGCAATGGTAAATATTGCACTGCGATTTTGAAAAATAGACCAACTTATGTTCAAATAGATAAAGAAAAAAGTTATCCAAAAGTATTTAAGTATGGTGTTCCTCAAGGAACAATTTTAGGACCATTATTTTTTAATATTTATATTAACGACTTATTCAGTATAAATTGCGATGGACAAATTCATAGTTTTGCAGATGATACTACACTTTTTTATACCGATACAAATTACAAATTGGGACACCTTAAATAATAAAATTAAAAAAGATTTTAAAATTATAAAAAATTGGTTTCATAACAATTTGTTAACAATTAATTTTAATAAAACAAATTATATTCCTTTTACTTTAAACCTAAATAACATACCACGAAATATGAATAGTATACAAATAAATGAAGACATTCAAATTTTTAAAATTAATAAAATATAATATTTAGGAATTATTTTGACAGTAAATTAAATTGGAATTTTCACTTAGAATACTTAATTAAAAAATTAAGAAGTCTACTACCGATTTTTAAAAACATTAAAAAATTTTTAAATGTAAGACATAATATGGAAATATTATATTACGCGTTAGTTAAAACTCATTTAAATTGCGGAATTTTATGTTCGGGAGGAATAAAATTAAAAAATTAGAAATATTACAAAAAAGGTTTTTAAAAATTACATTCAATAAAGATTATCTTTAAATTTCAAAACAATTATATTCAGAAACAAAAAAGTTGAACATAAGACAACTTTATATTTATAACATCTTAATATAATAATATAATATATTTAAAAATAAAAACCTTATACAATTTAAAAACCGTAATCATAATACACGTGATAAAAATTAAATAACCATAAAACCTAAAATAAATAAGTCCATAGGACAAAAAAATTTCAAATATTTATGTTTTTATTTAAACGATTATTTACCAACAAAAATTAAAAAATTGATTTCATTAAAAAAAAATTTTAAGCCGAAATAAAAACATGGATATTAGAAACAGACAATTTGAAAATATTTTTAGAAACGATTTAATTAATTAATATTGTTCTGAACAATTTATATAAGTAATATTTTTTACTTAAAAATTATAAATTAATAATTTTATTATAGGTAACATATTTCTTCAAAAAAAACCGCGTTTATACTATAAATTAACATTTTTATAGTGTTTCTTAGGTCAATTTAATGACATTAAACTGTGGGAATTTCCCAACCATAGGCGTTCGACACAAATAATAATTAATATGCGTATACACACTTATAAGTTTGTTTTACATTAGGTGTTTGTACATACTACACTTTATAAACCCACTGTATATATAATAATATTATATTAAAATAATAAATATAAGGTAACTCAAAAATTCTATATACAAAACTAAAATCAGAAAAATAAACCTGACACGGCACGACACTGCTCAGAAAATGCTTTAATTTTTTTACCAGAACTTCATTCTCGTCAACCAGACTCCGACCCGTTCATGAAGGCATAACCACGTATATTTTATCTCCGTCTCTTCCACGCCATCGGCGGTCACTGGCCTATCTCTGTCTGGCAGAATTGATCGTCAGACGCGCCGGGTTCCGGTTCAGCTTATATCCTGGCACATTGCAAATTACATGCTGTTGCCAATTCTTCAAAATTTTCGGATTTGTAAGCACAATGTAAGTATATACGAGAAACAAGGGTTTGTTAATTAGTTGTTTTTAAACACTGAAAACACTTTTTGTCTTGATTTCAGTTATATTGTTTCTTAAGGACTAAAGAATGTATTATTATAACAATGAATGGCTTGTTATTTTTTTCTGTCACACTCAAAACTCCTCGGTTTAAAGTATATTTGCAAACTAGCTTTCAAAGAAAGTTACTGACTAACAATTGAATACTGATATAAATGAAATATCTTTAATAAAAAAAATTAAAGAATTGAAGAAGAAAGATCTGACAACCCTGGTTGTGCGGTCGGTCTCTGTGAGACTGTTTACCGCCGTATGGAATGATTGGAATGTCCTCACACTGAGATTGGATAAATAATATGTACTTTAAAACTTGATTTTTAATGCATATTTATGATTTATGATTTTAAATACTAAAACAAAAAATAAGATTTGCCCCTAACAAGCTCAGCTTCAGTGGCTTTTAATAAAACAGTGAATAATGTCAAAATGTCTTAGCGCTAACGTTGATTATTTCCATTAACAAAATTGCTAGGCGGCCATGGAAAAACTTGGAGAAAATTTAGTTTAAAGTGTTTTATATTTAAAACAAGGTTTAAAATGTATTAAATAGATTAAATCTATTTGATTTATAATATCTCATGCCCCTTGCCATTAATCGCACACAATGCCGTAATTGAAAACATGCTTTTAAATTATTTATTTAATTATTTTTTCCAGCGCTACTTTTTTGTTTAGTTTTTAATTTATGACTCCTAAACTACTAAATCAAATTTATTATAATTACAAACAAATATAAAAGGCACTAATACAGACCTAAAAATACAAAAAAAAATACAGGGTGTCCCATTTAAAAAATACCAGCTAAAATAGACCCTGAAACAGTTCTTATAAGTCAACATATGAAGAAAGTTTCTAATATAATTCGTATACAAGCAATGGAAGGCCTGACGCACTATTGCAGAACCCTGTATATACATGGTGTCCGGAAATGATGAGCAAAAAATTTAGGGGATAATTCTAGACCGAAAATAAATAATGTTATCTCTTTCTATAATACTTTTTCGAAAATTGATTATTAAAGGAGTTAAAGGGTGTTAAAGTTAAATATTATTTGCAGTTTTTTTTGCAATACCTTTTGCCACGCTCATAATATTTTGACGAAATCTCGTATGTGGGGCTTTTTTGGGATAAGGAATATAAATTTGGCCACCGTTTTTTCGCATTTCACAGAGGGCGCCACATAGGAGCCTATACTTTAATTTAAATTGTCCCAACTTTTTTGTCCTAAAGTGTATGCCCATTATTCTCCTATCCTTTTGACATAAAAAGGTCACTTTTGTTTCGATAAATCTAACCGTTTTCGAGAAAAACGCTTAAATAGCATTGCTTGCATTGTGATGAATACAAAATTATTTTAATTTATTTTCAAACTTAAACATAGCATAGCAAAGGAAGGAATATTCAATGAAGTTCGCCGGAGTTTTTTAAGAAGAATTAATTTATGCATAGGTGAGGAAGGATGTCAGTTGGAACCTTCAATTTAAATGTTTAATTTATTGTTCTAGTAACCTTTTGTAATCCACTATAGTTTTTAATTAATTATCTCGATAAAGAAAGCACAAATTTTAAGAACAACCACTTTTAATAATAATAAGCTGCCGACCCCATAACAATATCAATCTGACTAACTAGATTATCCACTCCCCTTCTTATCCACAAAAAGTCTTATTCACCACAATATTAGGTTTCATAATATATGCGTCAGCCATCGTCCGATCGAGAAGCGGGTGATACCTGACTCAGCATTAAGCGGGTCACTTCGCTCCGCACATTAAGGGGTTAGTTACAGTCGGCCAAACCTGATATGCTTTGTGCCCTCGCAAAGCCCACTAACGTGACTGGTTATCTGAAACATAAAAACAAAAAAAAATGAATAAGTATTATTCTTACTATAAGTTTTCCTGCGAGCTCTGTTCGTCCTCTTCTGACGATCCTGAGCTTACAGTCGTTTGATAAGCCTTTAACTTATCAGAGGGACATATCCCTTTATATGCCACGCGTGCACGTTTTGCTCCTGGCATATCCTCTACTATGTACCGATCTTTATCTAGTACCTTCGTGATCACATAAGGCCCTTTAAAACGCGGCTCAAGCTTTCTACTGGTACCAGTGTTTGAGCTCTTCGGTCTTTTAACAAGCACTTGTTGCCCGACTTCATACACAGGAGGAGAAGCGTGTCTTTTATCGTAAGCCCGTTTCTGATGCAGCTGCTGTTCGGCAATCCGCTCGGAAACCTCCTCTCTTAAACCTCCTAATTCCACAGGAATATCTTCGCAAATCTCAGCACTAAGATATGCATCGGACACTCCTCGTGGACGATACCCTAAAAACACCTCGTACGGTGACTTTCCAGTTACTGTACTGATCGTGGAGTTTATGCCCCACCGCACTTTCGGAATCATGTCATCCCAGTGCTCTTCGTCCTCCAAAAGGGCCATAAGAGCGTCTAGAATAACACGATTCATCCTTTCCACCTGGCCGTTAGCCCGGGGTGTCGCCGTAGCACATAAAGTATGCTTGATATTCATAGGCTCGCAGTAACTTTTAAAAGCTGTACTTGTAAAAGCAGTCCCTCTGTCAGATATTAGGCGCCGTGGAACACCAAACATCTCAATTATTTCATTAAGAAATTTCAGGACTGGATTTGTTTTTGTATTTGGGACAGCTCTCATGAAAACAAACTTGGTAAAGCCATCTACAGCAACAATTAGGTAACTGTTCTTTTTACGGCTTTTAACGAATGGTCCAAGATGGTCGAGATGTAAAGTGTCCATTGGAATATTTTTCTTTCCTATACTGTGAAGGCTTCCAGGTGACTTTCCTGTAGGTCTCTTATTATATAGGCAACCCAAGCAGCAAGAAATATAGTTTCGAACGTAGCCACGCATTGCCGGGAACCAGTATCGTTTCTGAATAGCCTCTAGTGTCTTATTAACTCCAAAATGGCCTGCTCCATCATGATAGTACATCAAAATATTACGTCTGGCCGCCTTTGGCACCACCCAACGTTTGCCATTTTTTGTAATGCGATAAATTCGGTTATCTTTTAGGACGTATTCCTTCGTAATTTCCTTATCCTTGGCTGATTTTGGCCCACTCGTCAGAATTTCGTGTATCTCACGGCAGCGTTTGTCGGTAAGCTGAGCAGACAATACCCAATCTTCTTCACTAACATTAACATGTAATATGGGCATTTCCTCATATTCACCACTAGTTATGATTGGATTTCTGCTAAGCGCATCGACATGATTCATTTTCGATCCAGCCCTATACTCAATCGAAAAATCATATTCCTGCGTTGCTAACCACCAACGACCTATTCGTGGGATTAAGTCACGCTTCGTAAGGGTAGAGCGCAGAGCATTACAATCTGTCACAATCTTAAAGTTAATTCCTACAAGATAGATCCTGAACTTTTTCAAGGAGCTAACCACTGCAAGCGTCTCCAACTCGTAAGAATGGTATTTTTGTTCCTCATTTGTAGTTGCCCTACTAAAGTATTGTACAGGCTTTAGATCTCCATTTTTCTGTACTTGAAGCAATATACCACCTACCCCCAGTTTACTAGCGTCAGTATGGAGTTCGGTTACTGCTTCGTGATCATATATGGCTAGATCCAAGCTTGTAAAATACTGGCATCCTTTCAGTCGGTCTAGAAGGTCATCTATGCGCGGTAATGGATATTTGTCCTTGATAATTTTACGGTTAAGCGCACGATAATCTACACATAGCCTTTCTTCCCCGTTTTTCTTCCGAACCAATAAAATTGGACTTGCATATGGAGAATTTGATTCTCTAATCACATCGTTGTCCAGCAAGGTTTGCACTATACCACGAACTTTTTCGCGTTCAGAATATGGCAATCGATATGGCCTGTATGTGATGGGAATATCATCTGTCAACTTTATAGACATCTTGGTGCTGGTACTTTTACCAAGCTGGCGAATGTCTGTTGCAAAACAGTCTCGATGTAAATTGATCATCTCTAACAACTTCTCGTTTTCAGTCTGGCTAATGTCTTTATTAATATTAATATCCTCCAAGGTAAGCAGTGGCATCTGTTCAGCGGAACTGGACATAACATCATAAGATTGGATGCCCTGCTGGGAAGAACATGTGTAACCCCTAGCAATGACAGTGTCTTTTAAATATTTTACTGGCTCATCTGAATTATTAAAAATAGGCAGGACGCTTTCCTCACTAATATGTATAATACAGCGTGGTATTACGTGGAATCTTGATGGCCAAGGCCTGTTTTGAAGATCAACGAAAACATCTCCCGACTGTATGTCGCTACATACTAATATATGCCCAATGTGGTGTGGTGAAATAATCGTAGTTTCTTTAGCACATAAAGTAACTTTAGGAGGCGGAAGATTATTAACAGCACTAAGATCCATTTCATTTTTAGGAAATAATCGCACTTGGTTGCCATGCACGGTCATAACGACGTTTTCGTTATTTATAAATGGCTGACCAACTATAACCGGTACCTGCTGCGTGTCATCAGGTACTACCAATGCCGTTACATTGGCACAAGCTAAGTCAACGAACAACTTTATTTCAACAAATGAATTGGCAAAAACAGAACCACCACCATAGCCACGTAGCATTACTTGTTTTGGTTTCCTTTGTAAACCTAACCTAGTAACCTCTGTGTCACGTATTGTCACAGCGCTACTACCGGAATCTACATAACCACGTAACAAATGCCCATTTACCGTGCAATCAATAAAATAGCATGTATTTAACTTATTAATACTATCGTCATTAGCAGTGATTTTATTACTGTTTTTATATAAGTCATAATTAAGTATACACTTACTTTCCGTACTTTTGGTGAGATTCTCCTTGTTTTTCTTCCAGCATCTTGACGCATCATGTCCCAGCATATGGCAGTGCTTACATTCCACTTTCGCCTTAAAACACTTAGCAGCAACGTGGCCCCTTGTACCACAGTTGAAGCATTTGACGTTCTTCGAAGATCGACTTGTCGATGGATTCTCTTTTGGGAGACCTCTCACATCAACAACTTTTGATGATGTAGACGGCCTTGCATAAACACGTTCTTGTTTACTTGTACTAGGAGACTCATCATGTATAGCTGACAAAAACTCTTCATATAGCGATTCGGGGTCACTGTATCGTCCTGCACGAGCAGCGTTCTGTATATTTTTCTCAGGCACTCCGGCTATCAAGCAAGAAACAGCATTTTTGCCTGCTATTCGGCAACCTCTTAACAGTTCCATTTTTTCGAAATAATAGGTTGTCATTGTCTCACCAACTTCTTTTTTTCTGTCAAGCATTCTCTGTAACAAAGCCGCATAATCCGTGTGATCCGGAAACGATTTAACAATAAGACGTTTCCACTCAGCCCATGTATGGTTGTAGTCCGTAAGACTATGGTACCAAGTTTTTGCATTGCCTATTAACCTCGACTGCATATGGTAAATGGTGGCTATGTCATCCCAGCCATTTATTGCTCTGAGTTGATCAACTTTTTCAAGCCATTTTGACGCCGTTAAATTTAAATTGTCTGGTGAAAATTCGGGTATACAATCGCTTCTTACACTCACTCGAGGATGGGAAAATTTATCGGAGTCGTCGCTTTTTCTCACGAGCTTTTCAACCAATGCTTCTAGATGTTTAATGCGTTGATTTGCATCAATCTCACCATTGCTTTTACGTAACGATCTTGAACGAGAACGTGAGCGGCCAGGTCTACTAGTAGAACGTATTCTTCTAGGCGTATAAGATCTTTCACCCTGCCCTTTCTCACTTACATTTTTGCCGGTATCTCTTTTCCGATATCTCTCCACAGAATTTTCACTACTCGATGAGCTTGACGAACGGCACCGCTTACGACGCGATCTTGAACGACCCATTCTAACTTATTTTATTTTTCTTTACACACAACACCAATTTTAAACAATGTCACAATCAAACTACGATTTATTTTAGCTAAGTAATTAAAACGTGAATTGCACCCCACACCTGAACTGTAATCCACTATAGTTTTTAATTAATTATCTCGATAAAGAAAGCACAAATTTTAAGAACAACCACTTTTAATAATAATAAGCTGCCGACCCCATAACAATATCAATCTGACTAACTAGATTATCCACTCCCCTTCTTATCCACAAAAAGTCTTATTCACCACAATATTAGGTTTCATAATATATGCGTCAGCCATCGTCCGATCGAGAAGCGGGTGATACCTGACTCAGCATTAAGCGGGTCACTTCGCTCCGCACATTAAGGGGTTAGTTACACTTTGTATTTTAAAACTGCAAATAAAATTTAACTTTAACACCCTGCAACTCTGTTAATAATAATCAATTTTCGAAAAAGTGTTGTAGGAAGAGATAGCATTTAATTTCGATCTAGAATTATCCCCTAATTTTTTTGCTCATCATTTCCGGACACCCTATATAACAACAAATATTATAATATGTTAATTTTGTATATGTACTATGCCATTATAAAATATGTTGCATATATTTTTAAAAATCCTGACATATTATGTTGAGTTGATATAATTGTTTACCCTTTCCTGTTCCGTAAGGTCTAATTTTTCCGCCCGTTGAATAACTTGTACTATTGTTTCTTGTTCGTCCTCACCAAGAGGTTGATTTAGAGTGGGACTTGAGCTAAAGCCGCATAAACTTCCTGTCTTTATACTCCATCCTGTTCTTAATCTGAAAATAACATTAACATTATTGAAACGGTAAAACTTTTAACTTAATTTTTTTACTACTAACAGCCGAACTAACACCAAAATACCTCATTTTTATTTTAAAATTAACCAGTTCCCCTATTATTCGAACATATCGAAATATCAAATAGCCTGAGGCTCAGTTGTCAAGGCAACGAATAAAACAATTGAAACTGATAGGTTATGCTTTTGAATGTATTTTATTCTATAAAAGACCGACTTTTGCAATATGCTTTCTTGAGCATGCTAAAGACAATGCATTAATGTATACGATAAGTATACTAAAAATGTAATTTTTTACAAATTGTCAAAAACCGAGTTTTACATATAATATACTCATTTATTATTATTATTACATTGTTTGGCAATAGTAAGCAGTAAACTTTTATAGGACATAATATACGTAATATCCCTAGAATCTTGTGTAAGATTGAAAAATGTAATAATATATAGGTTGAACCATTGAAAATAAGCAAGTCGATACATACTTCCGGTGTAACCGGAAGTGCCACCAGATTAAAAATATTTAGCCTGGTTGCCCCCATCAACATTAGCAAACTGTCAAATTTTCAAAATATTTTTATGTATAATTTGACAGTGTGCTAATGTTGATGGGGGCAAACCAGCTAAATTGGCGTATTTTGACTTATTTATTTACAAGAAAATAAATCTTAATGAAAAGTTTTCAATGGGCTACCCCGTTTAGTACATAGTTTTGTTTTAACCGTGTCATTGTTTTGACATTGGCGCTTGCCTTGCAAAAAACTACGTTTAACCCTAAATGTACAAACAAATGTATCCTTCTTGTACCGCTAAAATGTGGTCTATAAATATCTTCCTTTGTAGGTATTCCAGCTACACTATTTAATCAAAAAGTCCTTTGCCCGATAGTATGGGCCAAATAAGATCAGCCTGGAGCTGGGGTTATTCGATTTAGACGAACAAAGTGTCCATTTTGTTTCGCCGGTTATTGAGTAATAGTGAAGAATACCCAAAGTATTTCTGTTTGATTTCAATAAATAGACTTTATGCTATAAGAATTCTACTTTGGCTATGTAAATCGCCTTTTTTTTCAAAGCTCATTTTAATTTTTCACAATATATTAAAATATTACATACCGTAAAATTGGGTAAATAGGATCAATTTTCCACTTTGAATGCTTGTAGCTTAAAAACTCTCTGCCTGAACAAATTTCTCAATAGCTTAAAACATGAGTTAAGGTTGGTACTTTAAATGGTGGTATAAGTTTTTTATACAGGGTATATACCCTGTTATATAAATATATTTTTTTATGCACTAATCCTATTCACCCAGCAGGCGGTGTCAATAGGATAACTGATTGATTTATTAACTGGACCGCATTTAAACAACTGCGGGGTGTATAGAATCAAAAAACCTACTCAGAAAAGAACCAAATATTTTAAAGGAATGAACATAATATATTTCAGAACAGGTATAAACGTAATATAAATCCTATATAATTATAATATATAATAATAAAGGAACAAAACTTCTTTCTATTACAAAATTGTATTCAGCCTGCGATGTCGCCAAGTTAATTTAAGTTTAATGTCACAAAAATTACTTTTTACAACCTTTACTTATAATCTATACATGGAAAATACCTACACTTTAAAATGACAATTATTACAGACTTTTGAAATTTGAAGGTAACTTTCAATCCTATTCACCCCATTTTACGGTACCTTCAATTTTTCTTTTATTGCGTTTACTCATACTATCCAATAAAATCCGTAAGACAAATATGACAGACTGATGCAATTTTGACATGAAAGAAATAGTTATTTACCTAACAAGTGCGGAAAGTGGTCCTTTACCGCACGCGACGGCAGTTGCACGAACGACGCGAAGCGGAGTTCGGGCAAGCCGTTAAGGGCGGTAAAGACACTTTACGCACGTGGTAGGTACACAATTTTTCCTTCGAGCAATAATATTTGGAACAAAAATCAAATTTAAAAGAAAAAATTTATAAAAAGTAACAAATATTAATTGTTAAAAGCTATAAATATTTTTATATTATGCATTGCGCGAATGCAAGTACATCAATTGCATTTTTTGAATAAAATTAATACAGTGCGGTAAAGAATCTTTACAGCACTGAGTGCGGTAAAGAATCTTTACCGCACCGGTAAAAAAAAGAATTATATTACAAAATTAATACAAAAAGAAACAATATTTTTTAAAAATATTTATTACATACAAACATTATAATATAAAAATATAGCTAACGATAAATATTAAAATTAAATGTACAATTTGTAGCGCAATGCAAATTAAGTGCTGAGCGAGCTTGATTTTGTTCATCAGATGTAGTTGAGCAGTTTTTGTAAATTACAGAAGCGTTATTTTCTTGCGCCATGCATGGTACAGTAGATTGTTGTGACCTGAAAATTGCTAAAGGTGTAGGCGTTGGGTTGTTTCGTGTTGATAGACCAGGAGCATCCTCTAAAGTCTCTGTCACTGCTACTGACGTTGATGTTAAAGTTGAACACTGCTCAGTGCTTCTATTTGGGGTACTAGAGCTTTGCAGCATTGGGTGCGGTAAAGAAATTTTACCGCACTTACCGCACTGAGTGCGGTAAAGTACTACTTACGACATGAAAATGAGTGCTGTAAAGTGTACTTTACCGCACGCGAGTAGGAAAAGGATATTAAATTATGTATTTTACTTTCAGCGATTCACAAAAGTTTGCACCTGCCACCTTCGTCTTGATTTAAAGATATCAGTTTTGTAACTTTGACAATTAATTTAATATGACAATATCAACGATAAAAAGCAATTTTCTGGTTTTTTGCATCCCCAAGCAAAAAAAATGGTGCTTAATTTGTTAAACTATTTCGAGAATGAAACAAAAAGTGAAAATTCGCCAACCAATATGCAGGAAACAGTAGCAGAAGCACTGGGAATTAGTTTAAGGACTGTGCAGAAAATTGTACATGAAAGAAAGAATAATATAATACCGAAGAATGCTAAAAATGTAAAACGAAGAAAGCCAAAGACTGAAGATTTGAGTGAAAATATTAAAATGGGAGTTATGATTTATATACAAATCAAAAACCAATCTAACTCCAGTTTTAAAAGAAAACTTTAAAATTCGAGGTGTTTTGGAAATTGGACTTAAATCGTTATCAAAATTAATAAAAAAGTTGGGTTTTCACTATAAAAAATACTGTAACCCGAGATTTTTATGTGAGCAGTCATAGAGAGTGAGTTCAGTTTTTAAAAAAATATACGGAAAATTACAAATCAAAATTTAGAACAGTAGTATATTTAGACGAAACATGGATATTTTCAAATGGAAGTGGTTAAAAATCTTGGCAAGGTGATTCTGTGAAAGGCGTAGAAAGAAAATGGGATGTGGCACGAAAAAGCGGTTCATTATTTTACATGCCGGTTCTGTAACAGGATTATATGTTCCAGGTGCAAACTAAATTTTTTCTTCCACATCAAAAAGTTCTGACTATCAAGACAATATGAATTGCGAAATGTTTGAAAAATGGCCAAAAGGTTATTTAATCCCAAATTTAGATGAGCCGTCTTTAATTGTATTAGACAATGCGTCATGCATCATATCATTCAACAATTTTAAATAAACAATCTAGTTCGTCTTGACGAAAAAGTGATATTTTTGAGTGGCTTGAAAAATTTGAAAAAGAACAAACATTAATTTTAAAATTATTTGATTATTTTTGAAGAGAAAGTGATGCCGAAAAGACTATTTTACCCTTTTACGCAGTTTACGAGGTAAGTAGATATAATAAAGAAAAACAAATAATAAACATGAAAAATATATGCCAATGATTTTTGAGAGTTTCTGATGCTTTATGACTTTCGTGTTCAACAATCCAAGGAATTAGGGCAAGGGGGATAGAGAACGATGTAGATTTTAATAACTGGTTCATTAGCGGACTGTTTAAAAAAATTGTATATTGTTTTATTAGGAGTAAAAGCGATACTTTTCTGACGAGTCTGTAGGTTTGCCGGACGAACAAAGTGAGTCCGGCAATTACGGACGAGTCATAAGAAGTTGCTTTTACTCCGAATAAAACATACTTTTTTTTCTTCAGACGTTGTTTAAATATGAAAACACAAAGATACAAAATGTTTTAATTGTTTTATTTAAAAATTTTAAGTTTTGAGAAGGGGCTAGCGTTACTATGGATTTATTATTATATTGTTTGATAGCGACGTGCCATTCGATTTGACAAGTGTCAGCATTCATTATTGCGTAACTTTATTTAATTTTTATCCTTTTAAAAATAGAATTTTTTAAAACTACATTTACTTCAAATTAAAATGTCAGACTCAGAATTTACCTGTACGCCCCCGGAGGTTGCCAAAATTACAGCAAATGTTGCGAACAATTTGCTGCCAACAACTTTCTGGTATTATTTAATATATATTTAGTCATGAGAACACAGTCATACTTTTACTTCCGCTGCTATTGGCAACGGAAGAAAAAGTAAATACTTTTTCTTCCGTTGCCAAAAGCAACCGCCTTCTGACGAAAAAGTAGAACTTTAACGTCAAAAAATTAGTAGAAAAACGTCAAGTTTATTGACGTTTGAAGAAAAAATTAATTTTAAATGACATAAATGTACTGTATTAAAAAGGCGTTTTTTAATAAAGCAACCCCATATAGCCCAAAAACGAGTAGAATTTTTAAGAGAATTTAAGAATAATGGCAATTCTTAATTTCCTTTGAAACCTGTTTTTCTGGATGAAACCTGGATATACAGTAAAGGGGTTTTTAGGTAGTTGGTAAGATGATACTCTTCATGCAGTTTTAAAAAATCGTCAGAGGGTGTATTCTACATGCTGGTTCAAAAAATGCATTTGTGAATAATACAAGTTTGATTTTCAAGTCGGGCCTGAAATCTGGTGAAAAAAAATGGTTACTAAACTTGGAAGAACCGCCGCTTATTATCATGGACAACGCCACCTATGATTCCTGGCTAATTAAAAATCCATACAGTTGGTCTAAAGATTACTTATTACTATAGCATGATTCGAACAAAGATAAATCCGTTTTCACCATTTGCAATGAAGGATCAAATCTGGATAAAAATGAAGCAGCAGATCCCACCCAAACGTTACAAGTAACCTGGAAAGCGCTATTTATTTTTGTTTTTAATTATTTTTATTTAATTTTAATAGGTTGGACGAACTAGCATTGCAACATGGACATCGAGTTTGAAAACCGAAGTTTTGGACCAGAGATGCCAGGGGATAGAGAGATTAATGACATTTTAGTCTATGTTAAATACAAACGCAACACGTTATACATATATAATACCTTAACTCACTTAGAAAGTGAACGTTTAACCTTATCCCAAGGCATCGTGCCTAGACGGAAAGCTATTAAATCCTGGATCTGCATTAACAGAGAGCAGGAAATTAAATCTATCTATCGATTAACTCCAACAATAAAGTATATTGTAGTTGAGTTCCTTGTCTTTAATATCGAAGCTAATTTTAATATTACTGTTTTTTCTTGATTATCATACTCATAGAGCATCTTGTTCGCTAATCTTATTATGATTTAAAATATAAAATCTTGCATATTTGTATATAAAGCTATGAACTCCACGGCCAGATAAAAACAATTTGTAAAAACGTCTTAGTTGAGCGTTCCTTTTAAAAATTTAACTTAGCACAGCAATTATTTGTCGTTCCCTATTCTACGAACTATACGAAGTTGTTCGCGTTGCGTTCCTTTAACACCTTAGCTGAGCAAAGATTTTTACTTTGTTTTGCTGTTTAAAAGAAACAAATGAAGAGTACCTAATAACTAAATTATAATAATAAATATAGTTTTAAAAAACTAAAAAACACGCTTTAATAATTAATGAAACTAAAAAGCGGAAAGTAAATATAGTTTAAAATAATTCTTGAAATTCTTAATATAGGCAGAAAATAATAATGAACGATAAACATTAGTATTATTGTGAAAAAAACGTGGAGTGCTCGATTTACGAAAAGTATAGCACAAAGCGCCCCACGCTTTTTTTTTCACTATAATAGGTACCTATAGTTAAATCAAAAGAATTCCCGTTGCACGTCATCAATCAGCTGATCATTGAAAATCGGTCAGGAAACATAAGAAAATTAAATTTGGGCAAAAAATATATAAATTTCATGCGATATTGAATGTAAAAGAAACTTAATGTATTCTTCTTTGATACTAAGCCGCTTAAAGGAGATGTTTTTTAAATTTAACCTTTTAAAAATTAATATCATTTGTTTGTTGTCAATTTTTTGGGCTGACAGTTGGCAACAGAAGTGTCAACGCATCGGTGATGCCAGTTTATTTCTTGGCGAATTTTGATTGACGTTTATTGTTTTCATTTCGTGTTTTCGTGAGTTTATTTAAGTCGTTTTTAACTAAAACTGCAAATCCTTTTATAAATAGGATTAAAAACTGATCTTTTAAGAACAACAAAGAGATTCATACACATTTCTGTTGATTACGTTGTTTACCTTTATTGAAAAATGCCGAAGCATTTCCTTACTGGGGTATTTTGATTACAAACTGGCAACACTGCTGATACTCGAAGGTATGACGTGCAACGGAAATTCTTTTGATTTAAGTTTACTAATGTTTATCGTTTCGTATTATTTTCTGCTTATATTAAGAATTTCAAGAATTATTTTAAACTATATTTATTTTTCGCTATTTAGTTTGATTAATTATTATTAAAGCGTGTTTTTTAGTTTTTTTAAACTATAATTATTTTTCATTTTTTAGTTTGAGTTATTGTTAAGAAAAAAAATTTTTTTTTTAGTATATTGAGCTAGATTAGTAGATTATTGTATTGTCAGCGGTTCTTGATAAGTCTACAAAGTTTAAATTAAATCTGACCGTTTAAAGTGGGTCAAAATCGGGTTCAAAAATATCGGTTACAAAGAAACATACATACAAACCCAAAAAAAAACCCGAACAAACGACAAAATTTTTCAAGATTTAAAAAAAAAAATTGTCAAAATTTTATTTTGATAAGTAGAATTTTTTTAAAAAATTTCCTCTATTCTTAGCGACAATATCTATACGACCCTACGTTTCTTTTATTTCTATCGGTTATTGTAATAATTCTGACATATTGACAGGTGTCAAATTTTGACAAGAGAATGTTTTGCGTATTGTTTTCAACTTTCCACCGTCAATATACATACGACCTTATAGTTCTTTTATTAATATCATTTTTTTTAAACGATTTGACATATTGACATATGTCAAAATTTGACAGGAGAATTTTTTGCGTGTAGATTATTGTATTGTCAGCGGTTCTTGATAAGTCTACAAAGTTTAAATTAAATCTGACCGTTTAAAGTGGGTCTAAATCGGGTTCAAAGAAGTCGGTTACGGACAAACCCGAACAAACCCGAAAAAACAAACAAACATACATGTGAAGCTAATAAAAGCGTGTTAAAAATATGTATGTACCTACCGTATTAAAAACAGCTGCCATCTGGTAGCAATATCAAAGACTTGACTATATCTTATGTTTTCTTGGTTTTCTACCAGTAGTTTAAGGAGTAGAAAGAATAGAAAATTGCTTTATTTTTGTTTATTGAATTTGGCATTTTTTTTTTTTTGTGGAGATTATGGTTGTTATACAGGGTAGGGTGTCCCAGCCGAGAGTGACCCATTTTCAATGCTTATAACTTTTATACTAGTTGTGCTAGCCACCTACGGTTTACGCCATTTCTTTTCTCTTGGCATAACGTTTTTCTAGTTGGTACCAAATTTTGTCGACAATTATACAGTGGGAGTAAAAAAATTGCCTTTTTTCGACATCAAAATTTACAACTATTTTTAATGGAACACCCTGTATATTGCAACGCCATAATTAGGAGTCGTGTCCAAGGTATCCATGTACCAATAAACATCGGACTTGTAACTTGAAGTTTTAGCAGCAAAAAATTAAAATAGAAATCGAGGTATATTTTTTAAAACTAAAATAGGTATAGGTACCTATCTACCTTTGTGCTATAGGTATCCATAGTAAACAATTGTCACTGTCGGAGTAAAATATCCAATTAAATTAACATAAATTTTAAAGAAAATGATTTATTCGTTAGTTGAAAAAGAAAGAACAGTAATCTTTTATATCGAAGCCCGATCAATTATAACGACACAAAGAAGATTTCGAACTAGATTCCAGAAAAATCCGCCAAGCTAAAACGTTATTAAAAAATGGCATCACAAATTTTCAATACATGGATACTTGGAGGTCAAGAGGCGAAAAAGGAATATGTTTAATCCTGAATATTTAGACAGACTTTTAGCGGTCCATGAGATTATTGCAATTAATAATCAGAAAATATCTCTTAGGAAAATGGCGGCTACATTAAATTTATCTAAAAGTGAGTGCGAGAGATGTGTTGAATGTTTAAAATTATTCCCTTATAAGCTTCAAACATTTCAAAAGCTTCGTCAGGAGGACTATCAAAAGAGATTTACTTGCGAAACTCTTTTGGACCTGTTTAGAGTTAACCCAAATACGCTGTTAATTATGTCTGATGAGGCTAGTTTCCACATAGATGGTAGGTGTAACAAGCACAATTGTAGGATTTGGGCATCAAAGAATCCAAGAGCATTTAACGAGTTCCAGCGAGATAGTTCAAAGGTAACAGTTTGGTGCGCAATCTCTGCTGAAAAAATATGTGGACCATTTTTTTTCAATGAGCCAACGATAACAGGAACTGCATATACTGATATTTTGGAAAATTTCTTTTATCCACAGTTAATACAGGATGGTATCTTGGATGAGGTCTACTTTAAGCAAGATGGTGCTCCACCTCATTATTCTTTAATAGCAAGCGCATCACTAGATATGACATTTGGAGCAAAATGGATAGGAAGAGCCGGTCCTATAGAATTGGCACCTTACTCTCCTGACTTGACAGTTCCAGACTTTTTTCTCTGGGGTTATGTCAGGGATAGGTGCTATAACCCCCTTCCACATAGTTTGGATGATCTAAAGAGGAATATTCGTAACGTAATTGAAGCGATTCCCCAGGATATGTTACACAATTCATTCAACCATTTAATGGTACTACTTCATAAATGCGTGGAACAGAACGGCCAACATATACAGCAGTTTTTTTAGATTTATATTTATTTCTTTATTAATGTATAGTCAGAAAAAAATAATCAAAATCTGCCTATTCGCGTTGTAAATATGCTAATAAAAAATACGTTTGCTAAAATACCCAGATTTCTATTTTAATTTTTTGCTGCTAAAACTTTAAGTTACAAGTCCGATGTTTTATTGGTATCTACATGGATACCTTGGACACGACTCCTAATTATGGCGTTGCAATATACTGGGTGTTCCATTAAAAATAGTTGTAAATTTTGATGTCGAAAAAAGGCAATTTCTTTACTCCCACTGTATAATTGTCGAGAAAATTTGGCACCAACTAGAAAAAACGTTATGCCAAGAGAAAAACAATGGCGTAAACCGTAGGTGGCTAGCACAACTGGTATAAAAGTTAAAAGCATTTAAAATGGGTCACTCTCGGCTGGGACGTCCTGTATTATAGGTTCATATTATTAGTTGCAGTGCAATTGCAAAATCATTTCCTCTTATTTATTAGACTGTTCCAAAGTCAATAACAACCATAATATAGAGACGGTAATCGATTTACTATAGCTTCCGACTGCCCTTATTTCAGCCAGACTCCGGGCCAGGCGGCTCTTTGATTAAATACGATCAGATATAAAGAGAGAATGGGACACACTAACCTAACTGGACGTGATTAATTTATCTACAGGGGGATCATCCAAGCAAAATAAATTTTTATATAAAGCAAATATTATCTAATGCAAAAGTACAGAGTTCCCCATAATAGACTAACCATTTTATATTATTAATAAATTCCCTACGAGATAACTAAATAGGTTGTTCTCTGTGGGATTATCTTCTGTAGTCTTTGGGATTCAAGTAGGCGCCTGTCACAAATAAATTTTAAATTAATAATTTTGTGGAACGTCATATTTCTACGAGAAGTTTGTTAGTTTTCATCAATAATTATTTAATTTTTTTGCTTTGCGACATTATTTCAACATTATTTGAATTTTCATGGATTACTGAGTCCAACAATGTGTGTTTTTTGTGGAAACTTACATAAGAAGCAATTCGATAGAAGAAGTTAGGCGTGCATTCGGGCGTCCGTTTAATAACAACAATACGGGTCACACGCCAAATCGTAAAACCGTTAAGTTATGGGTTCGTCATTGGCGTGAAAATGGTTCTGTACAAAATTTGAAGAAGCCTGGACGTCGAAGAACAGTTCGTACACCAGAAAATTGTGAACGAGTTAGAATTGCGTTTACGAGAAGTCCTAAAAGTCTGCTAATCGACAAACTCTTATCCTAGGAATATCGAAGGGAAGCTTAGATCGAATTCTTCAAAGGAATTTAAAATTTCATCCCTATAAATATCAAATGACACAGCACCTTAGCAATCAAGATAAATAAGCAAGGTCAGCATTTTGTCAAGAATTTTTGGATTTACATCAAGGAGCAATAATTCACAGTCTCCTAATGACCGTCGAAGCAAATTTTTATTTGAACGGCACGGTCAATAAACAGAATTTTAGATACTGGTCAAATGAAAATCCTCGTGAAATCTTTACACGGAACCTCTATAATCCAAAAGTAGTTATGTGGTGCGGAGTATGATCTTTTGGTATTATTGGCCCTTATTTTTTTGAGGATGAAAATAACCGCGCTGTAACAGTAACATCCGCGCGCTACGTTAATATGCTAGAGACATTTCTCATTCCAGAACTAAATAGACGAGGATGACTAAACAATGCCTTACTATTCCAACAAGATGGGGCAACAGCTCATACCGCCAGAAACTCAATGAGGGTCCTGCGAGAAATGTTTAATGGCCGACTCATTTCTCGATTCGAAGATTTGCCTTGGCCTTCGAGGTCCCCCGATTTTTTCCTGTGGGGATATTTAAGAGCCAAAGTGTTTGCGAGTTATCCAGGTACAATCGAGGAACTGAAAGTCAAAATTCGTGAAGAAGTTGAAGGAATAGACGAAGGTTTGCTACGCCGTGTAATGAACCACTTTTTATCTAATATTAAAAAATGTGTTGAAGTTGGTAGAGGTTATTTAGAAGACGTAATTTTTAAAAGTTAGAATTAAATTAGCCAAATATTTATAAGTTATCATAAATCCCAAAGAGTTAGCTGTAATTTGGTAAAATAAAAAGTTTGTTTTGTTAACTAAAAAAATTTTAATTCAAATATTAAAATGGCTAGTCTATTATGCGGAACTCTGTATAATCAAATCAAATAGCAAATACCATTTAATTAACTCAACCCAATTAGAAATTGCTTTATTATCACAGGATAAAGATAATACTCATTAACAGGTATGTAGACAAGTGGGGCGCTCTAAATGTTGAGCAGGGAATTCTATGGTCACAATAAATAACAGGTAATTTACAATCCATATTTTCATAGTTAAATACTACTGTTATCTTTCAGTTCCATTTTCCACTATGTGTGGATGCAAACGATGTTAGATGAAAAAGCAGAATGTAAATGTGCAGTTTCTTATTTAAAGGTTATGGTTACGTGTTTTTACCAAACTTTTTTTTTTACAAAAAATAAATTAGAACCATATTTAAGGATTTTTTGTTTATTATCGTCTTTTTTCAAAATAAATCTCTGAATGAAACAACTGAAAGGAATTTTTCAGTTTTATAAATCAAGTCAAGGTCTAATCAAAGTTCGGTCACAGTCTCATCAAAGTGAGGTCTATTCATACTATAGTCAAGTTACGGTGTGGTCAGTACAGGATGATTCGGGAGGAATGGGCCAAACTCTAAGCGTGTAATCTATGCATCAAAATAATAAGAAAAAACCCATATATTCATTTGTTTTTAAATTATAACTCAAAAACAAAATATTGCATTAATTTAGCTTTCCTGTAATAAATGGTATTATTGTACGTTTTGATTGTTGTGCTGTCACTATCCTGTTAGAGTCAGTATAAATAGTGTCAGTATAAAATTTTACATTGATTCGCCGTTAACTTTCGGAATTGTATCATTTAAATTTTATAAAATGCCATACATTTATTCACATCTCGAATACGACAATATGGTTTTTATTGATGGTTTGTGTAATGGGAATGCTACAGTGGCTGCTAAAAAATATCGTCAACGATTTCCACATCAAAGAACACCGAACAGAAATGTCTTTATCAGAGTTTTCAACAAACTGTGCGCGACCGGAACGCTTCCAAGTGCTAATGTAACATCCGAACGAGCCATTCGACAGTATTTTTGAAGAAATAGAAAATGTTCTAGCTTTAGTACTAGAAGATGCAACGACCAGCTCACGAAAAATTGGAAATCAGTTGGGGATTCCCCAAAAAAGAGTGATCAATACGCTTCACGAGTATACCCGTACCATGTACAGCGTGTACAGAATCTTCAACCTGGAGACTACGCATCATGTGCAATTTTGTGAGTGGATAATTAATAATCGTCATCTTGTACCGCACATACTTTTTACTGACGAAGCTATATTTACCCGTGACGGCATCAACAATAATCGAAACTCCCATGTATGGTCGGACGAAAATCCACACGCAATAGTCGAAAATAATTTTCAACACAGGTTTTCAGTAAACGTGTGGTGCGGCATGATCGACAATAATTTAATTGGCCCTTTTCTTTTGGAAAATCGCCTTACAAGGGATCACTACTTAAGTTTTTTTACAAAATGGATTGCCAGGACTACATACTGAAGGAGATTCCTTTAAACATCATAATTCAAATGTATTATCAACACGACGGAGTGTTTACCCATTTCGATCGCCGGGTCAAGCAATATTTGGACCAAAAGTTTCCAGAGGTTTGGATAGGTCGCGGTGGTCCTATTAGTTGGCCTCCTAAATCGCCAGACCTCACACCGTTGGACTTTAATTTATGGGGTTGATTAAAAAATGAGGTATATGCATTAATTAGGCGCATTAGAAATGCTGCACTCAATATTAAAGAAAGGCACGAATCAATTAGAAGAGCCACGCGCGCCCTTCGTAAACGAAGCAGGAAATGTTGGAAAGTCAATGGCGGTATTTTTGAAAATTTACTAAACCAAAGATTTATTTAAAACAATGTTAATGTTGCATAATATGTTGGTTTAACAATATTATTATTTTATTTAACGCTGTAATTTGAAAACAAATAAATATTGGATAACAACATTTGAGTATTTCCCTATTATTTTGATGCATATATTACACCCTTAGGGTTTGGCCCATTCCTCCCGACTCAGCCTGTATTTAAATACTGTGTTTTTCACCCGACAAAGTAATATCACAGTGTATTGATTCTATTCTATATTCTACGATCAGTGGGCGTTTGTGTTATACAGGGCTAAGAAATTTAAAAAAAAATCTAAAAAAATAGGAGTTTTTGCTAAAACATTTAGTGAAGCTAAGTATTTTTGAGTTTCGTCAATATCATGCGAAAATAGCCCATATTATTAACATTATGTCGACTTCAATAATAACTTTATAAAAGTTTAGACAATGGAAAACCCTGATATATTCTATAATTACAATGTATATTAATTCTATAGTCACAAGAATAATTAAAGTTACATTTTTATCCTTGTTAGCAGGTTAGTTAAAATTATAATTAGTATAATCGTATAATGTCGAAAAAACTTCAAAGTAAAAGTGGATTTTCCAAAATGTTACCCTTGTTAACACGTCCCTTTGTAAATTCGGTAGCTCTTTGCCTTTAATTAAAATGCTTTAGCCCTTTACCTGATCATGGATATAATTAGAAATATTAAAATATATGTTATATAAAGAGTTTCCTTTTTAGATTATACCGGGAGACGTAATAAAAATAAACTGCTTGTAACGGATAAGACAACAGACAAAAGACAAATCATTAATGTAGTACCTACCATCTTAAACCAGTAATAAGTACTCGGTATTTAGTCTCCTTAACAAGGACTAATATTGTACACTGAGAAAACGCCTTCTATTACTTATAATAATTCACATACATTTTATACAACAAACTGTTAAATACTATAGTGATAGCAACGCGCTTTCTTACTGTAAGACAACGAAAATTGCTAGACCATTATGTAGGAATAATATCACGGTAAATTAGCCAATATGAAATAGGAGTTATTGCTACCATAGAATATATAATACCATTATTGCTCTGAATACGCACCGTAATTATCACGTTCTATTAGGGTGTAATCTGGTTTTATATACTATATTCGTTCTAACTGGCAGGTGTAATGAAACTTGACATTAGTAACAATAATATTTGCTTGCTATGGTTAATAAAGCATATTATACTTATCTACTGCTAAAAATCAGTACTGTAGTTCTCAAAAATTTTAATAGCTTCTAGTGTGATACTGTTCTCGTGGTTTAACATTGTCTATGGTTATCTATTAGGCAACATGGTTTATTGAGATGGTAAAAATCGTCCATAGATTACAAAGTCCAATACTAATGATGGGTTGTGCGAAATAAGAATCATCTATTGCTTTATTTGGCATGCAAAGTTTAAAAAAGCTTAAATACAAAGCAAAGATAAATTAGTTGAAACAGGTATCGGTACGATCAATAAAATTCAAATTCATACAGGATAGCTAGAAGACTTCGAACAACGATGTGACCTGCGCAACAAATACTTGACATTAGTAACAATAATATTTGCTTGCTATGGTTAATAAAGCATATTATACTTATCTACTGCTAAAAATCAGTACTGTAGTTCTCAAAAATTTTAATAGCTTCTAGTGTGATACTGTTCTCGTGGTTTAACATTGTCTATGGTTATCTATTAGGCAACATGGTTTATTGAGATGGTAAAATTCGTCCATAGATTACAAAGTCCAATACTAATGATGGGTTGTGCGAAATAAGAATCATCTATTGCTTTATTTGGCATGCAAAGTTTAAAAAAGCTTAAATACAAAGCAAAGATAAATTAATTGAAAACGGTATTGGTACGATCAATAAAATTCAAATTCATACAGGATAGCTAGAAGACTCCGAACAACGATGTGACCTGCGCAACAAATACGTTAAAACTAATAATAAGGCGCGCGGCGATTGCCGATCGCTATGAACCACCACCGACGTCTTGGTGGATTATAGGTTTTTACAAAGCGCTATACTGCGAATATAACTGCCCTCCTAGTGAAAAGCGCAGCAACTTCCTGAACGTTAGTTTTGAGAAAAACGCAAAAAACAGTTTTTTCGCTGGTATTTTTTTATAAATGAATATTTTTAATTTTTTCTTTTACGAGATTGATAAAAAAATATAAAACACGTTTTTTGATATAGGTTTCAATGAATTTGGACCGTAAATAATTTTTTTATTGAGCATACTGCGTTTTTGTTTAGTATTTCCTAGAGCATTGCATTAGCGTTGCTTAACAAAAACGAAGTATGCCATATTTACTAGTGTAAAATATACTGCGCTTTCCACTAGAAAACCATGAGCCGCAATGTGCTTTGCTTCTAAGATAAAACGCAGCATTTAATGGGCATCAGTAAAATTCAAAAAATTCAAATTCAAAAACTTTTATTTGTCAAATAAAAAAAGATTACAATTTGTGATTGCAATAAATAAATAGTATGACAATATGACAAAATGGATAAATACCGCGGTTATAAAGAAACCGATAGTTTTGGAATGCATATTTATGCACCCAGAATGGTTGAAAATGCTGCATTCTTGACTAGAAAAATCAGATGCTGCGATTTTCTTTAAAAAATCATTACGTTTTGCAGAAACTGCATATTTATTAGGCGTTTTTTTGTCTTAATTTTTTTTTTTTTTAATAATAATTTTTTTAAAGATAGAGAATTGTATTCTACACAATAATATGTAAAAATCTCAAAATAGAAAATTTTGGAAGTTACTGCGTTCTCCACTAGGAGGGCAGATACTGCATCGCATTGAGAAGATACATTTTATTTTTTTACAAAATTGCTGTATTAAAATTAGTTCATTATTCAACAAGACTGAGCTGCTATTGGATCTGATTACTACCAATAAAAACACTGTTCTAGCAAATCTGGAATTGATTTAACACTAAGACGGGTTTCATGCACTAGCAATTTATTTAATATGGGTTAATAAAAAAATTATCTATCAATACAAACTATGTCTTAGCAAACCTGTTGCATTAGATCATATTCCTCAGTGTACTAAGTAATTTCTGGCTAAACCGCCTTCTCCTAGGTGGTAAAACAAGGGTGTAAAAATTTCTATTGGAAAAATATTTTTGGTACGAATTTTTTGATACTCAACAAAAATACTCTACAATACAATTATTAATAAAACATGTATTTGTTATTTTATTGAAAACCGATCCTTAAAGGGGTGGAAACAGAGTATAAAAGTTTTTATTGGAAACATTTTTTGAAATTTAGCAGAAATATCCTACCACACAAAAGATGAAAACATCTCTTATTTTTTTGGGTATCGGCTTCTAAAGGGTTAAAAAATGATAATATTAAGAAAAATCTACACAAAAACTTTTAATTGAATTTTAAATCTTAGAGTGGGAATAATACTTGCTTCGTGGGAGGCCCCTTAAGGTCAGCGAGAAAAATATCAGCTTTTATAATTTATGCCAAAAGTTTCGCGAACATATTTTTTATTTTTCAGACTTTTAATGGACCTTCTTCGTAGATCTCAACAGGTCTTTTGAGCATACTACCGTCGGCGTCGATCCATTATGAAACTTACGGATAAAAAATACAGACACGCTGGAAGTTTTTCCTTTATAACTTTTTTGTTTTTAATCCGATTTTTTCAGTTCTTTTATTATTTTATAGATAATTTGGATGTGTGGTTATGGTTCTAAGTACAGCCTTTGCAGAACTAGGGGCTGTTATAGTTTCCACTATTAATTTCTTCAAAATTTCTATGTATTCCTAACATTTTGTTTTCCGAATAACGACGTTACCTCAACACTGAGGAAAATGATCTAATATCAAATATGCTAGTGTATTAAACCCTCTTTAGGGTTATATCAATTCCAGATTGAACTACTTTTAATACAGCAATTTTTTTAAGAAATAAATTGTATCTTCTCAAGGCGACGCATTTTATTCCCAGTAAAGCGCTTTTTCTACAATTAAGAAAGCAGTACAGCGTCCCCAAAAACAAATTGTATCCGTTAAAACCTATAATCCACAAGACGTTGGTGGGGATTCGTAAGGATCGGCAATCGCTTCGCGCCGTTGTATTGGTTTCAACGTATTTGTTGCGCAGGTCACATAGTTGTTCGGAGTCTTCTAGCTGTCCTGTCTGAATTTTAATTCTATTGATCGTACCAAGAGCTGTTTCAATTAATAGTTTTCCTTTGTACATAGGTATTTTAAAACTTTGCATGTCAGATAAAGCAATAGAAAATTCTCATTTCGCACAACCAATTATTCGTAGGTATTGGACTTTATGATCTATGGACGAATTTTACGATCTCAGTAAACCATGTTGCATAAAGGACAATCATATACAATGGTAAACCACAAGAAGCTATTTAAATTTTTGAGAACTACAGTACTGATTTTTAGTGGTAAGTATATGGTTTATTAACCGTAGCAAGCAAATATTATTATGAATAATATCAAGTTATATTACAACTGCCAGTTGGAACTAATACAGTATATAAAACCAGATTACACCCCCAATAGAACTTGATAAATTACTGTGAGTATTTAGAGCAATGATGGCTATAAACCATTTTATGGTAGCATTAACTCCTATTTCCTAATGGCTAAATTACCGTGATATTATCACTACACATATTTTATTTTATAAGACACGGCACCCGTCACTGTTAAATTAAGTCAACTTATGTGGTTGTTATTGGTATTTAAATGAATAAGCGAACTGAACTAATATTTGTGGAAAATAGAATACTAAAATATGTGCATCAATACATTAAAGACTTTCTTCTTCAACAGGCAGTTTTAGTGCATGGTAATTAGATGAGTCATTGAATATCAAACTATAAGAATAGCGGATCTTCGAGAAAACTTGACAACCCTGTTTTAGACTGTATTGGAGACGGTTTGGCCGCCATTGTGGAGTTAATCGTAAATCTATAGTTATAAATGCAGCGCCTCGGCAACAGATGTCTCAAATTCACTGATGTGATGTCGTGGTGTTGCCGCATATCGTATTTTATTGGAATTTTTAAGGATTTAGGCATTTTTAACAGACAATAAAATAGGAGGTTCTCAATTCCAGCCGAATGTATGTTTTTGATAATAATATGTACGCTGATTATTCCGGGGTATTTGGACCGATTTTCACAATGATTTTTCTATTGCATTAGGTATTAAATTAAATTAGGTTTTATTTCGTCGAAAAATAGCAATTTAAAAATCAAACTAAGTCATTTTAGCTATTTGTAGTTGGGTCAAAAACTACTAAGTCACTTAATGAATTGTGCATATTATATTAAATACTATTTTGTTAAAATATATTGAAAAAAGTTTGTACATATGCACATGACAACTTTTTTTTAATAAATCACTTTAAACTCCGCCATTTCTTAAAACTGGGTTTTACTCAAAACTGTCAATTTTCACTTAATGAATTGGCTGCACTGCGATGCGCGTGACGGTATGGTTATGGTAGTGGGGAGAGGATCATGCAGCAAGTCAAACAGACAGGCGACAATAATGTTATAATTTAGCAGTAAAAAGGCTTTTCGTTAGTGGTTGCATCAACACGCTTTATTGTTGGTGACTCATTGTGCCATCTATGAATTTTAACGTAGCAGCTTTAGGAAAACTGCTTATATGGCCTTCCTATAGTTTGATATTCAATGGTTGAGTATTTCGACGGTTAGGCCCATTTTTTCCTGTCCAAATACGACTTAACTAGAAAAAAAAAATAGGAAATTCGGTTGTTTTGGCCAGGGAGGAGTGGGAGTTGTAATAAAACACGAAAATGAAGTAGTTTTTGGTCGTTTTGCAGAGTTTACAGAGGATCGATGGCCCTTTATCCCTCTTTATGTGATCTTCATCCCCAAAATCTGGGGAAGTGGGTTTTAGAGCCGCATAACCATCCACACCTTGGCAGCTTCATCACTTCACTATAAATTGTGTCGTTCTGCTTGTGGGAAAAAAATCTTTAGGAAGTGGTATCACTTTTCGGCCACACAAAAAAGTTTCAAAACTATTCAGATTTGTGATCTTATATATCACGGTCACAATAAAGTCTATATTTTAATCATTTGACATGTCATTGTAATAATGAAAGTTTTTTTCTGGTCAAAAATATCTTTTTAGCTTAAATTCAGTTCTGATACTATTGCATTTCATCTTGTATATTCATAAAACAATCAGTGTAGCTGCAAGAATTTTTTTTTAATTATCCGAAGTCTTATTATTCAGCGCTTTAATATTCTCTTATTAATTTAGGCTGCAGTTGTTTGTGTACATTTACGATAAATCTTTTTCATTAAAAGTGAAGAAGTGGCCTAAAAAAGTATATAAAAATAGGAGCAGCAGACATTGTAAAATGTTACGTGACTAGACTTTCAACTTTAGTTTAATTTGAACATAAAAAAGTGCTCTTTTACACTGAGGAAAATTATCTCGTACAATAGGTTTGCTAAGACATGGTTTGTATTAATACCTTATTTTTTATTAATCCATATTAAATAAATTGCTATTGTATTAACCTCGCTTTAGTGTTATATCAATTCCAGATTTCCTAGAACAGTGTTTTTATTGGTAGTAATCAGTTCCATTAGTAGCACAATCTTGTTGAATAATTAACTACTTTTAATACAGCAATTTTGTTAAGAAATAAATTATATCTTCTCAATGCGACGCATTTCGTTCCCAGTAAAGCGCTTTCTCTACAATTAAGAAACCAGAACAGCGTCCATCAGCGTTCACACGACATTGGTGGAGGTTCGTATTTGTTGCACAGATCACATCGTTCTTCGGAGTCTTCTAGCTATCCTGTCTGAATTTGAATTTCATTGGTCGTATCAATACCCGTTTCAATTTCTTTATTTTTACTTTGTATTTCAGGTTTTTTAAACTTTGCAAGTCAGACAAAGCAATAGAAGATTCTTATTTCGCACAACCTTTCATTAGTATTGGTTTTTATAATCTGTGGACGAATTTTAACCATCTCGGCTAACCATGTTGCATAATAAATAATTATATGCAATGTTAAACGACAAGAACAATATCACACTAGATGCTATTTAAATTTTTGAAAACTGCAGTACTAATTTCTACTGCTACTTACATATATGCTTTATTAACCGTAGCAAGCAAATATTATTATGAGTAATGTCAAGGTTCATTACAACTGCCAGTAAGAACTAATACAGTATATAAAACCAGAGTATATCCCCAATAGAACTTGATAATTACTGTGAGTATTCAGAGCAATAATGGCTATAAACCATTCTATGGTAGCGTTAACTCCTATTTTCTATTGGGTAAATTACTGTGATATTATCGCTACACAACGGTCTAGCAATTTTCGTTGTCTTACAGTAGGAAAGCGCGTTGCTGTTACATATAGTATTAAACAGTTGTAGAAAGAGTATTTCAATTCTTATAAGGAATAGAAGGTTTTCTCTCAGTGTAATAAAAGAATAAATCATTTAAGTACAAATCGAACATGCATTATAGAATAAAGTGTAGAAATGGGACGGTTGCCTAAAAAGGAAAAATAAGAAGTTGTATGTATTCAGTAGTAGTAGTAGATAGTTACATATTTTATTTAGCAAAAAAGCTACAATTAAATATTTTTTAATACATTTTTTTAATAACATTTTTATAGATTTATTTTCAATTTTAAAACGGAACCTTCTTTTAACAAAAACAGACAGAAAAGTTAAACATTTTGCAAATTGTATCAATTTTAATAAAACGCAAAATCTATCTTTTTATTTTAAATTATTTTTATTAAAAGTGCGTTCTCAAGATGTTTTCTTTTAAAATTCAAAGAAGGGCTCTAAAAGCTTTGTTCCAAAAATAAATATGATAATAAAACCAAACTTAGCCAACTATTTTAAACCACCGGTTTTTCTTAAACAAATAACCAATACTTCCTTGAGGAACTCCTATATTATTTATTTTTTTATTTGAATATGTTTTTGATATCTTTACTTTTGTTACCTGTTACTTAAATAATTTGTAAACCATTTATAAACGTTTCCGCGAATACCATACTGATACAATTTAATCAACAATCTAGCCCTGTCAATTGTTTCGAATGCCCGCTTAAAATACGAAAATACAGCTATAACATTTTCCCCTTGATTAATGGTTTTCGACCACGTCACAATCACACATTGAATGTAGAATACCCTTTCAAAAACCAGCTTGAAAGGAAACTAAAATTTTGTTGGCATCAATGAATTCTAATAACTGTTCATACACGACTTTTTCGAATAATTTCTCAACATCCCATGAAACATTTACTGGGCATCCCATCTTTTAGTATTTTTTTTTTGTACTTTTGGCACTGGTCTAACGTAAGAACATTTTAATTCATCAGGCATATTTTCATATTTTAAACAAAAATTTATAAAATTTAATAATGGGTAAACCAATGCTGCAAAATGTTTCTTGTAACCTTTTTATTCAATAATTCTCCATACTTGTTATTTGAATTTATTTAATGATATTTTATTGAATTCTTCAAAAAAAGTATTACTTCTTTTAACTATTATTTGGCAGTCGCTGAAAACTCTAGGACGAGAGTTTGTGGGTTCGTATCCCACTCGTATCCCACTCGTGGGGTACGGGCGAAAGAACACACTCCCCAATCGGTAGGTCATAGAATGCGCGAAACCAAGGCTTGATAGCCCTTGGGGGTGCTTCTAATGACTGAGGATCATAGTTCGGAGCTCACGTTAAACCGTAGGTCCCCTCGGGAATAACCCTGGCAGCGAAAGAAGAGGTAAAAATCCGAAAATAACAACAACAACAAACCCTAATTGAGATAAACAATTTATTTTAACCCGTAAGTTGCTTTGTTGAATTGAAAACAAAATAAAAGAACAACTGTTGCCTCCAAAGTGCTATAAACCTTAGTTATTAAAAAATTCCTTGAGCATCTGATAGCTTTAATGGCAATGTGGTGTCGCGTCGCGACGGGCGCCCTTACAAGCGTCGTTTGCCGGCGCCAGCATCGTTGTTAATTGTTGTTTCGATGCTTGTTGACGCTGCGTGCTGCCCCAGAAATTAAATGTCAGCTATTGTTTAACATGATGGTATTTGACCCGCTTTTTTATGATGTGTAACATAAATATTTTGACTTTCTACAGGGTCGGCGTCGGATCTAAGAAATAATTTCAACAAGTTCATTGGTTATATGATTATTAAAAGTTCGAGAAGTAACTATGTACTGCAAGATTAAGTTTAAATATTTTTAAAAAATTAAACAGTAAGTATACAGTCTTAAAATTTTTTAGGAAATTTAGGGTACCTATCCCTATAATGATCTAAATTTGCTATGAATAGAAATAATATTTAAAAACTGAATATTGTGGCATATCGGATAAGTGTGTAACTATTTTTTATATTGGAATACACAGGTATCCGCACAATGGATACCCTGGGGCGGGTAAACCACGACGGCCGTTTCATCCTTGTTCCGACAACGGCGGTAAGATGTATTAAAAGCCTTTTTGCAAAATCTTAGCGGCCATCAATACACCGTAGCGCCATCCCAGCGGAATTAACTCCAATATAAAAGGCAGTCACACTGGTAATATCGACAGGTATAACGGCAGTCGTGTTCTACACGCCCCACGGTATCCATTGTACTTGTATCCCTGTGTATTTCAATATAAAAAAACAGTTAGACACTTGTCCGATATGCCACACTATTCACTTTTAATTATTTTCGCGGACACTATATATCTTCTAAAGAAATAATATTTTTTTTTATTGATACCCTATTTCGCTTATTTAAAGTACGCCTCAGCGTGTTTAAATCCCACTTTCAAAAACGCGCGTGTTTTAAAGACCTTAATATCCACTTATACTTTAATATACTATTTTTAAGCAATACACAACCAATGTCAACGGTGACAACAATAAATCTTATGTGACAGATTGGAAGTTATTGAAGTGAAAACTTCTTTAGGCGCGTTTAGCACTTTTTGTGGGCACTGAATTAAACTGAGCCGTCAGGCGTCAGGTTCGGCTGTGTTACGCTCGAATTCGACTCCGCTGCCGCATCAGTCGACGTGGAAACAGTGTGCGACACTTGTTGCGTCTCAGGTATGTTCTGGCATTTTTTAAATTATATATTTACGTAGGGTGAAGTAAGGTAAAGTGAAAACGCCTTTAGGCGCGTTTAGCACTTTTTTGTGGGCACTGAATTAACCTTGTTGAAGTTTTCACTTCTGTCGTGTGGTCTTAAGCACACACAATTTTTTTTGTTCTCCTCATTTTCATGACAACGACAGGTATATCACATCACGAATTCGACCATTTCACTTACTTACTAAGTTATTATTTCCATTTTTTGTAATATAAATACCAATAAGTGTACCAATAAAAAAAAATAATGTAAAGTATTCGTGGATAACTGGTCTTTAAAACACTTGCTCTATTTCAAGCACTCCGGCTGCTCCGTCGTGCCTGTGGGGAAAAGATCGGCTTCCCCTAAGAACGCATCTAATAAAATATAACAAATTTATGTAGCTCTACATCTGGGTTGCATTTTTATGTTTATTGAAAGTATATTATAATCCTGTAAACTTTAAAATGGCTTTAATGGGCAGTAAAGGTACCATTATTATGATGTGCTTTCAAAACCATTTAGAGTAAAAGCCCAAATACGCCATTTCCAAGTTTATTACTTTCCATTTACCTATAATGTACTAGGAGATTTATGACAAAGATCATAAACTGTATCTAATACAAAGAACAAATTAGAAAGAGTAATTTGGAATATTGCTATACACAGGGTGTGTCACCAAAGTGTTCGCCTTCGATAGCGCCCTAAGTATAAGATATTTATAAAAAATGTTATATTAATGTTGTAGGATTTACAATGGAGCATGACGTTAAAATATTTTATTATATACAGGAGGGCCCAAAACATTGGAACTACATAAAAAAAATTTTTGAATGAAATACCCTATATATTTTCTCTCTCAGTGATTCCTCTAGAAAGAAGCTCTACAGTCATATTTACTTTTTTAATTTTGATTGCGACGTTGCCAAGTAATTAATTATTTTCTCGTATTTCAAAAAATTATGAGAGTTATTTAAACAAACATAGTTGTCTGTGGAATTAATAGAATTAAATAAAATTTTTACCATAAGTGCCCTAAAGTACATATTATGTAACCATATAACTAGTTGTTTTATTTATTATACAGGGTGTTCGTACAGTCTCGGCAAATCTCGCCAATTTAAATATGCAATATTTAATTTTTTTTAAATGGAACACCCTGTATTTTTTTTACGGATAAGGTGTATTTTTTACTTTATTTTTTGTTAAATATGTCACGCACCTAAACCTTCTACTTTTTGAAATATTTTAAAATTTATGGTGAGCTCACCAAAATGAATAATTTTATTATTTTAATCAAGAATGCTATGGACGAAATATAAAATTGGGCATATTAAATAAAGTTGCAAAAATGGAAACATATTATATCAAGATGATCATGAAAAAATAAAATAAAATTTTTCCATAGATCCTCATCCAACTGCGTTTGAGCAATGAGAATAGAGATTTGAAAGAACAGGTAATGACGATTTTTTTTTAATATGGCCAAAACGGAAATACAACTTACTGTCCTTCCTTGTTCAAAAAGTCGAGAATTCATATAAAAGCCCAAGCTATTATTTATATAAATAAACTTATTTAGTTTTCAATAAAAAGTACACTTAGAGTACAAAATAAAAGAAATAACCCGATAATTTTCTCAAAAAAAGAGCCTTCTTGTTAACTTCCGCACCTGTCCTACGTAGCAACTGCTAAATTGGATACAATTTAATTTTGATTTTTTAGTTTGATCAAAATACAATTATAATAAAAACAATATATCATAGATTTGGTTATTCTTTCTACTCAAATTCAATGACATAACCGAGATAACCCGCAATAGTCTTTGCACTATTAGCTTTCTAGGACTGTCACCCCGGAAAAATGTCCATTCCGCACCTACGAAATCCACCAAATTAAGACAGCGTTAGTTTGGTATCCGTGCGTTTTTTATTATTTCTGGTTTTGTTATAGTGTTGTGCGCCGCTTAAAGATGTTGGTAAGTACCCGTTTTTGATATATATTGGCAAAACAGTTAATTAAAAAAAGAAAGTAAAAAATGTTCACTTTCTTGCGTGTCCTCTCTGCACCGCAGTTTCCGTTTACGTTACGTATTTCTTTTAGAAAAATAGATTATGGTATGGCACATTTTTAGGTTGGCAAAACATTACCTAAGAATAATTCGAATCAGCGTTGCCAGATTTTGTGAATAAATTAAAAAGTCAAAAAATGTCCATTCGGCACCGTCCGTTCCGTGCCTGTTTTACGTTGGTGCGGATTGGACAGTTAGGTGCGGATTTGACATAAATAAGTATTTATCGGTGCGGAATAGACATAAAAACGTACTTCTTAAGAACAAATAATAAAACTGACTATAATATGTTTGGTGATGTTATTTGTTCTTTACCTTTTTATATTGATTTAATCGAATTTAATCATATACGATGTCCAATCCGCACCCTAAGTGTCAAGTCCGCACCTTTTGTAAAAACGGTTAAAAAAAAAAGTTGAGGCACCCAATTAATATTTTTAGTCTATTTTTTATAAAGACTCGAAACGTTCTTTAATTTTACATTCCTTAAAATATTCTAGGGGCATTTACCGATGAAAAATATATCCCAAAATATTATTTTTGTATTTGGGTCAATAAATTTTCCTCTTAGTTTTTTTCAAGATAGTATTTTATTCACACAAGATATATTTTTTGAAGATCTGTTGTAATTTAAGTTTTGTTAATATATAATGCATAATTTATTCTTACTTTTTAGCATAAAAAATTGCCTTGGTTTTTAAGGTGCGGAATGGACAAAATTATCGACCTTTTTGAGCAAAATAGCGTTTTGAGACCTTATTTTACAAAAACTTGTTGATTTTATTCCCGAATATCTATCCTCACACCTTTGTTAAGTATGGCAAATAACAAAAATATTAATATCTAAACTTTAAAAAATTAGAGTATAAAAAATGGTTTTGGCCATATTAAAAAAAAATCGTCTAATATCGATTATGAAACACATGAACGAGTTAAGCCAGCTACTAACGATGACAATAAATTAATGACGGCTTTAAATATACCTAGTATCATCACCAGAATACTATACAGCTAGGCAAAGAACTGCCTTTTAGTGCATCATCAGTGTCAAGAATGCTTCATAGTGAACATTTTCATCCCTATCATATCCACTTATTACAAGAATTAGAGCTGCAAGATTATGAAGATAGAGTAATGTTTTGCCAGTGGGCTGAAGGTATGATACAAAAACAACCTAGGTTTTTTGAACATGTTATGTAGTGATGAGGCTACATTTCATAGAAATGGATATATGAACAAACAAAACTTCCATTATTATGACACTAACAATCAATTTTTTTACATCGGTGGTCGCTTAATGTCTGGACTAGTATAATAAGAAATAATAATATTGGGCTACATTTTTTTCATGGAAATCTTACTGGTGAGTTGTATCTTGATTTTTTTGCAGAATCATTTGGAAGTGCATTTAAATGGGTTACCGGAACATACTCATCAACAAATGTGGATTCAGCAGATGGAGCGCCGACTCATTACAGTCTACTGGTGAGACAATTTTTAAACCGACATTTCTATGACCGTTGGATAGGTAGGGAGGCCCAGTGTCTTAGCCAACAAGGTCTCCCGACCTTATCAAATTAGATTTTTTTGTGGGGATATGTAAAGGTACATAAGACGACTACTACCAGAAGAGAACATATGTAGGATCGAATTCGAGAGGTAAACCAAACCATTACTCCTTATAACTCAAGAAACGTATTCGGCTCATTTGCAAAAAGAATTTGTTCATATAATTTGAACGTTGGAAGACACATTGAATACAATTTATAACCACACGTTTTTTTTAATTATCTCTAATATTTCTTTCTAATTTAATTTTATTTAGGTATAATCTAAATTTGCAGACGTTCATCTTAATTATAAAATATTTTTTTCGTTTTATGATTTCTCTAAAGAGAACTCTTAAAAATAGATACTTGTTTATGTCCATTCTTGATTAAAATAATAAAATTATTCATTTTCGTGTAGCTCACCATAAATTTTCAAATATTTATATTTAAAAAGTAAAAGGTTTAGGTGCGTGACATATTTAACAAAAGATAAAGGCATTAAAAAAATACACCTTATTCATAAAAAAAATACAGGGTGTTCCATTTAAAAAAATTGAAATATTGCATATTTAAATTGGCGAGATTTGCCAAGACTGTACGAACACCCTGTATAATAAATCGAACAACTAGTCTTAAGGTTACATATTATGTACTTTGGGGTACTTATGGTAAAAATTTTATTTAATTCAATTAATTCCACAGACAACTATGTTTGTTTTAATAACTTTCATAATTTTTTTAAAATACGAGAAAATAATTAATTACTTGGCAACGTCGCAATCAAATTTAAAAAAGTAAATATGACTGTAGAGCTTCTTTCTAGAGGAATCAGAAAGAGACAAAATATATAGGGTGTTTTATTTTAAAAAAATTTTATGTAGTTCCACTGTTTTGAGCCATCCTGTATATCATTAAATATTTTGACGTTATGCTCCATTGTAAATCCTATAACTTTTATATAACACTTTTTTATAAATCTCTTATACCTAGTTTAGGTGCTATCGAAGGATGATTTACAAATTGATTAAAATTAAAATCAAAAAATATAATCAAGTAAATTAAATCAGACATCTCTTCTTGCTAATCAATTGTATTTTTTACTATGTAAATTTTGCCCCAAGGTGCGGGTTGGGACTAACAAAGTTTTCCAGAAATGTTGTCACGATTTTATCGAAATGATCTTTCGTCGATTTCTGTATTCTAAATGCGTGTATAAATAATGTTTAGTCAGCGTATTTGTTATCTACATTATATAGATAGGTACCTAATGCCGACATATGTGAAATTATTGATAACTGTACAAACAACAATATTATTTGTAATCTCTTTGTAGGTAAATAATTAGATGTTCATGAAAACATAGTGGGATATTGAGCCTAATGAATAAAAATGTAGCAATTGCTTTTTCTTATAAAATCGAAGTAATTTCTTGAAAGCCAATAAATAAAAACTAAAGTAATTGCTTTTGCGTTCAGCAATTGCTTAAAAGTGCAGGAATTGCTTCTAGTCAATGCTTTTTCTTAAAAAATAGAAGCGATCGCTATGGTTTACCTAAAATGTGATGAATAAATCAAGGAATTGCTTTTTCTAATGTAGCGATCGCTTTCAACTTTTTAAGGTAGGTCGACCCCTGCATCATTTGCTTGGTAGCAGTCAACTTTAGTTCACCGCGGCATACACATGCGTCGCTCTTAATTTGTGTTTTCAAAATTATGGCTCAATATATAAACGTCCGTAAAAGAAAAATGTACAGTGAACGTAAAAATTGCAGATATGATGAATTCAGAAAGTTATATCGATTTGACTGCGAAAATGTAGAGTGGTTGGCAAATAAATTATTTTTTGAATGATACTGATAAAAGGCGAGGGATGCACTGTCGCCTTTAAATAAGATTAAAGTCTTTCTACGGAAATTGTCGGATCAGGGCTTTCAAAATTCTGTAGGTGAAGAACTTTGTGTTCACCAAACTACTATCTGTAAGACACACACTTCTGTAATGGATGCAGTTTTGGAGAAGGCCAATATTTTTATTAAATTTCCTACAAGTGCTAAAGCTGTTGTGAAAGCTAAACGGTTGTGGTCAGAGAGATTTATTTATCTTTCTTCAATTTGTAAACGAATATCAATTGCTTGTCTTTAATTTCTTCATCACTACTATCCTTTCCTCATTTTCACTGAAATATGCCATATCACAAATATAAGTTTCCTATTTTCCACAAAAACGTAACAGATTACTATTGTACTAAATAAGTAGACCAACGTTGTTCTATTTACGTAAACTCTTTTGCAAATTAGGCACCCAACTGACCATGAAATCTATAATCTGAACAAGTGGATAAGACACGTCTGAACTTGTGTTGAATAAGCATTTGTTACAGAGATGTAAGAAAAACAGCAATTGCTTCAAACTTTTATTCATAATATCCAGATGTAGAAATTACTTTTACTTATAGCATTTGCTAGTCAAGCAATTGCTTTTAGTAATTGCTTAATTTTTATTCCTTAGGCTCATTCTATTGTTTAAAATAAAAAGGTAATGTCGTTTATCTGCTCCATAAAGTGTGTCATCTGTTAAGGGAATTAGTGCAATTTCTCCTCGTATAAAATTTATGTTTGTTGAGTTGTTATTATGAATATTTTCGTCGAAACTGGGCTATTATATCTGCCGTCCACTTGAAAAACCTAGTAAGTCGACTTACTATGTTTTTGCTCTGTTTAAACGTATCGACTTGAATTTTTGAGATGTATGTACTGCTATTTTTAATTTTTATTTATCATGTTCCGTTAGTAAATTACAGATTACAAGATTTTAGCAAATATACTTACTTATAAAGATATATTATATTAACTCGAGTTACTACAAAATTTATAAATTTTATTAGGGGATTATTTAAACTGCCTTGGAAAAACATAGTAAAACATGTTACTATTTTCACTGACCTACTATTCCAAATAAAATTATAGTAACTTGATTTACTTTTTTTAGTGGCCAAAATTGCAAATTAAAAACATAGTAAGTCTAGTTGCTGATCTAAAAAATGCCATCTTTACAAAATAGCTAGCTAGTAAATGTTGTTACTTGGGACCATTAATATAATAGTGGGAGAGTAACTCGAGTTGCGCGAATGCCTGATTTAAAACAGATGGTTCGATCACTAATTTTGTTACAAGAACGGCAAATGACTTGCCTTGTTTGGAAGACAAAAGAGGGAAAAACCGGGGACTGCAAATGAAAAGTTTATCCGAGGCAAATAAGAAAAACGTAAATGAGGATATTGATTCATATCGCCCACAAGTTTCTTATTATAATATTATACATGCTCCAAACAGGCGGTATTTACCCCCTGATCTATCGATAAATCAGATGTATAAAGCTTTTGCTTTAAAATACAAGCATGTAAGTTATGACTTACCGAAAGATTTTTGAAAGTAATAACATAGGATTTACAGCTCCTACTCAGGATGATTAATGTTCAATAAATAAACAACATTCCCATGCTAAAATTCTCAATTTATCCAACAATTCTGACAATGCTGAGGATAATGTGGCAATGGAAGTGCAAAAAAAAGAAAATCTACCTAGTACTTCAGCTGATCAACCAGAGGAAGAAAAGCATGCTAGTATTTCTGGTACTTTAGCCGATAGACCATGTTTGGTGTGCGACAATTACAACATTCATAAACGTAGATACACTGTGGCCAGGCAAAAATATACCGAAGATACTACAAAGCAATGGGACAATGAATGGAAACTCTACGCTATAGACATGCAGAAATAATTATTTTACCAAAGATGACTATTAAGAACTCCTTTTTTATAAGCAGACTCGTAGTTTTTCATCAAACATTTGCTAATTTAAAATCAGGGAAGCAGAATAAGTACGTGTTGTGGCTTGAAGCAGTTAAAGGAAGAAGTGCACAGAATGTGGCCTCTGCCTTCTATAATGCTTTAATAAAACTAGATGCTGAGACCAGGCATGTTATATTTTGGGCAGATAATTGTACTGCCCAAAACAAAAACTGGACTATTTTCACTGCATGTGTAACTGTTTTAAACGAAAATTGGGGACTACAAAGTATAACTATTAAATACTACAAACCTGGCCATAGCTTTATAAGGGCAGCCTCTGTTCATGGACAAGTATTAAAAACAGGGAATAAAACACCTGAATTATTGGATTTTAAAGACTTGGAAAAGTTGATAAAATCATCAAATAAAAATAATCACGTAATAAGTTTAGTGCTTCAAATTATTTGAAAATGGCTGTATGACACGGAAAAGGGAAACAGTAGTTCCAAAATTAAATGATTTAAAAACCGTTTAATTTAGAAAGGGATCTAGGAAACTTTTTTATAAGCTTGAGCTGGAAGACAATTATTTTTCTAAAGTGAATATTTTAAATCAGATGTTTTAATTTATTTATACATGATTTCTCTTCTTCAAGCAGAGGATTAAATTCAACAAAAAAGATAACATTGTAAAACAATTACTACCTCATATGCCCCCCCCCCCCCCCGAAAACAAATATTCTGGAATAATTTACCTACTGCAGAAAACTTGAAAGATTTGAGAAAGACTGCGCATCTTTGTTTTTTATTATATTCTGTTGGTTTCTTTTTCTTAATAATATACATATAGTTTATAATATTTACGACATAATATTAACCTAACCTATTACCTTTTAAGGATTCGAATGAAGGTAAAATTGTTATTTTTTATATTATATATATTTTTACTATATTTTTAAGTACTACCTACGGCTATTTTTTGAATATTCTAATAAAGATATTGTAATATTATTTTCTTATTCTCTTATTTAATTTAATTAATCTTAATTGAAAAAAAATTATTGATTCAGTTGAAATGGAAAGAAAATATCAAGTTCATTTACTAATGTTTTATTTTATTCTTCCTATGTGACAGAATATTGCAAAACAATTTGCTAACCTATTATGGACAATTTACTTACCTTTTACCATTTTAAATCTAGTTGCTAGGTTTTGGCATTGTTAATTAAATCAATACTATTTATAAACCGACTTACTATGTTTCTTTTGGGTACATAGTATGTTACATCTAAAAATAGTAACTCAACAATTTAGAATATTGGAGTTTGCATTTGAAAGAACTAAATTTTGAACATATATCTGACAAAAGCACAAAAAGTTAGGTTTAAAGGCTAAATCTTAATAAGCAACAATAAGTAGAACAAAATATATTAAAGAAAATATATAAATAATCTTTACAAGGCTCTAGCAAAAAACTAGCTTTATGGAGTTACTAGATTATTCAATTGTACGGCAGATATGTATAGTGGCAATATACAGTGGCAAATCCGGACAAATCCAGGATTTTAGTACAGTTAGGAGGAGGGGGGGGGGGGGGGGGGGGGACTGTCTAAGCGTAGCGGCAGGCAAAAAGCGACAGGTAGGCGAAAATATGATTCTTCATTTGTGAATAATTCAAGTTTGATATTCAACTCTGGCGTGAAATCTGGTGATTATCATGATTGGATGAATATGAGAAAATATTACTTATTGTATGATTAGAACAAAGACAAATTCCGGTTTCACCATTTGCTATGAAGGATCATATCTGGATAATAGTAAAGCAACATATCACACCCAAACGTTACAGGTAATCTGGAGAGTGCTATTTATTTTATTTTCTAATTATTTTTATTTTATTTTCTAATTATTTTTATTTTATTTTCTAATTATTTTTATTTTATTTTCTTATTATTTTTATTTTATTTTCTAATTATTTTTATTTTATTTTCTAATTATTTTTATTTTATTTTAATAGGTTTGACGAACTAGCATTGCAGCATGGACATCGAGTTTTAAGACTTCCTCTATATTATCATTGCCACTTTAATCCTTTTTAAGTGGTTTGGTAGGAATGTAAGCTATTATGATGCAAAAATAAGTTCTATGCATCCCGTAACAAATGACGTAGTTTTGGGTCTGTGGAATGAATCCATAGAGAATGTAACAGTGGAAAAATGGAAAAATTATGTAACAAACACTAATAACATAATAAATGATGTGTGGGAACGACAAAGATTTATCGATGCTTCAAATACGCTTCCCCTTATTATTAACTTGGACGAATCTGATCCTTGCAGAGATGATTTATTTTCTATCAAAAACTTTATTTTGTTGTGTTGTCATTTTTCATTACATTTTCTTCTTTGTGATTTTATAAATAAGATGCAAATAAAACAAAATTTATAGGCTAATGCACTAGATACGCACTAGACAAAATAATATATGATTTAATTTTACATTTTATAAATGAGTTTTATTTATTTTTCAGTAAATTTAAACTATTTAAAAATTTCATAATGATTTAAAAAACAAAATGTTTCATCCCATGATACCTTTTACTCTAAATAAACTACTTATTTCTGACTTCATTAACAGTATAAAAATAATAATTTAAAATTTCAAAAAACGCGCTTGTACAGGGTCTTCCAACGAGGACTGAACAGGGGCTCATTTTTGAGCTTCCTTGTATTTAAAGAAAAATCCAAAATAGCCAATCGATGTACTTTTTCCTGCAGAATTCAAAAATGAAACCTAAAATTTATTTGAACCAGAAACAAAAGAGTTATGCTATGGATAAGGTGTTTTTTAAATGGAACATAGCTTTTTTTATACGATTTTTGGAACGAGTGATTTTTTTTTGTCCGTTCTGATTAAAATATTTAATATTGTGACAGCTATTTTTATTAAATTATAATGTTTTATCCAGTATAATTTAACTTTAACCTGTTTGAAACATACACTAGGTAATAAAGGTATAATCACCTTTGAATCCTTCAAAGTCATTTTAGCAATATTATAGTAAATTTGTCCAATTTTTTGACTTTGAAGGATTCAAAGGTGATTATACCTATGTATGTATGTTTCAAACAGGTTAAAGTTAAAATATACTGGATAAAACATTAAAGTTTAATAAAAATAGCTGTCACAATATTAAATATTTTAATCAGAACGGACAAAAAAAAAATCACTCGTTCCAAAAATCGTATAAAAAAAGCTATGTTCCATTAAAAAACACCTTATCCATAGCGTAACTCTTTTGTTTCTGGTTCAAATAAATTTTTGGTTTCATTTTTCAATTCTGCAGGAAAAAGTACATCGATTGGCTATTTTGGATTTTTCTTTAAGTACAAGGAAGCTCAAAAATGAGCCCCTGTTCAGTTCTCGTTGGAAGACCCTGTTCCTATTTTACTTGTTCACATGCATGCGTCTTTATGTAGATCAAGCCTAAGAAAAATCATAACCTTTACCACCGATAAGTCAAACTGACTGAATTAATTTACAACGTACCGCAAATATGGAGAATATGACGTAACGGTCAGCGGTCATTGAACAGGCTTTAGTTAGTAATTTCTAGAAGTAATATTAAATAGCATTTTATGCTTTTAAGAGTTTACCATCAGTTTTGGATATTTTCTTGCGCTTGATGATTATGGAGGTATTCCTACACTGAGAAAAATGCCTTCTACTTATTCCTTATAAGAATTCACATACTCTTTATACAAAACTGTTTAATACTATACGTGCCAGTAACGCGCTTTCCTACTGTATGACAACGAAAATTGCTAGACCGTTGTGTAGTGATAATATACCGGTAATTTAGCCAATAGGAAATAGGAGTTATTGCTACCATAGAATGGTTGATAGCGATTATTGCTCTGAATACTCACAGTAAATATCAAGTTTTATTGGGGGTGTAATCTGATTTTATATACTGTATTAGTTGCGACTGGAAGTTGTAAGGAATCTTGACATTAATCATAATAATATTTGCTTGCTACGGTTAATAAAGCAAACATACTTACCACTAAAAATCAGTACTACTGTAGTTCTCAAAAATCTAAATAGCTTCTAGTGTTTTAAGTTCTTGCCGTTTAACATTGCATATGATTATTTGATTATCTATTATGCAACATGGTTTACTGAGATGGTAAAATGCGTCCATAGATTATAAAGTCTAATACGAATGATGGGTTGTACGAAATAAGAATCTTCTATTGCTTTATCTGACATGGAAAGTTTAAAAAACTTAAATACAAAATAAAAATAAATTACTTAAAACAGGTATTGATACGATCAATAGAATTAAAATTCAGACAGGATAGCTAGAAGACTCCGAACAACGATGTGACCTGCGCAACAAATAAGTTAAAACTAATGATACGGCGCGCGGCGATTGCCGATCGCTACGAACCCCCATCAACGTCTTGTGGATTATAGGTTCTAACGGATACAATTCGTTTTTGTTCTGCAAATTCCAAATTGTAGAGAAAGCGCTTTACTGGGAACAAAATGCATCTCATTGAGAAGATATAATTTATTTCCTAACAAAATTGCTGTATTAAAACTAGTTCATTATTCAACAATACTGTGCTGCTAATGGAACTGATTACTAGGTACCAATGCAAATCTCGAATTAATATAACACTAAAGCGGGTTTCAGTGGCGCAACCAGGGGGGGGGGAGGGCTGCCGGGCTGCAGCCCCCCCGAGCTTAGAAACTTAGCCTATTCGTTTAATTGCAAACCAATTTTTCATGTCACGCGAACTATTTTCGCATGTTTTTTGCGATCTCAATGTTTTATGGATTTGTAATTTTTTTGTTTATCAATGTAACATGGATTCTTACGTTTTTTGAGTAATTAAAGTATAAATTTTAATAAATAGGTCAAAATTGTACATAATGATAAAAAAAAAATTCGGATTCGAGTTTTTTCCGTTTCTTTGCATTTTTTGAGAACATTTACCATAGTAATGTATATATTTTTTTACACCATCAGAAAGTGGAGATTTCAACGAACAAAACGCCCACCGACTTTTTTAAAACAGCAGATATTTTGACGTGAGAATTTTCGATTGAAAATAAGGGTGCTTTTCGATATTAAGTCAAAATAAGGTGAAAAAATAAATATTTAAAATCAAAAAAATTACAGTGTGTTTGGGACATAAAAAGGTAAGTTTTCACCAAATTAAAAAAAAAAAAATATTTTTGTAAAAGATAAAAATAAAAAACCAAAAACTTGGTTATTTAAATTTTTCACGTAAATTTTGAGGTTATGTGAAAAAAGTGTTAATACAAAAGTTGTAGATCTTATTATTACCTACAACTTTGCCATTTAACGTTTTTCCATGGGACTTGTAGTTTTCCCGGAAATCGAGATAAATCGTTTTCTAGCCTTAAAAATTCACCACCTTCCACTTCCCGACCTCGGATCGCCCGTAAATTATTTTTTCTTTCATTTTTGTTATATTCTCTTTCTTTTCCAATGGGTTTTATCCTACTATTATTTTTTTTGTTTCAAAAATTATCGACCCTGGTCTACCTATTTATGCGAACCACGATATTGATATTACCGTGGAAGAAATTCTGGAGGAAATGGCAAAAACAAAACGAAGAATTTTACTTTAATATTAGTATTATTAGTGATTACTTACAACTTATTGTATAAGGTTTTTGTTTTGTTTTAGTATAAGTATGCTTAATATATGCGTTACTTATTTTAAATACATTTTTACTAATTAAAATAAAATCTCTAAATTTTTTTTTCATAAATATTTCGTTAGGGCTAGCGGCGTATTATTGTAGAAGTTTTTGGGGGCTGTCGCTCTCGTCAATCATACGTAAGAAGTTAAAGCCCCCCCCCCCCGAACAAAATTTCTGGATGCGCCACTGGCGGGTTTGATACACTATCAATTTATTTAATATGGATTAATAAAAAATAAGCTATCAATAGAAACTAGGTCTTAGCAAACCTGTTGTATTAGATAATTTTCCTCAGTGTACTGAGCGAAAATATTAGTTGCGAGAATACTATGCACAAAATTTAATTAGGTCTAGTTCAATAACGTGCTCATTTATAATAACAACAAATTTATTTTAATAAATTATTATACATTCTGCTGACGTCTAAATTTTATTGGTTTGAGTAGTTACGTAAAAAAAAGATGAAAAATGATATTTAAATAATTAAATATATTATTATAATTGTTGCCATTAAAAATTGAAAAATTCCATATTAACATACGAGAAATACGTTGTATCTAAGATTGAGATAAGTTCATAGTTCTCCCAAATACCTATCAATAAGTTTGGTGTTTTTATTATATATTGTAAAGTTAACAGACAAGCGTACCTATACTGTTAAGTAACCATGAGTTGAAGAAAAGCGGTGCAAGAACCTCTTTGAGCGAAAATATTATTACCGGGTTGCATGTAGACGTTGTTTAGTTTAATTAATTTTAAAAATATATATATCTATTATGATTAATAAAATTATGAATATTCTGAGTTAGTGGCGTACGTTTTAATAATAGCTGAGACATAAAAAACGGACAGAACATTTGTCTAAATAAATAAGTGAAGTGCTTTCGAGACGTGTTGCAGCAAAAAGGTTTACAATGTCTGTAAGTATACAATTTGATTATTAAATATTATTTGGATCGACTTGAAAATTTACAGTTGCATCAATAAACAGCCGCATTGCCAGTGGTTTAACAAATTAGGTGACATTATTAAAATAAATACATTTTGGGTCGATATGAGGTGTTTTCATATTATTTAGTAAGCAAGCACGCATAAAATCACACATGTAGGGGAGAGTGTAGTACCTTGGGGCAGCTGTACCTGTACTGTCTTTGTTGTTGTACCGTGCGAGCAAAAAGTATTCGCATCAAACAAGGCTTGGACATGGGCATCGTTAAACGGTTTCTTAGGGGGGGGGGGGGGGCAGTGGCAGCTTGGGGGTGCACTAAAAGCCCGCTGCAGGCGAAAATTTTTTAAGACCACGCCCAAATTTGGTCAATAATTATTAGTAAATATTTTTAAAATTTATGATTACCTTCTTATTTTATTGAAAATGAAATAAGATAAAAAAATAAAAAGGCAATTTATTTTTCATTAGTGGGTACCTACATTGTTTAAAAGTAAAGTTCATTCTTCTGTTTTTATTTGCAGCAAACTTATCAATAACAATAAAGTCCCTAGATTTACACTTTGTGGACTGTATCAAGTTAATTTCGAGTTTAGGTCTTTCCTCAATTTTAATTTCAATTTTTTGCTCAATGCTTAATGAGCTAAAATTGTTTCTCAAATATTCCACATTCATAGTCCTCTTGGCATTAAAACTGTTCATTTTTATTAAAATAAGTCTGTACTACCCCAAAATAATAACAAAACTATAAAGGAAAACTCCAAATAATAAATTCATACATTCAATCAAACCATATTAAACCTCAATAAACAAGAAAAATAGTCAAAGTATCGGCAAAAAATTTCCGCGAATTTGACCGACTAGACCACGAAAGTATATTTGGTATTTGGTAGCTGGAACTGGTAACGTATATTAATTTGATCAACAAGACTGCAAACAGCAATATTAGCAATAACTTCTATACCGTGAATAGAGAATTTAGGCTGTCGCCAGACTTCAAAAATAATACGATCTTTCTTTCTTTTACTGCTAACTTGTTAAAACATAAATAATTGTCAATAAGTCAACTTCCAGGGGGGGGGGGGCAAATGCCCCACCTTGCCCCTCCGAAACGACGCCCATGGACTTGGATTAAAAAACGTGGGGCTTGGTTTAGATCACAATGATATGGGGACGATATATCTACCTAACCAAATATAGGTTAAAATTTTGTCAAATTCATATATATTATGACATGATACGCCAAACTAATGAGTAATAAAATAAGTAGACAAGTACAAATTTATTTTTGTTGTTTACAAAATTAACAAAGTAAGAATATACAGAAAGAAAAATAAAATAATTACATAAATTGCTAAAATTGGCCACCGCTATGCTCCAAGCATAAATTCACATGTCTCTTCATATTTTCGAAAGTGTTGACCAGCATCCCTGGAGAAATTTAACCACATTCTTGGATAATCCTTTCTTGTAATTGTTCCAAATTTGCAACTGGTGTTTTAAAAATAGTGTTCTTTAAATGAGGGAAAACGAAGCAGATATCCTTAATTTCTTTTAATTTGGATTTTGCTTCGTATAATTTAAGCCAATTTTGTTCTTTTTTCGTTATGACTACTATGCACTTAAGAGCAGTAACCCCTTTTACCACAATGAAAATTGCCGAACGTTTTGCTGGTCAAACGAAAAGAAAAAATAAAAATTGGTATTTAGAAAATAAATTCTACTTTAAATACCCCATCCAAAAAAGTAAATGACGATCAAAAATATTCCCAAAATTTTTTTTATTTTTAGTAATTTTGTAATATCCTAAACAATTCTTTATTGGTCAAAAGCAAAGTGAATTTAAGCGTGCAAAGTGGATTTACGCGCCCAACGTTTTTGAGAAAAAAGTAAGGCCGATATTGAAAAATGGCTTTAAGAAAAATTGTTTGGTACAACATTCTACACCCGGGGAAGTCATTTTGATTTTGACCAATAAAAAATTGTTAAAGATATTACAAAATTACTAAAAATAAAAAAAAAATTTGGGAATATTTTCGATCGTCCTTTACTTTTCTGGATGGGGTATTTAAAGTAGAATTTATTTTCTAAATACCAATTTTTATTTTTTCTTTTCGTTTGACCAGCAAAACGTTCGGCAATTTTTATTGTGGTAAAAGGGGTTACTTCCTCTTAACATTACATTGCTCGCGCCTATAGTGGGGCATAATTGCTCGCCTTGTATCTCTTTAATAAAATAAAATATTTATTTTTATGGCAGGAGTAAAAAAATATATTATGGACATTTCTAAAAAATATATATTTAAATACAAATACTTTAGAATAGCAAACTTTAAACGCCTAAAGTCTAAACTTAAAAGTATAATATATGTATTCGAAAAGTGAGAAAAAATTGAAGTTAAAATAAAAATACTAAAACTGCACTGACTTAATCGGTGCCTTTAGCTGGGCAAATAGCAGGAGGGAGTGGCCAATCAATCCGAAAGAAACCGAAATACGACCCTATACAAGTAATTCGGTGTGTATCCCTTAGATAAAGCGCAAGCAGTGGAGTGTTAAATTTTGCCAAAATATGCGCATATATATGCCTTGCTTGCCTTTAAAATATGCAGTTATTTGCATTTTTTTAACAAATATGCATACTGGTATTCAATATTTCTTAATTTATTATAGTAAAATGAGGTAAAGAAACACATTGGGTTCTAAAAAATATGTTTATTTTTTAAAAAATGTAAAAAAGAACAAAGAAAAATAAAAGTAAACAATTTTTTTACCTAAAAATATATAAAAAAAAAATTGTGTGTGCTTAAGACCACACGACAGAAGTGAAAACTTCAACAAGGTGAAATTAAAAATATCAAATACACGAGTGTCTAAACAACGCACACTGACTGTTTCCACGTCGATACGTCGATACTGAATGCGACCGATGGCGGCATGCTCTTTCATATAACGTTCATTCGGGTCAGGGTCAGTTCGGATTGAATATAGCAGTTGAATTCGAGCGTAGCACACCCGAGTCTGACGCCTGACGCGTGAAGGCTCAGTTTAATTCAGTGCCCACAAAAAGTGCTAAACGCGCCTAAAGAAGTTTTCACTTTAAAAACATTTGTTACTAAATATTTTTCAAAATCTTCAACTAAAAAGGATTGTCTTCGATTAGTAAAAATATATTTATACAAAGGGAAGCTTCTTTTAACATGTACTGACGTAATCGGACAATACTGCAACTTAGGTAGCAAAATATAAGGCCAAGATACAACGTCGTTGGATGGTTTACCCTCATAAATGCTTTTTACTGCAGTTAATTTTAATTCACGAAAACGTTTTTGCCACCTTATACCAGTTTCACACTAAAAATACTGAAATCGACAGAAGGATGTATTACAAATCGATATAAGTACATTTTGTTAAGCAGATAATAATAACTCATTATTACACAGAAAAAGTAAAAGATTGAATTAACGCAAATAGGTTTGATTTAACCCAATAATAAGTTTAAATAGCAAAAACGCAATAATCTGGTTAAATCAACTCTATGAAATGATTAACTTGGTATGATCAAATCAATCGAATGATTGGTTGATTTAAACCACACTAAAGATATATTATAGCAAATAATATGATTAAAGTAACAATATCATTGGGTTATTTTTACCATATCCTTGTAACCTTGTATCATTTTAAAAATTTGATATTGTTGTTACAACCCATTAGAAGGATTAAATTTACCATATCATTGGTTTAAATTAAAAATATTAATAGGTTAAATTTGTGGTATCCGAGGTGTAATAAAAGATACCCGCTTTATATAGTAGTAGTTTATTATACAACGTAATGTACTGGTCAAGTTTAAACACAATCTCTGTACTTATACCTAACAGATTACAAGGGAAACAGAACGGTGCGGATCCTTGATGGATCAGTCTGGTACAGACTGCCGGTCCGGTCGTGCTCCCACTGTTCCCAGCTATGCCTCTTATGGTCGTCCATGCCTGCGCTTGCGCGTATCTCCGACTCTAGATACCCTCACCCCAGAGTGTTTGGAGATACCTGCCTGAGGGAGAAACCAAATTAGTGTTATGTAATTGCCATAAAACCCTTACATACTTTTCTGTAAACCAATAATAAAATAACATTATTGTTTTCCTGTTTAATATGATCGGTACATAGATCTAAAGAGCTGACAGAAAAATATATAGTTCGATCTTTAATATTCGAATACAACAAAATATGAGTTATTGTTCCACTCATAAATAAATAAATAAATAAATAAAGTTGGTGGGACTTGACAGTCCCGTCCCGTTGGTATACACAAAGGGTTAAAACAATTAGGTTATATAGGTTAAGGTAAGCACCTATTAAGAATATTTTTTTGCTTGTAGGTAGGTACCTAAGAAAAATATTATTAGGTATGGTAATTATTAAAAAGAGAAACCATGGATTTTTTATACCGACTAATTTTAGGTCGTATTCTATATAGACCATGAATCTCATGTCTCTTTTGGCAAATTTTTACTAAAATTTACATATTTATCTTACCTAAAATTATTATCAATTGTAGGCAGGTACCACGATACACTTAAGTATACTTTCCTAATAAAATAACAAATTTAATGTAGTATTTTTATAGTGCCTACATACAATTAGTTTAGGAATAATGAAACAGGTGACACTATATATATTATAATATAATATATTATTATCCTTACCCAAAAATGTTTCCACTAGGTGTGAAAGCCCGCAACACCTTTTTTAATTCCATTGCACAATTTTTCTACACTCACAAAGAAAGAACAACACGAGGAAAACCATAAATGAACTCCAGACTCCAGTGCCGCCACAAAAGAGATAAGGTTATGTTGTTACTGTTGTTATGCGAATGACGAGACACTTGCTGCTTTATTAGCGTCCCTAAACTGAGCTGCCATTGGTCAATTGGCAATGGCCTGACTATCTTTCAAATTTACTAAAATTAACACGTTCACATGCAAGAATCTAACCGACAGTAGGGTTAAATAGAATTTCAAACCGAAGGTTATTAAATAGGTAATATTAACAAAATGAAATGGTTGATTGAACCATACAGTATTGTTTAACACAATATAATGTTTAAAATCAACATTTCGATTAGATTGAATTAACACAGAAAAGGTATAATTAAGTATTAATATTTTTACCATTTAAATGAGCTTGTTTTTACCCAATGAAGGTGATTCTAACAATTTAAATTGGTTAATTTAACATTTTACATTCAACCCAATCAAGTAGTAGAAATAATCGAGGAAAATTGTTTAAAAATACCCAAATTGTTTTAATTTAACCTTTTTAAAAGTAATCCAATGGACTTGCTAAGTTCAACATTTTACTTTTTTCTGTGTAAGTGACAATAAACAACCCCTAACAATATACCTGCATACCTCGGAAATCCCCAATAAATATGTGTATAACCAAAATGTAAATATAATTATTATAATCCTCAGATTGGACAATCCCTGAAATAAGTACCGAACTAAACATTAAACCTTTAACGTTTTAAATTCTTTGATAAGGCCGAAAGCATAAAAATATGCTCTTAAAATAATTATTTATGAAAAATAAGCATTTTATTATAAAATTGACAAAATATGCAAAATGCATAAAATATATTCTGTCCTTTAGTTATGACTCGTGTTTTTTATCATAATTTGTTGTAGGTATTACTTAATACAAAATTTGTCTTCAATGCTTTTAATCTATGTTTTTTGAGAAAATAAAGCCAGTTTTAGATAAAAAAAAATTTTTAAGTGATAATTAAAGTGTCCTAAGGTATAATTTATCCAAACTCAGTGCGATGACATTCCAATCATTCCATACGCATACAAACAGCGGTAACTCTTTGAGACTGTTTACCGCCGTATGGAATGTCATCACACTGACTTTGGATAAATTATACATCAATATATTGTACTTTCGCGCAACATACATCTAAGTAAATAAAAGCAATTGTGCCCAAGAAAAATTGTAAATAAAATGATAAAAAAATTTAAGGATATAAAAAAAGGCGATAAATTATATTATTGTAGCATTAAAAACTTTTCTTTAAAAGATAAAGTTGAGATTTTGCCCCAAGGTACGACACTCTCCCCTTCCTATGAAAAACAATAAATCAGTAAATTTTAATTTTATGTAATTATAAATATTCCATATAAATGAGTGGAAATTTTATTAACATAAAGAATATTGCGGATTCGTTTCCGTGTAAACTCGTTATTCTCGAGAATTATAATATCCGTCTGTCCGTTTCCTAGACACCGGATATTCCCGATATATTATTTTATAATAAAGACAAATAAGCCTGTCGCCAAGCATAAACAAAAGCACGTGGGTTAAACTATTCGCCAGGGACGACACTTTGGTACAAAATTATTGCACATAAAAATATTTTCACCCCATGAAATGTAAAATATTTTATACTTTGAAAAATTTCTTGCTATTTCATATTTTACTGTCAAACATGTTTATAGTCGTAAGTATAATTTTGTTTCTCTTTTAAATTTTGCAATTGGGATCTTACTTTCTATCTGATTTTCATCAAATTATGGAGCTAAACTAGAATTCTTTGTTATTTTTTTGGTAAATCATGCATTACTTGTAAAGTTGAGCAACCACATATACTTACAAATATAATTTTAATGTTAAACTAAATATATAAAAACCATTATTGCAAATGAGCCTAATGAATAAAAATTAAGCAATTACTTCTTAGTAAAAGCAATTGATTGACTAGCAAATGCGATAAGTAAAAGCGATTGCTAGATCTGGATATGAATAAAATTTTGAAGCAATTGCTGTTTTTCTTACACATCTGTAGCAAATGCTAATTCAACACAAGTTCAGATGTGGCTTATCCACTTGTTTAGATTATAGATTTCATGTTCAGTTTGGTGCCTAATTTGCAAAAGAGTTGACGTAAATACAACAACGTTGGTCTATTTATTTAGTACAAGAGTAATCTGTTACGTTTTTGTGGAAAAATAGGAAACTTATATTTGTGATATGGCAGATTTCAGTGAAAATGAGGAAAATGATAGTAGTGATGAAGAAATTAAAGATAAGCAATTGATGTTCGTTCACAAATTGAAGGAACATAAAAAAATCTCTCTGACCACAACCGTTTAGCTTCCACAACAGCTTCAGCACTTGTAGGAAATTTAATAAAAATATTGGTCTTCTCCAAAACTGCATCCATTACAAAAGTGTATGTCTTACAGACAGTAGTTTGGTAAACACCGAGTTCTTCACCTACAGAATTTTGAATGCCCGGATCCGACAATTTCCGCAGAAAGACTTTAATCTTTTTTAAAGGCGACAGTGCCTTTTACCACTATCAATCAAAAAATAATTTGCCAACCACTCAACATTTTCGCAGTCAAATCGATATAACTTTCTGAAATCATAATATCTGCAGTGTTTACGTACACTGTAGATTTTTCTTTTACGGACGTTCATATTATATTCAGCCATAATTGAAGACACAAATTAAGAGCAACGCACGTGTATGCCGCGGAGAACTAAAGTTGACTGCTACCAAGCAAATGATGCAGGGGTCGACATACCTTAAAAAAATAAAAGCAATTACTACACTAGAAAAAGCAGTTCCTCAATTTATTCATCACATTTTAAGCAAACGATAGCGATCGCTTCTATTTTTTAAGAAAAATCATTGACTAGAAGCAATTCCTGCACTTTTAAGCAATCGCTGGACGCAAAAGCAATTACTTTAGTTTTTATTCATTGGCTTTCAAGAAATTACTTCGATTTTATAAGAAAAAGCAATCGCTACATTTTTATTCATTAGGCTCGTTGTTATAACAGCAACGCAAACCATCAAAGTTATTTTCAAGTTTATTATAATATTATGAAATGTCTCACCAGGTATAGTAGACCTGAAATTCATATGAATTACTTTGTTGGACTTCCATTGTCTTTATTTCGTTATTTAACACAACGTTTCGGTTAGTTAGTATCTGTAACCGTTTTCAAGTGTAAACATTGTATTAAGTAACAAAATAAAGATAGTGGAAGTCCGACAAGTGTCTACCTACTTCAAACAAACATCTGAGTATATGCTTCAAAAAGCACTCAATGCACACAATCGCTCCGAAATATTTAGTTACCGGAAACTAGTTCAAACACAAACTGCGTATATGCCTTGAAAGAGCAACCTATAAAGGACCGAAAACACCCAATTGCTTGGAAGAGAAGTTCACACTTTTGTAATATGTGTAAAATTAAAAAATTGCATCACAGAACATACATGTCAAATCAAGTTTAAAATATCTTGCATTCTCCTTTAACATTAACATGTTTATCATAAAAATGTCCTAAATACAGTGAATTTGGTACAGTTTCTTATGGGAAACATGGATGTAAATGATCACCGGACCTAATTTTATTTTAAACTTACTTCGCTCTAAGAGCCAACTGTCGATCATTTGGACATACAAATCGGTTGGGTTTTCCACTGGAACTGGCACCAAAGTCCACCATAATCAATTCCTGAAAATAAAAACGTTTTACTGCCCTAAATTTAAATTGGAAATGCCTATCGAAAGCAATTTGACGGTGCCCGTGGCAACGTCAAGTCTTATTATAATAACATAGAGGATGATTTTATTGTTTTGAAAAGCAATATGGCTTTAATTTAAAGTTGTAATGTTATTCGTTTATAAAACATACAATACATACAATCTTACGGCTTCAGAAGAATTTTTCCGGTCATTTTAAAAATGAGGAGCATATTAATTTGTTCATTTCCAGTAAAACTAACCATTTTATCTGATTTACAATGTAAGTTTAATAAACGAATGACATTACAATTTTTAATTTAAAACCATATTGGTTTTCAAAACCATTTCATTGTTTTTCAAAGCCGCCTTTATATTTCTTTAGAAAAGACAGGGCAGGACGGCAATAATGCATGCAAGCTTTTAAATTTGCGATTGGGACTTAAGGCAAATTTTTTCGTGTCAATTTTAAAATAGCATAGGAGGAGTGTATGGTATCAAATTGTTGGGAAAAAATACTCGTTTTAAATAATCTAGTGAACCACCATCGTTCCATTTGGAAAAATGGAGTAAACGTTAAGAAAACAAAATTTCATTTTTTAAATGCTTGTGACACTTAGAAAGTTAATTATTATGACATAGTTTTAATTTTCAAAAACCTCTTGACTATAAATTAACAGATTTACTTAATTTGTAGCACTCTAGATTAAAAATAAAAAATAAACATAAAAATGTTAACATCAAAAAATGACAAGTGAGGTGTCATTTTACTCAAAATGTTATGCTGAATCCCAATAAATAAAAATATACAAGATGTCCCATTTAAAACAGCAAAGTCAAGGTCACTTCCGGTCAAACAGGAAGTGCCAACAAATGCCAATAAATGCAGACTCATCCCTTATGCATAATCTCAAAATTTCATTTTAATATCCTATAAATACAGAAAAGTTATAGGGGTGAGCGTCTTTTGAGAAACACCCGGTATAGTATTAAACAGTTGCATAAAGAGAATGTGAATTATTCTTATAAGGAATAGAAGGCTTTTTTCTCAGTGTAGATCTTTGAATATTTTTAAATTGAAGTATAAATAAATTTATACCAGATTAAAGCTAATCCTACAAATTTGCATAGCGCTGTTAAAGCTCAACGCGTTGAGGCTCGGCACAGTCGGAAGGGTTTGGTATTAGGGTTGGGCAGATATCGGCTATTTCATAACTGTTTTTTTGTTGGTTAACCGATTTATAACCGGTAATTTTCCAGTGCCAGTTAAACCGATAACTGGTTATTTTAGCGTATTTCTAGTCTATTGGTATACATTTATCCAAGAAGTTATTATTTCCTGCGCTACAATAAGATGAAAGATGCTAGCTCGGTGGGACGAACCGGCGGTGTGTCATTGTACATAGTTTTAATTAATAATAGTTACTTCTCTTACCGTGCGAGCAAAAATTATTTGCATCAAAGAGGGCTTGGCTTAAAAAACGTAGGGCTTGGTTTAGATCACAATGATATGGGGACGATATATCTATAACCAAATCTAGGTTAAAATTTTGTCAAATTCATATTATGACATGATAATATGCCAAACTAATGAGTAACAAAATAAGTAGACAAATACAAATTTATTTTTGTTGATTACAAAATTAACAAAGTAAGAATATACAGAAAGAAAAAAAAATAATTACATAAATTGCTGAAATTGGCCACCGCCATGCTTCAAGCATAAATTCACACGTCTCTTCATATTTTCGAAAGTGTTGACCAGCATCTCTGGAGAAATTTTACCACATTCTTGGATAATCCTTTCTTGTAATTGTTCCAAATTTGCAACTGGTGTTTTAAAAATAGTGTTCTTTAAATGAGGAAAAACGAAGTAATTTATAACCGTTAAACAAGGTGATCTAGGTGCGAAGTCAATGTCTGATCGAAAACTGATCAATCAGCCGTCGAAAAAATTGCGTAAGTAGTTAATAGTTTCGGCGGCTGTATGGGCGGTTGCACCGTCCTGTTGAAAATATCCCAAACGTAGTTCGTCGTCAAGTAATTGCTCCACAAATGGATTAAAAATATTGTCTCTATACCGCTGTGCTGTAACTGTGTCATGGAAAACAATAGGACCAATAATTCTTCTTCGGGAAACAGCTAACTAGACACCAATTTTTTGAGGGTGCAATGTGGACTCTACAAAAAAATTGGGATTTTCACTACTCCATATGCGTGTATTCTGAGAATTCACATAATCGGAGAGGTGGAACCAGGCTTAAGGATAATTATTAACGAAATAAATTTTGCTGCTTCTTAAGAATAGTCCTGCATGTTCCTGCAAGTCACTTCTTGGGACAGGCGTCTTATACAATTTGTTGGCGTATTTTGTATTATTTCACGAACGTTTGCAACAAGTTCTTCTGTTCGTACAGATAGTCTTCCTATTCCTTTTTTGTGTTGCATAGAACCTGTTTCCCTCAACACAGCCACGGTTCTTTTTAGGCAATGATAAAAATCCCTAGCAATAAAAGCAACGTTAGGAAAATGTTCGTGAAAATCGTCCATGCGCAAACCCGGATTGTATTGCCACTCACCATTTACTCTAACCCCGTTTCGAAAATACGCTTCAACCATGAATGTTTTGTGCTGTTCCGTAAAGCCCATTGTGTGAATTGTTCAAGAAATTGGAAAAATTAGAGACGAATCAAATTACTTGTAACGACTGTCAAAGATGACGGAATAACTGATTGATTGTTAATTCAGGTACTGACACCCAACAGGTATTAAGCTCTACGGCTAAGCATTACGTCCTTAGGTGCAAGGCCTTCTTTGACGCAAACAATTTTTGCTCGCACGGTACAAATGTGGAAATGGAAATGGAATGTGGAAAGTAGAACTTCCGCACGCGACTACCGCCTTGGGTCGTTCAGTCAGCAGTTTAGTACAAAATGATTCTCGAGAGCAACATTTTTGCTGTACCGAAAACAAATAAAAATACAAAATAATAATAATTTATAATTTAATTAATTAGCACATAATTTGACAATATTTTATTTGTTGTTAAGTTTTCTTTTGTTGGAGTTTTTCATAATTGCTTAAAAATGGGAACAATAGAAAAATTCTTCTTAAAATTCTTATCTCCTCAAGGTAATAATGAAAAATAAAATAAAACCGAAAGGTATTAAATTCTTGGGTATTTCGAAAAGTTTCCAGGAAATGTAACATTTTATTTTACAGATTTCTTTATTTTGCTTGTATATGTCGTAGGCTGATAGTGAAATCCGTCATTTCATGAAAGGCCTAGTCATATCATGAAGCGTGGCTAAAAGGTATATTGCAACTGGTTTGTTCGTTGTTCCCCAGAGCATTTTATGACTAGGCTTTTCATGAAATGACGGATTTCACTATCAGCCTACGACATAAACAAACAAACAATTCTACACGATCTGACGATTGACATCGTTATAGGTACTACATGAAGTGACGATATTTAAAATTAGGCAGATTGTGTTATACATAATACGCCGAAACGTCAAGGTCTCTTCATGAAGTGACGCGGCAGATCGTCTAATTTCATGTTTTTACACAATCTGCCGACGCTTCATGAAGTGACTAGGCTTTTCATGAAATGACGGATTTCACTATCAGCCTACGACAGATACAAGATAGAAATACAGTTTAAAGTCATGGAAGAAAACTATTCAAATGCAGTTTTTATGAATTTATTTATTTTATTTGGACAATGTGATGAATTATCGCCAGGACATGTATAAAGTTTAACGAAATGTACTCTAATTTACCGCCAATGAATCTTAAAAAATTCATAAGGATCCAGAACAATTTTATTAAATGTTAACTAGGTAGTCAAAAATAAAAGACTACTAAAATTATAACTAATAAAATGCTATTTTACCAGATGTTCAAAACGCTGGCCGTTTACATCCAAACACTTTAATATGCGGGTGTTGACTGCATGGATTTCAAGAAAAATTTAGTTTTAATGTTTTTTTAATGTTAATGCAAACACACATTGTCCAAATAAAATAAATAAATTCATAAGAACTGCATTTGTATTTGTATAGTTTCCTTCCATGACTTTAAAGTGTATTTCTATCTTGTATCTAAACTTAATGAAATGTCAAAACGATAACCATAGTAACATACGTAAACATCAGTTTTTGTCATGGCTAACATACTAATAACCGAATAAAAATTGAATTGTATAGAAAATTTAACAAATTATGCTTAATACGTCAAAAAAATGGTTAAACCAGTTAGTTAGGCACAGGTATGATATACAAGAATAAAGTGAAATTTTAGCAGCTTTTCAAATCCGTAATAATATACAGGGTGTTACATTTGAAAAAAAGGACTTATGGTCACTTTTTCAAGTTACCAGAATAAGTGTATTTTTCAACCACCCTGTATATTGCAACTAAGATTTGGGACTATGGCAAAGAGCCCTATGGTATTAGTTAACTATTTACCAAATTTCAGGATTTTACTGTTTTAGAGTTCAAAATTATCAGCATTTTTAAAAGGGACGTTTTCGGACAAAAAAAACGGAAATTAATTTATATCTTAGAAACGGTAAGAGATAAGTATAGAGTAGAGTTTATAAAAATTGTAAGGAAAGTAATGAGGGATTTGAAAATAAAATAAAATATATGGTGTTATATTTAAAAAATCGAAGTTACTATTATTTTTGTGTGGAAGCGGCAACACTGTATTGTTAAAAATATTTTAGGTTGGTAGAGCATGTCAGTTTATGTACGCGACCAAATTTTTAGAATGATCCTCTACTAGTTCGTCAGAAACGTCTAACGTTCCATTCACCGTGAATCACCCTGTATAATGGCAATACGCCCACCCTCACATGACATAAAATAATAATTAAATTCCATTAAAAAAAATTTCAAATTTTGGCTTTCATCATCGCTGCCCAACAAAAATTAAAATATTAATTTAAATAACTTTTGGTAGATATTTTTTTCCGCTCAAATTTTATTTTTACAATTTTTAAGGAGTTTTTAATATAGTATTTTTAACAAATTAGCGCCATTCCATGTTATAAAACGAATCCTAATAATATATTAAAGTACACGTTTTATAAGAAGCGGTTTTAGCGCACGCGTCTATTTTAAAAAACGAGCCACAAAGTGGCGAGTTTTTTTATTGACACGTGCGCTAAAACGCCTTATGAAACATGTGCTTTATAATTTTTTTTCTATTTTACCTTTTATAATCGAGAAAAATACATTTTAAAAAGAAAATAAATCCTTCAAATTTTGTAAATTTTTATGTCTAAATTTTATGTTGGTAATACTATTTTTTATCATAGTAGCCTCTGGACAATAAAAATTATTTTGCAAACTGTCATTTTTTGATTTATTGACCCATTTTCACCACGAGATTCTAAAGTTATTTTAGAGATATGAGATTTGAAATTGGACGGAATACGTTGTGTGATCCTTGTACATTCGGTACATATACAGAGCGTTCGGAAATTCGGTCGATTTTGCTACTTTTTTTCGAAGTTCAAAAGACGTGATTTTACGTCACGGCATTGCAATTTAGTATAAGGAAGATGGAAAATTCAAATAAAGTTGAAGTTAAAATCGACATTGGAAGGTTAGTAGATTGAATTTTGGATAGGATTTTGCAGAAAATGATAGCTTGACGCATCTAGAATAGATTGATTTATAGATTTATGCAACCAACATACATGACTGTTATCCACACAGAATAAAAAAGTAAGTTATCAAGGCATTTTTTCCTCTGCGTAAAATTGGTTTTCTCGTAAATCACAACGGCCGTGCAAGTCCATGAAATAAAACATTTAAATGTTACCAACATCAAATAAAAAAAAAACGCGTATCGAAATAGCTTCATTACGATACGCAAATGCGTATCGTACTGAGCTTATTATAAAGGTCAAATATAAAAAGTACATCTTCGCCTGTTAAAAATTTATGGTAAAATTACAATCGCGCTACAATCGTTATTTCAAACATCTCATTACCACAAACGAGTATCTACGAGGGGGAAAGAATAAATAGATCTGCGTTGTTAGGCGTTTCGCATGGAAAAAAATGTTATGGGATAGAGACGAATCCAATACCCTTAAGGTGGGAGTATCAACATGCTTGCCAACATGTAACCTATTTCGCGTAGATTTATTTATGTTTTCTAGCTTTTACACAAAATTTAAATAAAATCAGTATCGATTTGATATTCTATAGGTAATAATTGACATATTTAATAAATATCAAGAAATTTCATAACTTATTTTAGGAGAATTGTATACCTAGCGAAAAATATCGGGTAAGATTTTTTTTTAACATTATTATGTCATCGTTCTTTCACTATATAATTCTCCCAAAATTAGCAATGATATTTTCGTAGTATATCAGATATTACCTAAGTAATGTGCCGACGATACTGATTTTATTTAAATTTTAGTCAGTAAAATAATAAACTATAAAAAAACAAGGCGAAATAGGTTATATGTTGGCAATAGATTGAATGGCGTTGATAATTCCACCTTAAGGAAACTTTTGAACCACTACCAATGCTCTTAACTGGTGTTTATCTTTTGTTGCAGACAGAAAATTGTTTGTTACTTTCCATATTCTAAAATAAAAATAAACTCAACGTTTATTGAGGCAATAAATGTATAGGTTTTGTCTGTGCTACTAAATATTTCTTACATACATCGTCGCAATATAAAATAATAACGTTGTGTATGGCGTATTTCTTATTTTTTCAATCCCCCTGTGTACGACAAAGCTTTGATTGCTGAAGCCTGCTATGCAAATATTTCCCGAATGTAATTTGGGTATATGCAAGAAGGCAGTGGCGTGCAGTCAATGTAGGCAAAAAGACATTGCCTACCCTAGTAAAATCATAAATTTACAAAAAAAACATTTCCCAATTTAATTTTTACAGAAAATCATATTATTATGCGTTTCCTTATCTACGTTTTTATGAAACTACTAATCGTCTATACTATATTTCTATAATAGTATCAAGGATTGTCCCAACGTAAACATAAATCATCAAACAAACGTAATAATCGCATTTAAAACCGACCGAAATCAGCATAATATTTCCTTTGTAGGTGGCCCATATGAGCAGGACGAAGGTGTTTTAAAATTTTTTATGAAGGCTATAGCTTCGTTTGAAGGCAGCACCTATTTTCAGGTTTCAAGTACGGATTTAAAGGCAGGGATGTAGCGCCTTATGTTAAAACGAGACAGAGCGATTGGCAAATGTCGTAGCGCAATTAATTTTGTCACGTGTGAAACGACAGGTCGCATTGTTTTCGGTTCCGTTCGGGATTTTGCGGAAATTAACTGTTTACTATCGCCAGCGCGACCCAGCGCCGCAGTCCGGACACGTGCGCGATTTGCAATTATTGCGTTATAAAGTTATTTCTTTTTTAATAATAATTTTGCGTTTTTAGTGTCCCGTATATTTTTTATTTTACAGATAATTAGTGTTTGTTACCCTGTTACCCATAACAATGCAGTTTCAGTGAAGTCAGCCCCCCCCCCCAGACGTCGCTAGGCCCCCCAGAAAAAAAAATGCTGACTTTGTAAGCTCGCTACTCGCCTCGCAAATATATCTGTTATGATGATATAATATATCACTCGACCATCATTATTTTATTGGTTAAATTTTCCATTATTCACTCAAACTTTTTTGGCAATACTCGTTGAACTTTGGGCTTGTTTAACCAAAAATTAAATCCCTCGAGCTTTGCTCTCGGGATCTAATCAGAATAAACATGTCCAAATTCAACTTGAAAAATTTCCAAAAAAAGGTTTTGTGACAGCTGAAAAATCTAACCGATAAAAAAACGAAGTCTTGTGATACTACTGTTGATTATTGACCAAATTTGTTAAAATTTGGGCGTTGTCCCAAAAAAATTTTGCCTGCGGCGCTTTTCGCCTGCGGCGGGCTCTCCGCCGGCCCGCATCTACACGAGCCGCCACTGCAAGTCACAATAACAGGCCCACCCTAGGCCACCCCCAGGTCAGAGGGCTAGTTACGCCACTGTATAGAAAATGGCACGAATTCTCTCGTGTTAAAACAGATGATAGCGAAATTTGTCATCGATCAGCTGATATTGGGACATATTAATATTCCCAGATTAGTAGTGGACCGTAATGAGCCCAAACACCGAGTTATGACGTTTGTGTGCTTTTTGTTACATTTAATTACGTTTTCCAAATATTTTGTCGTTGCCTTTTATTTTTACTATCATTAAATTTTAATTACTTTTGTGTGGCTGGTAAGTACCTTCAATTATTATTCATTTGACCAAAAATTTACAGGTTAAATTATTTTAATTCTTTTTCATTAGGGATCATAATTATTAATGTGTGCCTTGCTCGTTAGTTGATTTTATCGATAAGTATATAATAAGTTTCATTTCATCTGAACGCCGTTTTTGTCTAAAAGTTACTTTGTGAAATTTTTGTTAAAATGTTTGTTCTTAAAGGTTAGGTTTCTAATGTATAATTTTTGCATTACCTAGGTATCCTTTTCTGTTTCAAGAAAAATAAAGTAGAAATTATTTCTCTGACCAGCTAAGGGAGAGTTGGACAAAATCGGGTAGGTTGATAAAATCGGGTACCGCCTAGTTCTGCCTCTGCCAAATGCCAAAACAGCTTTTCATATTATTAACCTTTAAAAATCAGCTATTTGATTTCGAAGGAATTATTTTTATTATTGTTATTATTATTATTGTTTGGCAATACTAAGGTTGAAATAAACTACTTTACATTATGTTAGCCTATATCGTAAAAAAAATAGAAAAGACACGTTTCCTTGTATAATCCGAACACAGATATTCTAGTTGTATAAGGTAACCATATTAATATGTAATAGGATAGCGAATAAATATATAATTCTATTTTCTGTGTCTACGTACCTTACATAAGTGAAATTATTATTAGATATTACTATTATTATTATTTGTATGGCAAAAAAAAATAGTAGAAGATTCCACATCAATTGACTGTGCAATTAAAAAACCTTACAAACTTTTAAACTTGACTATTTCTGTTAGTCCATATTGTTTATTAAATAAAATAATTATTGTCATTCTCAAAATGTATTTTAATCTTTTTAGTTAGAATTGTAGGTCTTCTAACGATAGACAATATTATGTGGCTATAATAGCTTTAATGTATAGAAGTGTAATTCCGTAATTTAAATAAAATTTAATTTAATTATTCTAATTCATATCAAAAATTATAGTAAAACAAATCTTCTTTATGAGAAAAAATTGGGAAAAATTATTATTATTTGTATGGCAAATAAAGAATAGGAGAAAGTTCCACACCAATTGACTGTGCAATTAAAAAATCTTGCGAACTTTTAAACTTGACTATTTCTGTTAGTCCATATTGTTTATTAAATAAAATAATTATTGTCATTCTCAAAATGTATTTTAATCTTTTTAGTTAGAGTTGTAGGTCTTCTAACGATAGACAATATTATGTGGCTATAATAGCTCTAATGTATAGAAGTGTAATTCCGTAATTTAAATAAAATTTAATTTAATTATTCTAATTTCATATCAAAAATTATAGTAAAACAAATCTTCTTTATGAGAAAAAATTGGGAAAAATTATTATTATTTGTATGGCAAATAAAAAATAGGAGAAGGTTCCACACCAATTGACTGTGCAATTAAAAAATCTTGCGAACTTTTAAACTTTACTATTTCTTTTAGTCCATATTGTTTATTAAATAAAATAATTATTGTCATTCTCAAAATTAATTTTAATCTTTTTAGTTAGAATTGTAGGTCTTCTAACGATAGACAATATTATGTGGCTATAATAGCTCTAATGTATAGAAGTGTAATTCCGTAATTTAAATAAAATTTAATTTAATTATTCCAATTTCATATCAAAAATTAGAGTAAAACAAATCTTCTTTATGAGAAAAATTGGAAAAAATTATTATTATTTGTATGGCAAATAAAAAATAGGAGAAGGTTCCACACCAATTGACTGTGCAATTAAAAAATCTTGCGAACTTTTAAACTTGACTATTTCTATTAGTCCATATTGTTTATTAAATAAAATAATTATTGTCATTCTCAAAATTAATTTTAATCTTTTTGGTTAGAATTGTAGGTCTTCTAACGATAGACAATATTATGTGGCTATAATACCTCTAATGTATAGAAGTGTAATTCCGTAATTTAAATAAAATTTAATTTAATTATTCTAATTTCATATCAAAAATTATAGTAAAACAAATCTTCTTTATGAGAAAAAAATTGGGAAAAATTATTATTTGTATGGCATATAAAAAATAGGAGAAGGTTCCACACCAATTGACTGTGCAATTAAAAAATCTTGCGAACTTTTAAACTTGACTATTTCTGTTAGTCCATATTGTTTATTAAATAAAATAATTATTGTCATTCTCAAAATTAATTTTAATCTTTTTTGTTAGAATTGTAGGTCTTCCAACGATAGACAATATTACGTGGCTATAATAGCTCTAATGTATAGAAGTGTAATTCCGTAATTTAAATAAAATTTAATTTAATTATTGTAATTTCATATCAAAAATTATAGTAAAACAAATCTTCTTTATGAGAAAAAATTGGGAAAAATTATTGTTATTTGTATGGCAAATAAAAAATAGGAGAAAGGTCCACACCAATTGACTGTACAATTAAAAAATCTTACGAACTTTTAAAGCTTGACTATTTCTGTTAGTCCATATTGTTTATTAAATAAAATAATTATTGTCATTCTCAAAATTAATTTTAATCTTTTTAGTTAGAATTGTAGGTCTTCTAACGATAGACAATATTATGTGGCTATAATAGCTCTAATGTATAGAAGTGTAATTCCGTAATTTAAATAAAATTTAATTTAATTATTCTAATTTCATATCAAAAATTATAGTAAAACAAATCTTCTTTATGAGAAAAAACTGGGAAAAATTATTATTATTATTTGTATAGCAAATAAAAAATAGGAGAAGGTTCCACACCAATTGACTGTGCAATTAAAAAATCTTTTAGAACTTTTAAACTTGACTATTTCTGTTAGTCCATATTGTTTATTAAATAAAATAATTATTGTCATTCTCAAAATTTATTTTAATCTTTTTAGTTAGAATTGTAGGTCTTCTAACGATAGACAATATTATGTGGCTATAATAGCTCTAATGTATAGAAGTGTAATTCCGTAATTTAAATAAAATTTATTTTAATTATTCTAATTTCATATCAAAAATTATAGTAAAACAAATCTTCTTTATGAGGAAAAATTGGGAAAAAAACTAACAGTCGTCTCCACAAATATACTAAAAGTTAATTTACTGGGGGAGTGTATATGTTTCGGTACTAGAAAATCCCATCATCAGCACCGAAGGGCCCAAGTGCCACTTACACAAAGGAAAGGAAAAAATATTAAAACCATGAAAAGGACAAGAAAATTTTGTGTACTTAGACGAAAAAGTTTTAAAAAAAATTATATCCAGGGATTGACAATAAATATATGTATAATAAGCCACTACAGAGATTGATGGTGACCAAATTTTACCTTTACAACAACAATATCGCCAAAATAATAAATTTTTATGTCTCGAGGGAATGTGTGTGATAGATAGCCCTTAAGGGTATAGGCTACTTTTTTACCTGTTTCATATAAATTCTGCCTTTTGTTCTCTAATATTTATAATTATAAATATGGGTCAAACATTGAATAGATTATCGTTATTTGTTTAAACATTTTTTTCATAAAACAAAAAAATAATTATGGGGAAAAAACTCACAGTTATTAAAAAAAGTTTTTTTAAATGCAGTTTCTAATACAAATACAAAATTTCAGCTGCATAAGATTATTTTGATTTTTTACCAATGTTTTGTAAATTGCACCACTTTTGCAAAATAAGACTCAACGCACATAACTTCTTAGTTTTGACAATGCTTTATTTCGGATATATTTTTTCTTTAAAGTACAGCCATATTAAATTTGTGTTTTTCTACAAAATCAAAATAGGGCTATTAAAATTTGGTCGCATGTGATGCAAAGTTTATTTGTTTTTGACCCTGTATAAGGTAACTTCATAAAATAAGTATTTTTGAAAACGTAGTTTGTGTCTGAAAGTAATACACCTTAATATTAAGACAAAAAGAACACAAGTGTCATCGGTAAAGTGTTCATTAAGTGGAAAATAAATTTTAGTGGTGAATGTCTTATGCAGCTGAAATTTTGCATGTGGGCTAGAAATCGCATTTAAAAAAAACTATTTCTCATAACTTTTTTCAATATTTTTAGAAAAATCCTACCTTTCAATTATTTTTTGAAAAAAATTAAAATTTGACAGATAATGCTAATCACGTGACTACTGTTTTTTTGCTTAATTTTCATATTGATCGAAGCAGAACTTGATGCCAAAGTCAAATTTCGAATAAAGGTATTAATAAAAAAAATTCCATATGATGCGGACTTTACTTGTGACACTGTATACAATATACGTGAAAAGAAATACCTATTTGTTTTTTGAAAATATGCATTTAAACGGAAATTTATATAATATTATTAAACTCTTTCCGAGAAAAAAAAATTGTGTCCTAATACATTTATGTAAAATGACTTAGATCAATGATGCAAAAAGAGACGATTAAACAAAAAAAAGGTGGGTACCCTTGTTTTTGGATTTTTTTAAAGAATGGACGAATTTTTTGTTACCAAATCTATTTCAGTTAAAAGATTCACCCAGTATATAGGTGCTCCAAAGATATTGATTCAGGCTAACTTCCCTACAGGACTTTAAATTGTAAAGTTTATTTTCAGACAAAATGAAACTTCCTTTCTCTCCTATCTCTCCATTTTGTTCAATGGTATTTTTAAACTACCAATGTGTATAAAAAGTGTTGCCAAGCTCCGACTTTATTAAATTAAATGGTAAATACAAATTTTCTGCTGAAATGACAAATTTTCTTAATAGATTGCGACAAAATTCAGCTTTCCATCAGTAACAGAAACGGAAAACTGATTATTTTCAGAAAAGGATATTTTCCTAACAAATATAGTGTATTTGACAGGACAATCTTATATTTAATAAAAATGTCAGCTTTCTAATTTGTTTATTGGAATTGGTAGTTTTTAATGACTGCATTAAACATAAGTGAAAAATGTTTGGGTTTGCTTGGTGATCGAGAGGTTCTGAGTTCGGTTCCCTGCGGAGGAATAAAATATTTTTAATTTTAATACATTTGTCTAGCTGCAAAAAGTGCTCTACGGCTGAAATAGTCGAAATGCTGGACCAGTACCAACTACTGACACAGCAGCAGGCCAAAAATTGCGAGAGTCGACCGATTACACTTTTTCGCTGCCAGACTTTGGAAGGAGCTTTTCTGTGCTCATTCCAGGTAGGGAAGAGTGAGAAGGTAAACAAGTAACAATGGAGGTGGATCACTCGATCTTCACAGACGGTTCAAAAATGGACGTCGGGGTGGGAGCTGGCATCTTCTCCGAGAGCATGCTAATACAGAGGTCGTATAGACTCCCTGACTACTACAGCATTTTCCAGACAAAACTTTTTGCAGTGGATAAAGCAGTCAACACCCTGCGGGATCACCCTGGCTTGAGAGGACCTGCGTCTATAGCTATCTATATAGACAGTCAAACAGTCAGAAAGGCAATTTGCTCCAGCAGTACTAAGTAAAAATTAGTAAGGTGCTGTCAACATCGAATCACCTTGTGTAGAATTCCTGGACACAGCAACATATATGGCAACGAAACTGCTGATGCGCTCGCCAGGGAGGGCGCAAGCATGTCTGTCGCACTAGCAGAGAATACTGTGGCTGGACCACTGGGATCAGTCAAAAGAAATAGATCGAATAGCTAAACAACGTACGCAAAGCAGATGGACAGGGCTTACAACTTGTAGCATCTCCAGGCAATTGTGGCCCTTACTTGATAACAGGAAACCCTCAGTGCTATTACAGCAGAGTCGGAAGGACCTAAGAAACATCACTGCCGTAGTCACCGGACATTGCCTGTTCGGTAGACACGCTAAACGTATGCAAATACCAACTAACGACTTCTGTAGAAGTTGCAGAGATGAAGAAGAGAATGAAAGTATTCAGCATTTCTTGTGTGAATGCCCCAGCCTCGTGAGATGAAGGTTCAATGCACTGGGTGAACCATTTTCTAATGATCTGGAGGAAGTGAGCAGCCTGCAACTGGGTGGACTTACTAAGTTTATTAACAGCAGTGAGTGGTTTTAATAAGCTGTCAAGATTCTTCTACGATCGCGTTAACCATCAGGAAGCTGATGCAAATAGGTTCCGCGGAACATGTGTGGTACCACAACGTTCCTTATAGAACTACATGTGACTGTTTGGACAATGCCAGAGGGCTGCCACTCTATCCCAACCTAATACATTTGTCTGCACGACGTTTGTATGTATGCCCGTTTCATCACCTACATTAAAATTTCCCCCTTTCATCATCTAACTTGTCCCAGCCTAGAAATTAGCCCCCAAAATTAAATGTCTCGTCGTTTCTCATCACCTGACGGGTTTTTCCTAAATTTTGCTTGTCTAACGTATGCATGGATGGTATACAGCTTTTGAAAGTGCCGTCACCGAAAAAACTGTTGTTTTCCTGCAACAAATTGCCTCCATTTGATGTAAATATCAGTATACGGTTCTCAGCACCATCGTCAAACAATGGAAATTCGTTTCGTAAGAAGTCTGTCAGCACTATATTTATACTTTCCTAGTTTTAATAAAGTTTTAATCCCAAGTGCTTTCTGTCTTGCATTATACAGAGTATGAGGAATCTGCGAAGCAAAATCTAGTCCAGCACGAGCACCTGTCTTCGCATTATTTCCACACGCTTGCAACTCATTTTTAGCTACGTCTGGAAGGCAAGTGTGTCCTTTACCACTTTTAAGTATGATCAATATCGTCAAATCACTCGTTACATTACCGGAGCATGAACTATTTGAACAAATCCATAGAATCTGTTTATTTTTATATACTTTTTTCTGACAAAACATATATCCTGAGTGTAGCAACACAGGTTTGCTTCTTTGAACTTTCAGTTTCTCGCAAAGATCTAAAGAGCTTTCCCTGACTATGTTTGTAAGTAAACCAGTGTAAGTAATAATTTTGCAGGCAAATTAAGTAAGTAAGGTACCTTATCTAATAATAATTAGCTTAATTATTTACCTAATGTAGGTTGAATTAGCATAATATCTTTTCGGGTAATGAATTGGGATACTCATTATCATAATTTAAAGCAGGGCTGCCGAATCAAGACAGATTCAGGTAAAATGTTCCGAAGTGATGAAATGGGCATTGTTCCCAAGTGATGAAATGGGCATTGTTCTGTTTGCTGTTTTGTAATTCAAGTCGCAGAAATCCGCCAAGAAACTATTTTTTTCTATAATTTTCCAAAACGACAAATTTTTAAATGTTTAAATTGCAGAGTTAAATTAAACTGATCCATATTTGAAAAGAGTTTTGTCTGTTTCCTTCTGCCAAACCCATCCCCAGACGCGTTTCGCCGTTATTACGGCTCATCAGTGAGGCTCAGTTTGGCAGAAGGAAGGAAACACACTTTTCAATTAATATCTGTGGTCCGGCACTTTACCGGTTTTGAGAGCGCTCTTGCAAAATTTTCTGTTTTTACAGAATAAGCCCTTTACGACTGACCTTTTCTAAGGTACCGTACTGGGACGCAAGATGTCGCACCGGGTTCTATAATTCCCGTCGATAATTGATCCATATTTGTTTATCAGCAATTTCTACAAAAGAATAATTATAGAAACGATACAAAATAAATATGTTAAAAAGTAAACAACCCAAAGGCATCTGCTATTTGTTTTAACTAGTGTCACTTACAAGGATTTACCTGTAGTAACGATAGGTGATAGGTAGGTTAAAAGTGGAGTGGAGTGGAGTGGAGTGTTTATAAATGCTTTTAAGTGTGTTTGACCTGGTAAATTTGACCAGTGTCTTTTCCATTTGCTTTTTGCTCCAGCTAGTATTGGTTTTCTGGCCGTAGCATGAGATATGCTTATTACCGGCTCGGGTCCTGTAAATTTTAGTGCTGCACCTCTCTTGGCGAGCTTGTCGGCATCTTAATTGCCCTCCAAACCCATGTGTCCCGGTATCCATATTAAGGTTATTTTGTTGTTCAAACTTAGTTCGGATAGTGTTTCGTGACAGCTCCACACCGTTTTTGAGGTACACTATCTCGATTCAAGAGCCTTTAATGTCGGAGAATATCTTGATTGATCTATGTGCATACCGTCGGTCTATCAGCAGTCTTGCACACATTTCAATTGCATAAACCTCTGCTTGAAATATGGTTGTTATAGTTTCCAGGCTGATAGTTAGTTCTATTTTTGGGTTTTTGCCATACCTGGAGTAACGATAGTCAATTAATATTACCAGTCATTATTATTATAATGATTTATTACAAAAGGCCTAAGAGAATCGCCCACATTTTTTGCCGGGGGCATAAAGAATTAATTTTACCTCAAACATAAAGTTTGTATTTATTGATTACCAAATCTTATTTTGTTTTCTAATTTGTCTTTTACGGACGATTCTTTAAAATAATTTAAGTCCATAATAATAAAAATCACAGCGCTTCTATGTTAAGCGGGCTGTGCAAGAACGAAAATAAATTTATTTTCCTTTGAAGATGCTTCCTTTTACACCTATATTTAGAAAATCGTAATAATGTCGTAGGTGTTGAGTTAAGAAAATTATATTAAACTTTTAAACCATTTTAGAAGAGAGTTTCTTTTCATTTCGTCAATCCATCTTTATAGTATTATGAGATACAGTAAAACAAAGTTGAGCTTGTAAATTTCCACTATATTAGACAGAAAATAACATGTTTCGCTAACGCATTCATTTTCTGTCTAATATAGTGGAAATTTACAAGTTCAACTTTGTTTTACTGTATCTCATAATACTATAATTATGGATTTCCACCTAGTATCGGCTGAATCAATTAATTGAATCCATCTTTACACGCTAGAGCTAGACAAAAACAATGAACAGCTAACAGTAGTGCTACTATACCTACATAGTAAAAATTGTAAGTAGCTGGATGGATGTACCTCGAGGCGACAGCTATTTGCCTTGAAGCTAGACGACTCCAGCATACCAGTGGAGGGTAAGTGATAATATACAGGGTCCTGCACCTCACCTCCTGTCTTCTATAGCTCACTTATTAATTAGGTTAGGATTTTGATATTTTGCAGACCTTACCTGTATCTTGGTGCGCATTTCAGGAAAATATTTTTTTTCATACAGGGTGTTTCAAAAAAGTGTGATATTGATTCAAAATAATGACTATTGGAATAGATGATAAAAATGAGTTTTCTGCAAATAAGTCTTCATGCGTTGGAAATTGCAATAGGGTTGTAATTAGGACAAATATTTTATTTTTAATTCTGCATCAAATGACATAAAAAGATACAGAGGTTCCTATATTTGAAATAAGAAAAATAAATTGCTTTAAAGTTTGCAAAGTTTGACACGAAACTTTGGACACCCTGTACAATTCGTATTAGTCAAACTTGGTTAACGAGACTGTTAGACTTTACTTAATAAGTATCTTTGTATAATTTTATTAACGAGGCATTATTTTTATTTTTTATTAATTTTTAAAACCAGTGGTGCAAAACTGATATTTTTTAGTTTTAATTTCTTTTCGCATATAATACTGAATTGATTCCAATAAAATTTTAGGGGTATGTAGGTAATTATAGGAGGCACCCAAATAAGTAAGAAAATATATGGCATGTAATCTAAAAAAATACATCCTTATGACGTCATACTTTTTTGGAACACCCTGTATGAAAAAAAAGATTTTCCTGAAATGCGCCCCAAGATACAGGTAAGGTCTGCAAAATATCAAAATTCTAACTTAATTAATAAGTAAGCTATAGAATCCGGAAGGTGAGGTGCAGGCCCCTGTGTAGAGTGAACACGATGGATAAGAGACAAATTATTTTGTTTGCATTATTACAACAAGGGAAAAGACAGAAAAAAATGTTAGCTGTGGCAATCGATGTTATTGGGACTTGTATTGGGTATATCCCGTACATGCGTATTACAACCCTGGAATCATATTGTCTGCCAGTAATCTCGCAGCAAGCAGCGAAATGAGCGAAGTATCTGAAAACGTGTCTTTATTCTTATTGGTACGACAAAAATCACAAAAATGTATATGTAAGTATATGTGAAATAACGCCTCATTCGATTTTTTTGTCGCATCTGCATCACGTGAAAATCTTTCCAATATACTAGCCAAATATTTTGTCATCAGAACACTTTTTATGAAAAAGTGAGTAAATTTTAAAAAATTTGCAGCACCATTTTTTTTACAGGTAATAACAAATGTTGGAGTATAAATATATTAGCATTTAAGAATAATGTGATTTACAGTGGTTTCATATTTCTTCTATTCTGTTACAGAAGTCATCACAATTTTCTGGATGGATGGTTGGTTGGTTAAAGGTGGGGGGTCGGGTTCGACGTGTGGCCCAAGTAGGGCTGGGCGATATTGAAATTCCAATATCGATTCTCGATATTTAAAAAAATATCGATATAGTCGATATAAGTATCGATAATATCGATAAATATTGAAAATATCGATAATTATCGATAAATCGATGATGTATAAATCGATGATGTCGATAAATATCGATAATTATCGATATTTTATTTTTTTAATATCGTTATTCGATATATCGATAATATGTTATCGATAAAACATAAAAGTATTATATTATAAATATATCAATGTTTTTTTTATGTCTTATGTGCCCTGTAAAACTTCGTACCTTTATTTTAAGGGAGACTCTAATTATGAAAACATGAAAAAAAAAAGATTCAATTAAATATTGGTCCTTAAATGTGTTATAAGGAAGCTATGGCCGTCCGAGGGTTTTTGATTTAACATACCAATTATAGTTTATGAAATGATTTAAAAAAATCCTTTTTTTCCCAAACTATTAGCAACTATAAGAACTAGGTATTTAAGGGAATAACCAACAATATTTGGACATTTGCATGTGGCCAAAGATTACCAGGTACCCGGTCATTGTTCATTATTAAAAAATACTTATATCTAGGTATATCAAATTAGTGTTAGGCGATATTAAATATCAATATATGTGTATTGATACACTGACATTTATATTATACCAAAAGACTGACTTTATTAAACAGAAGACACATGTATAAAAATTCATTAGTGACAGTCAAAAATTACATTAAACACTAAACAAATCAGGTAAAGGCGTAAATAAAGGATAAAAACAATAATGATTATCGCATTCTTCCCTCCTTTTATTATCATTATATTCATCCAAATATTTAGGCGGCATCGATGTGATCGGTTATATCGATAAATATCAATAATATCGATAAGTATCGATAAATATCGATTTTTCGATATTTTATTTTAAAATATCGTTATTCGATATATCGATAAAAATATCGATATATCGAAATTTGGCCCAGTCCTAGGCCCAAGCTTCTTACACTGCAGCTTTCTGGTTTATTGTTTAAAAAGCCTTGTTTGTACCTTCTACGAGATCCGGTTCTTGCCAGTTCATCTGCTTTTTCGTTGCCTCTTATCCCTGAGTGATCAGGAACCCACAGAAGAACTCCTGTGGGTTCCTGATCACCTGAACCTTGTTGTTTCTGGCTGCCAGTTCTATCCGGTCGTTAAGGCACTACATTGTGATTTAAAGCCTTATGGGCATTTTGGCTGTCTGATAGGATATTTATCTTTTGGTTGTGGTAGCCCTTTTCAAGATTCTTTTGCACGCATACTTGTATCGCATGAACTACTGCTTGGTATACTGTGGCGCAGCTTCCCAGGGGGATACAATGGATGGAAACAATTTGTATTATTAATTGTTTTAACAACGTTTATTGTTTTGCTATGACCAATTCAAAATTCTTTTTGCCGTGAAGACAGGGCAGTATGTTGATAAATAAAATTCTTTAAGGGAACATGTTGTTTACTGAAAGCTGCATAACGTTTTTTTTAATATATCTAGACACGGTTGCTGTAAATATACAATTAATGTAATAATAAAGTCCAATCCCTTTCGTAAATACTGCAAAGCAAGTTTCAAACTTTGCTCTTTGTTGTCAGTAGTAAGTAATGGTTTCTTAGCAGCAGGACAATTTCTTAAATAAGAAGAAAGTTTGTTTGTCGATGTGCCCCCACGGATATTTGAAATGTATGGTTCTTTAAAAAAAGTTACCCAGTTATTATCTTGTTTATTTGATTTCCTATTCCTTTCACTTCCAGCAAATATATTTAGACAGTCGGTATTAAATTAAAATTAAATGGAAGACATAAAAGAACCCTGACAGGACACATATTCATCCTTTTATTTTATTAAGGCTGTATTATCGCTGTCGGGGAATTTGCCACACTCGCATTTCATTTTATAGTCACTTCTAGTCAAAAACGACTGAACTTACTTCAAGATATATTTTTGTTTGTTGAGGTTGCCTGAAATTTTTTTTGAACGCTTGAGGTGGGATTAACGACGCCATTTTCTTTCGTCAATTCGATTTGCCGAACTGTTGACGATTCGCATGCGCACTGCAGTGCTGTGTTGATTAGAGTAGTTATTTTTTATGCTTTTGGCATACGAAGAAGAAAGACAGAGATAGTCAGCCGGTTATAGTTTTGTTTACTTTCGTGTTTTGTGCAACTACGGAACATTTCCTGTTAACGCAACACATATTCTCTAGAATTCTTATAGTTAAGGAGCTAGCGTGCAAAAAACGCCATAGTTGGCTGCCCGTCAGTCGAGTTTGAAAAAACGTTGCCATTACTCCACTGAACAACCCTGGTGCTTGAAGTTTTGCTTTTACCCATCAACTTTAAGATTTATTGGCAATAATAACATAGGGCGATTGGCCATAGTTAGGAGCCCGTCAGTCAGGTTGAAAATTAGGTTCTGTAGGTTGCCAAGATGATGTATCTAAAATTTCGTTGCGATCTAACCACTAGATCGTGAATTAGGCCAAATGGAAGATTATAATTTGTTTTTTGACCGCCATTTTGTTGGCCATAGTAAGGAGCCCCTCCAAAACTTGTTTCTACCTCTTCGTTTGGATAAAATGACAGCAAAAATGCACTTGACTGACAAATCGAATCACGACGTTCTTCCCTGGGTGGGCTAGAAAATCTCGAAAAATCCAATTTTTCAGTCTTTAGCATGGCTTTTTCAGAAATTCTACCAAAATCATCAGTCAATCATTTTTCCTGATTTTTAGACATCCAATTAAGCAGAAATCACAAACGACTGACATTTTCCTCGAATATTTTCATTTTGGCCATACTTTGAAAATTTTCTGATTTTGGACTTTTTTATAATGGCTCAATAATGCTGTTCCAAATGGACTTAAAAGTAAAACAATGTATGACGATGATGTTTAATGACCTAAAAAACGTTTTAATACATAACTATCACCTATTTACCCCTTCCTCCACCCCTCTGCTACCCTCCACCCCTATTCATTCGTTGAATTTATGTTATATTATATTGGATTCAGTAATCAAAAAATATAGAATTTTTGCGACAAAAAGATACGATAACCAATTTCAGCAGTAAGAAATGAATAATTACTGAAGAAAATAGAAAATTAAATGGACTTTTACTTAATATAATCATTATATATTATATATAATGATTAAATTAATGTAAATTAAGTAAAAGTAATAGTTACAATATAATCAACAATTAAATATCTGTTTTTTTCTATATTGAAATGGAAATGTTACTAACACAACCCAGCTTGCTCAACCCAAATATGCCAACAATTTTATTCAATAAATAATAACCATTTAATTTTCTATTTTCTTCAGTAATTATTCATTTCTTACTGCTGAAATTGGTTATCTTATCTTTTTGTGGCAAAAATTCTATATTTTTTGATTACTGAATCCAATATAATATAACATAAATTCAACGAATGAATAGGGGTGGAGGGTAGCAGAGGGGTGGAGGAAGGGGTAAATAGGTGATAGTTATGTATTAAAACGTTTTTTAGGTCATCAAACATCATCGTCATACATTGTTTTACTTTTAAGTCCATTTGGAACAGCATTATTGAGCCATTATAAAAAAGTCCAAAATCAGAAAATTTTCAAAGTATAGCCAAATTGAAAATATTCGAGGAAAATGTCAGTCGTTTGTGATTTCTACTTAATTGGATGTCTAAAAATCAGGAAAAATGATTGACTGATGATTTTGGTAGAATTTCTGAAAAAGCTATGCTAAAGACTGAAAAAAAAATTGGATTTTTCGAGATTTTCTAGCCCACCCAGGGAAGAACGTCGTGATTCGATTTGTCAGTCAAGTGCATTTTTGCTGTCATTTTATCCAAACGAAGAGGTAGAAACAAGTTTTGGAGGGGCTCCTTACTATGGCCAACAAAATGGCGGTCAAAAAACAAATTATAATCTTCCATTTGGCCTAATTCACGATCTAGTGGTTAGATCGCAACGAAATTTTAGATACATCATCTTGGCAACCTACAGAACCTAATTTTCAACCTGACTGACGGGCTCCTCACTGTGGCCAATCGCCCTATGTCATTATTGCCAATAAATCTTAAAGTTGATGGGTAAAAGCAAAACTTCAAGCACCAGGGTGTTCAGTGGAGTAATGGCAACGTTTTTTCAAACTCGACTGACGGGCAGCCAACTATGGCGTTTTTTGCCGCTAGCTCCTTAACTATTAGGAGAGCTGACATCTAGATATACTAGAAGATATCGTGTTACCATTAAAAATTGTTTTTACTTCAGTTCCGAAAATCGACGTGTTTACTTTCAAGGATTTTAAGGTAAATTGTGGCAATTTTAGTGATTTCAAAAAACTGCTTTTTTTAAGTTTCTGTGCATTTATTAAAAAAAAAACAACGGCATTCTATTTGTCAATGCCACCCTGAACAGCCCTTCTAAAATTAGATGCTAATTTTTTTTTAATAATTGCAAGGTTCCGAAAGTTACTCCTGCATGCAAGCCATTTATAGGTATTTTATACATGAGTAACCTTGGGTTCTAAAAATATGTTTATTTTTAAAAAAATTCAAAAAAAAAACAAGGAGAAATAAAAGTAAACATTTTTTAAATCTAAAATTGTATAAGAGGCATTTATTACTAATTATTATTAAAAATTTTCAACTAAAAAGGATTGTCTTCTATTAGTAAAAATATGTTTATATAAAGAGTAGCTCCTTTCAACATCTAATGATATAATCGGACAATACTGCAACTTAGATAGCAAAACATAAGGCCAAGATACAACTTCGTTGGATGGTTTACCCTCATAAATGCTTTTTACTGCAGTTAAGTATTTAAATCCTTCATTATTTTTTACAGTTACATCCAATTTGTTCCTTGCTTGACCTCCTACTTTACCGGGAATGTTGTTACATTTAGCGGAAAAAGTTTGAACAATTATAATTTCTTAATAATAACGCATTATTAAGTGACAATTAACAACCCCTAACAATATACCTGCAAACTCCGGAAACCCCCAATAAATACCTTGTGTATAACCAAAATGTTAATATAATTATAATAATCTTCAGATTGGAAAATCCCTGAAATAAGTACCGAACTGGACATTAAACCTTTAACGTTTTAAATTTTTTATAAAGGCAAAAATATAAAAATATGCTCTTAAAATAATAACTTATGAAAAATATAAATTTTATTATAAAATTGACCAAATATGCAAAAAATGCATTTTGCACAATAAATTCCGCCTTTTACTCATCACAAATAAATTATCGATTTTTTAGTTGGGATTAGTAAACAATTTTTTTCCAATCATACAATTATATGTAGTATAAGTATCGTATGATGCTTTTATGACAAAAATTCAAAGTGAAATGTTTGTTTCACATCTTTCTGGTTATTTTTCTAAAATGCATTATTTTTTTAATTTTAAGTTGTGCTTTCTCTACTAGTCCAACTAAGTAATCGATAATTATTTATACACAAAATGTCTTCCGTACAACACTAAATGCAAAATGGAAAGTATAATAAAAAGCAGGAACATTACACTTATTAAGTTTAAAAAGCAACTTAAATTTTCAGAAGAAACCCATGTAATTAAGAAAGAATGTTTAAAATTAATATTTTTTTAATTAAACCCTTAAAAAAATGTTTCTTTTTTAATTGGAATTACTTTTTATAATTCATTTTGCGTCTTTTCCGATAAATTTTTCAGATTATCTGTACCGTGACAGAAAATATAATGTAAAAAAATCTTTTAAATTTTATTTTATATTTAAATTTTTGTTCGGAAATGGTAATAAAACACCACCGGAAAGGTTTTTGCAAAATTTACAACTAATAACATCTAAGAGATATACTAGATGGTACTTTAGTGTATATTTCTCAAATAACTATTGTATTAGGATAATATGATCGCTTTACAAAGTTTGTCATATAATTCTATTTAGGGGGCAGAAGATATATACAGTGTGACCAGTAAAGTCCGCATCATATGGGATTTTTTTTATTAATAGCTTTATTCAAAATTTGACTTTGGCAGCAAGTTCTGCTTCGATCGAGATAAAAATTAAGCAAAAAAAAGTAGTCACATGATTCGCATTATCTGTCAAATTTTAATTTTTTCCAAAAAATAATTCAAAAGTTGGGTTATTTCTGAAAATAACGAAAAAAGTTATTAGAAAAAGTTTTTTTTAATGCAGTTTCTAGCCCATATGCAAAATTTGAGCTGCATAAGATAATTTTGATTTTTTTATCCAACACTAGATTTTTTTTCCAGTTAATGAACAATTTCCTGATGACACTGTGTCCTTTTTTGTCTTAATATTAAGGTGTATTACTTTCAGACACAAACTACGTTTCAAAAATACTTATTTGATGAAGTTACCTTATACAGGGTAAAAAACAAATAAACTTTGCATAGCATGCGACAAAATTTTAATAGCAAAATTTTGATTATGTAAAAAAACACACATTTAATATGGCGCTACTTTAAAGAAAATGTATTTGAAATAAAGCATTGTCAAAACTAAAAAGTTTTATGTAGGTTGCGTTGAGTCTTATTTTGCAAAAGTGGTGCAATTTACAAAATATGGGTAAAAAATCAAAATTATCTTAGAAACTGCATTTAAAAAAATTTTCTAATAACTTTTTTCGATATTTTCAGAAATAACCCTATTGAATTATTTTTCGGAAAAAATTAAAATTTGTATTAATTTAAAAAAATCCCACATGATGCGGGCTTCACTGGTTACACTGCATACTAAAATTAAATTATAAAAAAAATGTTAGGGTACATATTTGACCACCATGTCTTTGTATTGTGGACATAACATTACAGTACAAAAATTAATTTCAAAAATTGTATTATAAATTCTACTATTTAAATGATTTGAAAAGCAATGGTTTGGTCCACCGAAAGCATTTAATTATTTAGTTATTACTTGGCCGTACAGTTTTTATTTTATTAAATACATGGTCAAATTTAAACCAAATAATTAATAATAATCATACTTACGTAAGTAACAGTTTCTAAAAACTTTGAGAAATGTCTCCACACAAACTTTAAAAATTAAGATCTTTAATAATAATAATAATAATAATTATCCTGTAATCTTTTTTTTAATCGTAATTTTGCCCGAAACGGATGGGAACAATGAAAACACGAGATCGCGCGTTTCCAGATGTTTTTCGCGCAAACACGTTTTTCCCGCGTGGCAGTCAAGCACAGACAGACGATAAGCGACGCGACGCCTGTTGAATGTTTTGCTGGGGCGTCGAGATGCCGGCCCAGAGACGTAATAAGGGATCATTTATTGACAAAGCAACTAGCACATCGGAGTTGAGGTTATTAAGAACTCTAAATAAAAATGCTGAGGACCAATAGGATTACGAGGGGTCTAGATGAGTGATGCAAAAGTCACATTCTCCAATTTTTAACCAAAATTAGTTAATGACGCCATCTTGTACAGGGTTATCCAACCAAGACTAGACAAGGCGATTTTTTGACTTTTCCTGTACTTTTATAAAAAAAACTGAAATAGCCATCTTAAGTCATTTTCTCCCGCGAATTCGAATATCTTCAGCAAAAAACAATAATTGAACATCAAACAAAAGTACTAGGGGTCACTTTGATATTTTTTTAAATGGAACACCCTGTATATTTTTACATTTTTAAATTCCACATAAAATTATAATTATTTTTTATTAAATGCACTATTAGTCTATACTTCATAGTTTCCGAGATATTGACTCTCGAAAAGTGACATTTTTGAACTTTGACAGCTTATAACTTTCTAACAGTACGTCTTAGAGCAAAACGGCTTACATGTCCCTATCTTCAATTTTTATTATCTTCCCAAAAAAATCAACTTTCAGTTAAACCGGAACAACTATATTTCCTTCTTTCGAGTTACATCCGGTTTAACCGGAAGTTGATTTTTTTGGGAAGATAATAAAATTTAAAGATAGGGACATGTAAGCCGTCTTGCTCTAAGACGTACTGTTAGAAAGTTATAAGCTGTCAAAGTTCAAAAATGTCACTTTTCGAGAGTCAATATCTCGGAAACTATGAAGTATAGACTAATAGTGCATTTAATAAAAAATAATTATAATTTTATGTGGAATTTAAAAATGTAAAAATATGCAGGGTGTTCCATTTAAAAAAATATCAAAGTGACCCCTAGTATTTTGTTTAATGTTCAATTGTTTTTTGCTGAAGATATTCGAATTCGCGGCAGAAAATGACTTAAGATGGCTATTTCAGTTTTTTTTATAAAAGTACAGGAAAAGTCAAAAAATCGCCTTGTCTAGTCTTGGTTGGATAACCCTGTACCAACGGCATACAGGGTGAGTCGGGGGGAATGGGCCAAACTCTAAGAGTGTAATATATGCATCAAAATAATAGAAAAAAACCGAAATGTTGTTGTCAAAATAATAATATTGTTAAACCAAAATAATAGTCAGCATTAAGATTGTTTTAAATAAATCATTGGTTTAGTAAATTTTTCGAAATACCGGCATTGACTTCCCAACATTTCCTGCTTCGTTTACGAAGGGCGCGCGTGGTTCTTCTAATTTATTAGTGCCTTTCTTTAATATTGAGTGCAGCATTTCTAATGCGTCTAATTAATGCATCCCTAGTATCAACTTTTACTTTGTATACCTCATTTTTTAACCAAACCCATAAATTATAGTCCAACGGTGTAAGGTCTGGTGATCTAGGAGGCCAACTAATAGGACCACCGCGACCAATCCAAACCACCTGGAAACTTTTGGTCCAAAAAAAAATACATTTGAATTCTGCTGTTTAAAGGAATCTCCTCTAGTAGTCCTTCCAATTCATTTTGTAAAAAACTTAAGTAGTGATCCCCTGTTAGGCGATTTTCCAAAAGAAAAGGGCCAATTAAATTATTGTCGATCATGCCGCACCACACGTTTCCTGAAAACCTGTGTTGAAAATTATTTTCGACTATTGCGTGAGAATTATCGTCCGACCATACATGGGAGTTTCGATTATTGTTGATGCCGTCAGTGAATGAAGCTTTGTCAGTAAAAAGTATGTGCGGTACAAGATGACGATTATTAATTATCCACTCACAAAATTGCATACGCTTGGCGTAGTCTCCAGGTTGAAAATTCTGTACACGCTGTACTTGGTACGGGTATAATAAGCCTTGCTCTTGAAGCGTACTGATAACTTTTTTTTTTGGGGAATCCCCAACTGAGTTCTAATTCTTCGTGAGCTGGTCGTTGCATCTTCTTCTACTAAAGCTAGAACATTTTCTATTTCTTCTAAATACTATCGAATGACTCGTTCGGATTTTACATTAGCACTTGGAAGCGTTTGTTGAAAACTCTGATAAAGGCCTTTCTGTTCGGTGTTCTTTGATGTGGAAATCGTTGACGATATTCCTCAGCAGCCGCTATAGCATTCCCATTACATAAACCATAAATAACAACCATATGGGCGTATTCGAGCTGTGAATAAATGTATGGCATTTTATAAAATTTAAATGATACAAATCCGAAAGTTAACTATGAATCAATGTAAAATTTTATACTTACACTATTTATACTGACACTAACAGGATAGTAACAGCACAACAATCATAAGAAGACAATAATACCATTTATTACAGGAAAGGTAAATTAATGTAATTATTTGTTTTTGCGTTACAATTTAAAAACAAATGAATATTGGATAACAACCTTTCAGTTTTTTCTTATTATTTTGATGCATAGATTACACCCTTAGAGTTTGGCTCATTCCTTCTGACTCACCCTGTATATGTATGTATTCAGATTATAAACCCATAATATAATAAAGCTATCCCATGTAATTTTACATGTATTTAGTTGCAAAAGTCACATTATCCAGCCACATAAATTCTTTATGTGTGAAAACATCATAAACGTTTTTTTTTTTAATTTTCCACAAATAAGGAAACTAGGAGTGAGTGAGTTTTGAATCTAGACCCGTCAATAATAGTATATATTAAAATACAAATTTCATAAGACATCATCTTAACTTTTAATCGCTAACGTGATCCCGTATGAGACCCCATCAAATATATTTTGTCCTACAGTTTGGCAACGCAGCTTCATGGTGCTGTTTTTTAGTCAGTCGGCAACAGCAACTTGTACAGTGTGATGCTATTATCGCTAAATGAAGCGGTCTCTGTGACCTCACGTTAGCGAGTGGGTGCGGATATTTTCTTTTCTTATATAACTAGTTATTATGTGCAAGTTTCTGAATCGTATGCATCCTGATGACCCAAGATTTAAAAAGTTAGCCAAAAATCTTCTGGATGAAGACGACTAAAATATTATAATTGCTGAAAGTGATAACGAGGTAGAAGATTCACCTGTAATAAAGGAGATATAAGAGCAAGATTCCGGCGTAGACAACGTAGGTACCGGATGAAAATGAAACAGAAGATTTGCCAGAAGACAGAAATGATACTGAAGATGTGCCAGATCAGAGAGAGAGGTTCTACTTTGGAAAAAATAAGTTTAGAGTATATAGTTCCTACAAGATTTGTATATGGAGTGCTGGACTATCAGTGATCAACTAAAAAATGGTTTATTAAAGCTTTTTTTAGGCGTAAGGATCAACCACCAGTAAATGTTAAGACCAAAAAACATAAAATTGTAATTTCTCTACCTGGATTACGCGCAAATGCCAAACAACTTGAAACTAATCCAGAAATTGAAGATATCTGGTCCCGTTTTTTCACATGATATAATAGCTGAAATAATTCAACAATTATCTTCAGAATGGATATATTTACGCAGGAGAAGGCTCAGATTCACTAACATTGGCTGCCAACGAAAAAAAGTTCCAAATTCTAACTCATGCTGTAATCAGATTAGTAAGACCAATACAAAATACCAATCGAAATATTTCAGCAGATAACTGGTTTAGTTTTGTGGAATTTGTTCAATAGCTCCAAACTAGGGGCTTTACGTATATGGGTACCCTAAAAAAAAAAAACTGCAATTCCATTAAGTTTTTAAGCTAATAAAAATCAAGCAATGAAAAGCAGTCTCTAGGGATAAAACAATGACATAATTTTGGATTCTTTTATTCCAAAGCCACCACTGTGAATCAATTAATGAAGAATCCGGTAAGCCAGAAACAATCGTATTTTACAATTCAACGAAAAGTGGTGTGGATAGTTTGGACAACAAGACTGCAAATTATATTCCACGCCGTGGGACACAAAGATGACGTATAAAGCGTTATTTTTTATGCTCCTTGACGTAAGTACAATAAATACTTATGTTTCGTACTCAAGTTACAAAGACACTACAGCAATAGAAAGAGCAGATTTAGCAGATTTTTTTAAAAGGTTGACAAAAAGTCTAGTTTTGTCATAGTGGAAAAAAAATAAGACTTCCGAATTGCGAATGACTATTTCAAGGTTAGGTTAGGTTAGGTTAGAGTGGCAGACCTCTGGCATTGTCCAAACAGTCACACGTAGTCCTATAAGAATCGTTGTGGTACCACACATGTTCCGCGAAATCTATTTGCATCAGCTTCCTGATGGTTAACGCAATCGTAGAAGAATCTTGACAGCTTATTCAAACCAGCCACTGCTGTTAATAAACTTAGGAAGTCGACCCAGTTACAAGCTGCTCACTTCCTCCAGATCATTAAAAAATGGTTCGCCCAGGGCATTGAAGCTTCTTCTCGCGAGGCCGGGGCATTCACACAAGAAATGCTGAATACTTTCCTCCTCTTCTTCATCTCTGCAACTTCTACAGAAGTCGTTAGTTGATATTTGCATATGTTCAGCGTATCTACCGAACAGGCAATGTCCGGTGACTATGGCAGTGATGTTTCTTAGATCCTTCCGACTGTGCTGTAATAGCGCTGCGATTTTCCTATTATCAAGTAGGGCTACAATTCCCTGGAGATGCTACAAGTTGTAAGCCCTGTCCATCTGCTTTGCGCAAGTTGTTTAGCTATTCGATCTATCTCTTCTTTGACTGATCCCAGTGGTCTAGCCACACTATTCTCTGCTAGTTCGACAGGCATGCTTGCGCCCTCTCTGGCTAGCGCATCGGCAGTCTCGTTGCCATGTATGTTTCTGTGTCCGGGAACCCAATACATGGTGATTTGATGTTAAGCACCAGTGTGCAGAGATTGCTGCGACAGCGCCTTACTAATTTTGACTTAGTACTGCTGGAGCAAATTGCCTTTATGGCTGCTTGACTGTCTATATATAGATAGCTATAGACTCTCTAGGAATATTTTTATTATTGGAATGTATTTTTATAGTGTTAATTCTGAATATGATGAATTCGATTATAGTGAAGTGACAAATTATATAAGAAGTATTAAACATGGAGGCCGTACGGATTCCATTAGATACCACCACTCTATTAGTTAACCTACTCATTTGGCTTGCTAGATACGCTCTCAGTTTATGGGAATGGGCAAATCTACATAATACGCACTTTATTATCTTGTTCCAGATGTACTTCCACGACCCGTGACCGTTCCCAACTCATGGGTGAAAGATCATCCGTTGTTGTAAAAAGTGCATGTTCAGAAAATAAAGACTTCATTATTTTTTTTTTCTTGTGTCTATGACCAACATTTTCAAGTCTCTGTTTTTTTTAAACAATCTTTTATGGCCCAAAAAACCCCTAAATGCGACGTATGACGCTAATTACCCCGCTCTATGGGACTATTTGGTTTAGCCAAAAATAAAAAATAATAAACCCCACCGAAAAATGATGGGACTTTTTATTATATTATGTTTACTATATACTAAGGCAGGTATCTACCGTGCGAGCAAAAATTATTTGCATCAAAGAGGGCTTGATTAAGAAACATAGGGCTTGATTTAGATCACAATGATATGGAGACATATCGTCTCCATATCATTTCTTTGAATTTGCTTTTCGGTATAGGTTTTAATATTCCTTCACGAAACTTTCGTCATATTAATCTATTAACAAACTGTTTTTATAGAATAAATTCAGGTAAACATTCTCCCATAAATCGTTAACCACACTTTATAATAATTTATACCGTGCGAGCAAAAATTATTTGCATCAAAGAGGGCTTGGATTAAAAAACGTAGTGCTTGGTTTAGATCACAATGATATGGGAACGATATATCTAACCAAATCTAGGTTAAAATTTTGTCAAATTCATATTATGACATGATAGGCCAAACTAATGAGTAATAAAATAAGTAGACAAATACAAATGTATTTTTGTTGTTTACAAAATTAACAAAGTAAGAATATACAGAAAGAAAAAGAAAAATAATTACATAAATTGCTGAAATTGGCCATTGATCTTCACTTCTTGGGACCGGCGTCTTATACAATTTGTTGGCGTATTTTACATTATTTCACGAACGTTTGCAACAAGTTCTTCTGTTCTTACAGATGGTCTTCCTGCTCTTTTTTGTGTTGTACAAAACCTGTTTCCCTAAACAGAGCCACGATTCTTTTGCTGTCCGTAAAGCCCATTGTGTGAATTGTTCAAGAAATTGGAAAAATTAGCGATGAATCAAATTACTTGTAACGACTGTCAAAGATGACGGAATAACTGATTAATTGTTAATTCAGGTAGTTACTGACACCCAACAGGTATTAAGGTCTACGGCTAAGCGCTAAGCATTACGTCCTTAGATGCAAGGCCCTCTTTGATGCAAATAATTTTTTCTCGCACGGTAGATACTATGGCAGATATCTATCTAAAAAAAAACTATACATTTTTCTTAAAAAAATGTGGTAGTGACAATCAAAAATGTTAAACCAAACACCCCCGACTTTTTTCCCGACGGTTTTTGAAATTAATTGACATCAAAAAGCATAAAAAAGTAATAAGCTAAACATTAGTATTGAGAAATTATCATTAACAGCTTTTCAAAGTTTTAAAATATTTTGAATGGGCCCTAAATGTGTTGATACCGGGGCTTTGGCTGTTGCTGCCATATTGGAATTTCTACATTTCCCTATCTCCAAATAATATGGACATTGGACAATTAGTAGCCACAAAGATTGATTGCCAAATTTTAATTTTAAAAACCTCTTCACCCGATCCTTCTCCCAAATCCGTCCTTGGTAAGTAATCACTTATCTAAAGTTTTGTTGTTATTAATAAATTAGTATTAAGTATCTATCTACCTAATTAAATTTTGCGAAAAAAAATTCTTGCATTTAAAAAAATTTCATGTAATTCACGGTTATTTTCTATGATATAATCGCTTAGACTGAGATTTATATGTAACGTTTTTTACCGAACATATAATTAACAAGGTTCCTGGTTTGTATACCGGGTGTCCACGGAAGGTGGCTCTAACTTTTTTGTTTTTCAAGATAATGGAATAAAATTCAGGGAATTTGTATACGACATAAAACTGCATTTTTTGACAGGCGACTCAACAATATGAAACTTCCTGTTTAACCGGAAGTGACATAAACCATCGATTTTTAAATGTGACACCTGGTATATTTCCTTTTCTTGACTCCATATGACATTCTAAATACAACGATGTGTCACTTGTCACTTTTTGTCGCCAAGAATTTTTTTTTCCAAATTTATTGTTTTATCTAGAGGGCTATGAATACCTTAAAATCACTTATTTCAGTTCTTTAATCTTGGGAAAAGTACAATTTTACTATTTTTGGTCCAATGCTATGTGCTATGTAAAATTTAATCTTTAAAGTTGTATAACTCATTTTTTTTAAACGGCTTCTGCCAAAGTAAATTAGTTTGTCGATGCTGCACGACTTTACGCACAAAGATATTGTAATTGGCGTCATCCAACCCGGTACTATTAGGTACCCAAAACTGGTTCCGAAATTGCGAAGTGAGCCTGACAATAATAACATATCAACTTTTTCACTCCTTGTAAAACTATTGTTTTCCATGTTTTTTAAACAACAAACTAATTTACTTTGGCAGAAGCTGTCGGCATGTCAATTTTCTTCAAGGCATGATTTTGTTTTATCAGTTTTGCTGGTCACAGGCTACTTGATGCATTTAAATCTAAATTTATTCTCAAAAGATGCTTCATTTTAAGAAAGTTCCAAGTTAACTTTTTAAAGTTTTTTAATGGCAGCTTTTCTAAAACCTAATAGTGTATGGTATCAAAATAATCGTAATAAAATCCTTTTTTTTCTTAACCCGACGAGCCACCATGTTGCCGCTTAAAAAAAATAAGTTAATCAACTTTAAAAATTAAATTTTACATAGCACATAGCATTGTACCAAAAATAGTAAAATTGTATTTTTTCCAAGATTAAAGAACTGAAATAAGTGATTTTAAGGTATTCATAGCCCTCTAGATAAAACAATAAATTTGAAAAAAAAAATTTTTCTTGGTGACAAAAAGTGACAAATCGTTGTATTTAGAATGTCATATAGAGTCAAAAAAGGGAAAATATAACAGGTGTCCCATTTAAAAATCGAAAGTTTATGTCACTTCCGGTTAATCCGGAAGTTCTATAATGTTGAGTCACCTGTCAAAAATTGCAGTTTTATGTCGTATACAAATCCCCCGAATTTTATTCCATCATCATGAAAAACAAAAAAGTTAGAGGGGCGAACCACCTTCCGCGGACACCCGGTATATAATTTTTAATTTCGTCACAAGGTTAATTTATAAAATAAAAAAATTTAAAAAAAAACTTTTAATCTCTTAATAATTGGGTTTTGCAAAGCAGTAAACTTTTACTTTAAAACATAAAAAAAGTATAAGTTAAAAAAAATTAAGTAAAAGGTTTAAGGAAACCTTTAAAAGCCTTATTAACATAATTCCCTGTTAGCCGAGCCTTTACCAAAAAAGGATCTGCAAAAAGTCTATCAGGATTTCAAGAAAAATAAATTAGGGTTTATGAACTCCCAGGGTGGCCGTAAATCTAATACTGAAATTGAAACGCTTCGAAGTCCTTGCAGAGCCGTATCAAATTAATTTTAACCTAATTTTTATTACACTGATAGGGACAGGAAGTCTGATAACTTTTATATTAAAAAAAAATTATACTTAAAGAAAGTGGACATGTTAAATTTTTCTTTGTAAATAAGTAATGTGAAAGGTATTTTCTAGCTTTTACACTGAGAAAAAAGCCTTCTATTCCTTTAATACTATATGTGACAGCAACGCGCTTATTCTCTACTGGAAGACAACGAAAATTGCTAGACCGTTGTGAAGTGATAATATCACGGTAACTTATCCAATAGGAAATAGGAGTTATTGCTACCATAGAATGGTTTATAGCAATTATTGCTCTGAAAACTCACAGTAATTATCCAGTTCCATTGGATGTGTAATCTGATTTTATATACTGTATTACTTCCGACTGGGAGTTGTAATGAAACTTGATATTTTTTCATAATAATATTTGCTTGATGTGGTTAATAAAGCATATACTTACCACTAAAAATCAGTACTCAAAATTTAAAATAGCTTCTAGCGTAATATTGTTCTTTTTTTTTTTTATTTATTTATTTTACGTCGGCCTTTTTCCGCAACGAGGCCAATCACCGACGCCAGGGAATTTGTCACACACTATCTGGTAATTTTGCCGAATCCCTCTTTGTCGAGGGTAGGGTTCTTTAACGTGCCAACATCCATGACACGGGGCCCACAGTTTAACGTCTCTTCCGAAAGACGGCGCCACCTCTTAAACCAAATTCCAAATTTAACATCGACGTTGTCGGCACCGGGAATGGAACTCGGGCCTACGATCTGTAAGGCTGCTGCGCTAACCACTAGACCACAACGTCGACTAATATTGTTCTTGTCGTTTAACATTACATGTGATTATCTATTATGCAACATGATTTACTTAGATGGAAAAATTCGTTCATAGCTTATAAAGTTCAATACTAATGGTGGGTTGTGCGAAATAAGAATATTCTATTGCTTTATCTGACATGCAGATATTAAGAAAACTTAAATACAAAGTAAAAATTAATTAATTGAAACAGGTATTGGTACGATTATTAAAATTTAAATTCAGACAGGATAGCTACAAGACTCCGAGCAACGATGTAACCTGCGCAACAAATACGTTGAAACTAATATTAATTCGCGCGGCAATTGCCGATCGCTACGAACCCCCACCAACGTATTCAATCAACAATTATTCAAACCAATAATGACTATTAACCATTCTATGGTAGTATATGCTTTATTAACCGTAGCAAGAAAATATTATTATGATTAAGGTCAAGTTGCATTACATCTGCCAGTCGGAACTAATACAGTATATAAAACCACATTACACCCCCAATAGAACTTGATAATTACTGTGAGTATTCGGAGCAATTATGGCTAAAACCATTCTATGGTAGTATATGCTTTATTAACCGTAGCAAGAAAATTTTATTATGATTAAGGTCAAGTTTCATTACAACTGCCAGTCGGAACTAATACAGTATATAAAACCAGTTTACACCCCCAATAGAACTTGATAATTACTGTGAGTATTCAGAGCTATATAATGGCTATAAACCATTCTATGCTAGTATATGCTTTATTAACTGTAGCAAGAAAATATTATTATGATTAAGGTCAAGTTTCATTAAAACTGCGAGTCGAAACGAAGACAGTATATAAAACCAGTTTACAACCACAATAGAACTACATAATTGCTGTGAGTATTCAGAGCTATAATAGCTATAAACCATTCTTTGGTAGTATTTCCTATTGGCTAAATTACCGTGATATTATCACTACACAACGATTTAGCAATTTTCGTTGTCTTACAGTAGGAAAGCGGTTTAATGTCGCATATAGTATTAAACAGTTGTATAAAGAATATGTGAATTCTTATAAGGGATAGAAGGTTTTTTCTCAGTGTACTGCTTTATAAAACTAGCTAATATAACGTAAGACAAAAATTTCGCAAATCGCGAAATTACCTTCTATCGCAAATCATTACATCCTTCCGATGTAAAAAGGAAACGCACTAGTTCTTGACTATCTATTTTGCATGAATATTTCTCACAAATACCGCAAAACTAATACGGAGCTTTGCTGAACATCAAGGTAAACGCGAACATGCCTCGAAATCGATTTCTTCTTCCTGTTTCGTATAAAAGGTTGTCGTCAACAATCTGACCATCATTTGTTTTTCGTTTATCGGGTCTCATTCAGTACAGTACTTATTTTGCATTTTTATTATTTACTTGGAATATAGGTGCAAATTTGAGTCAAATAATAAATGTGGCCGAATTAAAAATAATATTTTATTATTTTTTTTTTAATTTTTAGTGTCACATGGTTAAAATGGTAAGTAAAATTCAAAGCGTACCCTAAAAACGCTTTTTACCAAGTAATCTTATTGTGATAATACAATTTTATCCTCATAATGTCTTACAGACATGTTTGATAAGTTTTTTAAAATTTAAATAATCTTCGACACTTTCTTGGAAAGGTTTTTTCTTCTTCCCCACTTTTTCAAATACTAAGAATGGTTTAACGATTATCAATTTTCTTCATATCATGTTTCTTCTACACTTCATTTTTTAAGTCCATAAAAGCTCCATTAAGGTTCTAATTTTCTCTTTTGCTAACACCATAATAAATTTTTCTGATGATGAACGTTTCTACGTTCGAAACATGTAGAGACTTTTGAATAATTTTTTATTCTGTTAAATTTTGTGGAGCAAGACTTTTAGTTTTTTCTTTCTTTCCCATACTTTAACTCCACTTTAAGCATTGGCTACTTTTTCAAATTAAAATTTCAAAGATTTGTATGTTTATTTAAAATAATTAATAAATGTGCCTCTAATTTGTACGCAAATTTTTTTTTTCCCACATTTGATATAATATAATAATATGTTAAAGGTTCCTACTGCAACGCTATTTATTTGGTGCCACCTCCCTGGAAAACTCATTACAAATACTTCTCACCGATACCAAAATATATGAGATTTAAGTACGAAATGTTTTAAAATTTTAAGAACTTACTTTAGAACTGGCTTTTGCAAAATTTAAGAGAAAAAATTAGTAAATAAAAAAAAATAAAGGTAAAAATGACGAAAAATGTTAAAGCCTAAATTTAAACACTATTGTAGTGCTAAAACTATCTATTTCTTCTTGCAATAATGCAAATACTTGGTTTTTGGTATTTTTTTAAAGCCCTTTTATTTAATGCTCAAAATTATTTCCATTTCCAACAGAAATAAATAGATTTTCAAATTTCTCCCTAACTTTCCAAAAATGTCTCTTGAATACTTCGACAAACATCAATTATCATCTGACGCACCTTTTCCAGATGAGCCGGCTGGGTTTTGTAAACCAGTAATTGAATGTAACCCCACAAACAGAAGTCCATAGGGGTAAGATCAGGTGATCTTGGCGGCCCCTCAATTGTACCTCTTCTACCAATCCATTGGTTTAAATAAATTTGGTCCAACCATTATCTCGCCACAGCAGCATAGTATGGGGGTGCACCATCTTGCTGAACCTTTATAGAAGTTCTTCGATCAAGTTCAGATTGCTTTGTACGTCTATTTCATTTTCAAATTGATGAACAATCGAGGGTCTATAGTTTGGTTGAGCATTTCAGAATAAACTTAGCCGGTTACATTTCAATAAAAAACGACCTATGATATGATCTCCCAATATGACCGCCCACATATGATTTTTTGGGGTATTGAGTGCGCCCCACTGTTTAAAAATGTGTATTAACGTCACTCCAGTAGTGAGTTCCGTTTATTCACATGAACATGAACATTTAGAAAAAAAAATGACATCACTGAAGCAAAATAAATGCTTTCTAATAAATTCGGGTGTGCCGGTATTCTTCCTGTCATGGTTTCACAAAGTGAATTTTACCGTGCTGTAAGATCTTTTCATTTTATAACGGTCAAATTTCAAAATTTTGCCCAATAATTTTAATCTGCATATTATATCTTTATCCAAAATTTCAGGTTGTTGTCTTTTTTTATTAACAAGCTTTTATTAGCTTTACCTGTATTTTTAACACGCCTATATTAGTTTCACCTGTATGTTTGCTTGCTTGTATGTTTGTATGTAACCGACTTCTTTGAACCCGATTTTGACCCACTTTAAACGGTCAGATTTAATTTAAATTTTGTAGACTTATCAAGAACCGCTTGACAATACAATAATCTACACGCAAAAAATTCTCCTGTCAAAATTTGACAGTTGTCAATAGGTCAAATCGTTTACAAAAATTATAGTAATGATTATTTCGTACACCTGTCAATTTCGCCTTTTCGTCCAATCAAACCGTCTCGTTTTAACCAATCAGCTAGTATAATAGTGATAAAACTACGTGGGATTTTAGCGATTAAACGTCGCCATTGGCCCGTCTAGTTCTGTCACAATATTTCGAAGTATAAATCAATGTCAATTATTTTTTTATTACTTTTTCGGAAAATTTCTGATATTTTGATACAATAACATTAGTACTATATTTATTTACCTACTTGTTTTTATATTATAATGCACCCATGCCTATGTTTATTCCAATAAAGTTGCTATTCTTTATAAATTACACCACATTTTAAAAATACTTATCAAATGTCATTTATTATAGAACTAATCTAAAATTCTAACTTCTGCTTATAAGGCTGGCAACCAAACATACAATTATAATTGTATGTTGGTTGCCAGCAGTAAAATAAACAGTTTTCGTTGAGTGGTATGTTATGCAATTTTACTAAAAATAACTATTTCAAGTAATACACCGCAGGCTACCTGTAGAAATATAAAACATTATTACTTAAAAGATATGGATGGGATATTTTGGGTTCACGAAATAATCGTGCCAAATATCACTCGACCATCATTTTTTTATTGGTTAAATTTTCCATTTTTCACTCAAACTTTTTTGGCAATTTTACTCGTTGAACTTTGGGCATGTTTATTCAAAGATTAAATCCCTCGAGCTTCGCTCTCGTGATCTAATCAGAATAAACATTTCCAAATTCAACTCGTAAAATTTCCAAACAAAAAAGTTTTCGTGACAGCTGAAAAATTTAACCGATAAAAAAACGAGGTCTTGTGATATTACTGTTGAAAAAACTATACGGTCGTATGTATATTGACGGTGGAAAGTTGAAAAAAATACGCAAAAAATTCTCTTGTCAAAATTTGACACCGGTCAATATGTCAGAATTTTCAAAAATTTGCAAATATCGTTCTTTTCTTATAATTCGGCATCAACGATCGGGTTTGTTCGGGTTTGTATTTATGTTTGGTTGTAACCGACTTCTTTGAACCCGATTTTTACCCACTTTAAACGGTCAGATTTAATTTAAATTTTGTAGACTTATCAAGAACCGCTTGACAATACAATAATCTACACGCAAAAAATTCTCCTGTCAAAATTTGACAGTTGTCAATAGGTCAAATCGTTTACAAAAATTATATTAATGAAAAAACTATAAGGTCGTATGTTTATTGACGGTGGAAAGTTGAAAAAAATACGCAAAAAATTCTCTTGTCAAAATTTGACACCGGTCAATATGTCAGAATTTTCAAAAATTTGCAAATATCGTTCTTTTCTTATAATTCGGCATCAACGATCGGGTTTGTTCGGGTTTGTATTTATGTTTGGTTGTAACCGACTTCTTTGAACCCGATTTAGACCCACTTTAAACCGTCAGATTTAATTTAAATTTCGGAGACTTATCAAGAACCGCTGACAATATAATAATCTACTAAATCTGGCTCAATCTACTAAAAAAAAATTTTTTTCTTAACAATAACTCAAACAAAAAAATTAAAAATAAATATAGTTTAAAAAACTAAAAAACGCGCTTTATAATTAATCAGACTAAAAACCGGAAATAATAAATATAGTTTAAAATAATTCTTAATATAGGCAGAAAATAATAATGAACGATAAACATTAGTATTATTGTGAAAAAAGCGAGGGGTGCTCGATATACGAAAAATATAGCACAAAGCGCCCCACGCTTTTTCACAATAATACTAATGTTTATCGTTCATTATTATTTTCTGCCTATAATAAGAATTATTTTAAACTATATTTATTATTTTCCGCTTTTTAGCCTGATTAATTATAAAGCGTGTTTTTTAGTTTTTTAAACTATATTTATTGTTTTTTTGTTTGTTTGTCCGTAACCGACTTCTTTGAACCCGATTTTGACCCACTTTAAACGGTCAGATTTAATATAAATTTTGTAGACTTATCAAGAACCGCTGACAATACAATAATCTACTAATCTAGCTCAATCTACTAAAAAAAAATTTTTTTTTTTAACAATAACTCAAACTAAAAAATGAAAAATAAATATAGTTTAAAAAAACTAAAAAACACGCTTTAAATTAATCAAACTAAAGGCGGAAAATAAATATAGTTTAAAATAATTCTTGAAATTCTTAATATAGGCAGAAAATAATAATGAACGATAAACATTAGTATTATAGTGAAAAAAAGCGTAGGGTGCTCGATATACGAAAAATATAGCACAAAACGCCCCACCCTTTTTTTCACTATAAAACTAATGTTTATCGTCCACTATAGAGCACTATAAAGAAATATTATTTCTACTTGTTCTTCCATTCAACCATTTACGATTAAATTAAATACGAAAAAAAATACAAACAATAGTGATGGCAAAAGCAAGCACGTTAAATATTAAGTGATTTAAAATGCAAATTTTATTGAAGATTTTACAAAAACAAACTTTGTATGAGTTTTAGCACTACAATAGTATTTTAAGGCTTGAGATCATTTTTCGTCCTTTACGATTATTTTCTAATTTTTCCTGTTTTTTAAATATTGCCAAAGCCAGTTTTTTATTTATTTATTTGCACAAAAAATATGCCAATGGTCCAGGCTCAGCACCCACGGTTTATAATGTTGTGTACATATTTATACCTATAACTAAGATTGTAATATTACCACTAGTTCATCAATTCAAATGAAGGACAATAGCATGATTTTATTTTTTTAAATGTTGATAAAGGCAAATTAAACAAATCAATATTGTGGTACCGTGACAGCAAAAGTTATTTGCATCAAAGAGGGCCTTGCATCTAAGGGCGTAATGCTTAGCCGTAGAGCTAAATACCTGTTAGGTGTCAGTTACTACCTGAATTAACAATCAATCAGTTATTCCGTCATCTTTTGACAGTCGTTACAAGTAATTTGATTCATCGCTAATTTTTCCAATTGCTTGAACAATTCACACAATGTGCTTTACGGAACAGCACAAAACATTCATGGTTGAAGCGTATTTTTGAAACGGGGTTAGAGTAAATGGTGAGTGATAATACAAACATTTTCCTAGCGTTGCTTTTATTGCTGGGGATTTTTATCATTGCCTGAAAAGAACCGTGGCTGTGTTTAGGGAAACATGTTCGATACAACACAAAAAAGGAGCAGAAAGACCATCTGTACGAACAGAAGAATTTGTTGCAAACGTTCGTGAAATAATGCAAAATACGCCAACAAATTGTATAAGACGCCTGTCCCAAGAAGTGGAAAGATCTTATGGAACATGCAGGACTATTTTTAAGAAGCAGCTAAATTTATTTCCTTATAAAGTGCAAGTATTCCAAGAAATACATGCCGCAGATTTTGAAAGACGCAGGAATTACTCTCAATGGTTTACCCAAAATTTATTGGAAAAAAATGATTTATTAGACCTGACATTTTTTCGGATGAAGCCTGGTTCCATCTCTCCAGTTATGTTATGAGCATGGCGGTGGCCAATTTCAGCAATTTATGTAATTATTTTTCGTTTTCTTTCTGTATATTCTTCCTTTGTTAATTTTGTAAACAACAAAAATAAATTTGAATTTGTCTACTTATTTTATTACTCAGTAGTTTGGCATATCATGTCATAATATGAATTTGACAATATTTTAACCTAGATTTGGTTAGATATATCGTCCCCATATCATTGTGATCTAAACCAAGCACTACGTTTTTTAATCAAAGCCCTCTTTGATGCAAATAATTTTTGCTCGCACGGTATAAATTATTATAAAGTGTGGTTAACGTTTTATGGGAGAATGTTTACCTGAATTTATTCTATAAAAACAGTTTGTAAATAGATTAATATGACGAAAGTTTCGTGAAGGAATATTAAAACCTATACCGAAAAGCAAATTTGGATCATCAATATAGTTGTTGATAATTTTAAATAAAAAGCGAACAAGGAGCAATAACTGAAAAGTCCGTTGAAATTCTGATAGATTGGCGTGAGGGTCGAAAATGCCGGTGCTTTTAAAGTTTATAAATCTGAGAAACTTGTTTTGAATACTTTTCAATCTGTTTTTATATACCGCATAATGAGGTGTCCAGACGACAGAGGCAAAACTCTACTATAAACATAGGCAAAGTATAGAACTTTTAAAGAGTGTACGGAAAACAGAAACTTGCACGAGCTAAATATGAAACCAAACATGCCATTACATTTGTTAGCAACATAACTAATGTGCTCGTTAAAAACCATTATCATAAATGACACCAAGATCCTTTATCTTGTCCGCTTTTTTAAGTAAAATGCCATTAAAGTTGTAACCATAAGAAAAAATATTTACATTTCTTGAGAACGAAACAAATATATCTAGATTTATCTAAGTTCAAAGACAGTTTATTTAAAATACAATATTGGGAAAACCAATCCAATTCTCTCTGTAGCAGTAAACAATCCCCAACACTTCCTATTGTAAAAAAGATTTTCATATCATCCGCGTTCTATTATAATTTTATAATAGTATATTACTCACTGCCATCAGTTTGATCGCGTTCTAGTTGCTTTCTTTGCGAGGAAAATAAAAATTCCTGTTAAAGATTTAAGATAAAAAACAATAAATAGCGATATCAGGATGGTCAATGGCGCGCGCTTTCCTAGAAGCATATAATAAATATTAGTTTTTTTTTAATTGTCGAAATAATACAATACATTATTTTATTAAATTAAGGTATACAACTTTAATAGTTTATAAGGTCGAAGCGTCCTTATTGATTTTTTAGTGCACCAATATTTTTATTTATATTTGTGTTAAAAAATGTCTTCGTTTCCCCAGTACCTACAGATAAGTACCCAACTTTACCAAAGCTGTGGTCACAAAATACTGTTGAAAACATTATTTGCTTATTGACTTTACTCCTTAATAAATTATACTGTATTTGGACTTTTAGTTAAATGGTCAATAAGTTTATTTACATAAATAAAGAGAACCTCTATTTTTTACTCTCTGATAGGGCAACCCAATATTTGTAATTATGTTATACAAAAATATTAAGTGTTTTCAGATTTATTGCAAAAATTAACAACACTCAAAAACTAATAAGTAATACTGTTAATTTCTTAATAATGTAAAAAACAAAAAAAAAAACATTTATGTAAGAGATGTTGAAAATGCTCGCCGCGAACGTCTTGGCAACATCCTAATCTTAAATAGAATTTTTATCTAAAGTTACTGAACATTTCAGGAGTGACTGATCTAATCGCAAGCGTTATTCGCCTTCTTAAGTCAGCTAAGTCGAGGAGTTCAATATTATTAACATAATGCCATAAAAAGAAGTCTAATGGCGTCAGATCAGTGGATCGTGCTGGCCATTCCATCGATCCACGCCTCTTTATCCACCGATTTGGAAGTACTCGGTTGAGGTACTGCCGGACATTGATTTGGTAATGGGGCGGTGCTCCATCTTGCTGAAACCGTATCATATTCGCTGGAAGTTGTGGGTTTGCTGGACCAGGATATAAGTTTGTCAAAGCCATTATTTTGGAGCAGTGCTAAATAATTATCGCCATTTAATTTGCCATTAATAAAAAAGGGACCTATGATATGATCTTCAACTATTTCTGCCCAAACGTTAACCTTTTAAGGATATTGCGTATGTTCTTCTCTAATCCAGTAAGGATTTTCTTTAGAACAATTTTGACGATTAGCATGGCCGTGAAGTGTAAAGCTGCACTAATCAGAAAACCAAACGTTCTAATTGGATCAAATTGTTATCAAACAATGCCATCATTTGTTCACAAAAGTATGTTCTCCTATCAAAATCGTCTTCCATGAGCTCATGAGTAGGTATTATTTTATAGGGATAAATTTTATTTTCTTGTAATGTTCGAATAATCGATGAATGACTAACATCGATCATAGGGGCTGTTTTTCGACGAGAAGTATGCGGGTTTTCCGCAATCTCAAGCATAATATTTAATTTGGTGTCATCACTTATTGCATTGGCAGCTACTTTTTTTTTATCTGCTATACATACAAGCTGGCGAAACTGCTTTTCTATTTTACTAATTTCCCTTGAGTTATAGGCGGCAAATTTGGAAATTTTTTTGAAATATGCGAGCAACTTCCATTTGTGTCCGTGTTTTATCTCCATAGCCAATCATCTGTAGAATTGTTATTTTGTGCATTTCTGTTAAATAAACCATTTTTCTGTATGCAATTACCGAAATTCAAGCGACTATAACACTGACAACTACTGTCATGCAGACAGACAACAATTTGCTAAGGTCAGGAGTTTTAAATAAAAAAGTAAACAAAACTATTCATATCTTTTTTATTTCATATCAGTAAAAAGAAAGTCTGAAATGCAATAGATCTGAAAACACTTAATATTTCCGAAACAGTTGAAGATAGATGTAGGATATTGTACCGGGAGGTCAAAAAATAAGCGAGGACGTCGGCTTTATCTCGGAAACCATTAATCGTACAACTTTCGGAAAGATTTTTTTATTAGTAAAGTGGTTAAGAGAAATTGCTGGAAATTACTTTTAAGTTCCTCATTTCGCCGCAAGGGTGCACAATCAAAAATTGTTTTTTTAAATTCTAAATTTCTCCGAAAATTCCCAGAATAAGGTATAACTCTGATTACATCATTGGAAAGCTTAAACAATTCTGCATCATTTTGGTTTAGGGCTTATTGGCGTACCGACCTTGATAAGAGTGGGAGAAGCTATTGAAAGTGTAAACATTAAAATCGCTGTAACTTCTAAACGACTTATCCGATTTTACTAAATTTAGGCTTGTTTGGAATGGGAAAATAAGTATCTTCAATTGCCGTATCCAACAGTACACGATAGTGTTTAATAAAATTGCTAGAGGGCGCAATTTGTATTAATAACAGTTTTCTCGATGAAATTTGCAAGAAAAGATGTGAAGACCGCAGTTCGATATCTTTGTTCGTTTCAGAGTTATTGCCAAAACAATAATTTTTAATACAAATTGCGCCCTCTAGCAATTTTATTAGAAACTATCTTTTACCACTGGATACGACAATTGAAGGTACTTACCTTTGTCTTCCAAACAAGCTTAAATTAAGTAAAATCGGTTAAGTCGTTTAGAAGTTATAGCGATTTTAATGTTTACACTTTCACTTGATAAGAGTGGGAGAAGCTATTGAAAGTGTAAACATTAAAATCGCTGTAACTTCTAAACGACTTACCCGATTATACTAAATTTAAGCTTGTTTAAAAGAAGCTTCAATTGTTGTATCTAATGGTACACGATAGTTTCTAATAAAATTGCTAGAGGGCGCAATTTATATTAAAAATTATTGTTCTGAAACGAACAAAGATATCGAACTGCGGTCTTTCCATATTTTCTTTCAAATTTCATCTAGTTTTCGATTATGATGTCATAGTTATACCGTATGATTTAAATTTTCGGGATAAAATCTAAAAAACTGTTATTATTACAAATTGCGCCCTCTAGCAATTTTATTAAACACTATAGTGTACTGTTGGATACGGCAATTGAAGATACTTATTTTTCCTTTCCATACAAGCTTTTAAATTTAGTAAAATCGGATAGGTGGTTTAGAAGTTACAACGATTTTAATGTTTACACTTTTAATAGCTTCTCCCACTCTTATCAAGGTCGGTACGCCAATGAGCCTTAAACCAAAATGATGCAGAATTGTCTAAGCTTTCCAATGATGTAATCAGAGTTATACCTTAATATGGGAATTTTCGGAGAAATTTAGAATTAAAAAAAACAATTTTGAATTGTGCTCCCTTGCGGCGAAATGAGGAACTTAAAAGTAATTTCCAGCAATTTCTCTTGATGACTTTACTCATAAAAAAATCTTTCCGAAAGTTGTACGATTAATGGTTTCCGAGATAAAGCCGAAGTCCTCGCTTATTTTTTGACCTCCCGGTACCTACATAAAATATGTCTAAAATTTTCTGAAGAATCCAAAAATTGAATAATATGCAGGGTATTGGATTTAAAATAATAAAGTTGATATTGGCCACTGTTACATGACACACCCTGTATAAAAAGTCTTTATTGGAAAAAATACGCAACTAAAAATACCAATCGACGTGTCCGAACTTTTTTTCGGATACGACCGCATGTATTTATTATCGCATTTATTCCATTTAAAAAACAATAAATGGCGGTATCAGGAGTGTCAAGAGCTCGCGCTTTCCTAAAAGCATTCCATATAATAAATTATCTGGAACAAGTTTGTAAATTTTTCTTGTTCTTAATTTTGTTTTTAAATTATCGAAATGATGCAATACATTATTTTAGTATATTAAGGTAAACAACTTTAAACCTTTATAAGGTAGAAGCGTCGTTAAGACATAATTAAAAATAAACATTAGGCGCTAAACAATAAGCAACAAAAATAGATTTGACAAGCAGAAATAAATCAATCGCAACACAATTAAGGTTTAAGTAATAAGCAACATAAATAAATTTTTTATTCCATATTTCTTATTTTTTAATTGTGTCTTGTCCTTTATTGACTATTTAGTGCACCAATATTTTTATTTGAATTTGTGGTAAAAAAAATGTCTCCAGTTCCCTAGTACATCAGATAAGTACCTAAATTTAAAACAAAGCAGTGAATACTCTTTTTTAGAAAAATACTCTTAAAAACATATCTTGCTTATTGACTTTGTTCCTTAATAAATTACGCCGTATTCGGACTTTTGTTAAATGATAAATACGTTGATTTATATAAATAAAGAAAACCTCTATTTGTTACTTTCTGACTGGGGCAACCCAAAATTTGTAATTATTTTATGCAAAAAGGACATTTCCCTTTCTTTAATTTATTAAATATTTCTATGAATTTAACAAAGGAATTCATTGGTTTTGGAAATTTATTTTTGGTGACTTGAAATAAAAGAATATTTTGATAAAGTATTTTTCACAATAAATGGTTGACTCCGTTTGACTACCTGGGACGTTTTGCAAGAGCTCGGCCATAAAAATGCAAATAAACTGTAGGTCAGGGTCGGATTATAATTTGTAATTATAGCAGGTAATATTTAACTATCTTGTGCTTGCGATAACATCTCTCAGTCTTTGTGTTTCTTGGGAAGTGTTTAAGTTGTGCTACGGTCGATACAATAATTTACCAAAAATGTATCCGTATAAAAACAGATATTATGTGGCGTCCATGGGTAAATATTAATAGTGGTTCTTCTAGTGTTCCGTTGAAGAAAAACCACTTATCTCTTGCTCTATGCTAAAAACATTGTAAAAAATGTATATAGTTATTTACAAATTGTATAAGACGCCTGTCCCAAAAAGTGGGAAGATCTTATGGAACATGCAAGACTATTCTTAAGAAGCAGCTTAATTTATTTCCTTATAAAGTGCAAGTATTTCAGGAAATACACAAGCCGCAGATTTTGAAAGACGCAGGAATTTCTCTCAATGGTTTACCCAAAATTTATTGCACCCTCAAAAAATTGGTGTTTGGTTAGCTGTTTCTCGAAGAAGAATTGTTAGTCCTATTTTTTTCCATGACACAGTTATAGCACAGTGGTATAGAGATAATATTTTGAATCCATTTGTGGAGCAATTACTTGACGACGCACTACGTTTTGGATATTTTCAACAGGACGGTGCAGCCGCCCATACAGCCGCCGAAACTATTAGCTATTTACGCTATTTTTTCGACGACAGATTGATCAGTTTTCGATCAGACATTGAATTCCCACCTAGATCACCTTGTTTATCGGTTATGGATTACTTCGTTTTTCCTCATTTAGAGAACACTATTTTTAAAACACCAGTTGCAAATTTAGAACAATAATTACAAAAAAAGGATTATCCAAGAATGTGATAACATTTCTCCAGAGATGCTGGTCAATACTGTTGAAAATATGAAGAGACGTGTGCATTTATGCTTGGAGCATGGCGGTGGCCAATTTCAGCAATTTATGTAATTATTTTTCTTTTTCTTTCTGTATATTCTTACTTTGTTAATTTTGTAAACAGCAAAAATAAATTTGTATTTGTCTACTTATTTTATTACTCATTAGTTTGGCATATCATGTCATAATATGAATTTGACAAAATTTTAACCTATATTTGGTTAGATATAGTTGAATTCACATAAACTTTTAATGCCGTGACATTTCAGTTCTGTCATACTTGTCAAATACTGCAGCAACTCATAAAATATAAATTTCTAATTGCTAAATTTAATTAGTATAATTGTACTGCACACAAAGTATGTATACCTGGTATTATTTCATACGATTAAAAAGAGATGGAAATAAAAAGAGTTGGCCGAACAATTCCAGAGAAGAAAAAGAAAAAACACTTACCAATCTCAGCTGTATAAGAAATTTAGTAAGTTGGTGAAATCTAAAGTAACTAGACAATGGCAAGTCTTGACATTTGGCATTAAAACTTTATGTGAATTTAACTATATATCGTCCCCATATCATTGTGATCTAAACCAAGCCCTACGTTTTTATCCAAGCCCACTTTGATGCAAATAATTTTGGCTCGCGCGGTATTAAAAATTAATTTTTATTAATGTTTACTTCCCGAAATTCCATTTCACCTGCATTGTTAGGCATTGAAAATGTTGGATTATTTTTTGTGGAAAATAATAACTCTGAAAATAAATTTTAAAATAGAAAAGGTAAGGTAATGGTTACTTAATTTTTTTTAAAAAGACATTTGTAAAAACATGGCCTTGTTTTTATAAACGTTAGTATAAGCTAGAATCTGCGTGTTATTGCAAAATCATATTTTTAATAAAATAACCTTTGAATAAATTATGTAAAATATACCGATAATTACCCAAACATGTTTTTATTGAGTATTAGCAAAGTAGAAGACATAGTAGTACTTAATATAATAATAGTATACCTAGGTTCAGATGTTATATCATATTCTACACCGATTATTTTTTTATCGACAGCGACGAAGGATATAATTTGCGAGGTTGATACAATGGCAAATTCAAATGTGTCTGGAATGAAAATATAATTTAATTTAGTACTGTATATTTTTTTATACTACATAATCGCCTTAAAGTTTAAAATACTTGCACATACTATTTCCAATCCTTCGACCTCTTGATCCGTCATGAAAATGATTTTTTTTAAAGGCATTTAAAAAAATATTTTTCTCTTGTTTGTTTTTCAATTGCACTTGCGTGTTGGTTCTGGAATAATTAAATGCGATTGACTGTTACACTGGTATAACAGGTTTTTTAAGTTTAATAGCTATACTAGAAGCTGGCATTTTTAAATAAAAAAAATTAAAAATTGAGGTACGAAAGGGCAAGCAGGTTGTCTTCAAGTTGTATCATAATTTATAAGATGTAGTGTCAAAGGATTAAAATTGTTTTTTTAAATGTCAGTTGCAGGTATCTCATTTATTTATTATACAGGATATATTAATTCTCTTCTGGTTTTAAAACCGGTAGACCATAATACAAAAATTTGGATTTTTCTGTACCAGGACTATACTAAGTGAAAAGGACATCCTACAATATGGTATCTGCAAATACTATCCATATTGCTTTGCGAATAGGAATGTTAAAACCTAAAGTGAATCGTAATGGTTTTAAAGACACATTAAATAACTATTGACATTCCTTATTTATACAGGGTGTCCCGAAATTAGCTAACAATATTTTAAGGGGATAAAGTACATCCAAAAATAAGACTAATACCCTCTATTAATATACCTTTAAAAACGCTTCGTTATGGGGCTAGAGCCCCCCGAATTGGAGCCATAATAAGCAGTTTTTTCACAATATCTCAAAAACCGATTAGGGTATCGAAACAAAATTTGATACATATTTTACCCATGACAAGACGCAATAAACGATTTAATTAGGTTAACTTTATTTCTTCCAGTGGCGTCCCACTGGGTAGGTAGTTGGGAGAATATTGCCCTAAGTTTTTTATTTGTAGGATTTTTTAACTTCAGGTGCAATTTTTAGAAGCCTTGAAGTATTTTGTTGAATAAAGGTACTATAGTTTCATTAAGGTAGGATTCACCATTTTCCAGTAAAATCGATTTTAAAATTTTCGGTTTTTTGAAATCCGGTGAAAGTCTAAGGTTTTTTTTGGCATATCTCAGCAAACACTTAATATTAAAACATGAAATTTATTAGAAGTTCTACTAGCGACAAGGCATATGTATTACAGGATGTTACTTTAAAATATTTTTCCAGTGACGTCGCACGGGGTGGAGTAAATATTACTATTATTATTTCTTTAATTTCATGGTTTTTTTGTATTTTTTTTTAATTTTAATTTTTTGTTAATAAAACCTTTTATTATTGTAATTTACAGAATGTAACGTTTTTAAATTAAACATATTTTTAGATTCCTTTGTTTTTTAAATATTTATTTTTATGGAGATTTTAAGAGAGTTTTAAAATAAAACAAAAAAGACTAACAAATTGCAAATCAAGTTTGATTGTGAACCACAAGGGAAACTAATTCTTAAGCAAGTACCAGTCATGTGTCTCCAAAAATAATAATCAAGGGGATTTAAATCAAGTGATCTTGGTGACCAGGCTATGGCTACCAATCCACCTGGTAATTTTCTTCAAGCCACTTAACGTCCGTAGCGAGCTGGTGCCCCATCATGTTGAAAGAAGTGCCCTAAACGTAAATCCAGTGGCACATTATCTAATAAATCCCTAAGTTAATTATGTATTATTATTATTTGTCGCTAGTGGAACTTCTAATAAATTTCACGTTATAATATTAAGTGTTTGCTGAGATATGCAATACATATGCCTTTTCACCGGATTTCAAAAAACCGAAAATTTTAAAATCGATTTTACTGGAAAATGGTGAATCCTACCGCAATGAAACAAGAGTACCTTTTTTCAACAAAAGACTTCAAGGCTTCTAAAAATTTCATCTAAAGTTAAAAAATCCTACAAATAAAAAACTTAGGGCAAAATTCTCCCTACTACCTACCCAGTGGGACGCCACCGGAAGAAATACAGTTAAGCTAATTAAACTGTTTATTGCGTCTAGCTATGGGTAAAACATCTATCAAATTTTGTTTTGATACCCTAATCGGTTTCTGAGATATTGTAAAAAAACTGCTTGTCATAGCTCCCATTCGGGGGGCTCTAGCCCCATAGCGAAGCGTTTTTGAAGGTATATTAATAGAGGATTTTAGTCTTATTTTTGCATGTACTTTATTCCCTTAAAATATTGTCAGCTAATTTCGGGACACCCTGTATACTTAAAGGTAGTAAAATACGTTTTTTGAAGTTTATATGGCAACAAACAAAAGACTAAAAGAATATATAATGGCCGTTTTTAAAACCATGGATGGTAAATATTTGCAGAAGCAGTTTAGGACAGTACCTACTTAAAAGAGAAATCCGTCAGCATATAATTATTCCTCTGAAGTAACCAAGCACTGCAAATTTGTTATAATACAGGAAAAAATTACTATACCGGGTGTCCACGGAAGGTGGCTCGCCCCTCTAAATTTTTTGTTTTTCAAGATAAATAAAATTAGGGGGATTTGTATACGACATAAAACTGCATTTTTTGACAGGTGACTCAACATTATGAAACTTTCTGTTTAACCGGAAGTGACATAAACTTTCGATTTTTAAATGGGACACCTGGTATATTTTTACTTTTTTGACTCCATATGACATTCTGAATACAACGATGTGTCACTTGTCACTTTTGTCACCAAGAAAATATTTTTTTTCCAAATTTATTGTTTTATCTAGAGGGCTATGAATACCTTAAAATCACTTATTTCAGTTCTTTAATCTTGGAAAAAATACAATTTTACTATTTTTGGTCCAATGCTATGTGCTATGTAAAATTTACTGTTTAAAGTTGTATAACTCATTTTTTTTAAATGGCAACATGGTGGCTCGTCGGGTACGGTCGGGTTAAGAAAAAAGTGGATTTTATTACGATTATTTTGATACCATACACTATTAGGTTTTTTTAGAAAAGCTGCCATTAAAAAACTTTAAAAAGCTAACTTAGAACTTTTCTAAAATGAAGCATCTTTTGAGAATAAATTTAGATTTAAATGCATCAAGTAGCCTGTGACCAGCAAAACTGATAAAACAAAATCATGCCTTGAAGAAAATTGAAATGCCAACAGCTTCTACCAAAGTAAATTAGTTTGTTGTTTAAAAAACATGGAAAATAATAGTTTTACGAGGAGTGAAAAAGTTGATATGTTATTATTGTTTGGAGAATGTAGAAATATATCCACCGATGCTGCACGACTTTACGCACAAAGATATTTTAATCGGCGTCATCCAACCCGGCACTATTAGGTACCCAAAACTGGTTTCGAAAATGCGAAATTTTATATTAATTTCTTTTATAGAAAATAGTTTTAATCTGTGCGAAAAAATTCAAAAGAGGACTTTCGTGTAATTTTAATTGCTTAATAGTTTGGTAAGTAGTTTAAATTTTTTACTCTTATTGTCCCGGGGACATGCAATAAAGTGGTTTATATTTTTTTTTCTCGAAAACAAAGCAAGATATGAAAAAAACTCAGGAGATAAAATAGTTGTATTTGTAGTTGATAAATTCGAAAAAATACATAATTTTAAAAAACGTCAGTGGCGCGCTATTTTTTGTCAAAAATATTAGTTGGACTGTCTTCCGGGACGCCACTGGACTTAATAATTTTAATCTAATAGAGGCTAAATTAGCCTCTTGTTATTACAAACAGAATTACCAAATTTCTACAAAATCGAATGAAAGAGTATTAAGATATTTACGAAGATCCGATTTTTTTTTTAAAGTTTGACACCCTTTATCGTAAAATTATGTATTTTCGGACCCATGTTTATATAAACTTTTCTTCTTAAAATCCCTTAAAGAAGCACCCCTTGGAGTTTGGCCACATACTTAAATAACACCCTGTATTTATATTTTGTATGTTTCTTTTTAATTATAATAATTAGGGTAGAACCCCGGAGTTAAAACATGTTAAGTGTCTTTTATGATAGTTGATTGAAACTTCAAACTTCAAGGTTCTAAGACTCATTTCATTAGAAATGAAAATAGACCTGGCTATCTTCTTCTTATGACGCCCTCTCCTTTCGAAGGTTGGCGATCCACACAGCTAACATTGTTCTGGACACAACAGCTCGAAAGAGTTCAATGGAAGTGCACCCAAACCATCGTCTGAGGTCCTTTAACCAGGAGTTCTGACGTCTAACAATAGATTTTTTCCCTTGAATCTTTCCTTCAATTATTAGTCTCAGCAGTTCATACTTGTTGCCTCTCATAATGTGGCCTATGTATGTAGTTTTTCTTTCTTTAATGAGGGCCATTAGTTCCTTCCGCTTCTTTACTCGTCTAAGCACCTCTTCGTTCGTAATTCGCTGGACCCATGAGATGCGAAGCATACGGCGGTATAAGTACATTTAAAACCCCAGGGTCCAGGGTCCAGCATTCACATCCGTACAGCAACACACTGAAGACATAACATCTGATCTTGCGAACCCTGAGCTCCAAACTCAGATCAGGACTATTGAAAAATCTTTTCATGTTTATGAATGTTTTCCTGGCTTGTTCGATTCTAGAGCGGATCTCTCGTTTCGGATCGCACCACGCGTTGACCAGGGTACCCAGATATTTAAAACACGAGACTTGTTCAATCTGATTGCCGTTAATCAGAATTGTTTCAGCAGTGGGTCTCTTGAAGAAGATTAGCAGTTTGGTTTTTGATATATTGATGTCCAATCCATGATGCTCACTATATTCAGTTATTCTATTCATCATATTTTGTAGGTCTGATATGTTATCGGCAAGGACTACGGTGTCGTCTGCGTATCTGATATTGGTGATACATACTCCATTTATTTTGATACCTCCCATGTCCTCCGCTAAAGCTTCTTTGAAAATTGCCTCCGAATAGATGTTGAATAGGAGTGGTGACAATATACAGCCCTGTCGTACGCCTCTTCGGATTTACACAGTGTCAGATGTTCCTCCGTCTATTCTTACTTCGGCAATCTGGTTCCAGTAGAGATTGGCTATCAGTGTAATATCTCTTTTGTCAATCCCGGTTACGGATAATATTTCCACCATCTTTTGATGCTTGACACGGTCGAATGCCTTTCGATAGTCAATAAAGCAAGCGTAGACAACTATGTTCATATATCTGCATCTCTGTGCTAAAACATTTAAGGAAAAGAGGGCTTCTCGAGTACCTAGTCCGTTCTGGAATCCGAATTGAGTGTCGCTTATTTATTCTTCGCATTTCTTGTATATTCGAGTGTGGATTATTCTCAGAAAAACTTTAAGGATATGTGGCATTAGACTAATCATGCGATAGTCATCGCATTGTGATGCGTTTCTTTTCTTCGGAATCGTTACAAAAGTGGACTTGAGCTAGCTGGGAGAGATCTTTCCCGTTCTGTATATGGTGTTGAATAGTTCTAGCATAAGATCCAGTCCTTTGCCTTCTTGGCTAGCAATGGGTTTAAGTACTTTCATATGCATATTGTCCCAACATTTACCTAAATTTTGAAATATATGAAATTATTAATTGGAGTCACCTCGAACCTTGATGGAAGGCATATCGTAGCCTTGAAAATGTACCCGAACAAACGGGAAACATCTCGACTTTCCCCCTTAGCTCACCCTTCACACCTTCCAAATCCAGAAATCACATTAGGCGCGGTGGATTGAAACTGTATCTGTATCTATACTAAATATATATTTTTTAAATATAGTTACGAACTTTATGTGATACTTAAACCAGTTTTAATTCACAAATTTATAATTTTTTCCAGGTTCACAAAAAAACAGTTGGGTCAATCATCGATCCGCCAACTGCTACTCAGTTAGAAAATATTAAAGTGGACAACAATGAGCCCAGTGAAGAAAAATTAAGACACAATGAAAGACTTATGCACGAATGGATACGATGCCAGAGCCATTTTCCGAAAAATATTGGTACGTTATTTGATAAAATAGCATCTTGCAAATATTTTTTTTACAATTTTCACTGGAATACGCCAGGAAAAAAATTACCTTTTTTCTTTGTCAACGTCAGGAGGGAAAAACGAATTTTTTTACCGTCAAAAATCGTACAGCATCTTGCCGCTTCTTATCTCTTACCCTATTTTTTTTTCAAATTCATTAAATTGGCACTACGTCTTTAAACAACTTAACCACGTGCAAGAAAAATCAAAATCGGTTATGCCAAAAAAAAGGTATGAGTTAACCACCATAAAAAATACCAATACTACAGGTCGCCTTTTTTGAAGTGTGTTACAAATTATATTAATTATGTATGTATTTTTAGATAGAGGCTTTATTCGTGCCTTTCTCAGAGGGAGTAAACACAATTTAGAGAGAGCGCGACGAAAATTGGAACATAACCTGTCTGCTAAACATTTATATCCAGAAGTATATTCCAATAGATCGCCTGTAGCCAAAGAAATTGTACAAGCTATGGATGTTGTGTAAGTATATGGCGTGATAGATACGACTCAACTGACACTAAAGTTGTTTACAGTGGGAGGCATACGTTTATATAAATTTCCAGATAGGAAAAAATATTTATCATTGAATTTAACAATTCTTTTTCTTAAGAAGCACCCACCAAAGCTAAGAGTTCATGACGAAATCTACATAACTAACATTTTTTACCCTCCTCTTATTAGACTTTACCGATGTTAAAAGGCATCCTTAACCCGTCTTGTTATGGTAATTATGCGAAGAAAATATTTTTTTTGAATAAAATGTTTTTTTGAAATAAAAGGCAAGGATTTAGACCTGCTTTTAACCATATTATTTTGTAGATATAATAACCCTAATAGGACATTGAACCTATACAGTGTGTATCAGCCAAATGGAATATATTCGATAATAAATACATGGGGTCGTGTCCGAAAAAACGCCCGGATACGTCGATTGGTATTTCTAGTTGCTAATTTTTTTCAATAAAAACTTTTTATACAGGGTGTGTCATGTAACAGTGGCCAATACCAACTTTCTTATTTTAAATGCTTATATATCTTCAACTCTTTCGAAAATATTAAGTGTTTTCAGAGTTATTGCAAAAATTAACAACACACTCAAAAACTAATAAGTAATACTGTTTATTTCTTTATGTAGCAGATGTTGAAAATTTTTGCCGCGAACGTCTTGGCAACATCCTAATCCTAAATAGAAATTCCTTCTAATGTTACTGAATATCTGAGACGTGACCGATTTAATCGCAAGCGTTATTCGTCTTCTAAAGTCAGCTAAGTCGAGGGATTTAGTTTTGTATACAATATTTTTGACATAACCCTATATGAAAAAGTCTAATGGCGTTAGATCAGGGGATCGTGCTGGCCATTCCATCGATCCACGCCTCCCTATCCTTCGATTTGGAAATACTCGGTTGAGGTACTGCCGGACATTGATTTGATAATGGGGCGGTGCTTCATCTTGCTGAAACCATATCATATTCGTAGGAGAAAATGGATTAGGATATAAGTTTGTCAAAGTTAGCAAGACATTATTTTGGAGTAGCGCTAAATAAGTATCGCCATTTAAATTGCCATTAACACTCCGTTACTCGCGTGGGGTATTTTAGACCCCACGTTATATTAACTAGTCGATTTTTCCGGTGGTGGGGAGCGTTGATTCTCAACGCTCTCGCTAATCCTTACTGACAGTCTGCTTTATAACTTAAGCCGTACTGCAGCATCGTATGCCGCAAATTGTGCTCATAACGCGCTTCAGAAGATTGTCTGGGGTGTTTTGGACCCCACGCGACCTAATTTGTATATGAAAATATTGATTGGTAAGTCAGTAAAAGTATTAAAAAAATGTACGCATTTCTTAGTATATTGTTTGTATTTTAGTTCAAAATGGCTAGCAGGAATCCGGACCAATGGATGAAGTGGTTAGAGGAAATAGAGAGGGAACCAAATGTATCAGACCAAGATGATAGCGAAGGTGTAGTTTGTAGTTTGCTAACACGCCTTATTGAAATAATACTTATGTTTGAAGCTTTTATTACCTTTTTTTTTGTTTTGGTTCTTTAATATATTGTACTTAAGATAAGTAAACGTTCTTTTATTTAAAAACATTTAACTTACTTCTCTAAGTCATGTATAGAACGTAAATATTTTCATGGGGTCTAAATTACCCCACGCGAGCAAAGTCGTTGCAAATTGCTGCGCGAGTAACGGAGTGTTAATGAAAAAGGGACCTATGATATGATCTCCAACTATTCCTGCCCAGACATTAACCTTTTCAGGATATTGCGTATGTTCTTCTCTAATCCAAAAACTCAAACTCAAGCAAAGTATCTAATTTGGTATCATTTATTGCATTGGTAGCTACTTTTTTTTAACTGCTTTACATGTCCAAGCTGGCGAAACTGCTTTTTTATTTTACTAATTTCCCCTTGATAGGCGGAAAATGTGGAAATTTTTCATGAAATAAGCGAGCAACTTCCATCTGTGTCCATGTCTTATCTCCATAACCAATCATCTATAGAATTGTTGTTTTGTACATTTCTGTTAAATAAACCATTTTTCTGATATGCAGTTAACGAAATGCAAACGACTATAACACTGATAAATACTGTCATGCTGACAGACAACAATTTGCTAAGGTCAGGTGTTTTAAACAAAAGTAAACAAAACTATTTATACCTTTTTTAAATTTCATATCAGTAAAAAGAAACGCTGAAATGCAATAACTCTGAAAACACTTAATATTTCTACAGTTGAAGATAGGACTAGGATATTGTACTTATATGAAATTTGTCTAAAATTTTTTGAAGAATCCAAAAATTGGATAATATACAGGATGTTGCATTTAAAATAAGTAAGTTGGTATTGGCCACTGTTACATGACACACCCTGTATAAAAAGTGTTTTTTGAAAAAAATGCGCAACTAGAAATACCAATCAACGTGTCCGAGCTTTTGTTCGGACACGCCCCCATGAATTTATTATCGAATTTATTCCATTTGCCTGATACACACTGTATAGACAAAAATAGACAAACTTTGTATTTTTGGAATCAGGGAAAAAATCTATAATTTTAATAAAATAGATACACAGTGTTCCATTTAAAAAGCATACCTTGCTTATTTTTTTCGGCATTAGTAGTAGTATTTTGATAAGATTCTGATGATGCAATAAAAATCCTAAAACTTTCATTATATTTAAAGTTTTTTTCTATCTCTTATTGTTCTCGCTTTAAATAGGAATCTAAATATAAAAGAAAACTCCGCATTACATAAAAGTAGTATTTATTTTCACTTTCAGGAATATAGCCGCACTACCCAATCTAACAACAAATGGTTATAGACTGACATGTTTTGGACTTAACCGATATGATCCTGTTGAATTTAACCCAGCCAGTGTTGTGAAGCTTTATTTTATGTCTTGTAAGTAATAAGTAGAACCCGTAAACAAATATTTTCCCTTAGATCGGTATAGCTTATTGAGTGTGCAAGTGTCAAAAGTTAATATTTATAAAACAAAAAATGCATTTTTTTTAAGACCGACCAGAAAATATACACTTTCTGGACAATTTTTCATCCAAAAAATAACGTTATGTCGATCGAGACCGGAAAATGGACGTGAGGAACCAGCAAAAGATTTTTCCGGTCCGTTTTTTCATCTTTCCAATCGCTCTTTGATAATACAATCTACCTTGATTTCGTTACTATGATAACAACATTTCGATGTATTGTCGAGTGACAGTTCGTTGATTTTTAATTTGTTGTTTATGTCAAACTTGTTTCGCGAGTGCGCAAATTTAAAAATAGGAATTTAGATTTTGAATTATCCGACACGGAATAGTAGATTCTGTAACGAGGTTGGAATGAAAATTTGATCCGAGTGGAAGATTCCTCACGCTCGCGTGAGGAACCACGACTTTCGAATTTTCATTCTAACCTAGTAGCAGACTATATTTTTTCCACGACCATCCAGTTCCATATCTGATTCATCCGATTTTTCACTCATTTTTTGACTTGCACTAAAATTTGTCTGAAAATAATTATTACAACGCGGCCATTTTTATCTGACACTGACAGTTTCGAAATTCATGGCAACCTATGTCGTTTTTATCAATTACAGAATATTCATTTCGTATCTTGTTATGGAATGAAAATACACGCAAAACGCATAAGAAGCAAGTGTTTCAGAATAAATATTCCAACTCAAGAGCGAGAATTTTGGCATTCTATTATCAAAAATGATTTTGGAATTATTGCATTCAGTAATGGTCGTGGAGAAAATGAGATTCCAGAAGAAATTTTGGAAAGCAGCAAGGAAAGCGACTTACGATATATTGCCAGTAAAATCAAAAGCCCGTTACGAGAAGTCATACGACGCATTTGAAAATAATATAAATTAAAATAAAGAATTAAATGTTTATCGAAGCGTCGGTCTTAAAAAAAAATATTGTACGTCACGTAACCGAAAATTAGTGTTTTGCATTTTGCTACTTTCCGGTCTTGTAACGTAAATTACTATTCTATACGCACAGCTATCTTCAGTCGGTTCTAAAACAGTATATAAAACCAGATTAAACCCCCCATAGAACTTGATAATTACAGTGAGGATTCAGAGCAATAATGGCACAAAAACACAGATGACATATTCTGATGAAAAAAGAAATAAACTTGCTACATCAAAAATACATTGAATATTTATATTGTCAAAATTATATACAGGGTGTTCTCAAAGTTGAGTCATTTATTTTACCAGGTTGTAGAACTCGTAAAAATAAGTAATTGTACCAAAAATTATTTATATAAAAGTTGCAGAATAAAGAAGTTATTAACAATTGAAAAAATGTAAAATTTAAGAACTGTAAGACCTGCTTTTTGGATATTCTCGACCACTGCGTTATGAATGTTTTGTTTACTGGCGATAAGGTATGCCCTTTTTTTTGTAGGATACAAATTACTTATCATTCATTCATTTTACGGGTTTTAGTGCGAATTTCGATTTGACCAGTGCTAAATAATTCGCTAAAGTGCGTGATATTTTTGATTTTTGGGCATTTTGTGCGATAAAAATGGCGCAAGTTTATGAAAGCAATGAACTAGTGGACATAATATTAACTTACGGGGAGTGCCAACAAAATGCAGCCGCCGCATGTCGTTTGTACGCGGAAAGGTTTCCTTTAAGAAATCGTCCGGCTCCGCGGATGTTTGTAAATTTAGTTACAAGACTTCGCGACACAGGCTACTTAAAGGAACAACGAGGTGGTCACGCTGGAAGACCTCCTCCACTCGAAATGGTACAGATTGAGGAGGACATTTTAGGAATTGTCGAAAACGACCCAACAACGTCCACTCAGTCAGTAGCAGCTCAAGTTAGAACTGCTCATAGCAAAGTGTGGAAGACTATACGACAAGAACAACTTTATCCCTACCATTATCAACGGGTACAAGCGTTACAACCCGAAGATGGTCCTAGAAGAGTTGAATTTTGTCAGTGGCTATTAAATCAATACAACAGAAATGAAAATTTTACCAAATTTATTTTGGCTACTGACGAGGCCACATTTACAAGAAATGGAGTTACAAATTTTGACAACAACCATATTTGGGCAGTGGAAAATCCGCATGCTGTGAAAAGAACCCATTTTCAGGACAGATTTTCAGTAAATGTTTGGGCTGGCGTAGTAAATGGCATATGCTTATTGGGCCTTACTTTTTTCCAGCTCGACTGACAGGTGACATTTATTTAGACTTTCTTCAAAACACTCTGCCACAATTATTAGAAGATGTTCCTTTAAATGTGAGACAGAATATGTGGCTTTTATATGATGGAGCACCGCCACATTTTAGACGAGAAGTTAGGGAACATTTAAATAATGAGTTTCCTAATAGATGGATAGGGCGCAATGGCTACATTTCTTGGCCTGCACGCTCTCCGGATCTAACGCCCTGCGATTTTTTTCTGTGGGGCTATTTAAAACAGTTGGTTTATCACGATGCAGAGGTAAATACTGTGCAAGAACTACAACAGCGCATCAGAAACGCTTGTGATGTTGTTCGTGGACACCCGGATTTTATTTTTGAAGCGTGTAGTCACTCATGGATACGCCGAGCAAGACTTTGCGCAAACCGAACTAATGGTGATAATTTTGAACAATATTTGTAACATCGGGATGCATTTTGCCGGTGAGTATGGAATTATTGTGAGTTGCAATAAAAATAAAACGCAGTGGTCGAGAATACCAAAGAGCAGGTCTTAAGTTTTTAAATTTTAAATTTTTCCAATTGTTAATGACTTCTTTATTCTGCAACTTTTATATAAATGATTTTTGGTACAATTACTTATTTTTACGAGTTCTACAACCTGGTAAAATAAATGACTCAACTTTGAGAACACCCTGTATATATATATATTCTCATGAAAAAAGAAATAACATGTATTATTAAAATTAACATAAAAAAGTGATTACATTGCCCTAATTTATTTATATAATAAGTTTAAATGAAACATCTAATAGATCTAGTATTAAAGACTAATTTTTATTGTAGATGAACTGCTGATATCTTCAGACACTCCATTTGCTGGTGACATTGCCATATTCGATGCTAATCATTTTGGAGCGGGCCACGTTGCCAAGTGGTTCGGGTCGTTCTTCAGAATTTTAGAAAACCTCCTACGCGAAGCGTACGCGATGAGGTTAAAACAAATTCATGTGATAAATGCGCCATCTGTTTTGGCTAAGATGCTTAGTGCAATCAAACCAATTATGCATCCTAAAGTTCGTGGATCGGTAAGTTATCTCTAAGCAAAGATTGTTGGATATTAAGGTTATCGCTTAATATTAACTGTTTCCTGGAGTCAATAAATTAAAAGCATTGACATCAGTTACATGACAGGCATCAGCCATAGTACACAAATGCAGGACCAAGAAATTAAAATTTACCAATTGTCCATCTTTGCACACAAGAAATAGTATATTGTTCAACAAGTCTAGTGAGAAAAATCACATAGTTTGCCCGAGCGCAGAAGTTTGTTGCAAATCAAGTGAGGGAGAAATATGTGATTTTCTCACGTGTCGTACACTGTACTTTTTCTACGGATGCGTTGTTTTTATGTGTTCAAAACGAGGTTCAGAAATAAAATACATAATACATATCGTCCCCAAATTCACGAAGTGGCGTATATGAGTTTGCCTCGGTTTTCAGGAAACGCGTTTAAAGTTTGGGGTGATCTATGAACTATCGTATTTCGTAACATAATTAAGCTATAGGTTTGAAATTTGGGATAGGTATTAAAGAGTTGGAACATTCCAAGAATCTTATAAAAAAAATAGTTTTTTTCTTATAGTATATTCAAAAAACAACATACGCCTTTTTGAGAGCTGAAACTTATTAACAATTTAACATATGCCTTAGAACATAGGCCCTTTTAAGAGCTTAAGGTTATTAACAACTTAACATAATATGCCTTAGATAAATAAATATACATAATATTACCACAATCTTATTTTTTTAAATTAACAGAAAATTATCAACTAAGCGATAGAATATTAATGGGGTAATTTTTTATAATATTCTTGATATTCTTGAACTCTTATTATGGGTGCAGATCCCTCACAGAGAGACCTTAAAGAATTTTTTTTTTCTGGCACTTTTTGTGGTCCTCTATTTAGTTTGTACAGTTTGGCGTTTGAAAGTTCAAAATTTCGTGGAAATGTAATTGAGCTAAAGGTATCGCTAATATTACCTCTATAAACCTAGCAGAACAAGGTGCTCAAAATTGAAAATTTTTGTATGGAAAATTAGGTGCTAGTTAGGTGCTAATTAGGTGCCAACTTTAAAATTTAGGTGCTCCTATGGTTTTTAAGAAAATTATAATTTTGTGTTGTTCTGCTAGATTAACGTTATAAGCTAGCAGAACATTACTGTAAATAAGCTAATCAAGAACAAAATGTAGTACCAAAATACCGCCATGTTCTGCTAATTTTAAGAGAAACAAATTCCGTCTAAAAGGTATATCGGCAACCGGTTTGTTCGTTGTTACCCAGAGCTTTTTTTTTTTATTTAAATTTTATAAAATAATATTAGTTGAAAAAATTGAATTAAAAAAAAATGCCCTGGTAACAACGAACAAACCGGTTGCCGATATACCTTTTAGAGGGAATTTGTTTCTCTTAAAATTAGCAGAACATGGCGGTATTTTTTAAAAAACTTAACTAATTAAATTTTTTTTTATATATTCGATAAGCACCTAAAAAGCACCTAATTTTGGTACTACATTTTGTTCTTGATTAGCTTATTTAACAGTAATGTTCTGCTAGTTTAACGTTAATCTAGCAGAACAACACAAAAATATAATTTTCTCAAAAACCATAGGAGCACTTAAATTTTAAAGTTGGCACCTAATTAGCACCTAACTAGCACCTAATTTTCCATACAAAAATTTTCCATTTTGAGCACCTTGTTCTGCTAGGTTTATAGAGGTGTTAAAATGGCTTGTTTTTATGTATATTGTGTTCAACTTTTGTTTCTCTACCATTATAGGTACATAAAATTTTAGTCCAAGTCCAGTCCTTGTATTTTATTTTTACCTTAAAACCTACACCAATTTTGTCATTTTTATTTACACTCACAATGTCTTTTACATCCACAACATTTTTTGAACCATCTCGCCACACTACAAGAACATCCATTTTCTAAAACTAGTTTTAATCTCGCAAAAATACAACAATAACTAGCATTTAATAGATTATAAAATTTGGCGGTATATTTTATTTTGAGGTTAAAACAATAGGCGACTGAGATTACAAACCGGCGAATATCATGCATTCGCCATATACTCCGCCCTTGGTTTAGGTTTACAAAGGGGCGAATATCAAATTCGCCAGTTTGCGATAATTCAAAATAACCTGTTTGTAGATCTGCCCAAACAAAAAATAGCAATATCTATTTACCGATAATAAACACACTTTGATAACTCATTTGTCATTCCTTTCCCGTTATATTGCGCATAAAATCCAAAAATCGATTTTTTTCATATACGCCACCTTGTGAATTTGGGGACGATATTATTACATTAACTCATTTTTATATTTTACTTAAAATTGTAATTAACAGTTTATATTTGAAAAATTTTGGAAAGTAATTCCTGGTAGGTGGTTTCGCTTCAACACATTTTCGGTAATTGAAATATTAGCCGAGGTTGAAGTTGATGGGGAAACGTACTGAGCTTCCACAACATTGTTGTATTCAGGTTCTAGTGGCGCTGGAAGCTGAATCGATTCTACTATAATTTTTGATATTTTCATTTTGTTAGCCATAGAGTTATTGATATAGAATTCAGCAACATCGCTGGATTTCCAACCCCCATGGCGTTTTAGAGTTAAAACACCTGCTCCTGCATTAACTAAAATAGTCGCAGATGACCTTCGGAAACAGTGGCCTGTATATAATTCCGGATTCGGTAATTGCAAAAATTTCGCTATATCTATTACTCAATCTGTCTATCCTTCTTCCTGGAAGGTATCACACGTTGTTCCTCTTCCTAAGGCTGACGAAGTCCGGGAGCACAAAGACCTGAGACCGATAAGTATTCTGCCTGTTTTATCTAAAATTTTAGAAAGGTGTATAAAAAAACAACTTTTAGAGCACATCGAGTGCAATCAAGTGCTTCCGGACACCCAGTCAGGCTTTCGACAGAGTCATAGCTGCGCGACTGCTATGTTGAATGTTACCGATCACATTCTTCGGGCCACTGATTCCGGTAAGTTAACTATCTTGGTACTTTTAGATTATTCGAAGGCATTTGATACGCTAAATCATAGTTCACTTAAGTTAATTTTGAAATATATTGGTTTGTCTGCGCCCTCGGTTGCATTTTTTGACAGTTACCTCGCAGACAGACAGCAAAGAGTGATCTTGGGTGGACGGGTTTCTGATTCCAGGAGTATCTCCAATGGTGTTCCGCAGGGTTCCATATTAGGACCTATATTATATATAATATATACGGCGTTTCTTATAAATGTTATTGTCAGTTGTTCAAGACAAATATACGCTGATGATATTCAGATGTTTTATTCTTTTGACCCGACTGATGTAAACCAAGCATGTGACTTAATTAATAAGGATCTAAATGCCATTTACACTGCATCTAAAGACCACTCATTCTCTCTTAATCTATCTAAAACTATTGCACTTCTATTTGGCAAAAACAAAGATCGAACATCGGTCCTAAATAATATACAGATAAAGATTAACGAGGTGCCAATTTCCTTCTCTGAGGTGGCAAAAAGCCTTGGACTTTGGCTGGACACAGATTTGAGATTTCATAAGCATATTTCTGAGTGTATCAGAAAATGTATGTTTAAGCTTAAGCTGCTATACAATTCTCGCACTGTATTAGATTGAAACGTTAAGCTTACGTTATGCGAATCGCTAGTCTTGTCCACATTTGATCACTGTAATGTTGTGTATGGTCCATGCTTGACTGCTGTGACTTCTCAAAGAATTCAAAAGATACAAAATTATTGTTTAAGATTTGCTTACGGTGTCCGGAAGCGTCATTCTGTCAGGCACAAGTTGAGAGATGCTGGGTGGTTAAGTATGAAACAGCGAATACATTTTCATTCGGATGTGCTTTTTCACAAAATAATACTGCTTAGAAATCCGTCATATTTGCACAAAAAAATAGTTTTCCGTACAGATGTACACAACCTTAACGTTATATTTAAGGGCACCATTACACCACCTATCCATAAAACTGCTCTGTTTGAACGTAGTTTTTCTTATAACATATCCGCTATCTATAATTCTATTGGTCTAGACCTTAAAACTAAATCTATTTTAACTTTTAAAAAAATATATAAAAGTATATTACTGGGTGTTTAAAGTTTTCTGCTTTCGGGTCGTGCTTTTTCTTTTTCTTGCTTTTTCTTTCTTTCCTTCATCTGTCTGTCTTTACTTATTAATATTTTTGCATTAGTACAGAATTTATTTTAGTGTTATTAACATGATCTTTATTTTGTTATTTAATTTGGAATGACTTTTAAAGGTGTACCTATATACATTGTAATTTTTGTTGTTTGAGGTTAAGTGGAAGACCAACCCTTGTTACTAGCAAGGGATGAACTTCGCCTTTTCAGATATCATTGAATAGGATTTTTATTTTTATTTTTATTTTTATTATTATCTTTTCTACGCCATGGTGCCAAATGTATTTATTCCCACGGGCTGTTTTGTACATTTACCATTTTGGTAATTTAAAAAAAAGCAGGTCTCGTTTGTGCATGGTCGAAGATTTGCATATTTTTTGTAAGTTTGGTAGAATAATCCTGTGGTTGTGAAATTTCTAGGAACTTCGTTTTGAATATCGGGTAATTTTATTAAAAGGGCCGAATTGAAATCTTCCAGGTCATAAATTTTTAATTTTCGAAGTTCGTCACAACGGCATGCCCCTTGTAAGGCCAATAATAGCTAAAGCAGCCTGAAATTAAAACCAAAAATGCAATCTTCCATAAGATATTTTTTTAAACATACCTTTACCAGCAAATACTTTTCATCAGGTGCATCTTTTAGAAATTGTAGAATTTCTTCAGAAGTTAAGATTTTTGATTGTTTTGAAACATATTTTTCCGATTTTCGTTTCAAAAATGCACGTAGTTTTGCGTATTTTGATATACCAACACAGTTTTTAATAATGATGATACCTACTCCTCAGCATCGAGTATATACTGGGACCATAATGTTGATGGTTTTAATTTTCTTGATAACTCTTTAAAACAAACTAACAAAGTATCTTCAGAAAAATAATTCACCTTGGCTTGCATTCTCCAGTGCATAAAGTTACTGTAAGCGATTTCATATTTTTGTCTTGACGTGCTTGATAGCAAATTATTACAAACATCGGATGCTTTTTGTATAATATTAGGAGGCGTATTTTCAAACTCTAAATCTTCGTATTCCATTATAATCAATATTTAACTCTTTTAGTATAAAAAACAACAATAAAACTATTCCCGTTTGGCAAAGTGACACCAAAAATAATTGTTCAGTGTTTCGGTCGTGTTCCAGTGTTCCAGCAGGGTGCAAATCAAACTTTATCTACCTTTAAATTTCCGGCTAGTTATTATTTAAAGAAAAAATGGTTAAAAGCGATTCCCAGAGACAACTGGAAATCGTCGTTTTCGAGAAAAAGCGAGACGATAGTGAAACACTACTTATAATTTCTCTAAGAAGGCTTAAAACATACTAATATCGTTAAAATATAGGTGATAGATTGTTCTTAAACACCATTTTCAATATTTTTCTTTTCTACTTTACAGGTATACATTCATTCGAATTCAAAAAACCTATTGGAATTTTTTGGTCCAGAAAACCTACCCTCAGACTACAATGGTAGCCTGAAACCAATAAGGAAACAAGCCTTAGAATGGTATGATGTAATCAATGCCAATGCCGAATGGTTCGACCATCAAGAACATGTGAAGATTACTGGCGTGCCTAAAAAAGTTAAAAGTGTTTTATATTTTAAGGACAATTTCGGACTAGAGGGTAGTTTCAGAAAGTTAGAAATTGATTAACTGGCATTTTTTAGAGCTGTTAACCAATACTTAAGAACCAGAGACTTTTTTCGTTTCTGGTATTTTTTTATTACTTTAACAACGTCTAACATGCATTGATTTAATAAACGTCAGCAATATTATTTAGACTAAAAGTAATATTAAAGGTATTATTTTTTGTAATGTATAAATGGGTCATTCTGAAAAAGTATGTTTCTAGTGGCCATATTTATTAAAAGTTTTAAATAAGAGGATTTTAACCTCAAAAAATAAAAAATAATAATAAGTACTCATATAAATATTTCCTCCTTATTTTTTAAGGTTTAAAATGACTTAAGCAGTATTAAAAAAAATCTATAGTGTCCTCTTCCCATGTCAATAGCAAGTCAAAAAGTGTAAAGAGAATCGGGAGTACTTTCCAGCTTACTATTGGTCGTCAATAGTTATTAGTTATTACGCAACGGGGAGACAATACTATTTTTATCCGATTGTGTCAAAAAATAATGTTTTATAGATCAGATATTTGTACGAAAAGGTAACCTTTTCAATAAGGTATTGACTATTGCGCTGGTAGCTAGGTAACACTTTTCGTCCCAGGCCGAAAAATGTTTTTCGCACGCTAACATTTTTTTAACAAACTGTTTATTTTATTTTCAATTATTTACAATATTTATATTAAATGTACAATTAGAACAATTTTGAACAAGAACAGGGTGCTGTAAATTTGATTTTGAGGATGTGTTATTATTTTTGTTCTCAGTTATGATATTATTCTCCAATGTTGAACTCGATTGGAAGACGGATTGCGATACCTGAGCCGGTACTGATTGCAGTTCAGATTGTGGAATGTTGAGAAAGTCATCAATTTTCATATGAACCAATTCTTCTCGCCGACATGCGCCCGCGTCGTCATCTGGAGCATCGCAAAGGAATTTTTGAAACTCTCCTTTAGTTAGAGTCATTGATTTCTTTGGAGAAAAATCAACATTTTTTCGTTTCAATAATGCTCGTAATCTCATGTATTTTGACATATCAATGCTGTGTTTAACATTTATCACTACACGTAGCATGGAATACTGCGACCATAAAGTAGATGACTTCACAGTTTTCCATAAATCCGCCATATACACTAAGAAAACATTTTCCGAGAACGACTGTATACTCTTTTCTTGCCGGTAATCCATACATTTTTTATAAGCTCTTTCATATAATATTTCCTTAGATTTCTGTGGCACTAAATGCAACATAACTACATTGGCAGTTTCTCGAATATCAGGTGGCGTACTTAATATAACGTCGATAATGTCACTATCATTTTCTATTTCCATTTCTGTGTTTTCAAGTTTTAAAACTATCGCCTAATTGACAAAACGTTAAATGATATTATTAATTTAAGTAATTATTTGTTATATCCATAGATATATACCCATATTACAGGTTTTATTGTTAACCGACAAACATTAAAAGCGACAAATTACCGTGCAAGATGAAATGTATTGGTTTACTTTATTTTTACATCATTTTATAATCGGAACAAAACCACAATCGCATAAAAAAATATCGTATGTCAGACGGACGAAATAGGTATTTACACTACAAGGGAGGCAGGTGATACTTACCAGTCGAGGACATAGTTTGCGCCCGAGCGATAGCGAGGGCTTGCAAAATAGTCCGAGACTGGTCAAGAATACTGCCTTCCGAGTTTTGTATTATATTTTTTCTACTCCAGTTCCCTCAAATTTAAAAAAAAAGTTTTTTAATTTTATAATTTGAGCTATCCAACTGAAATACCCTGTATGTATGACAGGTTTCCTAGTGTTGACACGTTGATTGCTATATAGAATTCATAATGTTCATAATCAAACAAACGTTCTGTCAGTGTCAGTTTTTTTTAAGAAATCGAAAAAATGGATATCGATGCAGTTGCGAATGCAGCTTGCGCTGCTCTATTACCTCAGAAATCGAAGGAACGGTACAATCGGTGTTACAAGGACTTTAAGGATTGGTGCAGTATTAATGCAAGCGATGAAAGAGTCACCGAGAATTCTATGCTGGCGTACTTCGTACTTCGTACTTCCCTAGGGAGGCAAGTATTTACTTACCTCCCTAGGGAGGTGAAACGTACTTACCTCCCTCAAATCAGTATCAAAATAAAGTACTTACCGAGTAAGGAGTAGAAAAAATGTATTTCGTCCTTGTAATAAAAATTTTTAAAATTTATAATAGCAATCAAAAGCTTACTTTGGACTGACTCTCCTATCTCTATTTCTTGCACCGCAAATGCTTCATTAATATCTGGCTTTTCCATAATTATCAATAAAACTTCTTACTTTGCCCATTTAGTGCCATCTTAAATTTTTTTCTTCTCTTTTGTAGTAAGTATATGCTTCCTGATTCAGCTAAGCACACAATACATCTACTAAAACGCTTCTCTATGTCGCCTTTCGGGAAACCGAGTTGCATTAATTCTACTAGCGGGAAAATAGTTTTTCTCACTCTTGCCCAATATAAAAACAATATCAATTAGCATAATTTTTTAAATAAAAAATTGTACACTTATTTCTAACAAATAATGTCAAAATGTATTTCTTTATTAAATTGGATTATTTTTCTATGGCCGCCAAGCCATTTTGTTTATAAAACTTTATTAGGGACAGAGATATTTCTTATGTTTTTTGATAATTATGATAAATATTTTGAAAACGGGTTGGAATTTTAAATGAATTGCAAATACAAAAAATGTGTTTTGAAATTCTTCATCAAATAGTATAATAATATACAGTGTCACCAGTAAAGTCCGCATCATAAGGGATTTTTTTTTATTAATAGCTTTATTCAAAATTTGACTTTGGCATCAAGTTCTGCTTCGATCGTGATGAAACTTAAGCAAAAAACTAGTAGTCACGTGATTCGCATTATCTGTCAAATTTTAATTTTTTCCAAAAAATAATTCAAAAGTGGAATTATTTCTGAAAATATCGAAAAAAGTTATAAAAAAAAAGTTTTTTTAAATGCAGTTTCCAGCCCACATGCAAAATTTCAGCTGCATACGATATTTTGATTTTTTACCTATATTTTGTATATTGCACCACTTTTGTAAAATAAGACTCCACGCAACCTACATAAAACTTCTCAGTTTTGACAAGGCTTTATTTCAGATACATTTTCTTTAAAGTAGCGCTATATTAAATGAGTGTTTTTCTACAAAATCAAAATTGGGCTATTAAAATTTTGTCGCATGTGATGCAAAGTTCATTTGTTTTTGACCCTATATAAGGTAACTTCATAAAATAAATATTTTTGAGTACTAAGTTTGTGTCTGAAAGTAATACACCTTGATATTAAGACAAAAAAGAACGCAGTGTTATCAGTAAAGTGTTCATTATGTGGAAAATAAATTTTAATTTAACAACGTAAAGTTTATCTATTTTCAACGATTTAATGAACACTTTACTGATGACACTGTGTTTATTTTTGTCTTAATATTAAGGTGTATTACTTCAGACACAAATACGTTTTGAAAAATACTTATTTTATGAAGTTACCTTATACAGGGTCAAAAACAAATAAACTTTGCATCACATGCGACCAAATTTTAATAGCCCAATTTTGATTTTGTAGAAAAACACACATTAAAAGAAAATGTATCTGAAATAAAGCCTTGTCAAAACTGAGAAGTTTTATGTAGGTTGCGTTGAGTCTTATTTTGCAAAAGTGGTGCAATATACAAAATATAGGTAAAATCAAAATTATCTTATGCAGCTGAAATTTTGCAAGTGGGCTAGAAACTGCATTTAAAAAAACTTTTGCTAATAACTTTTTTCGATATTTTCAGAAATAACCCCACTTTTCAATTATTTTTTGGCAAAATTAATATTTGACAGATAATGCGAATCACGTGACTACTATTTTTTTGCTTAATTTTCATCACAATCGAAGCCAAACTTGATGCCAAAGTGAAATTTTGAATAAAGCTATTAATAAAAAAAAATCCCATATGATGCGGACTTTACTGGTGACACTGTACATTTGAAAAACGGGAAAAAAATTAGTTTAAAATGTGTAATTTTTAAAACCTTATTTTAGACACCCTGTATTCAATTTAAAGTATCTCTTGACCTCTTTACAGCTTACAATTCTCTCCAGTTGCAGTACTCACATACTCGCCTGCCTGATGGCCTGGTTTAAGAATGCATAGGTATACCAAGTAGGAAATGACCCAAATATTTTTGTGATTTTTCTTCCAGATGTAATTTATAGGTATATTATTTAGATTTAGGGTGAAAACAAGTTAGATGTATTAAATAAATTAATTCCACGTTTAGTTTTAAAATTTTTTTTTTGTTATCTAATAAACATACAGGTTGGTATAAAAATTACCTATGACATTTAAACGGGTGACTTCTATGTCCTAGAGAAACGCCCATACTTTTTTATAAATCGACCTTCTAAAAGTCAGGGAAGAATATATAAAATCGGACCGAATTTGCCGCACGCCAATTGTTTAAACGCCCTTAACATCGCGTTTGAACGGCCTTAACTGCAATTTAAATACGTTGTCAAAATCAATACAATGTAGAGTGACAGTTAACGTTCTGACAAGACTGAAGACAAGAAAAGGACGCTTCAAGGGTAAAAAGTTTTAAAATTAGGTATTCATTATCATAAATAGGGGAAGGTCGCCCTTGATGGCATACTTCCCATGATGGCATACCGCAGGGATCTCTGGAATAAACCGGGTTTGCGTCATCCCGCATAGTTAGACGGGCGCGTATTGACCGTTCAGTTGTGAGTCGAATTTCAGTCGTGACGGACGTTTTTATGTAAAGTTATTTAATAGAACAGAAATTGCTAAGTGGCGAAGTAATATTAGCCAGTTTTTAAACTAAAAATTTATTATGTTAGGTGCATTAAATTAGAATGCACGATTTTTTTCCGATAACTATAGGATATATACGTTTATATACAGTGTGTGTATAAAGTCTGGAAACGGCTTAATAACATCACAATTTACTGGCCGATTTAAACCAAATTTGGTACAGTTGTGTAAGAGGATCTAACGCACCGAATGACGATATTGGCGTTGTTGCCAGCTTTTTAGTTTGTCTGGAATTCGAACAAATTTTATATTTTTAAATATAACCCCCAGTATATTTTGATATTTTTAAATTCCACATAAAATTATAATTATTTTTTATTAAATGCATTATTAGTCTATACTTTATAGTTTCCGAGATATTGACTCTCGAAAAGTGACATTTTTGAACTTTGACAGCTTATAACTTTCTAACAGTACGTCTTAGAGCAAAACGGCTTACATGTCCCTATCTTCAATTTTTATTATCTTCCCAAAAAAATCAACTTCCGGTTAAACCAGATGTAACTCGAAAGCAGGAAATATAGTTGTTCCGGTTTAACTGGAAGTTGATTTTTTTGGGAAGATAATAAAAATTGAAGATAGGGACATGTAAGCCGTTTTGCTCTAAGACGTACTGTTAGAAAGTTATAAGCTGTCAAAGTTCAAAAATGTCACTTTTCGAGAGTCAATATCTCGGAAACTATGAAGTATAGACTAATAATGCATTTAATAAAAAATAATTATAATTTTATGTGGAATTTAAAAATGTAAAATTATACTGGGTGTTATATTTAAAAATATAAAATTCGTTCGAATTCCAGACAAACTAAAAAGCTGGCAACAACGCCAATATCGTCATTCGGTGCCTTAGATCCTCTTACACAACTGTAGCAAATTTGGTTTAAATCGGCCAGTAAATTGTGATGTTATTAAGCCGTTTCCAGACTTTATACACACACTGTATATGTTACTTTGCTATGGTTATTTTAAATCTAAGTTGTGGTTTTAATTTTTTATAATTTATATACTAGATGTGTGACATATTCCTAAGATGGCATATCCATTGGTTTTATATGATGGCATACCTATAAATACATATAAATAGGTATGCCATCATAGGCGTCATATTCAAAACGGCGCTACTTTTACTTTTCTTTGTGTCTATGTCCCTAAACACTACTTATATGCTTTGTAAAGTTTTTGAATATATCTTTAGATTGCACTTTTATGATAATGTTTTAATTTTTTTTTAAAGTTTTAAACATGTTCCCTAGAATGTAATATATTATTTTAAGTCTTTTTAAACAGTTTTATGTGCTTGAATTTTTTACCAATAAAAATGTACAATCTGTAACAAAAATATTTCTTTTACATGTATGCGTCCTTCAGATTTTTGTATTTTACTGGAGTATGCCATCATAGGCAACGCAGTTGCCTATGATGGCATACTTAGTGGTTTTTTCTTTTCTATTCTTTTTACCAAAAAAATAGTTTTTGTATATTTTTAAAGTTTTTTAATGAATATTTAAGTAGTAACAAATATTTTAACATGGCTAAATGGGTTAAAACCTTTGAACTAAAAAATATATTAGGTGGTAAAAAAAAGGTTCCATCATTGGCGACCTTCCCCTACAGTGTGTATCAGCCAAATGGAATAAATTCGATAATAAATACATGGGGGCGTGTCCGAAAAAACGCTCGAACACGTCCATCGGTATTTCTAGTTGCTAATTTTTTCCAATAAAAAATGTATATACAGGGATTATCATGTAACAGTGGCCAGTACCGACTTTCTTATTTTAAATACATGCAATACCCTGTATATTATTCAATTTTTGTATTCTTCGGAAAATTTTAGACATATTTCATTTACAATATCCTATACCTATCTTCAACTGTTTCGGAAATATTAAGTGTTTTCAGATTTATTGCATTTCAGCTTTTCTTTTTAATGAAATTTAAAAAAAAGGTATAAAAAGTTTTGTTTAATTTTGTTTAAAACTCCTGACCTTAGCAAATTGTTGTCTGTCTGCACGACAGTTAGTAGTTGTCAGTGCCAAGTCGTTTGAATTTCGGTAACTGTATATCAGAAAAATGGTTTATTTAATAATTTTTTATCTAAATGGCAATATGGCTTTCGAGAATCAAGTGATACATATTCTGCAGCTGTTGATTTAATTTCAGAAATTCAAATGGCTTATGATAGCGGCCAAAAATGTACACTTGTTTCTCTAGATCTTTGCAAAGCTTTTGATACAGTAAATTTTTCTATTCTTTTAAGAAAACTTGATATGATGGGTATTTCGGGTGTAGTTTTTGACTTGTTTAGAAATTATTTGAATCAGCGGAAACAAAAAGTTCGTATCAAAAATAAACATAGCAAATTTCTTAATATTAATTGTGGTGTTCCGCAAGGTTCAATTTTTGCCCCTTTATTTTTTCTTATTTATATTAATTCTATATTTAAATTAAAATTGAAAGGGAAAATTAGATTGTTCGCTGATGATACAACTATTTTATACATCGCTGATTCATATGAAATTATACAAAATTTTATAAATCTTGATATGGAAATCATTGAATTATGGATGTGTAGTCATAAATTAACATTAAATTTGGAAAAATCCTCTTTTTTATGTATAGGAAAAAAACACAATTTATACAGAAGTGATTTAAAATTAAAAGTCGGGCATTTAAAGCAATCAAATAAAATTAAATTTTTGGGGTTGATAATAGATGAAGCTATTAATTGGAGTGAACCATAGACAATTTACCTTTAGATAAACAAACAATAATCACGAATGTGGCAGTTTTATGGCCTCGCGCATGTAAACAAAACTGGGAACTATTAGACATGCGCACTGCAACATTATCGTTTGACGAATGGGAAAATAGACAGGTCCGGGCTTTAAAATTTAAATTCTTGCTCATATGCCACCATAGAGGGTTTATTTTACCCCTATTTGGGCATAATACAATTATACAACGGCTGCAACTAGTACTAGTCATTGTTTATATTACAATCAGAGTCACTAAAAGCACAAACACACTTCACTAACTAAACTACACAAAAACCAGAAATCCATAAATATTAAACACCAGTCCCACAATCCACGATAGCCGATCCGATAGCTGAAAACTTTAGAAAACTACAAGGAATCCGCAGAGAAGAGAAACCTTAAAACACAACAACAAAAATGGCGGCCGAGCCGGTTCTGGAGGGTATTCTTGACCGCGTCGATTATTGTCGATAAAGTAGGACGGCCGATAACACGAGGTTTGTGCGCATGCACGAAGGTTCCCCGAATGAAGACAGCTGACCGACGAGTCATGCGCTCGGACCTATTTTTTCACCCATAAAACGTAACTTTTGTTTGCGCAGGAGATAAGCTGTAGGTATCTAAAGGTAAATTGTCTATGGAGTGAACACATTGAATATATTAAACAGAAAATAGTTGCACCAGTGGGGATTTTAAAAAAACTCAGTCAATTTTGCTATTATTTACTCTCATTTACAATATTTAACTTTAATATAGGGATCAACTTTTCAAAATTTGCTTAATCCTTTACAAGTTTTACAAAATAAAGCAATTAAAAATATATATTGCTTGGATAGACAATATTCAACTAAACTTTTATATAAAAATTTTAATATTATGTCAATTAAGGATATTCACTTAATGCAAAATATTGTTTTTGTTCACCAACTCATATCAAAAAATAAACATTCTAATACAAAATTAAATTACAGACGTGACGTGCATGATCATTTGACTAAAACTGTTTTCAATATTGATTTACCTTTAATACACACTAGGGCAGGTCAGAACTCCATTTATTATCAAGGTATGAAATTTTATAACGAAATACCCAAAGAATTGAAATTTTTAAATATAAAAGGTTTTAAAATGATAACTAAGAAAATACTTAAAAAAGGGGAAGCTAAATTTTAAATTAAAAAAATATTTAAACATGCACTTATTTTATTTTATGATTAACTATTACTTTCATAATTATTTATAAATGATATCTTAACGATATTATTCATTATGTTATTTTATTAAAAGAATAATAATTGAATAATTTTATACATAAATATTTGAATATTTTTATTTTTTATTGATTAACATTTAAGTACCTGTTATTTTGACTTACTTTGTATTTAATTAGTTATATTTAACAATTATCTTTATACCAGTTGTTACTAGTAGAGAATCCCTCATAAACGGATGTTTTTGGGATTTCATTTAAATTAAATAAATAAATAAATAAATACAAATGCAAAAAATAACAATTCTACAGATGATTGGTTATAGAGACACAAATGGAAGTTGCCCGCTTATTTCGTGAAACATTTCCATATTTATTTTGCAGTCGTGAATCATCCTGTATAATGTAAAAAAAATTAGATTATTTCTTGGATTGATTTGGAATCGAGAAATCAGCAAGGAAATTTACTAGACACATTAACAAAGATTTATATGATAAATACGAATAATTTCTATTACTAATTGGATGTCACACATTAGTATAACTATTTTGTTCGCCTAGGTTATTTTTAATGCGAGTGAAAATAGTCCATCAAACTTTTTCGGACTTAAACAAACTGAAAGCCACACCGTCAATATCCCACCGCACGTACCTAATTAAAACCCTTAAAGAATTTTAGGTTCCTACCTAATAAAATATTGAATCTAAATAAATAACGTAATGTAACTAAATATTTTTAAAAAGCTAATTACTCAGAAACATGTCCTGAAATAATATTTTTGATTCGCTGGGAAATTGAGTGTTTACTATTAAATAAGAACTACTACATATTATGTGTTTACTAAATTTCATTTTCGTACCAATTTAGTTTCGGAAATTTTTTAAAATTAAAAAACTATTAAACTACTTGCAAGAACTATACATACATACAGGGTGTCCGGAAAATACGTGTACAACGTTTGACGACAGACTCCTGACGTCAAAATAGGTCGATCGAAGCCGACTTAGTTATCTCCAAAATTGTCTCATTTAGCCGGTAGAGGGCGTCAAAAATTTGTGAAAATATTGGTTTTCCCTAAATTACGTGAAAACCTGCCAATCGATTTTAATGATTTTTAGTATGTAGACTAATACTATAAAATGACGTTTTCCAGTAGTATAGTCACCGGCTGTAAATAAGTGGAAGTGTTATAAAAGTGATATAATACGTCAACATTTCTCCTCATTTTTTATATGAACGGCGTTATGATGACCCAGATATTTTTGTAGAGTGACTGGATGTATTTGGAAGCTATTTTACCTCTTTAATATTTTTCGTTGAATGAGCTGTTTTGTCAGAAGAAAATATTTACAATTACCTGCATACATCAATAATTATTAACAATAAAAATAAAACAAAGTACCTACAACAAAGTTGAAAGTTTGTATTGTAAGAAACTAAGTAAAACAAAAACATTACTTAAGCAAATGTGTAAAATGCCCGCCATCTTGCTGAATACACTTATTAACACTCCTTAAAAAATGATATTGGACCCTATCTAATGTCTCGGGGTTATTAAAATGGTTGCCTGCATTTAAAATCCGTTGCAATAAATCATCGCGTGTGTTTACCGGAGTAATGTAAACTTCTGTTTTAATAGCGCCCCATAAAAAGAAGTCACACATATTTAACTCAGGAGAACGTGGTTGCCATTTTACTGGTGTATCATTGGTTAGGAAACCTCTCCATGTAAACCCTAACACTCTGACGCCCATTTCCTTCACAAAACCCGTATACCAGGAGCATGTCAATCTTCTCAGAGTTCGTATAATTTTCCATTTTTAATGGTAAAATGAACTTGTAATTCAAGAATGTTGATCGTATAGGTACTTGAGTAAATTTCATAGACTGGTGACAATTTGTCAATAATTGTCAAATTATTAAATGCCATAGCAACAAGGTCACTTAAAAAATTATTGTTACAGCTAATTTGATTTTAAAATTATTACTAATAATACTAAATATTGTAAATATTTTCTTAGCTTCCAAATACATCCAGTCACTCTACAAAAATATCTGGGTTGTCATAACGCCGTGCATATAAATAATGAGGTATTATATCACTTTTATAACACTTCCACTTATTTACAGCCGGTGACTATACTACTAGAAAACGTCATTTTATAGTATTAGTCTACATACTAAAAATCATTAAAATCGATTAGCAGGTTTTCATGTAATTTAGGAAAAACCAATATTTTTACAAATTTTTGACGCCCTCTACCAGCTAAACGAGATAATTTTGGATATAACTAAGTCGGCTTAGATCGACCTATTTTGACGTCAGGGGTCTGTCGTAAAACGTTGTACACGTATTTTTGGGATACCCTGTATATATTATTATATATTTTAATTAGAAGATAATTAGGTATGGTGTCCGCGAAAATAATTAAAACCGAATATTGCGGCATACCTATTGGACAAGTGTGTAACTGTTTTTTATATTGGACGGGGTAGCTATGACCCAAGCAATCCCGACTCAGCGGTAAGATGTATTAAAAGCCAGCCCAGCGGAAGTAACATTTTTATGGCTTTTCTTAAACGGATTGCGCGCATTCTAGTGGGTGCCTGCGTTGATCTGTTTCTAGTCTGCAAAATGGCAGATGTTCCGATGAAAACGCAAATAGCGTTCCCTATACTGGATTGTGATGCACTTCGTGGTTTATTTAGTTATCTACCTTTCGATTACTAGTGTGACTGCCTTTTATATTGGAGTTAAGTCTGCTGGGATGGCGCTACGGTGTCTTGATGACTGCTTTGGTTTTGTAAAAAGGCTTTTAACACATCTTATCGCTGTGTCCGGATTGCTTGGGTTATGGCTGCCCGTAAAGTCCTAAAAAGGACGAAACAGCCGTCGTGTTCTACCCGCCCCCCAGGGTATCCATTGTGCTTGGATCCATGTGTATCCCAATATAAAAAACAGTTACACACTTGTCCGATATGCCTTCGCTTTTAATTTATATTTTAATATTTTTAAACACAAACAAGCAATTGCAATAGTACGGTATCAAGAGACTAGAAATGTGTTAATATACTAAAGGCTTATGTCATAACCGGTCATTTTATTAATAAAACTAATAGTACCTAGTAGTTAGAATATTAACAAGCGAACAGTACTATCCAAACAAAATTCAATTCACATACTTGAAACTTAAAAAAAAAAAAAAAAATTATACAAATTATGTACGAATCTGTACATTGTCTAAAATACGTATAATAATATGAACATTTTCAATAAGGGTATGTATTCTTTGCATGCGATATTCAAAAAATGGTTTTTCAACTTTTCTGGAAATTCTTATCAGGTTTTTGCCCTTAACAATAAGCCGCTCACAAATTCCTGCAATTTCTTCCAGCCTACGATTGTCCACAAATTCGATATGTTGGGAGTCTCCGGTAATAAAAAATATTGCTTTTTCCGAAGACTCTTCTTCAAAGAGAGCTTTAATCTAGAAATAATATGTCAATATTAATAATATAAATATAACACAATCAGCCATTACATTGTCTCCAACCTTCAAACATTCAGAATTTTATGTGTTTTGAAAATGTCGACCAACAAAGGGTTTATTTAGTTCAATGTTACGGTGCGGGCGAAGTTCTTACAACTTTGTGATAGAAAAATTTAATCAAAGATACCCTAAGGTTTACGTCTCAAAAATTATAAAATTATAATAAATTAATTATTAAGAAAATTTCAGCGAACTGGTTCAGTTCCCAATTAACAAAAAAAACTATGATCAGACTGACGCAGCTTCCCTAATCGTATTGCAGTCTGTTGCTGACAATCCTACCCTTTCATTAAGAAACCGAGCTCAAGAACTTTTTTTTTTTTTAATTTATTTATTTTACGTCGGCCTTTTTCCGCAACGAGGCCAATCACCGACGCCAGGGAATTTGTCACACACTATCTGGTAATTTTGCCGAATCCCTCTTTGTCGAGGGTAGGGTTCTTTAACGTGCCAACATCCATGACACGGGGCCCACAGTTTAACGTCTCTTCCGAAAGACGGCGCACCTCTTAAACCAAATTCCAAAGTTAACATCAACGTTGCCGGCACTGGGAATGGAACCCGGACCTACGATCTGTGAGGCCGCTGCGCTGACCATAGACCACAACGTCGATAGCTCAAGAACTTGATGTAGTAAAAAAAACTCATATTCAGTATATTTTGAAGGCAAACAAAATATTCACATCTAAGCCAACTTTTAATCAAACGTTGGAAGAAGGAGACGAAGCCAAACGTTTGGATCTTTGTCTTTGGGTCGGAAACAAAATTGTAAGTGAAAACAGGAATTTTCATAAATTTATCATGTTCTCTGATGACATATTCAATAAACGGGAAAGTGTCTTCTGCGAGTATTAGATACTGGAGCGAGAATAATTCCCGTCTTAGAATTCCGGCAAGAAGACAATATTACAAAAAAGTAAATGTCTGGTGTGTGATTTCTTATTATGGCATTATTGGCCCATACTTTTTCGAAAACACGTGTAACCGTAGGAGTTACCTTGAAATATTGGAAACATTCCTTTCTGACAACCTAGAAGAATTGCATCTCTAATTTAGGAACGAAATATACTTTCAACAAGATGAATGCACTGCGTATTTCTTAATTGAAGTTAGGGAATGGCTTGATAATACATTTGGCCACAGATGGATTGGTCGGAATGGTCCGGTTCTGTGGCCCCCAAGAAGTCCCGATTTAACTATTTCAAATGCCTATCTTTGGGGGCGCCTCAAAGTCAAACATTAAAAATGCATATTTCTGGTAACACCAAAAATCAGTCAGTCTTTGAAACTATTTGATACCCCTCTGTCATTGATAATGTATAAAGTGAGGACAAAAAGTATGGAATAAATTCATTATCTAAAAGACGATTTATTTTATGAACAATCGCTCGGACACGTCAACTTTCTTTTTATTTTCTACATATTTTGAAAATATTTTTCTTTATACAGGGTTGCCCAAAAAAGTAAGGCACAAGTCAACTTAATTTTTTTAAATAGAACACCCTATATATTATTACATTTTCGAATTCTACGTAAAATTCTAAACAATTTTCGTGTAGCATGTGATATACCTATTTCGAATAGTTTCAGAATTACACAGGTTGAAAATTAATTTGTAATACCTATTAATAAAGTAGGCTTTGGGAATCCGAAAAGAAACAAAGCGTTAAATGTAATGTCAGCAAATTATTTCATTAAAGTTTACGGTCAAAGAAGAAACATCAAAATTTTTTCTAGTCAAAAATTGCGTGAATTAATTTCATCTTATAAAAATGAAATTAACCGAAACAGAAAGAATTGAAATATTAAGGATGACGTTTTTCCAGACAGGTGGATCGGGAGGAGGGGGTTTATTGAGTGGCCAGCGAGATCACCTGATTTGACACCTTTGGACTTTTTTCTATGGGGTTATTTGAAGAGTAAAGTGTTCAAAACAAAACCTATAGATCTTGAGGACTTGAAAATTCGCATTCGAAATGAAATTCGACTAATACCTCCTAGTGTAGTGCATAACAATCAAAATGAGTTTGTAAATAGACTTGGATATTGCCAAGTAGCAAATGGTGAACATTTTGAACATCTAATTAAATACCATTAAATTACCTTCAGAGTATCCAATATTATGCATTACTTACTATTAGTGTTAATACTGTTAATTTTTCTGAAATTTAGCATTGTTGTTATTAAAAAAAGTTTCTCAATGTCTATTTTTTGAGCGACCCTGTTTAATTAAAAAAAAAAACATATATTGAAATCCATTTAGATAACTTTCAGACGTTCATAATTTCCGTCATGTTGGAAAAGATTTTGCAGTAATTAAAAACTTCGTTTTTTTTTTGCTACTACACCACAGAAAATAAGAATTCAAATTAATTTTCAACCTGTGTAATTCTGAAACTATTCGACATAGGTATAGCACATGCTACACGAAAATTGTTTAGAATTTTACGTAGAATTCGAAAATGTAATAATATATAGGGTGTTCTATTTAAAAAAATTAAGTTGACTTGTGCCCTAGTTTTTTGGGCAACCCTGTATAAGGAAAAATATTTTCAAAATATGTAGAAAATAAAAAGAAAGTTGACGTGTCCGAGCGATTGTTGATAAAATAAATCGTCTTTTAGATAATGAATTTATTCCATACTTTTTGTCCTCACTGTATATTTCGACCGCTAATGCTGCTATCCAAAAAAAAATTCTTTTACCTTTAAAAATTAAAAAACTAAAAAAATCGAATATTTATTTTAAATGTCGGATTTAAATTACAAACGTTATTCTAAATAAGTGTTCTAATGGGCATTTTGGTCAAAAATTAAAAATAAAGGTAGTTTACTCTTTGAGAAAAATTAGGTTTTTGAAGTTTTTGCGAACCCTGTAATCAAAATTTTCTCTTCGTAAATTGCATTTTTTTTACAAGCAAAACTTTTTATTTAGAATTACTTTTTCCCGAAAAATTAAATTTTTTATCCATGTGTGCTATTGTAAACCCTATCCGCGGACAGTCTGTATATATCGGTTGTAAATTTAATCTTACCATCTTTGACATCATCTCGAAATCTTTTTCTGTCAAGTCGCGTTGGTTTTCTTGATTCCACAAGACGCACATTGTTATCAACGCCATGGCATTTAATCTATTGTTTGGAATGGTCATACAATCTTCGTAGCGGTCTCCCAATTTCGGTTTTATAACTTTTTCATCTTGTTGAATTTCTGCAATACCAAAAAAATCTACATTATTATGGCGTAATATCAAATCTATAACTTTTTTCGTGTTTATAAGCACACAAAAAAAAATTTGGATAAAAAAAGGTTAACTACAATTTTTTTTTAAATGTTAGCTTTCTGTAGGAAATATCACTTTAATTATTAAAATCCTGGTATGGTACTAGCCTAACGTATTGACAATTTTTAAACAAATAGAACAGTTGATGGTTAAAAAAGATCAAACGAAATAATTTTTTTTAAATTTATATCACCTTTTCTTCGTTTTTAAATTTTGTCAGGTACCTCTCTTCTCTACTCAACTCTTCAATTAAAATAGGAAATCTTAGAAAACTTTATTACCTTAATCGGTGTAAAATGATAGATTAAGTTTAGTTCTCCGTTAGCGGTACGAAAAAAACAAATGAAAAAGTATTTAGGAATATTTCTCTCATGTGTAAAAACTACCATATGAAGCGGGAACTTTTCGACGAAAATTGCCCAGTAGGTGCGAAAATGTCCCGCCGAAAATTTCCCTATAGGTCCGTATCTAAGTAACAATAATTAATATTTACAATAGCACCTTGTAGGTGTATTATTGTGTTAATATTATGTATTTGTCATTTTGACATACATAAATCAAATTTAAAAAGTCGTAAAAATGTCGCGATTTGGAAGTGATTCATTAGGTTTAATTTTAGAGAAAGTTACCGGAAGTAAACCTAAAAATACATTACTAAACCAGCAGTATATATGGAAACAGTTCATGGATTTTATTAAAGAGAGAAATTATAGTTTAAACGAAAATACTTTAATACCGACGCTGACCAATATTCTGACTGACTGGGCCTACAATATGAAAAAGAAAAATGGTGAGGATTATAAAGATTTTACTGTAAAGGCTATTTGGAACGTTACGTCAAAATTATTAATGGAAAAATATCAAAACGAATATAACATTAAATTTAATCCCTTTACTGATACGGAATTTAAAACAGCCCGCGAAGCAAAAGGTGCCAAAAGGAAGCAGTTGCAGACAGATCCGCAGAAAAGAAAGGAAAGCGCTGTATCACTTAAATACAATGAGTTTAAAAATATGGTACAGAATTGTGATGAAGAAACGCTTGATGGCTTGCAAAAATAATTGTCAGGTTTAGCGACTGAAAAGGTTAGAATCACCAACCATTCACTGCGTGCAACAGCTGTTTCGAAATTAGCAAAGCAAGGGGTTGAAGAAAATACGCTAATAAAAATTACTGGACATTCCAACCCAAAATCCATAAAGCCGTATATTCAACTAGACGAGGAACACCACTCTAAAATAGTAGAAAAAATGAGGGAAGACAATGATAAGGCTAATCATAACCCAGAAACTAATATCTGTATGCCAGGTTCTACAAGTTCTAATTCAATGGCAAACTCACATACATTAACAAGTAATGCAGCAGACTCAAAAAATAGTAATTATTACAATAATTGTGTTTTCCACTGCAATTCATGCAATTTTTAATTTGTTTATTTTCATATACTTAATTAAATATAACGTTTAAATAAAAATATTAAATTTTGTGCTTTCATTTCACGTACTCGAGAAATATTCTACCGAATTACATTCGTGCATCAAATTAGACCTGATAATTTTTCATTCAAGCATGTTGTCAGTAAAAAACTGGATTCGGTTATTTTCATGTTTTGTTTAAAGAGCCCTCCACCTTCGGTGTCGGGCTCTTTTGCCAAAATATGAAAATAAACTCATCCAGTTTTTAGACAACATGCTTTCATAAAAAATTATCGGTAATTTTGATGCACTTATGTAATTACTTACGAAAATTTTGTTGTCCTATTACAATCGAAATAGACCAGGGTCGATAATTTTTGAAACAAAAAAAAATAATAGTAGGATGAAACCCATTGAAAAAGGAAGAGAATATAACAAAAATTAAAGAAAAAATAAATTACGGGCGATCCGAGGTCGGGAACGGGGGGGGGGGAAGTTTTTAAGGGTAGAAAACGATTTATATTGATTTCCGGCAAAACTACAAGTCCTATGGAAAAACGTTAAATGGCAAAGTTGTAGGTAATAAAAAGATCTACAACTTTTGTATTTGCACTTTTTTCACATAACCCCAAAATTTATGTGAAAAATTCAAATAACCAAGTTTTTGGTTTTTTATTTTTCTTTTACCAAAAAATTTTTTTATACACGAAATTTGGTGAAAACTTTCCTTTTTATGTCACAAACACACTGTAATTTTTTTGATTTAAAATATTTATTTTTTAACCTTATTTTGACTTAATATCGAAAAAGCAACCTAATTTTCAATCGAAAATTCTCACGTCAAAATATTTGCCTTTTTAAAAAAGTCGGTGGGCATTTTATTCGTTGAAATCTCTACTTTCAGATGGTGTAAAACAAATATACATTACTATGGTAAATGTTCTGCCCTGGTCTAAAATATAGTGAATAGGTTTTTACTTTAGGCATGCCTGTATTTGCTTAAATTCCTCATCTGACAAGACTTTTTATAATACAGTCTGTTAGGATTTTCTATGGTACGTTTTAAAACTAAACTTTAAAAATCCGAAAATCCTGTAGTTTGAACGTTTTTTACTTAACTACATATAAATAACTACATTTAAATAAAATAAAAATGTATAATAGCTTTTTATGCCATCAGTTACGAAATGCCTAATTTTGTGTAACGCGTGAGATTTTTGCGGAACGAACGTAGTGAGTTTCGCAAAAACTCACAAGTTACACAAAATTTCATTTCGTAACGTAGGTATTGCATACAAGATTTTTTCTAATTTTGAAGAAAGTAATAAAAAAATAAAATTTAATATAATTGATAAAAATTTGGAAAACATAAATTTAGTTTTTCTAATTTTGACATATAACTGATGGCATAAATAGCTATTGTTACTGTTACTTCATGTTAGTTGTCAGTTTGACATTTTGTAAAAAAGTCTAGACGGAAGGTTTTTAGCGAGATTGATATATTTTTAGTTTTATTTTTTTTAAATGAGTCATTCAAGTTCTGAAGAGCTACCAAGCAATATTGAAGAGGCAGCAGGTAATGCTCTATTATCAGTAATTCCCAAAAAGTCAAAGGCAGTTTATGATTTGGCATACGAAAAATTTGTTACGTGGTGTGATGAGAAGAAAATTAAACATGTTAATGAGAAAGTTTTACTTGCATATTTCGAGGGTAAGAAAGATCTAAAAGTTTCCACATTATGGACACTTTACTCAATGTTAAGGTCTGAACTAAATCTGAAAAGGAATATTGAATAATTCTTTTTGTCACTAATTTTGAAATACATTTTTCGTCACCAATTGCATAAAATTTTACTTTATGCAACTAGTTACAAAAAGTAAGACGTTTCATAATGTCAATCAGTTTTAAAAATTGTCACTTTATATGTCAAAATTAGAAAAACATTTTTGTTTATATATTTATCATTACTTTACTTAAATATTATAGTAATAGTATTATTTTTATTGTTTTACTAATGTTATCGCCGTATAAACTTTGATTACTTGAATTTTCTCAGTGTAAAGTTTAAATAAGTAGCAAAAAAATTCGAACGTAACTTACCTTCACCACCTCGTAAATGATCTATCCTAATCTTCAATAAAGTCTTATAGTAAGTCCATTTTTCATGCATAAATTCAGCGGCAAACCCTGCTTCATCAGAATAAAAGTCCTTGGCATCTCCGTAATACATTGTAATAATTGAAACATACACTGTGATAAAAAACAGTGAAAGCAGCGCGTACAACGTAAAATATGGGATACCAAGGGGGTGCTCAAATATCGGGTCCATATTAAAATCGGGAAATAGATTTATACTTAGTAGCATAAGGGTGGTAAATGAACTGTGAATGTTCATAAAATCCTAAAAATTATAACCTCTCTATCGAAACATGGCTAAAATTTAGGGTCAAGGTAAATTTTTTTATAACTACTTAGTTAATTTAACATAATCTATCGATAAAAACTAAATATTATTACAGAAAATAAATTTAAAGTAATGTATTTATATCAGCACTGTGCAATTTGTTCAAATTGGGGAAAGAAAAAGTTCGGAAAAAGAATAATATGTGGAGTTTCACAAGGATCAATATTAGGTCCGTTGTTATTTTTAATTTACATTAATACCGTTTCCAAATTGAACCTAAAGGGCAATATAAAGCTATTTGCAGATGATACAACAATTATTTGCAGAAATGTATTTTGATATTATAATTATTTAAAAATACTTTTTTCTTGGCTTCAATCAAATAAACTTACGTTAAATTTAACAAAATCTTCTTTTATGTTTATAACTAAAAATAAAATTCCATCATTAACCCCTTAACATTTAATAATGAAAATATACAATATTCAAAAACGATCAAATTTTTAGGATTAGTTTTAGACGAAAATTTAATTTGGAAATGCCATATCCAGTATATTATCAACTCGATATCTCCTTTAGTATCTGTTTTGTAGGTACAGAGCTAGATATTTAATTCCTTTGAAATACTTAAAAAATATATTCAAAATTACAATACTTAGCTTCTGCATGGGGATCTGCTTGTTTATCAAACTTAAAACCATTACAAAAATTGCAAAATAAAGTTATTAAATGTATACAGAAATTACCACATTTAGAACTAACTGATAATCTATATAGACCGAAAGGGTATTTACACGTTCAAAACATTTATAAATTAAAAATTTGTATTATAATTCACTCTATTATTTTAAAAGAAAAAAAAATCAAACATTACACTTCAGGAGAATAAGACATTACATGATCATAACACCAGACATTATATAAATTATCAAACTATACCAGTAAAAAGTAATTTCGGAAAAAAGTCGCTTTTATATGACGGAATAATAAAATATAACAATCTTCCAAAAAATATGAGAAAAATAAAAAAATTGGCAACTTTTTATAACCAATTAAAGAGCTATTATACTAAATTAAATTATTTTTACTATTTTTTTTAATGATTTTGTTAATGAATTAAATTGGATTAATTTCCATTTTTTTTTTATTGTAATTTTTTTTATGGTTATTATTTTCTATATCACGTTGTCACTTTCCATGTAATGAACTGTAAAAGTTAGTTTGGAATAAAGACATTTTGAAAGTTAAAATACTAATGGTATACAATAAATAAAAATTACAGAAAAAAATGTATCCACACTGAGAAAAACGATCTAATACAACAGGTTTGCTAAGACATATTTTGTTGGTTTACTTTTTATTAACCAATAATAAAAAAATTGCTGTATGTACTAAACGGGTTTCCTAAATTTGATTTAAACTGAAAATTAAGATAAAAATGTTTGTTCGTGTTTTGTTTTAATCCCCTCTGGTAGTGTACAGTTGACAACATATAAATTCGTATACTTCACCCATATATAAGTCAATTACAACCAAATTGGGTGAAACTGGTTTCTCACCTTGCTGCTTATACCTGGATAGAACACCAGCTATATACATAGCTGTAAATTATTGTATGTATGATTTTTTACCATAAGTAATAATGGTTATTTTTAAATATTTTTGAGTTTAAATTACAGCCGCGAAATAGGAAAATTATAAAATAATACCAGGAAAACTACAAAACTATAAAACCAAAAAGGGTAAATTTATTAACAAACAACAAACCAAATACAAATATTTAATTGCTGCGCCATTGGATTCTAACGCTAATCGTAATCTTCTTGGCATTGACAAAATAATACTTCTGGTGTAATCCGGAGGTAGCCGTTCCCAAATTTCTTCTATTTTATCAAATAACTATTTCATTCTGTGCTTTAAAATTTAGTTTGTACATTTTTTTTACCATCAATCCCCAAACATTTTCAATTGGATATAAATCAGGATTTCTTGAGCACCACGGCAGGCACGTTACATTATTTTGTCTAAACCAGTTTCGTATATTTCTAGCAGTATGCACAGGGCAGTTATCCTGCTGACATATAAAGTTCAAAAACTATCACGGCAAAAGGAAGAAAAACATTTTCCAAAATCTGAAGATATATATTACTGTTCAGTGTTCCACCAATATTTCAGCATACACCTTCACCGTAAACACTTATCCATGCCCACACATTAACGGAGAAACGTCCAGTTGTTTGCTTTTTTTAAGTAGGTACCTATACCTCTCATGATATCGGGAATTTGGTGGTCTATATACTCGAATCCTTCCATTATATGTAGACTGAAAAGTTTTCTCATCGGAAAAGATAACATTTTGCCAAAAAAAATCATTTTCTGGTAAATATTTTATAGCAAACCAAATTCTTTGTTTCTTATCAGTATTTTTTAAAAACGGGTTGGATGCAGCTGCTCGATTTCTTAATTCGGAACAACACTCGGCGTTGCACAGTTCTAGATGAAGCAGGGAATCCTGTTATTTATTTATTTATTTATTTATTTATTAACGCCAAAAGGGATACAAACAGGTAACAAGCTACCCACTGGTGTATCCACATAATATAATTGTAAACTATAATAAAACTCTAATAATGCCTATAAATAGTAAAATAAAGTAAAAGAGGAATAAATACATTCACTAATATTTCACATTAGATCATTCATTATTTTAAATCCGAGAAAAAAAATACAATATAAGTACAATAAATACAATCATCAAAATAATCAGATTTTAAACATTTTTTAGTATGCCTTTCACTGTTCGCAGGGTCATTGAGAAAAAATCAATATTATCACACACATTACTATTTCTTATAATTCTACACAATGGGGAGTTTTGAGCCGAACAAGTGTGTCTAAATGGCAAAAAAAATAATTCAGCTGTCCTTAGAGACCTCTGGGGGACATTAATATAAACTTGTTCGAGAATATCTGGACTTTGTACTAAATTATTAAATAACTTGTATAAAAACAGTACATCAGTAGACCTTCTTCGACTAGTCAGGGACGCTAAATGAAAATGATTTCGGGCCAGAGAAATATCGTTGTTGGGTATAATAAAATTCTGTTTTACCGAAAGGTATTTGATAAATTTATTCTGAATATTTTCCAACCTGTCAACATAGCTTTTTTGCTTGGGGCTCCAAACAAGACTAGCAAAATTTAGTTTACTTAGAACGAAGGAATTAAATAGGCAAATTATCGGTTTAGTATTATAAAATGGTTTACATTTTCTTATAATGTAACCCAGCATTTTCGAAGCAGCGTTGACGACAGATTCAACGTGTTCGTCAAAGAGTAGTTTAGAATCAAATATAACACCCAAATCCTTTATTTTAGTCGTTTTTTTTAGGGGTGTGTTGTTTATAAGATAAGTTGTAGTTAGTTGATTAAGATTTCGAGAGAACGTTGTTGAGACACACTTGGACAAATTAAGGAAAAGGCCGTTTTCATCGCAATACCTTCCCAGGCGGTCCAAGTCGCTTTGTAGCTTATAACAATCGTAGAGGTTAATAATCGATAAATAAATTTTTAAATCATCTGCATAAAGGAGAAAATGACAGTAATGAAAACACGAACAAATTTTATTTATATAAATAATAAAAAATAACGGTCCCAGATGGGACCCTTGAGGTACACCCGAAGTAGTAACAAATGATTTAGAGCAAAAACCTTGAACTGAAACATATTGTGAGCGATTTTTAATGTACGACTCGACCCATCTGAGAAGACTCCCGCCCACGCCGACTTCGGCCAAGCGACTCAGCAAGATATTATGACTAATCTTATCGAAAGCCTTACTAAAGTCGGTATAGACGGCATCCACTTGAGTACGTATGTCCATTTGTTGATGTAAGTATTCGCAAAACGTCAGTAGGTTGGTGTCCAGTGAGCGCCCCCGAAAAAAACCATGTTTTTGCGGGATTATAACGTTTTTTACTAATGAGAAAAAGTACTCATACAATAGTTTCTCGAAAAGTTTTGGTATAACCGAAATTTTACTGATTGGTCGGTAATTTGAAACATCTATCTTTCTATCGCTTTTGAAAATTGGCACTACTATAGCAGTTTTCCATCTTTCGGGAAATTCACCTAATCTTAAAGAATAATTGAAAATTAACGTAAGGGGTATATAAAGTGAATTAGCGCATTTTTTAATGAAAATTGAAGGCAACTTATCTGGTCCTGCGCCTTTTTTAGGGTCAAGTGTCTGCAAGGCCTTCAAGACCTCATTTTCCCTAAAAGCAAGACTCTGAAGATCTGAGTTGGTCGAAATAGAACTTGGATTAAACTGATATCCCTCTGGAACAAAAACATCCTCGAAGTACGAGCCAAACAGATCGCTGATATCTGAACCACCTCTCGCGGATTTGTCCCCCCAGTGCATCTCGCCGGGAATATTGCTAACATATTGTTTTTTTAAAGAAGCATAGTTCCAAAATCGTTTGGGATTGTTAATTAAATCATTTTCTACTGAATGTATATACCGATTAAAATCTATTCGAATTAAGGTTTTGCACCGCGCTCTTATTGATTTGAATAAATTGTAGTCATTAATATTTTTATATTTACGCCACTTTTTATGAATTTTATTTTTTTCTTGAACATTCCTTACTGTTACTCGAGAAAAAAAAGTTGGAAATTTTTTATTTTTTGAGTAAGTTGGTACATATTGTTGCAACATATTTTCCAGTTTATTATAAAAAACATCCAAACAACCATTCAATGACCAGATATTATGTGCATAGATAGCGGATAGTGCAGTTTCAAATGGATTTTGCCTTAAATACTCCACCAAATTTCGGTCTTCTTCATTTGATGATTTTCTATTATTTAAATCAGACCCAACAGACCTTTCAAGTATATGATGATAGCACTATTTTTTTACAATTCCTTGAACAGTACTTCTAGGTACTCTAAAATGATTAGCTATTTTTCCATAAGACCACCCTATTTCTATTAAACGTATTATTCTTGCCTTTTCAATAATACTACTAAAATAAGGCATTTTTAAATCAAATAAGATAATGACAATACTTTGACAGATATCATGATAACAATTAATACGTTACAAAGGTAATAAAGGTATAAAAAAAAGTGGCATTTACAGTGTCACAGTTTAGTGTACGAAATTATCTGTTGTCCACTGTACGTGTTTGCTGATACTATATCTAGATGGATACATTCACCCATGCCTATGCTATTTTACATATCTATCTATAATCTACTAAGTCTACAGAGTTACTTTCGAAAGATTTACCTTAGACTGGGCACCAAAGAATAATGTTCCACATATTGCAAAGGCTATGATATACACTGTCTGGTAAAGTAGGCATACAAGCAATGGTACTGCTGCATCTTCAAGAGTTTTTTCAGCTGTTTGAATAATAATCATAAACCTAAAAATAAAAATAAATTTGCACCAATTAACGATCAATTTGTGTATGTATTTCACTGCTTAAAATAAATCCATAAGAGAACCAGATTTGCTAGAACGTTTTTTTATTGGTAGTAATCAGTTCTATTAGCAGCACAGTCTTGTTGAATATTGGACTACTTTAATACAGTAATTTTGTTAAGAAATAAATTGTATCTTGTCAATGCGACGCATTTTGTTTACAGTAAAACGCTTTCTCTGCAATTAAGAAAGCAGAACAGCGTCTCCAAAAACAAATTGTATACATTATAACCTATAATCCACAAGACGTTGGTGGAGGTTTGCAGCGATCGGCAACGGCCGCGCGCCGGAGGGTTAAATTTAACGTATTTGTTGCGCAGGTCACATCGTTGTTCGGAGTCGTCTAGCTGTCCTGTCTGAATTTGAATTTTATTGATCGTACCAATATTGATTTGAATTAGTTTATTTTTACTTTGTATTTAAGTATTCTTCAATTTTGCATGTCAGATAAAGCAATAGAAGATTCTTATTTTGCACAACCCATTATTAGTATTGGACTTTATATAGTCTATGGACGAATTTTATCATCTCATCTAACCATGTTGCTTAATAGATAATCATATGCAGTGTTAAACGACAAGAACAATATCACACTAGCAGATATTTGAATTTTTAAGAACTACAGAACAGATTTTTAGTGGTAAGTATATGCTTTATTAACCTTAGCAAGCAAGTATGATTATGATTAGGGTCAAGTTTCATTACAACAGCCAGTCGGAACTAATACAGTATTTAAACCAGTTTACACCCCTAATAGAACTTGATAATTACTGTGAGTATCCAGAGCAATAATGATTATTTAATAATAATAAAAATGCCAAAGAAAGTATTTGTGCCGGTAAGTGCTTAGTGAAAATTTCTGTTTAATCTAAACGAACAATGGACAATCTAAAGTAAGTACTCTTACACTTTTTTAAAACATTTTTTTGTATTAAATCACATAGTTCAGTTAGGTAAGGTTAGTAGCTTTTTATAATGAGTAATATAACTAATAAAATTAGTTTGTTTTGTAAAAACGTAACCTCAAAAATTGGTGTCGGTTATAACATACAGTGGCATAATACGGAGTGGATATGTTATATTTTTATTTTTGCAGGTATTGGAGAAACCCGTTAAAATTGCACGAGCTGATGACAGAAATAGAAAATTTGGAAGAAATTGTACCAATTTCAGATGGTATAGCAGTTCTTCCAACAACGAATGCCATTGGTTACAATACCGACTAAGACTCTGGGGATGAAAACATTGTTAGAATAAGGAATCTTCCTGACAGTCAGCTAATTGCAGATGCTGAAGTAATTTTTGTCGAGAATCAAATAGTGGCGACGATGTTGAGGTAGTGGAGACTAAAAATGAGGATTTTGACAGCGATGATGATCTTCCATTATCTACTTTTCAGTCCGCAAAACGTCAAAAATTAACTAAACAAAAGAGTTCAAAAAGCCAGTACTCTTGGACTAATGGGGACATAATCTCAAATTTTTCCAACTGGAAAGAAGTGATAGTGGGCCGAAAAATTCCCTTTCGCCTTATCGCCTTGGAGATATATCTACAAATGAAATAAGATGTTTTATTGGAGTACTACTGCTCAGTGGATATAATTCGTTTTCTAGAAGGGCAATGTATTGGAAAATAGTGATGACGCCGGATGTAAACACGTCTATTCGGCTATATCAAGAGATCGATTCAATTATCTCATGCAAAACATTAATCCCAATGATAATACAAGATTAGAAAAAGATGATAAATTTTCCAAAATGCTGCCTTTGTTTGAGGCGCTGAACAAAAAAAAAGTATTTTGTTAGCGCCTTTGAAGAATTTCATAGATTGGACGAATCTATGGTTCCTTATTATGGAGGTCATGGAGCAAGCAATTCATTTAGGGTAAACCCATTCGATGGGGGTACAAATTATGGGCAGGCACCACCAGACTGGGCTATATTGAATGGTTTGATCAGTTTGTATCGAGTCTCAATTAGAGGGAAAAAATGGTATTTTTCTTTATTATTTCATTGTCTTGACATGGCGGAACAGAATGCTTGGCAGTTGCATAAAATTAATGGTGGAAAAATGGATCATTTATCGTTCCGAAGATGTATTGCTAAGGGAATATTGGAAATCTTCAAAACAACAACAAAACGAGGCCCTTCCAAGAAGAGTAAAAATCTTCATTTTACATCAAGATATGTCTGTATATGTGTATATGTGGACGATCTTGTGATTTATCAAGAAAAGTAGACCAGATGCGCATTGTGTCGTAAACAGGCAGCATTTAGATGCCAAAAATGCTCTTCATCCAAAAGAAAGTTTTATAAGTTATCACACTAAAGATGACTAAGTTTGTATTTCTTGTAACTTTGTTCCATTTTCTTGTGTCTATTTAATTATAATTATTTTCTTATTATAGTAGTTTAAATTGCTACTGTCCGTTTAAACATACACCAGTTATCTAGAAACCTAAACATTAAAATTTAAAAATATTGCTACAAAAAGTGTTTAAAATCATCTTAGAAACTACTCTATACAGGGTGATTCATTAAGGGTGGCGACCGGCCATATCTCGGAAACTACTAGGCATAGAAACTTGGAGAAAAAAAATTATGATTAAAGCGGTCATGAGAAAATTCTGGAAATTACTTTTAAGTTCCTCATTTCGCCGCAAGGGGGCACAATTAATTATTTTTTTTTTAATTCTAAATTTCTCCGAAATTTCCCATATTAAGGTATAACTCTGATTACATCATCGAAAAGCTTAGACAATTCTGCATCATTTTGGTTTAAGGCTCATTGGCGTACCGGCCTTGATAAGAGTGGGGGAAGCTATTGAATGTGCAAACATTAAAATCGCTGTAACTTGTAAACGACTTATCCGATTTTACTAAATTTAAGCTTGTTTGGAAGGAAAAGGTAAGTACCTTCAATCGCCCCCAACTAACAATTTATGTTTTATAAATGACCTAAAAACGTTTACAGAACTATTTTTATAAAATAACAATGTCGCTATAAACGTTCTAACAACGTTTATACAACGCTTATAAAGCCAAAAAGGGCGCACTTTTGTGCAGCAATTCTGTTCTTTTATTTGTTTTATTATTGCTTCCACAGCTTTTACCGGATTATTTTTTAAACGTTTACAAAATTATTATAAAACATAGTTTGCAGCAATTATAAAACAGTAGACACTATAATTATTACAATTATACAACATTTATCGAGCTTGAATAAAACAGTTTTATAAAAGTTTTTTTATTATCTTAGATGTAGCTTTTTTGTTTTCACTAACACTATGAAAGTAAGCTTTTGTTGTTTAATTGTACCAACTGGGAATAATTAGCTCTTTAATGGTCCTTCAGATAACAAAAATGCAAGCATTGCATCTTTTATAAGATATAAAATATTTTTAAGTAAATTCATCAGCCATATTTTTACATTTACTTCTAATATGTATACCCAACAGAAATTCGATTTGCAATATGATGGTTGATATTTTACTGCGAAAGAAATTTTTTTGTATAATATATGGGATGTATAATAGCAAAATTTTCAAGCGCCTCAAATATATTAGTTATTATTGAGTTTTAGAAGAAAAGGTCAAACATTTCAGTCTGTATTCTTCTCTCATTTTACCCTGTATTGTAATACAATAATTCGAAGGATCGATCTTATACCATTATATAAATACTAAAATAGTTAAGTAAGGCATTTTATCATTGCAAAAATGATTTTTTGGAATACACTTAAAAATGGCCGTCGTAAAGTGAAGTTCGAACAACACAAAATATGGCTTCCATGTTATAAAATACTTTTACCACCTTGGGAGTTCTTATAAAATGTTTTTGCTCTTTGAGAGATTTTTATAAAATATTTAATTTATGGGTATATTTTAGTTAAACAGAGACGTACTGCAGAAAAAAAAGGGAAAGTGTATGCATGTATAATAAAAACCTACATATTAGATTAGATCGATCGATCAAATGTTAGTATGCTTGTGCATTTTGTGCATGTATGACATATGGAAGTTCTTATAAATTTAACTTCCACGAAAAAAAATTAATATTTACAAATAAAATGTTTATGAAAGAACAGCTCTAAAAAAGTTTGGATTGAAAAGTTCAAAGTGTTTTTCTTGATATTAAACTGTCTCGGATTGTATAGCATATCAAAGATTCAAAAAATGTCGTTTTTCTTCAAACAGCACTAAAGCAGAGACTAAAACCTAATTTAATTGATCGAAAACACAACTCTATAGTCTTACTTCATATACATGTAGTACATAAAACATTTCAGGCATTAAAAGTTACTTTTAGAGCCTCGGCAGTAAAATAATTTTTTAAGCATAGCCAATAAAAACTGTGGCATAGGTTTGGCAACCAGTCAAAAAAATTCGACAAGAAGTTAATACTAAAAATAAACCCACTAAACTGTATAATACTTATTTGGAATCAGGAGAAAATTTCCCATCAAACTGTTAATTAACGAAAAATATTAAGTTTTTGCGTATTTCGCGCCCTAAATATCAGTTAAAATCACTACGGCACCACAATCTACACATTATTTACTAAAACTTTGCCATTTAGTTTTTTTCTATCTATCCCAATTAAAAAGTTAAGGATATTATGGTGCATTATATGGTGAGTCACCTGGTATATATAAGAAATTTAATTGACCGAAGTCCGCCTCTGAACCCTCAATACGTGTTTGCTCAACGAATTCTTGTTTGCTATTGTTTTCATAGTTATACCTTCTTTCTCCAGATGACGCATAGGACCCGGAGTAAATAGTCGCGCACACGGCGCTTACCCGAATTAATTCTTCTGAATAGTAGGTACATTTAAAAAACATTAACAAAACGGTTAGTATCAATATTGTTTAAATGCTTCGGCTGCATCAGATATAAAATAATTTCTTCTCAAATATGTCACAGATGCAGCAACAACAGGGCTAATTTGTGTCTGGCGCAACATGTGCTTATGTTTTAATAACCTAACCTCATTTTAAATTGTTATTCTTTTTTTAAGAGTGAAGTACTGGGCTTTTGCACCACTTTTTAAAACTTTTTTCCATTTACTTATTCATAATAAATTCACGCGTGGTAATATTTGTCACGGTAAGATCAAATATACCTAAAAATGACGATGGGTGAGCAAGAATGTCTTTCGTTTTATAAATGAATTAGTAAATACTTTTCTATCCTTACAAACATTTTTTTGTTTTATAACTAATATATATGGCTTTTATTATGACTGTGTTCATGATAATTATAAAACAGTTTTTTTAAGGTACCATCTGAGTGCAATATGCTTTAGAGAGCAATATTGTCTGAAAGAAAATGTTAATAAATTAATTTTATAAATATTTCACATAGCGCTAATAAAACAATTTTATAGGTGTTCGCAAACGAATGAACTAGTATCAAATAACACCAGAATAAATCTACTATAAAACAAATTTGTCCGGTAAGCTAAAATGTTGTATAAAATTGTTGTGTAAACGTTTATAAAACAGTCTTAAAATTTGCAGTAAAACTGATTTGTATTTTTGTTCTAAAAACGTTCTTACGACTACCTTATAAAACAAAATACTTCCTAAAAGCTTAATTACCTCACTGGTAATGTTAATAAAACATAATTGTGTTTGACGAGCAGTAATAAAGCAATTATAAAATAAAATAGCACGGACAGTTGGAGATTATAAAATATTTTTGCTAGTTGGGCCGTATCCAATAGTACACGATGGTGTTTAATAAAATTGCTAGAGGGCGCAATTTGTAATAATAACAGTTTTTTTAGATTTTATCCCGGAAATTCAAATCATACGGTATAACTATGACATCATAATCGAAAAGTAGATAAAATTTGCAAGAAAAGATGTGAAGACCGCAGTTCGATATCTTTGTTCGTTTCAGAGTTATTGCCAAAACAATAATTTTTAATACAAATTGCGCCCTCTAGCAATTTTATTAGAAATTATCTTGTACCATTGGATACGACAATTGAAGGTACTTACCATTCTCTTCCAAACAAGCTTAAATTTAGTAAAATCGGTTAAATCGTTTAGAAGTTATAGCGATTTTAATGTTTACAGTTTCACTTGATAAGAGTGGGAGAGGCTATTGAAAGTGTAAACATTAAAATCGGTGTAACTTCTAAACGACTTATCCGATTTTACTAAATTTAAGCTTGTTTGGAAGAACCCTCAATTGTCGTATCTAGTGGTATACGATAGTTTCTAATAAAATTGCTAGAGGGCGCAATTTGTATTAAAAATTATTGTTTTTGCAATAACTCTGAAACGAACAAAGATATCGAACTGCGGTCTTCACATCTTTTTTTGCCAATTTCATCTACTTTTCGATTATGATGTCATAGTTATACCGTATGATTTGAATTTCCGGGATAAAATCGAAAAAACCGTTATTATTACAAATTGCGCCCTCTAGCAATTTTATTAAACACTATCGTGTACTGTTGAATACAGCGATTGAAGATACTTACCTTTCCCTTCCAAACAAGCTCAAATTTAGTAAAATCGCATAAGTCGTTTAGAAATTACAGCGATTTTAATGTTTACACATTCAATAGCTTCCCCCACTCTTATCAAGGTCGGTACGCCAATGAGTCTTAAACCAAAATGATGTAGAATTGTCTAAGCTTTTCGATGATTTAATGAGAGTTATACCTTAATTTGGGGAAATTTCGGAAAAATTTAGAATTAAAAAAAAAAAATTATTGTGCCCCCTTGCGGCGAAATGAGGAACTTAAAAGTAATTTCCAGAATTTTCTCATGACCGCTTTAATCATAATTTTTTTTTCTCCAAGTTTCTATGCCTAGTAGTTTCCGAGATATGGCCGGTCGCCACCCTTAATGAATCACCCTGTATAGAGTTGCAAAAGATATATTAAAAAAAAAATTTCAGGTGTATCTGGGTTAAGGAAGTTTACAAATAAGTTTTATTTTGTTTTTGTTTTTTTGATTACATATTTCAAAAAAAAAATAGTATTTTACTTTATTAAAATATTTCGGGATTGCCATCCCTAGACCGTGATCACGTTATACACTTATATGCAGGAGCGGCGTTAGGGTAGGGCCTGGTTGGGCGATCGGCCAGGGCGCCGGATAAAAGGGGCCTCGTAGGCGCCCCTTTGTAGCCCATCGCTCATAGTTCGAGCTCTACTTACTCGTAAATTCTCTAAATTAAGCGAAAAAATCTTTATGTTGACAACACTTGAATGGAACGCAGTATTCAATCTGTTCGATCGGAGCACTGCATGCAGTTCATTTTACCGGGAATCCCCAATCATAGAGAAACACATTGTCTATCTCTTTTTAACATTTTAGCTAAGCGTTGTTTTTAGCGAAGCAAAACAGACTCGGCTCATTCTCATTCATAAAATCGGTGCACGTAAAATCTGATTTTTCGTCGCTGACCGAAATCGGAATCCCTTTGTAAAAATTTTAAAATATACATATATTGTAACAAACAATATTTTTTGCGAGAACTATAAGGAAGCCGCTAACGCCAAGGCGGGTGACGGACCGACTGCAAATGTACAGTGGTCCGATATGTAAGTAAAAATAGGATTTTTATTATTTGATTTAATTTATTAAAAATAATAATTCTCTTCAAAAATAACCCTTGTAGACATCATGGCAAAAATTCGGTTAAGACAAATAAATTTTTCTTATAAATCCATTTGTATATTAAGAAAAATAATTATTAAGCTGGGTTTTTCTTATAAAATGTTAAATAAACGTATTCATATTACAGAATCACATGTGGTTCATCCTATTTTTGTTTTAAATTTCATCAAAGATCGCAACTTACAAGAACTGTATCCAAATGTATGACGAATATTATTGACTATACCTGTAACGGTTGCTAGTGGGGAGAGGAGTTTTTCAAAGCTGAAGCTGATAAAAACCTATCTTCGATCAACAACATCTCAATCTAGACTGACAAACTTAGCAACTTTGTCAATTGAAAACGAAATTGCTGAAAACATCGACTTTGATAACCTCATAAAAGAGTTCGCTGATAGAAAGACCAGAAAAGTAAAATTTTATTAGTTTTTTTCTAATAAACGATTATTTTTTATAATAAATAATTATTTCTTTTAATATATGGTTATTTCATTATATCCTTTTCCTTTTTTCGTATGCGTTTAAATTGCAGTTGGGGGGCGCCGTAGAAATCTCGCCCAGGTCGCTGGTAGTGTTAAAACCGGCACTGCTTATATGAACGTTTAAGCTTACCTTAATAATTTCCATATACGAAACGTCGAAATAAAAACCAGTGAGGCAGTCAATGACGACAATATGTTATCTGCCGTGAACAAATGAAAATAGTTTACGAACTCGTTATTTGGGGCTTTGGTTAAGTCATCAACATAAATCTTAATTCGGCCAAGTCTTGCATAATATAAATAAATGGATGTCAAGCTCAACGTAACTAAAAATCAATCGATGAACCTTAATTAATTGGATCGGTCAAATTTTATCACAAAGGAACCGCCTGGAAAGTACCCACTTACCTGACGATTTTTCTTTGAGAAAGTAGCACTTTTCCGTCCTAGTCTAGAAAATTCAAAAGTGGCCCGTCAGTGAGTACTTTTCAGACGGTTGCCGAAAACAGTGTTTGTATGCAACACGCCCGTAACCCGTGTTTTTGAGTTCGTAAGCTTCAAAATTATTTTCCGGACTTGTTACGTAATTTACTATTATAGGCTATAGTGTATATTCAATGTGTGATTGAGACGTGGAAGAGAACCATTGATAAAGGGGAAAATGTTATAGCTGTATTTTTGGATTTTAAGCGGGCATTCGAAACAACTGACAGGGCTAGATTATTGTATGATTTGTTTGTATTGATTACAGTGTGGTATTCGTGAAAACGTTTATAAATGGTTTAAAAATTATTTAAGTAACAGGTCACAAAAAATAAAAATATCAAAAACATATTTAAATAAAAAAATAAATAATATAGGAGTTCCTCAAGGAAGTAAACTAGGTACAATATTATTTATTTTATACATCAACGATATGCCTTTAGTTTCAAAAATGTGTAAGTTACAAATGTTAGCTGATGACATCTTAATTTACATTTTTTTAAACATTTTTGATGGTCTAAATACTACAAATTCTAAGATAAATATAATAATGTTATTAAATTGGCTAAAAGTAAATAAATTAAAATTAAATATTTCAAAAACTAAATGTATGGTTATGGGAAATAATTTAAATTGTCAAAATACAAATGTAATTAATGGTGAAAAATTGTAATTAGTAAACAGTTTTAAATATTTAGGGATAATTATTAATGATTCAAAATTAATTTTTTTAAATTATTTTGAAAGTATCATATCGAAGATTGCCGGAAAAGTAGGTTATTTTAAAAGAATCAGTTCTAATTTAAGTTTGTTTTTAAAAAAAAAACTGTTTTTTATATTATTATATTAAGTTCCACATTTTCTTTATTATTCTTTTATTTTATATTGTGCTAGTGAGGAAATATTTGATAAATTACAAATTTTACGAAATAACGCAATGCGGATTGTTTTAAGTTGTGTCAAATATACAAAAATAAATTTTATGTTAAAAAATTTAGATAAATTTAATTTTTTAATTAGTATGTATCTTTATAAATAAATTTTTTTATTGCATGATTGTTTAAAAAAATTTTGTTCTTTTAATTATGATCATCATAATTATAAAACAAGAACTAATCAAAATTTTTATGTGAATAGAGTCTTAAAACATAAGCTTACAAGTCTATTTTTTATAAGGGTTTGATAGAATATAATAACTTGGAAAATTCTATTAAATCTCAAATATCATTAAAACTATGTAAAAAACTTTAAAATTACATTTAATTAAAAAACAAAATGATACGTTATATTTGATACAATTTGCAAAATGTTTAACTTTTCTGTCTGTTTTTGTTAAAAAAAGGTTGCGTTTTAATATTTAAAAATAAATCTATAAAAATGTGTTAAAAAAATGTATTAAAAAATATTTAATTGTAGCTTTTTGCTAAATAAAACATGTTACTACTACTACACATTTAAATAGTATTTCAATATTTAGAAAAAGGTGTGAAATTTTTTAAAACCTGTTTTAGATAAATAATTTGTAATGATGTCTGAAATATTCCAAAAAATGTAACCTAACATTTTTACACAAGAATCCCCGTGTACTTTAATGCAAATTGTTTGTAACCACTTAATTAATGTAGAATTTTATCTTAGTTACCAATAAAACTGTCGTTTCGGGTACAGGTCAAAGTGACTCTATATGTAACCAATATCTTTATTTTATCTTTTAATGAAATAGAACGAGTGCGAAAAAATGTACCTATCCAACCAATTTATTATTTAAAATTACATTATCTTTGCTTACCTATTAGAACATCAAATAGAGACCACAAATCGTAAAAAAAACGGCGACCTCTCTTAACAAGTTTATGAAGAATTCTTATTGTAAGGACCACAAGTATCAAGACAAAGCAGAAGTGTATGATACTATTGGTAATTATTTGCTTATTATCTACCATCAGTAATTTCCTAGTTTGAATCTGAAAAAATAAATTTGTCAAACTTATGACAAGAAAAATTTACTTGTGATCTTTAGTTCACGATAAACCGTGACAGGAAAAATTTCATTACAACTGCCAGTCGGAACTTATACTGTATATAAATCCAGATAACACTCTCAAGATAACTTGATAATTACTGTGAATATTGACTTATAATCTTCCTAGCAGCAGAAAAAAATTAAAATTATCTTATGCAGCTAAAATTTTGCATGTAGGCTAGAAACTGCATTAAAAAAACTTTTTCCAATAACTTTTTTCGATACTTTCAGAAATAACCTTACTTTTGAATTATTTTTTGGGAAAAATTAAAGTTTGACAAATAATGCGAATCACGTAACTACTATTTTTTTTTGCTTAATTTTCATCTCGATCGAAGCAGAACTTAATGCCAAAGTCAAATTATTAATAAAAAAAAATCCAATATGATGCGGACTTTACTGGTAACACTGTATACATTTAAAAGTATCTTACTTCGATCTTGCTTCTTATAGATCCTGCTGCACTTATTTCAAAAACCACTTCAACTGTGTTAAATAAATTGACATTGGGATTATATGTCAGAAATTCAATATGTATTGCTCGTGTTCGATAATCTAACCAAGTATGGTTTCTTAAATATTTTAAATTTATAAGCGAATTTTTTAAAGTTCTTCCTAGTGTAGATACGTAACCTCCACCAGGATAGGTAGTTACTTCTCCTAAAAAATAATCCTAGGTTACTACTGCAATTACAACGGTCATTTGCTAATTTATCTTTAACTAGCGTGTACCCGGCTTGCGTTGCAATGCCAGGCATTATACGCCTCTGAAATAATAATAAGGCGAGTTCACCATCACGTCAAGATTTATAAATGCAAACCCGAACAAACCTCTAAATTTATCAGTGTTTCTCTACAATATTATGCATGCATTATACATAAAAACCTTCCTCTTGAATCACTCTATCTATTAAAAAAAAACGCTTTAAAATCCGTTGAGTAATTTTAAAGATTTAAGCACATATAGCTGAGGACAGAGGCGACAGCGACTTTGTTTTATACTATGTTAAGATTATACAGGGTGTCCGGGAAAAGGAGATCAATGCGTTAATCATATATTCCTGGAGCAAAAATGATATAACTTTTATAATGCCATTTTTCATTTTTGACCCTCATGTTCGACATAGGGCGTCAAAGTTTAAAATTAAAAACTGCTTTTTTTGAATAATTCAAGTATTTAATAAGATATTAATTTTAAATTTGGTAAATACAAACAGCATAGAGTTACATCTTTTGAAAAAAAAAACATAACATAAACAATCGTTAAATATTCAAAATAAGGGGGGTCCAGTACCCGCTGACCCCCCTATTTTTTAGTACCTGCGCCAGTGACTTTCGATCTATAATTTATTAGGTAATCATTTGTTTTGGATTCTTTTCTGTCTCCTATAAACATTCAATAAAATGATGCGTTTTGGAGATATCTTGAAAAATATGGGTCCAAGTCACATATTATATAGGTTTTATATGTTACATATAAAAATTTTAGATCAGATGTACCGGGTGGTCAAATAAGCGAGGACGTCGGCTTTATCTCGGAAACCATTAATCGTACAACTTTCGGAAAGATTTTTTTATGAGTAAAGTGGTCAAGAGAAATTGCTGGAAATTACTTTCAAGTTCCTCATTTCGCCGCAAGAGGGCACAATTAAAAGTTGTTTTTTTAAGTTCTAAATTTAAAAAACGGTTATTATTACAAATTGCGCCCTCTAGCAATTTTATTAAACACTATCATGTACTGTTGGATACGGCAATTGAAGATGCTTATTTTCCCCTTCCAAACAAGCTTAAATTTAGTAAAATCGGATAAGTCGTTTACAAGTTACAGCGATTTTAATGTTTACACTTTCACTTGATAAGAGTGGGAGAAGTTATTGAAACTGTAAACATTAAAATCGCTGTAACTTCTAAACGACTTATCCGATTTTATTAAATTTAAGCTTGTTTGGAAGTACCTTCAATTGTCGTATCTAATGGTACACGATAGTTTCTAATAAAATTGCTAGAGGGCGCAATTTGTATTAAAAATTATTGTTTTGGCAATAACTCTGAAACGAACTAAGATATCGAACTGCGGTCTTCACATCTTTTCTTGCAAATTTCATCTACTTTTCGATTATGATATCATAGTTATACCGTATGATTTGAATTTTTGGAATAAAATCGAAAAAACTGTTATTATTACAAATTGCGCCCTCTAGCAATTTTATTAAACACTATCATGTACTGTTGGATACGGCAATTGAAGATTCTTATTGTCCCCTTGCAAACAAGCTTAAATTTAGTAAAATCGGATAAGTCGTTTAGAAGTTACAGCGATTTTAATGTTTACACTTTCAATAGCTTCTCCCACTCTTATCAAGGTCGGTACGCCAATGAGCCTTAAACCAAAATGATGCAGAATTGTCTAGGCTTTTCAATGATGTAATCAGAGTTATACCTTAATATGGGAATTTTCGGAGAAATTTAGAATTTAAAAAAACAACTTTTAATTGTGCCCCCTTGCGGCGAAATGAGGAACTTAAAAGTCATTTCCAGCAATTTCTCTTGACCACTTTACTCATTAAAAGATCTTTCCGAAAGTTGTACGATTAATGGTTTCCGAGATAAAGCCGACGTCCTCGCTTATTTGACCACTCGTGGTTCCTCACGCTCGGATCGAATTTTCATTTCAACCTCGTTACAGAATCTACTATTCCACAATTGTACATTTTGAATGTATACTGGTATGCAATATTTTTTAATTTATTGGAGTACAATGAGGTAAAGAACCACATTGGGTTCTAAAAACTATGATTATTTTTTTTAAATGCAAAAAAAAACAAAGAAAAATAAAAGTAAAGCATTTTGTAACCTAAAATTGTATAAAAGGCATTTATAACTAAATATTTTTCAAAATATTCAACTACAAAGGATTGTCTTCTATTAGTAAAAATATGTTTATACAAAGAGAAGCTTCTTTCAACATCTACTGATGTAATCGGACAATACTGCAACTTAGGTAGCAAAATATAAGGCCAAGATCCAACTTCATTGGATCCCACATAGATGCTTTTTACTGCAGTTAAGTATTTAAATTCTTCATTCTTTTTATAGTTTTTTACATACAATTTGTTCCTTACTTGACCTCCTACTTTATCGGAAATGTTGTTACATTTAGCGGAAAAATAAGTCCTTCGACAAATTAAAACATAAATCTATATAAATACAGTTTGTTAAGCAGGTTATAATAAAGCATTATTAAGTGACAATAAACAGCCCCTAACAATATACCTGCAAACCCCGCAAACCTCCAATAAATACCTTGTGTATAACCAAAATGTAAATATAATTATTATGATCTTCAGATTGGAAAATCCCTGAAATAAGTACTGAACTGGACATTAAACCTTTAAGGTTTTACATTTTTTGATAAAGCCGAAAACATAAAAATATGCTCTTAAAATAATAAGTAATGAAAAATATGCAGTTTATTATAAAATTAACAAAAAATGCATATATAATGCATACATGCATTTTGTATAATATATTCCGCCCTTTTCTAATAAATAAACCGTTTTTAACAATGACGAATACTTACCAAAAAATGAAGAAGTCCCTGTAACAATTGAACTAGAATACTTCCAAACACCAGTCATCCTTTCGGCAGTTACATTTCTTTCAAAAAGTGGCTTCCATTTCCTAGAGAAGTCTTCAAATTCCTGCACTTCACTATATTCTGATCTACAAGTCATGTTTAAAAATTCCATGACTTTTGGGACATTGCAAGGCAGTTCCTTCGTGCGATGTTGGCGAACTCGTAAAATACCTAAAATGTTTCTTTTTAATTGCAGTTACTAGAAAAACGAACCCCGTTATCTGAATTCCTATTAGTTTCCTCGCAGAGAAAGTAATCACAAAAATTTTTTTAAGATATTGTCACGGGGGGGGGGGGTAGTATTTGCGCGTCCAAGCGGTCGACGCGTTCCCCCGTGTAATGGTTAACCCCATGGCCCAGAATGGGGAATCCAGCACGTCGACCGGCTTGCTCGCGAGCGCGGGGACTTCAGATTCAGCATCTATCTCGACAAGTGAGAACGACCGCCAAATAACAGAACCAAGAGAATAGATTGCGGCGACACTTTTCCCCGACACAGAAGGTAGAAGCCGAACTATTTAAAGGTAGGACTGGGTATTTCATTATTTATTTGTTATCATTGCTAAATTGTGTTAATAAAGAGTTACATTAATTATGATGACCGCCTTTTAATCAAGGAACCCGGTGCCCTCGTGACAATGTTGTCAGGTGTCCACGTTTTAGTGTTCCTAGATTACGAAAAACATGTTTTCCATTTCCGTCGGTCTAGCTTACCTATCTGTTGGCTCGAGAATTTAAAAACACAATCGTCTAGAGTCTGGCTGTGAACTTTTCAACCACCCAATCAACGTTCACAATAAAGCGCGGGAAACGTAAAAATAAATGTATTAGAATGCGTACATAAATCATTGTATTATTTCCGAATTACCTTGATTTTCGCAGACAAAAAATAGTGAATATGAAAATATTTCCTAATGCGGAGGTTTTTTTGGAAAGGATGGTTTGGATTGGAAAAAATAGTATATTTTTTAGAACAGTTTAGACTAGTGATGTTACAGCCTTCCCGAGTGTGACTTTTATGTTTGACTAAACCTATACAGGGTGTTACATAAAGGTTGGGAATAAATTAAACGGTGGATTCCTTAGTCAAAAATAATAGAAATTTTTCATATAAGAATATGCTCTACGGGATTTCGTTTCCAAGTTACAGGGTGTTGAATTTTTCTTGAACGCTGGCAGGGAGAAGTAAAACAATTGTCTTCCTGGGATACTCAGTGGCGTGCATACGGATATTGCCGTAGGGTTTTTTAATGAAAAATGTGGTACGCCACTGGTAGAAATATTTTTTTTTTAAATTTATGAATTTTCCTTTTATTCTTAACAAAGTTCCCCTTTTGCGTTTTCTTTGTAAAATACTAAAAACTTAGAAGTTGAAAACAATTATTTTTATAAAGTATGTAAGCCAACACAACAAACAAAATTACAAAAGGTGCTGAAAACGTTACCCCTCAACTTCAATACATTTTTCAATGCGTTTTCTCATGTATTGTCTTACTCGTCCAAAAATTCCAGGCATCTCTCGAATTTGCTGACAACCCATTTCAACTCTTTGACGAAGAATATGTACGTTAGAAATGGGAACGGAATAAACCATGTTTTTTAAGTGCCCCCATAAATAATAATCCAATGGATTAATAGGTCGGGTAAACGAGGAGGCAACGCTCTTGGCCCTCCACGACCTATCCATTTATTGTGGTACGTTTCGTTGAGGTATTCTCTAACTTCTCGCCTAAAGTAAGCTGGAGCGTCATCATGCATAAACCACATTTGCTGTCGCATTTCAATTGGAACTTCTTCTAATAAAGGTGGTAATCCATTTTGAAGGAAATCCAGATATGATAATCCGTCTAATCTATTTGGTAGTACTACAGGACCAATCAAATAATCGCCAATTATTCCTGCCCAAACAATAATAAAAAATCGTTGCTGGTGCCGGAATTGTATGATTCCATAAGGGTTTTCATCAGCCCATAGTTGGTTATTATGAAAATTAATTATGCCATCCCTTGTAAATCCAGCTTCGTCGGTAAATAAAACGGATGAGTGAAATGAATGGTTTAAATTGCATTTATTTAAGAACCATGTACAAAATCTAAGACGTGGTGCATAATCCTTGACAGGAAGAGCCTGCACTCGTTGTAAATGGTATGGGTACAATAAATTATCATGTAGGATTCGTTGGACTGTCATATGGCTTACCCTTTCCATTCTTCCAATTCTTCTAGTACTAGATTCAGGATTCGCCTCGACAATCTGAAGGATTCGTTCCTGACGCTGTACTGTTCTTACGTATTGTGGTCTTCCACTGGAGGTGCAAGGCTTTAATGATCCGGTTTCACGTAAGCGAGCGTGAATCCTTGAAGAAGTCTTTCTATTCGGAATGCGTCGATTTGGGAAACTTTCAACATACAGACGTACAGCTAACACAGTATTCCCGTTGGCACGGCCATAAATAAAATGCATATCTGCTAATTCTTCAACTGAGTAATCCATTTTTAATAGGTTTATTACTTAAATTAAAAAGCCTAAGCAAAATTAAATAACTTAACTTACAATGACATTATCAGAAAATATCGTGGCCCAAGGCATGCTCGATTTTGTTCCTATTACCCTCAATTTCCTATGTAACCTGTGAAAAAACTGATATTTGCAAAATGTTTAATTACGGGAAAAGGGCAAGAGATACAAAGAAAATGCAGGAGGGGAATTTTGTTTAGAATAAAAGGGAAATTCATAATTTTTTACAAAAAAATAATTCTACCAGTGGCGTACCACATTTTTCATTAAAAAACAGGAAGACAATTTTGTAGTAAAAAGTATACTACTTACCTACGTTAATATTGTACTTAATGCTTTTACAAGTTTTAATTTTTTTTGTATTGAGAAATCTTATTGCAAAATAAATTATTAATAAAACAAAAAAAGGAACTCATGACAATTTTCTGTTTCTTTTAAAATATTTTTATTAAACAATTCTTGTTAGGTATAGGTACGTCACAACATTGAAACTGTTTATCTTCTGGTGTTAAATTCAAATTATGACATATAATTGTCAAATGGTCAAGTATTATACCTATTCGGTAATGTCAATATTTGTAGTATGTAGGTACACTTGTACTTACTAACTGACAATGATATAACCTGTTTTTTAAATTTAAATAAAATTATTCATAACTATACTATCTGATATTTTTAAACAATTTGAATAATGAATTTTAATTTCTTTTAAATTATTCGGTTGAGTATCTTTATAACAAGAAAAATATATAAAGTTTGTTTTATTTAAATTTAGGTTTAATCGATCATAACTCAAATTATTTTTTATTGTAAAAATATCTATTCCTAACTTTAAAACGCATATATTTCAACTATTAGCTGGTATTATCAGTATAGTATCATCTGCATAATATGTAAATATTTTTTCGTTTATTTTTAATTATGTTATATAATTTTATTAATATAAAACAAGAATAAAATTGGCCCCAACACAGTACCTTGAGGAACACCGCAAATCGAAGGAGTTGTTTTACTACTGATATAATATATTTTTACTTTTCAAACAAAGAGAAGCTTACAAATTTTTATTAAGTGTAATTATCTTGAAAACTATAAATTTTTCGTATATTAAACCAATAATAAAAAAGTTATAAAACGGTACATAGATCAGAAAAATCTACTAAAATAGAGGGTGATCCATTTAATAGTATAAAACGTTGAGATAATTTTTTTTAATTGTGCAGAGTTTTCTACCGTACATTAGATTATTAATAAAAAAACCTATCTTCAAGGCATGAAACTACGCAATCGTAGACTCACCCGGTACATTGTAAAACCTTATTAGACATACCCACCCAAATATCTATTTGAAAAATCCTTTGTCATACCAGGATTATCTTGAACAAACCTTCCATACCACTGAAGAGATTGGATTGAAGGCAGTAAGGTTTTGCTGAAATATTCTTCAATACTAAAAACCAATTAAATACCACATAAACAAACATGTATACGGTATATAAACAGAGATCTCACTCAGTTATAGTGTCTGTATCCATTTTTGTCCCAAGAAATTTTCCAGTGACTAAATTCTTTATAGCTTTATGGTTATACACTGCCATAGATTCCTTCTCCATCATTAGCACCAAGTATAGCAAAGCAACATAGATAAGTATCATAACCAAATCTTCCAAAACTCGCACTAGTTCGACTTTAAGGTCTTCTAATTTCATTCGTTCCTTTAAGAAAAAGTGAAATAGTTATTTTCAATAAAAATAATGTGTATAAAGTGACATCTTTTAGGTTCTTATATTGGGTAAAATAATCGTTTCTGGTAGATTCTTCCGACTTCTTAATGTTTGCAAACCCTTTAGAGGTTATTGGTGCATATTTGTACCAGCAGTGCAGTAGTTTCTCTATGTTAAGAGTATATAAATTTGTGCAAAGAATGATAATATCCTGTAGAGTATAATATACAATGTCACCAGTAAAGTCCGCATCATATGGGATTTTTTTTATTAATAATTTTATTCGAAATTTGACTTTGGCATCAAGTTCTGCTATGATCGAGATGAAAATTAAGCAAAAAAAGAGTAGTCACGTGATTCACATTATTTGTAAAATTTTAATTTTTTCCAAAAAATAATTCAAACGTGAAAATATCGAAAAAAGTTATGAAAAAATATTTTTTTTATGCAGTTTCTAGCCCACATGCGAAATTTCAGCTGCATAAGATAATTTTGATTTTCTACCCATATTTTGTAAATTGCATCACTTTTGCAAAATAAGACTCAACGCAACCTACATAAAACTTCTCAGTTTTGACAAGGCTTTATTTCAGATTTTTTTTCAGACATTTTCTTTAAAGTGGCGCCATATTAAATGTGTGTTTTTCTACAAAATCAAAATTGGGCTTTAAAATTTGGTTGCATGTGATGTAAAACGCTTCTACAAAAGTATACAGGGTGTCCCGAAATTAGCGTGCAATATTTCTAGGGCGTAAACTATGTCCAAAAATATGACAAAAATGTCCTATAAACATACCCCCAGAAATGCTCCTTTAGGGGGCTAGAGCCCCTCAAAGCTGGTCCGGAAGGAAGTCTTTTTTTATAATAGTATGGAAACCCTTAAAGATAATGACATAAAAATTGGTACGTGCTTTCCAACCGATAAATTGTACATAACAGTTAGTTTAGAATGAAAATATTTCTTCCAGTGGCGTCGCACGGAGTGGGGCTGAGGGTAAATATTATACTATATTTTTTATATCTAGGATTTTTTAATTTTAAGTACAATATTTTAAGAACCTCGAGTTTTTTCTTTAAAAAAGTACCCCTTGTTTTATTTCGATAGGAGGCACTGTTTTCAAGTAAAATTAATTTTAAAATAAAACGTATTTTTCAAAAGAAAGGTTAGTCCATATGAGTTCAGGTAAATCCGAAAGTTAGCGTGCAATATTCCTAGGGCGTAAAGTACATCCAAAAATATTACAAAAATGTTCTATAAACATACCCTCAGAAATGCTCCTTTAGGGGACTAGAGCCTCTCAAAAGGGGGCAACAGAGAACTCACAGATATTTATTTTGTGTATGGATTTTGTAATGGTAGTTCTACTGCCGCTGCAATAGAGTACAGGAGGCGATTTCCGCATAGAAGAATACCTTGCCGTAGAAGATTTGCTACGGTCCATCGAAATTTAATAGAAAATGGATCATTTCAAAGACTTCATGCTATTACGAAAATAATATTTGCCCCCCTTTGAGAGGCTCTAGTCCCCTAAAGGAGCATTTCTGAGGGTATGTTTATAGAACATTTTTGTAATATGTTTTGATGTATTTTACGCCCTAGGAATATTGCACGCTAACTTTCGGATTTACCTGAACTCATATGGACTAACCTTTCTTTTGAAAAATACGTTTTATTTTAAAATTAATTTTACTTGAAAACGGTGCCTCCTATCGAAATAAAACAAGGGGTACTTTTTTAAAGAAAAAACTCGAGGTTCTTAAAAATATTGTACTTAATATTAAAAAATCCTAGAAATAAAAAATATAGGATAATATTTACACTCTGTGCGACGCCACTGGAAGAAATATTTTCACTCTAAACTAACTGTTATGTACAACTTATCGGTTGGAAGGCACGTACCAATTTTCATGTTATTATCTTTAAGGGTTTCCATACTATTATAAAAAAATACTTCCTTTCCGACCCTCTTTGAGGGGCCCTAGCCCCCTAAAGGAGCATTTCTCGGGGTGTATTTACAAGACATTTTTGTCATATTTTTGGATATAGTATACAGCGTGTCTGCTTAAGTTCGCAGCATATGGAAAACTTTTTTATTATTACTTTTACGAAAAAAAGTTATTCTTTATAAAAAGTTCTGCATGGTCTAAAACCTAAAATCCAACCATCAAATATCGAAATTTTCCTGTCATATACGAGGTTTGTCAAAAAATGTGAATTTTTCCCAAGAATGTGAATTTTTCCCAAGAGTAAAGTACCTTTATTTTTGACATTATCAAAAATTGTTATTAAAAAAAGTTGATCAGAACTAAAAACCACGTCTAATTATGCAATTATACGCATTTATGTTGAAAAATTATTTTATTAATGTATTATTAATTCAAAATGATTTGTTACCGCCACATTTAAAGCAATTGACTGTTCTAAATAGTGATCAACATAATTATTTAACACGAAATAACAATAATTTTTTTCTTAATAGTTTTTCAAAAAATATTGCATTTAACTCAGTTTTTCATAAGGGTCTTATTGAATTTAATAAATTAAACAAGTCAATTAAAAATCAAAAAAGTTTAAAATCTTTTAAAAAAAGTTTAAAATCTTTCTTGTTAACTCAACAGGACAAATAAAGTTTCAAAAGGTCATTTAATTCAAAAAATAAATTAAAAAAAGGGTATAAACTTGTTAAAATGTATCATGTAGCCACGTGCTAAATAAATCTTTTTACTACTACTACTACATTATTAATTTTTAATTTTTTAATTATTAAATTAATTACATGCGTGTTATTGCATATTTAGACGTAATTTCTGGTTCTGATCAACTTTTTTTAATAACAATTTTTGATAATGTCAAAGATAAAGGTACTTTACTCTTGGGAAAAATTCAGATTCTTGTGAAAAATTCACATTTTTTGACAAACCTCGTATATGAATGGAACATTTTGATATTTGATGATTTCATTTTAGGTTTTAGACCATGCAAAGCTTTTTATAAAGAATAACTTTTTTTCGTAAAATTAATAATAAAAAAGTTTTCCATATCGCACCCCCGCTAAAAAAGAGTCACAACTCAAAAATCGCCATTATTGAGATAAACACGCAGCAAGCATTAAAATTACTCCAAGTTTCTTCTACAAAAGCGTTCCAATTGTATTTCAACCATTAACCGCGAGATGGCGGAAGTGACGCTTCTGTTTTGTTAAGGTTAGCGCCACATGCTTTCAGTTACAGTGTCACTTTTGACACTGCAACATCGTGCACTTCCTATTCGAACGAGTTTCATCCTAAAAAGAGTCACATTTTGTGTTGTGACATTTTTTGTGTGAATTATTAGTTAGATCTGATAATTATAATAAGTAAAATACCGTTCTTTTTTGTGTTGTGACTGTTTTTTCGAACTTTTTAACAATAAAACTAATTTTGTGTAGTGCAGAATGCTGTTACATTTTGAGTTTTGCCAGTTTTTTTTAAAAAGTAAGCACTTTTTTTTGCATTATATTGATCTGTTTTTCAAATGTGACTATTTTTTTTAGAACAGATACACGTGATTTTAAAATTTACCAATGTTTTTTTTTTAATGGTGACACCTTTTTAGAGTTATTGTCTGATATTTTCGTGGTAGTGACTCTTTGTTCTTTCTAATTTTTGTTTTTATTTTTTATGCAGTAACCAAGCATTCACTGCCCGAATATGCGAAGTGCCCCACGGACACCCAGAATGCTGTCTCTCACAATCGTGCACCAGTACAAAGTTAAGTCCCGAATTTAGGGAAGCTGGAATTAAAAAATAAATGAATGCATGTTTATTTGAGCTATAATAATGTTTTGTTGATTTCAGAAGACAGAAACTTTATTGAGGGGGAAAATGCTGCATTGGATACAGATAGTATTACAAACTGTAATTATGACCAATAATGATATTACGTCTAATACGTCATTCAGTCGTTTTAATATTTCACCGGAACGGGAACACGGTGCCGAAATCTCAAGAGTTTAAGCAAGTAGATTTATGCCGCAAAAAAATACCATTCCAAATACTTTACAACGGGCCTACATAAGTGTACTTACCATAAAGGAGAATAAGAAAAAATATCTTCTGAATTTATTAGAGAATAGTCATAGTCGTAGTTATTATTCAGCATTTTATAACTCTTTGTAATAATAAAGAATATTTTTTTTTTACTTTATTTGTGTTTTTCTAAATTCTACCTTCCTGATTTGTAAGAATAATAACATTTTGTTCTAAAAAAGTGTCACAACATCAATATTTCGTTTTCTTTTTACTAAAATCTAGAGAAATGAGACTTTCTGGCAAAACTACTGCACTAATAACATTAAGCTATTATATCCACGTTACCAATAAAGTACCCTGTAACTTATATTTTGTCACAGTAACGGAAAAAATAATGTTTCCAGTAAGAAAAAACTTTAACCTTAATTTTCTCAAAACAATGTTTTTTGAGTTGTGGCTCCTTTTTAGCGGAGGTGCGATATGCTGCGAACTTAAGCAGACACGCTGTATATAACGAAACAAATTAAAGTAACCCCTTCTAAAAAAAAACTACATTATATAAATCGATTTGGAGTAACACCGTCACACACAATAATACAGTAACATAGATTCACAACAAATGACATAAATATGCAGACATTTAACATAACTATGAATGGAAGAAACAACAACGCACTTAAAGGAACATAAGCAATCAGATACACAAATAACTGAAAAGCACTAGAAACTGGCATACTACACACAACTAACATCAAAGCACACATGCCATGCCTAATACATATCAGCATTTAACAGCATCTATACAAAACACCGACGTTTCTTACACAAGACAAATCTTTCATCAATCCCAAAAATAATAACACAGAAAATACAGACCAATCACATGCCTACCCTTGCACACTTTACAAAATAATAACTTCAGTAATTACCCAGAGAATCCCTATACTTAGAAGAACAGAAAGGATATTATAATAGTCATATCTTAGTCATCTCACTGACTGTTACAAAACCTACAAAAACTAGACTTACTACTAGTACTTTTTAATAACAACTATGTAGCTATATAATTAAACTATGGATACCTTTAAAGCGACAAAATCCAACTGATGATAAAGGTGTTCAAAATATGGTCTTAACGAAAGAGCACCAAATCTTTTGTAGAGCCATGCTCTCTGTAACTCTACATATTTAATTATGCGTTCTGTAGTCTTGGCAAATGATTCTACCTAAAATTAAAATTAACTATTTGTTGTGTCAGCTGTACACTTACCAATCGGAAAAATTGAATAAATAGCACTTGATACTGGTTGATCTTGTAACATCCTTCCAAGATTAAAAAATCCGTCCTGTAACATTGTTCCTTTTTTCAAAATCAATAGCTTACAATGGTATTTGGCTGACTGTATTTACATTAACCTCTGTAATATATTTATGTTTCTTTAAGGAACATTTTTTTAAATACAGAATTCTCTGATATATAATATCTTATGAGGAGTGCCGCAAGGCTCGATTTTGGGGCCCCTTCTCTTTATCATTTATACATTCGATATTTTGACGGATGTTGAAAACTGCTCTTAGCAAACTTATGCGGATGACACCCAGATTACCTTTAGTTTCTTGCCAAGGGAACATCACATCGGCAAATTTATTATCAACAATGAATTAAGAATAATTCATGAGTGTGCAAAGGGTCATAACTTGAATTTAAATCCAAATAAATCCGTAGTGGTTCACTTTGGTAAAGAAAAAATTTCAGATATTAATAACTCAGTCCAGTTACAGATTGGTGGAGTGCCTATTCCGGTTAGAAACGCCACTAAATCTCTTGGAATCTCTTGATGATCGGTTAAAATTTGTGGATCAGATTAACAATATGCTTAAAAAGTCTTTTCATTATCTTAGAGTCATGTATGCAAATAGATACATTTTGTCTAGACAGGTAAGAGTTGTTTTGTCTGAACCTCTAGTACTTACTAATTAATTTTAACTATTATAATTGTAACTTTGTTTATTATGGTCTTAATCCATTAGAAAAGAGAAAAATTCAGTGGGTGCAAAATTCATTATGTCGCTTTGTTTTCTCTCTGCGTACATATGATCATGTTTCGGAATCTATGCGTGAACTGGGATGGCCTAATATGAATAATGGACGAGAACTACACTTTTCTGTATTGGTGCATAAAATTGTGCTGACAGGCCTCCCCACTTTTCTAAACAATTGGCTTATTTCTAGGATTGAGACACATAACAGAAACACGCGATATAATGATAATTTTAGCATTCCCAAGCATTCTACAGCCATGTTTCGGCAATGTTTTAGTTATAGGGCACCATATATAAATATATATATATATAATAGGCTGTCAAATGAGCTGTTAAATGTGTTAGCTTTTAAGCAAACCAAATTATTTTCTAAACAATAAAAAATATTTAACCCTATTTTCTAATTTCGTAATAGTTTTCTATACATAATAAAGTACCTAATTATATTATAGTTTTGTATTGTAATTTATATTTATATGTACTTTAATATTTATTTATGTTTTGTTTTGGTTTATTACAAATTTAAATTTTATTTTTCGCAAATAACTGTTAGAATGGTTTTATTGTTAACCATTATTATTAATATTATTATATATATATGTATCAAAACTAAAAGAGGACTCATTACTTCATCACATTTTTTAAAACTCTGTACGTAGATACTATTACTGTTATATTATTTTTATATAAATACATTTCCCTGCTTATGCATTATGTATTTATGAAACAATGTCAAATAGTATGACCTAGTTCAGAACTGACCACTGATTAACATTTATTGTTGGCGACATTCTATACATTAAAGCACGTATTAACCTATATGAAAATATTGCACACTCGATATATTTTTAGCCATACAGGAGCTAAATTATTGACAATAATCACTTTTGTATTATAATATGATATTTATTATACAGGATGTCCGGGAAAATGTGGGAAATCTCCCGGATATGAAAAAACACGTGAAAAGAATACTACAAGTTTCTATAAACTTCTTTCGTATCGGCCTCCTCTTCGGAGATATGGGCTCCCAAAGAGCGCCCATGGAATTAAGTTTTTGACACATAATTATTATTAAACCAACAGGTATATTTAATTTTTTTTTTCATATGATCTATACCAGGTAAAACCCTTGAAATTATTATCATCCTAGAAAGTGTTGCGAATTACTCACAGCTGCAGGGACGGACTAGCTGTGACACTAATGTGCCCTTTTTTACGCCTTGTATGATAAAAATTTTGGACAACGTTTTTTACATACTTTTAACTATTGACTAAAAATTAAGTAGGTACTCTTCATTCCTGTCGCTAATCGTAACCGTTTTCGGAAAAACGTCATTTTATTGCGATCATGTATTGAATCTTGATTTGTTTTCGAAAAGAAATAAAAACCACTTTGTTGCATGTCCCGGGACAATAAGAGAAAAAAATTTAAACTACTTACCAAACTATTATGCAATTAAAATTACACGAAAGTCCTCTTTTGAATTTTTTCGCACAAAAACTGTTTTCGATTAAAGAAATTAACATAAAATAATCGCATAACGTAGGGGACACTGCCCCAACGCCGGACAGGTCCCAGTACCGGGCAGTTCCGGTTTGGCGGTTCCTGCGCTATAAGGCAGCATCTTTCTATTATATTTTGTTGTGACATCACACATGCGGATTGTGTTTCGCGCCATTTGCTTGTCTGTCGCCGTTGTGTAAATATATGAGTGATTTTGTGAATTTTAGATATTTTATCCTGACATACCTAAACTGCACTGTACCTTTTGTGTTTCTAAAGGTACGTTTAATAATTTTTTTATTGATTAGTTTAAATTTTACTTTAATAGACGCAGCAAAAATGCCAGCAAACCTACGAACATATTTGTGTACTTTTGGAAGTAACGTTTTTTTCTAGCATGGCGCGGTGCCTCAGTACCGGACACTGCCACTGTTCTCAGTACCGGACAGAATATAAATACCTTTTTCAATGCATAACACGGCTTATATTTTGAAAAAACTAGATACTTAGCTTTTCCAGATTTATCAAAAATGCCAAAATACAAAAGGGAAATGGGATGATGCCAGCATGAAAAAAGCTGTTGATGGTGTGATGTCTGGAAAGTTTTGTACAAGAACAGCCGCCTCCTACTTTTCTGTGCCCAAAACTTCCTTGGGGGACCGCGTTAAAGCTATTCGACAAGGAAAGGCTGTTAAAATGGTAAGTACCTTTATTATTGAAATAAAAGATTTCTGTAAAATAATCTAGTTTTATTATGAAATATATACTGTCCTGTACTGGGGACAGTTTTTTGAGGGGTGTGAATTGCATAACTTTTGTAAATTCAAAAGTATGCCACTATGTTAATAGTAGATCGTTTAACATGTTTACCACCTTGTTACATATACGGCCCCCTATCAAAAACAACTTTTACTTTTCTAAAAATGTATTAAGGTTATTGAAAAAAGTAGCTAAAGGCTTAGGTGTCCGCCACTGGGGCAATCTCCCCTAATAATTTATTACTGCAATGTTTTAAAACTAACAACTATAACTCATTGTCCCGGGGACATGCAATAAAGTGGTTTTTATTTTTTTTCTCGAAAACAAAACAAGATATGAAAAAAACTCAAAAGATAAAATAGTTGTATTTGTAGTTGCCCAATTCGAAAAAATATATAATTTTAAAAAAGTCAAAAATATTAGTTGGACTGTCTTCCGGGACGCCACCGTAATAATTTTAATCTAATTGAGGCTAAATTATCCTCTTGTTATTACAAATAGAATTGCCAAATTTCAACAAAATCTAATAAAAGAGTATTGAGATAGTTACGAATATCCGATTTTTTTTAAAGTTTGACACCCTGTATCGTCGAAACTATGCATTTTCGGACTCATGTTTATATGAACTTTTCTTCTTGAAATCACTTAAAGAAGCACCCCTTGGAGTTTGGCCATATACCTAAATAACACCCTGTATAGGCCCACCCTTTATAAAATACTACTACACAACTCTTTGTCCATTTTTTTTAACATGAAATAAGGTTCAGTCAAAACACTCCAAACCGAAACCCAAACGAACAATTGACATAAGCATCCGTGTTTTACCTGGGATCACTGAAATGATTTTTAAGATTAGATCGATCTAAATATCGGTGTCTATTGAATACGCCTCAGGAATCCTACATTATTGTGGTACGCGAAAATATAGAGAACGAAAAATTACAATAAGATTTTTTATGTCAAAGTCTTGAGTCATAATCCACTTTAGTCTTTCTCGGGAAAAACTAAATTACCTAATTTAGTATAGAAATAAAAAATTACCTTTGATGGCAAAATCAAGCAATATCCATATAAAATGATAGAGATATTCTGCAACACAAATATATTAAATAATATCCCTAGTGCCGCCGATATCAACCATAATAAACTTGAATCTGTAGGAACCCAGAAACCGCAGCAAATTAAACCTGTAGCAGAGATCGTTGAAAGGATAGTTATAACAACCCTAAAAATCCAATTAAACTTATTTTAATGAAATACAGCCTACTAAATTGTTAGCTTTTAAAGAACTTCTTGCAATATGATTTTTTTATAATAACATTAAGGTCAGAATGATGAAAGAGTTTTGTACTTCCATTGTCTTTATTTGTTTTAAATCACAACGTTTCAACTGGTAAGTATCTCCAGTCGTCTTCAGGTGAATACTAAATAAGTAAAGTAACTAAAAGACTATTTATATACTAGCTATGTGCACTGAAGCATAACTGAGGTGGGTGCAGTCATGCGTTCGGTTGGCACGCGATCCTATCCTAAGATTACATCTATCTAACAAAGGTTTCCAGATATTTCTTATGTCTAATGATGGTTTACTAAAGCAGCCTGGGTTCTGGTGAATAGCAGCAGCTTCCTTAAACTTTATTTTCCTCCAGTGTGGTTTCTTTATGTAGGATTTCAGCTTCTGACCACATGATATGGTGACCATTTTTCCAGGCATGGTCAGATGCACCTGACTTTTCGGTCTCTCCTTTTAATATATTGTTTTTGTGTTCTTTAATCCTTGTCTCGAGTGGTCCTAATGTTTCACCTATATAAGATTGGCCGCACTCGCAGGGGATTTGGTAGACGCGGTTTTTCCTATCTTTTTGACTTGTAGGCTTTGTTTTCGTCAGGTGGCTTCTTATGGTGTCCCTCGAGTTGAATACGGTGTTGATGTTATATCGTTGTCCTAGTCTTCTTATTTTCTCAGATACTCCTTTGACATACGAAATACTGAGTGTTGGTTGTGCCTCTCTGTTTGCTTCTTGCGCGTTGGGTCGATTCTTACGATTTTCCAATATTGTGTCAACTAATCTTGTGAGGTAGCCATTTTTGTTGAGGTCGGTCTTGATGTGGTAAGCTTTTTTTTAAGTGCTTCTTTCGAGTTACAGATTGTAATTGCTCTATCCACCATTGTTTTAACTATGCCATGTTTCGTGTTGTTTGAGTGATTTGATGTAAAATTGAGATACTGACCTGTATGCGTAGGTTATCTGTATACTGAAGTTTGGATGCTGTTGCCATAAGGACGACTGGAGATACTTACCAGTTGAAACGCTTGTGATTTAAAACAAATAAAGACAATGGAAGTCCAAAACTCTTTCATCATTCAAGAAACATCATTGTCTCCAACCTTCAAACAGTTATTAAGGTCAGAACTTTAAAGATAAATGAATGTTGTACTTACCAGCAAATAATACTGCCATTTTCAGAAGCAATAAAAGATACCGCTTTACCCTTTTCTCTGATTCTTTTAAATTTGGATTTTTTGATTAAATAAACTAATGGAAAATGAAAAAGGAATACCCCTGTAGCTCCCAAAATTGAACTCCACATTAATTTTTTGTTAAATTCCAATGTATATTCATCGATACTATCAGATTTATTAAAACTGGGAATATTCCAAAGTAGCATGATCAGAAAAAACATTGTCATAATGATTGAAAAAATTATTACTACTCTTTCCTTCATCATCAGTATTGGGTCTTTGGTGCTATAAGAGAAAATACTTTTTAAAAATTAGTTAAGAAAATATTAATAGTAACATAGTTAATAAGTTTATTAAAATTGAATTGATTCTGCCTTTACTTGGTGAAACTCCATTTTAATATACAAAGAAAACACTATATTGTATTAAAATTCCCCCCTATATAGAATATAGTGGAATTTTAATACAATATAGTGTTTTCTTTGTATATTTATTAAAATTCTTAATAAATTTGCTGTTGAACAAGGTACCATTTTAATAACAAGTTTATCTATATTTTAATATAAATAAAAAAAATATTTTTAAACAATAGATACGAAACAAAGTTAAAGTCTATTTAATGACCGCTGACCGTTACGTCTCGACTAGTGCTTATCTTTTTAACATTCGTGAACTAGGTGAGATAGTAAATTTGCGTCAATAATGAATGTGGTATACCAGTCAACTGAGTCAAAAAAGTTGTATTTTTGAAACAGAATTTATAGACTGGTGGACTAGACAAAAAAATATATGATTCTATTTTAAATTTAATAAAAATGAGTTTTATTTATTTCTCAGTAAATTTAAATTAATTAAAAATTGATTTTCAAAAACCAAATGTTTCATCCCATTATACCCTTTACCCTAAATAGACTACTTATCTCTGGCTTCATTAACAGTGTCAAAATAATAATTAAAAGTTTAAAAAAAGCACTTGCATTTTACTTGTTCACATGCATCCCTCTTCATGTAGATTAAGCCTAAGAAAAATCATAATCTTTATCACCGGTAAGTCAAACTGAGTGAATTAATTTACGACGTACCGCAAAAATGGAGAATATGACGTGACGGTCAGCGGTCAATGAAATAACTTTATTTACCCTAAGTTCCACAAATTTACTTCTCCATCAGTTTTACCATGAAAATTTTTGACTGCCTTAACAACAGTCTCTGTTGCTGTATTCTCAGTATCGTCGGCAGTTATCTTCTCTTCTGGCATAATGACAAAAACATTATTTTCGTCCATCATGACATCAAACCAATTTTCCAATTTAAAATCCCAAGTTTTGTTTTGTTGTATATCGTAAACTTTTATTTCGCTACCGTACCTAACAGAAATGATTGTTTTTATATTTAGTTAAAAGTTTAAGTTAATATTTCCAATTCTTTTTTTATTTTTTGGTATGACTTATTTCTTGAAATTATTTTACCGGGTGTCCCGCTAAGCTGTTTTATCTCGGAAAGTATTGGTCATAAATTTTGGGAAATTTTTTTTTTTATAGGTAAACCGGCAAAAAGAACAGTGAAAATTATTTTCAAAGGTATAAGATTGCCGCTAAAGAGCGCAATAGGGAACTTTCCAATTTTTTTTTCAATAATATGATTTACTTAGGCCTGAAAAATGTATTCCCCAATTATTACTCCTTAAAAATCAAAAATAACTTGGTAAAAATTCTTTAAAGTTTCGCGCGTGTCGAAAGCATTTCAAACGATCTCTAAAGCGCGCGAAGCCCGATGACGTCGGGGGGTATGACTTTTGGTCATCCTTCATCCTGACACTCCTGACAGGTTTCCAGTGACCCGATTTGCATTTGGATTGCCGTGTGTTCGTGTTATTGTATTGTTGTTTTAAGCTATCACCTGCATTTAAACAGGTCGTGTCGCTTGACGCGTGGATGTCAAATCTGACAAATCATCAAATTTATTGAAAACCTATAACCTATTTCATGGATGTCACACACAAATCTGACAAATGATACCCCTTGACGTCACGACTACTAGCAGCGCGTTTTTATCCGCTTGGAATAATTTTAATTTTGGGGCATTTTAAAATCTTTTTAGCGGTCTTTTGGGACGAAATATGTTGTTTTCTTTGCTGCCATATGTTTTATGATAATATGTACTTATGATTTATAGAATTTTTTCCCCATTTAAAACTTTTGTCAAGTTCCCTATTGACGAGACAAAATTCGAGTTGTTTTAAAAACAGCCCCATTAAGGTACTATTTTGATACCGGAAATGAAAAGTTTATTCATTCTTGCTGCTGCAGTTTGGTTCTAGGAATATTTCTCCTGTCACCAATAATAAAGGTGGGGGATGCTGGTAGATATGTTATTACTAAAAGTACTGTATCTTTAAAAACAGCCCCATTAAGGTACTATTTTGATACCGGAAATGAAAAGTTTATTCATTCTTGCTGCTGCAGTTTGGTTCTAGGAATATTTCTCCTGTCACCAATAATAAAGGTGGGGGATGCTGGTAGATATGTTATTACTAAAAGCACTGTATCTTTAAAAACAGCCCCATTAAGGTACTATTTTGATACCGGAAATGAAAAGTTTATTCATTCTTGCTGCTGCAGTTTGGTTCTAGGAATATTTCTCCTGTCACCAATAATAAAGGTGGGGGATGCTGGTAGATATGTTATTACTAAAAGTACTGTATCTTTCACATCTTTTACACAATTTTAATACATGTGAGCTAGTTCGAAAATGAATTTCATGCTTAATAATAAAGTATTTTTGTTGATGGTCACTAATTCGAATGTTCTTTTACAGAGGGCACTATGTATAGAATTTTTTTGTATACTATCATTAAAAAGCATAAAAATATCTGCATTAGTTGTGGTGTGAAGGACTTGACTACCCCCATCTTGCACTTTTGCTGGGTAAAAATACTTTCCCAATGTTACATAATCATTATCGTCTCATCGTATTTCGCCTGTGGTGTTGTAATACAGGGTTCCCCATTTAAAACGAAACAGGCTAATAATCTGGCTCCACGTTAATTAAAAAAAAAACGCTCGGACCCGTCGATTTGTATTTCGAGGGGGACATCCTTTGACAGCGTCTAGCTTTCTAACTGTACGTCTTAGAGTAAAACGGCTTACATGTCCCTATCGTCGATTTTTATTATCTTTCCAATAGTGTCAACTTCCGGTTAAACAGGAAGTACTATATTTCTTACAACCGGTTTAACCGGAAGTTGACACTATTGGAAAGATAATAAAAATCAATGATAGGGTTGAGGGTGAGCCGTTTTACTCTAAGACGTACAGTTAGAAAGCTAGACGCTGTCAAAGTTGAAAAATCTCATTTTTCAAGAGTCAATATCTCGGAAACTGTTTAGTATAGACTAATTATGCTTTTAATAAAAAATGTTCAGAATTTCATGCAGAATCCAAAAAAATTATATAATATAGGGGTATCCATTTAAGATTTAGATCTTACCCCCCCCCCCCCTCCCTCCTGGGGGCTTAAAGTAACAAGATTGGCAATATACGCAAAAGATTTGCTCCTCGAAATAAAAATCGACGGGTCCGAGCGTTTTTTTTTTAAATTAACGTGGAACCAGATTGTTACGTAATTTAGGTTTGGTTCGGATAAAAGATCAAATTAGTGGACTGTATAATTAATTGTAAGACGTGAAATTAGAAAATAAAAAAATCGGCAAATAAACTCCACTCACCTTGGTGTTGCTTCGGGAATGGAGATGTTGAAGGGCCCCTCTTTCGTTCTTGAGTGAGATCACTATTTTTACTTTAAACACATGCGGGTTTTTGTCTCTCAACTGGCGGTTTTGACGCTTACACTCCCGTCGTAGTCGTACCAATGTAGCTTGTGGAGTTCTTTTTTAATAAATCATGCGCGGTATGGATTAAATATTTATATACACTGCCAACAATTTTAAATCTCTTGGCACAGCAATGAATATCACCATTTTCAATAAAAACCAATTTAAAGTATTTACCTTTAAAAACCAATTAACAAAAAAAAAAAAGGAAATTCCAAACATTCCCACCCACCTTAAATGTGTCAACATTTAAAAAAAATAAAATAAGCATAAACAATTCTAAATCTAACTTGCAATAAAACATACGTTATTGCAAGGGTAACGGGCATAACTTAACCAAAGGTCGTTTCAATGACCCTTGTTTTGTTTTCACGGTAGCAACTCTTGCAACTCCATCGGCACCTGGGTGTAACTCTATAATCCTAGCCATTTGCCAAGCAAGCGGGGGATAATTCTCTTGTTTAATTAGGCATAGTGTACCAGAAGTAATAGGTGAATCTTTATGATTCCATTTTCCTCTTTGAAGAAGAGTATGAAGGTACTCGTTACTCCAACGTGACCAAAAATCTGAATGTAGGCGCTGGAGAAGTTGCCATCGATTTAATCGATTTATATTTACCCCATTATAGTCGGGATCAGATAAGACCGAGAGCGGTTCAAGGGTTAAAAAATGCCCCGGGGTTAGTACTGACAGATCATTTGGATCATTACTAAGCGGGCATAATGGGCGAGAATTTAAAACGGCTTCAATTTGAGTTAATAACGTCAAAAATTCTTCATATGTCAATATTTGAGAACCTATTACGCGGTATAAATGAGTTTTTAAGCTTTTGACACCAGCTTCCATGAGACCTGAAAAATGTGGTGATGCTGGAGGGTTAAAATGCCAGCTAATTTTTTCAGATTCGACAGCTGATTGCATAATACTTTGTATATATTTATTCGCAGCAACATAGTTTGTTCCGTTATCACTAAAAACTGCAGAACATCTACCTCTGCGGGCAATAAAGCGACGAAATGCGGCAAGAAAGCACTCTGCCGACATATCTGACACTAATTCAATGTGAAGCGCCTTGGTCGCAAAACAAACAAATAAACAAACCCATGACTTCCTTGTTTTTGCGCCCCGATGACGATTCAACAATATATTAAATGGACCACAGTAATCTGTGCCTACTTGTGAAAATGGCTTTACTTGAGAAATTCGACTGATGGGCAAATCACCCATCGGCGGTTGTAAATTTTTAGGGTTTAAACGCCAACATTTTATACATTCAGACGTAATTTTGCGTATTACCCTGCGGGCCGATAAAATCCAAAAATTTTGAGATAAAATAAATTTTAAGGTTTGACTTCCAGGATGTAAGTATTTTTTGTGAGCGTCCTGAATTATCAATTCAGTTAATCTACATGTACGCGGCAATAAAATAGGATGTTTTAGGTCATAAGGGATGTCAGCATGACGTATTCTACCCCCTACTCTTAAAATTCCATCAGCGTCTAAAAACGGATTAAGTTTTTTAGTTAAATTTGTAGTTAATTTTTCTTTTGTCAAAAGCTCAATATCTTGCGAAAAATAAAGCATCTGTGTGCGCTTTATTAAAATATTCAAAGCCGCGTCTGATTCAGACGCCGGTATTGGACCAATAAATTTAGATTTTGTTTTTAACATTGCAATAAAACGCAATATATAACTGAGGACATTTAAAATTTTTGACAAAGAGGAAAACTTATTAAGGAGTGCATCTAATTCGTCAGAATTAATATTCAATAGTAAAGCGGTGTGTTTGACTTCTTCGAGAGTTTCTTCAATATCAATATTAGATTCCGGCCAATGTGATTGAGGTGAACTTAGCCATTCGGGACCCACCCACCATTTGCCACAATGAAGCAACTCACGGGGAAGTAAACCTCGACTTCCATAATCAGCGGGGTTATCTTTAGTATTAACATAATGCCAGCAAGATGGCGGTAGAGTTTCTTGAATCAAGGTTACGCGATTACTTACGAATGTTACCCATTTATGAGGTGAAGATCTAATCCACGACAAAGTTACTGTTGAATCAGACCAGGCAAAAATTTTAGAAAAGGATAATCTGTCTTTGTACGTGCTTAAAGTAAACTTCATTAAGTTGGCCAACAAAACAGCTGCGCACAGTTCAAGACGCGGTATTGAAATCCGTTTAAGCGGTGCAACCTTTGATTTTGCAGAAATTAAATAACAATCAAAATTATTTTCATCAGTATGAATGCGAATATAGACGCAAGCGCAGTAACCAGCTTCACTGGCATCGCAAAATCCGTGAAGCTCAAAAAAACTATTTAAATTGTGTTTTAAATATCGCGGAATTTTCAAATCTTTAAGTTCAGGTAATTGGGATTTCATTGTTTTCCAAAAATAAACAATAGGTTCTGGGGGAACTGAGTCCCAATTTAAGCCTAAGCTCCACATTATTTGTATTTTTTGTTTACAAAGAAAACTCAAAGGGGCTAAAAACCCTGCGGGGTCGAAAATACGGGCTAAATCTGACAACATATTTCTTTTAGTGCATTCACGTTCTAGCGGTTCTACCGAATAGGTAAAATTATCAAAAATGGGGTTCCACTTTAACCCTAGAATTTTAATAGTTTGATTTATTTCTTTATTGTCAAAAAATAATGACTCATTATAAAGATGATCAGCGGGTAGACATGACAATAGTTCAGGGCAATTACTACACCATTTTCTAAGCTGAAACCCACCCTTTTCTAAAAGAGAAATAAGTTGGACTTGTAGATTACGACATTCTTCGTACGTCTGAGCACCAGTTACGACATCATCAACGTAAGTGTCAGATACTAAAACTTTAGAAGCGGTAGGAAAATTATGTTTTTCGTCCTCAGCAAGTTGTAGCAAAGTGCGTATAGCTAAGTATGGTGCAGAAGATACACCATATGTAACAGTGTTTAATATATTCTTGAATCTCATCATTTGTTGAAAATCGAAATAAAATTTTTTGAAAGCGGCGATGTGATTCATTAATTAAAATTTGTCTATACATCTGTCGTATATCCGCGGTAAAAACACATTTATGAAGTCGAAAATGTAATAAAATACTCAAAATATCATTTTGTAACTTAGGCCCAATCAATAAGAAATCGTTTAGAGATTTATTGTTCTTATCTTTTGCGGAGGCGTCGAAAACTACACGCAATTTAGTGGAGACACTATCAAGTTTAATAACAGAATGGTGTGGGATATAGTATGAATCATCATTTTTATCATTAATACTATGATTTATTTTTTCCATGTGTCCGGCTTTAAGGTAGTCTTCCATAAAATCACAATACATTTTATGGACTTCCGGATCATGAATGAGTCGACGTTCCAGTGACTGAAAGCGACGAAGAGCTATTGAGCGGCTGTCAACAAAACTAGGCTCAAGATTATCGCGGAAAGGCAAAGAAACAGAATATCTACCATCTGGCAAGCGGAAATAAGTATCATTAAAAATCTTTTCGCATTGTTTTTCTTCAGGAGAAATAGTTTTTACATGCGGTACCTCTTCAAGTTCCCAAAAACGTTTGACGGTTGTGTCTAAAACGGAGTCAACAGACGTTAACAAAGCAGATATGTTTTGATTAGTATGCAAGTTAATTTGTCCCATTAATATCCACCCAAAAATAGTATTAATTGCGCTTGGTGTATTCTCATTTCCTTTAATGCACCCTTCGATTAAGGATTGAGAAAAAACATGCGCATTAAGTAAAATGTCTACAGCACCCGGTTTATAAAAATGCTTGTCTGCTAATTTTAAATTACTTACATGTGGGAAATTATTGGGCAAACTAGAAATAGTAGGTTGATCATTACAAATTTTATCCAAAATGACAGCTTCTATATCCAATTTAGGAGTAATTCTATCAACAGGTTTTATAACACAGTGAACAGCACCAGAATTCACATTTTTTGACATGTCTGAGAGTCCACATACCGATAAACATAATTTATGCGGCGATAAACCTAGCCGATTTACGCACCTTTTTGAAATAAAATTAGCCTGAGAGGCAGAATCTATAACAGCGCGAACATTTTGAAAATTTCCACGGCAATCCAAAACATCGATTTGTAAGGTACCGAGTAATACTGTATTTAAATTATTTTTATTCGTATTAGTATTGTTGCTTATTTTTTGCGGGTCTGAAAAGGTCGCTAACGAGTCGACTAGTGAATTTTGAATAGGGACGGATTCAGAAATATTTGCGGTAGGTAAAACAAATTGTTGCGTTTGAGTATTAGAGTTTATTGGTTGAAAACTTAATGCGGATGTACTTGCTTGTTGCGGGAATAATGAACCTTGGGGACGCGGATTATGATGATTATTTTGACCATTCAAGTGTAAAAGCGAGTGATGGCGGGCCTTACAAAAGCGACAAGTAAATGTTGAGTTGCATTTTGCGGAAATGTGAGAAGAACTTAAACAATTAAAACACCATTTATTTTGTTTTATTAAGGAAAAACGTTCCTGCGGGGATTTTGCAATAAAATTAGCACATTTATAAATATTGTGATTTAAATTACAAAGCGGACATTTTCTAGAGTTTTCTGCTGTATTTAATAATAGTGAATTCATTTGAGGGCGTTGTTGGGGAGGTTTCCTCGAATCTTTTTTATGATTTGTAGAAAAAGCGATACTATCATAAGCAATACATTGTTTATTTAAGAAATCAACAAGGTCTTTAAATGTTGGTAAAGCGGATGATCCGTGATTCATTTCAAAACGCGATAAAGTGACGGGATCAAGACGTTTAAGTATCATATTTACTAAAATAAAGTCCCACTGAGGGGTAGGATAGTTGAGGTTTGTAAGAGCGGCAATATTTTCAGTGATAATATCGATGAGTCGTCGAAGAAGATGTGGATTTTCTGACGAAATGTGCGGGGCATTTTCTATTTCATTCCAATGCGCAGTTGCGAGGATGCGGTCATTTGTATATCGTTCAATTAAAGCGTTGTATGCTACAAGATAATTAGTGCTGGTTAAAGGTGTGCATTGAATTAAGGCCTTGGGGGCCCCTTCCAAATAAGAATGTAAATGCGTGAACTTTTCAATATTAGTCAAAGAAGTATTATTATGAATCAAAGCGTCATAAATATCAATAAAGGCCTTAAAATGTTTAATATCACCATTAAATTTATTTATTTTTATTTCTGGTAGCTTAATCTTTGGCAGAATATTAATATTTTGACGGTTAGGATCGGTGTCCGTTGCTTTTAATTCGGGTCCAAAAATATGTTCAAAGACTGTTTTGACAAAATAATAAGCATGCTCGAATTCAGAACGCATCTTATCTTCCAATGGAATTTGATCATCTAGGTTAATTATTAAAGCCATAATTGTACTTTGTTGTTTATTAAATTCATCATACATAGCAGCTAACTGCGCATATCTCTGTTTAAATTCAGTATGCAAGGATTTATTAACTGTCGCCTTTTCGGCAAGATCAAAAAGCTCTTTTACGCGGTTGATTTCGATTTGACGAAAAACTTTTGCCTTTTTTAATTTTTCGGCAGACATATTGAAATATGTTAAACACAATAAAAATTGTAGATGCGGCCCTGTTTTTTCAGGGATTCAAAGTACCTAATGTAAACAAGAGAGACAAAATAGCGGTTGCTTGAGAATACTTAAGTAAGAGAGGGAGATGCGATGGAGTTGCCTTTTGGATATGCAAAAACGTGCCTTGCGCGGTTTTAGCAATGCTAACACATTTTGAAGTGGGCTAGACCGTTTTTTATAACGACAAATGAATTTAAAAATGGCGAAATTATTTGAATATAGGTATACTTTTAATGTAAAATTTTTAATTAATAATTTTGTCAAAATTAAAAAAACAAATAAACTATCCGCGCCGAAGAGACCAAAAAATGTTACGTAATTTAGGTTTGGTTCGGATAAAAGATCAAATTAGTGGACTGTATAATTAATTGTAAGACGTGAAATTAGAAAATAAAAAAATCGGCAAATAAACTCCACTCACCTTGGTGTTGCTTCGGGAATGGAGATGTTGAAGGGCCCCTCTTTCGTTCTTGAGTGAGATCACTATTTTTACTTTAAACACATGCGGGTTTTTGTCTCTCAACTGGCGGTTTTGACGCTTACACTCCCGTCGTAGTCGTACCAATGTAGCTTGTGGAGTTCTTTTTTAATAAATCATGCGCGGTATGGATTAAATATTTATATACACTGCCAACAATTTTAAATCTCTTGGCACAGCAATGAATATCACCATTTTCAATAAAAACCAATTTAAAGTAATTACCTTTAAAAACCAATTAACAAAAAAAAAAAGGAAATTCCAAACACAGATATTTAGCCTGTTTCGTTTTAAATGCATGGGGAACCCTGTATAAATACACACTTAAAATTTAATATTATTTTATCCAAACTTCTTTACCTTATATTTAACCAAATACTCATTAAATTTGCTTCACAGTATGACCTGGTCATAACATTTAGATGCTACATTTAACGATTAGGTAAAAAGAAAAAAAAAATTATATTTATTTTATGAAGTCTTTTGCACCTCCCTATACATATCGGTTTTATATTAATAAAATCGTACCACTTTGAATTGTTTCCAACTGAGTCAAACCATATCTCAATTTTTCTCACATCACCCAAAGACTTTTCGGTTGCAATGACGAACCAGGTGTCCATATTTCTTTGTAGCATAATTAATTCAGGATCTGGATAATTAAGTACGTGCTCCTGTCAAGAAATAATATGTACATGAAATTTATATTATAATAATTATAATTGAATATAGAAGGTGAAATCTAAGTATATACTATATTAATTATATTAAAGCATTTGATTCTGTTCGTCACGACTGGCTAAATAAAATATTATAAATCTATAAAATACATCCCCTAATATGATTGATTGATTGGTTATTGTGTTCAAATAGCTTACACAGTGTGTGTATAAAGTCTAGAAACGGCTTAATAACATCACAATTTACTGGCCGATTTAAACCAAAGTTGGTACAGTTGTGTAAGAGGATCTAACGCACCGAATGACGATATTGGCGTTTTTGCCAGCTTTTTAGTTTGTCTGGAATTCGAACGAATTTTATATTTTTAAATATAACACCCAGTATATTTTTTCATTTTTAAATTCCACATAAAATTATAATTATTTTTTATTAAAAGCATTATTAGTCTATACTTCATAGTTTCCGAGATATTGACTCTCGAAAAGTGACATTTTTGAACTTTGACAGCTTATAACCTTCTAACAGTACGTCTTAGAGCAAAACGGCTTACATGTCCCTATCTTTAATTTTTATTATCTTCCCAAAAAAATCAACTTCCAGTTAAACCGGAACAACTATATTTCCTGCTTTCGAGTTACATCCGGTTTAACCGGAAGTTGTTTTTTTTTGAGAAGATAATAAAAATTGATGATAGGGACATGTAAGCCGTTTTGCTCTAAAACGTACTGTTAGAAGGTTATAAGCTGTCAAAGTTCAAAAATGTCACTTTTCGAGAGTCAATATCTCGGAAACTATGAAGTATAGACTAATAATGCATTTAATAAAAAATAATTATAATTTTATGTGGAATTTAAAAATAAAAAAATATACTGGGTGTTATATTTAAAAATATAAAATTCATTCGAATTCCAGACAAACTAAAAAGCTGGCAACAACGCCAATATCGTCATTCGGTGCGTTAGATCCTCTTACACAACTGTATCAAATTTGGTTTAAATCGGCCAGTAAATTGTGATGTTATTAAGCAGTTTCCAGACTTTATACACACACTGTATTAATAAACTTGATTAATAAATAAATTTCGAATCAATGATTAAACGTGACATACAAAAACCTTATTTTTCTCGAATACCGCTAATTCCATCGAGACAAATGTAGAGTACCCTTTTTAAATAAAAATAACTAAAGTATTTAAAAAATCAGTTTTTAGCTCTGTAAACTTCCCTGACGATGTAAAACATCCAATGTAGTACGGTTTTATGGGTCTCTATGGCCTACACAAAATACTAAAACTTCATTAAATTGTACGTGTCGGTTCAAAAGTTAGAGCCGAAAAGGCAAGTTGCTGGGTACCTCTTTGGGGCCCTGTGTCTCCGTTAAGGGGCACTTTGGATTTTTTTTTATATGACAAAGTACAGTTATTTTGACCTTTTCTATACGCTCCCGAGAGTATGCCATATACTTACCGGAAACCCTGTATAATATAAACGGAATGGACACAACCATTAAAGAAGAAGTCTTGTAATGCAATGGAAGGAATATAAAAATAAAAAGAATTAAAAAACGAAAGGTTGATTAACAAACGTGGTAAAACGTCTAAAGAGACAAGTAGAAAACTTAATAAGAAGACGGAATATAAAGATAGGTAACCTGTGGGGTAAGAAAACAAATATTTATAACAAGATGCTTTAAATATCTTCAGTACTGGCATAAAGCTTTTAAGTGACAAATTGATCGCCTTAAATGTGCACAAAAACTGAAATGCCGAACGATGTACGAAATTTGAAGTGAAAAGACATAGGGCAGACCAAACAACGTTCCTACACTTTAAGGGACTAGTTGGTTGGAAAGATGTTTGTTTGTTTCTCGAATTTAAAAAAAATATTATTAAATTAAATTTTTTATACTTATCAATTTAAAACCTAATTGACTCAGTCAGAATCTTATAAAATCTAAGGTTTGCTATTTAATACCATACAAACTTACCAAACTATCTGCTGTAGATCCATATAGCTTCACGGTTACATTAGACGTAGTTCCAGAGTGTCTTTTCTTTCCAGTAGTAACAACAATAATATAAGCGTATTGAAAGTAGCTCGGAACATCACCAACAAAAAAAACTCTATCTAAAATCTAATTAATATAACTTTACAAATACGGACCAATCCACAAACCAAAAATCAAAAAGTATTATTGTTTTTCATAATACTATAGTGTAGTAAGTACCGTGCGAGCAAAAATTATTTGCATCAAAGGGGGCATTGCATCTTTGGACGTAATGCTTAACCGTAGAGCTTAATACCTGTTGGGTGTCAGTAACTACCTGAATTAACAATCAATCAGTTATTCAGTCATCTTTGACAGTCGTTACAAGTAATTTGATTCATCGCTAATTTGTCCAATTTCTTAAACAATTCACCCAATGGGCTTTACAAAACAGCACAAAACATTCATGATTGAAGCGTATTTTCGAAACGGGGTTAGAGTAAATGGTGAGTGTCCAACAATCCAGGTTTGTGCATGGACGATCTTCACGAACATTTTCCTAACGTTGCTTTTATTGCTGGGGATTTTTATCATTTCTTGAAAAGAACCGTGGCTGTGTTGAGGTAAATAGGTTCTATACAACACAAAAAAGGAGCAGGAAGACCATCTGTAAGAACAGAAGAACTTGTTGCAAACGTTCGTAAAATAATGCAAATTATTAAATGAAATTACTTCGTTTTTCCTCACTTAAAGAACACTATTTTAAAAACACCAGTTGCAAATTTAGAACAATAATTACAAGAAAGGATTATCCAAGAATGTAATAACATTTCTCCAGAGATGCTGGTCAACACTCGAAAATATGAAGAGAGGTGTGAATTTATGCTTGGAGCATGGCGGTGGCCAATTTTAGCAATTTATGTAATCATTCTTCTTTTTCTTTTTGTATATTCTTACTGTGTTAAACTTGTAAACAACAAAAATAAATAAGTATTTGTCTACTTATTTTATTACTCATTAGTTTGGCATATCATAATATAAATTTGACAAAATTTTAACCTAGATTTGGTTAGATATATCAGCCCCATATCATTGTGATCTAAACCAAACCCTACGTTTTTTAATCCAAGCCCTCTTTGATGCAAATAATTTTTGCTCGCACGGTAGTATAAGTGACAATTTTATCATTTTCATATTTTTTACGTTACCGTGATACCATGCGCGAAATGTCTTGCAAATTTTTACAACACTTTCCTGGTTAATAATAGTAGTAGAGTACTATGACTCTTATTTATTTTCTTTTAATATCACTAAAACCAACATAATAAGTTTTACATGTTCACTTAATACTATTATTTTTGACAATTAAATAAATAACAACCTTAAACTTATGTACATAATAATAATACAACATGATACAATTCCTTAAAATATTTATTTTACTAGAATCATGTATTGTTATTGATTAGCTAAAAGCAATCCTTATGCCCAACAAGAAAATAGTGTTTGCAATTTCTTAAGGGTTTGTTTGTATTACTGGTTTAAATCGTTCAATGACAAATTTGGAGAATAGTTACAAAGACACTCAATAGTAAAAATTATTTTCATAGATAAAATATTAACTTTCAAAATGCCTTTATTCCAAACTAACTTTTACAGTTCACTACATGGAAAATAACAATATATTATAGAAAATAATAACCGTTAAAAAAAACAATAAAAAATGGAAGTTAATTCAATTTAAAAAAATATATATAAATAATTTCGTTTAGTAAATATCTCTTTAATTGTTTTTTAAAAGTTGCCAATTTTTTCTGATATTTTTTGGAAGATTGTTATATTTTATAATTCCTTCATATAAAAGCGACTTTTTTCGGAAATTACTTTTTACTGGTATAGTTTGATAATTTATACAACGTCTAGTGTTATGATCAATAATGTAATGTCTTATTCTCCTGAAGGGTTATGTTTGATTTTTTTTCTTTTAAAATAATATAGTGAATTAGAATACAAATTATTATTTGCAAATGTTTTGAACATGTAAATACCCTTTCGGTCTATAAAGATTAACAGTTGGTTCTAAATGTGGTAATTTGTGTATACATTTAATAACTTTATTTTGCAATTTTTGTAATGGTTTTAAGTTTGATAAACAAGCAGATCCCCATGAAAAATATATATTTTTTAAATATTTCAAAGAAATGAAATATCTAGCTTTGTACAAAACAGATACCAACGGAGATATCGAGTTGATAATATACTGAATATGGCCTTTCCAATTTTAATTTTCGTCTAAAACTAATCCTAAAAATGTTGTCGTTTTTGAATATTGAATAATATTAAGTGAACATTGTACATTTTACCTTAATCAAGGTAATACTTACATTATCTTTCTTCTCAAACGTGGCAAACAACAGAAGTATGCAAAATAAGATAAATATTATAAAAGTGACAGTAAAAATAATCCAACAACGCTGTACATCAATTCGGAATCGAATTATAATATTCTCCACAAAGTTCACTATATTATTTATTACATGTCCAATAAAAATGCTGCCATGCGTACACTTACATGTTATAGTAGATACTGTAACAGATGCCTAACAAAATAGTAATTAATAAAATTAGATGTTTCGTACAAGAATGCGGAAAAGTTTCCTTTTCACATTTTTAATAATAATAATAATAAATATGTTTATGTTGGCTTCGATAAACTTATTCTTTAATCCCCTAAAGCTAAGCTTGTTAGGGGCATACCTTATTTTTTGTTTTAGTATGTAAAATCATAAATCATAAATATGCATTGAAAATCAAGTTTTTTAAAGTAAAAATGTTAATTTATAGTATAAACGCAGCTTTTTTGAAGAAATATATTACCTATAATAAAATTATTAATTTATAATTTTTAAGTAAAAAATATTACTTATACAGGGTACGCCAAACTCGATGGCCCCTTAGAAGTATCTAGACAATGAAACAAGTTAGGAATTTGAAATTTAGGATTTGTCCATAGGAGGTCATGATCTCCAATTTAAAAATAGTTTTAACATTGCGGCGTTGCCAGATCTACTCTTACTACATACCAACTTTGTTATTTCAAATATAATGCCCTGTATATTTTCACATTTTTGGATACCGCTGGACATTCTAAAACTTTTCTGTATAACCGATAGTATACCTATCTGGAGCCGTTTGACAAATAAAAATTATTTATTAAGAAATTTAGCAACACGCATCCCTCAATAAAAAAATAAGATTTTTCGCAACGGACAAAGACAACCGACTAAGATTTTGGCTGTTGTTCCTTAAAAGGTTGTTTTGTCATAATATGTCAGGCAAATTAAATTATCTCATACAGGGTGTCTACAACATCATATTCATTTCGTGCAACATAAAAATTGTAGTTATGCAGTAATTTTAAATGGAACACCCCATATTTTAGAGTGGTAACTAAAAGATCCATTAATTCTCTATCTAAAAGTATTATGTGATGTCATACCAAATTTTAGCCGTTTTGGACTTATAAGCAAAAAAACTAAATAATGTAATTAATGTAAATATCATTTCTTATTAGCAGAAGAAGTAGGCTATGACTTCAATCAAAAACGTTTGTCAAAATTTTTAAATAAAACACAAAAAAAGAGGATGAAAAAAATTAATAAATCAATAACTAAATTGTTTAAAACGTCCTCCGTTAACTTTTAAACAATTGAGGATTTCCGTCATAACATGGTCTGTTGTTGCTGCTTGGATCTCACATGCCTTCAAAGACAGGAATGCCTCCCGTACACGATTTTGAAGCTCCTCTTTGGTGTGAACTGGCGTAACGTAAACAAGTTGTTTAATCCTACCCCAAAGATAAAAATCAAGTGGGGTAAGGTCTGGTGACCTCGGCGGCCAATTCCATGGACCCAATCGACGAATCCAGCGATCTTCAAACATCTGAGTAAGTTCATTGGTAACTTCATTGGTGCAGTGAGCTGGTGCGCCATCCAACTGATACCAACAATGTCGAAGCGTTTCAAGACTTAAATCCTCGCGGAAATCTGATACTATGGTGCGTAATATTTCCAAATATTTTTGAGAATTTAAATTTTCATCGTAAAAGCAAAATTTAATTTTGTCATTCATCATTATACAGAATACATTAAAGCCAAATTTATATTGAAACCCCGCCTCTCTAACAAAGTGCGGATTTTCTGCGGCCCAGTAATGTGAATTTCTCCTATTAAATACGCCTTCCCTGGTAAATTTGCTTTCATCGGTCCAAATAATTTTGTTTAAATAATTGGGATCTTCTTGTGTGCGAACTAATACCATTTCACAGAATTCAACACGTTGTGGGGGACCATTAGGCTCAATGGCTTGAAGAGTCACAAATTTATAATTATGCATTCCATGTGCATGCAGAATCCTTTCTATCGATTTATAAGATATTCCTAAGTCTTTTTCGGCAGAATAAATTGATGCATGAGGAAATGCAACAAAATATGCAAGAACATTTATTTCATTGTCTTCGTTACCTGTTACAGGTTTAATTTGGGTTCTTTCCTGCTTTATTTGACCATTGTTCTTAAAGTTATTTTCTATCCTATTGAATTTCTTTTTGTTCATTGGGACTAAGTGTGGATAGTGTTCGTTAAATGTTCTGCATGTTCTATTAATAATTCTGTTGCACTCGCCATGAATGTAGAACAGTTTTAAAATTTCCTCGTTTGTATAAGAATTCGCCATATTCATATAATAGATTACGAACGTAAGTACAGCGGTTACTTGCCAAATAGACAGTGACATTTTGACAAACGTTTTTGATTGAAGTCATAGCCTACTTCTTCTGCTAATAAGAAATTATATTTACATTAATTACATTATTTTGTTTTTTTCCTTATAAGTCCAAAACGGCTAAAATTAGGTATGACATCACATAATACTTTTAGATTGAGAATTAATGGATCTTTTAGTTACCACTCTAAAATATAGGGTGTTCCATTTAAAATTACTGCATAACTACAATTTTTATGTTGCACGAAATGAATATGATGTTGTAGACACCCTGTATGAGATAATTTAATTTGCCTGACATATTATGACAAAACAACATATTAAGGAACAACAGCCAAAATCTCAGTCGGTTGTCTTTGTCCGTTTCGAAAAATCTTATTTTTTTACTGAGGGATGCGTGTTGCTAAATTTCTTAATAAATAATTTTTATTTGTCAAACGGCTCCAGATAGGTATACTATCGGTTATACAGAAAAGTTTTAGAATGTCCAGCGGTATCCAAAAATGTGACAAATATACAGGGCATTACATTTGAAATAACAAAGTTGGTATGTAGTAAGAGTAGATCTGGCAACGCCGCAATGTTAAAACTATTTTTAAATTGGAGATCATGACCTGCTATGGACAAATCCTAAATTTCAAATTCCTAACTTGTTTCATTGTCTAGATACTTCCAAGGGGCCATCGAGTTTGGCGTACCCTGTATAAATTATTCAGAACAATATTAATTAATTAAAGCATTTCTAAAAATATCTTTAAATTGTCTGTTTTTAATATCCATGTTTTTATTTCGACTTAAAATTTTTTTAATGAAATAAATTTTTTAATTTTTGTGGGTAAATAATCGTTTAAATAAAAACATAAATATTTGAAATTTTTTTGTTTAATTAACATTATTTAAAGACATTTATTATATATTTTTTAGTACTTGTTAACAAAAAATCTTCTTATGCACTAGGTAATGCGTAAAAAAAATTAGTAAACGTTTACTTTTTACTCGTAAATGTGAGTATTCTAAATTGTTATTTAACTATTTTTTCAGCATTACCTACTGCTAGAATGCTAGAAGGTACCACTTATTGATTCGATTCTGTAAAAAAAACATAAACTGAAAACTGAAAACATTCCTCAATAGGATAAACAAACTCTCATAATACATAGATACCTACCCCAGTAGCACACCAATATTGGTAAAATATTATATATACATATTGGTCCAACAAAGAAAAGGCGAGATTTGGTTTTATTGGTACAATATATGTTTTTCATATTTATACTATAATGAAAATAAATATTGGTCTTATATTTATATTAAATACTGGATAAATATTAAATATTCACATCGGACCAATATTTATTTTCATTATAGTATAAATATGAAAAACATATATTGTACCAATAAAACCAAATCTCGCCTTTTCTTTGTTGGACCAATATGTATATATAATAAATATACCTATATAACAAAATAGTCATTCGTCCTGACCAATATGTAGGATTAGAAAAACGGGAATTGTTAATAAAACGATGATAATTTATGAAAATTCAGTTTATTCATTTATAAAATATGACAACAAAACAAAAGTATCAAAGTGTAAAGAAAAAAAATGAATAAATATATAGGTAAGTTATACATTATAATATTTTATTAGAAAACGAAAATCCTTTACTTTGAGTACTTTGAAATACTTTTGCGCCCGATCTGCCCCACCTGCCAGGTACAAAGATCAGTTTCTTCTGATACGTCGCTTGCAACTAAATGTGTTTGGATGTCACTCTCATCGTAGTTTTTCTCTCACTGGAAATAGTTGTATATTTTTTTACGGCTCGTTTTTTTGCATGCGAAGACCCAGCAATTTCTTCCATTGACCTTTTAACACTTTTATATTTTGCATTATAAGTACCTTTTTTCCGCCATAGAGATGCAGCTGCCATAGAATACATTATTATATGCAGGAAATCACATTTTTATGTTCAGATTTGGAGACATTTAAGCATATGAAAACACAATCCAAAACCGCCTTGTTTTTAAAAGGGGTTAATGACTACCTGAAGATGGCTTTTTTGAAAGTTTCGAATAATTTTCAAGATGAAGTAACATTTAACACCTCGTACTGTTTTGAATCATATATTTACAATTTTTCGCGTAGAGTAACTCTCTCCACAAAATGTTTAATTTTTTAACATAAAAATGGAGACATCCTGTATTTTTATACATTTATCAGCAACTTTAAGCTAAAAATGATTTATTTCGTTAAAAATATAACATTGATTATTATTCCTGGCATTACTAGAAATTTTTGATTTATTACGAATTCTGCTTGTAAACTAGTAAGGGCGAAAATAAGAAAAATATATATTTAGCCAATATTGGCCCAACTTTGGAAACGTTTCATATTTTTTTAATGAAAAATTAGTTACATAGTTCATTTAACAAAATCAATTTTTTTAAACAAGCTTATTCTAGTTAGCAGTGGTTGCGGGTTAGTTATCTATATTTCTTTATTTTATTTAGGTAACTCCATAAATGTATTTTAGGTTAGGACGCCTATAAAAGGTTCTTAATAGCAATTTCAAATTTACCTTTTTCAGAGCTACTGGAATACCTATTCTTCTATATTTCACTAAAACTAAAATTCTCTTAACTTTTCCACTTAAATATAGGTATTTAATTGTTATTTTAGCACAATACTAGTCACCACACAAATTTCACGCATGTGCGACACGTCTCGGCCGTAACAAGACTGTTTGCAAAATGGCGGCTTTGGCGATTGGCACATGAGTCAAGCCGAGCATTTTATTATTGTCATAAGCATTTACCTTTTATTTTGTTTCGCTCAAACTTCTCGCGGTACGGAAAAATCGTGTAATAATATTTTTTAAATAAGAATAATATTATGATTAACTTTTAAAATAAGAAGTTAACCCTGTGAATATTAGTCAATAAATCACAATAAATGCCCCATATTGGTCCAATATTAGAAATCATATTATTTTATGCTTAGTACAAACGAAGAAAGTTGTAAACAAGATGTCTAAATTTATATATTATAAATACCCACCTATCTCAACTTTTTTTAATTTAAAAAAATTTATATTTTTTATATTTATTATAAATATTGGCACAATATTGGGAAAATATAGAATTATTATAAAGGAAAAAGTTATATTGCCAATATTGGCTAAAAATCGTCAATATTGGGCCAATTAACAATTTTTAACCAATATAGCCTTTACATTGGGCCAATATACTGTGCTACTGGGGTAATATCTTTAATTTTTTATTGATCCTAAAATAAATAGTTTATAACACTGTGAGAGTATGGAATGTGCTCTTTAGCCGGGGTTAGAACTAACATTTTTTCGACAAGCGTTAAAAATATAAACATACATAAATAATCAAGGAGAAAATGTTATAGCTGTATTTTTGGATTTTAAGGGGGCATTCGAAACAATTGACAGGGCTAGATTATTGAGTAAATTGTATCAGTATGGTATTCGCGGAGACGTTTATAAATGTTTTAAAAATTATTTAAGTAACAGGTCACAAAAACAAAAATATCAAAAACATATCAAATAAAAAATAAATAATATAAGATTTCCTCAAGGAAGTATACTAGAATATATACATATATACAAGAAAACCCTGCCAAACAACTATCGACCAGTCGCATTGCTTTCAGTTATATCAAAGGTGATGGAGAAAGCTATTAACCAACAACTTATAAAATACCTGGAAGGCCTTAAAATTATCAGCGACCATCAGTATGGTTTTCGTAAGTCTAGATCAACAGGAGACCTGCTAGCCTATGTCACTCATCTTTGGAGCAACGCAATCGAACATCATGGGGAGTCCCGGGCTATTGCACTGGACATCTCTAAAGCCTTTGACCGTGTCTGGCACGAGGGGCTCCTAAGCAAACTGCGTTCTTATGGTATGCCCGGTCGGTTTTGTTCATGGTTGTCTAGCTTCCTCAAGGACCGCTCTCTGCAAGTGGCGATTGACGGGTTTCTCTCAGACACCTTCACCATCAATGCTGGTGTTCCTCAAGGGTCCATATTATCTCCCACTCTCTTCTTACTGTACATTAACGACCTTCTAGCGAAAACAGAAAATCCATTATATTGCTTTGCTGACGACAGCACACTTATCTCATCTTTTACTTTGAAACCTCAAACATCGGCTACTGACGCACATCTTCGCAGACAACATGAGGTATCACGCCTCAATAAAGACCTGGAAGAAATTTTGTCTTGGGGTGACAGTAACCAAGTCGAATTTAACGCTCAAAAAACCCAGGCTGCAGTTTTCTCTAAGAAGGTTAACATTGCAGAACCCGATATCGTTATGGCAGGACACGCAATTCCACTGACTTCGTCTATTAATTTGCTGGGTGTCAACCTGGGAGGAAATATGTCTTGGCATAATCACGTAGTGGCAATCGCCAGGGCAGCTTCTCAGAAGCTCGGTATACTTTTCCGTATCAAAAAGTTGTATACACCTCAACAACTTTTGACACTCTATAAAGCCCAGATTCGACCATCACTGGAATACTGCTCTCATATCTGGAGTTCTGCACCGAAGCATACCCTTCGGTTGTTGGATTCCATCCAAAGGAGAGCCGTTCGTCTAATCGGCGACCACGAGCTGACTAAGAACCTCGACAGCTTAGAACATCGAAGACAGGTTGGTGATTTGACTCTCTTCTACAGATATTTTCATGGCAAGTGTTCGACAGATATTGCCCGCTCGATTCCACCTAGAGTAATGCATAGCAGAAACACACGACGAACCACTGCCGCCCATCCCTATGTGGTTCAACTTAGTACACCCCGAACATCATTGTTTCAGAACTCTTTCATTTGGAGGACGTCATCTTTGTGGAACGGCCTTTCTGAGACCGTGTTTCCAACCGAATATAACCTCCAACGATTCAAGAAAACGTGAATCCCTTTCTTCGCACACGCACCGCTCCCAGAGCGCCTTAAAGGATTTTCCTATAGTGCTTGTGCTCGATCATAAAAAAAAAAAAAAAAAAAAAAAAAAAAAAAAAAAAACTTGGTCCAATATTATTTATTTTATACATCAACTTTATGCCTTTAATTTAAAAAATATGTAAGTTACAAATGTTTGCTGATGACACCTTAATTTACATTAATGTTTTAAATATTTTTGATTGTCTAAATACTAAAAATTCTGAGATAAGTATATTATTAAATTTATTGAAAGTTAATAAATTAAAATTAAATATTTCAAAAACTAAATGTATGGTTATGGGTAATAATTTAAATTGTCAAAATATAAATGTTGTAATTGATGGCGAAAAATTGGAATAAGTAAACAGTTTTAAATACTAAGGGATAATCATTGATTCAAAATTAAAATTTTTTAATTATTTTAAAAGTATCATATAGATTGCCGGAGAAGTAGGTTATTTTAAAAGAATCCGTTCTAAGTTAAGTTTGTTTTCTAAAAAAACTGTTTTTAATACTATTATATTACCACATTTTTTTATTGTTCTTCCATTTTATATTGTGCTAGTGAGGAAATATTTAATAAATTAAAAATTTGACAAAATAAGACAATGCGGATTTTAAATTGTGACAAATATACAAAAAAAAAATTTATGTTAAAAAATTTGGATTGGTTAAATGTCAGCAATTACATTTTTTATTTAGTATATTATATCTTTACATATAAAATTAAAAATTATTTATTGCCTGATTTTTTGTTCTTTTAATTATGACCATCATAATTATTATAAAACCAGAACTAATTAAATTTTTTATGTGGAAAGAGGATCTAAAAAATTAGCTTATAAGTCTACTTTTCATAAAGTTTGATAGAATGGAATAATTTGTAAAATTCTATTAAATCTCAAATATCATTAAAACTATTCAAAAAAACCTTTAAATTACATGTAATTAAAAAACAAAATGATACGTAATATTTGATACAATTTGCAAAATGCTTAACTTTTCTGTCTGTTTTGTTAAAAGAAGGTTGCGTTTTTAAAATTTAAAAATAAATCTATAAAAATGTGTTAAAAAAATTGTATTAAAAAATATTTAAATGTAGCTTTTTGCTAAATAAAACATGTTACCACTACTACTACAATACATCAAAACTATCGCGAGTCATATAATAGGTTGGCGGAGGATTACAGAGAAACAGATTTTGAGCTATTGCTGGAGCTTTAATATAGGATACAGTTGAGGGCGCATTGTCTTAAATTTAAAAACATTAAAAAAGTTTTAAATGTAAGACATAATATGGAAATATTATATTACGCGTTAGTTAAAACTCATTTAAATTACGGAATTTTTAGGTTGGGGAGGAATAAATAGAACTTTAGTTAAAAAATTAGAAATATTACAAGAAAGGTTTCTAAACTTTATATTCAATAAACATTATCTTTATCCTTCAAAAGAATTATTAAACATAAGACCACTTTACATTTATAACATCTTAATATAATATATATATTTAAAAATAAAAACCTTATACAATTTAAAAACCATAATCATTGACCACATGTCATAAAAATGAAATAACCATAAAACCTAAAATAAAGTCCATAGGACAAAAAATTCAAATATTTATGTTTTGATTTAAACGATTATTTACAAACAAAAATTAAAAAATCGATTTAATTAAAAAAAAGTCGAAATAAAAACATGGATATTACAAAAAGAGACAATTTAAAAATATTTTTAGAAATGCTTTAATTGATTAATATTGTTCTGAATAATTATTATTATAAGTAATATTTTTTACTTAAAAATTATAAACTAATCATTTTATTATACGTAATAAATTTCTTCAAAAAAAACTGGGTTTAAACTATAAACTAAAATTTTTAATTTAAAACTTGATTTTTAATGCATGTTTATGATTTATGACTTTATATACTGAAACAAAAAATAAGATTTGCCCCTAACAAGCTCAGCTTCAGGGGATTGAAGAATAAGTTTATCAAAGACAACATAAACATATTTATTATATTATTAAATTTTAAACTAAACCTATTATTATTATTTTTAATTGTCTCTAGAAAAGGTTTGTGACCTTCTAGGAAGATTTTTATAATTGGGATGTGTTTTCAATGGGTTCTTATTCAGGATGTTTATTCTGAATATGATAAATTCGGTTCCTCATAGTAAAAAGGCTCATTAGTGGCTCTTGTAAGTTATAAATATAATATTGTGTAACCGGAGCACAGCAAAAAGAGTAACATCAAAAAACGATATACTTACATTACAAGCAAAAATATATTTTTGATCTGTTTCACTCCAAGTATAACAGGCCACTGTTGTTACCGAAAAGAAATAATTAAAGTTTGTGGAATTTGATTTATCCTAAAAGAAGAAATAAAAATAAATATTACCCGAAACATACGGTTTTTGCAAGAAGGTTTTTTTGATTTTTTAAATGTAACTCTGAAACCACAAATAAAATTTTGTCATAATAATTGACTTTCTAAATTTCACAAGCGTTTAAAAAATGAAATTTTGTTTTCTTGACGTTTAATCCATTTTTCCAAATAGAACGATGGTAGTTCACTAGGATATATAAAACGAGCATTTTTTTTCCAACAATTTGATACCATACACTCCTATGCTATTTTAAAATTGACACGAACAAATTGGCGTTAAGTTCCAATCGGAAATTTAAAAGCGTTAGAAATTATTGCCACCCTATCTTTTCAAAAGAAATATAAAGGCGGCTTTGAAAAACAATTTAATGGTTTTGAAAACCAATATGGTTTTTAATTAAAATTGTAATGTCTTTCATTTATTAAACTTACATTATAAATCAGATAAAATGGTTAGTTGTACTAGAAAAGAACAAATTGATATGCTCCTAATTTTTGGAGTGACCATAAAAATTCTTCTGAAGCCGCAAGATTGTAGTATTGTATGTTTTATAAACTAATGACATTACAACTTTAAATAAAAGCAATATTGCTTTTCAAAACCATTCCATTGTTTTTCCAAGTCGCCTTTATATTTCTTTAGAAAAGAGAGGGCGGCAATAATGCATAACGCTTTTAAATTTGCGATTGGGATTTAAGGCAACTTTTTTCGTGTCAATTTTAAAATACCATGGGATTGTATGGTATCAAATTATTGGAAAAAAAATGCTCATTTTAAATATCCTAGCGAACCACCATCGTTCCATTTCAAAAAATGGAGTAAACGTCAAGAAAACAAAATTTCATTTTTTAAACGCTTGTGAAACTTAGAAAGTCAATTATTATGGCATAATTGAATCGTTTATTATTGAAAGGGCACATGTCCACATTCTGGCTAAAATTACATTTTTATCGCATTAGCATCAGTAAACCTAGACCTATTTGGTGTTGAAACGGCTTATGTCCGCATTAACTCTGTACGATTTTATAGCACTGTAAAGTTATCATTTATTTTTAAAAGGGCTCATGTCCAGGACATGTGCCCATTCAATAATAAATACATAATATATTTATTTTCCCTGTCTTTAATCATTTCTCAATGCAAGATTAATGGGTATTGCGTCATCCTAGGTTAGGTGTTAGTTCTAAAAGTATTTTGGAGCGTTAACATGTCGAGTGGAAGTACAAGTAGTGATTCCGGTTCTGACACGTCGGTACGACCCCAAAAACGAAAATGGGGCGTTTGCAAGCAAAATATATACCTATCACGAAGGCATTGCCAAGAAGGGCGCTAATGAAGTGTGTTCATTCCTATATGATTATATACAAAAAAATATTCCTGTCACAGCTAAAGAAATACACCTATTTTCTGATGGATGTCCAGGCCAAAATAAAAATCACACTGTTTTGAGATTTTTATTGGGACTATCTATTAAGCGAAATATTATCATAAAACAATATTTTCCCACTAGAGGACATAGTTACTTACCATGTGACAGACATTTCGGTATAATAAAAAGACGTTTAAAAAGAGAAGATCGAGTTTATTCACCAATGCAATATTCGATAATGATTAATGAATCGTCTAATGGAAAAATAGAAAGCACTCTTTTGGAAAATAACGACATTGTTCTAAATTTTAATAAATGGTGGCCTAAATATTTCAAAAAGCTTGTAGCACCAACTCAACCATTGTCAGATAAAAGAAGTACTTTATTCAAAATCTCCGAGTATTCCTACTTCGAAATGAGCAGTGGGGAACTCACAGCTTTCGAATCTATTAAAGGCTTAGTAAAGGACAACTTCAAGCTGACTCGTCCCAATATACGTAATATGGACTTACCTAAAGAAAAAGCATTTTCCGGAATGAATGTCACCAACGAAAAGAAAATCGGTGACATTAAGAAGGTGCTTCATTATGTGCCTGAAGAATACAGAAACTTTTACGACCGCATTACTTCGTGGCCAACTACAGCTGAAGCTCTCCCCTCGGATGATGAAAATTAAGATTAAGTATCGTATTTTCGTATTTTGTTTTGTACTTTTGTTTCTTTGTTTGTATTTTTAATGTGTTTTTGATACAATATTATAACAATAAATACATTTTTGATAATAATTAACTATTTTTTCTGCGAAATCGTAACGTTTGTTATTAAAAGGGCACATGTCCATAAACAAAATACGCTCTAAAAATGTAAACGAAATGTCTATAATTCTGAAAATGTTAACGAGAGTCCCTATTAATATGATCTACAGATTACCAGTTGGAAATGTAGAAAAAAATCGGTGAGAAAAAAGTTAGTACGTTTTTTGTGCCTGGTGTAAAATGTCAAAAATGTGACACGTGCCTTTTCAATAATAAACGATTCAATTTTAGGAAATGGTAGATGCTGGCCCACCCGGCATCGCCCGGTGAGATACCATTGCATCGGCTTAGGCGGCGTGAAGTTGCTCTTGAGTTATTCTTTGAGTCAACGTTTCGTCGCTGTGCCGATGTTCCCGGTTTCCAGGGTGGGAAGAAAAAGCATGATGGAAGCTCCAGGACCAAAATACTCCGGAGGTAAACTGCTTTCTTCGCACACGCACCGCTCCCAGAGCGCCTTAAAGGATTTTTCCTATAGTGCTTGTGCTCGATCATAAAAAAAAAAAAAAAAAAAAAAAAAATTTAATTTTCATATACTACTTGACTATAAATTAACAGATTTAATTAATTTGTAGCACTCTAGATTAAAAATAAAAAATTTCATTAAAAATGTTATAACGCGTCAAAAAATTACAAGTGAGGTGTCATTCACTCATAATATTATGCTGAACCCAAATAAGTAAAAATATACAAGATGTCCAATTTAAAATGTCAAAGACAAGGTCACTTCCGGTAAAACCGGTTAAACCGGAAGTGCTAACAAATTGAAAATTATGCCAATAAATGCAGACTTATCTCTTATGCATAATCTCAAAATTTCATTTTAATATCTATAAATATAAAAAAGTTATAGGGGTGAACGTCTTTTGAGAAACACCCGGTATAACACAATTCTTACCATTTTTTTGTTAGGTAATAGACTCAGGAACCAAAATGTATCATAACTGCGAGTTTCCTCAATATATACTATACTGTTATTAAACGATATTGTTTTGTAATTGTTTTCAAAATATTCGTAGGTAGGTTTTTCAAATTCGGTTAAAACTATCTGAAAAGTAAAACTTAATCTGTTATACAGGGTGTCCCAAAAGTAATGGGACACAAAGCAACAGCAGACTTCTTAAGGCGAAATAATTCGATTTATTCAAAATAACCTTATCCCAAAATTGATATGAACCAAGATACAGGGTGTCAAAGTTTTAATTTTGTTGTCGTTTTTTGTGATTATTTCTTAACCAAACGACATAGCAGCACAAAATTGAGGGTTTTGGGTTTTTTTGAGGTGAGGAATTTAAAATTGTCCATAGTTTTTGTGTAACCAGTAGAGGGCGCTGCCTACGGCATGGCCCACTCCTTTTAGCTGGCATAACTTTGTTTAGGCTTCTTATATCGATCCGACTATTAAACAAATAAGTTACTTTACTTCTTTTACATCAAAAACGTATAATTTATTGAAGTCGCTAGGAACAACCATTTTCGAGATAATCGCATTTCATACGTCCAATGCAACTAAGTACGTGATCCAGAAGCAACGGAAAATCTAGCAACGGTGAATTTCTGACTTAAAATTATTGTAAATCAGCTACATTTGCTAAGTGTCAAAGGTAATGTAGATACTTAAGGTTGACTATTTTTTTCTAATAAAAACGCTTTTTCTTATACCTACGGAATTACTAATTTTATTCTAATCAAAATTTTTATTTATTACTTAGTTTAATAACATTTAAGAGTAACAAAATAGTTAGAAATAAAAATGGTAACGCCGCGATGTTTTCTAATCAAGGCTAGCTGTAATAAATAATATTAATACGAATACACAATTATTTTAAATATTTTAGCATTCTTGCATTAAAAATATCGAATGCGATTATCTCGAAAATGGTTGCTTCTAGCGACTTCAATAAATTATACGTTTTGATGTAAAAGAAGTAAAGTAACTTTTTAATCGTCGGATCTATATAAGAAGCTTAAACAAAGTTATGCCAGCTAAAAGGAGTGGACCATGCCGTAGGCAGCGCCCTCTATTGGTTACACAAAAACTATGGATAATTTTGAATTCCTCACCTCAAAAAAACCCAAAACCTTTAATTTTGTGCTGCTATGTCGTTCGTTAAGAAATAATCGCAAAAATCAAAAACAAAATTAAAACTTTGACACCCTGTATCTTGGTTGTTATCAATGTTGGGATAAGGTAAGTTGAATAAATCGAATTAATTTGCCTTAAGGAGTCTGCTGTTGCTCTGTGTCCCATTACTTTTGGGACACCCTGTATAATGGCCAAATAAATTCTTTTAACAGCAAAAACTTTATTCGTCATCGTTGACATAATAGCAGAATGTTCCATAAATATACAGGTTGTCTCACTGTCATCGTCCAGTAGAATAGTTCGGAAATTAATGCGATTTGAATCCTGATTGTTGTTCTCAAATTTTGACCTTTAACAGGCTGTCGAATAAAATTAAATATCTTTTTTAAAATAAAAGAGTGAAACTCCAAAATTAGATATATTATTGTTCTCGTTAATAAATGGTCGGAAATTAGAATTTTATTTTATAATACTTTATTTTCTACCACTTTCAAACAAAAGTAAAAATATTCCAGAACAAAATTGGTCACGCTAAGCAGGAGAAGCGGTGCCTTCATCGCTTCCATGGACATTGCCATGTTGTCAAATCATCCTGAAGTTTCAAACTCCCAGACTCAGAGAGAGAGAGATCTAAAGATAGGCAAAGTTGCCCAATTTTTAAAAAGGGGGACCCTCAATCAATGGAGAACTATAGGCCAGTGCGTATGTCCTTCTCTTTTTCGGAGACTTTCAAGTACGCTTTTTTGGAGAGCCTTTTGCCGTTCTTATTAAGAAACGGTATTATTTCAGATAAGCAACATGGCTTTTTGTGCGGAAGATCTACAAATTCTGCCGTTAACTCCTTTTATGAGAAAGTTGTGGAGAGGATTGATGTTGGCGAGTGTCCTGTTGGAATCATTCTTGATCTGAGTAAGGCCTTCGACTGCGTCAACCATTCAAAATTATGTGAGAAACTTTATAAGTACGGAATCAGAGGCTCTACTTTGTCATGGATCGAGTCATTTTTAAAAAATCGTAGGTAGTATCAAGCATAAAACAGGTGGCAATTGTAATGCGTTTGATTCAGATACCTGTAGTGTGGATACTGGCATACCACAGGGCTCCATATTGGGTCCAATACTTTTTATACTATATGTCAACGACATAGTCACTGTCGATCCAGATATTGATTTAACCATTTATGCGGACGATACTTCCATGGTTTTACCCGAGGAATCCTTGGATGTTTTACAGGCAAGATGTGAGAGTAGTTTGGTGGCTTTGCATAAATGGTTTAGTGGCATCGACCTTTATGTTAATGCCGACAAAACTCAGGCATTGTTCTTCCAGTCCCGTCAAAGACCTGCGCAAACGCCCCTAGTTTTAAAGATTGGTGAAAGTCCGATCTTATTCACCGAAAGTGTAAATTTTTTGGGTGTAAACATGGATAGGTTTCTTTCGTGGAAACCACATTGCAGAGCTATTTGTGCCAAACTGAATTCAATATTATACCAGTTCAAAATATTACACCCGGTACTTACTACACAACAACTTTTGACACTCTATCATGCTCAAGTGGGTAGCAGAATTTCCTATGGCGACTGTTTCTGGGGTAGCTCACCTATGGTTTCTGATGTTCTTTTGTGTTAAAAAAAATCTTAAGAAATATTATAAATGTTGCTTCTACGCATTCCTGTAGAATCCTTTTTAGAACTTATAATATATTAACGGTCATATCGGAGTTTATTTTTGAAATGTGTGTTTATGTATTCTTAAATAGTGCTAAGTTAAAAAAAAATTGTATGTTACATAATTTTAACACGAGACATAAGTCAGACTTTTAAATAAAGTATTGTAATCTAAACATTGCCAGAGACTCTCCAAATGTTTTAGGGCCTAAGTTATTTAATATGCTTCCTAAACATTTGAAGAATTCTACTAATTTATTAAGTTTTAAAAGGTGCTCAAGAACGTATTAAGTCAGTAAGTCTATTCATACCCAACTAACATTTTATGTTTTATAAATGACCTAAAAACGTTTACAGAACTATTTTTATAAAATAACAATGTCGCTATAAACGTTTTAACAACGTTTATACAACGCTTATAAAGCCAAAAAGGGCGCACTTTTGTGCAGCAATTTTGTTCTTTTATTTGTTTTATTATGGCTTCCACAGCTTTTACCGGATTATTTTTTAAACGTTTACAAAATTATTATAAAACATACTTTGCAGCAATTATATAACATTAGACCCTATATTTATTACAATTATACAACATTTATCGAGCTAGAATAAAACAGTTTTATAAAAGTTTTTTATTATCTTAGATGTAGCTTTTTTGTTTTCACTAACACTATGAAAGTAAGCTTTTGTTGTTTAATTGTACCAACTGGGAATAATTAGCTCTTTAATGGTCCTTCAGATAACAAAAAGGCAAGCATTGCATCTTTTATAAGATATAAAATATGTTTAAGTAAATTCATCAGCCATATTTTTACATTTACTTCTAATATGTATACCCAACAGAAATTCGATTTGCAATCTGATGGTTGATATTTTACTGCGAAAGAAATTTTTTTGTGTAATATATGGGATGTATAATAGCAAAATTTTCAAGCGCCTCAAATATATTAGTTATTATTGAGTTTTAGAAGAAAAGGTCAAACATTTTAGTCTGTATTTTTTTCTCATTTTACCTTGTATTGTAATACAATAATTCGAAGGATCGATCTTATACCATTATATAAATACTAAAGTAGTTAAGTAAGGCATTTTATCATTGCAAAAATGATTTTTTGGAATACACTTAAAAATGGCCGTCGTAAAGTGAAGTTCGAACAACACAAAATATGGCTTCCATGTTATAAAATACTTTTACCACCTTGGGAGTTCTTATAAAATGTTTTTGCTCTTTGAGAGATTTTTATAAAATATTTAATTTATGGGTATATTTTAGTTAAACAGAGACGTACTGCAGAAAAAAGGGATAGTGTAAAAAAACCATGTATGTATAATAAAAACCTACATATTAGATTAGATCGATCGATCAAATGTTAGTATGCTTGTGCATTTTGTGCATGTATGACATATGGAAGTTCTTATAAATTTAACTTCCACGAAAAAAAAATTAATATTTACAAATAAAATTTTTATGAAAGAACAGCTCTAAAAAAGTTTGGATTGAAAAGTTCAAAGTGTTTTTCTCGATATTAAACTGTCGGATTGTATAGCATATCAAATATTCAAAAAATGTAGTTTTTCTTCAAACAGCACTCAAGCCGAGACTAAAACCTAATTTAATTGATGAGTCTTACTTCATGTACATGTAGTACATAAAACTAAACATTTCAGGCATTAAAAGTTACTTTTAGAGCTTCGGCAGTAAAATTATTTTTTTAGCATAGGCAATAAAAACTGTGGCTCATACATAGGTTTGGCAACCAGTCAAAAAAAAATCGACAAGAAGTTACTACTAAAAATAAACCCACTAAATTGTATAATACTTATTTGGAATCAGGAGAAAATTTAAGTTTTTGCGTATTTTGCGCCCTATATATCAGTTAAAATCACTAAGGCACCACAATCTAGACATAATTTACTAAAGCTTTGCCATTTAGTTTTTTTTTTCTATATATCTATCCAAATTAAAAAGTTAAGGATATTATGGTGCATTATATGGTGAGTCACCTGGTATATATAGGAAATTTAATTGACCGAAGTCCGCCTCTGAACCGTCAATACGTGTTTGCTCAACGAATTCTTGTTTGCTATTGTTTTCATAGATATACCTTCTTTCTCCAGATGACGCATAGGACCAGGAGTAAATAGTCGCGCACACGACGCTTACCCGAATTAATTCTTCTGAATAGTACATTTAAAAAACATTAACAAAACGGTTAGTATCAATACTGTTTAAATGCTTCGGCTGCATCAGATATAAAATAATTTCTTCTCAAATATGTCACAGATGCAGCAACAACAGGGCTAATTTGTGTCTGGCGCAACAATGTTTTAATAACCTAACCTCATTTTAAATTGTTATTATTTTTTAAGAGTGAAGTACTGGGCTTTTGCACCACTTTTTAAAACTTTTTCCCATTTACTTATTCATAATAACTTCACGCGTGGTAATATTTGTCTCGGTAAGATCAAATATAAGTAATGATGACGATGGGTGAGCAAGAATGTCTTTCGTTTTATAAATGAATTAGTAAATACTTTTGTATCCTTACAAACATTTTTTTGTTTTATAACTAATATATATGGCTTTTATTATGACTGTGTTCATGATAATTATAAAACAGTTTTTTTAAGGTACCATCTGAGTGCAATATGCTTTAGACAGCAATATTATCTGAAAGAAAATGTTAATAAATTAATTTTATAAATGTTTCACATAGCGCTAATAAAACAATTTTATAGGTGTTCGCAAACGAATGAACTAGTATCAAATAACACCAGAATAAATCTACTATAAAACAAATTTGTCCGGTAAGCTAAAATGTTGTATAAAATTGTTGTGTAAACGTTTATAAAACAGTATTAAAATTTGTAGTAAAACTGATTTGTATTTTTGTTCTAAAAACGTTCTTACGACTACCTTATAAAACAAAATACTTCCTAAAAGCTTAATTACCTCACTGGTAATGTTAATAAAACATAATTGGGTTTGACGAGCAGTAATAAAGCAATTATAAAATAAAATAGCACGGACAGTTGGAGATTATAAAATATTTTTGCTAGTTGGGTAGCTTAAACGAATTTTTAAATATCTGATTTTTTAATCGTTTAATCGTTTTTATTTTTTGTGTCATTTTAAATGCAACTCAACCGACAAAATCTATACATTGTACTTTAGAAATATAAACCTTTAGTATTATATTATTATTATTATAAAACAATAATAACTACTTACGTCGTAATAATCTTCCATCGTCATATTTTTAAAAGTTAGAGTAAAACCACGATTGTTGAACACATAAACTCGGTGGGTTGAAACTTTCTCGTAAAAAGTGTCTTCGTCCATTTGTAAAATTGTTTTATTGGGAAGGACTGCTTCAAGTATATTAACTACTGATGACATGTTTTCATTCAATTTAAATTTTATGGAAAATGGATCTTAAAAGAAAAAAAAATTAAAAATACAAAACATACAATCTTGCCGTTTCAGAAGAATTTTTCCGGTCACTCCAAAAATTAGGAGTATATCAATTTGTTCATTTCTAGTAAAACTAACCATTTTATCTAATTTACAATGTAAGTTTAATATAATAATAATAACAAATTTTTATTAGTTCATTGAAATATTTAAGTACAGGGTTATCCAACCAAGACTAGACAAGGCGATTTTTTGACTTATCCTGTACTTTTATAAAAAAACTGAAATAGCCATCTTAAGTCATTTTCTCCCGCGAATTCGAATATCTTCAGCAAAAAACAATTGAACATCAAACAAAAGTACTAGGGGTCACTTTGATATTTTTTTTAATGGAACACCCTGTATATTTTTACATTTTTAAATTCCACATAAAATTATAATTATTTTTTATTAAATGCACTATTAGTCTATACTTCATAGTTTCCGAGATATTGACACTCGAAAAGTGACATTTTTGAACTTTGACAGCTTATAACTTTCTAACAGTACGTCTTAGAGCAAAACGGCTTACATATCCCTATCTTCAATTTTTATTATCTTCCCAAGAAAATCAACTTCCGGTTAAACCGGATGTAACTCGAAAGAAGGAAATATAGTTGTTCCGGTTTAACTGGAAGTTGATTTTTTTGGAAAGATAATAAAAATTGAAGATAGGGACATGTAAGCCGTTTTGCTCTAAGACGTACTGTTAGAAAGTTATAAGCTGTCAAAGTTCAAAAATGTCACTTTTCGAGAGTCAATATCTCGGAAACTATGAAGTATAGACTAATAGTGCATTTAATAAAAAATAATTATAATTTTATGTGGAATTTAAAAATGTAAAAATATACAGGGTGATCCATTAAAAAAAATATCAAAGTGACCCCTAGTACTTTTGTTTGATGTTCAATTGTTTTTTGCTGAAGATATTCGAATTCGCGGGAAAAAATGACTTAAGATGGCTATTTCAGTTTTTTTATAAAAGTACAGGAAAAGTCAAAAAATCGCCTTGTCTAGTCTTGGTTGGATAACCCTGTACATTTCAAATTTTAAATTTTTTCTTCTCTCCTGATATATAATTACAATCTAGAAAGACTATTTTAACAAACTTTTTTACATAAAATTTGATTCTTTAGTTTTTTTACAAATAGTTTTAAATTACACCTTTTAATTTTATTTCCTAACTTGTTATATTCTATAGCACCACTAAAAAATATTGATTTTTGAGTGGATATCAAATTTGTAAAAAAGTGCTGTTATATTTAAATTTATTTTATGAATAAAAATCAAAATACGAAATAATAAAAATTTTTCTATATTCATCCATTGTTTTAATTTAAAACCATATTGGTTTTCAAAACCATTCCATTGTTTTTTAAAGCCGCCTTTCTATTTCTTTAGAAAAAGAGAGGGCAACAATAATGCATAAAGCGTTTAAATTTGCGATTGAGACTACTTGATTATAAATTAACAGATTTAATTAATTTGTAGCACTGTAGATTAAAAATATTCATAAAAATGTTATAACACGTCAAAAAGTGACAAGTGAGGTGTTATTTTACTCAGAATGTTATGCTGAATCCCAATAAGTAAAAATATATAAGATGTCAAATTTAAAATACCAAAGTCAAGGTCTCTTCCGGTCAAACCAAAAGTACTAAGAAATTGAAAATTATGCCAATAAATGCAGGCTCATCTCTTATGCATAATCTCAAAATTTCATTTTAATATCTATAGATATAAAAAAGTTATAAGGGTGAACGTCTTTTGAGAAACATCCGGTATTGAGGCGTCAAGATAAAAAGATTTTCTAGTTTTTTCTTTTAGGTAGTATTTTGATAAAGGTTTTTGACATTAACTTATTAATATGACAAACTATCTTTAATTATTATGTACTCATATTAGTTTCTGCAATATTTGCCAATTTTTATAAGAATTTTCATCTGCCGCATTATTTTGATAGTGTCTTTAATAAATACTCTAAATTTTTATTTTTTAAATTTTACTCGCGGCACTGATGTCTTCTTTTGCTTCCCCTCCCGCTAATATTTTTGGTTTCCTACCCCTAGATAGATTGTCTGACTGTGCCCCTGAAAAAACGATTTCCCAATGGTTAGCATCAAATTTGCTACAGACTGTTTAACGTACCTGTGAAGTTGTCAAGTTCGTTTACACTATCAGGAGGATCTTCATCCAATTTGTTACGTTCAACGTTCCCTTGATATTTTGATTTTCCAAATTTGGTGTAAATCACTTTGGTACTCATTGGAATATTATCCTTCCACCAATATGGATTCTTATCAACAACACACACCTAAAATTTAAAATAAAATCTAGGCATTTATTGTACCGTGCGAGCAAAAATTATTTGCATCAAAGAGGGCCTTGCATCTAAGGACGTAATGCTTAGCCGTAGAGCTTAATACCTGTTGGGTGTCAGTAACTACCTGAATTAACAATCAGTCAGTTATTCCGTCATCTTTGACAGTCGTTACAAGTTATTTGATTCATCGCTAATTTTTCAAATTTCTTGAACAATTCACACAATGGGCTTTACGGAACAGCACAAAACATTCAGGGTTGAAGCGTATTTTCGAAACGGGGTTAGAGTAAATGGTGAGTGGCAATACAATCCGGGTTTGTGCATGGACGATTTTCACGAACATTTTCCTAACGTTGCTTTTATTGCTGGGGATTTTTATCATTGCCTGAAAAGAACCGTGGCTGTGTTTAGGGAAACAGGTTCTATACAACACAAAAAAGGAGCAGCAGGACCATCTGTAAGAACAGAAGAACTTGTTGCAAACGTTCGTGAAATAATGTAAAATACGCCAACAAATTGTATAAGACGCCTGTCCCAAGAAGTGGGAAGATCCCATGGAACATGCAGGACTATTCTTAAGAAGCAGCTAAATTTATTTCCTGATAAAGTGTTAGTATTCCAAGAAATACAAGCCGCAGATTTTAAAAGACGCAGGAATTACTGTTAATGGTTTACCCAAAATTTATTGGAAAGAAATGATTTATTAGACCCGACATTTTGTTCGGATGAAGCCTGGTTCCACCTCTCCGGTTATGTGAATTCTCAGAATACACGCATGTGGAGTAGTAAAAATCCCAATTTTTTTAGAGTCCACATTGCTTCCTTAAAAAATTGATGTCTGGTTAGCTGTTTCCCGAAGAAGAATTGTTGTTCCTATTTTATTTATTCAACTCTTTCGAAAATATGAAGAGACGTGTGAATTTATGCTTAGAGCATGGCGGTGGCCAATTTCAGCAATTAATGTAATTATTTTTCTTTTTCTTTCTGTATATTCTTTCTTTGTTAATTTTGTAAACAACAAAAATAAATTTGTGTCTACTTATTTTATTACTCATTCGTTTGGCATATCATGTCATAATATGAATTTGACAAAATTTTAACCTAGATTTGGTTAGATATATCGTCCCCATATTATTGTGATCTAAACCAAGCCCTACGTTTTTTAATCCAAGCCCTCTTTGATGCAAATAATATTTGCTCGCACGGTATATAATATGCATCATAGTATATTTAATTCCCAACTTTTTTTTTTCATTGAAAGCAAAGCTTCCTAAAACAGCTTGTCCAGCCTCAAAAAAATAAAACTTGCAAGAAATAAGAACCGTTTCACCTAATTTTCCCTTTTTGCCTAAAGTAATTAAATTAAGTATCGTTGAAAAAATAAAACGATAATGTTTTTATAATAGCTTTATAACTAACTACAAAAAAATCAATGACAATATTTACTTTTGAGAAATTATAATATAAAACGTATGCAGTGGGTTTTGGCAATCCTTGTGCTATTGCCTCAGTAACAAAGACCTGAGTAATAAACTATTAATTTATCATTTACTATTTAAACAAAAAAGTGTTCACGTCTGTCATATAGGGTACTACCCCTGTATACTGGCATTGGGTTGAAGGTTTCTTTTATAGCTATTCCAATAATATACTAAACTCAGTTGGTATTGGTACCTTCAAAATTTAGGTGAATGGTGAACCGTTTTATCTGCGAAGATGTGTCTTGTGACTGTGACCAGTGTGAGATATTGTATAGCTCTAGATTTGTGGTTATAACCACTGTATTGATTTATTACCCATCTACCTTTTTCTCTTACTTGTAAGCATAGAAGAAAATGAGAAGATAAGTGTAAGACCTGATGACGCCTGGTCTTACGTTTTTGATTTGTAACAGTTTTTAAAGGAAAATGTTTTTTTCAAGTTTTCTTTCAGATATTCTAAGCACGAAGAGTATTTTCAAACAAGCCCTTTGAACTAGCCTGTTGTTTAAATAAAATTTATATATTGTGGCTATGATATTAAAACCGCCATTTTGCCTATACTACCTTTGTCCAGCAAGGTGGTGCAATAAGGCAACTGATCCAATTCAACGGGTTTGCTAAGACATAGTTTGCTTTAATTAATTTGTATTGGGCTACATGCTTGGTGTAACTGTGGTTCCATTGCACAGGAAGAAAAAATATTAACTACTTGTTATGTTTTACAAATAGCACAGTATCTTCTTGTACTCCTTCGAAAATGACCCGAGAGGACCGAAACACGTGTCAGGAAACTGAATAAATTTGTGAAACATAACAAGTAGTTAATATTTTTTCTTCCTGTGCAATAGTTTGTATTGATAGCTTATTGTTTATTAACCCATATTAAATAAATTGCTAGTGTATCAAACCCGCTTAATTGATATAATAATTCCAGGTTTGCTAGAACATTTTTTTATAGGTAATAATCAGTTCTATTACAGTCTTGTTGAATAATAAACTACTTATAATACAGCAATTTTGTTAAAAAATTAATTGTATCGTCTCAATGCGACACATTTTGTTCCCTGTAAAGCGCTATCGTTGTTCGGAGTCTTCTAGCGTCCTGTCTGATTGAATTTTATTTGCATATTGCATGTCAGAAAAAGCAATAAAAAATTCTTATTTTGCAAAATCCATCATTAGTATTGGACTTTATAATATATGGACGAATTTTACCATCTCAGTTAACAATGTTACATAAATGTACCAAGGCAGTAAAGTGATTCTTTATCGGACGAGTCTGAAATTATGAGATGAGCGAGCGAGGCGAATAACAGGCGAGTCGATAAAGACACTTTACTGACGTGGTGCATACAAAACTTTATCGCCAACAGTTCAGAATTTATAATATAAAAAATTAAGGTATAACTCATCGCAATAAATCGCGAGAAAACTATTATCGAGCTGTAATAGGGAAAGGCGTGACAGTGACACACGATTTTTGATTAATAAATGTCAAAGTCACTAGTTTGCGAAGGGTAATCTGCCGCATTTGCGGCAGGTAAAGTATTTTATTTTACAATAACATAAAGTGTTCGTTTACTTCCGGAAATAACTCTGATAATGTACGGCTTTACTGACGGTTGACGATAATAGTTATTTATATACCAAGGCAGTAAAGTGATTCTTTATTGGACGAGTCTGAAATTATGAGATGAGGAAGCGAAGCGAGCGAGGCGAATAACAGGCGAGTCGATAAAGACACTTTACTGACGTGGTGCATACAAAATTTTATCGCCAACCATTCAGAATTTATAATATAAAAAATTGAGGTATAACTCATCGCAATAAATTGCGAGAAAACTATTATCGAGCTGTCATAGGGAAAGGCGTGACAGTGACACACGATTTTTGATTAATAAATGTCAAAGTCACTAGTTTGCGGAGGGTAATCTGCCGCATTTGCGGCAGGTAAAGTATTTTATTTTACAATAACATAAAGTGTTCGTTTACTTCCGGAAATAACTCTGATAATGTACGGCTTTACTGACGGTTGACGATAATAGTTATTTATGTACCAAGGCAGTAAAGTGATTCTTTATTGGACGAGTCTGAAATTATGAGATGAGGGAGCGAAGCGAGCGAGGCGAATAACAGGCGAGTCGATAAAGACACTTTACTGACGTGGTGCATACAAAATTTTATCGCCAACCATTCAGAATTTATAATATAAAAAATTGAGGTATAACTCATCGCAATAAATTGCGAGAAAACTATTATCGAGCTGTCATAGGGAAAGGCTTGACAGTGACAGACGATTTTTGATTAATAAATGGCAAAGTCACTAATTTGCGGAGGGTAAAAGTATTTATCTGCCGCATTTGCGGCAGGTAAAGATAATTATATGCAATGTTAAACAACAAGAACAATATCATAATACAAGCTATTTAAATTTTTAAGAACTACAGTACTGATTTTTAGGGGTAAGTATATGCTTTAATAACCGTAGCAAGAAAATATAATCATGTTTAACATTGTTTCATTATAACTGCCAGTCGCAACTAATACAGTATTGCAAAACAGGTTACACCCCCAATAGAACTTGATAATTACTGTGAATATTCAGAGCAATATTGGCTATAAACCATTCTATGGTAATATTAACTCCTATTTCCTATTGGCTAAATTACCGTGATATTATCACTACATAACGGTCCAGCAAATGTTCGTAGTCTTACGCGTTGCTGTCATATATAGTATTAAAGGGTTGTATAAAGAGCATGTGAATTCTTATAAGGAATAGAAGGCTTTTTTTCTCAGTGCAACTGATAAAATATGTCTTTTGAATCGTGTTTCATTTTTACTTACCATAATATCGATTACCGAAGAAAGTTTACAATCCTTTGATGGGGTTACCCCAGCTTCATTAGTACCAATATGAGAATTGGGCATATCTTTGCAATATCTAGAAAATAAAAGAAAATACAATTTACAGTATATTAAACTATGTTATTATTGAATAAAGTGTATTGGTTAATTTGTTACTTTCGATGAATGTTACATTAAACATTTTTTAAGGTAATCACTAAAAACAAAGCCATTCTAAAGTGATAATGGAAGTTGTTATTTGTAAGTTAAAGTTCGCTTTAAGCAAATTAACCACCAGAGACTAAGTCCACTTTAGTGAAAATATTATTGGCTCTGTTTTATTTGTTGCCATATTGTAAATTTTGAAACTAAAACGCATCAGACAAAAAAATTACCTTCGTGCAGATAAAATACTCATAGATCCTTGAACATTTTGTACTGGATCCTCTTCTGGAATCATAGTAAGAACAATCATTTTGGCGTTTGAAAAGCAAATTCTTTTCATTCGTTTTGAAGCCTCCTGAAACTATACTTTTTTCTTATAATTGTATACTGGAAAGTGTATAGCACTTAATCGAATAAAATTATTACATACATAAGCATACTGTGATATAAATATGTACACTGAGAAAAAAGTTTATTAGAGCTAGGTGAAAATACACTTACTTTAATTAAAAAGTTCACCACATATAGTGACTAGTGAAGGGTTCACTTGGCCTAAGTAAATGGAAAATGCTAAAATAGTTTACCTAGAACTAGTAAACACAAATAAACAGGTGTACTTAGAAATTCGTTATCTGATCTAAATGAACTGTTTACTTGGAATAAGTAACCCATTTATTAAATTATGTACCTTTAACCAATAAACCATTTATTTAAAATAGACAAATTGTTTAGTTAGAATTAGTGAAAGGGATAAGGAAAGGGATACCCTGAAAAGCAGAAACATGATCTTCTAAATTCCAATTTATTAACAAATACTCCATATTAGAACACTCCATAATATTATAGTACACCGAACCGAGATGTCCAATACGGCAACACAAATATCACAGCAACAGAGCACCAAACAATCCGACCGACTTCGCCTAGGACGAAAAGAAAATGATAAATCGTATTGCGTGCGACGCCACGAGTTTCGAGTTTCATCCTGCCGAAGTTAAGCGAGAGCGGCTAAAAGCGAACCGAACGTTGACGAAAGGCCAAACAAGTGAACTGGACACCTTATTTAAGCAACCAAGTTTACTTAGGAGACTATTTTGGTTTACTTATTTAAAGTAAACTTTTTTACATGTCTAAATTTATCCAAAACAAGTGAACACAAGTTTAAATTAGGTGTACAGTATACTTAAAAATTATATGTTTACTAAAAACAAATAAACATTGTTTACTAATTTATTAGATCCAACTAAACCGATTGTAGCTAATTTGTTTTACTTGCTTTAAATAAACTAAATTTCTATAATAAATGAAATATTAGCCGGTGTAAGTAAACTTTTCCCAGCTACCACAGTTTACTTGGAGCTATTTTCTCAGTGTACTAATAGAATAACCTTACCTTAACTTAACCTTATAAGACTGTATTGTCTTCGTGTTCGTGTGCTTAAAAGTGTATTTGACGACTTGACAAGTAAAGACGTATGTGACTGAATAAAAAGGGACAAAGGCAAAATTGCTACAAAATTATGATTAAAACGCTAAAAACGGTAATTCAAAAGTAAAAGGGTTAGATGGGGAATATGTATCTTCGTTATGACATGTGAATAAATGGCCATTTATAAATTCATCTCTCATCAATGTATCGATCATTACAAACTAACGTGATAAATACCGTGCGAGCAAAAATTATTTGCATCAAAGAGGGCCTTGCATCTAAGGACGTAATGCTTAGCCGTAACTGCTGGGTGTCAGTAACTACCTGAATTAACAATCAATCAGTTAGTCCGTCATATTTAACAGTCGTTACAAGCAGAGCTGTCGGTAATTGAATTAAAATAATTGAAAAATCGTTTTCAATTACTTAAAAGTAATTCAATTATTTAAAAAAATAATTGAACTACTCCCAAATAATTCAATTACATAAAAAGTAATTTAATTACTCCCGAATAATTTAATTAGATAAAAAGTAATTGAATTACTCCAAAATTATTCAATTACTTTAAGAGCCGCTTTGTCTTTGAACTCGGCGGCAGCGTTTTGATGCTTGACCGCCACGGCGATTCGATGAAATATTTCTTATAAAAAGTCTATGGTGGTATAATGGTTTTATTTTTGGAGGATCATTCGATCATTTGTTATTAAACTTTTCATTGGGCAGTTACGAGTGTATTGTGAAGGCTTATATTCTATTTAAATTTAAGACGATGACTGATGACCAATACACTAAATCTTTAGTAGGTATTAGTACCTACCTAGTTTTTTTTTTCAATTATTTTTTGTTTTCCCTAATATTGCGTTTGTTTTATTTCAACAAATAAATCATATTAGATAAAAATGGCAGTTGTTATTATTGGTCAATTTGTTAAAGGTAAGTAGGTACTTATCAAACGTAGGAGATCAAGTTTAACTATAAATTTCGAAATTTTTTAAATTTCTTTCTATAATAAGGTGTGATAGTAGGATCTACTGCTATTAAAAAAAATAATATTTTACCTATACAACTCTTTTTTTGTAAAATGTAAAAAAAGTAATTCCATTGCTCATATACCTACTAAGTCGATTTTGAAAGTGTAATTCAATTTCCAGAATGTACCTAATTCAATTATCAAAATGTAATTCAATTACTTACCAAAATGTAATTAAATGTCTAGATTCAGAGTAATTCAATTACTTTTAGGGTAGTTCCATTGCTATAAAGTAATTGAATTAGTATAAAAGTAGTTGAATTAAGCTTAGTAATTCGAATGCGGTAATTGATCAAGGAATCAATTACTTTTAGTGGGTAATTGGTAATTTAAATATTTTTATCATACTGTTAGTAATTGGTAATTGTAATTGATGCCTTTTTCGGAGGGTAATGAGTAATTGTAATTGAATTACTTTTTAAGAGTAATTGCGACAGCTCTGGTTACAAGTAATTTGATTCATCGCTAATTTTTCCAATTTTTTTAGCACTTCACACAATGGGCTTTACGGAGCAGCACAAAACATTCATGGTTAAAGCGTATTTTCGAAACGGAGTTAGAGTAAATGGTGCGTGGCAATACAATCCGGGTTTGTGCATAGACGATTTTCACGAACATTTTCCTAAAGTTGCTTTTATTGCTGAGGAATTTTTATCATTGCCGGAAAAGAACCGTGGATGTGTTTAGGGAAACAGATTCTATTCAAAACAAAAAAGGAGCAGAAAGACCATCTGTAAGAACAGAAGAACCTGTTGCAAACGTTCGTGAAATAATGCAAAATACGCCAACAAATTGTATAAGGCACCTGTCCCAAGAAGTGGGAAGATCTAATGGAACATGCAGGACTATTCTTAAGAAGCAGCTAAATTTATTTCCTTATAAAGTGCGAGTATTCCGAAAAATTCAAGCCGCTGATTTTGAAGGACGCAGGAATTACTCTCAATGGTTTACCCAAATTTTATTGGAAAGAAATTATTTATTAGACCTGACATTTTTTTCGGATGAAGCCTGGTTCCACCTCTCCGGTTATGTGAATTCTCAGAATACACGCATGTGGAGTAGTGAAAATCCCCATTTTTTGTAGAGTCCACATTGCACCCTCAAAAAATTGGTGTCTGGTTAGCTATTTCCCGAAGAAGAATTGTTGGTCCTATTTTTTTCCACGACACAGTTACAGCACAGCGGTATAGAGACAATATTTTGAATCCATTTGTGGAGCAATTACTTGACGATAAACTACGTTTTGGATATTTTCACCAGGACAGTGCAACCGCCCATACAGCCGCCGAAACTATCAACTACTTACGCAATTTTTTTGACGACAGATTGACCAGTTTTCGATCAGACATTGAATTCCCACCTAGATCGACTTGTTTAACGATTATGGATTGTTTCGTTTTTTCTCATTTACAGAACACTATTTTTAAAACACCAGTTGCAAATTTAGAACAATCACAAGAATGGATTATCCAAGAATGTGTTAACATTTCTTCAGAGATGCTGGTTAACACTTTCGAAAATATGTATAAAGAGACGTGTGAATTTATGCTTGGAGCATGGCGGTGGCCAATTTCAGCAATTTATGTAATTATTTTTCTTTTTCTTTCTGTATATTCTTACTTTGTTAATTTTGTAAACAACAAAAATAAATTTGTATTTGTCTAGTTATTTTATTATTGATTAGTTTGGCATATTATGTCATAATATGAATTTGACAGATTTGGTTAGATATATCGTCCCCATATCACTGTGATCTAAACCAAGCCCCACGTTTTTTAATCCAAGCCCTGTTTGATGCAAATAATTTTTGCTCGAACGGTACTATACCTACTAATGTTCAATTATGTCTGGACAACAACAAAAAATGAGTCATTTTATCTCTAAGTAAAGCTTATGTTGCTGTAAATTAAGTAAATTATTAGATATATGATATAGTTAGGTTAGTTTTAAGTTAGCACATGTAGATGTAGTTATACTTGGACCTATGAAACGGCTGTAACGCCAAAAAATCTACATGAAAATAGTGACAACTAACAAAGTATACGTTCGTTTCATTTTACTTACTTTTTTAATGTATTACAAAATAAGGAACCAGTCAATCAATTCTTTGACGATAATACTTAATTTAGAAGATAATATAGTGTCCGCGAAAATAATTAAAACTGAATAATTGTGGCATATAGGACAAGTGTATTTATGTTTTTTATGTTGGAATACACAGGGATCCAAGCACAATGGACACCCTGTGGTAGGTAGATCACGACGGCCGTTTTATCCTTGTTAGGACTCTACGGGCAGCCATAACCCAAGCAATCCCGAAAACAGCGGTAAGATGTATTAAAAGCCTTTTTGCAGAATCAAAGCGGCCATAAATACACAAGGTCTCTATACTATAGGTTGCCTGGTAACTTTGGGCCAATCAGATGTTCGCATTTCATGCGCGGGAATACGTCATCCAGACGACACATTTAAAATATTTTCATGGTCAGCATATAAAGAATGGCAATTAAATAGTTTTCACACAGAATTCCTGTGGTTTTGATATGTAAATTCAATTGCTTTTGTTTAAATATCATTTTTTGACAAACTTTAAATGATTTTAGCCCTTAAGAAAGGAATATTTCTTATATATTTTCCTAATTATGGCTTGGGTGGAAGAACAGACACTTACTCTATTATCAATATTCTGATTATTAATTAGGCCTATCAGAAAATAGACAGTATTGTATTACTAATAGGTAGGTAAGTGCTAAAAGCATTTAAAATTTTGCATATAATGTTAAATATTATATTTTGGAAAACCATGTTTTATCTATTATTAAAAAATATTGGGAATTGTGAGAAATAATAACAATAATAATTTCTTTATTTCAAATTATACTTTACAATGGGGAATAAAATGAAATGATGTCACAAAATAAAATTGGTTTACCATTCATTACCTAAGAAGTTCAATAACGATTAGGGTTAATGTCTATTAACACTTTTTTTAATATTTTTGCTATATTCCCATAATGTGCAAAATATCATCTATAATTCCATTTCTTAAATTGATATTAATTTGCAGCCCACTATTGTAAAGTGGATATTCCAGGCAGCGGATAATGCAAAGTTTGTCTTAAATATAGGTATATGACCGTTTAACGTAAGCTTTTAAGAGTTCATCCTGTGTCCAGCGAGCTTTAGATTTAATTTTTAAGGCAATGTCCACTTGGTTTGGAGACAAAACATCTTGTTCATCTAAGTTGGAGCCACTTTGTTTTAAAATCGTTTATTTATTTTCATGATCTGCAATTTTTTTTTTGAGCTTCTCATTTTCTTGTCTCAATAATGAAAATTTTCTTTCCCAAATAATATCATAATTTGTTTTTTTGCTTGTTGATGTAACCTCCGAAATATCCATGGAAATGTTATCAATGACTTTTAGCTTTTCTGTTTCTAACTGTAATAAACCTTCCACAGTTGCTTTGTTTTCTTTTCGATTTATTCGACAAGCTCTTTTCGATAACACAGTAGGTATCTTTATTTTCTATCAAAGGTAAAAATAATGTCGGGACAGCTATAAAAAAATAAGGGTTCACTAAACCTAGAAACTTCTGTCTTGATAATAATAATAATTATGATTATCATTAGATGATACTTCAAGAGCCCTCACAAATATTAATATTATTATTGTTATAAATACATTAACTCAACCCTTACTTTGGAATCTTTCACCCCTGAATAATATAAGTTTATTTACTTTGGGCTTGGTTGTCACTTTATTAATAGAGAACTGCCTATTTATTTACTCTTTTTCACTTACCATCTTTGTTTAAAACAATTGGTTGGAAATTCATTAAGCGCGCTTGCAGTTCATCTTTGTAGTCAGTAAACAGAAAATGCTTGCTGCATATCCTCTTATTTTTGGGCGTCCAATTATCCTTTCAGCAACATTTTCGTTCCCATTCTTTTGAAACGATGGGGTTTTTTGGGAATGTAAAAAACATGATATTTTTTCGCCTGGATCTGGCTTCTTCTTTGAATTACTGTTACATCTAGCTATGCTACAAATATTGCCACCACTCATATCTAAATAAATATTCAAACAATAATTTGTTTTAAAATTAGAACATAGAGAAGAATCAAGTTTAATAAACTAACCTTGAAATTCACACAATGAAAATCGCTGAAAATTTACAATTTGTGATAGTTTTCTCACAAAATAATATTGTGAATTCGCAAAAATATGTCCACACTTCACAATTGTTTAAAATTTAACCACCTAAATAACAAAATAACACTACAAAAGCAATAATTCAGTGAAAACCGCTATGTACACCATGTAAACAAATCAACTTTGTCGTCTCGATGACGTAGACACCCCGCTCACGTCGCTTCGGCCAGAGTTACCAGGCAACCTACCCTTTAGAGACCTTGATAAATACACCATAGCGCGATCCCAAAGGAATTAACTCCAATATAAAAGCTACACTGGTAATAATCGAAAGGTAGACAACTAAATAAACCACGAAGTGCAACCACAATTCAGTATAGGGAACGCGTTTTCACCGGAACATCTGCCGTTTTGCAAATTAGAAACAGATCAACGCTGGCACCCACTAGAATGCGCCAAATCCGTTTAAGAAAAGCCCTAAAAATGTTTAGAAGATAATATAGTTGTCCGATATGCCATAATTATTCGCTTTTAATAATACTTATTTAAAATAATTGTAACTTCTCTTACCTTGGCCATATTTTCATTGGCTTTAATATCATTTCCGTATTCTGCATAATTTTCAGGAACTTTTTGAATTTCAATTAGGGGAAAATCGGTTGGTGGTAGTATGACGAGAACAGGTTCGTCTTCTACCGCTTTTAAATTAGCTCCGAGTCCTGCTTGAGAGCAACTCGCTAGAGATCTGAGAAAAAAAAAGGATCGGTATATGTATTTTAAAACTGTAATAGAACGCAAAAATCAATCTTTTTATTTTAAATTATTTTATTAAAGTGCGTTCTCAGGCAAAACAATATGTTTCCTTTTTAAAATTCAAAGAAGGGCTCTAAAAGCTTTTATTCCAAGAATAAATATGATAATAAAACCCAAATGTAGCCAACTATTTTAAACAAATACCAACGGTTTTTCTTAAACAAATAACCAATGCCCAAATTATACAAAACTATCGTTTTGTCATAAAGTTTTTTTTTTATATCCTAAAAGCAAAACCCAACCATACTAATAAATATTATCTATACTAAATATCACGAATAGCCTCGTTTTAAAACAGATGACAGCGGTTATTTGTCATCGATCAGCTGATATTGGGACATAATAATATTCCTAGATTTGTAGCGGACCGTAATGAGCCCAAACACCGAGTTATGAATTGCGTTTTTGTTACATTTAATTGTAAGTACCTACAATTATTATTCATTTGACCAAAAATGTAGATACAGGTTAAAATTTTTTATTCTTTTTCATTAGGGATCATAATTATTAATGTGTGCCTTGCTCGTTAGTTGATTTCATCATAAGTAATAAGTTTTATTTCATCTGAACGCCGTTTTTGTCGAAAAGTTAGTTTGTAAAATTTTTGTTCTTAAAATGTTTGTTCGTTAAGGTTAGGTTTATAATGTATAATTTTTGCATTTTACATTATCTAGATATCCTTTTCTGTTTCAAGAAAAATAAGTAGAAAATTAAGTATTTCCCTGACTTAGGTAGGTAGGGGAGAGTTGGACAAAACCGGGTATCGCCTAGTTCTACCAAATGCCAAAACAGCTTTCCATATTATTAACCTTTAAAAAGCAGCTATTTGATTTTGAAGAAATTATTTTTATTATTGTTATTAGTAAATATTATTATTGTTTGGCAATAGTAAGGTAATAGTAAGTAAAATTATGTTACTATAATAGTTAAAATAGCTAACCATATTAGTATGTAATAGGATAGCGAATAAATATATAATTCTATTTTCTGTGTCTACGTACCTTACATAAGTGAAATTATTATTTGATATTACTATTATTACTGTTTGTATGACAATAAAATAAAGTTTTTAACATAAAGTTAGTCTACATACAAGTTTAGAAATGTAACTGTATCAATAAATTGCATTTTAACAAACAAATTCCATAAAAACCACTTTTGGGTCTACGTACCTTACGTAAGTCAAAAACTGTTAAATAGTGTTTCCACTGACAGAAAAATTTAATTCCTGGCTAAACTAAAGCTTTTAACTTTATGTTAGCCTACATACAAGTTTAGGAATGTAACTGTATCATAACCAACAAATTCTATAAAAACCGTATTTGGGTATTCGTACCTTACGTTAAGTCAAAAACTGTTAAACTAGGGTTTCCATTGACAGAAAAATTAAATCCCTAGCTATATTGAAGCTTTTAACTTTATGTTAGCCCACATACAAGTTTAGAAATAATGTAATTGTATCATAACCAACAAATTCCATAAAAACCACTTTTGGGTCTACGGACCTTATGTAAGTCAAAAACTCAAGTAGGGTTTCCACCAGAAAAATTAAATCCCTGGCTATATTGAAACTTTTAACTTTATATTAGCCCACATACAAGTTTAGAAATGTAACCGTACCATAGCCAACAAATTCTATAAAAACCATATTTGGGTCTACGTACCTTACGTAAGTCATATATTGGGATTTTCTTGACAGTAAATGTAATAACTTGAATTCAATTAGTTTATGTTGAACTGTAGGTATTTTACCTATAGGTACAATCTGAACAAATAAAACAAAAAAAAATCTGTTCTAAATATGAGTGACAGAATCCTATTTTAAGTTGTGTTTCAGTTAGTTTAGTATTTTTAAGGTTTGGATATTTATAATATTATAAACTTTTTAAATCTATTTTGACACTTTATCTTTAAACCATATAGAAATTCATGCTTATTATTACCTACCTTAAATTATAATATTTATAAAACAAAACTTTCAAAAGAAATTATTAGGTACCTATTACTTATTATTTGGCAATATTAAAGCGGTAGAACCGAGGAGGCTATTGCATAAATTGTTTTAGAAGGTATCACATGTATAATTTTCAAGTCCGGTCCTGTAATTCATGCCAACTTATAAAAATTTAATAGACCAAAATTGACAGAGTGTCACGTGACTTTGCCCCCATCTTGCGAGAGTATTCAAGATTTTTACTATAGAATCTTTAATACAGCACGTATTGTCGTAGTTAAGATAAACAAGGGGACTCCGTGGGTGGTCCATTATAATGGGATAATAATGAACCATATATATTGAGAATAAAATGGAAAATATAGGTAGAACCTGGATTTGTATGTTGACCGTTCTATGTATGTGAAAGTCGGATCAGATTTATTCTTTCATTTTCCCTGGATCAGCTTAAAAAGGTTTTTTTTTAAAGTAAATCTGATTGCTGTACTTTAAATTTAAGGTTATGTTATTTGTAAGACCGTTTTTACGGTTATTTATGGAATGTGTTGTTTATCTATAGATATGATTTTTAAGTTGAAATGTCCATAAAGAGAGAAAAAGTTTTAATTAAATATCAAGAATGAATAACTAGAGTCACCTAGCGGTAATGTCTACAATCATATATTGGGACGACCCTGTTTTATGATCTAAGGCAGAGTTTTAGAGAGAAATGACCTCTGATTGGTTCCATAGAAGTGGTACCGAGGGATGATACCGATTTTAGTACGTTCTATAGGGTGGAATATCTAAAATTTGAAGTAGCATAATTTATGGGGTTGTCTTTAGAAGTTAGATGTTTAATCAGGGAATTTCACAATTCAGTTCCGAAGTTTCTGTTATAGGGTTCGGTCCAGCAAGTTCCTAAAGTTCTCTTAACGGTTTCGGTTTAGCAGTTCCTAAAGTTCTTTTGTCGGGTTCGGTTTGACCAAGTACCAAAGATGCTATTTTCGGGTGTAGTCGCGCGGGTTTTTAAGAGTACATATTTTCGGACATATTTCTCTTTTTGATATACCTCTTGTGTAGTGAATCCTTTGTTTCTTAAAAGTGTAAAGTTAAATTGTGGGTCTAAGTAAGATTGTCGTTTTTACCTATAAGTTTTAGGGTTTTAGTGCTTTTATAAGACTTTTCAGTTTTTGGGGATTATCATAAATGATTCAGGGGCGTTTCGGGCGTCCTGTTTCGTGCGTAAACCCAAAAAGTTCCTGTTTCGTGCTGGCACCCCAGGTAGAGAATATTCTAATAAAATATAACCCTACAACAAACCCGAACAAACCCGAACAAACCCGAACAAACCCGAAACAGGCCATTTTCAGGTATAATTTTTGGAGCGCACGAAACGGGACGCCCGAAAGAGGAAAATACCTCATAAATTAATCTTTGGGTGATTAATTACAGGGTTTGTTCGTCGTATTGTGGGTTATACGACGTTTCTAAAATGTACCTGTAGGGATGAAATAAAATTTTAGTGGCTATATCGTAAAAACTAGTAATTTAAGGATTTAAATTTCATGGGAACACCTTAGAAACTCATTATTATTTCCACGTTTTAAGACATTTTGGCGAAAATCAACTTTTATTTTCTGTATTTAAAAAATAACTGGAGGAGGTCTAAGAATTGGTATATAAGTTTTTTTTTATAAAGTAAATATTTCGTCATTTTTCAAAACATTAATTTTCCATGGCAAATCTCGAAATATCAAAATATTTCAAAAACTATTAGAGATAGCGAAAGGGCATTCTTTACAAAAGTTGAAAAGTTTATGACGGGATAAGATAACAGAAAAATATATAGGGTGTTCCATTTAATAAAAGTGATATTTTTCAATTAGAAGTTTTCTGACTTTAGTCCTAGAAAGTAAACACCCTGTAAATAGGATGATGGAGAATTTTTGACTTTATTTAGTAAATTTAAAAATTATGAATCGCTTAGAATCAAAATTTAAGTAGCATTTTCACAACAACGAGATGCTTGCAAATGCAAAATTTTCATTATAGGTAAGTCGAATTACCTTAAAAACTATAACTTTTTCGTATATTAAACCAGTAATAAAAATTTAAGAAATAACACACACACAATGTATTCAAATATAGGGTGTCCTATTTAAAAAAAGTTATCTTTATGACACCCTACTTCTTGCGCGCACCCTGTATAATTAAAAATATTTTTCAAATGTGCCAGCTATCTAACTATACATTAATACAAAAGCTTTTTATCGACAAATTTCAAGGCATAAAATTACTTCGCGCAATATTATATAAACATTTAAAAACAGTTACATATAGCACCTATATTTCAATACCTGTATGAGCTTATTATTAGAATGTTACATATTAGGTATAACCTTAAGGTCTTTTGCACACACTCATGGCGACCGTCCTAACGGCACCGCTTACGCGATCTAGCGCATTCGTGTTATCCTTGCACACATGCGCGGTTTTCGTCAGTTTGATTCTATTTTGATTCGAATATGGATCATAGACGTGCTGTGGCGATTTTAATGCGTACATGCGTGTCAAAAAACGAAGAAAGGCATGAAACATAATTTTCATCCTATCAATATGGGAAGGAAACAATTCGGTGCATTCTTTGTACTATTTGGTCAGTTGAGGGAAGACGAAAAAAAAAATTTCAACTATTTTAGGATGTCCATACCAGCTTTGATGACCTACACGATTAAAAAATGCAATTCAACGTCAAGATGCATTTATGAGAGAGTGCATACAGCCTATGGAAATGTTGGATGTTACAATCAAAATGAGGATTGACCTCCAAAAATATTTCCTACCGGGCACGTCTTGTGCAGTTTATGTCCTTATATATAGAACTTGTTTTGTCCCAAATAACCGGCCTTGCTTCCACCACAGATATAAACATATCCATATTTATATCTACTACCATTACGAAAAATATGATTATGATAAAATATACTAAATAAAACAATGTTCCCGCCAATGAACCAAGTAAATATCGTAAGCGCGGTACATGTGCAAGCACCAATTAAATCTTAAATTCTACGGGGCTTGTCTGTCAGTCAACACGGTAACGGTCGCCGTAAATTGTAGTAGGGGCTCACGGTTAGAACGCGGTGGAACGGAACTACGGTGCCGGTGTGTGTGAAAGGTCACATATGCTGTAATCCGTTAACCGTATAAACGGTGCCGTTAGGATGGTCGCCGTGAGTGTGTGCAAAAGGTATAAGTCTTACTTCATATTATTAGTCAATTGCACCCTCATCAAATCTGGATTTTTAATGTTGTGAGCGTCATTTGATAAGACTTTGCTTGCCTTATCACAGATTGCGGAGCTTTTTAATGATAAATCGGGATCAGGATTATCGTGATATTTTTCTGTTATTTGTGAAAGTATATCAACTGCTTGTTTCGCCTGCTGCGGCGAGTCTATATTAATCTGAAAGATACAATCGTCAAATATAAAAAAAAAAAACGCTCTTCATATTGAAGGGCAAATATATTATATAACATGATTTTTGGTGCTGAAAACAAACGCTTTCAATATCAAAATAATTCAATATCCAGGGTGAAATTTTTAACTGGAATACATGGTCCTGCACCTCATCTTCCGTCTTATAGCTCACTTATTAATTAAGTTAGGATTTTGATATTTTGCAAACCTTACCTGTATCTTGGGGAGCATTTCAGGAAAATATTTTATTTCCTACAGGGTGTTCCAAAAAAGTGTAACGTCATAAGGATGTATTTTTTAGATTACACGCCATATATTTTCTTACTTATTTGGGTGCCTCCTATAATTACCTTGATAACTTAGTGACTGTTGGAATAGTTGATAAAATGAGTTTTCTGCAAATAAGTCTTGATGCGTTAGAAATTGCGATAGGGTTGTAACTAGGACAAATGTTTGGTTTTTAATTCTGTATCGAATGACATAAAAATATACAGGGGTTCCTATTTCAAATAAGAAAAATAAATTGCTTTAAAGTTTACAAAGTTTGACACTTAACTTTAGACAGCCTCTACAATTCGTATTAGTCAAACTTGGTTAATGAGACTATTAGACTTTATTTAATAAGTATCATTGTATAATTTTATGAACGAGGCATTATTTTTATTTTTTATTAATTTTTAAAACCAGTGGTGCAAAACTGATATTTTTTAGTTTTTATTTTTTTTGCCTATAATACTGAATCAATCTTAATAAAATTTTAGGGTTATGTAGGTAATTATAGGATACATCCAAATAGGTAAGAAAATATATGGCGTGTAATCTAAAAAAATGCATTCTTATGACGTCACACTTTTTTGGAACACCCTGTATGAAAAAAAATATTTTCCTGAAATGCGCCCGAAGATACAGGTAAGGTCAGCAAAATATCAAAATTCTAACTTAATTAATAAGTGAGCTATAGAAGACGGGAGATGAGGTGCAAGACCCTGTATATCCAGTATTAGAAAGTCTATTTACCTATTTGCTGAAAAAATACATAATTACGGGGAATACAACCTACTATTTACTTTTAGATTTCGGTAATCTAGAAACCTAGAAAAAAAACTGCCCAAGTCAGCAACAATAATTGACACTACAATTTGGGTTTTGCCAGCGCTGGCTGTTTAAAAAAAGAAACATGTTATTGATAAGGTTGCTTGTTTACTTGATGCCGCATCCTAATGGTCACTTTATTTTCGGTTTAAAAGAAGTAAATACTTATCTGTTGTAGTATTTTGTGCTGCTTAACCCGTTACTTTATAGTGAGAAGTATTTTTGCTATACCAAAATGGGTTATTTAACTGAATCACACACAGTCGAAGTTTTAATAATGAAGGGTTACCATTAAATGGCCGCCACGATCGCCCGATCTTAATCCCCTAGATTATTTCCTTGGGGGTCACCTAAAATGTTTACGTAACAAAACCAGAAAATTTGGAGGAACTTAGGCGACGACTTATACACGAAATTCTCCAAATAACCCCGGCTATGGTACATAATGTCAAGAATGAATTTTACTTTAGATTAGGGGTTTGTCAAGAATAAAATGAGCAATATTCATATATTGTATTTATTTTTATTAATAGCTTTATTCAAAATTTGACTTCGGCAAGTTCTGCCGATCGAGATAAAATTTTGCAAAAAAATAGTAGTCACGTGATTCGCATTATCTGTCAAATTTTAATTTTTTCCAAAAAATAAAAATTTCTAAAAATATCGAAAAAAGTTATTAGAAAAAGTTTTTTAAAATGCAGTTTCTAGCCCACATGCCCTATTTCAGCTGCATACGATACTTTTGATTTTTACCCATATTTTGTAAATTGCACCACTTTTGCAAAATAAGACTCAACGCAACCTACATAAAACTTCTCAGTTTTGACAAGGCCTTATTTCAGATACATTACAAAGTAGCGCCATATTAAATGTGTGTTTTTCTACAAAATCAAAATTGGGCTATTAAAATTTGGTCGCATGTGATGCAAAGTTTATTTGTTTTTGACCCTGTATAAGGCAACTTCATTAAATAAGTATTTTTGAAAACGTAGTTTGTGCCTGAAAGTAATACACCTTAATATTAAGACAAAAAAGAACACAGTATCTTCAGTAAAGTATTCATTAAGTGGAAAATAAATTATTTTAGTTTAACTTACCGTAAAGTTTATCTATTTTCAACGATTTAATTTAAAACCCATTTACTTTATTTTTTATTTTTTTACTTTCAGTCACACACTACATTTTTAAAAATACTTAGTTACCTTATACAGGGTCAAAAACAAAATAACTTTGTATCACATGCGACAAATTTTAATAGCCAAATTTTGATTTTGTCGAAAAATACACATTTAATATGGCGCTACTTTAAAGAACATGTTTCTGAAATAAAGCATTGCCAAAACTAAGAAGTTTTATGTAGGTTGCGTTGAGTCTTATTTTGCAAACATAAACCTTCTCAGTTTTGACAAGGCTTTATTTTAGATACACTTTCTTTAAAGTAGTGTCATATTAAATGTGTGTTTTTCTACAAAATCAAAATTGGTTTATTAAAATTTGGTCGCATGGCAAAGTTTATTTGTTTTTGACCCTGTATAAGGTAACTTCATAAAATAAGTATTTTTGAAAACGTAGTTTGTGTCTGAAAGTAAAAAAGTAAGAAATAAAGTAAAGGGGTTTTAAATTAAATCGTTGAAAATAGATAAACTTTACGTTAAGTTAAACTAAAATTTATTTTCCACTTAATGAACACTTTACTGATGACACTGTGTTATTTTTTGTTTTAATATCAAGGTGTATTACTTTCAGACACAAACTTTTTCAAAAATACTTATTTTATGAAGTTACTTTATACAGGGTCAAAAACAAATAAACTTTGCATCATATGCGACCAAATAATTTTAATACCCCAATTTTGATTTTGTAGAAAAACGCACATTTAATATGGCGCTACTTTAAAGAAAATGTATCTGAAATAAAGCCTTGTCAAAACAGAAGTTTTATGTAGGTTGCGTTGAGTCTTATTTTGCAAAAGTGGTGCAATTTACAAAATATAGGTAAAAAATTAAAATTTGACAGATAATGTGAATCACGTGACTACTATTTTTTTGGTTAATTTTCATCTTGATCGAAGCAGAACTTGATGCCAAAGTCAAATTTTGAATAAAGCTATTAATAAAAAAAAATCCCATATGATGCTGACTTTACTGGTGACACTATAATATAGTGAGTCGTATTCCCTCTTTATGTCCTTTCTAATGAGTTTCACAAATTCATCACATCATAATACATACCCTAACATTTAGAGAAAAAAATTTGGGGGCGGTTACTACCCCGAAAAGAGGGGTATATTTCATGAAGACACGAAAAAAGTATACCAAACTAAAAATAAAAGCAACCGTAGTTCTGTATTTTTTCAGCAAATAAACATGTTTTCTAATGCCAAATTTATTCCAGTTAAAAATTTCACCCCGTTTTCGATTTAAAGGTTATTTAAGATCAATTGTAAAGAATATTTCCTATTTGCGAGAGTTATGCGACTCATAATACATCTACTGTATTACATACAAAACTGACAAGAAATTACGCTTTTATTTTCACGCCATCTTCAAGGGACAATATTACTTTTCGTGTTTCTTTTATAAAGTTTTTTATTGGGTATAATTAATGTTCTATTTATATCACCCTTATATTACAAAAAAAAAATAATATCCTATATTTAAAGTTGTTTATTTTAATCACTCACTGTTCAGTTTTTTAGTAGTCGCTAATAAAATAATTAATTAAATACGTCAAAATTAGGGCAATAAATTTAAGTAAAGTTATTTCAATTAGACAAAAATATAAATCCGGATACGTCTTGATCAAACCGATGTACAAATCTTAGGATTGTTGGTAAAAATGTATAAAACCTCTAAAACAATATGTTCCGCCCATTTTGGCTGGTCCATAACGATTCTGATCATAAATCACGGCTAAAGTTTAACCCTGATTAGTCCTAATGGTGCATACAAGCATTACAATCGAAGTTTAGGTGAGTACATTAATAACTAAGTCAACCAGGCTTGTAGTATGATACAAACAATGGTAAGTCAAAATATTAGTATCGAATATAAATATGATTTATTATTTATTTATTCCAAATAAAATTCCAAAAACATCTGTTCATGTGGGATTCTCTACTAATAACGACATCAAAAATACAATTGTTAAATATAACTAATTAAATACAAGGTAAGTCAAAATAATAGTTAAAATGTTAATATTCAATAAAAAAATAAAAATATTTTAATATGTATAAAATTATTCAAATTTTATTAAATTAATTAATAAAATAATATAACTAATAATATCGTCTTATAAATAATTTTGAAAAGAATAATTAATCATAAAATAAGTGCAGGTTTAAATATTTTTTAGTTTAAAATTTAGCTTTCCCTTTTTAAGTATTTTCTTAGTTATCATTTTAAAACGTTTTATAGGTATTTTTTTTTACGTCGGCCTATTTTTGCAACGAGGCCAATCACCGACGCCAGGGAATTTGTCACACACTATCTGGTAATTTTGCCGAATCCCTCTTTGTCGAGGGTAGGGTTCTTTAACATGGCAACATCCATGACACGGGACCCACAGATTAACGTCTCTTTCGAAAGACGTGCACCTCTTAAACCAAATTCCAAATTTAACATCAACGTTGCCGGTACCGGGGATCGAACACGGTACCTTCGATCTGTGAGGCCGCTGCACTGACCACTAGACCACAACGCCGATTTATAGGTATTTAAAAATTATAATTCTTGGGGTATTTCGTTGTAAAATTTCATACCTTGATAATAAATGGAGTTCTGACCTGCCCTAGTGTGTATTAAAGGTAAATCAATATTGAAAACAGTTCTAGTTAAATGATCATGTACGTCACGTCTGTAATTGAATTTTATATTTGAATGTTTATTTTTTATTATAATTTGGTGAACAAAAACAATATTATGCATTGAACTAATTGACATAATATTAAAATTTGAATCCTGAATATATCCCGCGTGTTAGATTTTAATTTAGGCATTTGACATGTGATGGGTAATCTCAAGCTGTCTTAATTGACTGGTGACATCCACCATTTTTCTCTATTCGTAATATGACGTTATCCTAAATATATTCTGCGATATAGATTTTAATTTAGACATTTGACAAGTGACATGTAGCCTCGAGCTGTCTTAACTGACATGTGACGTTCGCATTATTTTTCTATTCGTAATATGGCGTCATCCTAAATATATTCCACGTGTTAGATTTTAATTTAGACATTTAAGGTGTGACAGGTAGCCTCGGGCTGTCTTAATTGATAGGTGACGTTCGCCATATTTTTCTATTCGTAATATGACGTCATCCTAAATATATTCCACGTGTTAGATTTTAATTTAGACATTTGACATGTGACAGGTAGCCTCGGGCTGTCTTAATTGACAGGTGACGTTCGCTATATTTTTCTATTCGTAATATGACGTCATCCTAAATATATTCCACGTGTTAGATTTTAATTCAGGCATTTGACAAGTGACAGGTAGCCTCGAGCTGTCTTAATTGACAGGTGACGTTCGCCATGTTTTTCTATTCGTCATATGACGTTATCCTGAACACGTAACGTATATTAAATATTATTGCCCAAAGTACCTACCGCCTAAGTAGCTAAGGCTCAAAGTAGCTAGCGCCAAAATATTACATTTGACAGTTGACAGATGAAGTATGACATATGACAGATGACGTATGGCAGATGGTACACGCCTGCGCATTGCCGGCGCATGCGCAGAAGGTTTGGAGCAATCTGGCGTAGAACGCACCAACTTTAACTACTTATATAAAAGTTTACTTGAATATTGTCTATCCAAGCAATATACATTTTTAATTGCTTTATTTTGTTAAACTTGTAAAGGTTTAAGAAAATTTTGAAAAGTTGATCCCCATATTAAAGTTAAATATTGTAAATAGTAAATAATATCAAAATAAATAGGACGTAACAAAACATATAACTTGGAGTCAAAAATTTTTTTTTAAAATCCCCACTGGTGCAACTATTTTCTGTTTAATATATTCAAAATGTTCACTTCAATTAATAGCTTCATCTATTATCAACCCCAAAAATTTTAATTTTATTTGACTGTTTTAAATGCCCGACTGTTAATTTCAAATCACTTCTGTATAAATTGGGTTTCTTTCCTATACATAAAAAAGAGGATTTTTCCAAATTTAATGTTAATTTATGACTACACATCCATAATTCAATGTTTTATATAATATCATGATTTATAAAATTTTGTATAATTTCATATGAACCAGCGATGTATAAAATAGTTGTATCATTAGCAAACAATCTAATTTTCCCTTTCAATCTTAATTTAAATATTGAATTAATATAAATAAGGAAAAATAAATAGACTAATGTTTCAAAACCATAAAATATCCAGTCGAGTCGGCTGTGCCCCACTTTTAAAGCTCCGTTTACTTCAGTTGTTTTTGAAAAGAAAAAAAAAAGACAAAGTCTTCCTCCACAAAATTTAATGGAAAGGATTCCAAGTTTAAGGGTCTCCACATGTTTCGAACGCAGAAACGTTCATCTTCAGGAGACAGAAAGTTTTTTAAATTAATGCTGATGGTGTTAGCAAAAGAGAAATTGAAATTTAGAACCATAATGAAGCTTTTATGGATTTAAACTAAAAAGTAGTAAGTGTTTAAAACATTATGAAGGGGTGTAAACCAACCAAATAAATTGGGAAAGAAGAAAACCTGTCTAAGGTGTCGAAGCTTATTTAAAAACTTTTAAAGGAACTTATGGAACATTTAAGATATTATTGTGAAGGTACAATCGTTGTGTTTTTACATCTGTAAAAATAGAAATCGAAATTAAAATAAAGTGAAGGAGTACAGAACTGTGAGAGAATTTTTAATTTTAAATAATAGGTTAGTAAGTACTTACAATGTTGTTGTAGCGAAAATAAATTTTGGGGTCCTGAGGACTAAACCTCAGTAACCCCGCGAGAGGTTACAAAGAAATTTTAGGACACCTACCCTTCATCCACCTAATGGATTTTTCTCCCACATTAAGATATTACCCTTTCACTTCTTAGCTTTTAAATTATATTGTTATCTGAGGTAATTGGTTAGTAGTATTGTATCTACCTAACCTTAATTGAGCATTTCCTCTACAAATCTTTTTCTCTTCTCACTTAATTTAAATTTACCGCTATTCTTCCTGTCAGTATATCTGTCTAGTAGTCGCGTTCGGCAATTACCTCAGACCGCTTGGATTGATCTAAATCGTTCGTTTATGACATCTAAATGGAGGGGAAATAAATCTCAACAGTTCGGCAATTAAAATCGGAGCGCTCCGAGGATAATCTTTTTGCTCGGAGTATTTTGACCGAGGAAAGCGATTAATCTCAGCTGAATTTGTGAGGTTAGGTTTGATGTTTATATTTAGGTTTAAAATTTTGGTAGTTTGATTGAACAAATCCTTTATTTTTTTGTGATTTGACTGAAAATAATATGCAGGAAGTGAAATTATATGATGTGGAAGAACAAAAACGCTATACCATGTTTATTTGACCATATACACAGAAATATTCTACATGTTCTATATACAAGACGTCTCAGCAGGTTGACTTGGTTATTCCAAATCGATCAGCGACTGATCTAAATTGAAAATACACATTAGGCAAGGCTAAGGAAAGCATAAACTCTGGTGGGTTTTACCTAAAACTTTCCATATTTGATAAACACCAGATTACTATCATGGTCTGTTTATCCAATAACATTTCCGGATGGCCAGCACCTACAGCTATCAATTTTCCCTCTGAAACTAATTTATTAGGGAAGTCTTCAAAGGTAGTTAGGGACAATCTAAAGTGCTCTCTGAACTGGTGATGTGCAAATCGGGGTACCGTTTCTTCGGCAAAACCGTCTACCTTTTCCAAACTCTTGACGTCTTCCTCATTATCGTCTTCAAACATTAGTTGATAGCCTCCTTCAATTAAGGCCAATACAACGCTAGGAATACTCATTTTTAGTAACTTTACAAAAAGGGAAAACAGGTTAGGTTTCTTAGATCAAAACAAAACAAATTTTTGACTTTGACAGAGGTCAGCTGTTAGGTACCGTTCATTTATCACAAAATTCTCCTACCGATCCGAGGTCACGTGACAAAATATCCATCGCATCGCAGATGTAATTGCTGAACGCGGCTACTGTAAATCAATTATCTTTCATAAACTTTTACGCAACCACGTGTAGGCGAACAACCTTTTGACTTTCGAAGAAGGAAATTTTGAAAATGTTTGATTTTTTAATTAACTTTATTATCGGTTTCAAATTAACCTCTCGCGGGGTTACTGAGGTTTAGTCCTCAGGACCCCAAAAATTATTTTTGCTACAACAACATTGTAAGTACTTACTAACCTATTATTTAAACTTAAAAATTCTCTCTAAAACATTGAAAAACACTTCTGTACTCCTTCACTTTATTTTAATTTCGATTTCTATTTTGACAGATGTGAAAACACAACGATTGTACCTTCACAATAATGTCTTAAATGTTCCATAAGTTACTTTAATAGTAATTTACGTTACAAGACCGGAAAGTAGTGTTTTTCAGGTCGAGACAAGCATTTCCAGGGCGAGCCATAGGCGAGTCCTGGAAGCTTGGAGAGACCTGGAAAACACTAATTTTCGGTTGCGTGACGTACAATATTTTTTTTAAGACCGACACTTCGATATATTTTATTATATTATCTACGCGAAAGAAGTTTGACATAAAGAACAAAATTAAAAATCAACGAACTGTCACTCGACAATACATCGAAATGTTGTTGTCATAATAACGAAATCAAGGTATCTTGAATTATCAAAGAGCGATTGGAAAAACAAAAAACAGGGTGACAGTGACATTAGAGACCGGAAAAGTGACATTAGAGTCCGAAAAAGATTTTTCCGGGCTCTAATGTCACTTTTCCGGTCTTGCGATCGGAAAAATTGTCCAGAAAGTGTAAATTTTCTGGTCGGTTTTAAAAAAAAGTTTTTAATATGCTTCGACACCTTAGACAGGTTTTCTTCTTCCCCAATTTATTTGGTTGGTTTACACCCCTTCATAATGTTTTAAATACTCTATGGTCTTACCATTATCAAATCTTTTATTTCATGTTTCTTCTATACTTCAGTTTAAATCCATAAAAGCTCCATTGAGGTTCTAAATTTCAATTTCTCTTCTGCTAACACCATTAGCATAAATTTAAAAACTTTCTGTCTCTTGAAGATAAACGTTTCTGCGTTCGAAACATGTAGAGATCCTTAAACTTGGAATCCTTTCCATTAAATTTTGTGAAGGAAGACTTTGTGTTTTTCTTTCCTTTTCATACTTTCAACTCCACTTTAACCCTTAACTGGTATACTGGGGTCACTCCTGACCTCAAGCGCATTAAAACTTAAGAGAATTTGTTAGTTTTGGCAACACGGCGCCGCGCCGCTTAGTAATCTTTTAAATCGGGACCGTTTAGTCGTAGCGTGGCGCGCGACGCTTAAAGTTTTTCAATTGTGGAGATATAGTCCGTTGGGGTCAGTTCTGACCCCAATATACCAGTTACGGTTTTTTTTTTGTTTAAGAATGACGCGCAAATTTTTATCTGACAAAGAACTTGAAGATATTTTAATGAATGGTAGTGACATATACACCAATCAAGTTATCAAAATTTTAGTGCAACATGGAAAAAATTGATATCCAAAATTGTATTGCTGGAAACTGTTTATGGGGTAAGTATAAACGTAAAAAAGCAAAAATAGACAACTGGATCGGTCATCCCTCCCCGTGGGGGGTCGAAAGGTGGTGAAAAATGGTGTTTTGTGATTTATGGTAAAAGGAGACGTCCTAGAAAAAAATGTTTCATACAAAACTTGTAGACCATGTAAAAATCTACTACTTTTTTGAAAAGCACTTTTTCACATAACCTCAAATTTTTTTAGATAAGTGCGAAAAACCGGTTTTTGTGTTTTTTAATTTTCATTTGAAAACGTGTCAAGTAATATTTATGAAATTTTAGGGAGAAATAGCTTTTCTTATGACAAATAAGGAAAAAAAAATTTGTTTTTATTTCATGGGCTGTTTTGAAGATATTTGCTTTTTTTTTTGTATTTTTTTCAAATAAAATTTGTCCTTCGAAAAATCAATTTAAAAACTTTTGGTTGTGCTCATTTTTTCGTTTTTAGTTGCACTTTAACATGAAAAAAAAAATAAGTCAGGGCGCAAAAACATCCTTTAAAATGCACAAGAAGCCAAAAGTGAGTTATACGAAAACGAATATTTCAGTATAAGTTCATAATTCGTTTAAAATTAGGAACATTTTTTAAAATCAAGTACTTATTTGTTTTCTATGGGAAAAAATACTAAAAAAATTATTAAGAAATTTAGGTTAATTAAAATTTAAATTAGCAAGAATTTTAAAATACGAATTTTTGTAATTGATCGAGGAAAGTATAATTGCGTAAGCGAGTAAAAAAAAAATAATTTTAGGTAATTTTGAAGTACTCTGGTTCTTTTTAACTAATAAAAATAAACTTAAACTAGATTCAAATAAATAAATAAAATTCAAATAAATAAATAAATCTATCAAGTGTGCCTGAATTTAAAATGGAACCCCAAACAAAAATCACCTATACTCAAGAACAATTTTTATCAAATACCACGAACAAAAATGAATTTATTAAAAAATTTTAAAAAAAGTTTTCCGATGAAGGTTACACTTGTAAACAAGCAGAAGAATATGCGGATGCACTTTTAATTTATTCAGCGATAGAATACACATACAATACTTTACTTGCTACTAAATGGGGCTGGAATAAAATAACAGCTAATAAGAAAGACGTGCTGTTACCTCATTTCACAGACGATCCAGTTATTCCGGACACATTACTTAAATCAATTTCTTGTAGCTGTGAAAAAGGCTATGGTACTAAGTGCGGATGCCGAAAGCATGGTCTGCAATGCACTGACTTATGTGCAAAATGTCAGAGTGCTGGTAATTGTACTAATTTTGAAGAGCGAGAAAATTTGGATGGCTTTATTGATGTAGAAGATATTTTAGCTGCAAACGAAGAACCAACCCTTTGCTTAACCCATTAAGTACTAGCGTTCCATATAAGGCACGCAAAACAACGCATCATAAAATGGTTAAAAAAAAATAGTTTAATTTCAAAAACTCTCCTTATGTCGATGTTTTCAGGTTGTTAAGTATTTCGGTAATTTTTCATATCAGTTTTAACGTCGAGTAAACAAAAAGAGTTCTTTAAAAACTATTTGCTTCATTCAGCTGTCTGGTGCATACACGAAAATGGCGCGTCAAGAGGGGTAAGTACAGATTTTGGTGGTTTTACAAATATTTAGACTGAAACTAGTAATGTTTTAGTAAACATTGGTGTACCGAACATTGATTTTTATTGATAGAATAATTTATAATATTTTGGTTTTTCTTAGTTTCGCATTTTATTCTGCTGTTCCTTATATGGAACGCTAGTCCTTTAGGGTCCGTAAAACTTCTAATGGAAAAAAAATTAAAAAAGTGATTTAAACATTTATTTAGATGATATAATCAATAAAACAAGTTTTTTTTATTTCATTTAGTATGAAAATCAACAAAGCAGTCAATACATAGTCCTGCGTCACATTTGCGACACTGTGTGCCCACAGAACTACCTTTATGATTTTGTCCGGAGCATCGTCGGCGTTTGTTGTTGGGGATATATTCCACCAAATGATTTTGCTGTTTTTCAACAGTTTCTAGAATCTCTCCAGATATACGGCTTGGTGAAAAAAATCATTTGGTGGAATATGTCCCCAACAACAAACGCCGACGATGCAATATAATAAAGGTAGTTCTGTGCGCACACAGTGTCGCAAATGTGCCGTAGGACTATGTATTGACTGCTTTGTTGATTTTTATACTAAATGAAATAAAAAAAACTTGTTTTATTGATTATATTATCTAAATAAATGTTTGAATCACTTTTTTAATTTTTTTTATATTAGTAGTTTTACGGACCCTAAAGGACTAGCGTGCCATATAAAGAACGGCCGCCATCTTGAAAATAACGAAATAACATTGAATAATTTTACCAAAACCGTATTTGTATTGCTAATTAAAGTATTAAAATATAATCTGTTCCTTAAAATTTCGAATATGAAAAACTCAGGCCTTAATGGGTTAAATGCTGAAAAACAAATATTTGAAGATATTTTTCACATTAGTAGTGAGAATGAAGACGGCAATGAAGTTGAAGAAAACGTTTCAGCGGAAAAAATAAATTCTAAATCAGAATCATATAATTTAAATGATGAAAGTGTACCAAAAAAACGTAGATTGGTTTAGTACTTATATTAAATATTTATTTAAAATATAATAATTTAATAATTTTGCAATTCTTGGGTTTTTCGTGAGTTATAGGTTAAGTATCTACTAGACCAAACAGGTTTTGTATACCACTTTTTTTCAATGTTACCATCGTTACCATGCTTTATATTAACATGAAGAAATTTTTTGAATTAATAATTTATATTTCGTTAAAATATATACTTGTTATTTGAATCTAGTTTAAGTTTATTTTTATTAGTTAAAAAGAACCAGATTACTTCAAAATTACCTAAAATTATTTTTTTTGCGATTCGCTTACGCAATTATACTTTTCTCGATCAATTACAAAAATTCGTATTTTAAAATTCTTGCTAATTTTAATTTTAATTAACCTAAATTTCTTAATAATTTTTTTAGTTTTTAGTATTTTTTCCCATAGAATACAAATAAGTACTTGATTTTAAAAAATTTTCGTAATTTTAAACGAATTATGAACTTATTCTGAAATATTCGTTTTCGTATAACTCACTTTTGGCTTCTTGTGCATTTTAAAGGATGTTTTTGCGCCCTGACTTATTTTTTTTTCATGTTAAAGTGCAACTAAAAACGAAAAAAATGAGTACAACCAAAAGTTTTTAAATTGATTTTTCGAAGGACAAATTTTATTTGAAAAAAATACAAAAAAAAAAGCAAATATCTTCAAAACAGCCCATGAAATAAAAACAAAAAAAATTTTCCTTATGTGTCATAAGAAAAGCTATTTCTCCCTAGAATTTCATAAATATTAGTTGACACGTTTTCAAATGAAAATTAAAAAACACAAAAACCAGTTTTTCGCACTTATCTAAAAAAATTTGAGGTTATGTGAAAAAGTGCTTTTCACAAAAGTAGTAGATTTTTACATGGTCTACAAATTTTGTATGAAACATTTTTTTCTAGGACGTCTCCTTTTACCATAAATCACGAAACACTTTTTTTCACCCCCTTTCGACCCCCCACGAGGAAGGGATGACCGATCCAGTTGTCTATTTTTGCTTTTTTACGTTTATACTTACCCCATAAACAGTTTCTAGCAATAAAATTTTGGATATCAATTTTTTCCTAACATTTTCTAGTCTGACTGGTGTAATAGAAGAAGGGCCAATACCGTCTGGAGATTTTGAAGAGTAGAAAACCCATCTGCAAACAATGTGCTGAACATATTGATATGTAACGCCTGCACCAATACATTGGAAATGTAAGACACAACGTTCCTGTCATTTTTTTACCATAAATCTAATTATGTTTTTGTTGGTTACGGGTCGTCTGATGAAGCCTAAAGAAAGAAGAATAGGCTGTGTTGGGACCATGACACTCTTCGTTTAAGTTTTAGGACCAATTTTGTAGAACACTGAAAAAATTACGTATTTTTGTCATGAGTTTAAAAATGTTACAATTTTTTTGGTATTTAGAGGAAATATTTGTTTTCATTAATCAATATACTAATTATTTTGCTGAGAAATTATCTTCTTTCCCCAGAATGTCTTTATCGACTTTTATTTTTCTGTTATACCAGTTTTAAATTGGGGTCAACTGTGACCCCATAATACCAGTTACGTTTTAAAAAAGGTGAATACCAGTTAAGAGTTAAGTATGGACTATTTCTTCAGTTGTTTTTGTTGTGGCTAATGCACATTTCGCTTCCCATGTCATTGAAAAAAAAGTTTTACTAAATAATTAAACTTACAGAATTCATGCTATCTATTGCTTTATGGTCCATCTCTAATTCAAGATCATTATTTTTCGACGGCATCTTTGAATATTCCCCCACAACCGCAGCCAACCCTTGCAGGGCCAGACCTGGTTCTCCGCTTTTTGCTAATTCTAGAACATCGTCCATTTTGTTTCCGACTGCATCGCTTATGTCTTTAGCGGATACTGTGTCGCTAAGATTTAGCATTTCCTTTACCTACAACCAAAAATTGCATGTAATGGGTGCTCTGGAAGAATCGAAGTACACAATATTTTAGCTATACTATTATACCGTAACGTCGCTTTTATTGCTGGGGATTTTTTTCATTGCCTGAAAAGAACCGTGGCTGTGTTTAGGAAAACAGGTTCTATACAACAAAAAAAAGGAGCAGGAATACCATCTGTAAGAACAGAAGAACTTGTTGCAAACGTTCGTGAAATAAAGCAAAATACGCCAACAAATTGTATAAGACGCCTGTCCCAAGAAGTGGGAAGATCTTACGGAACAAGTAGGACTATTCTTAAGAAGCAGCTAAATTTATTTCCTTATAAAGCGCAAGTATTCCAAGAAATACAAGCCGCCATTTTGAAAGACGCAGGAATTACTCTCAATGGTTTACCCAAAATTTATTGGGAATAAATGATTTATTAGACCTGATATTTTTTTCGGATGAAGCCTGGTTCAACCTTTCCGGTTATGTGAATTCTCAGAATACATGCATGTGGAGTAGTGAAAATCTCCATTTTTTTGTAGAGTCCACATTGCACCCTCAAAAAATTGGTGTCTGGTTAGCTGTTTCCCGAAGAAGAATTGTTGGTTCTATTTTTTTCCATGACACAGTTACAGCACAGCGGTATAGAGACAATATTTTGAATCCATTTGTGGAGCAATTACTTGACGACGAACTACGTTTTGGATATTTTCAACAGGACGGTGCAACCGCCCATACAGCCGCCGAAACTATTAACTACTTACGCAATTTTTTTGACGACAGATTGATCAGTTTTCGATCAGACATTGAATTCCCACCTAGATCACCTTGTTTAACGGTTATGGATTACTTCGTTTTTCCTCATTTAAAGAACACTATTTTTAAAACACCAGTTGCAAATTTAGAACAATTACAAGAAAGGATTATCCAAGAATGTGGTAACATTTCTCTAGAGATGCTGGTCAACACTTTCGAAAATATTATGAGACGTGTGAATTTATGCTTGGAGCATGGCGGTGGCCAATTTCAGCAATTTATGTAATTCTTTTTCTTTCTGAACAGGGTGTTTCATTAAGGTCGAAGACCGGCCAATCTCGGAAACTACTGGGCATAGAAACACAGGATTTTGATTGATAAAAAAAAGTGGCCATGAGAAAATTCTGGAAATAATTTTCAAGTTCCGCATTTTGCCGTAACTGAAAAGTAAATTTTTAAATTTTACATAACTCCGAAAATTCCACATTAAGGTATATGTTTGATAACACCATTTTAAAGCTTGGACAATTATGCATCATTTTGGTCTTATGCTCATTGGCGTACCGACTTTAATAAGAGTGGGGAAAGCTGTTGAAAGTGTAATCATTTAAATCGCTGTAACTTATAAACGACTTATCCGATTTTAGCAAACTAAAGACTGTTTGGAAGAGAAATGTATGCACTTTGACCAATCGTATTTAGTTGTCCATAATAGTTCTAAAAAAAATGCTAGAGGGCGCAATTTGCAATAACAATACATTTTTTGATTTTCCTCCGAAAAAATAAGTCATACGGTATAATTATGATACCATAATCGAAAAGTAGATGAAATTTGCTAGAAAAAATATTAAAACCGCAGCTCGATATCTCCGTTCGTTTCTGAGTTATTGCCAAAACAATAATTTTTAACACAAATTGCGCCCTCTAGCAATTTTATTGGAAACTATTTTGTACCATTAGATACGACAATTGAAGCTTCTTGCAAACAAGCTTACATTTAGTAAAATCGGATAAGTTGTTTAGAAGTTACAGCGATTTTAATGTTTAAACTTTCAATAGGTTCTCCCACTCTTATCAAGTGAAACTGTAAACATTAAAATCGCTGTAACTTCTAAACGACTTAACCAATTTTACTAAATTTAAGCTTTTTTGGAAGGGAAAGGTAAGTACCTTTAATTGTCGTATCCAATGTACAAGATAGTTTCTAATAAAATTGCTAGAGGGCGCAATTTATCTTAAAAATTATTGTTTTGGCAATAACTCTGAAACGAACGGAGATATCGAGCTGCGGTTTTAATATTTTTTCTAGCAAATTTCATCTCCTTCTCGATTATGGTATCATAATTATACCGTATGATTTATTTTTTCAAAGGAAAATCAAAAAATGTATTGTTATTGCTAATTGCGCCCTCTAGCATTTTTTTTTTTGAGAACTATTATGGACAACTAAATACGATTGGTCAAAGTGCATACATTTCTCTTCCAAACAGTCTTTAGTTTGCTAAAATCGGATAAGTCGTTTATAAGTTACAGCGATTTAAATGATTACACTTTTAACAGCTTCCCCCACTCTTATTAAAATCGGTACGCCAATGAGCACAGGACCAAAATGATGCATAATTGTCCAAGCTTTAAAATGGTGTTATCAAACATATACCTTAATGTGGAATTTTGGTTCGGAGTTATGTAAAATTTAAAAATTTACTTTTCAATTACGCCCTCTTGCGGCAAAATGCGGAACTTGAAAATTATCTCCAGAATTTTCTCATTGCCACTTTTATTATCATTTTTCTTTTCCTGAGTTTCTATGCCAAGTAGTTTCCGAGATATGGACGCTCTTCGACCTTAATGAAACACCCTGTATATTCTTACTTTGTTAATTTTGTAAACAAGAAAAATAAATTTTATTTGTCTACTTATTTTATTACTAATTCGTTTGGCATATCATATCATAATATGAATTTGACAAAATTTTAACCTAGATTTGGTTAGATATATCGTCTCCAAATCATTCTGATCTAAACCAAGCTCTACGTTTTTTAATCCAAGCCCTCTTAGATGCAAATAATTTTTGCTCGCACGGTATTATATGAAACGGACCGCTCAAAATAAACCCCTTATCCCAGAATCAGAAAATTGTCTTTTTTTTATAATGTAGCCCTAGCTAAGAAGGAATTCCTCCTAAGGAGTAAAAGCGGGGGTTGATTTTTTATAGGAATTTCTGTATTCTTTATGTATGAATCTAAAACTGCTGGGGGTCTAAAAATCGGCATATAATTTTCTTTAATAAAATAATAATACTACACGTCTTTCGCAAATATTCAAAGTTCAGTTAGACAGAGTTGAGAGAATTACCTACAATTGTCTACAATTTAAAGCTATATTGCTGGATATTGGTACGATGCTTACTCGGTGTTAAAATATGCAAGTACGTAGTATGAAAGTGTAGGAAATTTTTGCCCTGAAGGGGTAGAACTGAAGGGGTTAATTTTCCAACGCAACTTCTAGATAAAACGATATAATTAAAAAATGTTAGCCTAAAAAAATATTTTTCTTGTGAAACAAATAAACAAGTGTTTGTTTGAAGGTGGTAAACAATAAAGCAATATCAAAAAAATTACCTTGTCGGACTTCCATTGTCTTTATTTTGTTACTTAACACAACGTTTCGGTTAGTTAGTATCTCTAACCATTTTCAAGTGTAAACTAAATTATTATTCTAAGGCTACTCTCTTAAATACTATCCATGTGAAATGAAGCTTGATGACTCCGCCTACGTGCTGGAGTGTGAAGTTTTGGACACGAGACAGCACTGGAAAAACGAATATTCAAGGAAGCAGCTTTCATAAATCAAAATACACATATATTCAGTAAACCAAGTATAGATATCCCAATATCTGAAAGCCTCTTCTTGTCCAAAACCAACAGCTCAAACTTCACACTCCAATAAGCACGTAGGGGGAGTCATCAAGCTTGGATAGTATTTAAGACAGTGTAGCCTTAGAATTATAATTTAGTTTTCACTTGAAAAAGGGTAGAGATACTAACTAACCGAAACGTTGTGTTAAGTAACAAAATAAAGACAATGGAAGTCCGATAAGGTAATTTTTTTTTGAAATAAACAAGTGTTTTGACATTTACAAATATTTTCCCCCGAGCGGATGAAAAAAGAAGAAGAGAGGGTATAAAACTTTAGGTATGGAGTATTGTATATGAATGTTTTAGAGTCTAGAATGGTAAAAAAAAACTAAACATTTTATATTGGGAAATAATAATTTAAGGGTCTGGGCATTTCACACAAAAACTGTAAAGCTACATGTATATAAAAAATTATTTTTATCCGCGGTGATTATAGGCATACAAAGCAAGCTTTTTAACTGCTTTAAAATAAAATTTGCTACTTTTTATGCGCAATTGAGAACAGTGAGACGTTTCAAACAATCTTTTAGTTTTGAAAAGTTTCACCTTAAAATGGGGAAAAATAAATTAACCAATCTATTAGTAGTAGTAGTAGTAAGTAAGGGGAGGTTCTGAAACCTGGCAAGTAGACCAATGACGATGCTTATTGCCTATACCAGAATTTTCCCTCAGTTACTTTAACCATCTTGGCCCTCGTCCTGCCCTCCTTATGATGGCAAGTATGTCGCTCCAGGCTAGGGCCGTGATTTCTTCCTTTTGGAGAGCCGCCGATCCTAGCACCTGGTGCCTGAGTATTTCCTGGGCGTCGCAGGTGCCCAGAAAAGGCAGCGGGTTCTGTTCTTCCTCCAGGCATCTAGCACAGATGGGGCCCTCTTCGACACCAATAAGTGCTAGGTGCTTCCTCAGCTTGCAGTTTCCGGTCAGTATCTCAATTAATGGGTTTAGGATACATCGTCTTCTGTTTAAATTCCACTCCAGCCTAGCCTTGCTTGGCCAAGCTATGAAATCCTCAGCTTGTCTGCACCCAATCAATCATTCGCCATTGTTCAGCCACCTGCTTTTTAGTTATTCCTATAGCCGGCTCAAGTCCAAGGAATCGGGTATCAGCTCCACGTCTGGCAAGTTCATCAGCTACCTCGTTGCCCTAAACCCCCCCCCTGGTGTCCAGAAATCTAGACCAGGTTTACTTCCTTTCTCCTCGAGAGTATCTCCAAGGCATCGACGCATTCTCGAAAAAGGTTGGTTGTGCCTCTTGGTTTACAGATGGACTTTAAAGCAGCTTATTGGCTTTCGGAGCAGACATATACTGCGGCCCCTCGCAGTCCCTGACTTCTGCCATGCTGGCCATCATTAAGATGCCAATCAATCTAAGTTGATTGAAGTATTTAGTTTGTATTTGTACATTTCACTTATTTGGTAAAAATGCTACTTGAGCAAAAAAAAGCAAAATGCTTCTTATTCCCTTAGTTATAAAAATATTTACCTCCACAGTAGCATCTTGTTTCTGAGTGTATCCGCTTTGATTTTCAATCATAGTTATTTGTACAGATGCTCCAGCTGGTAAATAGAATACTTGACTTTCTAATTTATCAGTCTTCGTAAGCAGTACAGCTGAAATGTAAAAACGTATTTAAAACGATTAATGACTAATCGAGTTCATACCGGCCGACCAGTCTCGCTTATAATATCTTAATGCCATAGCCTCACTGGAATGAAATTATAAATATGTACTAAGTAAATATTATTATACAGGGTCGCTTTTATGTATGGAAACGGTCGATTATTTGCTAAAGTAAGATAGCTAGCGAAAAATGTTAAATACAAAACTTTAAGGGTTTTTAAAAATCTATTATACTGCATATGAAGTAAGTATACAGGATCAGTCAAAAAGCCATGGAAGAACAAAGTTACTTTATTTTAAATAGAACCCCCTGTATATTATTCAATATTTCAATTATTTACAAAATTCTAAAAAAAAATGTTTAGCGCACCACATACCCAATCTCAACCGTTTTCAAGATATCGAGTTTCGAATATCGCTTTCAAATAAATTATTACATTAATTAATTTTCTAGTCCATCAAGTTACCTTAGAAAATATTTATCTCCATAACAATGTTGTTTTGTTATCTTGACAACAGGTATGCCAAAAATACTTACATTTACAATTTGTGAACAATTTTCGCGTAAAAATGACACGTTTAAGTGATGCCGAGCGCATTGAAATTTTAATGATGATAGGGTACGGCGATAGAACACGGAGTTTTACCCAAGTGGTGAATATTTTTAATTAATTGCATCCAGATCGGGAACCTATAACTAAATCAACTGTTTTCAAAACATTGCAGCGTTTTCATGAAACTGGAAGTGTGAAAGATCGACCAAAAAGTGGAAGACCGGTAAGCGTTACTAATGAAGAAAATTCTCTAAATGTAATGTTAGATGTGGTAGAAAATCCAATAAATTGGACGCAACAGCGGGCTTTAAATCATAATATGAGTCAATATTCCATTTAAAAAATTACCAAAAGAGAAAAAATCAAACCATCTAAAATTCATTTGGTACAAGAACTGAGTGAAGACGATTTTGATCGCAGAATTCAGTTTTGCGAAATCATTATGGATAAATTGAATCAAAATGTCAACTTTGTCAACCACATTTTATTGTCTGATAAATCAACGTTTTATTTAAACGGGCACGTAAATCGACACAACTGTAGATATTGGTCAGACCAAAATCCACATTGGATGGAACAAGTTCATACCCAACGACATCAAAAAATCAATGTTTGGTGTGGCATTATTGGAAGAAACGTCATAGGACCCTATTTTATACATGGAAATTTGAACTATGAACGATATTTATTACTTTTATAAGAGAATATTGTTCCACAGCTCAGACGATTATTCCCGAACCATAATAATCCCAATTTACCGGCTGAACAAATATGGTTTCAACAAAATGGGTCTTCACCACATTTTGGACGGATGGTGAGGGAGTATCTAGAGGAAACTTTTCATGGTAAATGGATTGGGCGCAGAGGTGCAATTGAATGGCCTGCTAGGTCTCCTGAAATGACCTCTTTTGACTTTTTCCTGTGGGGCCATATCAAAAATGTAGTGTACAAAATTAGGCCACAAAATATAGAAGATTTGCAACAAAGAATAATGCATGAAATTTCCAGTATTGCTCCCAATATCCTTTGAGATTCACTACAAAATTTTGTTCACCGAATTCATTACTGCCAGGAGGTAAACGTTGGACACTTTGACAGTGGCGGTTGCTCTATAAGGCCGCGTGGCCGGGCGCCCCTCCTAGGAATTTTAAAATAATAGACAAATTAAATAAAAAAAAAAGTACCTTGTCGGACTTCCATTGTCTTTATTTTGTTACTTAACACAACGTTTCGGTTAGTTAGTATTTCTAACCGTTTTCCAGTGTAAACTTGAGTTACAGACAATATTTTGGGAAAGTGTTCAGACGGTGAAAATAAGAGAAATAAACCCATATGTTTTAGTTCTGTAACGATAGTGCGATGCGCGCAGTTAATGAATATCGACGTCGTTTTCCAAATCAAATAGTTCCTAATTATTGAAGATTTTTTCAAAAAGTATTTGCAAGTGCTCAGGAAACTGGAATGTTTCCAAGCGTGAGAATTGTTTCTGAAAGAGTGCAGGGTCTAGATGTGGAAAATGAAGAAATGGATATTGTCGCAGAGAACTCAGGTATAAGTACGAGACGGGTTGCAAATGAACTTTATATACCATCACATCTAGTCGTATAGGAGTCACTTAGAAACAACGGTTTAAAACCTTTTCACGTTCAACCCGTTCAACATCTTCTAAATGGTTATCTTGCTTCAAGGGTACAATTTTGTGAATGGATCCATCAAAATCGAAGTCTGCATACATACATTTTATTTAGCGATGAAGCTCAGTTCACTCGTAATGGAATTAATAATTGCCACAATAAACATCGGTGGTCAGATGATAACTTGCATGCTACATTTGAACGAAACTTTCAACATCAATTCAGTTTTAATGTCTGGTGTGGAATGCTCAACGACCAGTTGTTTGGTTCATTTGAAATGGATGGGCGTCTTACTATAAAGAAGGATATTTATGGTTTTTGGTAGACTATTTAATACATATTTTGGTTGATGTTTCGTTAAATGTTCGATAACGAATGTACTTCCAACATGATGAAGCCATACCTCATTTTAATCCCCGTGTACGAAATTTCTTGAATTATCGTTTTTCTAATCGCTGGATTGGCAGAGGTGGTCCGCAAGTTTGGCCACCGAGGTCACCAGACTTAAACCCGCTTGATTATTGCCTTTGGGGATGGATGAAATCGCTAGTATATAAAACACGGGTGGAAACGAGAAAAGCACTCCGCGATCGAATTTTTAATGCTGCAGCTTTTATAAAAAGACAATCTCCACTTAATCCAACGTGCTACCCGAGCGATTGACAAACGTGCCGAAAAATGTATTGAAGTTGGTGGAGGGGTTTTTGAGAATATTCTTTAAGTAAGTTTGTACTGCAGTTCCTGCAATTATTCGCTTTGAAAATAAAAATTAACTTACAAAAACTTTAGAACCTATTAGTTCAGAAATTTTTAAAAATCGAACTAGAACATAGGTTTATTTCTCACATTTTCTCCCTCTGATCACATTCCCAAAATATTTTATTATTAAGCTATGTCAAAATAACGTTAACGTGTCTTACTTTCAGACACCAACTACGTTTTCAAAAATACTTATTTTATGAAGTTACCTTATACAGGGTCAAAAACAAATAAACTCTGCATCGCATGCGACCAAGTTTTAATAGCCCAATTTTGATTTTGCAGAAAAACACACATTTAATATGGCGTAATATGGCGCTACTTTAAAGAAAATGTATCTGAAATAAAGCATTGTCAAAACTAAAAAGTTTTATGTAGGTTGCTGCGCTTTTCTCCCCAAACACCCTGTATAGCAACTATTTAAAACTAAGATATTTTAGAAAACTTCTTTGAACCCTTTCAATGCGATCAAAGTGCACTTGATACTATGGAGACCATACACAACCGAGGCGTACTCCATTTAGCTCTTACAAATGCATTAAAAAATATTTTTAGTATATGACAATTTAAAAAATCACGAGAATGTCTTATTATAAGCAAGGCAGATGAAAACGAGATGTTTTTACTAATCTATAATGAAAATATATGAAATACCTTTTTTGTCCTTCACAGAATATATTTCGAAAGTGTTATCTCCTGGAAAATACATACATTTTGCTTGAAATCCAGTATTGAATGCTATGCCTGAAGGCGGGTCGATGGTACAGTGCTTTAAAGGTGGTGGAAGTTTGGTATCCAGGGTGATTTCAGCAGAAAGGGCTACACCTTTTTCTCCTAAGAAATATTTAATTCAAGAAAAATAATAAGCAATATTTAATGGATCATCAATCATCTTAAGAATAAGCTTTCAGAAATGTCTCTCCTTCCGTGAGAGCAAAAATTATTTGCATCAAAGCGGGCTTGGATTAAAAAACGTGGGGCTTGGTTTATATCACAATGATATGGGGACGATGTATCTAACCAAATCTAGGTTAAAATTTTGTCAAATTCATAATATAGGACATGATATGCCAAACTTATGAGTAATAAAATAAGTAGACAAATACAAATTTATTTTTGTTGTTTACAAAATCAACCAAGTAAAAATATACAGAAAGAAAAAGAAAAATAATTACATAAATTGCAAAATGGGCATTTTCACTACTCCACATGCGTGTATTCTGAGAATTCACATAACCGGAGAGGTGGAACCAGGCTTCATCCGAAAAAAATGTCAGGTCTAATGAATCATTTCTTTCCAATAAATTTTAGGTAAACCATTGAGGGTAATTCCTGCGTCTTTCAAAATCTGCGGCTTGTACTGTGCGAGCAAAAATTATTTGCATCAAAGAGGGCCTTGCATCTAAGGACGTAATGCTTCGCCGTAGAGCTTAATACCTGTTGGGTGTCAGTAACTACCTGAATTAACAATCAATCAGTTGTTCCGTCATCTTTGACAGTCGTTACAAGTAATTTGATTCATCGCTAATTTTTCCAATTTCTTGAACAATTCACACAATGGGCTTTACGGAACAGCACAAAACATTCATGGTTGAAGCGTATTTTCGAAACGGGGTTAAAGTAAATGGTGAGTGGCAGTACAATCCGGGTTTGAGCATGGACGATTTTCACGAACATTTTCCTAACGTTGCTTTTATTGCTGGAGGTTTTTTTTATCATTGCCTGAAAAGAACCGTTGCTGTGTTTTGGGAAACAGGTTCTATACAACACAAAAAAGGAGCAGGAAGATCATCTGTAAGAACAGAAGAACTTGTTGCAAACGTTCGTGAAAAAATGCAAAATACGCCAAGAAATTGTATAAGGCGCCTGTCCCAAGAAGTGGGAAGATCTTATGGAACGTGCAGGACTATTCTTAAGAAGCAGCGTAATTTATTTCGTTTTAAAGTGCAAATATTCCAAGAAATACAAGCCGCAGATTTTGAAAGACGCAGGAATTACTCTTAATGGTTTACCTAAAATTTATTGGAAAGAAATGATTTATTAGACCTGACATTTTTTTCGGATGAAGCCTGGTTCCACCTCTCCGGTTATGTAAATTCTCAGAATCCATGTAATTATTTTTCTTTTTCTTTCTGTACATTCTTACTTTGTTAATTTAGTAAACAACAAAAATAAATTTGTATTTGTCTACTTATTTTATTACTCATTAGTTTGGCATATCGTGTCATAATATGAATTTTAACCTAGATTTGATTAGATATATCATCCCCATATCATTGTGATCTAAACCAAGCCCTACGTTTTTTAATCCAAGCCCTCTTTGATGCAAATAATTTTTGCTCGCACGGTACATCCACAATATATACCTACCTTTTGTTTCCACTTTAACTGTGTATATAATATTTTCTTGTAAAGCACCAGCTTTTATGTAACACGTGTCTCCTTTCCTACTAGGATCCTTTAACTTTGTGTAATCAAATGCCATACGTTTTGCTAAAATTTAAATGAAAATAATGTTACTTCGTTAATAATAATACTAATGATTCTGCCACAACATTATGTCCCTGGATGTAGTTATGTAACTATATACAAGCAAAGCCATTTTTTGGAAGATGTCTTGAAGAATTTAAAAGCCCAAATAAAGAAATAGTTATTTATTATACAAGGGAAAAAACTCGGGAAAAAAATATTAGATTTTAGCTTGAGGCTGTATTGTCACACAAAAAACAAAAACAAAAAACCGAGAGCTAAAATCTAATATTTTTCCCGTGTACCTACAATACCTCAGATAGTGCTTGGTCTGAGTACAATACACTATTTTTTTCTGTTACGGGAAAAACGACGATTTAATATTAAAAAACATATTAGGTATTTTAATATATTAAAGTCAGAAAAGTATCGATGCAAAATTTGAATTTTTAAACTAGTAGGCTATTTTACTTATTGCGACAATTGGACCTGCGTTGCTAAGGAGACCTTTAAAATAATCAAATATCTGTCAATTTAATTCTGTGATTTTTAATTTAAAAATTAAGAATTTTTACTGGTTGTTTAGTAGTTATTTCGAATAATATAAAGTAAAATGTCTGGTTCCTCGTTTTCTCTGACTCCACCGGAATTAGTAGAAGCAGCGAAAGTAGCGTCACAAAAATTATTGCCAGCTAAATCGCGCAAAATTTACGAAACCGGGTATTCAAGATTCATGGAATGGAAGATGAAAAAGACATGCAGTTCTTTGTCGGGGACGGTGTTATTAGCCTATTTTTCGGAATTGGCACAACAACAAAAGCCATCAACAGTGTGGTCGAATTATTCAATGATTAAAAATGATGAAAAAACTAATAACATTTCTCAAACAAAATGGGAAAGGTTACACCTTTGTGAGTGATTTTTTAAATAATGCTCCCGATGAAGTTTATTTAATGGCCAAGGTTGTTGTTTTATTTGTGATTGCAGGAGCTTGTCGAATTTGTGAAATCAGCCCGGTAACATAAGATGATATTGAAGATTCGGGAACGTTATTAATTGTGAAAATTAAGCAAACAAAGAATGATGTAAACAGGAAATTTGTAGTTACTGAAAAATAATATATTAAATTTTACCAAATGTACTTATCCCTTCGTCCAACAGCAGCAAGGGATCGTCTCCTATTTAATGCCTATCACAATGGAAAATGTATCAATCAGGTCGTGGGTAAATTTTTTTATAAGATACCTCAAATAGTAGCTAATTTTCTTCAACTTGAAAATGTTAAATTATATACAGGTCATTCATTTCGAAGATCGTCTTCTACACTTTTAGTTAAATCTGGGGGAGACTTGATGACACTAAAGAAATATGGCGGTTGGAAGTCATCAACAGTCGCTGAAGGGTATGTTAATGAATCGGTAGCACTGCAGAGGACAGAAATAGCTAATAAAGTGTTTAGAACGTGTGGCAGTGCTGAAATAACACCCGATTTGCAACCAGGTACATCAACGGCAGTTCTGTCCAAAGCAGAAGAAATAGTATATTACGTACAGAGGTGGAAAGTGTTTCATTACTGTCGAGAGTTAGATAGTAACTATATCTCGGAGACAGTAATGAAACTTTTCACCGAGGTTTGTATATTATTTTATTTACAACCCCATCCTACATCCACTTCTTATAATTTTTAACTAAGAATATTATTAAAAGAAAAATGTCATTTTGACGTAGTATTATAGAAAATATACAGTGTGTGTATAAAGTCTGGAAACGGCTTAATAACATCACAATTTACTGGCCGATTTAAACCAAATTTGGTACAGTTGTGTAAGAGGATCTAACGCACCGAATGACGATATTGGCGTTGTTGCCAGCTTTTTAGTTTGACTGGAATTCGAACGAATTTTATATTTTTAAATATAACACCCAGTATATTTTTACATTTTTAAATTCCACATAAAATTATAATTATTTTTTATTAAATGCATTATTAGTCTATACTTCATAGTTTCCGAGATATTGACTCTCGAAAAGTGACATTTTTGAACTTTGACAGCTTATAACTTTCTAACAGTACGTCTTAGAGCAAAACGGCTTACATGTCCCTATCTTCAATTTTTATTATCTTCCCAAAAAATCAACTTCCAGTTAAACCGGAACAACTATATTTCCTGCTTTCGAGTTACATCCGGTTTAACCGGAAGTTGATTTTTTTGGGAAGATAATAAAAATTGAAGATAGGGACATGCAAGCCGTTTTGCTCTAAGACGTACTGTTAGAAAGTTATAAGCTGTCAAAATTCAAAAATGTCACTTTTCGAGAGTCAATATCTCGGAAACTATGAAGTATAGACTAATAATGCATTTAATAAAAAATAACTATAATTTTATATGGAATTTAAAAATGTAAAAATATACTGGGTGTTATTTTTAAAAATATAAAATTCGTTCGAATTCCAGACAAACTAAAAAGCTGGCAACAACGCCAATATCGTCATTCGGTGCGTTAGATCCTCTTACACAACTGTACCAAATTTGGTTTAAATCGGCCAGTAAATTGTGATGTTATTAAGCCGTTTCCAGACTTTATACACACACTGTATATTAAAAAAATCAAATAAATTTACAAGTAGGCATATTTTCAAATTAGGCGACGGTTGTCAAGGAAACGTTTGTTTGAAATTAAAACAATAAACGTCAGTTCAAGTTTGATCTTTTGCGATCAATACAATAAAGTTAAAAAATTAATGGAAGAAAAATCAATGGAGTGTACCCCGCCGGAAATAGGAGGAGCCGCTGAATGAAATGATACAATTTTAGTTAAAATATCACATTTTAGTGGACTGAAAATGAGGGCGGGGAATCAGGGTGGGAAGTCAGGGCGGGAAGTAGAGGTAGAGGTAATGTGACACTTCCCAACCTTCAGTAAAGTTAGTAATGTCAACATTACATGTATTATGGTTGTAAATAAATAAATTAAAATGATTTCGTATTCATCACCTGCCAGCGATATTATTTTCAGCGTTTTTTTCTCGAAAACGGTTAGATTTATCCAAACAAAAGTGTTATACCTTTTTTATGTCAAAAGGTTAGGAGAATAAAAATATTCAGTCAAAATGCACATACAGTGTAGAACAAAAAGTTGGGACCGTTCAAATAAAAGTATCACTGAGAGAAAATTCTACTGACCATAATTAAAGTTTTAATTACCATAACTAAATTATCTCAGTTAAATGGGGGACAGCTAAAGTCATTTGCTCTCATAACTAAATTCGTATTTCTACTTTTACTTCATCTGCTATAGTAAGATACTTTAATAAACTCTAGTAGCTGTGGTTTTAGCTATTGTAATTAAAGTACTTTAATTATTACTAATATACCGTATTAAAGCTTATTGTTAAACATTAGCTATGCTTATTAAAGTACTTTAGTTATCACAGGTATAGGATATTAACAGTCACTATAAGCACTACTTCTGGCATTGTAACTTTATATAATAACGGCAACTCTGTTATTTAATACCCGTAATAAATTATTGATGTTATTGTAACTAACTCTGCTAATTATGGAAGAATTATGCTTTAGTTATGGTAGCAAAAAAATTAATAGCCCCAGTAAAAAACTTTAATTATGGTGCCCTTTATTGGCTCCTTCGCCATTTTTTACTTTTCTTTCATTTTTACATTAAAAACGCAGAAAAATTGCCGATTAGAAAACAACCATGAGAAAAAATTAAATTATTGTTTAAGAGAAACACTAGTTACGCCTTGACCATTAAATATTTTATCAATATTTCCTTTTTTTTTTTGTTTTCTTAAAAAACCAAAAAACGAAATTTGGTCCAACTTGCCCATATTTCCTTTTCTGCTTTTCTTAGTTAATAAATCCAACCCTTTTTTTTTACTTAAAACTATAGGTTATATTATTATTATTGTACTCCAATGACCGGCCGATTTTTGGATAAAACGGAGCAGTAAAGAAATATTGACCAAAAATGAAATGGCGAATGCGACACTGGTGTTTGCTATAAAACACCAACCCATGTTTTCTATATTGATAATTTACTATCGGCATTTTTTGCTTTATCTGAATTTTTAGTTCTTAAGCCTGTAAAGGAAAAAAAAAACGTAATACAATATAATTTAAAAATACATTTTCTAAACCAGACAATAAACTAGACTTATTTACTTAAAAAAATTATAAGCATTAAATATTGGTTTCTGTTAAAAATTGTTGACCTATACAATAAGGTGTAAAAACACAATATATATTTTTATTTTTTGTTTATTTTCTACAAAAAATATAAACAACATAGTAGGTAGGTACATAAAAATAAGTTATAGGTATCCTAAAACTACTTTTATGTAATAAATAATACACTTGCAGACAAAAATATGGTATCTGGTTCATATGATAATTGAGAAGCGACAGTATCAGTTGAACAAGTTGATTCAGTCTCTGCAGTCTAGAAAGAAATATTAACAATAATTGGATAACATAAATTTCAGAAATAGTATTCATTCTATATTCTATAGATAATAATATAACATTTTTTTTGCAGTTTCATAAAATTCAATTTCAGCCGACTCCACATAGGGCCTATGCCAAAATCCGAAAAATTCAGTATATCCATTGATACAAATAATAATAATTACCAATAAAATAAACTACGGTTTTTTCTTTGGGAACCCCCCTCACGAAATCCGCCACTGATTCAACTGAGTGTATCGTATTATAAGGAAAAGGTTAGGGTTCAAACTATCAAATAAACATTACTACCTTACCTAGGAATTGTATTAAAAACTATCTAATAGCAGAAACAAGTAATGGTGGGTGATTAGTAAATTGAGCCAGGAAGTGCGTAAAAGCAACTAATATCATGCGTCTTTCACAACCTAATAAACTTCAAATTAATAATATAGAACATTTTTCTTACCTTCAAATGCTTCCAAAAAATACCCCAATCACCAGGAAATGGATTTGTAGGCCATTTGTTTCTTCTCACCAACAGAGCACAAAACGCTAAGTTCGAACCTCTCTCAAAAACACGTCAGACTAATGAATACCACGTTGACGCGCGGCGGGAAGACCAAACCGAAAGCGATGATGCGCTTTTTAAGCCACCGAACGTTGTCGATCATATCCGATGTATTCAACAGAGCGGCGACTTTAGTTGTCGTTATTAAAGACTTAAGTTAGAATAATGTAAAGGTTTAGTTATAGTAGTAATGTCATTTACGGCAGTTATTAAACGAAAATTATTATTAGACTATAATTAACATAACTAACAGTATAAATTATCAATGCTAAACACCTACATTAGGGTAGTCTTATAAATCCCAATTAACCCGTAATCTGATAGTAACTTGTTACTTCTATTATGTAGAAATATGCTGGCAGTAATAAAAAAATTTCAGGAAGATGAGTTTAGTTGTTACAAATAGATCATCTTAGTGTCAGTATTAAAAAAACAGCTGTGCCAATTAAAGGTTTAATTATAGTTATTAATAAAATAGCTGGGTTGTACTTTAATTAACCGATTTTCCTCAGCGTAGGCTCCTCTGTGGCGCCCTTTACAAAATGCGAAAAAACGGTGGGCAAATTTGTATTGCTCATCCCAAAAAAGCTTCATATACGAGATTTCGTCAAAATATTATGAGCGTGGCAAAAGGTATTGCAAAAACTGCAAATAAAATTTAACTTTAACATCCTGTAATTCCGTTGATAATCACTTTTCGACAAAAATGTTATAGAAAGAGATAGCATTTATTTTCGGTCTAGAATTGTTCCCTTAATTATTTGCTCATAATTTCCGGACATCCTGTATAATAAATAAGTTATTATTGAAAACACAAAAATCAAATAAACCGACTTGGTTTATGACCTTCTAATAGAGCAATCGCCTTAAACACCTTGTATTTGCAACATAAAAGACTCTTGTACAAATAATCGTAAATAAAAAATTACACTTACAGTTTTCTATAGTCCAGTAATAATATACATCGGAGCTAAAATCCTCACAATACATACAATTCACCTGAACTATTGCAGGGACATTAGTTAAAACTCTATCCGACTTTGGTACGCAGTTTTTTATACACCTGAAAACAAGGAGGATTTAAAAGGTCTTTAATCCCACACGATTATAGTAGATATTAATAATGTTAATTCTAAAATGACCAAAGTAATACAATTATTTACTAAATCATGCAGGATCATTAATAGAGCTCACGATGTCTAGGTATATTGTCTCCGTAAAAGGAAAATCTTAATTTTAATGCTATAGGTATTTTGACAAAAGTACTTATGTCCGCTTCAAAGATTATCTAAAATCAAAAAGAAATTTGTTATTTTATTGCACTTTTTTATTTCATTCGGCAATACGTTAAAACATTTTGTAAAGCACGTTTCACGAAAAATGGATACGACTTAATGACTGCAGTAAAACTACCTGGGTCGGTCCCACTGTGTCGACAAGAGCTTGGCAATAAACAAGTGAAGTATAAAGGGACGGACTGTAGATAATTATATAGATATTTAGTTTATATAATTTAATAAGGATGAGTTTCTAAGGAAAACAAGTAATGATATGATTATAATAATGTAATCGAATGAAATAACATTTTTTTTAAATATTACTAGTCATATTTATTTACATTTATAATGTCATTCTATAGGTAGTTCTGTTTTGCTATCGCTATCGCTATCCTCATCAAAATTAATTATAATTGGATTAATTATACGATCCAGACTAATATACGAATTTTCTACAGTTATTACGTGACGGACCGATTTTTCCAACTACCTGGGGGAATATCATTAAAGCATTTTCGTATTAATTCCACAACACTAGAACTCAAAGTAGGAGAAATATTTTCAGACCTAACCAGTGATTTTAACTGGTGCCACATATGCTCTATGGGGTTAAAAATGCAATAACAGGGTGGGAGCCGTAGCACTGTATGTCCAATTTCTTTTGCCAATGTGTCCCAAACACATACTTTTTTATACAAAATGTCTTTAAAACTTCTAAAAGATCACTTTGTTTATAACTTTTTTCAAAATATATATATATCATTCGCCGCCATGTAGTTCTGAATCTCCAATTTAATATTATTTGAGCTTGGAGCTTTATGTAATTGGCGACTGTGATAGCTCGCATTGTTCATTACTATCACGCTATTCTGAGGAATGTTTGGTAAAAGACAATTCTTGAACCATTCCTTAAAAAGTTCGGCCGTTGTATCTTCATGGTAGTCCACACTAGAGTCTTTAATGTTTTTTGCAGAAAGCCACAAGGCATTTGGAACCCAACCGTTTTCTGACCCAGCATCTAAATTGGTTATTCTTTTTCCTTTATTTGACGGAGCTTTTGTTTTACACTTATCGGAAGAATTAGACCAGCCTTTGGATCAGTGGCGTAACTAACGCCCCCGCAGACCCCGCATTGCGGGGGGGCGCAGCAAAGCCAGGGGCGCCCTTACGTTCCTTGATGAAAAAATAAAAAAAATGGAAAATCGACGTTATGGGTATATAAAAAAAATCAGGAAATAATAAAATAATTCAAAGCGGTTTGCTTAGTTTGTAAGATAGTTGTATAGTAAAAATAGCAGACTTATGCATAAATAAATGTATGTTTAATACATTCCAACTTTCAAACTAAATATAATTCCCCTCTCATATATATTTTAAGACTGTTTTCTTACCTCAGTGAGTACACAACTGAACTTTTAGGTCTGTTTTAAATATAACATTGATTTTTTTTAAATTGCAGTACATTATTTTGACAACAAAAATTGTTCTCTACAATGTTCTATATCTTTCTATATTAAACAACGCTTACAAATGACAATATTTTTTACTATGGTATGACAGGTGCAAAATAACAGGGCGCTTTCAAAATTTTGCGGGGGGGCGCACATGTCCTTAGTTACGCCACTGCTTTGGATGGTGTTTCATGCGTGTCAAACCAGGTCTCGTCGAGGTAAATTATTGGATGGTTTTCAGAACGGTATTTCCTTACCGAAGTTATATACTCATGACGCCATTTTTGTAAACGGTGGGATTCCATAAGTACTTGCTTTTTGTCAATTTTTCGGTATCTGAAGCCCATTTCCGACAAAACTCTCCAAAGGCTATAGTGCGGCTACAACTTATTTGGGTTTCATCATTGGTAAGCCGTTGCTTCAGAGAATCTAATGTAGGTACGCGTTGCTCTTCGTACATGATGCAGATTTTTCGTCTTATCAAGTCCTGTCGCTTTCGTCGAAACATTTGGTGAAACCGGCATCTTTACGCTTCTTTCTAGATTTAATGGGATTTGACGCGATTCTTTTCACTGTAGTCAGAGGTATCTTAGTCAAATCAGACGTTTTAGTCGCAGCAGCACTAGCATTAAGTCCTCTGTTGAGTAAAGAAGTATATTATACTCTTTTTACAATTTCCCTAGCATCGAGAGTTAAATGCATTTTCTTCGCTGCAACACTAGAAGAAGCACCATCAATGTTTTTCCACGGACGCCACATACTGTTTTTTTATACGTTTGGTAAAATGATATCGGTAATACAACTAAACTCTTCCAGCAAGAAATAAAAACTAACAAATTTTACCACAAAAAGGTATTTAAATATAAATTAAGCAACCCAACCTACCTGATGTGCCTATATTTACAATACTTATAATTCTTACAATCCGGTCCTTTCAAATAATTATACCAAACGGTCATCAATAATGGGATCGCCCCAGGTAGTTTTACTGCAGTCATTAAGTCGTATTCATTTTTCGTGAAACATGCTTTACTTCCGGGTCTAAAGAATGACAATAATGGCCCATGATGTTTGATAATTTATTATTTGGTTTAAATTGTCGTATCTTATATTTTGCCTGATAATCACTTTTGACACATTTAAAGCTTTGCTTCTTTGGCGCGTCTCTAAACTCTGCATGACGAGCTTTTGTGCTTGTATCTCTATTGTCCTGTGTCAACTTGTATTCGTGGTCCAAAAGGCAAAGTTAAATTATCCCGAGATAACGTTTCTCTAGTCGTTATAACGCAATCGTAGGATTTTGAAAGGTCAGCAATAAATGAGATACTTTATTGGTTTCCTCCAATTTATCGGCTGCCATTCAATGCCGTAGAATATTTTATCAAAATTGTGTGACTTTGTAACTTCAATCCCAGTAATTTCTTTCGTGAAACTGCGAATAGCGTCTCAATTATATAAAACGTCTCTTTCAGTATTGTACTTTACAAAACAAAAAAGAGTCCGATAAATATTCCACAATAAAATTTTTAGCTGTGCGTTTATCCATTCGTTAGTGGGGGGATCCGGAATATCCTCATCAATAACTTTAATAATGTCGAGTTCAGTTAAGAAAGTACGAATTCTAAATTTCCACACACCGTATCTATCACTATCAAAGGGTATATTGTTTCTTTTAACTTTTAAATTTTTCATAGTCACTGCTCAAATAAGCAACCTGTATTTAGGCATAAAAGCAAATAACACGCGGCATACACTGAGCCCATAACCTATAGGGAAGTAGGCTATGGAAAATCAAATCAAAGATTGAAGTTTTAAAAACGTTTATTTGTGAGCGGAAAAGATTTAGGTTAATTAAAAATATATAAAAAAAAGCAAAGCGACTGACTCTGCATCGTAAAGGAACTGACTGAATGACTAGAACGAGCGTCTAGCCTCAAGTCTTAAGGTTGAATTCTCAACGTCATTCAATCTTTTGCCAACCTATAACCTATTTCGCGTTGATTTTTTGAGTTTATTATTTTAATAACTAACATTTAAAGAAAATCAATATCGTCGGTACATTATTTAGGTAGTATCTGATATATTACAAAAATATCAATTTATTTCATTGCTCATTTTGGGAGAATTGTATAGTGAAAGAAGAATGACATAATAATGTAAAAAAAAATCTTACCCCATATTTTTCGCGATACAATTCTCCTAAAATAAGTTATGAAATTCCTTGATATTTATTAAATATGTCAATTATTACCTATAGAATATCAAGTCGATACTGATTTTCTTTAAATTTTGTATAAAAGCTAGAAAACATAAATAAATCTACTCGAAATAGGTTATAGGTTGGCAAGCATGTTAATACTCCCACCTTAAACAAAAACAAGGGACTGCCCTCACCGGTAGTGTAGCACACAGTGACGATAAAACATAAAATGGCAAAGAATATCAATTATTACGTATTCATTTTTAAAGTTCCTTCTTTTGATGATTTTAATTAATTCCTTTTTGACTGGAATCCTTTCAGGAATATCCATATTTTGATTTCTCATAAACTTTAGAATATCTTCTTTCTTAGTGCTCATGTTAGGTATTTTATTTAATATTCTCGAATGATATGACGCATTGTCCATAACAATTACTGAATTCGGAGGAATGTTAGGTAAAAGCTGTTCAGCAAACCATTCTTTAAACAAATCCGCGGTCAAATCTTTATGATAATCGGGGAAAGATTGGGTAATATTTTTTGCCGACAACAGCAACGCATTAGGCACAAAACCATCTTTACCTCCCCCATGAAGAATAATAACACGTTTTCCCCTCGAATACGGTTTATTTAAAGTACAATTTTTTGAACTGTCTACCCAACCATACTTCACAACATCATGCGTATCGAACCATGTTTCGTATAAATAAATTATATTTTTATCTGAGTCCCGGTATTCTTTTATTTTGCGCAAATACTCCTGTCGTAGTTCCACAATATGCCGAGATTCCATTATAACCATTCGATTGTATAATTTTTTGTGTTTAAAGCCAACTCAATAAAACACCTCGCAGTGTTTCTAAATATTGGTAATTATAATCAGGGTAATAACCTCTTAATTTATCACGAACTAGCTCTAAAGTTGGCACTATATTATCTTTGTAAAAATTGTAAATAGTTCGTCGAATAAAATCCTTGGCAGCGTTGTCAACCGTCTTGAATTTGTGATTTATTCGTTTTCGCTTTATAGAATGATCGATAACAGTATACCCAATTTAATTACGTTATAAATAGTAATAAACCCAAGTTTTGTTAAATCGTTAATTCTTGTAACTAGCGCATTATCAGTCTTTTCGGAATTTTCTTTTTTTAAACAGGCGTACATATTTAAAATGATACGTTGACATTGAACATGTAAATCCTTGTTTCTTAATTCCGGACTTGTTTCGCTTTCGATAGCCGACTTCACTGGCACCGAGAAACCTTGATCAGCAGTTTCAAATGGTCGTCAAAAAGCCATTGCTGATAATAAAATATATTAATAAAAAAAACCTTACCTTTGTCAACGGGAATACATTATGTGCCGTTGCCAGTTCTACCAAATTTTCGAGTTTGTAAATACAATATATAAGTATACGAGAAACAAGAGTTTGTTAATTAGTTGTTTTTAAACACTGACAACACTTTTTATTTAGATTTGAGTTATATTGTTTCTTAAGGACTAAAGAATGTATTATTATAACAATGAATGGCTTGTTATTTTTTTCTGTCACACTCAAAACTCCTCGGTTTAAAGTATATTTGCAAACTAGCTTTCAAAGAGAGTTACTGACTAACAATTGAATACTGATATAAAAAAACATTTTTAATAAAAAAAACTTAAAGAATTAAAGAAGAAAGATCTGACAACCCTGGTTCTCTTTGAGCCCGTTAGCCCCTTTTTTTATGTCATCGAACTGAGTTTGGAAAAGTTATACGATAACCTTATGGAAACTTCATCAGTTCGCCACCTGTTTGGTGAAGACGACCAATAAACGTGTTTAGCAACAGAAAGCGGCAGAGATCAAACGTCCAAATGTAATGCATTGCCTGTGTGGGATCAGTTTTCTAGAAAAAGCGTCTAGGAACAAGACAGCGGGAGGCGAAGTAAGAAGGGGGCGGCAGACCATAGGCGTACCAAAATTATTATTATAGGGATTAAAAATATTAGAAAAGAAATAAATTACCCGGGTTGGGGCTAGTTCCCCAACAAGTAGACTTTGCAATCGCACATTTAAAAACAACGTTATTTTAGCCATTTGATGCTTACTTTACTTGCAATTCAGCTTTCAAATCAGAAAACTTTACTATTTGGGTAGCAATGTCTTGATATTTTTTTGCTTGCGCTACCCCGGAAATTTGTACCGTCACAGAAATCTTATAAACATATTCTTCTTTGCATTCGCTTGCTGCAATAATTACTTGATTTTTACCTAAAAGAAAACTATTCTTATTAATATTATTATTATTGTAATTAATAATATTCCACTAATTGCATTATTCTATTTATTGAATAAATGTTTTGGCCTGAAAAAACTTAAATTTTTAAATTAGGTAATTTTGTTACTACCTAAAAAGTAAATACATTATTTAGACTGTAGGTAGCAGGGCAAGACTTGCTTTATATTACTTTTTTTTGAAAATCTGAAAAAGTTACGTTTTTACATTTATTAAACATAGGGGGTATGAGGTAGGACCGGATACCTAACGTTGTATTTAAATAAAACCCATGTTTTTAACTTATAATTTTTGAAAACCGTAAAAAGCATAAAGCGACATCTACTGTCAATGTTTTAATCTCACATGCTTACATGTAACGACTTATAATATAAATAAGTAGAATGTTAAGAGGAAATCACCTGTAAAAACATTTATAACAATTACAGGATTCCCGCTAGGCAAATGAATGGAAACACCTCTTCAGGCTTTTAGCGCTGCCTAGCAGGACCTCTATAACAACTGTAGTGTGTGTAAGTAGTGTCTTTACATCTTACCTATTAATATAGGTTCTATTTAAAAAGATAACTCGTTAGTTAATTACATCCGGAAATTTAACTTTATTATTAATTAAAAGAAAAAGAAAATATTGTGGCATATCGGACAAGTGTGTAACAATCTTTTATATTGGAATACACAGGGATCCAAGTTCAATGGATACCCTGGGGCGGGTAGACCACGACGGCCGTTTCGGGGCTCGACGGGCAGCCATAACCTAAGCAATTCCAAGAATGACGGAAAAATGCAAGGAGGCTTTTAGTGCATTTTTCCGTCATTCTTGGAATTGCTTGGGTTATGGCTGCCCGTTGAGTCCTAATAAGGACGAAACGGCCGTGGTGGTCTACCCGCCCCAGGGTATCCATTGAACTTGGATCCCTGTGTATTCCAATATAAAAAATAGTTACACGCTTGTCCGATATGCCACTATATTTTCTTTTTCTTTTAATAAAAATATTATATTATAAATATATCAATATTTTCTTATGTGCCCTGTAAAACTCCGTACCTTCAATTCAAGGGGAGACTGTAATTATGAAAACATGAAGAGAAAAGATTAAATTAAATATTGGTCCTTAAATGTGTTATAAGTAGGGCGGACGATATTAATATTCCAATCGAATATCGATATAGTTAATATATCGATAATATCGATAATATCAATAATATCGATAATATCGATAATATCGATAATATCGATAATATGGATGAATATCGATATTATCGAAAACATCGATAAATATCGATAATATCGATATATCGATTTTTACCCAGCCCTAGTTATCTTATCTCATGTAAATTTGATTCCAGCCCTGTTTTAGGGCACATGTAAGTTTGAGATAACAGTCTATCATTACCCTCAAAATGGGGTTTATATATTTTAGAAGAAACCATCTTCACTTACCCTTAAACTCTGGCAATTTTTGATCGGTACAAAATTTAGAACCTTTTCCTTCTAGTACTTCACAGTGCCAGTAAAATACTAAATCCGCTTTCCTATCATTAAATTTATTTGGATTTTCCGAATCACTTGCATCAACTGTAAAAAAAATTATTTTGTATAGAGTATTCATTAATGTATACAGACTGTCCGCGGATAGGGTTTACAGTAGCACAAATGGATGAAAAATTTCATTTTTCGGCAAAAAGTCATGCTTGATAAAAAGTTTTGCTTGTAAAAAAAAATGCAATTCACGAAGAGAAAATTTTGATTTTTTATACAGGGTTCACAAAAACTTCAAAAACATGATTTTTCTCCAAGAGTAAACTACCTTAATTTTTAATTTTTGACCAAAATGCCAATTAGAAAACTTATTTAGAATAACGCTTGTAATTTAAATCCGAGATTTAAAATAAATTCGATCTTTTTTAGTTTTTTTAATTTTTAGTGGTAAATGGAAATTTTGCTGCTTAATAAATATATTGTCGGACTACGATTTATAGTCGACTGGGTTGTGTAGCTTAGATAGTTTAAAATAGAGCTTTATAAAAATAATTAGTTAATTTGTCTTAACGGGTTTAAGGATGCTCTCTAGTTCTTCACTGAAACACCAAGGGGTTTTTAACAATTTTATTAAATGGCAAGAAAAGCAAAAGCAATGATAATAATTGTGATAAATAAAAATACAATCTTAAAACTAGTAAAATAACCAAAATAATAGATGTTAACAAAATGGTAATTTAGAAAGCTATTTTAAAGTTGAGTCGCCCTCTTAAGACTCAGTTCCGGAACGATAGTTTAATCCAAGTAAGTCAGAAGAAACAACTATAACTTTATAATAACTCAAAGTCAAAAGGAAATTAAACAATTTAAACAGTTACATGTTATAAATCGATAGATAAAGAACACTTACGCAATGGGAGCAAAGTAGGTCATCTCTGGAGCAGTGGGTTCCATAACTTGAATTTAACTTAAGACAATTATTATTTCAACTGGCAAACGGGCAGAGTTTCCCCTTACATTTGAATAGATTAATTACTTGAACCGGCAAACGGGCAGAGGTTCCCCTTACACTTGAACTTGAACTTTTTTAACTCTCTGTCGTAAGTGCTCTTTCGTGTTTTTATATTGTTTTGCAACCCCCTACCAATTGGAAGAAGGGATTCCTTTTTTGTCTGTCTTCCCACACTCTAGAAAGAGGGGATTGGAATCCTTTATCCCAACCAATTAAAAAATAAGTATTTTCTATATACATTTCAATTCTGACCCTTACTACTAAACTCAAATGTCACTGTCTCTCTTCACTATTTAATGCAAACGTCACTGTCTCTCTTCTACACACTGGTTTTTTTTTATCACACCTTTTTTGCGATAAGCTACGCCACCTTAAGAGTCTTTACACCGCTGTTACGTTACAACTATTTCTCTAGCCTTAAGGGTGCCAATTCCATATCCGACAATATTATTATAAAATTTTATTAAACTCCATTTTCATAATGGGTGGTGTGTATCTTATTTTAAAATTTTAAATGCATTCCTAGCATATTTTATAAAAACAAGGAATTTTTTTACCTTTTTATTACTTTGCTTTACTTATGGGGCAAATTTGAGGATGTCGAATAGAATTTGATGTGTTTTGAAAATGTTGACCTTAGAAGAAAGGGTTTATTTTAATTATAATTTAATCAAAGATACCCTAAAGTTTACGTCTCAAAAATGGGATTTCATAAATTATTAAGAAAATTTCAGCGAACTGGTTCAGTTTCCAATTAAAAAAAAAGAAACTATGATCAGAATGACGCAGCTTCCCGAATCGTATTGCAGTCTGTTGCTGACAATCCTACCCTTTCATTATGATACCGAGCTCAAGAACTTGATGTAGTAAGAAAAACCCATATTCAGTATATTTTAAAGGCAAACAAAATATTCCCATTAAAGCCAACTTTTAATCAAACGTTGGAAGAAGGAGACGAAGCCAAACGTTTGGATTTCTGTCTTTGGGTCGGAATCAAAATTGTAAGTGAAAACAGGAAATTTCATAAATTTATCATGTTCTTCGATGAATCGACATTTCCAACAAACGGGAAAGTGTCTTCTGCGCATATTAGATACTGGAGCGAAAATAATCCCCGTTTTAGTTCCTGCATGAAGACAATATTACAAAAAAGTAAATGTCTGGTGTGCGATTTCTTTATTAAGGCATTATTGGCGCATACTTTTTCGAAAATACGTGTAACAGTAGGAGTTACCTTAAAATGTTGGAAACATTCCTTTCTGACAACCTAGAAGAATTGCCTCTCCAATTTAAGAACGAAATGTACTTTCAACAAGATGGATGCCCTGCGCATTTCGCAATTGAAGTGAGGGAATGGTTTAATAATACATTTGGCCACAGATGGATTGGTCGGAATGGTCCGATTCTGTGGCCCCCAAGAAGTCCCGATTTAACTATTTCAGATGCCTATCTCTGGAGGCGCCTCAAACAATTAGTGTACTCCCGTCCAATTGAGAACGACGTACAGTTTCTAAAACAGCTGTTCAGACAATTTCCATTGAAGAAATTCGAAGAAGTTTTCACCACATTCGTTTACAGCTGGAAAAATGTGTTAAATATTGAGGGGGAGTGTTTGAATAGCAAATTATGAAATTATTATTTGTTGTGATTTCAGTAAAGCCTTTGATACCTTGAACCATAACTTACTTTGTGATAAATTGTATTACTTTGGGTTTTCACCGACGGCAGTGACATTTTTTAGGAATTATTTGACTGGAAGACAGCAAAGAGTTGTATGCAATGGAATAAACTCAGAATTTTTACTTATTACTCAGGGGGTTCCTCAGGGTAGTATTCTTGGCCCTATCTTGTATTTGATTTATACTTCTGATTTTTATACTTTTCTAAAGCATTGCATTCTTCATTTGTATGCTGATGATTCTCAGATCTACTTGTCATTTTTCCTTAAAGATTTCCTCACAGCGGCATTAAAATTAAATGAAGATCTTGACATTATTGTTAGAGTCTCACAGGCACACTCACTTAAATTAAATGAAAACAAAACACAAGTGTTGTTATTTGGGAGAAACAGTAATCTGCTACAACAAAATGATGATTTTGTACTTAATTTAAATGGTTCTCTTTTAACTTTTACTGATAGTTGTCGTAATCTAGGAGTGCAGTTTGATTCAAACCTAAGATTCTCAGGTCATGTAAATAATTTACTTCAAAAGTCCTATTTTAAACTTAAACTGCTATACATGCATAAGGATATTCTTACTACTGATATCAAGCTAAAATTATGTGACTCTTTAATTCTTTCATTTGTCTCTTATTGTGATGTTGTTTTCTGGCCTGCGTTACGTCAGCAAGATCGGCATTCCTTACAAAAACTACAAAATTCCTGTGTTCGATTCTCTTACAATTTACGTAAATTTGATCACATCTCGGAATGTTTTAGGAATACCCACTGGCTAAACCTGGATGAACGGTTTACAGTACATATGGCCTGTTTTCAAGCTTTTAAAGGTAAGGTGGGTAAGTTTGTTCTGGGAGAGCGTGTGTGATTTTGTAACTATGTCATTGTGTAACTTGATATGGCGATTCATTTATTTCTGATTTTCTATTTTCTAATTGTTTACTTTATTACTTAGTACCTATATATCTTAGGTTAGCAGTTATTGAATTATTATTTTATTTTATACCTGATGGTTGCGTGGAAGAGCATTTATTTGAACGTCGCCATCACTTATCATTTAGATTTTCTTTTATAAATTTCTTTGATATTAAATAAAGACATTTTGTATTGTATTGTATTGTATTGTTATTTTAAGATTTTTTGTGTTATTTCCGGGGTCATTTCATTTGTGAAATTAAAAATATATATTTCATCAACACCAAAAATCAGTTTTTGAAACTTTTTGATACCCCTCTGTCATTGATATGTATGTATGTATTTCGACCGCTAATGCTGCTATACAAAAAAAAATCTTTTACCTCTAAAAATTTGAAAAATCGAAAATTTATTTTAATTTTCTGATTTAAATTACAAACGTTATTCTAAATAAGTTTTCTAATTGGCATTTTGGTCAAAAATAAAAAATAAAGGTAGTTTACTCTTGGAGAAAAATCATGTTTTTGAAGTTTTTGCGAACTCTGTATAAAGAATCAAAATGTTCACTTCGTCACTCAAGAAGTCGCCAATTTAGTTAATATATTAAGTCATTTCCATAACATCTTGTTTACGTAGGTGACTTACTTGTTGCCTCCTTATTTGGTTGATATTTTTGCTGTTTGCCACCTTTTAGGACTGCTTTCACGATTGAATAATCCGTATTAAAGGTACACTAAAAACAGCAACTGTTAATAATGTACACTACTTTTAACTGCATGTTTTTTTTCTTTATGATTTTTTTTTTCTTAACCAACTTAAAAAAGTTTATTACAGAGAATATAACACCAAATATACAATATATAAATTCACAAATAAATAAAATTATGTTTAGGTACTATTAATTACTCCATCGAAATTATTCAAAAAAAATAAATAAATAACCATTTACAAAAAAATAATATTAATACTTATACAGGGTGGCCCTTTAGTGTGGCAAAGTACAATAGCTCCGTTACTATTTCAAATACATTAAAAATATGAATACAAAAGTTGAAGGGCAGTAAGTGACTTATAACGTAAAATTATTTTTAACTCTATAGGGTGGCTCAAAAAAGCGGAACAAGAAAAAATGTACTTTTTTCAAATGGAACACCCTGTATATTTTTACATTTTTAAATTCCACATAAAATTACAATTATTTTTTATTAAATACATTATTAGTCTATACTTTATATTTTCCGAGATATTGACTCTCGAAAAGTGACATTTTTGAACTTTGACAGCTTCTAACTTTCTAACACTACGTCTTAGAGCAAAACGGCTTACATGTCCCTATTTTTAATTTTTATTATCTTCCCAAAAAAATCAAATTCCAGTTAAACCGGAACAACTATATTTCCTGCTTTCGAGTAACATCCGGTTTAACCGGAAGTTGATTTTTTTGGGAAGATAATGAAAATTGAAGATAAGGACATGTAAGCCGTTTTGCTCTAAGACGTACTGTTAGAAAGTTAGAAGCTGTCAAAGTTCAAAAATGTCACTTTTCAAGAGTCAATATCTCGAAAACTATAAAGTATAGACTAATAATGTATTTAATAAAAAAGAATTATAATTTTATGTGTAATTTAAAAATGAAAAAATATACAGGGTGTTCCATTTGAAAAAAGTACCTTTTTTATTGTTCCGCTTTTTTGAGCCACCCTATAGAGTTAAAAATAATTTTACGTTATAAGTCACTTACTGCCCTTCAACTTTTGTATTCATATTTTTAATGTATTTGAAATAGTAACGGAGCTATTGTACTTTGCCACACTAAAGGGCCACCCTGTATAATATTATGTTAAAGTTTTAAAAAATATTTTTTTAGTGTTTTTTTAAAAGTCCATAATTTTGATATTTTGTAATTTTTTTCGGCAAAATGTACGTATAAGATTTATTTAAGTACTAATAAATTTAAATAATAAATTTATTACATATTATTTTTTATTTTATAAAAAATTATAAAATAATAAAAATAAAGTAATTTTTTTTTTTTTTAATTGTTATTCCTTTATATAATATTGATTTTTGGCCAAAAGTACTCGTTACCGTTGATGTTTGAATATGATGATTTTGTCTCGTGATGTGATTAATGTTGGTCGAAGGAAATATTATATTCGATTGTTTTTCTTTAATAATTATTATAGAGTGTATAAGAATGCATAGTTTTAATTTATACGGCTTTTCTAAATTTAAATATCCATTTGGTTCATACAAACTTATAATTGGTTCTAAAAAAGGAAGTTTATGTATGCATTTAATTATTTTGTTTCGTAGTTTTTTAATGGCTGAATTGTAGTTAAATTTGCTGATCCCCAAATTGAAATCATATACTGTAATTTTAAATAAACCAAAGAATAATATATACTTTTTAAATAGTTTAACGATATATATATATATATAACGATTTAGCTTTAAATAAAATGCCCATTATTGGTGAGATGTAACTTCTTAAATATTCAATATGTTTTTTCCAACCTAAATTTTCATTAATATATAAACCTAAAAATTTAATTGTATTAGTATATTTAACTAAATGATTATTGAAAGACAGTGATTGAATAATGACATTTTAGTGAAGAAAAATTAGTATCCTCGCGAAATTTATTAACGATTAGGAATAGAGGGAATAATGGACTCTAACCATCTAAACCACGAATATATTTCATTAGCGAAGTTTCGATAAAACTATTTTTATCCTTTCTAAGCTAAAAATTATAATACAAAAACAATCATTTCTTAAATACTCAATAAAGTGGGTCATAATAAATAGATTGTTTTGATACTTCTTCTTAATAGGGAACTTGACAAAAATTTTAAATGGGGAAAAAATTCTTTAATTCAAAGTATATATTGTCATAAAACATATGGCAGCAAAAAAAACAACATATTTCGGCCCAAAAGACCGCTAGCAAGATTTAAAAATGTCCCAAAATTCAAATTATCCGAAGCGGGTAAAAACGGGTCGTGACGTCAAGAAGTATAATTCGTGTGTGACATCCACGAAATAGGTTATAGGTTGGCAATAAATTGAACGACGTTGAGAATTCCACCTTAAAACAACAATACAATAACAATAACACACGGCAATCCAAATGCAAACTCGGTAGCTCGGCCACCGGTCAGGATGACGGATGACGTAAAAGTCATACTTCGTGACGTCATCGGACTTGGCGCGCTTAAAAGGTCGTTTGAAATGCTTTTGACACCCGCGAAACTTTAAAGAATTTTTACCAAGTTATTACTGATTTTTAAGGAGTAAGAATTGGGGAATATTTTTTTTAGGCCTAACTAAATCATATTATTGAAAAAAAAAATTGGAAAGTTCCCTATTAATTGTTTGCATTGTTTATTTACTTTTAGCAAAACTTCAAATAAAAACGAATCACTGTGCGTTTGGTGGGACAGAAAAACTGTGCCGGTGATGGAGTCCATTATGTTTTTAGGAGCCCAACTGGATACCTTACCGAGCTCGTATTACCTGGCATCGAAATTACACAGCATGTGTGCATTGATTCGTAGACTACGTGGGGTAATCTCACTGAGCACCCTTAGACAGTTCTACTTTGCCTCCGTGCAATCAATGTTAACCTACAGCGTCAGGTTTTCCCAGTAAACACACAAGGTCCCTGGGACGTCCCATATAGATCCGAATGTCCCACAAATGGGATATCCCATCGAGTACCTCCCAGAGACGTCCTTGGGATCAATGGAACGTCCTAAATATATCCACACTTACACGTCCCAGGGACGTCTTTATAATACGTCCGAGGGACGTCCAACCTGGACCTTTTAAGTAAATGAATGTCCTAAAGATGTCGCATGTAAGACCTATTTCGGACATTAGTAGGAAAGGGATAAAAATAAAAATTTCGGCGAAAACAATATTAATTTTATTTTATATTTATAATTCGCCAAACTTACAGGTATTATAATATTGTATACACGTATAAAATTCTTAATATTCTACATAATTTATTATTTTTTCTGTTTTTGTGTGTGTAACCGAAAAAGACAAAGTATAATAATATTAAATTTAATAAGCATAATTATTTCAAAATGACAACAATAGTTTACAATACATCGAAGACTTAGTTCTTTTCTGTGTCCTAACCAAATAATCCTTTAGTTCCTTTTCTGTGGCCCAAATCTGTCACTAACCCCACTTTTACTTTTTACAAAGCTTTTTTTTCAACGCGTAAATCCCGAATTCGGGTTTTTGATTATTTGTTTGTTCGTGTTATCATTATTTTCAAAAAAAAGTATGTGGTAAGTACAAGCAATCATTTATTAATTACGTTAATATTTCAACCATGCCTAAAGAAATACCATTTGCACGTAGTAAAGCTACTTTTAAGCGGAAAGTAGCTACGTAGGTTTTACAGGTATTTATTAATGCAATTAATTTTCATTTATTTTACGCGTTTTTTAGAAGCAATACTACCAAAGGAAGGTGCTAATGAAAAATATATAGAAAATTAGATAAAAAGTTGGCTGCGCCATGCGCCTGAGAAATTGAAGCGTCAGAGGACTAGTGTTTAAAGTGGTTTCAACAGGTAATTATAACTATCTAGCGTAGTGCTTTTTTAAATTTAATTTCATTAAACAAATACCTAAGTACTGTTTTTAAAAAGCTTTATCGATCTTTACGACACAATTTAAGAATGGCGAATCTTCAAAACTAAAACGATTATTAAAATTTTAAAAACTTTCTTTTTAGATTCAGGATATTTTTTACATAATTTAAGTTTGTATAAACATTTTAAATAAAAGTATTTTTTTAAATATAGCCTACTTTTTATTTATAAACACAGTCCCATTAACGTCCCAATCTTGTCCTCTGATGACATTGATAGGACATCCTAGCGATGTAAGAAACCGACCCAAACTGACCTAAACGGGACATCCAAGGGACATCCCTGGGTAAATACGGGACATCCCAGGGACGTTGAAATATCCCATAAAAATTATCCCTAGGACATCCTAGGGACAAGTTTGTGTTTACTGGGTTGGGGCTTCGCTTGTGGTGCAAGCTCAGTTTTTGTTGCACAAAAGCGCTTACTTAAACTATGTCCTCGCACATTATGCTGACCCTACTTCAAAGAACTAGGTCTCCTAACACTATCCTCCCTATACTTTCTTACACTGGTCCTGGTTGTTAAAAAAAACACCCACAACTATTTAACACCAACGCAAAACATTATGCAGACAACATGACTGTTATTACCCGTGGCAGGGTTGGCCTAAGTGTGCTTCCCCACAACTCGACCTTCTAGGAAAAAATACCACTCTACATGGCAGTTAAGGCATACAACCTGCTTCCTCCCGACATACTTTCGGAACCAAATTTAAATGGATTCAAGCGGATTACCGCACCAAATTCTTACAAGAAAAATGTTTATATAGGGTGTCCAGGAAAATGTGGGAAATCTCCCGGATATGAAAAAAACACGTGAAAAGAATACTACAACTTCATATAAACTTCTTTCATATCGGCCTCCTCTTGAGATATGGGCTCCCAAAGAGCTCCCATGGAATTAAGTTTTTGACACATAATTTTTAAACCAAGAGGTATATTTTAACTTTTTTTTTCATATGATCTATACCAGGTAAGACCCTTTAAATTACTATCCCAGAAAGTGTTGCGAATTACTCATAGCTGCAGGGACGGACTAGCTGTGACACTGATATGCCCATTTTTTTTACGCCCTGTATGATAAAAACTTTGGACAGCGTTTTTTATATACCTTTAACTATTGACTAAAAATTAAGTACTCTTTATTCATGTCGCTAATCCTAACCGTTTTCGAAAAAACGTAATTTTTAACATATTTACATCATGTATATTTAGCGTATTTCAATAAAAGATACATATGTTCCTATAAATTATAAATGTTCACTTGTAACTGCTTAATATTAAAATGGTATACATCATTATGAAAAAAAAATTGAAATATACCTGTTGGTTTAATAATTATGTGTCAAAAACTTAATTCCATGAGAGCTTTTTGGGAGCCCATACCTCCGAAGAGGAGGCCGATACGAAAGAAGTTTATATGAACTTGTAGTATTCTTTTCACGTGTTTTTTTCATATTCGGGATATTTCTCACATTTTCCCGGACACCCTGTATAAATTTAATCTCCAATTTGATCTATAAAAAATCAACCATGAAAAAGTAAAATGTTACTTTTTAACTACGAAATTTATACCGAAAGCAATGATGATGAGGTTTATAGTTACCGTTACAGGATCTGCTGCTATTAGATTATCTCTAGCCATTGGGAAAAACTTTAGAATTGTCTTTCCAACATGAGCAATTAGATATGGTCGAATTTCAAAATGATCCTCTGTGTATGCCTTTCCTTTCATAGCCACGTCAAGGGAGTTGTCTAAAAAATTTTGAGTTTTCGACTTGTTTATTGCATATTTTAATATGAAAGTACTAGTATTTAACCACTCAAGTTTCTCTAAAAATTATCACATAATAATTAAGCCCTTATTCATTTAATTAATTCAGCCGATACTAGGTGGAAATCCATAATAATTAAAGGTTGAAAATAAAAAATTATAAAGGGGTTGCAATAAAATTAAATTATTAAAGATGTAAATAAAATAGTGGAAGGGTTACAATAGCCGGAAAATCCAACAGAGGGTTAAAAAAATTAAATAAGGTACATGTTTTCTTGGAACTGATAGATAGTTAAAGATCTTTTAAGAATATATTAACAGCCTACACTCATACACAATAATATCAAGTTTACAATAGAGCACGAAAGTGACAACTCCATTAATTTTCTTGATTTAAATATTAAGAGAGAAAATAATAGACACGTTTTCTCCGTTTTCCATAAACTATCTCATACTGATACTATTATACACAACTCTTCGTGCCACCCTATACAACACAAATAAGCTTCTTTTCACAGTATAATCCATAGACTAGTAACTCTCCCTCTAAATAAAATCAATTTTCAAAAAGAACTCACTAAACATTATAAAACAAATTGCAATTAATAACGGATGTAACTAAAATCTAATTGACCAAATCTTAAAAAAGAAAACTAAAAAAAAGGCTATTAATTCAGTTTTTCCTAGAAGCAAAAACTCTGATAAATTTAAACTTGTCACTTTTTTTGGACAACCTAGCAAAGTAATTGGCAATTTTCTTAACAAACTTGATAGAAATTTGTCTTACAACACAAATAACTCAAACAATAAAAGCGATAAAAACAAAAAATCAGGCGTCTATAAATTAAAATGCAAAGATTGTCCTAAAACATACATTGGCCAAACGGGTAGATATTTTAACAAAATAATACAGAAACATTATAACAGTTTTCTAAAAATAAAACTGACTTAAACTTTGCTAACCATTTACTTGATAATCAACATAATTTCGATCCTTCCTTTAAAATCTTACAGAAAACCAAGGCTTATAAAACTAAATTTGTTAGAATCTATGAAAGCAAATAAACCTAAAAATACCGACCTGTTACTTAATGATCAATTAGAGTTAAATAATTCACCTTTGTTAAATTTATTCTGTTGACCATAATATACTTAAGATTTTGTTAATTACCCATATTGTGCCTTATTAAATTTTTTAAACCCTCCGTCTGATTTTCTCGCTAATGTAACCCTTCCACTGTTTTATTTACGTCTTTAATAATTTAATTTTATTGAACCCTTCCTTTTTATTTTCAACCTTTATTAAATCATTGTCATCTGACGAAGCTACAGTGTTAGCAAAACATGTCACTTTCTTGTTAATATAGTGTAAATTTACAAGTTTAACTTTGTTTTACTGTATCCGATAATACTATACTTATTTATTTAGCTGTCAATATTCAAATTAAAGAGAGTAGGAAAAATCCTTTTAATTTTATGACCTATCTTATTTATTTTTAAGTTAGGGGATAGTAGGGTGAAAGTAGTGAGGGGACATTTATTATTATGCCAATTCGCACATTAATGGAGCAACTCTGTAACGACATATAGGCCGCAATAAGCTTACGACGATGAAAAAATGTGAAAATTAACCGACGTGCCTGTGACTTAAAGAAAAATTTTTACTATCACTTTAAGCTTAATGGCGAATTTACAGGGAGGAAAGACCGTAATTACTTCCCCTCCTCCCAGAATGCTGAAAGGAATTAGAGACACATAAAAAAAACTTTTAAATAAGGAATTCTACTATGAATCAGGTTTTTTGTTCAAAAAAGTATGCTTACTATGTTAACGTAAAACCAAATTATTAAAATTATTTAAACTATGTTTATAATTTTACTGTTTTTTCTGGGTGTTATTTTATTTTAAACCCGTCGGAAAATCAGTAATTTCCAGCCGAATTATAGGCCAAAAATAATTCGCTTAGGATGGTAAAACCTTTTTTAGAGGCCAGAGCAACCGAGGGAATTGCATATTTACCTGCTTCGTTCTGCAAAATAATTCCCGGCCTTCCTAGTAAACACACCTACATTAGTTTTAACGTCAATGTCAATGATGATTAAACTGCGTCAGATTTTAAACAGTTTATTAGTCGTTTTAAACGTACCCGTTATTAAATATATTATTTTTATAGTAAGTTCCAGCCTTGACTTCACGTCCCGTCGACGTGACTCTCTTGGCATTAACCATTTTAGAGAAAAGAAAAGCACACGTACAGTCTTTCTCCACAAATTTATTAGAATAATTAGGCGAACCTAGAATAATTCATAGTAATTCGACATGTTTCGAGTGTAGAAACACTCATCATCAGGAAAACTAAGTGAATAGTACAATGCTGATGTTGTGGGATTGAGCCGTAATGGAGCTTTTAATGGTGTACACGAGGTGTAAAATATGAATAGTCAGAAGACCGACAAGACTTCAGCATACTGGAAAGTCAAGAGCTGCAAATACCCTGTCTTGGGCAGAAAAATGAAGAGAGCAAAAGAAAAATTAGAGAGTTTTAAGGTTTTAGGTATAAGTAGTGAAAAATCATAAGTTTCATTAAACTTTGTCGGAGATATGTAAAAGTAGTGAAATGAGAGAGAAAAAAAAAGAAATAATTATGGTTTTCGTAAAAGTCAAAGCATCATTTAGCTTGAAGTAAAATGATTTTTCATTGATTTTGATTGATTCCGATTAATTGATTTTTCTTTGATTTTGACTTTGTCTTTTATACGTTTTTCTATACCAATTGTATTTGTTATTTAGTCCTACGGGGCGTTTTGCAATTACCGATTTTGACTTCTACCTAGTCCTACGAGACTTTTTTTGCAGTATTTCTTTAATTTTTATAGGCTAATAAGTTCTGGTGTATCCGGACGACGCTTCGTCGCCTTTATTAGAGGGAAAATCTTGCGGGAAGAGTTGTATTGTGGGATGTGGTTCTCTGGCATTTGCATCCTGAATTGGGACAGTCTGTGCATCGCGTTACGGCGCAAAGGAGGGCGAAGCTACTGCATATGACCTCGTCCGTGGATAAGTACGTTACGTCGGGTAAGAAGTCGCTCTTTTCGGAACACCCTTTTTAGTTTTTTTTGTTTCTTTATAAGACTGCGGTACATATAGCTGTTTTAGACACTGTTGTATCTTTTAGTTTGGTGTGTACTTTAATATACATCCTTTTGACCGGTGGAACATCTGGGTTACAGACTCATAAAATCTCTCGAAGATAACTTTATAAACCCTAAAATTTTTAGTGCCTTCCTCTTAATATTTGTACTATGTGGCACAAAATCAAAAGAGCGATCACACAAGAAATACTATCCCCAAATCAACCATACTATCCACAAGTTTCAGTGCATCCTGCCCAATAACATATTGCTATATAGGTGGAGTGCGAGACCTAGAGAACAGCATCAAGTGACATTTTGAAGCATTAAGTTCCATTCCATTCAGCTTACACCAGTTCAAGAGGTTAATCAAATCCAATTGCAATAATTCATAATCTTGGGAAGAGCTGATACGGGAAAATAATTTGAGGTCATCGGAAAATAAAAGATAGTAGGAAAATTTAAAACTTTTATGACTATCATTAATAAATAGGTTAAAAAGTAAGGGACCTACATGAGAACCCTGTGGCTTATAAAATATGATTGGAATGGATTGGCGCGCCGAAGCTAGGTTCGCGGCGCGATCATATGAATCACAAACATTTTGTTCCTCATTCTATTTTCTGTGGCCACAAGAGACTTTACTGTCCAATAAAAATCTAACCGTAATTTTTTTATCTGGGTGGGTAAAAATATGGAAGAAATCGTGTACTACAAACAGTTATTTACGAATATACTAACTTTCTGTGTCCATAATTTATTCAAATTATTGCCTGTTGTCCGATATTTGAATCGCAAAAATACCAGATGGGTCCGCAAAAGTGACATTGATAAAGGATCACAACATATCGAAAAAAGAAAAAATATGTGGATTTAAGGTTCTTAGCCAAATAGCGTGCATAGTTTCTTCAATTATTAAGGTAATTTTTACTCAATATTAATAATAATAATCTTTATTGTCTAACAGAACAGGTTCCAATTACAATACAATATGACATAGAAAAATAATAATAATCATAATAGGTTAAAAAAGATTAATAAATAATTCTGAAGTAAAAAATGGTGAATTTTAGTAAGTTAATGTTGTTATAATAGTTTGAGTTTAGTTGCATTTGTAAACTGAAATACATTAATGGCATTGCAAGGATTATTGAAAATAAACATTGATTGATAAATTAGTGTTTTAATTAAAAAGTTTGTTGAGGGAGTAGGCAGATGGAAGACGGGAGGAGATCTGACAGTGCGTGAGGAAACATGGAAGTTTATACAGGATAGTAGCGTAGGGCAATCGATGAGCGACCTGCACACTTTGAAAAAGAACTCAATGAATAAGTAATATCTGCGATTGAGAAGCGATGGTATCAGAAATCTTATTAAAAAGGCATTTTGATCAGTGCCTCTAGGGGGATATGTGCCATCTTTCTTAAATGAAAGGTATTTGACAAACTTTCTTTGGACGTTTTCTAGAAGATTAATGTATTTGTGGAAAATGGGGTACCATATTCTAGTTTGGATCGCACGAAACTATAATAAAGGATTTTCAATGTTTGAGAATATGTAAAATCAGCCGAATTCCTTATAATGTATCCAAGTATCTTCATTGCACTGCTATAGGTATTACTGATGCGAAAATAAAGTTTTCTTATAAGAATTGCCTTTGACAATGTCCAAATATACAAGTAGACGAAAGGTGCTATGCCAAGTCAAACAAATGAGTTTCGACCCTTCCTTAAACTTCTCTTAAACCTCTTGTCAGTTTTAAATTCGGCCATTCTTTAACTATAAACCACTAGAATGACATAACAGCCTACTATTTAATTTTGATAACTGGTTAAGTACTACAGGTTTTTATCTGTACGCCGCTGTTCTTACATCATTTTTGGTTAGTCCTTTGCTTTCGGTATAGTCGCCTATTGCAAAGTTTCACTTATTTTTATCTTGTATCCATGGTAATGCCACAACGGCTGACTTGATTTAGCATTTGAAAATTAGGAGACTTTAGTAAGGCCGCGCATCAGTTAATGACCCATATACTTTTCAAATTATCTCCAAAACGCATTATTTTATCGAAATTTTATAGGAAAGAAAAGTAAATGATTACCTAAAAAAATATAGTTCGGAAGTCACTGGCGCTCGTACTAAAAAATAAGGGAGGTCAACGAGTACTGGACTATTTTAAATATTTGACAATTTTTTTTGATTTTTTTTTCTCAAATGATATAACTCTTTATGCTGCAGCAATGTACCAAATTTGATATTTATATCTCAATAAATACTCGAATTATTAAAAAAAAAAACGAAAATTCAAATAAGCAGCTTCCATAAATCGAAATACCCATATATTTAGTTAACCAAGTATAGATGTCCCCAATATCTGGAAGCCTCTTCTTGTCCGAAACCAACAGCTCAAACTTTACACTCCAATAAGCACGTAGGCGGAGTCATCAAACGTCATTACACATGGATAGTATTTAAGACAGTAGCCTTAGAATTATAATTTAGTTTACACTTGAAAACGGTTAGATATACTAACTAACCGAAACGTTGTAATAAGTAACAAAATAAAGACAATGAAAGTCCGACAAGGTAATTTTTTTTTGATATTACTTCTTGTCTACCACCGTCAAACAAACATTTTTTCTTGTATTGGATTCATAATTTCTTACCATTTAAATTAGAATCTCTAGGTCCTAATATAACCAGGTTGTACTGCGGTATATTAAACATACAGGCATCCTTAATCTGCTCCAATTTCACCATGATCTTTTCATTTCTTCTGTATGTTCCAGATGTAGTTATTGATTCAGTTTTCTCATTAAAACTAAAGAAAATATTATAATAAAATTAAACAGGGAATATTGTGGCATAATCCACAATATTCGCTTTTTAATTATTTTCGCAGACACTGTATTATCTTCTAAACATTTTTATATATTGAACAGGAATAATACCGAATAAATGCTTGCTATCAACTTTTATAACCCACCCAAAAAAGAAAAATGCCAAATATTGCTCTGACTATCGTACAATAAGCCTGATGGATCACGATGTAGACATCAGCGATATACAATTTGCATTCGGTAAAGGCCTAGGAACAAGGAAAGCACTGTTTGCACTCAAAGTCCTGTCGCCAAGATGCATAGATATGAACCAAGATATACACGCTTGCTTTATAGACTACAATAAAGCCTTTGATAAAGCTAGACATGACTTACTCATCGAAACATTAGTAAAGAGAAAGATAGATCTCAGAGACATAAGACTAATTTCAAATCTATACTATGGCCAAAAAGCAACAATAATAATAGAAGACATGACATCAGAAGAAATAGAAATACAGAGAGGTGTTCGCCAAGGGTGTATACTATCACCAATCCTCTTTAACTTGTACTCGGAGGACATAGTAAATAGAGCACATGATCAGCACGGTATTAAAATTAACGGCATGAAAATAAATAATTGGAGGTACGCTGATGATACGGTTATTTAGCTGAAACACATGAAGACCTACAGACGCTAATTAATAGAATGGTCACAGTAAGCGAAAATTATGGACTATTACTGAACATAAGCAAAACAAAATATATGCTGATGACAAAAACAACTTAGGACGCTAATTAATAGAATGGTCACAGTAAGCGAAAATTATGGACTATTACTGAACATAAGCAAAACAAAATATATGCTGATAACAAAAACAACTTAGGACAATCATAGAATATATGTGAAGAGTCAACCAATTGAAAGAGTACGAGAATACAAATACCTAGGCACAACCATTAATGAAAACAAATCAGAATCGAACAAGCCAGAAACACATTTACAAGAATGAAGAGACTTTTCTGCTGCCGAGATCTAAACCTTGGATTTAAAATACGACTGATGAGATGCTATGTGCTGTCTCTGGACTATATTATGGGATGGAGCCGTGTACATTGAGGGTGGCTGATATGAGGAGGCTAGAGGTATTTGAGTCGTGGATATACCAGAGAATACTGAGGATTTTATGGGTAGAGAGATTAACCAACGTTGAAGTAATGAGGCGTATGCACAAAGAGAGAGAAGTAATTCCAACAATTAAGAGAAGAAAACTACTGTATATGAGGGGAGAAAAATATAGAATGTTGCAAATCATTATGCAGGGAAACATCCAAGAAAAGAGATCTATAGGAAAGAGACGAAACTCATGGATGAAGAATCTTAGGGAATGGTTTGGATGTAATAACAATGAACTATTTAGAGCTGCGGACCCAAAAATAAGGCACCTAGAGAAGAAGAAACATTTTCATAGCATTTCTTAGACGGATTGCGCGCATTCTAGTGGGTGCCAGCGTTGATCTGTTTCTAATCTGCAAAACGGCAGATGTTCCGGTGAAAACGCAAATCGTCGGCTTAATTCGCAAAATGCGTAACTCCATATTTGGGTGAAATTAAAAATTTTATGTCATTCGATTTATATAAATATAGCGCATATGAAAGAATAGTTCGGATCTCCGAAATTGTATTGCCTTTTTTAATATCCGCACAACAGAAAACTTCGTAATTCCATTCCTACCCAGTTCCGCGATGGCAGAGTGCGTAACTCCAGTAGTCCACATACTGTTGTATGGAGCACACATTGTGCTCCTCAAATTTATGTGATTATAAAATCAGTTTTTAGCGTTTCCTGGACATTTTTAAGAATTTACGTTGCGCATTTTGCGAATTAAGCCGGCGAAATAGCGTTCCCTATACTGAATTGTGATACACTTCGTGGTTTATTTAGTTGTCTACCTTTCGATTATTATAAGGGTGACTGCCTTTTATATTGGAGTTTATTCCACTGGGATGGCGCTACGGTGTATTGATGGCCGCTTTGATTTTGCAAAAAGGCTTTTAATACATCTTACCGCCGTTGTCGGGATTCCTTGGCTTATGGCTACCTATAGAGTCCTAACAAGGACGACACGGCCGTCGTGGTCTACCCACCCCAGGATATCTATTTTGCTTGGATCTCGGTGTATTCCAATATAAAAAAACAGTTACACACTTGTCCGATATGCCACAATATTTGCTTTTTAATTATTTTCGCGGACACTATATTATTATCTTCTAATTATAATAAAATGGTTACAATATAATAATAATAATAATAATAATAATAATAACAATAATAAGAATAATGATGTCAACAAACAAGCAAAACACAAACCATTTCTTACCATTGTACTGTCACAGCTGTACTTTTATCACATGTAGGATCCTCAACTTCAACTTTTTCATTTGTTACAGCAGGACTGAGTCCTATGGGTAAAAGATTAAAAATGAGTGGTTTTAATGATATTAAAAATGATTATAAAATTATTCTGCTATGATATAGCATGTAATAGTATAAATACATGTTTTCAGCTGCATAAAATAATTTTGATTTTTTTACCCACCACTAAAATTTATTTTCCACTTAATGAACACTTTACTGATGGCAGTGTGTTCTTTTTTTTCTTATTATTAAGGTGTATTATTTTCAGACGCAAACTAAGTTTTCAAAAATGCTTATTTTATGAAGTTACCTTATACAGTGTCAAAAGCAAATAAACTTTGCATCACATGCAACTAAATTTTAATAATCCAATTTTGATTTTGTAGAAAAACACACATTTAATATATTAATATTAAAGAAAATGTATCTGAAATAAAGCATTGTCAAAACAAAGAAGTTTTGTGTAGGTTGCGTTGAGTCTTATTTTGCAAAAGTGGCGCAATTTACAAAATATGGGTAAAAAATCAAAATTGTCTTAAACAGCTGAAATTTTTGCATGTAAGCTAGAAACTGCATTTAAAAAAACTTTTTCTAATAACTTTTTTCGATATTTTCAGAAATAACCCCACTTTTAAATTATTTTTTGGAAAAAATTAAAATTTGACAGATAATGCGAATCACGTGACTACTATTTTTTTGCTTAATTTTCATCTCGATCGAAGCAGAACTTGATGCCAAAGTCAAATTTTGAATAAAACTATTAATTAAAAAAATCCCATATGATGCGGACTTTACTGGTGATACTGTATTTTATAATTTTAAGTTTCCCCATTGTCTATAAAATACCATATTTAGTTTTTAATTTTATTACAATGTTGCCAAACAAAATGGAAAATTAATGGCAAATTAGACATGACCAGCAAAATAAATCAAAAGTGTTTTAAATTTATAATGTTAAATTAAAATAAATTTTTACCTAACAATAGTTATGGATTTATAACTTGAAATAACACAAATAATAGCACGTCCTGTCCTATATCTGTCTATAGTTCTAAAGTATGACTTAAACATTTCATTGTTCTAAAGAAAATTATTTTTAAGAAGCTTCTGGTTCTCAAAAAAATAAGGTCTGCGAAGAAAGTGTTCGACTTTTTTTATACAGGGGCTCAACATTCTGTTAATTATTATTAGCCACACTTCCTCTTCTGTCAAATATATATCAGTTTTTCAAAAGGTCGTTTATTTGCTAGTAATCTGGATATTTTTTACGATAATGTCTTGTTTCAAACAATATATTGTTCTCACTTGAATTATCTTTTTAACGCGCTTTTATTAGCTTCACCTGAATGTTTGTATGTATGTATGTTTGTTTGTAACCGACTTCTTTGAACCCGATTTTGACCCACTTTAACCCAGATGTTGCCGAAACTGTAGTAACTTCTTTATACATATATTGCCACTGTCCTTTATAAAGCCAACTGGGATATTTAACAGATATCTTCTTATTACCGTTTCAAATCCTAGATGGCGCTGTAAGATATTATTTATGGATATCCCCCGAAGTAATTCAGTGCGATAGTTTTTCCCGTTCGGAGTTTGTTTACGTGAAGTTTAGTGTAAAAACGATACAGTTTTTATTATTGTAAGACATGCATAATAAAAGGTAAGCATAGGTGCGTTTTTGAATTAGCTACCTGCGGTGAAATGTATCCATTTTGTTTATTTAATGTAGTACTTTTATAAGTTTTATAAGCCTTTTATGGTTATGTTGTATTTTTATTCTTATGAACACAAAAAGTACACCGTCCTTTTAAAAGGCCATTGGCGAAATATGCTACATTAAACTTAATTTTCTTTTTTTGTTTCCGTTATTGCACGAAACCACTTACGTTGCACGAACTGTTGGACGAAGCAGATAAATTAGATAGTATAAGCGAAATTCCAAAGAATATAGTTATTTTCCACCTGACAATGCAAATCAAGATCTTACAGATGAAGATAGCGGCGAGGAAGATGATATACAAATAAACAATCTTCCCGGTAGCCAGTTGAGAGCAGAAGCCGAAGTTTTAGAAATTGTTCATAAATTAAATGACCTACCTAGTGTTATTAGTTATACTTAGTTACTTAGTTATATAACCGCTGAGTCAGAAAACTGGGATAGCGAGGGTGACCTTTCCTTATCGGTTTATATTTCAAAGAAAAGAAAGTTGGAAATTAATAATTCCAAACAAAGCAGCAAAAAACAAAAACAATATGAGTTGAAAAGAAATGTTCCAACAATATCAGATTGGAAGGAAATATGTGGACCGGTCAATCAATTATCTCCAGTTGATATTTTTTCCTTTTTTTTTATGAAGAGGTCATTATTGCGCTTACAGATCTCTCTAACATCTACGCTAGGGCCCATAATCGTAAAGAAGATATTAGTACAAACGAAATGCGCTGTTTCTTAGGAATACTCTTACTGAGTGGATACATGTATACACCAAGACGTGAAATGTATTGGGAAAATTTTCCAGATTGTAAAAATGCTCTTGTTTCCGAAGCAATGTCACGGAATCGGTTCAGATATCTATATTATGCAAGACTGTTTTGAGGCCTATCATGCAGTGTAAATTATTGAAAACATGGTTCACATTATATAAGTGATTCATAGTATCTTATTTTTAATACAATGTTTTCATACTTCTATAATAAATAATACTTTAATAAAAATTTAAATTACAAGTAGTGTTAATAGCCATTGTACTTTTAAAAGGACACTCAATTTTCAAAAAACTAAGCCACATATAAAAAAATTGTCGATATAGAATTTGATATGGAACCTTTTTAGTGCTTTTTTCACATTTTGAATAAAAAAAAATACTAAAATCATTTCGGCACTTTGCCTAGAGCGGCTTTTAAAAGGTCAGTGGCAACATCTGGGTTAAACGGTCAGATTTAATTTGAATTACGTTGACTTATCAAGAACCGCTGACAATACAATAATCTAGCTCAATCTGCTCAAAAAAAAAATTGTTTCTTAACAATAACTCAAACTAAAAAATTAAAAATAAAAATAGTTTAAAGAAACTAAAAAACACGCTTTAATAACAATTAACCAGACTAAAAAGCGGAAAATAAATATAGTGTAAAATAATTCTTGAAATTCTTAATATTGGCAGAAAATAATAATGAACGATAAACATTAGTATCATTGTGAAAAAAAGCGAGGGGTGCTAGATATACGAAAAATATAGTACAAAGCGCCCCACGCTTTTTTCACAATAATACTAATGTTTATCGTTCATTATTATTTTCTGCCTATATTAAGAATTTCAAGAATTATTTTAAACTATATTTATTTTCAGCTTTTTAGTCTGATTAATAATTATTACCGTGTTTTTTAGTTTGTTTTTAACTATTTTTATTAAATATTAAACTTATTCAATTAGAACATATTCAGGAATTGTTTTTTGACAAAGCTACTGTGTTCTTTAATAAAGTGGAAATTTACTTAGTAAACTTTTGCCGTTTTTTTAAACTATGATAATAAATCTAAGCAAATACAAATAAAAATGGGAATTAAATTTCAAAACAAAGCAACCAGAATGGTTTTGGCCCCTAACAAAACATTTTTTCAGAAATGAGGAATTTTGGGGCGTAGATTACAAATCTAAAAACTGTTTTCTTTAAAAATGCCTAGTTTTTAAGATATTCCTTCTTAAAATATTATTTTTTAATGTCACCACCGCAGAATTTTCTAATTTTCATGGCAAAACAAATCACTCCATTTGTGCACAATGATATTTAATTTTTTTCCACCTTAAAATTTCAAACAAAAAGCACGTTTTATTAGTTTTTCAGTTAAAATATTTATTTTAAAAGTAAAGGGTATTAAACTAATTCCTATATACAGGGTGGCCCATTTGTGTGACAAAGTAATATATCGGCTCTACTATTAGAGTTATCCAAAAAAGGTTTTCACAAAAGTTGTGAGGTTAAATCAAGTACATGTTATAAAATTATGTTTATTTATACAGGGTGGTCCAGAAAAGTAGGACAAAAAAATATTAATTTTTTTAAGTGTAAGTAACACCCTATATATTTTTGCATTTTTGTATTTCCTACAAAATTGTTTATATGGCACCATATTTATTTTTTCATTTTTTTGCAACCTTGCCAAGAAAAATGAAAAATTCCTAAAATTTTGGAAAAAACATGATAGTATAAAATTGCCTATATTTCTCAATTAGAAAATGTAAAATCAAAAATTTCTCATAAACTCTTAAGTATAGTGATAAAAAAACTGTTTTAAATCATAAAGTAATCAAAATTTTGTACAGAGCGTTTTCTGTTGACATCCAAATATAAAGAATTTAAAAATTCAATAACTCTGTTTAATCAAATAAAACACCCTATATCGTCCCATAGATATGTTAAGTCTCCTTTATTCTTGTTAAGTCATCCCTATACCTATCTTTACTAGTTTTGGCAATATTTCGATTTTTATTTAAAATATCGTAAAATAACTATGAATTTAATTTTTCTAGTTAGCCATGACCAGCCAAATAAAAACAAAAGTAATTGAAATTCTTAACGTTAATTTGGGAATAAAATATTTATACCAAAACTTTTTATATTAAAGTTTCTAGCCGTTAGTTTTAACATTTAAAAATAAATTTTTCAAATACTGAAATGGTTAATATGATTTACATTCTTGGAGCAATTGACAAAAATGCATTGTTTGCAACAAGACATTATCAAGAAAAATATATAGAAAGGCGACAACCCAATAAACGAGCTTCCGAAAATTTGATGGAAAGGTTTGACAGAACAGGAAGTGTGGCATATAATAAAAACAATAGAAGAAAAACTGTTGGTACGGAAGAAAATAAGCTAAATGTTTTATTGACTTTAACCGAAGATCCCCATATTGGTCAACGACCTCTAGCACAACAAACTGATATTGCGAGATCATCCGTACAAAGGATAACATGGGCCCTTAAAATACACCCATACCATGTGCAGTTGTTGCAAGAACCTTATCATGATGATTTTAATAAAAGAGTAGTTTTTTGTGAGTGGATTCGAAATAAAATGACAGAACAATGGAATTTTTCTAATGATGAGCTGTAAATAGAGCTAATTTTCAATATTATGCGACTACTAATCCCCATTTTGTTAGATTGCACTCTCAAAATAGGTGATCCTTAAATGTTTGGGGAGGAGTGGTAGGGGACTATGTAATTGGACCACATTTTTTAGAAGGTAGAATGACAGGTGACGTATATTTAAAATTTTTACAAAATCATTTGCCACAATTAATTGCCCATGTTCCACATGCCATTAGAGAACGGATGTGGTTTCTTCACGATGGAGCACCCGTTCACTCTACGAGGCCAATTAATGATTATTTGAATGAAACTTACGGTGAACAATGGATAGGAAGACGCGGACCAGTTTTATGGCCACCCAGGTCACCAGATCTAACGAAAATGGATTTTAGTATTTGGAAGTACGTGAAACATACCGTTTATAAAATTTCTCCTTTAACAGTTAGTAGATGATGTGAAAAACAGAATTAGAAACTGTTTTCAAAATGTTACAGTCGAAATGTGTAGAAGCTTAAATGACTCATTTTATAGACGTATTAAAATGTGTTTAGAAGTAAATGGAGGCCACTTTGAACATTTGTACATACATAGATAATTAATTAAAGGTGAAACATAGTTCTGGTTTTGCTTTAAAGCTTATTCAAATTATGTATTGTTTTCTGGGTTAATTTAAGTTATAAATAAATAAATAGGAAACTATTGTTGTTAATCTAATTTATTCTGACGTTAAAGGTTTCAATTATATTTTGTTTTGATTTGGCTGGTCATGGCTAACTAGAAAAATTAAAATCATAGTTATTTTACGAAATTTTAAATAAAAATCGAAATATTGACAAAACTAGTAAAGATAGGTATAATGATGAATTAACAAGAATAAAGGAGACTTAACATATCTATAGGGCTAGCCTAAAAAATATAGAGTGTTTCATTTGATTAAACAAAGTTACTGAATTTTTAAATTCTTTATATTTGGATGTCAACAGAAAAAGCTCCGTACAAAATTTTAATTACATTATGATTTAAAACAGTTTTTCCATCACTATACTTGGGAGTTTATAAGAAATTTTTAATTTTAAATATTCTATTGAGAAAGATAGGCAATTATATACTATCATGTTTTTTCCAAAATTTTAGGAATATTCCATTTTTCTTGGCAACGTTGCAAAAAAATGAAAAAATAAATATGGTGTCATATAAACAATTTTGTAGGAAATACAAAAATGCAAAAATATATATTTTTGCTGTCCTACTTTTTTGGACCACCCTGTATAAATAAAAATAATTTTATAACATGTATTTAATTTAACCTCACAACTTTTGTAAAAACCTTTTTTAGATAACTCTAATAGTAGAGCCGATATATTACTTTGTCAAACAAATGGGCCACCCTGTATATTGGCATTTAAGAATCAGGCTCCGGTTATTCTTTGTTCATCACGACATAACCAAAGGTTATATTTTGTTTATTTTTATCGCCACAGAAGGAAAATCCGGAGAAAACTTATTAAAAGATCCATATAGTTTTATAATAATTATATAGGTACTTAGGGGGTCTGGTGTCATATAAGGTCGGTCGAATTTTGATAGTTTTAAAATTTTATCATATAGCCTAAGCTGTATAGAACAGGTTAAAAGCAAAAAAATTGCGGATTATACACTTTTAACGCGAAAAATTAATAATAAACTATTTATAAATTGACATTTTTACCGAAAATTAAACCCTTTACTTTTCTGTGCCGAAAATGTCAATGCGAGAAGTCTCCATTATTTGACGTAATACTTACTGTGTTGCCACGTTGGACCAATTTTCATGATTTGAAAATAAGGATACTATTTATTATTTTATTTTATTTATAAACATCCTTGGGCTACGCAATAGAACGCCGGCCACACCATATAGTAACACCTTTATACGGTAATGGCATCATACATTAGGGTTGCGCGGGCTTCGCCCGCCCCGGCTACGCGGCCCAAGTTACACCTTTATGCGGTAATGGCATAAAGTTTATTTATTACATTTATTTACAAACCCAAACAAATTTAAAATTACACTTGGCAACACATCAGCTTCGTGTCTTCATGAATCCACTAAAAATACGCCGAAAACCAGACAAATGGGGTTATGTTTATGTTTTATGCTGACGTTTGCTCTGGAATATTATAATAACATGCCGTACTCGTAATCATTATGCTAAAGTGAAAAATAGCTCAATTTTAATTTTTTTTGGTAATATAGATTCTCCTATATTATATATTAATCTTTTATGACCGTAAGTTGATACAATTATTGTTGATATTGTATTCATTGGAGAAGATACGATAGCTTAGGTTTAAATATTAAAAATTGCTTTAATTTGAAAAAAATGGCTTTATCCGCAATTTTTCTTGAACTAAATTGTTTCATTTAATGTTATCTTTCTATATAATAAACCCAAAAACAAGAAGAAATTCGACCGATCTTATATGAGACCAGAGCCGTACTTAGGTACCTCTATATAAATTTTACTAATTTAAACTTACCTATTATAAGTATCACAATATGTAGGAAATTGGTTTTCGAGCAGAACATTACGTATGCATGAGTTTGACGCTAAACTACAACTCTAAAACTTTGACAGATAGTCTTGTTCTTGTATCCACAGCAACCAAGTATTTTAAATTATTGTTGCTCTCTACATCCCAACTAAATAACTGCATTTTATTTTCTTGATAGTGGGAAGGAAATGTTTGAATATAGTTCGTTGAATATACTAAATTGGAATTAATTGATTCAGCCGATACTAGGTGGAAATCCATAATTATAGTATTATGGGATACAGTAAAACAAAGTTGAACTTGTAAATTTCCACTATAACTAGAAAAATTACATGATTCGCTAACACTGTAGCTTCGTCAGATGACGATGATTTAATAAAGGTGAAAATTAAAAAGTAGGGTGCAATAAAATTAAATTATTGAAGATTTAAATCAAACAGTGGCAGGATTACAATAGCGGGAAAATCCAGCAGAGGGTTTAAAAATTAAATTAAATTAGGCACTATGTGGGTAATTTATAAAATCGTAAGTATATGGTCAACAGAATAAATTTAACAAAGGTGAATTATCTAAATCTAGTTGATCATTTAGTAACAGGTCCGTATTTTTAAGTTTATTTATTTCCATAGATTCTAACAAATTTAGTTTTAAACCTTTGTTTTCTGTTCAAAACAAAAAATCAGGCGTTTAAAAATTAAAATGCAAAGATTGTCCTAAAACATACATCGACAAACCCGAACAAACGGGTAGACATTTTGACAAAAGAATACAGGAACATTCTAACAGTTTTCTAAAAAATAAAACAGACTCAAACTATGCTAACCATTTACTTGATAATCAACATAATTTCGATCCTTCCTTTAAAATCTTACATACAGAAAACAAAGGCTTAAAACTAAATTTGTTAGAATGTATGGAAATAAATAAACTTAAAAATACGGACCTGGTACTTAATGATCAACTAGATTTAAATAATTCCCATTTGTTAAATTTATTCTGTTGACCATATACTTAAGATTTTATAAATTACCCATATTGTACCTAATTTAATTTAATTTTTAAACCCTCTGTTGGATTTTCCCGCTATTGTAACCCTTCCACTGTTTTATTTACATCTACAATAATTTAATTTTATTGCACCCTAGTTTTTAATTTTCACCTTTATTAAATCATTGTCATCTGACGAAGGTACAGTGTTAACGAAACATGTCATTTTTCTAGTTAATATAGTGGAAATTTACAAGTGCAACTTTGTTTTACTGTATCTCATACCAGTGTGACTGGTAATATGCCTTTGGATACGGTTATAAAATTTTTATTAAAACATAAGCATTCAATATGTACAATAATTTATTATTACATTTTTTATGATAAAAATTACATTTTATATTAAATATCTTGTATACCTACATTTTTACATATTTGAGCATATACATTGTATTTTACAAAAATGTAACGTAAGTAATTACATAATAATAAGCAGGTTTATAATCTTAATATATTTACATGTTATTTTTACAACAATTAAGACTCCAAGAGGTAAATAAGTACCGCGCTGAACTGCCTTAAATGTAGTCCATACGTTGGATTGCGTTAACGATAACGCCGGTAAAAGGTTTTTGAGTACTATTATGAGGCAGCATATTTTGTTTAATTGTTTTGTAATAGCTAATTTGCAATTTTATACACTGAGGCCTCAGAAGATTTTAATTGTAATTTTTTGCTCTGTTCGGTAGGGTCAAAATTAAAATTTAGGAAATAAAATGCCCATTACACCTGGAGAGTATCTGTGTGATTTTATTTATCCGATTAAAGGCCAAAGCCAGCTTGGCGTTTGGCGCCTGTTAGAATAAATGCGATTTTTACCGCAACTGTTGTTACTTAAATAAAACTGAATTTAAGGACATTATAGCCAGTAGTTAAAATTTTATATTAATTTTATTTGTATTTCAAGATCCTTCTTAAATCCAGTTATTTTTAGAACTTATTTTCATCGTCCTCTTGTTTTGCCGGTAATTAGTTACTGATACTTGTGTTAATTTATTTATTTGTTGTAAAAATTCTTACTCTAAAACGTACATGCTTTGAAACGAATTACGGCAGTGACTAAAGTCCCTTATATTAATATACAGTATGTATCAGCCAAATGGAATAAATTCGACAATAAATACATGGGGGCGGGTCCTAAAAAAAAAATGCTCGTTAAATATTCGATTACTATTACGATGATACGCCTGTCCAAGCGAGAAACAAATTATCTTTAAACTATTAATTTAAATATAATAATTAATTTCTGTTGGGCTACATCCCAGGTAGCAAAGGTGCGTCCAAATGACGTCCTTTTTAGGTCATATCAGACGTCAGACGCTGTCCAGCCTTAAAATGGCGTCGCTAGTACGTCAATATTGAAAGTCAAAATGTCGTCCCAAATAGACGTTAATTTGACGTCATTTTTAAATTATTTTTTGACCAAAAGTTGTTGATCCCAGAAATTTCTAGTTAGGAATGGGCATTTATTGATATATCGATGTTGACACATGCATCGATTATCTTCGATATTTATATAGATCACTTTAACAAAGTCATACGCTTCATAAAATTAGTATTGTTACAATGATTCTAACTTCTATAATTATATTATTACTGTTTTTGACTTTATGGGACCAAGATGGAAGAAATTTGGCCTGTCGAAATATCGAATCGGTATGTATTCTTCCTATCTCTATTTCTTTACCGTTAGATGACAATGATGAAATGACATTTGACATTCAAATGGTGGTTTCTGACGCTGTTCGCCGATGCTGCTGGTATTTTTGATAGCATTTGTCGCTGTTTTTTCCAATTTTGCCCAGGTAAATACTCGTGAACAATAATCAATTCCGTTATTTAAATTTTGGCAAAGAAGAAAATGTTTTCAGTGGTAGAATTTGGACCGGAAAGCGGTGGTGGTTTAGCCGTTGTTAATTCTGCATGGCTGACGCCCTTCAAAAAGGACGTGCACTGGCCTCCTTACAAAAACTCGAAACTCTTTAATAGGGCTGTCACAAAAGGAGAGAAAATATCGGACAATTGGAAGTTATATTCAATTACTAAGTGTTATTATTATTTATAATTATATTAATAATTATTAATATTAAGCTGATTAAACAAGGAAGTATTACGATTATAAATTTCTTAACAAGAATTTGTTCACTTTTAATCGTATGTATCGTATGTTAATGATTAATATTTTATGAAACTGCATTCTTAGTTTGAGTAACAAAATATATATTATTTTCTTATTTATTTTTTAATTTTCAACTCTCCCTTTAACAAGACCTAAAACCGAAGTCATTTTCACGCCTGCATTGGACGTTATTTTGACGTCTTCATTATACGACATTTTGACCCCTGCAATGTACGTCACAGTGACGTCTTCAGCTGACGTCATTCTGACGCTGACATTTGCCCGTCATCTCGACGTTATTTTGACGTCAGTCCAAGGGTAATTTAGACGTCTAGGCTGACGAGATTTGTACGTACAAAGTACGTACGTGTGCTACCTGGGATGCTTGGTGAAAAACTGTTGTTACATTGCACAGGAAGAAAAAATAATAACTACTTGTTAACTATTTACTGTCAGGTGCGACACTGATATGTAATCCAAAAAAAAAATCTTCGCCACTAGATAATAGCCTAGTTTGGTACACTAATGGATCGAAAACGGCCAACGGAGTAGGCGCAGGTATATTTGGGGAAAGACCCAGAATGGAAATCAGCATCCCCCTGGAAAACTACGCCACAGTATACCAAGCAGAAGTTTATGCGATACAAGCATGCGTACAAAAGAATCTTGAAAAGGGCAACCACGACCAAAAGATACATATCCTGTTGGACAGCCAAGGCTCTGAACTCCTTCCCATTTACATCAAAAATCACCATGGAGTGCCTTAACGACCTAAAAGACCTGGCAGCCAGAAACAACAGGGTTGAACTCCTATGGGTTCCTGGCCATTCAGGGATAAAAGGCAACGAAAAAGCAGATGAACTGGCAAGAACCGGATCTGCTCAAAATTTCAGGGGCCAAGAACCCGCCCTTGGAATATCAAAAAAGGTAACCAAAACAACATTAGACAGATGGGCGCAAAAACAACATCTATCTCGATGGAACGGTACACCTGGCCAGGCACACGCACGGTCCGTTATCGATAGGCCCTCGAAGAAGCTATCAGCTGGAATGCTTCTCTTGACGCGTACCCAGTATAAAACAAGTGACCGGCCTACTAACAGACCATTGTCACTTAGGAAACACCTTCAACGAATAGGAGTCTATAATGGAACCATTGAATGTAGACTTTGCGGTGAACAGGACGAAACCGCCTCTCATATCATATACAGCTGCGAAGCGCTAAGCCGTAAAAGATTCAAAATCTTCGGAAACATTCAACGTAGCGATAACCTCCCGCATGACAAACTTGGAAAAAAACTACTGGGCCTCGTAGAAGGAACAAATCTTTTCTAACAAGACTGGGGCGCACAATAAGAAAGAAGGTGCAGTGTAAGAAGCTTGGGCCACACGTCGAACCCGACCCCCGCCTTTAACCAACCAACCAACCAACCAACCAACTTGTTATGTTTCGCAAATTTAATTAGTTTCCTGACACGTGTTTCGGCCCTTGCAAGCCATTGTCAAAGGAGTACAAGAAGATACTAAATTCTACGTGACATTACAAAGGTATTTATATCATATTATGGCAGTTATAAACGTGTCATAAAATTAAAATTAGAATTAGAAGATTGAATGGTCAACTGTGGGTTTTCCTAACTTTTAAAAGTACAGATACATATTTAGTCTTAAATTAGTGTGCTCTTAAGAATTAGGGAAGCGCCTGAAGGTATTTCGGTTTGATTATTATTAACAACATTACATTTGCTTTTTATGGCCTTTTTGATAGCTATTGCTTCTAGTAAATTTAGTTTTCTGCTTTTATTATGTATGTACATACACAATAAAAGCAGAAACTAACCACTCTTTTGACAATGGCCCGCAAGGGCCGAAGCACGTGTCAGAAAACTGATTATATTTGTGAAATATAACAATTAGTTATCATTTTTCTTCCTGTGCAATTAATTTAAAATATACTATTGGTTAAAGACTACGATATAATAAAAAAATTATAATTTTTTTATAATATATTATACACCTATACAACTTTCGCTATATCCAGTTCATCGACATCAGCAAAGCAACTGGGCAAAACATCCCCATATACAAATAAATCAATGGATTCTGTGTTTAAATTTGTCATTTTTACGCTATATCTTGTAATTTGGCAGTGTTGTAAGCTCTATCTATCCTTTTCAATTGTTTTAAGGGCGTGGCTAGCACATCTTCAATCCATTGAACGTCTGGAGCGACATAACCTCCAATTTGTCCTTGCTGTTTGCATCCAGTATCCCAGGCGAATATACCACTTAGAACATATTGTCCATTTTCATTTGCACATGCTAGGGCACTGCCGTAGTCGACCTATAATGGATAAAAAGAAACTCTCAGATACCCAATATAAGTTAATAATAGTTATATATATCTTTATTCTTAGCCAACTTAAGAAGTACATTACAGAGAATATATAACACCAAATACACAATAATATATAAAATCACAAAATAATAAATATCATGTTTAGTAACTATTAATACCTCCATCGAAATTATTTTAAAAATAAATATATATAATAACAACCATTTACAAAAAAAAAGAAAGATAATATATATTACGTTAAAGTTAGTTTAGTTTTAAAATATATTTTTTTAGTTTTTTTTTAAAAGTCCATAATTTTGATATTTCTTTAATTTTTGTCGGTAAACTGTTGTAAATAATTTTTATTCCTTTATATAATATTGATCTTTGGCCAAAAGTACTCTTTACCATTGGTGTTTGAATCTGATGGTTTTGTCTTGTGATGTAAATAATGTTGGTTGAAGGAAATATTATATTTGATTGTTTTTCTTTAATAATAATAGTGTATTCGAATGCATAGTTTTAATTTATGAAGCTTTTTTAAATTTAAATATCCGTTTAGTTCATACAAATTTATAGTTGGTTCTAAAAAAGGAAGTTTATGTATGCATTTAATTACTTTGTTTTGTAGTTTTTTTTAATGGCTGAATTGTAGTTAAATTCGCTAACCCCAAATTGAAATCATATAAGTACTGTAATTTTGTATAAACCAAAGAATAATATATTTTTTTTAAATATTTAAATGATATATAATTTTTAGCTTTAAACAAAATGCCAATAATTATTAGTGTGATGTAACTTCTTAAATATTCAATATGTTTTTTCCAACCTAAATTTTTATCAATATATAAACCTAAAAATTTTATTGTATTAGTATATTTAATTGTATGATTATTAAAAGATATTATTATTTTCTAATTTTGATTTACAAAACATATAAGATGATTTTTATTAAAATTTAATGATAATTTATTAATTTCAAGCCATTTACATATTATATTTAGGTCGTAGGTAATGTTATTATGAATTTGAGCATAGTCGTCATGAAAATATACAATAGTAATATCATCGGCAAACAATTTTATTTTACTTTTGAAATTTAATTTTGCTATAGAATTAATTTAGATTTAAAAAAAAGTAGGTCCTAAGGTTGACCCTTGCGGAACACCATAAGTTATGTTTTTTTTTGTAAACTTTTAACAATTTTCATATGAACAAACTGCTTTCTATTACTTACTTAAGTAATTTTTCAAAAATAAATAGATTTTTCCCCGAATTCCGATATATGTAATAATATGTATAGGCATTTAAGTAAAATGTTGTGATTGACTGTATCAAATGCTTTACATAAATCAAGGGACAGTGGGCAGCATTTTTGGTTGCTATCAACGTTTTGTTGAATATCTTTGATAATATCTGCAGCTGTAACTAGTGCAACTCCTGTATTTCGAAATTTACGAAAACCATATTGAAATGGAGAGAGTAGGTAATTTTTTTCTCTAAAAAATCTATTATTCTATTATTTAAAATTTTTTCAAAAATCTTTGAAAATGTTAGTAAAACAAAAATTGGGCGATAGTTACTACTAAAATATTTATCTGCATTTTTAAAAACTGGTGATACTTTTGCTATATTTAATTTATCGGGAAATAACTTATAATAATAATAATAAATAATAAAAATAAGTTTTAAATATACCTAAATAAATGCATGCCTATACAATCTAGAATAAAACAGCTTTTAAATGTTTCTAGAATTATTGATCATTCGCTCTTTCATTTTAAGAAATTAATAGGGGAAAGGAAAACAATTTTTTTTTTAATTGTGTATTATGTAAAGTCCTCCTAACGAGTATGGGGCTATTTCAAGAATGTGGGGAAAAATCTTACGCCCATGCTCCAATAGTTAAAATTGACTTGTTTACGTCTTTTTTCACCCCCTTTCTCTAAGGCGTGCTTCGCAGTTACTCGTAAAGCAGAATGTAGATTACGTATGTGATAAATTAATGATATTACAGTAAGTAAACCCTTTACCGTTTCGTAGTAATTTGTTTTTTGATTAATTTTGATATAATACATTCTCTGGAATTTGACGTTTTATTTTTAGGACTGAAGAACAAAATTAGCAAGGTAATTTATGACATTTTTTAAAAGCAATCCAAGCTATCATTTGGTTTTTAATAATTATTAGAGAGTGTATATAACTGTAAGATTGTGCTCTTTGTTAACGCATGTAACAAGAAACCCAACTTACCCTACACTGATCAACATCCGAAAATCCACACAAAGTATTGGAGTTGTAATCTGGTACTTTCTTGGAAAAATGTTCGCCTAGTACTTGTTGGCACTGTTGAACATCCATAATGTTCATATCTATTTTATGCATTATGGCACCTCTTGCATGAACTAAAATATTAGTTTAAAATTAGGTAGTTGTATATAGAAAATGATCCAAAAAAAGTACTTGGATGAGTCTACCTATACAGTGTGTCCAAGAAAGTATGCAACATATGGGAAAGTTTTTTATCACCGATTTCTCAGAAAATTTTATTCTTTGTAAAAGTTGGTGCATGCCTTAAAACTATAAATACATATTTCATATTTCACCTGCGGCTAATAGTAAGGGAGTAAATGCCATTTTTTCGAAATTGCCTTAAGAGTAAAGTACCTTAATTATTAGAAATACAGCATAATTTTATATGGAAATGATCTTGCAAATTAGTAAGTTAGTCCAAATACGAAATTTAAGTTACGTGTCACAATTTTAAATTTTTTATGGTTAATCTCTATTTTCCCCTAAACGGTACACCTCTGGTCGATTTTTTGTTTATGCAATTTTAATATATATATATTTATTAAATAACTTAAACGTGGGTTTATAATAAAAATGGATTAAATAGTTGCAAACTTTTTAAAACCTTTCAATGTTACGAGTTGGTTCAGATATTAGCGTGTTGCACGCCTACTTAAACACATTTTAGCCAACTTATGTTCTAAACAAAATTATGATAGAATCCAACTCTATTCATATTACCTACTGGAAATAATTAATAATTTATTTGTCATTTTCACCTAGTACGCTGAAGTCCAAAAACCTATTTTAAAGAAATGCATATAAAAAAAAATTGACACACCTAACTCAAATTTCGTATTTGGACTAAGTTTTTAATTTGCAAAAACATTTCCATATAAAATTTTGCTGTATTTCTAACAATTAAGGTACTTTACTTTTAAGGCAATTTCGAAAAAATGGCATTTGCTCCCCTACTATTAGCCGTAGGTGAAATATGAAATATGCATTTATAGTTTTAAGGAATGCACCAACTTTTATAAAGAATAAAACTTTCTGAGAAATCGGTGATAAAAAACTTTCCCATATGTTGCATACTTTTTTGGACACACTGTATATTATTATATTCCAAGGGATTAAGGGGAACGGAGTGGCAATTTAACAGGAGCATATTGGGTTCAACCAATCCAGCGATTAGGAAAGATTTGGTGCTAATGGTTTATAACTTTTCTAGCTAAATGCGCGAGATCACTTTTTAGTTGAAACCAAACATTATGTTGTCTTACCACTAGAGACAAATCATCAAGTAAATCGGGAAGTGTGTTTTCAAGAAATAGTAAAAATGAATGACGAGTCAAAATTCCCTATAAAATTACTGTCATGTGAAGACGATTAAAGACAGTAAGTTCTTAGTAGGGCAATAAAATAATTTCATTAAACTGATTTAGTACCACAGGTTTTTATCTGTAGTACGCCACTGTCCTTACATTTTTTTTGGCTAGTCCTTTGCTTTCGGTATTGTCATCGATTGCAAAGTTTTACTTAATTATATGTTCTATCCATGGCAATGCCACAAGGGCTGCCTTAATTTAGCATTTGAAAATAACTATGAGATTACCGTAAGCCGCATTGGCATCCGTTAAGGACCCAAACTTTTCAAATTATCTCCAAAACGCATCATTTTATCGAAATTTTATAAGAGTCAAAAAATATTCAGAATCAAACGGTGGCCTGAAAGAATTTACTTTGGAAGTCACTGGCGCACGTACTAACAAATAGGGGGGTCAACGGATACTTAACCCATCGTACTTTAAATATGTGAGAATTGTTTTTTATTTTGTTTTTCTTAAAAGATGTAACTTTTTATGGGAAAGCAATTTACTAAATTTAAAATATAATATATCGTAATAAATACTCGAATTATCCAAAAAAAAAATCAGTTTTTAATTTCAAACTTTAACGCCCTGTATATCGAACATGCTATATGCTCAAAAAATATATGGGTAACCGATTGACCTCCTTTTACCAGATACCCTGTGGGCGTATTTATTTTTATACTTTGTAATATCTTTTTTTAGCTAATAACAAAAAAATAGTAAAAAATTTATAATTTACGTTGTAAAATTCGTTTGCCCCATCCAGTAACAATACAATTTTGAGTTGGGATCAGATTCGGCTCGGGCAAGCAAATATCCCCGATGTTCTGGGTAAACCTCAAATTCTCTTCCAGAATTAGCACAGCTAAGTCGTTCTGTTTGGAGCCAGTTGTGTAGTCGGGGTGACGTAACATAGCGGCTACTTTGATAATTTGAAATGGCAGTGGTTCCTCGTCTATACCCAGTTTCCATTCACCTCCTTTAATTAAGATGTCGGAGGTTGATTGACTACAAAAAAAAAATAATATAAAAACAAAAATAGTTTGAACCGTATGTTAACGTAAATTAAAGAGACAACTGACGCAAATGTAAACAATGTAAAAATTAAATGGAAACATACAGCTTGTTATATATCATGTGAAAGATAATATCTCGTACAGTATGCTCATAAATTTTGGCGCGATTCTGTCAAGCAATTTCAAAATGGCGACTATTAAAAGTTTTTAAAAAATCTCTATTTAAATAAGCGGAAGTGGAAATATCTCGCTGTGAGGTTTCCTTTAGAAAAGAATAGCCCAAAATTCGGTTGTTAATGATACCTGCCCATACATTTATTTTCTGGGACCGCTGAGTATGCGCTTCAAATATCCATCGTGGATTTTCTTGGCTGAAGAAACGAGAATTATGTCTGTTAATCACCCCGTTTAAATAGAAAGTAGCTTCATCCGAAAATAATATTATGTTCTGTGGAAACCTATTATTCTCGTCACACCGTCTCATTATTTCTTCGCAAAATTGCAAACGCCTGTCATAGTCATCTTTTAAAAGCTCTTGGACAATATATACTTTATAAGGGTGATATTTTTCTGCTATTAAAAATCTTCCCATAGTACCTCTAGATGTATCATGATTTTGAGCCAATGAAACTGTTGAAACATGCGGATTATCCTGTACAGATAATGCAATATTCAATTTTTCATCGTCGCCTAAAACACGTGGCCGTCCATTTCCGCATTCCACATCCGGATATTTAGCATTAAATAAAGTTGACTTCTTATTTAACTTTCAAAATGTCTTTATTCCAAACTAACTTTTACAGTTCATTACATGGAAAGTGACAACATAATGTAGAAAATAATAACCATTAAAAAAAAAATAACAATAAAAATAATTGAAGTTAATCCAATTTGATTCATTAATAAAATCAATTAAAAAAAAAAATAGTATAAATAATTTAATTTAGTAAATATCTCTTTAATTGTTTTTTAAAAGTTGCCAATTTTTTAATTTTTCTGATGTTTTTTGGAAGATTGTATAGTTTGATAATTTATACAATGTCTGGTGTTATGATCATGTAATGTCTTATTCTCCTGAAGTGTTATGTTTGATTTTTTTTTCTTTTAAAATGATGGAGTGAATTAGAATACAAATTTTTTATTTATAAATGTTTTGAACATGTAAATACCCTTTCGGTCTATATAGATTAACAGTTGGTTATAAATGTGGTAATTTGCATATACATTTAATAACTTTATTTGCAATTTTTGTAATGGTTTTAAATTTGATTAACAAGCAAATCCCCATGCAGAAGCTAAGTATTGTAATTTTGAATATATTAATGAAAAATATATATTTTTTAAGTATCTCAAAGGAATGAAATATCTAGCTCTGTACAAAACAGATACCAAAGGAGATATCGAGTTGATAATATACTGGATATGGCATGTCCAATTTAAATTTTCGTCTAAAACTAATCTTAAACATTTTGTCGTTTTTGAATATTGAATATTTTCATTATTAAATTTTAAGGGGTTAATGATGGAATTTATTTTATTTTTAGTTATAAACATAAAAGAAGATTTTGTAAAATTTAACGTAAGTTTATTTGATTGAAGCCAAGAAAGAAGTATTTTCAAATCATTATTAATATCCAAATACATTTCTGCAAGAGTTTCAGCAAAATAAATAATTGTTGTATCATCTGCAAATAGCTTTATATTGCCCTTTAAATTCAATTTGGAAACGGAATTAATGTAAATTAAGAATAATAAAGGACCTAATATTGATCCTTGTGGAACTCCACATATTATTTCTTTTTCCGAACTTTTTCTCTTCCTAATTTTAACAAATTGTTTACGATAGCTTAAATAACTTTGAATTAGTTTGTGTGTATTTCCCCTTATCCCAATACTGTATAATTTTCTTATTAAAATATCATGGTTTACGGTGTCAAAAGCCTTACACAGATCTAAGGATAGTAAACAGCATTTTTTACTGCTGTCGACATTAGCTTGAATATTTGTTATGATATCTCCTATAGCTATTTCTGTATCCTTAGATTTGCGAAAACCATACTGGTTAGCAAAAAGTAAATTTTGGCTTTCTAGAAAGTCGCATAATTTATTACTTATTATTTTTTCTAATATTTTTGAAAAGATTGGTAAAACAGATATTGGGCGATAATTGCTGCATTTATATCTTTTATCAGTTTTATCTCCACATCCTAACTATATCAAAACTTTGATACGCTGGCTTTCCGACAAAACCAGTTTTGTTTAGAAAATTCTAAAATAATACTTCGGAAATACCTAAATTAATTTTTTCCACTACTAACCTATAACATCGCCATTATTGACCGATTAATTAACGCCAGAAATCGTTTTTCTCTCCCTTCTCAGTTGCTATTGACAACGGTCAATAATAAAGCATTGAAATCCATTATTGACCGATCTATTTAAAACCAGGTAACTTGATTTGTTAATTCCCCAACAAATAACATGAAAGGTGATATGTCAACAAAGCCAACTGACAAGAATAGTATATTATTAACCAAGGTTTAGACAGCCATGATTATTGCCCGAGCGTCAAGTTTAAATCACGAGGAGCGGAGCGACGAGGGATTTAGGGCGCGAGGGCTATAGGCTGTCTAAACCGTGGTTAATATAATTTTTTTTTCACTACTAACACTTTTATTTTGTACAGTATTAATAAATTATAAAAAATATTAGGTAGGTATAAATATATATTTTAATCAAGTTACCTGCTTTGGCATATTGGCAAGATAATTTGTTTTCTTGTCAGTTCGCTTGGCGTCACCTTTCATGTTATTTATTGGGGAATTAACAAATCAAGTTACCTGGTTTTAAATAGTTCGGTCAATAATGGATTTCAATGCTTTATTATTGACCGTCGTCAATAGCAACTGAGAAGGGAGAGAAAAACGATTTCTGGCGTTAATTAATCGGTCAATAATGGCGATGTTATAGGTTAGTAGTGGAAAAAACAAATTATCTTGCCAATATGCCAAAGCAGGTAACTTGATTAAAATATATATTTATACCTACCTAATATTTTTTATAATTTATTAATACTGTACAAAATAAAAGTGTTAGTAGTGGAAAAAAAATTATATTAACCACGGTTTAGACAGCCTATAGCCCTCGCGCCCTAAATCCCTTGTCGCTTCGCTCCTCGTGATTTAAACTTGACGCTCGGGCAATAATGATGGCTGTCTAAACCTTGGTTAATAATATACTATTATACGTTCACAATGTCACAAAATGTCAGAACGTAAAACAATGAAGATTTCTTACCTTGAAAGGTGAAAAAAAAAATCAATGATTTATCATTTTCGTTTAAGTAAATAGAGCGCCATTTTAAAATAGCTTGACAGAATCGCGCCAAAATTTATGAGCATACTGTACGATATATTAGCTTTCAAATGATGTATCACAAGCTGTATGTTTCTATTTTAAAAAAAGGTCGATGTCATCATATTTTTGACAAATGTCTATAAAAAAACAAACGAATAACGTCCAAATGGGAGCACATATAAAATTAAATTGACTTGTTCGAGCGTTTTCACCAAAAGTTACAGGTTAAGGGTATATTTATTTTATTCCGGACTTCTGGGCAACCCTGTATATCATATATTACCGTCAACCGGGGCTAAGTGGTCCAATATTTTCGTTTTTTTGCAGATTTTTGGAAAACCAATAAATATTTTGGTTTAAGGATTTTAATATAAAATCTACCATACTTTAGTAAGCTGCCTGTGAAATTTTTTTATCTTAAATATATCTAGTTTTTTTTATATATTTTTTTCTGTAGGTGCTCCACTTACCCCACACTTTGTGGTAAAGGGGACCACTTGCCCGTTTTCCACTAATTTACACTTTAGGGTCCCATTTAATCGTTGTGATGGGAAAGTGGTCCACATTAAAACTTTTAAAAAGTATTTGCATTCTGAAAAGCATTTGGAAGAAACATACGAGAAGGTACCGTCAACCGGGGCTAAGTGGTCCAATATTTTCGTTTTTTTGCAGATTTTGGGAAAACTAATAAATATTTTGGTTTAAGGATTTTAATATAAAATATACCATACTTTAGTAAGCTGCCTGTGAAAAAGAGTTATCTTAAATATATCTAGTTTTTTTTATATTCCACGGTCCACTTTTCCCAGAGTTTTGCAGATTTTTTATATTTAACTACCCCACTGCTAACACAAATAATTAAAAATGTTTTTTAAAATAAATTATTTCTCAAAATTTAATGTACAAAGTGCCTAACATAAGTTGAAACTCAAAAACTTACCTGTGAACGTACTGCAATGGAGGTTTTCCGGAAAATAAAAAACAATAAGAATTTGCATGTGTTTATTTCCGCTTACTAACTGGGACTAAAGAAGTGTAACGCGCTCGACCTTGATACTCAACCCTGCGCTAGGTATTCCTAGACACACGTGCGTGTGAAACCGTTGTTGCCGTTTGTATTTTAGCAGATACACATTTTTAATATTTTTAATGTCCCTTCGGACCACTTTACCAGCTGTGGTCCCCTTAGCCCCGGTTGACGGTAATAATACAACTTAACGGAAGCATGAGTTACATCTTTGTATAAAAGTAAATGCTTTTAAGTACGCAATGTCTCTTTAACTAATAAATTCAAACCTCTTCTTGAACTGATATCATCATTATCATCATAATTTTTATTAATATCTAAATCTAACCTACCCTTCTAAGCAATGGGCTGCCGTAAGCACAGCATTAGGTCCAATGATGGAGCCTCCACACAGTAAGCTTCTATTGGAATCTTTTAAAATCATTGCTTGCCATGTTATCTCCGCAAAATTGGCATCAATTGGTCCAGGGCCTGGAGGACTGGTATTCTACAATTTAAAAAATACTGTTACTTTAACCAACTAGAATATTTAATATGAAAAAAAAAAAAAAAAAAAAAAAAAAAAAAAAAGTAACAGATAAAAGATTACTGGCAAAAGTGTTACATAGAAGCATTTATGTAATAAATATTTACGATATAAGTGTGACGAGTTTAATAAAACATCGAGTGTAGTAGTATGGATTTAAAACAAGAATAATATACAAAATATAGGTAATTTTTTTTAAAGTGCCACAAAATCTAAATGACGAGACAAGCGGATAGTGACTCTTCTATTACCAAAAAAAAAGTAGCTTAATTCTGTTTAAGGTGGGAGTATCAACACGTTTGCCAACCTATTTCGCGTAGATTTATTTATGTTTTCTAGCTTTTATACAAAATTTAAAGAAAATTAGTATCGACTTGATATTCTATAGGTAATAATTGACATATTTAATAAATATCAAGGAATTTCATAACTTATTTTAGGAGAATTGTATTGCGAAAAATATCGGGTAAGATTTTTTTTTACATTATTATGTCATTGTCACTCAGTGTTCTTTCACTATACAATTCTCCCAAAATTAGCAATGAAATAAATTGATATTTTTGTAATATATCAGATACTACCTAAATAATGTACCGACAATATTGATTTTCTTTAAATGTTAGTTATTAAAATAATAAACTCAAAAAATCAACGCAAAATAGGTTATAGGTTGGCAATAGATTGAATGACGTTGAGAATTCAACCTTAATGACCGCTGACCGTTACGTCATATTCTCCATATTGGCGGTGCGTCGTAAATTAATTCAGTCAGTTTGACTTACCGGTGGTAAAGGTTATGACTTTTCTTAGGCTTGAGCTATATAAAGACTGAAGCATGTGAACAAGTAAAATACAAGGGGGTTTTTAAATTTTTCATTTATTATTTTTATACTCTTAATGAAGTCAGAAATAAATAGTTTATTTGGAATAAAAGGTATCATGGGATGAAACATTTTGTTTTGGAAAATCAGTATGAAATTAAATTTAAAATTGAATCATATATTTTTGGATAATCGTCGAATCATGATAATCACCTGATTTCAGGCCACATTTGAATATCCAACTTGCATTATAGTCGGATCTGGTCTTATCGTGCGGGTCATACGATTCAAGAAAGACATACTCTCAGTTTTTGTTTTCTTTACTTGCGTTTAATTTTACCCTCTAAATAAAATACGTAAGATAAATGAGACAGACTTATTCCATCTTGACATGAAAAAAAAAGGATATGTATTTACTTTCCAGCGATTCTAAAAAAGCTTATAATAGCACCAGCTACGTTTTATTTTAAATATGCCAGTTTTGTGACTTTGAAAGTTTGTGACAAAATGAAACAATTTTTTGGGTTTTTGCATCCCCAATAAAAAAAAAATGGTACTTAATCTGATAAGGTATTTTGAAAATGAAAGAAAAAGTGGAAATTCGCCAACCAATATTCAGGAAACAGTAGCCAAAGCACTGGGAATTAGTTTAAGGACTGTGCAGAAAATTGTGCATGAAACAAAACATAACATAATACCCAAGAATACTAAAAAGTGTAAACGAAGAAAGCCAAAGACTGAGGATTTAAGCGAAAATATTAAAATGGGAGTTCGAAATGTGATTTACGATTTATACAAATCAAAAACCAATGTAACTCTTCCAGTTTTATAAAAAACATTAAAAATTCGGGGTGTTTTGGAAATTGGACTTGAAGCGGTATCAAAATTAATAAAAAATTTAGGTTTTCGCTATAAAAAAGACTGTAACCGAAGATTTTTATGTGAGAAGCCACAGATAGTGAGTCAGCGTGTTCAGTTTTAAAAAAAATATACGGACAATTACAAATCGAAATTTAGAAAAGTGGTATTTCTAGACGAAACGTGGATATTTTCGAATGAAAGTGGTTCAAAATCTTGGCAAGATGAGTCTGTAAAAAGTGTTAAAAGGAAAAAGGGGTGCAGTACGGGAAAGCGTTTTATTACTTTGCATGCCGGTCCTGCAACAGGATATGTTGCAGGTGCGAGTTTAATTTTTTCTTCAACATCAAAAAGTGCTGACTATCATGATAATATGAATTGCGAAATGTTTGAAAAATGGTTAAAAGTTCAATTGATACCAAATTTGGATGCTCCATCTTTAATTGTAACAGATAATGCATCATATCATTCAAGAATTTTAAATAAACAGCCCACTTCATCTTGGAGGAAAATTGATATTTATGAGTGGCTGGAAAAACACCAAAATCCTTTACCAAATATGCTTAAATCTCCTATCAATAGCAAAGTCTCTTAAAAAACCCAAAATATACGCGGTAGATGAAATACTGCGTGAATATGGTCATGAAGTTCTACGACTGCCGCCATATCATTGCCAGTTTAACGCAATAGAATTAATATGGGCTGGTACAAAGTTTTATTATGAAAAACATGTAGGTCTTAAATCCGACCAAGTACAAATAGTTTGGCAAGATTCGTTAGATCATATTACACAATAGTACTGGAAGAAATCGGTGGAACATACAGAAATATTAATAAGGGATTGGTGGGATCAAAAACAAGTACTAGATGTCGAAGTAGCGCCAATGATAATTGCTCCATTCGAAGACGACTTAGACGACGAGGACTTTTCAGATTTTATAAGTGACGATGAGAGTTTTTAGGCTATAATTATAAACGGTGTTTTTCGTTTACATTTTTTAGTATTCTTGGGTATTATATTATGCTTTTTTTTCATTCACATTATTCTGCATAGTCCTTAAACTAATTCCCAGTGTTTTCATTACGGTTTCCTGCATATTGGTTTGCGAATTTCCACTTTTTCTTTCATTATCGAAATAGTTTATCAGACTAAATGCCATTGTATTTTTAGGTTTTAGTAGTTAAATTGTTAAAATAAATTGCACTGTTTATTATTGTCGTTTTTAATTAAAGGGTACAGTAGGTATATAATTAACGATTATATAATTTTTTTGTAACTTTTTCAACTCCCCTGTACATAATTTTTACAAAACTAATAATATTAGGTATATGTGGCTATCTTCGCGATAGCTAAAATAATGAAACTATTTTTCCTTCCTTCGGTATATTTGTAAATAATCTCACAACATTTTGATAGCCTCTGTGTTGTCTGATTTGACGCATATGATCAGTGACCTTTGGACCCGCACGTTAAGACCAGATCTGACTATATTCATTCATTTTCTGAACCAGCATGTAGAATATAAAACAGTATAGAAATAAACAGTCCGCTAATGAACCTGTGGATATTTCAACACCATCAATGGTTTTAAGGTTTAATTCTATTGAGCGAATGGTTACGTGTTCATCTGCTCTATACATTCCATAAACACGCTCTCTTATGGTATGTTCACGAATTTCGTGAAGTCGACCACGGAATGACAAAATAGCCACATTATTGCGATTCTTAAAATCTACATCCTTCTCTATCCCCTTTGCCTTAATTTGTGGGATTGTTGAACTTAAAACTCCCAAAGCATCAGTAACTCTATAAAACAGGTAGGTATTTATAAAAACATTGCCATATATTTTTCATGTTTATTATTTATGTTTTTACAATTCCTCCTTTATTATTTCTAATTACTTCGTAAACTGCGTTAAAGGGTATGTCTCTGTCAAAAATTACAATAAAACTTTCTTGAATGGTAAAATTATACGCATTCATTATTGACGCAAATTTACTATCTCACCTAGTTCACGAATGTTAGAAAGATAAGCAGTAATCGTGACGTAACGGTCAGCGATCATTGAACAGAGTTTACCGGTTATTGAGTCCATTGATCAAGTTTTCTTGTTACCTTTTGCATGGTGACTGACAAAGCTTGATAAAACAAACTAAAACATACATTGTGCTTTTCAAAATTGGTGATTCTGGTGAAAGTTTACCCACTGATATTGAAGCAGCGACATACTGAGCGATCTCAAGTCTAGTTTCGATAAAATCCAAAGATTTTATTTATCAAAAAATGTGAATAAAAACTTCAAACAATTTCTATTTTAGCACCAGTGCTGTAATAGATATTTTTACGCATTATTTTTACACTAAAATTTTTATTAGTAAATGAAATTAGGTAAATATATAAATAACCTGTTACCAGATTTCTAGCACCACAGTTGTCAGTTGCTCGTTTCGATCTGTGTTTCCTGGCATTTTCGCTGGATGATCGTGAAAATCTACTGTACTTAGCTAGGAAAAAAAATCATTTCATTAAAATAACAAAAAAAAAAGAAATTATTAAATATCATCTTTACTCATGCATACACACCTTCATACCACCTCTATTCTGAATTATCAGGCAATTACCAGCGTATTTACTACTGGGTTTAGTATGTGCCTGAAATAATGGAAATAAAAACTAGGCCAACTGTGTGTTGATCATATTATAGTTATTTAATACATGTTTTGGAACTGGCCCTTTTTTCTTACGATTCTATGAAATATTATTTCAAAATTAGTAACTTAATATTAAAAAAAAGTTTTAAAATGAAAAATGAAACTTTACTTTTACTTGTAGCACACGAAACACACGATACCTTATATTATACCTATAATATTTTTGTAAAAACAAGTATTAGTCTATTGCTATATACCATTTAAAAACAAAGATAAACTAACATACTGTCCCCAGATTTATGTAAAGCATTTGATACAGTCAAACACAACATTTTACCTAACTGCCTATACAATATTGGAATTCGGGAAAATATTTATGTATTGTTAAAAGTTCACAAAAAAACGTAACTTGTGGAGTTCCGCAAGGATCAACCTTTGGACCTACTTTTTTTTAATTCACATTAATTCTATTGCAAAATTAAATTTAAAAGGTAAAATAAAATTGTTTTTCGATGATACTACTATTGTATATTTTCATGAAGACTATGCTCAAATTCATAATAACATTGACCACGACCTAAATATAATATGTAAATAGCTTAAAATTAATAAACTATCATTAGATATTAATAAATCATGTTTTATGGTTATAAGTAAATTAAAATTAAAATTATTTCTTCACTATCTTTTAATAATCATATAATAATACAATTTAATTTTTAATTTTATATATTGATGCAAATTTAAGTTACAGTATATGATTTCCATTTGGGGATCAGCGAATTTAACAACAATTCGGCCATTAAAAAAACTACAAAACAAAATAATTAAATGCATACATAAAGTTCATTTTTTAGAACCAACTATAAATTTGTATAAACCAAAAAGATATTTAAATTTAGAAAAGCTTTATAAATTAAAACTATGCATTCTAATACACTCTATTTTTATTAAAGAAAAACAATTGAATATAATATTTCCTTCGACCAACATTATTCACATCACGAGACAAAACCATCATATTCAAACACCTATCATAAAGAGTACTTTTAACCAAAGATCCGTGAAGAAATAACAATTTGCCGAAAAAAATTTAAAAAATATCAAAATTATAGACATTTAAAAGGCACTAAAAACATATTTATTTAAAATTAAATGTTTATTACTATTTTTTTTAAATAACTTCAACGTATTATACATTAATATTATTTTTTAAATAATTTTGATGGAATTATTAATAGTTAAAAAACATAATATTAATTAGGTATTTGTGATTTTATGTATTGTATAGTGAAGGTTATATTCTCTAAAAGGAACTTTTTAAGTTGAAAGAATAAAGACATATTAATAATAATAATAATAATAATAATAATAATAATATGTTTTCGAATCGAATTTACAATGCTGCTATTATTTTACTTGAAATTGTTTATTTTAATGCAGATATGCTTAAATTCCTAATATTGTTAGAGTCAGCAACTTTCGATGCCGGCGCCGCTGTTGGTAGTACCGAGGAATTGCCGCGGACCCCGGTGGAAGAACACACTGAATCGTAGTATCCTAGGTTGTGCTGGCGGAAAGTACAAAAATAACGTCAGTGAGTATTGTTGTGTAATAGTTGGGAACACTAGTAAATCTATTTTTATCATTTAAATTGCGTTTGGTGATTTTAAACTGACGTTTATACAGGGTTTTAATATTTTAAATTCACTCTTATCCTTAATTTTTTTTTAAATGTTTAAGGTAAATTTTTTAAATAAACTATTTTAAAAATTAAAAAAATAAAATAACACTTCCCATTTATTTTAAAATTTCAAATTATTATTTATCACCAATCACAATCACCAATAATAGCCGTCATAAAACACCATTCGCATAAATAATTGCATAAACAATAATTTTTCTATTTTTTAAAGTTCATCTCACAAACAAGTTATATTTATTATGCAACATAATAATTTATTATTTTAAATGTTTTTCCGTGCTTTTACTTAATTTATTCATTTTTTTTCTAGTTTCAAGGTCACGCGAAGCAACGCTGTTTCGCCTTTTGTCATTTTTCAAGGTCAATCGGTTCGCTACTGCCCTTAGCGACATTTGTTTTTTTGATTTAATTAATTAAATAATTTTATTATTTAAAAATTAAAATTTTAATGTCTTGAATCCTAATTTACTTATTATTACTAGTTTATTCAATAAAAACTAGTTTTGTATTGTTTATTAGGACCATTGGTAATTATCACCATTTTTATGAAGAATTTATGTTAAATAAAAGGACAAATTAATTTTTAAAAGGTTTATTTAAAAAATCTGACGTATTACAATAAATTATCTTTAATATTATACAAGTAATTATAATACAAAAATTGTACAGCCACAGTACTATATTCTATGCAATATTTAAACTATTCATTTTTACATTTAAAATAAGGGGCAGTGCCTAAAAATCAGACTTGGTGACTTCTAATATGTTTTCAATATTTAAAAAATATAACAATTGAGCTTTTAGAGCATAATATCAGTCCTAAAATAAAAATTATTTTGGTACAAAATTTTTCCAGAGCGTGAAATTATTTATTGAAAAGCTACCGTATAGAAGGCTATCAGCCCAACAGTGCTAACCCACAAACTCAAGATATATACAAGTATAGGTTCCTGTAAGTTAATGATTTTTTTTTTAGAAAAAAATGTGTTGTCACTAAAAGTTGCCTAAGTGGGGATAAGCCGATATTGCATTCGCTTATAAATGAAAAGTATTGCAGGGAAATAGAAAAAGGTTGTCTAAGCCACTTCCATCGAAATTTATCTTGTTCTCATTACAACACCATACAGGGTGGTCCAACGGAAATTTAACACCTCGATTTTCCTGCTTTAAAATGAAAATGTGGAAAATCGCCCGGACCCGTCGATTTTTATTTCGAGGGAGACATCTTTTGCATATATTGTCACTCTTGTTACTTCAAGCCAGTAGGAGGGAGGGGGGGGGGGGGAAGATCTAAATCTTAAATGGATACCCCTACTTTATATAATTTTTTTGGATTCTGCATAAAATTCTGAACATTTTTTAATAAAAGCATTATTAGTCAATACTTAACAGTTTCCGAGATATTGACTCTTGAAAAATGACATATTTGAACTTTGACAGCGTCCAGCTTTCTAACTGTACGTCTTAGAGCAAAACGGCTTTCATGTCCCTAATTTCGATTTTTATTATCTTTCCCATAGTGTCAACTTTCGGTTAAACCGGATGTAAGAAATATAGTACGTCCGGTTTAACCGCAAGTTGACACTATTGGAAAGATAATAAAAATCGAAGATAGGGACATGTAAGCCGTTTTGCTCTAAGACGTACACTGAGAAAGCTAGACGCTGTCAAAGTTCAAAAATGTAATTTTTCAAGAGTCAGTATCTCGGAAACTGTTAAGTATAGACTAATAATGCTTTTATTAAAAAATGTTCAGAATTTTATGCAGAATCCAAAAAAAATATATAAAATAGGGGTGTCCATTTAAGATTTAGATCTTACCTCCCCTCGTTCCTAGGAGCTTGAAGTAACAAGATTGACAATATACGCAAAAGATGTCCCCCTCGAAATCAAAATCGACGGGTCCGAGCGATTTTCCACATTTTCATTTTAAAGCAGGAAAATCGAGGTGTTAACTTTTCGTTGGACCACCCTGTATAATAAAAAAATTTACGGACTGTCGTGTGAATTATCATAATATCGTGTGCCCCATAACCATTTTTAGGCTTGACGTGTGGTTCCTAAATATTAAAAAAATAAAATGGGGCCTAATTATTATAAACAAGTTTGAAGTCAGCAAGTACTGAATCTCTATTTGGAGATTTTGGCAGTATTTTTTTTTCTGTAAGTACGTCGCCTTGAAAAATGACAAAAATATTTCGCAAACTTTTATAAAAATATAAGTACATTTAATATTTTTTACACTAAAACCATAACAAAACTTTTTGTATAGATAAGCGGATGGCACTTAAGAAAAACTATCGATTTGTTATTCGAGACCTGTCAAATTTTGCTGAAAAGTACTGGCCAATGTTTGTGTAAAGTTTTCAAGTTCCGTTCCATTTTTTTCTGTAACATTTTCTTGCATGTTTATTAAAACATCAAAATTTGACAGGATATATACTAATATGAATATTGGGAATGAAGTTAAATAGCAATTTGCTATACCAAATGAAGTGCCGGAACACAATTTATCTTGTAATCATAAAACAATGAACAAAAATGATTTTAATGTTGATTAAACAAAATGCATATGTTTAACAGAATTACTCTAGCTAGAGCCATGCCAATTTTTTTTTTTAATTGTTAGGGTAGTATTTGCATACAGCACTAAATAAAATAAATTGAACGGTTTTCTGTTACTAGCAAACTAACTTTGTCTGATCCCGTATTGAAACTTTTTAGTTATACAGTATGTCTCCGTAAGTTTGCACCGTATGGAAAACTTTTTTATTATTCATTTGCTGCATGGTCTAAAACCTAAAATGCAACCATCAAATATCGAAATTTTCCAGTCATATACGAGGTTTGTCAAAAAATGTGAATTTTTCCCAAGAATGTGAATTTTTCCCAAGAGTAAAGTACCTTTATTTTTGACATTATCAAAAATTGTTATAAAAAAAAGTTGATCAGAACTAAAAACCACGTCTAAATATGCAATAACACGCATTAAATTAATTAAATAATTAAAAAATTTAATAATTAATAATAAATTAATAAAATAATTTTTCAACATAAATGCGGATGATTGCATATTTAGACGTGGTTTTTAGTTCTGATCAACTATTTTTTATAACAATTTTTGATAATGTCAAAAATAAAGGTACTTTACTCTTGGGAAAAATTCACATTCTTGGGATAAATTCACATTTTTTGACAAACCTCGTATATGACTGGAAAATTTCGATATTTGATAGTTACATTTTAGGTTTTAGACCATGCAGAGCTTTTTATGAAGAATAACTTTTTTTCGTAAAATGAATAATAAAAAAGTTTTCCATATGGTGCAAACTTACGGAGATATGCTGTATAAAAAAAATGCAAATTTCAAAATTAATTTTAATTTTTTAATTGTAAAAATGTATGCAAAGGATCCTAAATAACGGTGCATTCGGTCAGATCAATCCTGCGTTCGGAAACCATCATTTACGTGCATTCCATTATGCAAAAAACATCACAAAACCTTTTGCTCATTGTTCTATGGAGTCAAATTATTATTAAATTATTTCTTACTTATTATTTCTTAACCTACACATAAAGCTACATCTACACTAGAACAATCTTTTACTTTCTACTACCTTTGTATTGTCCAATAGAATCATCTTCAGCGTATTGACCATCATCAACTCCGTTCACAAGATTCGCAGAGGGCCATGCGTCCTGGTAGTTGGGATCTCTGCAGCATTTACCAAGGGTACCTGATTTTACATCGCGGCAAACCTATAACAAATGACGATTTTAACATTTGATGGCTATTTTACTATTTCTGAGTAAACATTTAATATTAAAAAACCAGATTATTTATATGGAAAAATTCTATTTAGAAGTAACCACAACAGGAACACTAGAAATAAAAATAATTTGGAAATACCAATACAAAAAGAAAGACATAAAACACCAGTAAAGTCCGCATCATATGGGATTTTTTTTATCAATAGCTTTATTCAAAATTTGACTTAAGCATCAAGTTCTGCTTCGATCAAGATGAAAATTAAGCAAAAGAATAGTAGTCACGTGATTCGCATTATCTGTCAAATTTTAATTTTTTCCAAAAAAAAATTCAGGAATGGGGTTATTTCTGAAAAAATCGAAGAAAGTTATTAGAAAAAGTGTTTTTAAATGCAGTTTCTAGCTCAGATGCAAAATTTCAGCTGCATGAACTTTGCATCACATGCGAGCAAATTTTAATAGCCCAATTTTAATTTTGTAGAAAAACACACATTTAATATGGCGCTACTTTAAAGAAAATGTATCTGAAATAAAGCATTGTCAAAACTAAGAAGCAAAAGTGGTGCAATTTACAAAATATAGGTAAAAATTCAAAATTATCTTATGCAGCTGAAATTTGTGGGCTAGAAATTGCAATTAAAAACACTTTTTCTAATAACTTTTTTCGATATTTTCAGAAATAACCCCACTCTTGAATTATTTTTTGAAAAAAATTAAAATTTGACAGATAATGCGAGTTACGTGACTACTATTTTTACGCTTAATTTTCATCTCGATCGAAGCAGAACTTGATGCCAAAGTCAAATTTTGAATAAAGCTATTAATAAAAAAAATCCCATATGATGCGGACTTTAATGGTGACACTGTATATACTATGGCATAGACTTACCACAGTAGGTGCTCGCTGCAGTTCTTGCTCTTTGGTCAGCACCACTGGTACAGGGCTCACAAGTCCATCAGCAGTACAGTAAATCTCCTGGACGCACTTTAGAGCAGCAGCACAGCCTACTGGGATCAAGTCTTCGTGAATAGTGTTGTTTTGTTCCTGACCAGGTGGTCGTACTTTTACAGGAACGTTGCTACCGGGAGATCCGGTTTTATCTAAAATTAATACAAAGTGAAGTCTTCTTCTAAATATCGTTATGAAAACTAACAAAGGAGCTAAGTAAAATATAATTATTCAGATGTAATACATTTGTTTTACAATTTGGCAACACCTCCATCAATGCCACTATACTTGGGTGTTACTGCGAGCGTAGTTACCTATCACCTTTATTAAAACCATAAATATTCTTCTGTGACATTAGGTACTTTTTCTGGTTAAGATTTGATATCAATTAGACAATCCAAACCACGCAACTTTTAATGGCGGCGGGGAGCGAAAAGCCTTAAGCCACCCGTTAAATACCATCAGCAATATCATTTTTTGGGTCGCATGTACCAATTACAATGCAGTATTGGATTGCTTAATGGAAGAATTTTAATTATAGTATTATGGGATACAGTAAAACAAAGTTGATCTTGTAAATTTCCACTATATAACTAGAAAAATGACACGTTTCGCTAATACTGTAGCTTCGTCAGATGACAATGATTTAATAAAGGTGAAAATTAAAAATTGGGGTGCAATAAAATTAAATTATTGAAGATGTAAATAAAACAGTGGAAGTGATACAATATTGGAGTTTTTACCTAATCACAACTATAGGCTTGCCGTATATTTTGAATGTATTTTTTTTCAAATGCGGCATTTAAATATGAAAATATAAAGTTAGGTACAGCATTATATCTTTATTCATGAGAACACAGTCATTACTTTACTTTCGCTGCTATTGGCAACCGAAGTAAAAAGTACTTTTTCTTCCGCCGCCAATAGCAACCGCCTTCTGACAAAAACGTTGAATTTTAACGTCAATAAATTAGTAGCAAAAATCAGGTTTATTGAAATTTGAAGAAAAAATAGGTTTATTTATTGTTCATGCGGTGTGAACTATTAGAAACAACAAATTGATGCAGACATTGAAAAAACTACCATTTAAAAAATATATAAAGGCTAGATGTCATTGTTTACAAGTCTAATATCGAATTCCTGCCCAAGTCGTTATATATCGTCGACGCATTTATTTATATCAACCATAAAACATATCTTAATAGTCAGGGTATTTCAAGGTGTATACTAACATTAAAATTGTATTGCCGAAGTTGGTGAGAGAATTTCAGAGTTTTCATTATACAATTGCTCAGAGAATTCGACTGGTAAAAAGGTTCCGGGTCGCATATACAGTAACAGCACGCGGGCTAGAAACTTCGTTTAAGCTCGGATCGCCGAAATCATAATCAGTAATGGCACGTGTGCTAGACAGCAGAATGCACGCGGGCTAGAAAATCTGACTTCTTCAAGTGGTGGCTAGTAACGACACTCGCGCTAGCAGCAGTTACAGTAATATCACGCGAGGTATAAAAAGATATATCGGCAATCGGTTTGTTCGTTGTTAGCAGAGCATTTTTTTAAAATTTAATTAATATTTTATGAAATATTATAAAATGTATTGGATTTAAAAAAAAATGCTCTGCTAACAACGAACAAACCGATTGCCGATATACCTTTTTATACCTCGCGTGCTATTACTGTAACTGCTGCTAGCGCGAGTGTCGTTACTAGCCAGGACTTCGGAAAGTCGGATTTTCTAGCCCGCGTGCTGTAACTGTATATGCCTCCCATGCTTCCGGGTCGGATTCCCGGCGAAGGAATAAAAAAAGTCAATTCTTTGTCTGCAAGTCGGCTAACATTTTTTAAAGATTTTTTCAAGGGTATTAGTGGGGAAGAGGACTTCAATGAAAACTCTTTTTACTCTTTACACATTCCCAATATTTCGACTTATTTTTAAACCTTTTTCAAGTGCTAAAATATTGAGACAAATTAATATCTACAGACACGCGTAAGATTTAAAACTACTTGTGGTAGTCAGTGCGTCTCAAAAATAATATGTTTCAGGGGACTTTACTTGCTTCTTTGATCAGATCTTATTCATCCAAGCCGGTCAAAAGAGTGATTGTCTCAGAAAATCGATATATAATTTTGGTACATTCTCATTTGGTTCTGTAATGTTGTGGGATGGTATAAATATGGAAGGCCTAGACCCAGTCAGTAATGGTCAATGAAGGAACCATGACGGCTGATCGATATATTCGGGATATTTTAGCACCACACCTCGTTCTTTTTGCACCATTTATAGAAAACAAGTTTATGCTGATGCTAGATAAAGCTCGTCCTCATACCGCAAGAACCGTTACCCAATACTTAGACGACGTAGAGATACAAAAAATGTACTGGTCATCATGTATCCCAGACCTTAATTAGATAATGCATGTCTAGGACATGATTGGTAGAACAATTTGAACACGAGTTCCGGTTCCGAGTAACTTAGAACAATTAAGAGAAGCACTAACTAAAGAATGAGATCAAATCGTTCAAAATCAGATTAGACGCCTCATAAGAAATGCCAAGGCATATGGAGGCAGCTGTTGGTGCTCGGGGTGGTAATAATATTTTATTGATGTTGTTAACATTCTTTTGTTCTTTACCGCTATAGTATTTTTTTTAAATAAAAATATTTTGCAAAAAGGGTTAAAATTTAATTTTTTCGATGAAATGTGTCTTCTTAAAAAATTCGTATCTCTTGAACCGATAAAAATATGGAGACAAATAAAAAGTAAACTGTTACGAATAGATAAAACTTTGCAAAAAAGCTTTCTTGTTAAAGTTAAAATTGCCAAATTACTCTGCAGGGTGTTGCAAACTTACGGGAAAAACATAATTTTTTTTCCTTTATATTTCAGCAGCTTTTTAAAAAATTAAAAAAAAAATAATTAAAAATAAAACCTTTATCCACAATTAATTTTAATCGAACCAGGAAAAAATGTGTAAAGTAAAGGGTTTTCCAATAAGAACGATATGATTTCAAAATGAAATAAAATTAAAATAATTTCAGATACAACAAAACGTTTTATATTATCTTAAAGTATAGTCGATAACATTTAAGTTTTGAATAACACATCGTTTAAATGTCCTCCGCGACTACGTGCACACGAGCGAATTCGACGAACCCAATTTTCGATGACTTTATGCAATAAATCGGGCGTGATCTGACGAATGCAGGGTTCAATGTTTAACCTTAATGCATCAAGTGTTTGTGGTCTGTTTTCATAAACCTTAGATTTCAAATAGCCCCACAAGAAGTAATCTAAAGGAGTTAAATCACAGCTTCTTGGAGGCCACTGAACAGTAGCATTCCTTGAAATTATCCTTTCGTCAAACTTTTCTTGCAGTATATCGATAGTTTCATGAGCAGTGTGACGTGGCACCGTCTTGCTGGAACCACATATCCTCCAAATCAAGTGCATCTAAATTTGGCCACAAAAAATTTCTTAACATCTGTCGATATCGTTCACCATTCACTGTAACATACTGCATCTCCTGCCTCATTTTGGAAAAAAAATGGTCCGATGATGCCACCATACCATAAAGCACACCATACAGTTACCTTTAGCGGATACAAAGGCTTCTTATGAATCGGTTGTAGATTGTTTTCACACCAAAAACGGCAATTTTGCTTGTTAACGTATCCACTTAACCAAAAATGAGCTTCATTTGAAAAGATATTTTTTTTTGGCAAAATTAGGATCCCTTTCAAGTTGTTCTAAACTCCAAGCAGAAAATTCTCTGCGCCGACGATGGTCCAGTGGCTTAAGTTCTTGGGTCAAAACAATCTTATACTGGTGTAAATTCAAGTCTTCTTTGAAAATACGCCAAGTTGTCGTTTTTTTAATCCTTAACTCTTGAGCACGTCGAGGAATTGATAAATTTGGATCCACTGCATTCTTGGTGTTTTTACATCGTCAAGAGTAACATTATTTTCAAAGTTCTCAACGATGCGACGAATGGCAAGCAAAGGAGGACGATTATTTACACCAAAGTTTTCGCGAAGTGCGCGATAAGTGTTCACAAAAGATCGTCTATTTTCGTAAAATTTTTGGATAATAACCAAACGTTCTTGAAGCGCGTATTTAGCCATAATAAATTGTTATAGTATACTGACAATAACTGACAACTGGTGACAGGTATAACTTTATTACCATGGTTACCATATCGTTTCAAAATCATATCGTTCTTATTGGAAAACCCTTTATGTATAAAGGGGGTAAATAAAAAAATAAGTAGATTCGTAGTTGCAACTCATAGCTTTAGCAGCTTAAACTACGTGTAACAGATAAATGAAGTTTCGCTTTTGCAACTATACCATATTTTTTGCCAGCAAATAATATCATGTAAGAAAAACCTAAACCATATTAAGTAAATTACTAGGAATAATATAATTGTCAATATAAAGTTACATACCTAATTCTCCTGGATAAATATCATATCCACCGGTATACTTTGGCGTTTGGGTGTAACTGTTTCCTCCAGAAGTAGTGGATTGGCTAAAAGTAGGTTTTCCAGGAGTTATATTTGGTTTATAAGTGGATGGTTGTGGTGAGGATGGTTCTACTATGTGTGGAAATTCGCATGCATTCGTTACTGGTGAATAAACTTGCCCAGGAGGACAGGAAGGTTTATTTTCTGGGATTGTTCCATACGTTACGCATTTGCCCAATGGTCCTGAAATAGTACCAGATGGACATCTAGGTTTTTGGCAACCCCCTAAAGGTGATCGTACTGACCCTGGTGGGCACTCTGTACGAGAAGTACTTATCTCGAAAGTTTTGTTTGGTTTAGGATAATAGTACCCCGTAGGAGGCACTCGTGGGGTAGTTGCTGGATAATGGCAACCTCGAGGACCAGAAATTTTACCTGGTGGGCACGTTGTGGGAAAAGATGGTTTTATGGTAGGTCTGTACGTCGTTGGTCCTTGTGTGGGTATTTTATCACAGTTTCCGGTAAGGGGATTAGGTTGGCTACCAAAGGAGCACTCCTTTGGAGGCGGAACTTTAACAAATTGACAGCCAGAGCCTACCGAGGATGGTAATTGACCTGGAGGACATTTTCGAGAAGGAACAGTAACAGGAGGTGGAGTACCGATGTTTTCGCACTGTCTACTGCTTGGATTAAATTTTTGTCCGTCTCGACAAAGGGGTCTATAAGTTGTGGGAGTTGCCCGAGTTGGTAGAATTGGGGGATTGGTAATAGCAAATTCACATTGTCTTGTTATGGGATTAAATTTCTGTCCCACAGAGCATCTAATTTGGGGTCGAAAAGTCGATGGTTGATCCAAAGATTCACATATACCAGTTACAGGGTTAGGTATTTCACCAAACGAACAACGTTTTGTTGACTGAAATGGAATACTGGGTGTTGGATAGGTATACCCTGTTTTACCTGTTGGACGTGAAGTTGTAGGTATATATTCACATTCATCTGTTAAGGTATTAAGTATAGTTCCAGAAGCACATGACTTCTTGGTAGAAGGATATGTAGGACGCACGGTTTGCACGGAAGTTTCAACTGGTTCACAAATACCTGTTAATGTATTTCTTTTAGTTCCATATGTACAAGGTCTTTGAGTTGAAGATGTAGGTCTAGAAGTAATTTTTTTAATTTCTTCGCAGATTCCCGACACAGAATTTGGTCTTGTACCAAAAGGACAAGGTTTCTCAGTCGAAGGTGTTGTTGACTCACATTTTTTTGTGACTAAATTTAGTTCTTGACCGTTTTGGCACTTAATAATTGTGGGTGTAGGCTTGGTAGTTTCTTCAAACGGAATTTTAGGTGTTGGATAAGTGTAACCTGTTCTGCCGGTTGGTTTTTGGGTAGCTGATATAAATTCGCACTGTCCTGTAAACAAGTTAAGCTTGAATCCAACAGAGCATTGCTTCTGTGTTGTAGGATATGGAACAGGAGTAGTTTTCGGTATTGTTTCACATAAGCCAGTTCTTGAATTTCTTCTGGTACCAAAACCGCACTGTCCTTGTGTGGATGGTAAAATAGTTGTTCTTTCGGAAATAGGTTCACAATTACCTGTCTGTTGATTTAGTATTGTACCCAATTTGCATTGAGATTCAGGCTTTGGAGTTGTAATTGTCTCACATTGACCTGTGTAGGAATTTAGTTTTTCTCCAAAACTGCAAGTCTTTCTAGTTGGCGTGGGCCTAGCAGTAGTTACCGCCTCGCACTGACCCGTGTATGAGTTTAATTGTTGTCCAAACCCGCAAGACTTTCGTGTTGGAGTGGGCCGAGAAGTAGTTACAGATTCACACTGACCAGTGAAGACATTAAGTATTTGCCCTGAACCACAAGTTTTAGATGTCGGTGTTGGCTGAGGTTTCGTAACTGATTCGCATTGACCGGTGACAGTGTTTAGCCTCAAACCAAAACTACATCTTGGGGATGATGGCGTTGTTCTTGGTGTTTCTTCAAATGGTATTGTGGGTGTTGGGTATGAATAACCAGTAGTTGTTCTTGTTGAAGTGGGTGTTGTGAATGATTCACATTGCCTAGTTTGTATATTAAACCGTTGTCCAAAAGCACATTCTATTCGAGTAGTTGGTGTAGGTCCAGTCGTTGAAACCGGCTCACATCTACCAGTAAGAATATTAAGTATTTGTCCAAAACTGCACTGCTTTTGTGTAGTAAGTTCAGTTGTCTCACATTGACCTGTGTAGGAATTTAGTTTTTCCCCAATACTGCAAGTCTTTCTAGTTGGTGTGGGCCTTGCAGTAGTTACCGCCTCGCACTGACCCGTATATGAGTTTAATTGTTGTCCAAACCCGCAAGATTTTCGTGTTGGTGTGGGCTTTGCAGTAGTAACCGCCTCGCACTGACCCGTATATGAGTTTAATTGTTGTCCAAACCCGCAAGATTTTCGTGTTGGTGTGGGCCTTCCAGTAGTTACCGCCTCGCACTGACCCGTATATGAGTTTAATTGTTGTCCAAACCCGCAAGATTTTCGTGTTGGTGTGGGCCTTGCAGTAGTTACCGCCTCGCACTGACCCGTATATGAGTTTAATTGTTGTCCAAACCCGCAAGATTTTCGTGTTGGTGTGGGCCTTGCAGTAGTTACCACCTCGCACTGATCCGTATATGAGTTTAATTGTTGTCCAAACCCGCAAGATTTTCGTGTTGGAGTGGATCGAGAGGTAGTTACAGATTCACACTGACCAGTGAAGACATTAGGTATTTGCCCTGAACCACAAGTTTTTGATGTCGGTGTTGGCTGAGGTTTCGTAACTGATTCGCATTGACCGGTGACAATATTTAGCTTTAAACCAAAACTGCATCTTGGGGATGGCGTTGTTCTTGGTGTTTCTTCAAATGGAATTGTGGGTGTTGGGTATGTGTAACCAGTAGTTGTTCTTGATGAAGTAGATTCACATTGCCCGGTTTGCACATTAAATCGCTGCCCAAAGACACATTCCTTTCGACTAGTTGGTGTTGGCTGTACAGTAGGAATTGCTTCACATTCTCCTGTATAAGAGTTCAATTTTTGACCAATACTGCAAACCTTTTGAGAAGTCGTGGTAGGTTTGGGTGTTGTGAATGATTCACATTGCCTAGTTTGTATATTAAACCGTTGTCCAAAAGCACATTCTATTCGAGTAGTTGGTGTAGGTCCAGTCGTTGAAACCGGCTCACATCTACCAGTAAGTCCATTAAGTTTTTGTCCAAAACTGCACTGCTTTTGTGTAGTAATTGTAGTTGTCTCACATTGACCTGTGTAGGAATTTAGTTTTTCCCCAAAACTGCATGACTTTCCAGTTGGTGTGGGCCTAGCAGTAGTTACCGCCTCGCACTGACCCGTATATGAGTTTAATTGTTGTCCAAACCCGCACGATTTTTGTGTTGGTGTGGGCCTAGCAGTAGTTACCGCCTCGCACTGACCCGTATATGAGTTTAATTGTTGTCCAAACCCGCAAGATTTTCGTGTTGGTGTGGGCCTTCCAGTAGTTACCGCCTCGCACTGACCCGTATATGAGTTTAATTGTTGTCCCAACCCGCAAGATTTTCGTGTTGGTGTGGGCCTTCCAGTAGTTACCGCCTCGCACTGACCCGTATATGAGTTTAATTGTTGTCCAAACCCGCAAGATTTTTGTGTTGGTGTGGGCCTAGCAGTAGTTACCGCCTCGCACTGACCCGTATATGAGTTTAATTGTTGTCCAAACCCGCAAGATTTTCGTGTTGGTGTGGGCCTTGCAGTAGTTACCGCCTCACACTGACCCGTATTTGAGTTTAATTGTTGTCCAAACCCGCAAGATTTTCGTGTTGGTGTGGGCCTTGCAGTAGTTACCACCTCGCACTGATCCGTATATGAGTTTAGTTGTTGTCCAAACCCGCAAGATTTTCGTGTTGGAGTGGGTCGAGAAGTAGTTACAGATTCACACTGATCAGTGAAGATATTAGGTATTTGCCCTGAACCGCAAATTTTAGAAGTCGATGTTGGCTGAGGTTTCGTCACTGATTCGCATTGACCGGTGACAATATTTAGCTTCAAACCAAAACTGCATCTTGGGGATGGCGTTGTTCTTGGTGTTTCTTCAAATGGTATTGTGGGTGTTGGGTATGTATAACCAGTACTTGGTCTTGTTGGAATAGATTCACATTGCCCGGTTAGCACATTAAATCGCTGCCCAAAGACACATTCCTTTCGACTAGTTGGTGTTGGCCGTACAGTAGGAATTGCTTCACATTCTCCTGTATAAGAGTTCAATTTTTGACCAAAACTGCAAACCTTTTGAGAAGTCGTGGTAGGTTTGGGTGTTGTGAATGATTCACATTGCCTGGTTTGTATATTAAACCGTTGTCCAAAAGCACATTCTATTCGAGTAGTTGGTGTAGGTCCAGTCGTTGAAACCGGCTCACATCTACCAGTAAGTACATTAAGTTTTTGTCCAAAACTGCACTGCTTTTGTGTAGTAACTGTAGTTGTCTCACATTGACCTGTGTAGGAATTTAGTTTTTCCCCAAAACTGCATGTCTTTCTAGTTGGTATGGGCCTAGCAGTAGTTTCCGCCTCGCACTGACCCGTATATGAGTTTAATTGTTGTCCAAACCCGCAAGATTTTCGTGTTGGAGTGGGCCGAGAAGTAGTTACAGATTCACACTGACCTGTGTAGGAATTTAGTTTTTCCCCAAAACCGCAAGTCTTTCTAGTTGGTGTTGGCCTAGCAGTAGTTACCGCCTCGCACTGACCCGTATATGAGTTTAATTGTTGTCCAAACCCGCAAGATTTTCGTGTTGGTGTGGGCCTTGCAGTAGTTACCGCCTCGCACTGACCCGTATTTGAGTTTAATTGTTGTCCAAACCCGCAAGATTTTCGTGTTGGTGTAGGCCTTGCAGTAGTTACCACCTCGCACTGATCTGTATATGAGTTTAATTGTTGTCCAAACCCGCAAGATTTTCGTGTTGGAGTGGGTCGAGAAGTAGTTACAGATTCACACTGACCAGTGAAGACATTAGGTATTTGCCCTGAACCACAAATTTTAGAAGTCGATGTTGGCTGAGGTTTCGTAACTGATTCGCATTGACCGGTGACAATATTTAGCTTCAAACCAAAACTGCATCTTGGGGATGGCGTTGTTCTTGGTGTTTCTTCAAATGGAATTGTGGGTGTTGGGTATGTATAACCAGTAGTTGTTCTTATTGAAGTAGATTCACATTGCCCGGTTTGCACATTAAATCGCTGCCCAAAGGCACATTTCTTTTGACTAGTTGGTGTTGGCCGTACAGTAGGAATTGCTTCACATTCTCCTGTATAAGAGTTCAATTTTTGACCAAAACTGCAAACCTTTTGAGAAGTCGTGGTAGGTTTGGGTGTTGTAAATGATTCACATTGCCTAGTTTGTATATTAAACCGTTGTCCAAAAGCACATTCTATTCGAGTAGTTGGTGTAGGTCTACTCGTTGAAACCGGCTCACATCTACCAGTAAGTACATTAAGTTTTTGTCCAAAATTGCACTGCTTTTGTGTTGTAATTGTAGTTGTCTCACATTGACCTGTGTAGGAATTTAGTTTTTCCCCAAAACTGCATGACTTTCCAGTTGGTGTGGGCCTAGCAGTAGTTACCGCCTCGCACTGACCCGTATATGAGTTTAATTGTTGTCCAAACCCGCAAGATTTTCGTGTTGAAGTGGGCCGAGAAGTAGTTACATATTCACACTGACCTGTGTAGGAATTTAGTTTTTCCCCAAAACTGCAAGTCTTTCTAGTTGGTGTTGGCCTAGCAGTAGTTACCGCCTCACACTGACCCGTATATGAGTTTAATTGTTGTCCAAACCCGCAAGATTTTCGTGTTGGAGTGGGCCGAGAAGTAGTTACAGATTCACACTGACCAGTGAAGACATTAAGTCTTTGCCCTGAACCACAAGTTTTTGATGTCGGCGTTGGCTGAGGTTTCGTAACTGATTCGCATTGACCGGTGACAATATTTAGCTTCAAACCAAAACTGCATCGTGGCGATGGCGTTGTTCTTGGTGTTTCTTCAAATGGTATTGTGGGTGTTGGGTATATATAACCAGTACTTGATCTTGATGGAGTTGACTCACATTGCCCGGTTTGCACATTATATCGGTGCCCAAAGGAACATTCCTTTCGAGTAGTTGAAGTTGGCCGTGTAGTAGGAATTGCTTCACATTCTCCTGTATAAGAGTTCAATTTTTTACCAAAACTGCAAACCTTTTGAGAAGTCGTGGTAGTCTTTCGAGTTGGTGTTGGCCTAGGAGTGGATAAAGATTCGCATTGATCGGTGAAAATATTTAACCTTTGCCCTGAACCACATGTTTTGGGAGTCTCTGGTAATCGAGGTGTCGTAACTGAATCACATTGGCCTGTATATGAGTTTAGTTTTTGTCCAAAGCCGCAAGTTTTTTTAGTTGATATGGGTCGAGGAGTGGTTAAGGACTCGCATTGGCCGGTGAAGATATTTAGTTTTTCACCTGAGAAACAAGTTTTAGACGGCCGAGTTGTCGTATTTGGTTCACATTGACCAGTGGCTATATTAAGCCTTGACCCAAAACCACATCTTGGGGAAGACGTAGTTGTTCTTGGTGTTTCCTCAAATGGTATTGTGGGTGTTGGGTACGAATAACCAGTACTTGATCTTGTTTCTGATTGACATTGTCCTGTTCTTACGTTAAGTATTTCTCCAAAACCACATGGTTTTTGAGTCGTAATTTCAGTTGATTCACAACGACCTGTAAATTGATTTAGTTTTTTACCAAAGGCACAAGATTTTTGTATTGTTGGTGTCGGCGTAGGACTGGTTCCATATTCGCATAAATTTGTAGATAAATTAAGACGTTGCCCAGTACTACAGGCTTTCGTAGTTACGCTGTTTGGTGTGGTGGGAATTAGGTCGCATTGACCAGTTTTAACATTGAATCTTTGTCCAAACGAACACGACTTTGTGGGTTTACGAGTAGTGGGAGTTGGTAAGGGGACTTTCGGTGTTGTATATGTGTAGCCAGTTGTCCCACTCGATTTAGTTGTGGGTACTTGTTCGCATTCGTTGGTATATGCGTTTATCTTTAATCCAAAAGCACAGGTTTTTGGAGGCTTGGTTGTCTGATAAACTGTCTCGCATCGGTTAGTATTGGAGTTAAATATCGTTCCAAAAGGACATGCTTTGGAAGTAGGATAAGTTGGGGATGTAGGTTTAAGAGTTGTTTGGCTATAAAGACAGTAACTTCCGTCGTGGCTTAATGAAGAGCCAGGTGGACAAGACGAGGCACGAGTAGAAGTAAAACCACTCGGTGGGGACTTAGTAATACTAGGTGTTGTTAGTCTACCAGTGCTAGGCGATGGTCTCTGTGTGGTAGTAAATGGTGCTGGTGAAGGGTGAGTGAATTGTGTGGATGGTTTGGTTGTAGGTACATACGTTTTTGGCGGGAGATAAATTCTTGAGGTTGTAGTAGGCGGTGGTGTTGGAGTTGGAGGAGTTTCACATCTTCCGAAAGGAGTTTTAATGGTTCCAGGAGGACAAGGACGGGGTGGTGTTGGACGTTCAATCGCTACACAACCTCCGTATGGCCCTGGTTTTTGACCGGGTGGACAAGTTGTTTGGGTTGGAGGTGGTGGTGTTGGAATGGGTACACATTGGCCGTAGGGTCCAACTTTTTCACCTAAAAATATGTTAAATTTAAAAGCCGAACATGGCTGGACTAATTTGAGTTACACAACAATTGAGTCACTAGAGCATCGAGACTCACTCAAATATCGATTTTTAATTAAATTGCGAAATAAATAAAATCCGTATTTACTTACTCACGGACGAGTTAACCAATAAATAATTGAAAATGCCTTATCAATATTATAGCATTATTACTGTGAGGTACATACATATTGTGTTTTTAGGTAGTTACAGTAGTTAACAAATAATGATGAAAATAAAGAAGAGTTCAATATTTAATATAAGATTGTTTTTTTTTCTAGAGAAGAAAAATCGATAACTATAACAATTTATAAATTGAAAACTAACATCTGTATGCTCTAACCTTAAAGTGAGCAACTGGCCTTAATGAATAGTCCACTTTCGAAGACAAATTATTAAACTTTTAACAATATCAATTAGGGTTTGGTTTAGGCTTAAGTGTTTTTAATTATTCATTTATATAAAATTATGAAACATTTTGGACGATAATTTACTAGAATTATACAGCGTGTGCGTGGATTTGCTTGCCAAATAGAAAACTTCTTTATTATCAATTTTTCAAAAAAAAATTATTCTTTATAAAAAGTTTTGCTTTTAAAATTATTAAGATTGGCATAAGAATTTCTTTTTAATGTTGTACATGGTGTCTCAAAAAACGAAAAACTTTAATTCTAAATGTGAAAAAACTTTATACCCATATTTATTAACCATCAAATTGAAAAGCGCGAAAAGCGCATTAAATCGTCAACTAATTTGTAGTATTATACAGAGCAATGATAAAATTTCTTTTTAAATAGTTACTTAACATTTTTGATAAAAATTATTAGGTGTATGATGAAAAACGGGGGCTTATTGAAATTTAATCTTCTATGTATATTTGTTCGTGTTTACTGTGTAATTACTAGTAATTAAAAAACTTGTTACCCATGTGTAAATATGTTTATATGATTGTTTAACAAATTTTTAATTAGGTTGTAAATTATCTAAATATTTTAATCACTTTGTATACTAAATTAACCTGCAAATAGTACATTGATGGCTTAATAATAAATATTGCGATGTTATTTATCCATATTGTTTATCAAAAATGTTAAGTAACTATTCAAAAAAACTTTATCATTGCCCTGTATACTACAAATTAGTTGACGATTTAATGCGCTTTTCGCGCTTTCCAATTTGCCGGTTAATAAATAATGGTATAAAGTTGTTTCACATTTAGAATTAAAGTTTTTCGTTTTTTGAGACACCATGTACAACATTAAAAAGAATTTCTCATGCCAATCTTAATAATTTTAAAAGGAAAACTTTTTATAAAGAATAACTTTTTTTTGAAAAATTGATAATAAAGAAGTTTTACATTTGGCAAGCAAATCCACGCACACACTGTATAATATTAGTAAAAAATGTAACCCAAAAATAATTAATCAGAAATGTTGCAAAACACTTGGTTATTTCAGAAATTATTCAAATTTAACACGTTGTTGGCGCATTAGAAGAAAAAAAAATAGCGGTCAAACAGTCATAAGATTCTTGATAACAGAATTGACGTTTCCTAAATTCTAAAACTGATAAATATCAACGCTTTGCATTTTTCTTTTGAACATTGCAAGCTAGTATTAAAAAAGATTCGCACAAATCGCACACAAACCGCCTGCAATTGTTGCCAACACAAATTTGATGTTTTTAAATACAGGTCAGCCTAGGATAAGTCTGAATTAAATAATATTATATTGACGAATGTGTGCATGATGTTCTTTTATTATTTCCTATTAATACTTAGCTTGTGAATGTAACAACTTACTGTAAGAAATTTTTATTTACTAGTTTATAAAACCATTTAGTAATGGGACGTTTTGTTCAGTGAACTATTTTAAATAAATAAAAAATCGTAAGGCGCTTTTTGCGACATGGTTGCATTTCAGTTATAGGTGCATTGTTGCTGTGTTATATATCGACGTTTAATAATTTCGTTGTGCTGTTCTGCTGAAGTATAAAACGTGTGTTTATTTATGATTTTCTTGGTTTTCAATAGAGGAGATAAAAAATATGTATTAACGCATTTTATTCTCACCTGGACCGCAAGATGGGGGAGGTGATGTTATATCAATACATTGACCATTGGGTCCTTCGCGTTGTCCAGCAGCACAGTATGGCCTTCTAGTTGGCGGTGGAGGAGTCTGTATGGGTACGCAACCTCCATAGGGTCCAGGTTTTTGGCCAGGTCCGCAGGATGGAGGAGGACGGGTTATATCAATACATTCTCCGTTGGGTCCTTCTCGTTGTCCAGCAGCACAATATGGTCTCTTAGTTGGTGGAGGCGGTGTTTGTATGGGTACACAACCTCCATAGGGTCCAGGTTTTTGACCAGGACCACAGGATGGAGGGGGACGGGTTATATCAATACATTCTCCGTTGGGTCCTTCGCGTTGTCCAGCAGCACAATATGGTCTCTTAGTTGGTGGAGGCGGTGTTTGTATGGGTACACAACCTCCATAGGGTCCAGGTTTTTGACCAGGACCACAGGATGGAGGGGGACGGGTTATATCAATACATTCTCCGTTGGGTCCTTCTCGTTGTCCAGCAGCACAATATGGTCTCTTAGTTGGTGGAGGCGGTGTTTGTATGGGTACACAACCTCCATAGGGTCCAGGTTTTTGACCAGGACCACAGGATGGAGGGGGACGGGTTATATCAATACATTCTCCGTTGGGTCCTTCGCGTTGTCCAGCAGCACAATATGGTCTCTTAGTTGGTGGAGGCGGTGTTTGTATGGGTACACAACCTCCATAGGGTCCGGGTTTTTGACCAGGACCACAGGATGGAGGGGGACGGGTTATATCAATACATTCTCCGTTGGGTCCTTCTCGTTGTCCAGCAGCACAATATGGTCTCTTAGTTGGTGGAGGCGGTGTTTGTATGGGTACACAACCTCCGTAGGGTCCAGGTTTTTGGCCAGGACCACAGGATGGAGGAGGACGGGTTATATCAATACATTCTCCGTTGGGTCCTTCTCGTTGTCCAGCAGCACAATATGGTCTCTTAGTTGGTGGAGGTGGTGTTTGTATGGGTACGCAACCTCCATAGGGTCCAGGTTTTTGACCAGGACCACAGGATGGAGGGGGACGGGTTATATCAATACATTCTCCGTTGGGTCCTTCGCGTTGTCCAGCAGCACAATATGGTCTCCTTGTTGGTGGAGGAGGAGTCTGTATGGGTACGCAACCTCCATAGGGTCCAGGTTTTTGGCCAGGACCACATGATGGTGGGGGTGTGGGTATATCAATACATTCACCGTTGGGCCCTTCGCGCTGTCCTGCTGCACAATAGACCTTTTTTGGCGTTGTTGGAGGTGGAGTCTGAATTGGAACGCAACCTCCGTAAGGTCCAGGCTTTTGTCCTAAATAGATAATAATACAAAATAATTATAAAATGTTTGTTGTTTTAGTGAAAAATGTTTCTTAATTAGGTAATTTTCAGCCAGTTGACTCTTTGTCTATTAAATCATATGCTTTTTTTTTAACCTAGATATAATGTACGTTACTTCTTTGGTACCAACTTGGCTATTAAAACTTTGAAGTTTTTCTGTTTATTTATACTGTTTTAACGTGCCGCCAACTAAACATAAATTTTATATTTAAATTTATTGAGAAAAATGTTTTTCCATTTTTACTACACACAATTGAGAAAAGTACATCGTAAAATCGTTAGGCACAATTATTATGACTTGGACTGAACTAGGCCGCAACATTGTTGTTCTGATATTTTTTAATAAAACTACCGAAATGCCAAATGCGTGACGATGCAAAAATCTTAAATATGTAATTTAACTACAACACCTAGACAAAGAAGGAATTATTGACTGGAATCTCTTAGAGAAGAGCATAGTATGGGAATCGTTGTTCCGTACAGTATGTGCGTGCAAACTAGATGGCAAAAAATAAGTTCCTAGCCGTCATGATACTATAAGAAATATTAACTTATTTTATAAATAAATCATGATTGACCGAAAAGATCAAGGATTATGGTTTTCGCTTACCTAGTTTATAGTCTTAAATAATTTTAACATTCCCTTTAGAGGAATTATATTATAGCTTTAAGCAAAGCAAAAGGATTTCTTCCCATAAGAATTTAGAATACTTACAGCAATACCAGTACTTTTGTATAAGTAGAAAGATTATAAATATATAAAATATATTGGTCACCTTGCGTTTGATAACGATCACTGTTACCAATGTGGAGTTTTGAATTATTTGTGTTCACCCTGCTTTAACTGCTACATCTAGTAACTAAGTGCAGCATCCACAAATGACAAATAGCTTAAATTATTGCCAACATCCAGTAGAAAATACATTAAACAAAGAAGTAATTGGTTAAAATGTTTACCTGCTCCACAGGATGGTCGTGGTGTGGTAGTTGGTGGCGTCTGAATTGGCACGCATCCATAAGGTCCCCTCTTCTGTCCCGATGGACAAGATGGCGTTGGTGTTTGGATTGGCACGCATCCTCCAAATGGTCCAGGTTTTTGTCCAGGTCCGCAAGTTACTTGAGTGATATCAATACATTCCCCATTGGGTCCCTCTCGCTGTCCAGAACCACAATACGGTTTATCAGTTGGAGGGGGAGTCTGGATTGGGACACATCCTCCGTAAGGGCCTGGTTTTTGCCCTGGAAAATAATAAACATTTAGGCTTTTGGAATAAATCAGCTTATTTGAATCAGAACCTGTGTAAGAAAATTATTATTATAATATACAGGGTGTTTCATTAAGGGTGGCCACTGGCCATATCTCGGAAACTACTAAGCGTAGAAACTCGGGAAAAAAAATTAGGATTAAAGCGGTCATAAGAAAATTCTGAAAAATTATTTTTAAATTCCTCATTGCGCGCAAGGGGGCACAATTGAAAATAATTTTTTTTAATTCTAAATTTTTCCGAAATTTCCCATATTAAGGTATAACTCTGATTACATTATTAGAAAGCTTACACAATTCTGCATTATTTTGGTTTAAGGCCCATTGGCGTACCGACCTTCATAAGAGTGGGGGAAGCTATTGAAAGTGTAAAAATTCAAATCGCTGTAACTTCTAAACGACTTATCCGATTTTACTAAATTTAAGCTTGTTTGGAAGAAAAAGGTAAGTACCTTCAATTGCCGTATCCAACGGTACACGATAGTTTCTGATAAAATTGCTAGAGGGCGCAATTTGTAATAATAACATTTTTTTTTATTTTATCCCGAAAATTCAAATCATACGGTATAACTATGACATCATAATCGAAAATTAGTTTAAATTTGCAAAAAAAAAATGTAAAAACCGCAGTTTGATATTTTTGTTTCTTTCAGAGTTATTGCCAAAACAATAATTTTTAACATTTTATTTGAAGAAATTATTGTTTTTATAGTTCCATAGGTATGTAAGTATCATTTTCCATGCCTATCTTTACACTTTATCTAGGTTAAGGACTAGTCAAAATTATGTAAAAGATAAATTTTCAATTGTGCCCCCTTGCGGCGAAATGAGGAATTTCCAGAATTTTCTCATGACCGCTTTAATCATAATTTTATTTTCCCAAGTTTCTACGCTTAGTAGTTTCCGAGATATGGCCGGTGGTCACCCTTAATGAAACAACCTATACATTAATGAATCTATTTACTATTTTTCCAACAGTGGATTAAAAAAAGAGGGCGGGGGGCAACATCATCAGCACCATATCATAAGGGGCTAAAATATTATTGGAATAGAAAAATAGGAAGGACAAAAGAAATCAAACAACTTATTTAAAGAGCTACTTAAGTAAGGGAATATTTTTATAATATAATAAAAACATAAAAAGTGTAAAACATGGTCAATGTTTAAAAACTTTGGCTTGCTTAAAAATGGACACGTTGTAATAGTATATATTCCAAAGAAATTTCTTAAGCATTTTAAATAAAATCGGGTAGAAATTTTTTCTTTTAAAGAGGAAAATAAGCAACTTAGCAAATCGTCTCTCGAAAACAATGACAAGTCAAATTAATGGAAAATGGAGCTATTTTATTTTTTGGTTAAAATTTTTCTATGGGTAAATATTATGATACAAAGAAAACAAGATATGACATTGCGCATGTAGGCGGAGTCTACGACGAAAGCTTTTTTACTTATGTTAATTTGTGCTCAAAGATTTGAGTGAGTCAAATTTGGTATATTTTCTATTGGTGTAAAAATGCGTTGTGCATTGTCAAGACGCGACACTGTCAATCATCAAATCACAAAACAATCAATCACAACATTTTACCAACGACTTGATGTTTTTTCGGTTAAATTACGAACTTTTTGGATACTCTCCTCGAAATTTTTAACTACTTAATCGGAATACAATACCAGAGTCAGTGTCGTTAAATTTTACTACAAAATATTAGTAATAAGGTCCCCCAGGACGCTCTAGAGGCTTTTTTTTTAGTAAAATAATAATTCACTCCTTTAGGGACAGATTTTAATAAAAAATAGAATTTGGACCTCGATTTGGACCAAAAATATTTTTTCCAATATATACTTTTATACCCCCTTGTTACCACCCTAGAAGTAAAATTTACGTAAATGCCTAAACAGATGTTTAAATTGTTTAAATCTCTCCCAGTTTTAGTGTTTGAAATTCCTATACAAATTTTAATCCCCGTTTCAACTCCCTTAGGGGATGATTTTCTTGGTTGAGCTTCATGCTAGATGTCTACGTTATAATGAAAAGACATCCTCGAAATTTCATGATTCTAGGATTAAGGGTTTAGGCTGGGCGTTAATGATTCCTGTTCAAATACAAATTCTCCTTGCCGCGTGACGTCATGCGCCAGGCAGACGAAATTGTGATTGCAATCTATGCATTTCTTGTTTTTTTTTTTGTATCATAGGCAAATATCGGCTTTTGGAAAACATATAACTACCTTTAAAAGATTACCTAAAATTATTTTATTTACTAATAGATAGATAGAGATATAGAAATTTTGTAGTCTATTTTATGTTCAGCTTTTATTAATGGATAAATTAATACCTTAATGTGTAGGTACATTTGTTAAGCCCGTAAATTAGATAGATTTAACAGTTAAACCAAAAGTTAGACAATGAAAATATACTTACGAAGTATAAATATGCCCGTTTTTTCCTAAAGTTTTACTTTAAAATTCTGTTCCTTGTCAAATTAGGAAAAATATTAGTTTGGTTATAATACCAAATGGTTTTTACGAATTTAAAAATCTTTTATAAATATTAAAAAGCGAATATTGTGGCATATCGGACAAGTGTGTAACTGTTTTTTTATTTTGTAACACACAGAGATCCAAGCACAATGGATACCTTTGGGCGGGTAGACAACGATGGCCGTTTCGCCATTGTTAAGACTCTACGGGCAGCCATAACGCACTTCTAAACATTCTTATGTCTCAAAACTAAAACGGATTGCGCGCATTCTAGTGGGTGCCGGCGTTGATCTATTTTTTTATATATATTTTAATAACCTTTAACTCATCTAAACGTCAAATCGCTCAAAATTTAATCGATTTTTATTAAAAAGGAAAGCAAGAAAAATTATTTGAAGTAAAGAAAACAATAATACAATAGTCCTAATCCAATAAGAAGAAAAGATTTAGTAAGATAAATACCTTGAAAGCCATTTTTGGAGTTTTAATATTTAAAATTGACGTGTAATTATTTCAAAAGTCATTGTCAGTCAAAACATCAAAGTATACCAGGAAAATGGGAAGAAAACCAACTAAATCTCAAAATAATAAATCAGACGATGAGGAATCTTCATATCTTCCATGTAAATACCCTCAAGCTAGCCAACGATGCCAAAAAAAATTACAAGAATTTATTATTTCATCACAAGATAAAAAGGAAGCTGGTCAATCTAATGTAGTACAAAATGAACAACGTAAACAAGTTTGTCGTATATGTAATAAAAATATGACGAAGAAACAAAATACTATTTTGTGCACTGGACCTTGTAGCCAATGGTTTCATAAAAACTGCAGTGGATTAAATGACGAAGAGTATATTAAGTTTGGAAAAAATAAAAATTTAAAATGGATTTGCAGATCCTGTGATTATTCAGAGATAGAAAATAATAACGATAAAGAAAATAAATTAATAAAAAATGTTGTAATTAAAAAAAGGAATATAGTAAGTCCTATAAATGAAGATGCTATTTTAGCTAAATCGAACCCAACAAAATTATTAGAAGTTCAAGATAAGCAAAATTTAAAAGGTTTCGAAAATAAAAATAAAATTGAATCAGAAGAAAATATGGCGAAAATAGTAATTGAATTGCAGAAATCTGTTATTTTTTTATCAGAAAAATTTGACGAGATGGAAGGAAAAAATAAAGAAATATTTAAATTATTAAAAAATATAAAAAAGGAAAAAGAAGAAATGAAATTAGAAAACGATTCACTAAAACAAGAAGTTATAAAATTTAAAAAGGAAATTAATTTTTTAACCACAAACGTTGATATTCAACAACAAAATAAAATTATAAATAATATTGAAATTAAAGGAATTCAAAATCAAGAATTTAAAAATGATGGGAATATAACAAAACAAATTTTAAACAAAATTGGAGTCGACATTAAAAAAGAAGATATATTAATGATACAACGAAAAAAAATTAAAAAAGAAGGAGTCAACGATACAATTCAAATTAATTTTAAAAATCAAGAAACAAAAGAAGAAGTTATTAAAAAAACAAAAGAATATTTCAAGAAAAATGGAAAAATCACTAGTTTAAATCTTAATCTACCAGGACCAGAAACAAATATTTATATAAATGAACATTTAACAATGAGAAACAAATTTTTACTTGGAAAAGCTAAAGAATTAAGAAAATTTAACTATAAATTTATATGGTGCAAAAATGGAAAAATATTTGTCAGGAAAAATGAAGAAGAAAAAATAATTCAAATTACAAATGAAGAAGAAATAAAAAAACTTAAAAACTTAAAAATCTTATAATTAAAATATTATTATTTTCTATTGATTTTTAAATTTTATTTATTTTTCTGTACTATAAGTAAGTACATATATATTTTCATTGATTTTCTATATACTTAACTTATTAATATTTCTAATTAAAGATAGATAAATATATTTCAAATTTTAAAATTACAAACGTTGAAACACAGCTTGTTGAAGATCAAAATTATTTTAATAATAGTGTTGATGAATCAAATAATAATTTTTCATTATATCACAATAATATTAGAAGAATTTCTAAAAACTTTGACGAAACTAAATTATTTTTATATCAACTCGATCAGAATTTTGATGTTATCGTATTAACAGAAACTTGGAAAATTTTAAATACCGATTTATTTAAATTAAATAATTATGATATAATTTATAATAATGGAAATTTCAATAAAAGTGACGGTATTGTAATGTATGTTAAAAATGAACATAATTACTTTTTTGATATTATATCTATGGGAGAAATAAAAATAATCTTTTTGAAACTATCAATCGGAAAAGAAAAAATTAATATTATAAGTATCTATAAACCTCCTCCACTAGATGTTTTCGAATTTACAATGAATTTAAAAAAATTTTTTGATAATATTAAATATACTTGTAAAAATGAAACAGTAGTTCTAGTAGGTGATATAAATATTGATATTTCCTCAAACTCTAAAAACAGTAACGAATATTTAAACTTATTAAGTGAATATAATTTTGTATCATTTATAAATAAAAACACAAGAGAAATAAAAGATCATAACTCTTGTATTGACCATATCTTTGTAAAAACAAAAGAAAATTTAGATAATTTCCAATCAATAATCATTAAATATCAAATAACGGATCATTACCCAACCATTTTACAAAAAAGACTTATTGATAAAACTAATAATGAACCTTTACCAATGTATAAAAATTTTATTAATTATTACAAATTAAAAGAAAAAATGACAAAAATAGATTGGACAAATTTTTACTCTTATTCTGAAACGAATGACTTATCCAATAATTTAATAAAAGAAATCCAAAATAATGTACAACAATGTACAAATAAAATAAAAATAAAAATAAAAAAGAGAAAAGAATGGATTACGAACGGCTTACTTAATTCTATTAAAACAAAAAATGAACTTTATAAAAAATTACAAAAAGATAATGACCGATTTTTATTATATAAATATAAAATTTATAAAAACAAACTGACTAAACTAATTAAAGAAACAAAAACCGATTTTTATAAACGTGAAATTAATAAATGTAAAAACTCTAATCAAGATATGTGGAAAACTATTAAAAAAATATGTAATACAAATCAAAAACATAAAAATATAAAAGAAATCATAATTGAAAATGAATCACTTACTGATAAGAAAAGTATAGCTAATTGCTTTATTGACTATTTTTCTGAAGTGGGAGAAAAACTAGCGAATAAAATCAATAAAGGTAATAACACATTTTCAAATAAAAAAATAAACAATATAAATTCATTTTATTTAGAAGAAACTAATCATAAAGAAGTTGAAAATGTTATTGATAGTTTAAAATTAAAGAAATCTCCTGGTGCCGACGGAATAACAACAGAAATATTAAAAACTATTAAAACTTCTATTTCTAGACCACTAACATTTCTTATAAATAATATTTTTAAAACCAGTATATATCCAGAAGCTTTCAAAATTGGTATAATAAAACCTATTTTTAAAAATGGAGATTCTAGTAAAACTAGTAATTATAGACCAATAACATTAATATATTCGATAGCAAAAATATTCGAGAAAGTTTTAAAATTAAGAATCGAAAATTATTTGGAAAAAATAAATTTTATTTCTAATAAACAGTTTGGGTTTCAAAAAAATAAATCAACACAAAATGCTATTTGCTATCTAACAGAACAAATATATGATGCACTAGATAATAAAAAACCTTGTATTAGTATTTTTCTAGATTTAGCAAAAGCCTTTGATACAGTTAGCCATAATTTACTGTTAAAAAAGTTTGAAAATATTGGATTCAGAGGAAAGCAATTAGAATTAATTAAAAATTATCTGAATAATAGACCAACTTATGTTCAAATAGATAAAGAAAAAAGCTATTCAAAGGTATTTAAATATGGTGTTCCACAAGGAACAATTTTAGGACCATTATTTTTTAATATTTATATTAACGACTTATTTAGTATAAATTGCGATGGACAAATTCATAGTTTTGCAGATGATACTACAATTTTCTATACCGATACAAATTGGGAAAACTTAAATAATAAAATTAAAGAAGATTTTAAAATTATAAAAAATTGGTTTGATAACAATTTGTTAACAATAAATTTTAATAAAACAAATTATATTCCTTTTACTTTAAACCTAAATAACCTACCACAAAATATGAATAGTATTCAAATAAATAAAGACATTCAAATTTTTAAAGTTAATAAAATAAAATATTTAGGAATTATTTTTGACAGTAAATTAAATTGGAATTTTCACATAGAATACTTAATTAAAAAATTAAGAAGTTTACTACCGATTTTTAAAAACATTAAAAAATTTTTAAATGTAAGACATATGGAAATATTATATTACGCGTTAGTTAAAACTCATTTAAATTACGGAATTTTAGGTTGGGGAGGAATAAATAGAACTTTAGTTAAAAAATTAGAAATATTACAAAAAAGGTTTCTAAAAATTATATACAATAAAGATTATCTTTATCCTTCAAAAGAATTATATTCAGAAACAAAAAAGTTGAACATAAGACAACTTTATATTTATAACATCTTAATATATATATTTAAAAATAAAAACCTTATACAATTTAAAAACCATAATCATAATACACGTCATAAAAATGAAATAACCATAAAACCTAAAATAAATAAGTCCATAGGACAAAAAAAATTCAAATATTTATGTTTTTATTTAAACGATTATTTACCAACAAAAATTAAAAAATTGATTTCATTAAAAAAATTTAAAGTCGAAATAAAAACATGGATATTAAAAACAGACAATTTAAAAATATTTTTAGAAATGCTTTAATTAATTAATATTGTTCTGATAACTTATATAAGTAATATTTTTTACTTAAAAATTATAAATTAATGATTTTATTATAGGTAATATATTTCTTTAAAAAGCTGCGTTTATACTATAAATTAACATTTTTTACTTTAAAAAACTTTATTTTTAATGCATATTAATAATTTATGATTTTACATACTAAAACAAAAAATAATATTTGCCCCTAACAAGCTCAGCTTCAGGGGATTAAAAAATAAGTTTATTGAAGACAACATAAATATATTTATTATATTATTAATTTTTAAATAAACTTATTATTATTATTATTATTATTATTATTTTCTGGTCAGAAAAATGGTAGATGTTTTCGGTGAAAACGCAAATAGTGAATTGTAATGCACTTTGTGGTTTATTTAGTTGTCTATCTTTCGATTTATTAACAGTGTTACTGTCTTTTATATTTTAGTTAATTCCGCTGGGATGGCGCTACGGTGTATTGATGGCCGCTTTGATTTTGCAAAGAGTATTTTAATACATTTTACCGCCGTTGTCGGGATTGCTTGGGTTATGGCTGCCCGTAGAGTCCTAACAAGGACGAAACGGCCGTCGTGGTCTACCCGCCCCAGGGTATCCATTGTGCTTGGATCCCTGTGTATTCCAATATAAAAAACAGTTACACACTTGTCCGATATGCCACAATATTCACTTTTTAATTTTTTTCGCGGACACTACATTATCTTCTTAACCATTTATAAATATATTAAATAGGCAATATATTACCTGGGCCGCAAGATGGACGTGGTGTAGTAGTTGGTGGCGTCTGGATGGGTACACATCCTCCATATGGTCCTGGCTTTTGCCCTGAAAAAAATTATAACTTTCTAAAGTATCTATTAAATTCTATTTAAGTTTAATTTCCTATACATTGGATTTGCAACTTGCCGAGAAAATGTTCTAATGGCCTGATTTTTACAGCTCACAGATAATAACCCATCCATTTTAATTATATCTACTCGACATTGGAGGAACTTTACTGATTTCATCTCAGACGAGTTGGTGAAGAAACATAATATAAGCAATATAAATGAATAATAATATTCCTATGGTAATCACATAGATATACTTAGTGCTCCCCAAACAAACTTGTTGTCGAAAATCAAATATCGTAGTAAGTGCGGTTACGATGGAATAATCGGACCATTATCGTGAATGCTCAAGATGGCGTATAGCCAAAGAAATCTTTGAAAAATGCTCATGAACATAACTCAAGTCAACCCCTTGGGACTGTGATATTGATCAAATGATTTTATGCTGAGAGCAAGACCATGGCCCTATCCTCACAAAGCCATACAACTACAATATGTAGGCGATAAAATAAATAAAAATTATTATTACGTATACATGTTGTATTATTTTCTTATTGTGTGGATACCTGCATCGAATTATCCGAAATAACATATTTTTCTAACACGTCATGGTGACTACAGAACTAAGTATATACTAAAGATTCAAAAGTTCTATCACGAGAACATATTGAAACTTTTATTAAACAAGCAAGAAATTTATTTATTTTTAGTCATCAATTAAAATTTGCAATTAATTGTTCTAAAGGTAAATTAATTGAGCGAATTGGAAATTACAATTCGGTAACGATGTTTTGGCTGGGTTGGAACAATGCTATAGTCGTGGTAGAATAAGATAATTTGGAACCTGCAATTGAGTAGTTTACATACATTTTAACGGTGATACAACATACCTATCAAAAAATCAAGAATAAACCAACCAAGCCATTCTGATAGTAAAAAATTATTTCTGCCAATGTCTTTGATTTTACAATATCTGATTAGTTAATTGGACTGAAATGTTCATAAAATACCAGTATTTAAAAACTTATTTAAAAATCATGTTTTTATTTAAATGACCTGATGATATCTGTAAACCGAAATCTAAAATTTTATAACTGCTTTCTCAATACACCGTTTAATAGAATTTATTTTTAAACCAACCTGGTCCACAAGATGGTCTTGGTGTAGTGGTTGGTGGTGTTTGGATTGGCACGCATCCTCCAAATGGTCCAGGTTTTTGACCAGGACCGCAAGTTGGTTGAGTAATATCAATACATTCTCCGTTTGGACCCTCTCGCTGTCCAGAAGCACAATATGATTTTTCAGGAGGGGGGGTCTGGATTGGGACACATCCTCCGTAAGGGCCAGGTTTCTCTCCTAAAATTATTAAAATATTTAAGTAAATTTTGCAGCTGCAGATATTATCAAAGATATTCAACAAAACGTTGATAGCCACAAAAATGCTGCCTACTGTCCCTAGATTTATGTAAAGCATTTGATACAGTCAATCACAACATTTTACTTAAATGCCTATACAATATTGGACTTCGGGGAAATATTTATTTATTGTTAAAAAATTACTTAAGTAATAGAAAGCAGTTTGTCAAATGGAAAATATTAAAAGTTCACAAAAAAACATAACTTGTGGTCTGCCGCAAGGATCAACCTTAAGACCTACTTTTTTTTAATCTACATTAGTCTAATTAAATTTAAAAGATAAAATAAAATTGTTTGCTGATGATGCTACTATTGTATATATTTTTATGAAGACTATGCTCAAGTTCATAATAACATTAACCGCGACCTAAATATAATATGTAAATAGCTTGAAATTAATAAATTATCAATAAATTTTAATAAATCATCTTTTATGTCTATAAGTAAATCAAAATTAAAAAATAATAATATTTCTTCCCTATGTTTCAATAATCATATAATTAAATATAGTGTTTTTTATATTGATGAAAATTTAGGCTGGAAAAAAAAATTGAATATTTAAGAAGTTATATCTCACCAATAATTCGCATTTTGTTTAAAGCTAAAAATTATATAATCTCATTAAAATTTAAAAAATATATATTATTCTTTGGTTTATTCAAAATTACAGTATGTATATGATTTCAATTTGGGGACTACAATTCAGCCATTAGAAAAGCTACAAAACAAAATAATTAAATGCATACATAAACTTCCTTTTTTAGAACCAACTATAAATTTGTATGAACCAAACGGATATTTAAATTTAGAAAAGCTTTATAAATTAAAACTATGCATTCTGATACACTCTATTATTATTTAAGAAAAACAATCAAATATAATATTTCCTTCGACCAACATTATTCACATCACGATAGTTTTTGAAGGAAATAACTTTATATTTTAGCAGGATAACTGTGCATACTGCAAGAAATATAGGAAACTGTTTTTTTTTTTAAGTTTATGCGTAAATATTTTTTTTTTGTGTGTATTTATTTATTTCAGACCCCAAAACAGTACACAATACTGGCACCAAGGCCTTTAATTAAATTTTAACTATAACATCTTAAAAAATATTGTAACAAAAATAAAATTTAATAGGTAGGTACCTATACAAAAAAAAAACAGTAATGAAAAACAAAAGATAAATGAAATGCATGACAAAACGAAATTATAAACTATTTTTGATATACAATGGCAAACAATACAGGGTGTTCGAAAAATAGACGGAGATATTTTAGATGGTGATTCCTTGTTAAAAAATATGAAAAAAAGTTTCTATAAACTTGGGTCCGGAAGAGCAGGGTTTTCAAGATACAGGATCTTAAAAAAATAGAAATAAAAAATGAAATTATTAATTAAATTAAAAATACTTACTCGATGCTGTTGAAATTTGGTAATAATATTTGATTTATTTTAAATTTTTAAACCAATTTTGTCCAATGACATACAATAAAACGGTTTTTATTTTTTTTCTCGAAAATGAAGTGAGATAGGAAAAAAATACAAGAGACAAAGAAGTTATGTCTTTAGATGCTTAATTAAACAAAAAATATTAAAGCTACAAAAAAGACAGTGGCGTACCTTTTTTTGATAAAAAATATTCGCTAAGGTGCCCCCGGGACGCCACTGGACTCAATAATTTTAATCTATTTAGGGCTAAGTTAGCCTCTTAATACAACAAATATCATTGCCAAATTTCAATAGCATCGAGTAAGTATTTTTAATTTAATTAATAATTTCATTTTTTATTTCTATTTTTTTAACATCCTGTATCTTGAAAACCCTGCATTTCCGGACCCATGTTTATAGAAACTTTTTTTCATATTTTTTGACAAGGAATTAATCTCTTAAATATCTCAGTCTATTTTTCGAACACCCTGTATACTATTTTAAGTAATAGATGTGTTTTGGACTTCCATTGCCTTTAGTTTTTCATATCACAACGTTTCAACTGGTAAGTATCTCCAGTTGAAACGTTGTGATATGAAAAACTAAAGGCAATGGAAGTCCAAAATACATCTATTACTCAAAATACATCATTGTCTACAACCTTCAAATATACTATTTACTACACACTTTGATATAGCTTATTTGCGAAGCTTACCTGGTCCACAAGATGGTCGTGGTGTTGTCGTTGGTGGTGTCTGAATTGGCACACAACCATAAGGTCCTCGTTTTTGACCTGGTGGACAAGCTTGTGTTGTTGGCGGTGGTGTTTGGATTGGTACGCAACCACCAAAAGGTCCAGGCTTCTGACCAGGTCCACAAGTGGGTTGAGTTATATCAATACATTGCCCATTTGGTCCTTCCCGTTGTCCAGAAGAACAATATGGTTTTTCGGTGGTAATTATTGGAGGGGGGGTTTGAATGGGTACGCATCCCCCATACGGGCCAGGCTTTTGGCCTAAAATAATTTTTGTTATTATTATTACTTTAATTTTAATAACATTTTTATTTTCAAATATTTTTAATATTCTGATAAGCCAATCCAAAAACACTGAACACCGACAATAAATTTAGAAGTCATTCCAAACGTGGCTATAAGTAATACAGGCTACATTTTATGTGTTTAGGATTATATTTGTATCTGCTTTACTTTTATTTTTTTTTAATAATATATTATTTTAGAAATATTTGTGTAAAAGGTCAGGCATTTTGATGGGGTAAGAAAATCGTGCTAACTTATTACTTAATTGGTAGTAATAAACATTAACTGTACCTGGTCCACAGGATGGTCTTGGAGTGGTAGTAGGTGGCGTCTGAATGGGTAGACATCCATAGGGTCCTCGTTTATGACCTGGGGGACAAGCTTGTGTTGGTGGAGAGGGAGTTTGAATTGCTATACAACCTCCAAAAGGTCCGGGCTTCTGCCCAGGTCCACAAGTAGTTATGTCAATGCATTGTCCATTAGGTCCTTCACGTTGTCCAGCAGCACAATATGGTTTTTCAGTGGTTGTAAATATTGGCGGAGGAGGGGTTTGAATTGGAATACAACCTCCGTAAGGGCCAGGTTTTTGTCCAGGTCCACACGATGGTGGAGGCGTTGGTGGTGGTGGAGTTTGTATGGGAACACAACCTCCAAATGGTCCAGGTTTTTGTCCAGGTCCACACGATGGTGGCGGCGTTGGTGGTGGTGGAGTTTGTATGGGAACACAACCTCCAAATGGTCCAGGTTTTTGTCCAGGACCACACGATGGTGGCGGCGTTGGTGGTGGTGGAGTTTGTATGGGAACACAACCTCCATATGGTCCAGGTTTTTGTCCAGGACCACACGATGGTGGCGGCGTTGGTGGTGGTGGAGTTTGTATGGGAACACAACCTCCAAATGGTCCAGGTTTTTGTCCAGGTCCACACGATGGTGGAGGCGTTGGTGGTGGTGGAGTTTGTATGGGAACACAACCTCCATATGGTCCAGGTTTTTGTCCAGGTCTACACGATGGTGGCGGCGTTGGTGGTGGTGGAGTTTGTATGGGAACACAACCACCAAATGGTCCAGGTTTTTGTCCAGGACCACACGATGGTGGCGGCGTTGGTGGTGGTGGAGTTTGTATGGGAACACAACCTCCATATGGTCCAGGTTTTTGTCCAGGACCGCACGATGGTGGCGGCGTTGGTGGTGGTGGAGTTTGTATGGGAATACAACCTCCAAATGGTCCAGGTCTCTGTCCAGGTCCACAGGTTACAGGCGGAGGTGTGATATCAATACATTGTCCGTTGGGTCCCTCGCGTTGCCCAGCAGCGCAATACGGTTTTTCAGTTGTTATTACTGGTGGTGGAGTTTGAATTGGTACACATCCTCCATATGAACCTATTTTTTGTCCAGGTCCACATGATGGTGGTGGCGTTGGTGGAGGTGGAGTTTGGATAGGTACGCAGCCGCCATATGGTCCAGGTTTTTGGCCTACGAATACAAATGTTGTGTTAATTGCAAAAGAATCATATTTTTTATTTTTTTTTAAGTTGCCTAGTTTTAGTCTGAGCTTAAAATTATTTTTGAATGAATATTGTCATTTTTTTTGAATTTTTTATTAAATATTCCCAACTATTTATAGCGTGGTATAAAACGACAAATTTTGTGTACACAGACATAAATTCTATGCATATAGAATTATTTATTTTAAAACTAAATAGTTGACTGTAATTAAATTATATGGTAGCTATTTGTTATATGGTTTAAACTTTGATGTAAGTAATTATACCTCTAAAAGCTATATTATCTTAAATAATCAAATTGTTTTAAAATATATCGTAATATTTATTACCTGGTCCGCAAGTGGGCGGAGGTGGTGGTGTTGGTACGTTTATACATCCTCCATAAGGTCCAGGTTTTTGTCCAGGTGGGCATTCAACTTTTAGTTTTTCACATCCTCCTGACGCCGTTGAACGAGTGCCTGGTGGACATGGTTTATTGATGGGTTCACATTGACCTGAAGCGGTAAAGTATTGTCCTGGTGGGCAGGATGGTGTTGGTTTGTCAGCTAAAAATCATTATCATGAGTATACTTTATTATCCAAAGAAAAATACATTCTTGTAGATAATGTGTGTCCTTAACTTTAAAATAAAAATACATGTATCTATATATTAATATAAATAACAAAATGCATGTCCTTAAACATAATCCGCTAGGAAATAAATAAATATACAATCAAGGAAACAAACCGCAACCCTTAGTAGACCCATTAACAATAAGGTTTAAACAAAATAAGACATGAGGATAAAAAGTTTGTCATTTAAGCAACCTTTTAGAATCTATAGATTGCAACATTTTATCCAGCTGTTGGAAAAAAGGAAGAGTAGTGAATAAAAAGGAAAGTAATCACAAAATACTTCACATCTAAAAAACACAAATAGTATTCTTCCAATGCATAACCTGCTTTCGTCAACGATAGCTCCCTAAATGTTGTCTTTAAAAATTTTAAGGCATCGAAGGTCCTTTATTGATTGCGAAATATATAACGAACTGCCCGCTTCTGCAACACAAAGATCTACTGGAACATCTTACTTCTACAATATTCCCAAAAATATATACCGTACATTAAATAGAACTCCACCAGAGTAAAGTACACCATTGGTGCTTCCCGTACACTTAATTCATTCGCAGCAATTTTTACAGCACAACAATCTCACGATATTTTCCTTGATAAATGTTCAATCTGTACTATGTACTTCAAGTCATTAACATGCAAACCCAGAAATTTAAAAATATTTTTGTTTTTAATGCTGTTATTAAGTATATCCATACTTGGAATGTTAGAGTTGATTGAGACAGCACTCGTTGTTGATATATTACAACAAAGCGAATTTGATTCGCTCTATTATTTATATTGGATCCAACTCTATGGATTGAATTAGCAGAAAAATATGAAGGCTCTGCTATACAATGGTGGTATTGTCAGCAATCAGGGTCAATTTAGAAGTCATCAATATAGATTAGAAACAAAATTGGTTCGAGCACTGAGCGCTAGGATACACCACGATTTTGTAATCTATTAGAAAAGTTTGAGTAAGACCATTCATAAATATTTTCCACAAAACCATACCTCGCAAGCTTGCGCAACAGTATTTCGCGATTCACACAGTCAAATGCCTTTGAGAAGTCACAGAACACTATTGCAACATTAATGGATTAAATGTTACTTTTCTTCAAGTGGCCCATGACACGTCTTTTGACGATCTTTTCAATAAGTTTTGCAAGGGTTGACAGTAAGGATATCGGCCGATAGTTTGATGGGTTATTTGTGTCCATCCTGAGATATTGGTATAACCTGAGCCTTTTAAATTTAATTTGTAAAGACACAAAGAATAAGAAACAAACTTTTAGGCAACTAGATACTTACTAATAACTTATAACTTCATTTATTATAGGTGCTCACTAACAATCAGAATTAAGCCACGAATAGCTAAATTACTACTTTCCGCTACTCGACTAGAGAATCCTCCTTTGTTATAGTAGCTTTACAATAATATATTATAATATGTTGTAATAATATAGTATATTAAAGTATAAGTGGATATTAAGGTCTTTAAAACACGTGCGATTTTGCAAGCACGACGGCGCAGCCGGAGTGCTTGAAATAGAGCAAGTGTTTTAAAGACCAGTTATCCACGAATACTTTACATTATTTTTTTTATTGGTACACAGTATTTATATTACAAAAAATGGAAATAATAACTTAGTAAGTAAGTGAAATGATCGAATTCGTGATGTGATATACCCGTCGTTGTCATGAAAATGAGGAGAACAAAAAATAACTTCCAATCTGTCACATAAGATTCATTGTTGTCACCGTTGACATTGGTTGTGTATTGCTTAAAAAAATATTTTATTTGACGTTAAAAGGTAATTCTGTCAAATCAATAATTAAAAAGTTGACATATTTAGACTTCACGTTTCACGGGTTGTTGATGTTGACATGGTAACTTTAAAACACGCGCGTTTTTGAAAGTGGGATTTAAACAAGCTGAGGCGTACTTTAAATAAGCGAAATAGGGTATCAATAAAATAAAACATGTTTGTTACTCAATTTTGACGTTGACGGCACTGGGTAGTAATAAAACTTTAAAAAATCTAACTTGGCTAACGTTTTTTTCTAAGAAAAATATCAAAACAGGTTGTCTTATAAAGATTCGTGTTGGAGATATTGGAAAAGCGAATATATTTATGTATGCTGCTACCATCCATTTTACTAGTCGACTGGTAATTTCCCATTGTATTGCAATAATCTCATAAGATAATTACCAACTTTTAGTCTACAATAAAACATATTATACAGTTAATAAGATTTACAAATTGTTAGTTCCTCAAAGCAAAAGATGTCTTGTCTGAAATATTTTATAAATATTTGTATACCAGTGAATGGTGAACTTTTTTTTTATTGTTCTCTGAAGCTCAACGCTTATCGCGCACCATTATTGTTCTTACTATCGTCTATTTTTTAAACTTACTATGTGGTGGCAAATAATCAGGCCCGTCTAAATCAGAGTACCTGGCGTCATCTCCAAAATTAACATTTGAATAATCAGGTGTGCTGGAGAAAACTCGTTGATTGGAAGCAGCAGTAACATCTCTAACTGGTTTGATAGTTGACGAACCGGATTCACCAATAAAGTTAAATTGTGGCCGGATTCCTTCTTGCGAAGAGTGAATAATCTATAAACAAGAATGATAGAATACTATAATGTATTTATGTATTGTTGTTAGATTTTGTGCACATTTCGTAGCTGGAGAGAGAGTTTTCTCCTTGCGGCTACATGTAAAGTGCAAAGTTGTTGTTCTTAAGGCGCTTATGTTAAGAATCTGAATTTTGCCCTTATGTGCAAATGCCCAAAGATTGTCCAAGAAATTACATATTTAATTTTTTTCGAAGCAAAGGCATAACACCTTACTTAATGGTTAAATCAAATCTGAGTTTAAGCCGATACTAGGTGGAAATCCATAATTATAGTATTATGGGATACAGTAAAACAAAGTTGAACTTGTAAATTTCCACTATATTAACTAGAAAAATTACATGTTTCGCTAGGTAACACTGTAGCTTCGTCAGATGACAATGATTTAATAAAGGTGAAAATTAAAAATTGGGATGCAATAAAATTAAATTATTGAAGTTGTAAATAAAACAGTGGAAGAGTTACAATAGCGGGAAAATCCAACAGAGGGTTTAAAAATTAAATTAAATTAGGTACAATATGGGAAATTTATAAAATCTTAAGTAGGTATACGGTTAACAGAATAAATTTAACAAAGGTGAATTATTTAAATTTAGTTGATCATTAAGAAACAGGTCCGTATTTTTATATTATTTATTTCCATAGATTCTAACAAATTTAGTTTTAAGCCTTTGTTTTCTGTATGTAAGATTTTAAAGGAAGGATCGAAATTATGTTGATAATCAAGTAAATTGTTAGCATAGTTTGAGTCTATTTTATTTTTTAGAAAACTGTTATAATGTTCCTGTATTCTTTTGTCAAAATATCTACCCGTTTGGCCAATGTATGTCTTAGGACAATCTTTGCATTTTAATTTATACACATTTGACAACCTAGCAAAGTAATTGGCAATTTTCTTAACAAAATTGTTATAAATGTGTGTTACAAAACTAATAACTCTTTAAGTAAATTTATCAAAAACAATAAAACTAAGAGGGATAAAAACGAAAAATTAGGCGTCTATAAATTAAAATGCAAAGATTGTCCTAAAACATAAATTGGCCAAACGGGTAGACATTTTATCAAATGAAGATATAGAAACATTATAACAGTTTCCTAAAAAATAAAATAGACTCAAACTATGCTAACCGTTTACTTGACTATCAACATAATTTCGATCCTTCCTTTAAAATCTTACATACAGAAAACAAAGGCTTAAAACTAAATTTTTTGTTAGAATCTATGGAAATAAATAAACTTAAAATTACGGACCTGTTACTTAATTATCAACTAGATTTAAATAATTCACCTTTGTTAAATTTATTCTGTTAACCACATACTTAAGATTTTATAAATTACCCATATTGGACCTAATTTAATTTAATTTTTAAACCATCTGTTGGATTTTCCCGCTATGGTAACTCTTCCACTGTTTTATTAACATCTTCAATAATTTAATTTTATTGCACCCCAATTTTTAATTTTCCCCTTTATTAAATCATTGTCATCTGACGAAGCTAGAGTGTTAGCGAAACATGTCATTTTTATAGTTAATATAGTGGGAATTTACAAGTTCAACTTTGTTTTACTGTATCCCGTAATACTCTAATCTGAGTTAATTAATAATTTGTATTTCGGCATCATATTATAGGTTATCTCAACTGAGCATCTATATTTTTTTTTTTAAATAACATAAAACATTAATTTACCTGAATTTCTCGAGGACTTAATCCTTCCAGTCCGGTAATTTTGCTTTGCGATCCTAAAACGCTCGATTTTCCAGGTGTGAAGACTAATTGGTTAACATGTTCGGCCAGAGAACTTTTTCCAGTAGTGGGTAACTTACAGCAAATTTCGTTCTCTGTGCATTCATCATTCTGAAAAAAAAACAATTAAATAAATAATATGTTGTCTCTGTTTAAAAGTATTGTTAAATTGATAGGAATCTCTTTATTGCTAAATCATATTGTCGGGTACAAAAAAACTTTCATATTTTTAATTTTAAGTTATTAGCAAGCAATTAAAAAAATAAATATAGCAGTGGTGAGGATGAAATACCAACAAGCATAGTAAAATTATCGATTAAAGATGTCTCTGAAGTTCTGGTGTATATTATTAACAATTCTATGAAATTTGGAATTATTCCAAATCAGTTTAAATTCTCGAAAAATTAAACCTTTATTTAAAAAAGGAAGCCCAACAGACTTGAACAATTACCGACCGATTAGTTTACTATCAAGTTTTTCAAAAGTCTTTGAAATGGTGGTGTGCTCCAGACTGTTGGACTTTATGCAGTTGGGGCAACTCTTTGCACAGGGTCAGCATGGATATCTGAAGGGTAGATCAACCATGTCAGCAATTTTTCAATTCACTAAAGCAATCTTAGACCACCTTGAAAATAAAAACTTGGCATTAGGTATGTTTTTAGATCTTAGCAAAGCATATGATTGCATTGACAGAGAACTGCTACTTTATAAATTAAGTAAATATGAAGTTAGGGGTAATGCCCATGCATGGATGCGATCCTACCTTTCAGATAGACAGCAGCGAGTCGTAGTCCAGGACGGTGGTATATTCAAATCTGATTTTAGAAAAAATACTGTTGGTATAGCGCAAGGGAGTATTATAGAGCCTATTTTATTTATAATTTATATAAATGACCTAAATGTATTGGGAATTAAATCCTCCATGATTAACTATGTTGATGACACTAATTTGTTGGTAGCTGCAACGGATTTTCCGGAATTAGATCAGAGGGCAGAAGAAGTTTTTGTAGAAATAAATAATTGGTTTAGTGGAAACAAACTAATTCTGAATGAAAAAAAAAACTAATATTGTTATTTTTAGAACAAAACAAAAAAAAAAATATGCCGAATAGTCTAAACATAAATGGCATTGAGCTAAAGAGGGAAACAGATACCAAGTTTTTGGGTCTAACGATCAATGAGTTTTTGTCATGGGAGACTCATATACATTCTTTATGCTTAAAGCTGGGAAGTATTGGGTATGGTATAAAAGTTGTTAAGGGTAGAAAACGATTTATCTCGATTTCCGACAAAACTACAAGTCCTATGGAAAAACGTTAAATGGCAAAGTTGTAGGTAATAAAAAGATTTACTACTTTTGTATTTGCACTTTTTTCACATAACCTCAAAATTTATGTGAAAAATTCAAATAACCAAGTTTTTGGTTTTTTATTTTTATATTTTACAAAAAAATTTTTTTATACATGAAATTTCGTAAAAACTTTCCTTTTTATGTCCCAAACACACTGTAATTTTTTTGATTTAAAATATTTATTTTTTAACCTTATGTTGACTTAATATCGAAAAAGCAACCTAATTTTCAATCGAAAATTCTCACGTCAAAATATCTGCTTTTTAAAAAAAAGTCGGTGGACTTTTTGTTTGTTGAAACCTCTACTTTCTGATGGTGTAAAAAAATATATACGTTACTATGGTAAATGTTCTCAATTCAATTCAATTCCCCTTTAAATCCTACCTTTAATTATATTTAGATCAACTATTTACGCATGTTTTTTGCGATCTTTATGTTTTCTGGATTTGTAATTTTTTTGCTTATCAATGTAACATGGAATCTTATGTTTTTCGAGTAATTAAAGTATACATTTTAATAAATAGCTCAAAATTGTACATAATGATTAAAAAAAAAATTTCGGATTCGAGTCTTTTTGCATTTTTTGAGAACATTTACCATAGTAATGTATATATTTTTTTACACCATCTGAAAGTAGAGATTTCAAAGAACAAAAAGCCCACCGACTTTTTTAAAAAAGCAGATATTTTGACGTGAGAAGTTTCGATTGAAAATTAGGTTGCTTTTTCGATATTAAGTTAAAATAAGGTTAAAAAATAAATATTTTAAATCAAAAAAATTACAGTGTGTTTAGAACATAAAAAGGAAAGTTTTTACCAAATTTCGTGTATGAAAAATTTTTTTTGTAAAAGATAAAGATAAAAAACCAAAAACTTGGTTATTTGAATTTTTCACATAAATTTTGAAGTTATGTGAAAAAAGTGCAAATACAGTTTTGATTACCTACAACTTTGCCATTTAAGGTTTTTCTATAGGACTTGTAGTTTTGCCGGAAATCGAGATAAATCGTTTTCTACCCTTAAAAACTCACCCCCTTCCAGTTCCCGACCTCGGATCGCCTGTAAATTATTTTTCCTTTCATTTTTGTTATATTGTCTTCCTTTCCCAATGGGTTTCATCCGACTATTATTATTTTTGGTTTCAAAAATGATCGACCCTGGTCTATACGATAAATATCAAAATTTAGGGAAAAATTCCATTGAAATGTTCCAGGACAGTGGCAATATCCTTTAAGTCGTATCATAAAAAATATCTGAGGGTTTGCCATTGGTACGTATTGTGTCTAAAAGTGGTAACAACCCCGTAATAACTGGTCCCGAAAAAAAAGTGTTGGTTCAAAATATATGTAGAATGGTAGATTCTGTTCGAAATTACCCAGACAAAATATAAGGAATCAAGCCTTTTATTCTTTAGTACGGGAACTATATTAATGGTAAGATTAATTCGTTTACACCACAAAATATATTGAATTGATATCAAGAATTACTTGATCACACGGAACCTGCCTCAATAAATAACAAAAATTAACGACAACCGTTTACCGGAGTTCGAGTTACAAGAAAAGCAAGTTTTTTTAAAAGACAATGCAAAATAAAGAAGTTTTAAACAAAAATAAATATGTGAGGTCATAGCAAATTCTTTTCACGCAAAACACACATCTTTATTGCAAAATTACATCCTAGTATGACATAATGTACAAAATAACAGGCCTTGAAGTTTGGTTTAACAAGTTTTTATTGATGATGATTACAATAAATTTATTAGCTTTCTAGTAGATAACAACTTAGGTTATCAAGAAAGTTAACATTTTTTTGTTTCATTAAATCTAGTGTGATCGAGTCCTTCCTCTACTGAAAGATATACCGATTGAATTTGAATAATAGGGAAAATATACGCAAAATTTTAATTCTAATTTTTTTTTAATTTTTAACTTTGAAAAATCGCAGTGTCAGTAAATGAGCAAAATTTCGACCAATTCTTAAGAAATGGGATAAAAAATTCATCTGTTTATTTCCGGCAAAACAGGAATTATGAATTTCTTAATAATTGACATTAAAAAAAAAATTTAAAAGCAAATGTGTTTTTAAAAATTTATTTTTTATCGAAAATTTAAAATTTAGATCCATTTGGGGCATAATAGGTAATCAAAACAAATTCGAACAAACCCGGGATAACCGTGTATAGTTGACAGACTTTCATTTTAACAGACAAAGGACAACGTGTTTTGTCTTTCTAATTTTAGTAAACCTAAAAAATAGAAAAAAAAGGAAAAATTTAGGGCACTTATTTTCTTACATAAAATTAGATACTTATAAATATTGAAAGTGAGAAGAACGAAGTTTTTTAACACCTCCAAAGGTTTTTACACGTTAATAATTTTTCAAAAAATATGATCCTATCATGCAGTTTGCCTATTTCGAATATAATACAAATAGACCAGGGCTGAAGCCTTTGCAAATGGTAAAAAGTGAAAAAAAATAATAGTAGAATGGAACCCATTGGAAAAGGAAGAGAATATAACAAAAATGAAAGGAAAAATAAATTACGGGCGATCCGAGGTCGGGAAGTGGGGGGCGGTGAGTTTTTAAGGTTAGAAAACGATTTATCTCGATTTTCGGTAAAACTACAAGTCCTATGGAAAAACGTTAAATGGCAAAGTTGTAGGTAATAAAAAGGTCTACAACTTTTGTATTTGCACTTTTTTCACATAACCTCAAAATTTATGTGAAAAATTCAAATAACCAGGTTTTTGGTTTTCTATTTTTATCTTTTACAAGAAAATTTTTTTTTACGAAATTTGGTGAAAACTTACCTTTTTATGTTCCAAAGACACTGTAATTTTTTGATTTAAAATATTTATTTTTTCACCTTATTTTGACTTAATATCGAAAAAGCACCCTAATTTTCAATCGAAAATTCTCACGTCAAAATATCTGCTTTTTTAAAAAAGTTGGGGGCTTTTTGTTCGTTGAAATCTCTACTTTCTGATGGTGTAAAAAAATATACATTACTATGGTAAATGTGATGAAATCCCCTTTAAATCCTACCTTTAATTATATTTAGATCAACTATTTTCGCATATTTTTAGCGATCTTTGTGTTTTATGGATTTGTAATTTTTTAGTTTATCAATTTAACATGGAATCTTACGTTTTTCGAGTAATTAAAGTATAAATTTTAATAAATAGCTCAAAATTGTACATAATGATTAAAAAAAAAATTTCGGATTCGATTTTTTTTCGTTTCTTTGCATTTTTTGAGAATATTTACCATAGTAATGTATATTTTTTTTAAACCATCAGAAAGTAGAGATTTCAACGAACAAAAAGCCCACCGACTTTTTTAAAAAAGCAGATATTTTGACGTGAGAATTTTCGATTGAAAATTAGGGTGCTTTTTCGATATTAAGTCAAAATAAGGTTAAAAAATAAATATTTTAAATCAAAAAAATTACAGTGTGTTTAGGACATAAAAAAGGAAGTTTTCACCAAATTTCGTGTATAAAAAAATTTTTTTGTAAAAGATAAAAATAAAAAACCAAAAACTTGGTTATTTGAATTTTTCACATAAATTTTGAGGTTATGTGAAAAAAGTGCCGAAAATCGAGATAAATCGTTTTCTAACCTTAAAAACTCACCGCCCCCCACTTGCCGACCTCGGATCGCCCGTAATTTATTTTTCCTTTCATTTTTGTTATATTCTCTTTTTTAATGGGTTTCATCCTACTATTATTTTTTTTGGTTTCAAAAATTATCGACCCTGGTCTAAAACTAGAAACCGTAAATATAAATTCATAGCTAATAAATTTGAAGACATTTAAATAAAAACAATAAAATGCCGAATTAAAAGGTTCGTTTCGTCATCGCCATAAAATTAGTAATCAAATCACAATAAATAGCTCTTTATATCAAATGACAGACATAATATCTTATTATTAAAGAATAGGTAGTATTTTCATAAAGTCATAGGTCAAAAAATATTGGCAGTTTAACTTTCTAGTCAATCATAATCATAGGTCAATAGTCCAACCAATGAAGAAACATCTATCGATAAATAAACAGCAGTAGCTCCGTTTGAGTTCAGATCGTAACGCATTCAAAAACCTTCTAGTAGCTATAGAAAGAATTTTTTAATCTGCAAATAATTTTTTCATTGAAAATCGAACTTACAGACGACTATCGGAAATCGTATTTAGCACAAACTTGCAAGCACAGACTTTACCGTTGTCAAGTCCTGGAATTTTTGGACAGGCACATAAATGGTTACATGACTATTTAATGAATAGATGGCAGGTAGTTAAATGTAACGAGTATGTGTGAAATAAAAAAGGTATAAATATTGGTGTACCTCAAGGCAGTATACTTGGTCCTTTATTATTCATAATTTATATTAATGATTTGGCCCACAATCTAGGCATTTGTAAATATTATTTTTTCGCTGATGATACAGTAATTTATATTTCAGATTGTAATTTAATATCTCTAATAAATAATATGAGCAATATACTAGAACTAGAAAATAAATATTGATAAAACAAAATGTTTGTTACTAAGGGCTGATAAACAATATAATGAGTTTCAAAATCAAAATCTTTCTTTTAAAAGAAATAACGAAGCTATTGAAATTGTTACTAAAGTTAAATATTTAGAAGTTATTATCGACAAAAATTTAAAATTTCATGATCTTATGGATTATATCTGTAAAAAAATTTCAAAAAAAATAGGAGTACTAAATAGATTAAGCGGATACTTAAGCATTTATATTAAAAAAATGATTTTCAATTGTATTATTTTACCTCATTTTGTTTTTTGTAGTTCAATTTTATATACAGTGAGGACCTAAAGTCCGTCCCCCCCCCCCCCTCTAACTTCTAAGCCGTTCGGTATATTTTAATGAAATTTTAAACGATAATATTTAAGCAAGTCTTGCACTTTTTGACATACCAATGACGGCTTTAAATGTCAAGATGACAGCTGGGTCCGCTTTTGGAATATTTTTTTAATGGAACACCCTGTATATTTTAACATTTTTAAATTCCACATAAAATTATAATTATTTTTTATTAAATGCACTATTAGTCTATACTTCATAGTTTCCGAGATATTGACTCTCGAAAAGTGACATTCTTGAACTTTGACAGCTTATAACTTTTTAACAGTACGCCTTAGTGCAAAACGGCTTACATGTCCCTATCTTCAATTTTTATTATCTTCCCAAAAAATCAACTTCCAGTTAAACCGGAACAACTACATTTCCTGCTTTCGAGTTACATCCGGTTTAACCGGAAGTTGATTTTTTTAAAGAAGATAAAACATTAGTAATGATAATATGCTAATTAAGAAACTAACCATTTAAAGTGCAAAATTTTTATTTTAAATGTTTATTAAAAAACTTTATTCTTGTACAAGTTTTATATTTTTTGGCCTACCCTGTATGCCGTTTGACTTGAAACCATTCCAAGTGCACCTAATATAATTATCGAACATGCACCAACTTTTATCAAGAATAAAATTTTCTGAGAAATCAATAATAAAAAAAATTCCCATATGTTGCACACTTAACCAACCACACTGTATATGTTCACAACAAGAAAAAACAGATTACAAATTTTACAAAATATAGCAATGAGAATAATATTGGGATGTAATAAATACACTAAAATAAGGGAAATGCTAAATTGTTTACAATGGATGAATATAGAAAATTTTTTATTATTTCGTATTTTGATTTTTATTCATAAAATAAATTTAAATATAACAGCACCATATTATGAAAATTTCTTGACAAAATTTAATGAAGTTCACATTCATGAAACAAGAGGAAAAAATAACTTTATTTTGGATCATACAAATTTGAAATCGACTCAAAAATCAATATTTTTTAGTGGTAAAACTATTTGTAAAAAAATTAAAGAATCAAATTTTATGTAAACAAGTTTAATAAAATAGTCTTTCTAGATTGTAATTATCTATCAGGAGAGAAGAAAAAATGTACAATTTGAAATGTACTTAAATAGTTCAATGAACTAATAAAAATGTGTTATTATTATTATAATAAAACTGAATTTAAAAAAAGAAGCCACCAGAAATTTGCAATTTATTATTAATGCTAGATGAGATTACCGTCCATGGTAACCAATGCTATTTTGTTTGTATTATTAGAACCAAGATTATTTTTTTTAAGTTCTAAAATTATACACTTGGAGAAAAAGTACTTACAATGAATAACACGTTAGAAAACCTCTTTGAGCAGTCAGTTAACTTTGGACCAGTACGCCAAACTGTCTTGAAAATGTACTTAAAGAAATTATTGCTTTTGAACCTGAACTAAAGATACGTTATGTATTTCATAATATAAATAATGTAATATTACAAGCATATTAAATTGTACATTAATTTACACTTTTTGTCTGTTATACACTTTATTCCGGTAGCGACTAATTATTTATTACTATAAAATATTGGCTATAAAATTATCATTTTTTAATTAAATCTCTCTGATGCAACACTAATTTAATAAAGAAATTATTGATGGTCAATTTTCTAACAATTTTACAGTTCTCAAAAATTTGTCATAATTGATGCCTTTAATTGGTTTTAGATTTGATGGGTTTCTATTCTTACTTCATCTTCATATCAAAGGTTAAATAAAAGGTAAGTGTAGTTTTAGCATGTGCCTACTTAAACTGTTAGTCAAATTAAACTTTAGTTAAAATTAAGTGAAATTTTTCTCGTAGCAAGTTTTTCTTTAAGTTGGCCCGTCGTGCAGTTATGCTGGTGCTGGTATAAATATTTTTGAAAACTGACTATACAGGGTGTCCGGGAAAATGTGGGAAATCTTCCGGATATGAAAAAAACGCGTGAAAAGAATACTACAAGTTCATATAACCTTCTTTCGTATCGGCCTCCTCTTCGGAGATATAAGCTCCCAAAGAGCTCCCATGGAATTAAATTTTTGACACATAATTATTAAAGCAACAGGTATATTTCAATTTTCTTTTCATATGATGTATACCAGGTGACCCTTCAAATTACTATCCCAGAAAGTGTTGCAAATTACTTACAACTGCAGGGACGGACTAGCTGTGACACTAATGTGCCAATTTTTTTACTTTGGATAACGTTTTTACATACCTTTAACTATTGACTAAAAATTAAGTACTCTTCATTCATGTCGCTATTCCTAACCGTTTTCGGAAAAACGTCATTTTATTGCGATCATGTATTAATATTAAGCAGTTAAAAGTCAACATTTATAATTTATAGGAACAAAGATTTATATTTTATTGAAATACGCTAAATATACATGATGTAAATATGTTAAAAATTACGTTTTTCCGAAAACGGTTAGGATTAGCGACATGAACGAAGAGAACTTAATTTTTAGTCAAATAGTTAAAGGTATGTAAAAAACGTTGTCCAAAGTTTTTACCATATAGGGCGTAAAAAAAAATGGGAACATTACTGTCACAGCTAGTCCGTCCCTGCAGCTGTGAGTAATTCGCAACACTTTCTGGGATAGTAATTTGAAGGGTCTTACCTGGTATAGATCATATGAAAAAAAAATTGAAATATACCTGTTGGTTTAATAATTATGTATCAAAAATTTAATTCCATGGGAGCTCTTTGGGAGCCCATATCTCCGAAGTGGAGGCCGATACAAAAGAAGTTTATATGAACTTGTAGTATTCTTTTCACGTGTTTTTTTCATATCCGGGAGATTTCCCACATTTTCCCGGACACACTGTACAGGCAGTATAGTATAGCAGCCGGTATGTTATGTGTCTCCAATCTAATTATGTATTTTAAATCTTCAATATTATTTCCTATTTCTGTAAACTTGAAACGACTGGCCCAAAAAGCCCGACCCGACTCCGAGAGTTGGGCTATGTCACATTGTCACATAGAGGCCCGAAGAAAAACCCGGCCCTCGTAGAGCTCTACAATAGCCCTATTATTACATTCTTCTCTATTATTAGGTAATAAGCAGATTTCGTTGGTTAAAATAGAATTTGTACCACCCTATATAAAGAATTGACCAATATTATTTACTAATAAATAATATGAAATTATCAGATATAATTTATTGCAGATATTTTATCAAAGCAATCAACCAAATCTAAAGAGTTTATTTAAGATCAAATGTGCTGGCATTTATCTAAACAGTTATGTGAACAATTTTACGTCAAGATATAAGATGATATACAGAGTGTACCATTCGGAGATATTTCAAAATAGAATTATTTTCATTTTAACGTATTATATAAGCATTTTTCTTTGTCATATGGTATAAAAAGACAAACTAAGGCCTGGTTGTTGATAGCTGGCTTAAGCTCAGTATAGTAGGGGTTGGGCTAGTGGCAACCTATCTCGTAAGAAATGCACTGACGAAAATGTCACCATTTTGCTGTGTTCTGTACTGTATTAAAATTTGACAGATACGCAATTTATAAAAAAAAACTTTAGCAACCAGGCCAAGTTGCATTGTGCTGGGTTTAAGCCAGATATCCACAACTGGGTACAGATCTTTGAAACAGAAATAAATAGCAAACTACTTGGTGATGTAATGTGATGCATATTTCTTAAAGTTCTCGAAAATTTAAAGTGCATCAGAGTTATTTCTTTAAAACAATAGACTTAATTATTTAGTTTTGAAGAAGTAACGTAGTCCATACTCAAAGTGGAGTTAAATGTATATAAAAAAAAAAGAAGAGCACAAAGTCTTTCTCCACAAATTTATTAGAATAGCTAGGCGAACCCAGAATAATTCATAATAATTCGACATGTTTCGAGAGTAGAAACACTCATCATCAGGAAAACAAAGTAAATAGTACAATGGCGATGTTGATAGCAATAGAGAAAATAATAAGTGGGATTTAGCCGTAATGGAGCTGTCAATGGTGTATACGAGATGTAAAAAATGAATAGTCATAAGACCGACAAGACTTCAGCATACTGGAAAGTCAAGGGCTAGTGCAAAGGCCCTGTCTTGGGCAGAAAAATGAAGAGAGCTGAAGAAAAATTTGGGAGTTTCAACAGACTTTGTAAAAATCATTTAGGTATAGAAGTAGTGAAAAATCTTAAGTTTCATTAAACTTTGTCGGAGACATGTAAAAGTGGTGAAATGAGAGGGAAAGAAAAAAATGATTTTCATAAAATTCAAACCATTATTTAGCTTGAAGTAAAATGCTATTGGGGTACCAGGCTTATTACGGCCCAGTTACCCCGGCAGGAGTCAAAGCATACATATCGCGTGCAAAATTAAAAGATTTTAAAAAATATTTGGTTTTTCTAGAACATCTTAGAAAAGTAACCTTTTCTTTGTTAATGAAGTTCAACTGCAAGCAGCGCGTGTCAGAAGAGAAAGCTCCATTACGGCTCAATCCCACTTACTATTTTCTCTATTGCTAACAACATCGGAATTGTACTATTTACTTTGTTTTCCTGATGATGAGTGTTTCTACACTCGAAACATGTCGAATTATTATGAATTATTCTAGGTTCGCCTAGCTATTCTAATAAATTTGTGGAGAAAGATTTTGTGCTTTTCTTTTTCTATTAATTATTTAGGTTTTCAACTTGATTCTCATTAAAATAAAACTTAATAGCAACAGGACCACATAAAATAATTTATAACATTATTCGACCCTGTCTTACTTCTTAAAAACATGTTTTTTTCATATTATTAATAAATTTAACCTACGTGTTTTATAAGCAATAATTTATACACTTTTTTATACTTAGGTCGCGAATATAGTAAATTATTGGTTACTTACCAAAAATGTAAAGAAGAACCTGCCTACCTTGTAATTTAATGTTTATTAAAAAAAGTTTAATTATTTGATTATGTTAATGATGCTATGATTTATCAAACAAAAGTAATAAAAAGCATTTGTGTCATTATTATCGCTACTAGCGACGAAAAAGTCTGCGTAAACCATAAACCACAATAGTTACAAGATAATTTAATAATCCTTTATCAAAGTAATGGAAAGCTGAACCATTAAAAATAAAAATTGATTACGTTAGTGTATAATTTAACATAATAATTATAATATTTGTAAGATTATGTTTATCAGTCGTATCATAATTAAGATGCTCTTGGATTTATGAAATATTCCAAGGATGTAAGGTCTGGGAAACGGGGTGGCCATTTAACAGGAGCATCTTGGCCCCGACCAATCCAGCGATTAGGAAAGATTTGGTGTGAATAGTTCTTAACTTTTTTATCAAAATGCGAGGAATCACCGTCTAGTTTAAATAAATATGGTGTCTTACCACTAGAGGCAAATCTTCAAGTAAATCGAGTGTGTTTTGAAGAAATAGTAAAAATGAATGACCATTCAAAATGTCGGATAAAATTACTGTTATGTGAAGACGATTAGCATTGGTAAGTTCTTAGTAGGGCAATAAAATAATTTTATTGGTTTATTACTAAAGGTTTTTATCTGTACGCCACTTACATTAATTTTGGCTAATCCTTTGCTTTCGCTGTTGTCACTTATTGCAAAGTTTTACGTAATTATATCTTATATCCACGGGAATGCCACAACGGCTGATTTCATTTAGCATTTGAAAATTATGAAATTATCGTAAGCCGGGTTAACATCAGTTAAGGACCCATACTTTTTAAATTATCTAAAAAACACATAATTTTATCAAAATTCTAAAAGAGATGAAAAATAATCAAAAACAAATCATTACCTGAAAAAATATAGTTTGGAAGTCACTGGCGCACATACTTAAAAATAGAGGCGATTAGCGGGTACTGGACCCCCTTTTTTTGAATATTTTATAATAATCGAGATGAAAAATAAGCAAAAAATAATAGTCACGTGATTCGCATTATCTGTCAAATTTTAATTTTTTCCAAAAATAATTCAAAAGTGGGTTATTTATGAAAATATCGAAAAAAGTTATTAAAAAGAGTGTTTTTAAATGCAGTTTCTAGCCCACATGCAAAAATTTCAGCTGCATAAGATAATTTTGATTTTTTACCAATATTTTGTAAATTGCATCACTTTTGCAAAATAAGACTCAACGCAACCTACATAAAACTTCTTAGTTTTGACAATGCTTTATTTCAAATACATTTTCTTTAAAGTTGCGCCATATTAAATGTGTGTTTTTCTACAAAATCAAAATTTATTAAAATTAATTTTTATATGATTTTTTATTAGAACCATTGACTCTTTTCATTAAACAAACTATTTTTTTTAAAACCGACCAGAAAATATACACTTTCTGGACAATTTTTCGTCTAGAAAATAACCTTTTTCCGATCGCAAGACCGGAAAAGTGACGTTAGAGACTGGAAAAGATTTTTATGGTCCCTGTTTTTTGTTTTTCCAATCGCTCTTTGATAATACAAGCTACCTTGATTTCGTTACTATGACAACAACATTTCGATGTATTGTCGACTGACAGTTCGTTGATTTTTAATTTGTTGTTTATGTCAAACTTGTTTCGCGAGTGCGCAAATTTAACAATATGAATTCAGATTTTGAATTATCCGACACGGAAAATGAGATTTCAGAAGAAATTTTGGAAGCAGCAAGGAAAGCGACTTACGATATATTGCCAGTAAAATTAAAAGCCCGTTACGAGAAGTCATACGACGCATTTAAAAATAATATAAAATAATTTAATGTAAGTATATCGAACTGTCGGTCTTAAAAAAAATATTGTACGTCACGCAACCGAAAATTAGTGTTTTCCGGTCTTGTAACGTAAATTACTATTCTTAACGTTAACATGTATTACTTTCAGACACAAACTACGTTTTCAAAAATACTTATTTTATGAAGTTACCTTATATACAGGGTCAAAAACAAATAAACTTTGCATCACATGCAACCAAATTTTAATAGCCCTAAAGCTATTAATAAAAAATCCATATGATGCGGACTTTACTGGTCACACTGTACATAAGGTTAACGGATTGACGTTTTTTTTCTAGACACCCTGTATATAATTTAAAAATACAACAACGTAGAGTTTCTTTCTATTAATAATTCTGAACCCTTTCGGCCTAATTATTCAAAATTTGTCAAACCGATACCGCACAATCGTGACGGAGAATCAGTGAACCTATGAACTCAAAGAAAGCGGTAGCTTCACGGATTACTGCAATATTTTGACCGTGATGTATTGGGGAAAGTACCGCCTTACACGGTACCATCCTCGATTAAAGGTTACAGGCTATAATTATTTCGGCACGTTGCAGTGCTAATGTCAATATTAAAATTTATCAATATTTAATTTAGCCCTATAATAATGGTAATCAACTTATAATACCGTCTAAAAATATCGTATCCATACCAGTTAAAATAACAGTCATATTCAATAATAGTAATTTACGTTACAAGTCTGGAAAATACTGTTTTTTTGGACGAGTCGACAAAATTATAGGACGAGCCGTAGGCGAGTCCTGGAAGTCTGCGAGTCCAAAAAAAATGTTTTCGGACGAGTTGCATACACTATTTTTTCGGCAACCGTATAGAATAGCAAATCAATGAGACACATTTCTTTATTATATTTCTTTGTAGAACAAAATTTCGAACATTTTAATTCTTAATTGTATTAAATATTGAAATTCGAACCGAAGATAGGTACTAACAGAAACATTCTAATTCCTATTTATATTAATATTTATATATTAAAATTCGAGCAATTGCTAATATTGATGTGATTCTTCCCGGCCTAGTCCGGGAAGTACGTACTTCCCGGACTAGGCACGTACTTCCCGTACTAGGCCGGAGAAATGCTACTTTCTCAAAGGAAAAGCTTCCGGGAAGTGGGTACTTCCCGGACGGTTGCCGAAAAAATATCTTAACATTTATTACTTAGCTTATTGTTAAAAAATTTGGAATTTCAGATATGTGGAAAATGTTAACTTCCCATTCCAGTGGTTGTGAGAAAACGAAACATCAGATTGAAAATCTAGTTATTCCATCTTGTAAAGAAGAAAAAATGGCAAAGAGAATGAAAACCTTATTTTGACATATGAGGAAAAAATAAAATAAAAACGAAATCGCGAAAATTCGGCTTTGTCCAAATATTTTCGAAACGAGTTTTTAAATTTGAAGACACACTTTGCACGTTGCAGAACTTAGTAGGTCGCAACTTGTTCCAATTTAACCATCTTAGAACTTTTTAGGGTTAACGAGATCCCTGTAGGGTGCATTCCTCTCTGTCCCCTGTATACAATCCCGGTCAAAAAAAAAAAAAGACAAAAAAAATAGTAGTACATTTTATTTTGCAATAGCTTTTTAGATCGATAACTGATCTGGATAAACTTTTTTGCAAAATAAAGGCATACTATTTAGGCTGCACTGCAGTTATCATAAAATAAGCTTCACTTTGCTTTAATACAAGGAAGAAGAAAGGTTACATTTTTAAGACTAAATTTTAAACACCCTGTCGGAAAATTCGGTAGTAGGATAATGTTTAACTTAGCTTGGTTCTGAAGTTTTATCATTTTTTAACGTTGCAAATTACAATGTAGAAATATTTTTCTTGTCCTGTTTTTTTTTTGACCCGGAGTGTATATCGATGGTTGAAAGGCAAAAGGTCATAAGCGACAGTTTAATAACTTCGCCGTAGAACGATTTAAAGTTTTTTTTTAACTTTAAATTATTTATATTTTTATTTTCAGGCCCATTTTTTTTTATTTCAAAATTGCTAGAATAAAATCTAAGACGTTTTTGTTGTAATGACTATAAATACACAACAACATAGCCTTATATAAAAAAAAATGCTGTCGCTTAATCAATTCAGTGACCAAATTACATTTGGGTAAAAGGTCTTAACAAATAATACATTAAATGTTGCATTTTGGTAAAACGTTTTAACCTCGCTAGATTTATTTAAATGATTTAGTAAAACGTTTTAACCACCTTACTTTCAAATACAAATGATTAGTTAAAACGTTTTAACCACCTGATTAGTAAATATAGGCTAATAGGTTTATAATAGGGAGCATTCTCGTAAAAGAGCTCAAGCGACAATACTTGCTTGTTTGCTTTTGTAGCAAAACAGGATAACGACCAATATTAAAAATAAATTGAATAGCAAATTGGTGCAAATAAGATTTAATTGTTTTCCCAAATAATCTAAACGACAGTTGTTTCAAATTATCCTTTATTTTGGCGCTTGGTAGGAAAAAGTGCCTTGCAATTTATTATTTTTCGGTTGACTCAAGCGATAAAAATATCATAGTAGAAAACTAAAACTTCGCTTATTCAACGCGGAGAAACAAAAAAACTTAAGTGACGTATAAATATAAATTTCACGAAATGTGTCGCTTAAGACCTTTTGCCTTTCATGCATCGATATGTACAGGCATGTGCAAAAAAAACGGTTTGGATTAAGTTTAGGGCTTTATAATTTTCTTATTTCTACTCCGATTTAAGTGATTTTTTAGAGAGCTCTAGATACATTTATTAGTTTCAACATGCCAGTAGTGTAGAAATGGGAATTGACCTTCTCCCCCCACTCCTTCCATTTGACCTTGACCGCATAAGTGGGCAGGTGGTCATTTGACCTTGAGGTGTGTTGGTGACCTTCGATGATGTGACCTTGACCAAACATACATTTAAGCAGGTGGTCATTTGACCTTGAGGGTTGCAAACGAGGTTACTTGTTAATTTCCTAACCTTGACAAATCGGACTCCGCGTGGTTTAACCTTAGTTGTTGGTGCACTATAAATAGGCGGGGGGAGTCAAATTTATCAGTATACGTTTTTTCATCAGATGTGCAAGTTTACTCTTTCTCTCGCATAATAATAGTGAAATGGCAAGTTTTAAGTGTGAAAAATGTGGTGTGGCGTTTACTCGCACTTACAATTTATCTCGTCATCAAAAAGAGTCTTGTTCTGCTAGATTTAATAATGTGGGTGTGGAAAAGAGAAGAAAAGTTGATGGTGCTGCATCAACATCCGTTATGCATACATGTGAGATATGCAATATAAGTGTGCCAAAAAGTAATATGCTAGCTCATCAAAGAACACTGCAACATAAAAGCAGATCATGTGTAGTGGTGTGTCCAGGTGTTCAACTAGTACACAGCAGCTTTAAAAATAGAATTGCATCCTACCATGTTAGCAGTAATAGTGATCATGTGGACTATACAATTTTTTTTGATGAACTTAAACCGAAAGTGTTGCAATTAGTAAATGAGGTTCTCAGAGTGCATCAATCCTTAAAAATTAATATGGTTGTTGTTGGACGATATTTTCTACCATCACAAGACATTTATAGTGAAAAGTCATTTAACACATGCAATGAGATCGTCACCGAAGGAAGCAATTTAAGTGATGTTTATAAATCTTTTGTGGAAGCAATGAAAGTTCAATCCACTGAATTCCAGGAGAAAGATTCAGGTATATTAAAAAAAATATTTTGATCAAAAGTTAATAATATATTTCATTGGAAAATTACTGATAGTTTTTTGTTTGGTTTTCAGGGTGGTCATTGGAAAAAATTTTATATCTCGAGGTCAATATCAACAAGTTCTCACCGCTGGGTGGTTCCTCATATATTAAGTTGCCAAGGTTCATCGAACTCAAAAGGGCTGTTGTGAACGTGATGAACCAGGATCAGTGTTGCTTTGCTTGGGCCATGACGTCAGCATTGTTTCCAGCAACCACAATGAACACACATATTACTTCATACCCACACTACTCATCAGTATTAAATTTTACAGGTATGAATTTTCCAGTTAAATTGCGCGATATTTCGAAATTTGAGGAATTAAATAATATTTCAGTTAATGTATATGGTTTAGAGTCGAGGTTTGAAAATAATCAAATAAAATATGAAGTTGTCGGTCCGTTGAGATATGCACCAAAAAAGTTACAAAAACATGTAAACTTGTTGCTTATAACAAAAGATTGTAGCATTAAAGATGATGGTGTTGGTGATGATAGACATGTTTGTGATAACAATTGTTTAAAGAACCATTACTGTTGGATAAGCGATTTATCTCGTTTAGTCTCAAGTCAAATTTCCAAACATCATGATAAATTATACTTTTGTGACGGTTGTCTTATACACTTTATTTCACCATTAGCTTTATTGCTACATCAAAAAAATGATTGTAAACATATCTTTACGTTGACACCTTCAACAGATCAAAAGGTTGATAAATTTGGTAAGAGTGTTCCAGAAAATATTTTAAAATTTGAGGGTATTGAAAAGCAAATGAGAGTTCCATTTGTTGTTTACGCGGATTTTGAATCTGTTCTAAAACCTGTTGAAACAGTAGAACCAAATCCCCAAAATTCTTACACCATTGCAAGTCTAAAACATGAACCATATTCTTTCGCCTATCTCATTAAATGCTCTTTTGATGATTCTATTTCTAAATTTGAGCTATATCGCGGAGATAATGCCGCAAAAGTTTTTGTTGATCGCATTGAAACGGATTTGAGACACCTTTATAATACATACCTGAAAGATATCGTTCCCATGACGAAATTGACGCGTGAAGAAAAAGAGGATTTTGAAAATGCTACGATTTGTAGTATTTGCGAATGCCCTTTCCACGATGCTAAAGAGAAAGTTAAAGACCATTGTCACATAACGGGTAAAAAAAGAACTGGTGCGGCACATTCCGTCTGTAATTTAAATTATAAATTACCCAGTTTTGTCCCCATAATATTTCATAATTTAAGCGGTTATGATAGCCACATGTTTATTAAGGAATTATGTAGATATGGGGACAAAATTGATGTTATAGCTCAAAGTAAGGAGAAATATATATCGTTTACAAAGAGTATTTACGTGCACGATTATGTTGATCAAAAAACGGGCCAAACGAAAAGAAAAAATTTAAAACTTCGTTTTATAGATAGCTTTAAATTTTTATCTGCATCGTTGGAAAATTTGGGTAATGGCCTAAGCCGCAATGAGTTTAGGGAAACCCGTAAGCATTTCCTTAATAATACGGAATTTAATTTAATGAGGCAGAAAGGGGTCTTTCCTTACAATTACATTGATAATATTGAAAAGATGAATAACTCAAATCTTCCTACAAAAAATCAATTTTTCGACCAATTACGCGGTGAGCATATCAGCGAAGAATGCTATGATAGAGCGAAAGAGGTCTGGCAAGTGTTTAGGTGTAAGAATTTGGGTGAATATTCCGATTTGTACTTAAAATCAGATGTTTTACTGTTATGCGATGTTTTCGAACAGTTTCGCGATACATGCTTAAAAGTTTATAAATTAGATCCAGCCCAATATTTCACTCTACCAAGTTTAAGTTTTGACTGCATGTTGCGCATGACCAAGGTACAATTAGAGCTTTTGACCGATATAGATATAATTCATTTTTTTCAAAAAGGTATTCGGGGCGGTATAAGTCAGTGTACAGAAAGGAAGCATACTGCCAATAATTCTTATTTACCGAACTATGACCCCACTAAACCCACTTCATATATTTCTTATTTAGATGCAACAAATTTGTATGGTCATAGTATGTCCCAAGCATTACCATCTGGTGGTTTTAGGTGGTTATCTGAGCGCGAAATGTTACATCTAAATATAATGAATGTTGATGATGATAGCCCACAAGGTTACGTATTAGAAGTGGATGTGCATTATCCTGAAGAATTGCATGATGCACATTCTGATCTTCCATTTTTGGTTGAAAACATTATACCGCCAACGGAAAAAGCAAAGTTACCAAAATTAATTCCGAATTTAAACGATAAAAAAAGGTATGTTGTTCATTATAGAACTCTAAAACAAGCCATTAACAGCGGCCTAATGGTAATGCGGACCCATAGAATATTACAATTTAATCAATCAAAGTGGCTTAAGACATATATTGATTTTAATACGAATTTACGAAACTCAACAACATCAAAATTTGGCAAAGATCTTTTTAAACTAATTATAAATGCTATTTTCGGAAAAACCATGGAGAATGTCGAAAAACGTAAAGATATAAAATTAATTACACATTGGGACAACGCTGTGGGTAAAGTTGGCGCTAGAGCGTTAATTGCTCGTCCTAATTTTAATAGTCGGTCGATATTTTCAGAAGATTTTGTGGCCATTCATATGGATAAATTAAAAATTTTATACAATAAACCAATTTACATTGGGTTTTCCATTTTGGATATTTCGAAAACAGTAATTTATGATTTTTTTTACAAATTCATTAAAGAGAAGTTTGGCAGTAACGCATCTTTACTATACACAGATACCGATTCACTTATATTAAAAGTGTTCACGGAAGATTTTTATCGCGTAATAGCTGAAAACCCCGATAGATTCGATACATCTAACTATCCCGAGAAAAATGAATTTAATATCACCAAAAGTATTTCGGTGCCGGGTAAAATGAAAGATGAATTTCCTTGTGACCCAATAATTGATTTTTATGGTACCGGAGCCAAAGCCTATTATGTGAGGTCTGTAAATGCTGAGTTAAAAAAGGCAAAGGGTATAAAAAAATCAGTTATCGAGAAGGAACTTCATCTGGCGGATTATCAAAAAATCGTCGAACAGGGCGGATTAATTTTTAGAAAAATGAAGACCTTTCGTAGTATGTTACACGACGTCTATACACAAATAATAAATAAAGTCGCCCTGTCACACTATGATGATAAACGGTATGTTATTCCGTCAACAACAAAAACTCTACCTTGGGGTCATGCCGACATTGACTTTTACAATACAGATCCGGAAACCAATTTAGAAAATTTATTACGCATCATCGAAACTTTTAAATAAAATACTGGAAAATTCATGCCTGATTTATTTTAAGTTAAAAGATATCTAGTCATTTAACACTAAGTTGGTATTTTATATACTGATTTTGTAACCATCCAAAATACGCCGAGGCCACATTTCAACCCCGCAGGTAAAATAAATGCCTAATTCGAAGAAAAATATATTATGGCACAAGCACGTATTTGGTATTTTATATACTTATTTTGTAACCTTCAAAACTACACCGAGGCCACATTCCGACCCAAGCAGGTAAAATAACCTTAAAAATAAATACCTAATTCAAAGAAGAATACATTGTAACACACAAGGACGTACCTGAACCTTGAGGGTATGGTGTATCGGATTCTTGGAAGTGCATAAGGTTGGGATGTTAAGGAAGGGATGGTAGAAGTGGGGTGGAAGTAGGTAGGTGAACATAAAAGAATGAACAGCAGCCAAATTTCTTCAGTTCAAATCTTCCAGTCGTTCGTGTTATATTTGTTTTGTTTTGTTTAAGTTGAGTTTGGTTAAGATGAGTTTACCAGTGTTAGACGGTTTCGATCTCACATTGCTTGGGGATGAAACCCACGAAGTGGTAGTCCAAGATGTCGGTGCGGATGAGTGGGGCGATGAAACCATGGAGGCGTTTGCGTCAGCGGCGATGGATCGGTTGTTGGAGTCAGGATTTAAAAAACAACAAGATCCACCGTCGCAAACTGTGAATGTGCTCAGTGATGTGGTGGTGGTGCGAGCAAAAACCCCGGTAAATCCTTTGCCAACACCATCCAAGTTGGCGAAGTTATTAACCGGACCTAAACCAACAAGCAAAGTCGCTTTTTATGAGAAAGTGAAGGGTAATAAAAAGCAGCCGCAGCAGACAGCTCAACCATCAACGAGCTTTGCTCTGCCACCACCACCGCCACCACCCGCCAAGAATAATAGGAAAAGAAAGGCCGAGAAAAAGTTTGTTTTTAAGACGAAGCGAAACGTGGGCGCTCTCCCTTCACAGTGGCTGGAAACGGCGGAAACCCCGGTAACCACCGAGCGGTCGCAATCGCCGACCACTGTCGCTACCGAGCGGGAGCAATCGTCGACCACTGTGACCACCGAGCGGCTGCAATCACCGTCCGCTGTCACCATCGAGCGGCCTCTGTCGCCGATATTAAACACCAAGCGGCGAGGAAAATGTTTAAGGAAAACAAAAAGAATTTATGAAGAATCATCACCAACTTCCTCGCCACTACCTGCGACTGCGGATGCCGTGACCCCCAGCCGGGTGGTCGGTCCTTCCTCACCACTACCTGCGACTGCAGATGCAGAGACCCCCAGCTGGGTGGATGGTTTCAGCCAAGATTATGAACGGAAAGCGATAAAGAACATTTTAAATATTCGGCAGATGTGGAAGCGGGAAATTGACAATTGTGAGAGTGAAGCGGTAGAGATAGAAAATACAATAAGTGAATTAGAAAATAAGTTAATAGAGGCTAAGCAACGTTTAGGTATAGTTAGGAGTAATGTGTGTAGGTTTAGAAATAAATTAGAAATATTTGATAGTAATAAGTTAGAGTAAGTATATTTAAGATTAAAATAATGTATAGAAATAATAATAAGTTTAAGTATTGCTGTAAATTTTGTAAAAATATATATATATATAGTTTAGGTTATGTTTCTATATACATGTATAGAAATATTTAGATTAAGTATGGCAGTAGGTTTTTGTTAAAAAAAAACAATATGATTAGATATTATTAGATTACGAATAGCAGTAAGAGAAAGTCTAAGTCATAGATTAGATTATTATATAAGATTGTATATAGTGTAATATGTATAGGAGTGTATGAAATTAGCATTGTAAATATAAATGTAAATATTATAAATAATATTTTTTTTAATAAAATACTTTAAAAAAGAGATTTTATAACTTAATTTCATGTTTGCAATCGGTCCAAGTTACCTGTATCAAAAGGACATCTGCACTCTTTCACGTTTAGTTAATCTCATAACAAACATTTTAACGGCAATATTAGAAACGCTATATACCTGCACCATTCAACGAAATGTAGGTATACATAAAATAGATTTTTTAGGTAACAACGTATTTAAGTTTGTATATAAATGTGTAGAAATATTTTATATGTGTGTATATTGTAAGTATATTTTTTATATTTAAAATAAAATTTGATTTTTAAAGTACAGTGCATTATTTACCATTTAAAATAAACTTAAATATTGTGTAAAACATATTGTTGAAGTTGTTGCTATAAACAAGTAACCTTAAACTCTAGGAACTTTTCCAAAGTATCGATTAAAAATATTACATATGTAGGTCAAATGACTACACTCAAGTGTATATATGTAAAAAATATTAAAAATACGCTCGTCATACCTCAAGATCAAGTAAACATCCGAACACGTGTGTCGTCAAGGTCATATGGATGGTGATCCGGGTTTTCACTCTACTGAAATTATTGAAATGACGTTTTCGGGTTTTCACTCTACTAAGATTTTTTTTTAAATACTAAATAAACGATATTTATACTTTTTTCGTATCATCTTACTACAGCACAATAAGTTAGATAGTGTTCGCCTTTAGTTTATTCTTTAAAATACATCATTAACTTGCTCTTGGGAAAAATTCATATTTTTTGACAAACCCCGTATACGCTTAAAATAATTTAATATCTGATAGTTGCATTTTAGGTTTTAGACCATACCAAACTTTTTATTAAGAATAACTTTTTTCGTAAAATTAATAATAAAAAAGTTTTCCATAATATGGTCCCAACTTACGGAAACATACTGTATATAGTACACCCATAGCCATTTACATATTTGAACGTGGTTTTTAGTTCTAATCAACTTTTTTTAATAACAATTTTCGATAGTGTCAAAAATAAAGGTATTTTGCTCTTGGGTAAAATTCATATTTTTTGACAAACCCCGTATACGCTTAAAATAATTTAATATCTGATAGTTGCATTTTAGGTTTTAGACCATGCCAAACTTTTTATTAAGAATAACTTTTTTTCGTAAAATTAATAATAAAAAAGTTTTCCATGTGGTTCCAACTTACGGAAACATACTGTATATAGTACACCCATAGCCATTTACATATTTGAACGTGGTTTTTAGTTCTAATCAACTTTTCTTAATAACAATTTTCGATATTGTCAAAAATAAAGGTATTTTGCTCTTGGGCAAAATTCATATTTTTTGACAAACCCCGTATACGCTTAAAATAATTTAATATCTGATAGTTGCATTTTAGGTTTTAGACCATGCCAAACTTTTTATTAAGAATAACTTTTTTCGTAAAATGAATAATAAAAAAGTTGTCCATGGTTCCAACTTACGGAAACATACTGTATATAGTACACCCATAGCCATTTACATATTTGAACGTGGTTTTTAGTTCTAATCAACTTTTCTTAATAACAATTTTCGATATTGTCAAAAATAAAGGTATTTTGCTCTTGGGCAAAATTCATATTTTTTGACAAACCCCGTATACGCTAAAAAAATTTAATATCTGATAGTTGCATTTTAGGTTTTAGACCATGCCAAACTTTTTATTAAGAATAACTTTTTTCGTAAAATGAATAATAAAAAAGTTGTCCATATGGTTCCAACTTACGGAAACATACTGTATATAGTACACCCATAGCCATTTACATATTTGAACGTGGTTTTTAGTTCTAATCAACTTTTCTTAATAACAATTTTCGATATTGTCAAAAATAAAGGTATTTTGCTCTTGGGCAAAATTCGTATTTTTTGACAAACCCCGTATATGCTTAAAATAATTTAATATCTGATAGTTGCATTTTAGGTTTTAGACCATGCCAAACTTTTTATTAAGAATAACTTTTTTCGTAAAATGAATAATAAAAAAGTTGTCCATATGGTTCCAACTTACGGAAACATACTGTATATAGTACACCCATAGCCATTTACATATTTGAACGTGGTTTTTAGTTCTAATCAACTTTTCTTAATAACAATTTTCGATATTGTCAAAAATAAAGGTATTTTGCTCTTGGGCAAAATTCATATTTTTTGACAAACCCCGTATACGCTTAAAATAATTTAATATCTGATAGTTGCATTTTAGGTTTTAGACCATGCCAAACTTTTTATTAAGAATAACTTTTTTCGTAAAATTAATAATAAAAAAGTTGTCCATATGGTTCCAACTTACGGAAACATACTGTATATAGTACACCCATAGCCATTTACATAGTTTTATGTAAACATCTATTTTATCTTATTTCTAATATAGCACACATTACCGATAATATACAACACACAATACATGCACATTTAAGTTTATAACGGACGGGCGGGCGGATAATATTGTACGGTAGAAACTTTTGCTTTTCTTAATTGGCCGTACAGTTGGCCGTGTGGGATTGTTCTCTCGCTTGCTTTATGGGCGGGCGGGAAGGAAAGACAGCGTGAGTTCAAGCCCCACACGCTGTCTCAACTATGTTGAAAGGCTAAACTTTTTTTTGCCAAAATTCAAAAATTTACGGTCGCGCAACTTTTTTATTTTCCAACCGATTTCATTTCTGTTTTCAACAATGCATTCTAAAAAATATTTCAAAGCATTCCAGCGTTTGCAGATTTTTGTGTGACTTATATTAAGGGAGCTATGAATTTTTGAAAATCTCATTATAAATTGTATATATTCACCGAAATAAATCAGCTGGCACCATCTCACGGTGACTATGGAGCAAGTACTTGTTCACCAATTGTCAAGAAACAGTATATCGGTAACTATAGAAACGAATCGGTACTTACATGAACTTATTCACCAATTGTCAGAAAAAATTTGTGTCAAGAAACAGAATATTATTATTATTAATTAAAGAGTAATAATTTATCTTTTGGGAATTATAGGAAATTATAGCGAAAATACATTTACCGATATGGGATTTTTATGACGTTAAAATAAGTAATTTCACAAACGATGTAAATAACTATGGATGTACTATATGCCAGTTTGTAATACAGTATGTCTCCGTAAGTTGGAACCATATTATGGAAAACTTTTTTATTATTAATTTTACGAAAAAAGTTATTCTTAATAAAAAGTTTGGTATGGTCTAAAACCTAAAATGCAACTATCAGATATTAAATTATTTTAAGCGTATACGGGGTTTGTCAAAAAATATGAATTTTTCCCAAGAGCAAGTTCATGATGTATTTTAAAGAATAAACTAAAGGCGAACACTATCTAACTTATTGTGCTGTAGTAAGATGATACGAAAAAAGTATAAATTTCGTTTATTTAGTATTTAAAAAAAAATCTCAGTAGAGTGAAAACCCGAAAACGTCATTTCAATAATTTCAGTAGAGTGAAAACCCGGATCACCATCCATATGACCTTGACGACACACGTGTTCGGATGTTTACTTGATCTTGAGGTATGATGAGCGTATTTTCAATATTTTTTACATATATACACTTGAGTGTGGTTATTTGACCTATATATGGTATATTTTTAATCGATACTTTGGAAAAAGTTGCTTGTGCTTAAGCTTACTTGTTTGTAGTAACAACTTCGACAATATGTTCAATACAATATGGTATAATAATTTCTTGTAACCTATACTTTTTCTATAAAATAAACGTTTTATTTGTTCTATAATAATAAGTAATGGTAAGTAAAAGAACTTCTAAAAATTTCTTATTAAGATAGTCTTAGTTATTCCCACCGTTTAGTTTTGATCAAAAATCGCGTCATTTAGTGACCAACTAACTACTTTGAATTCTTATGAGCCTCCGAAGAGGCAGGTAGCCCTGAAAAGGGCTGATTTACAGGGAAAAATGGAGGGCTCATTATTGAGATGCAGCTAGAGTGGCTGCTCTCCCCTCGCGATTTGCACCGACCGCGGCGCTGGTGCTCGACGGTTTCGAGGCCTTTCAGCCTGAAGCCGAGCGCGACGTTCGCGTCGGCGTTCCGAGAGCTCTCTTAATAGAGCATCTCGCTCCTCAGGTCCGAGGATAAATTCCTCCCCTTCCACCATCTCGACAGGCTCGGTAGGAACCTGCGGAGGTGGTGGTGTCGGAACCCTAGGTACAGGTTCGACAACCTGAGTCGGTTTATGGCTGTTCTTTAGCCTCCATTTTTCCCAATAATCCGCAATAATGGGCTCTCTTGTTGACTTAAGCATAAGTCTCGACATAGTGAGTCCGGCGGAGGAATGACGTTAGCCAATCCACCAAAATACTTAAACTAATATTATAGAAATCCATTGGTTACATATTGCATTTAGCGCCATCTCTATTAGTAGTACATAAGCTAATCAGTACTCCTGTACGATCAATAAATGTGTCAAGAAAGAAGTACTAGAGTCTGACGCTTGGTTCGAAAACCGCAGCGTTAGTTTCTGAAGTAAATATAAGAGGGCTCCACTGCTTAGTTCACACAGTCTGGTAACTACATTAATTATTCATATTTGAAATAAATTCGTTATTTCTTCATGCAAAACCAAGTCATGGCTGAAGGCGAACGACCTGAAAGCAGGTCATCTTCCCATTCGACTTATAGTGCCGCAACTCTCGAAAATCTCGAGTGGGATGTTGCTTACGACCACGGTTTGCCTCCTTCTGGCAACAGTGTTGGTGCCGCAGAGCCGGACTCTACGACATCCTCAGCAAGGCCGTCATTAGACGTCGTCGATGACGAATTTAGCGGCCCTTGCGACTCCACTTCGTGGTGGAACTTTGAGGACGCTGTAGAATCTGGCCCGGCGGACTCAAGCACACCGTAAAGCATCTTTTCACTCAATGTTGACGACCGCTGCGCACCTGGACTACCCGCCCTTATGGGGCACCAAAATATTTTAATGTAATTTTAGTAGTAGTACCTTATAGTTACAAAATAAAACACAGAATATCTACTTTATGGGTTTATTTCTACATTACGTGAATAATAATATTAACTTAAAATTAATACATCGATTTATTAGTAACGGAACCGTTTAATATATTGTAGCTAAAGAATGCGTCGTGAATTATAAGTGCGTATACTTTAGTGTCTTTTGGAAATTTGCCCTTGCGTGTTTCAAATTCCAACTTTACGTCCACAGTAGATGATTTAATCGCTTCTGGTTGATGACTGCAATCGATTACGAATATGGGATTATTCAGGTACTCGGCAAAGCTCATCATTGGGTCGTTCATTTCTCGTTGGTAGTAGCTTACTTGAAAATTCTCATAGTTGTAATATGCTGGCGCATACAGTTTCTTCGAAAAATTCAAATTCCATTTTTCATAAGGAAATACCGTAGAGTTAAGATAAAGCCTAATGTCGCTGATATCAGCGGTTGTAAATTGAGTAGCATCCTTTTCTCTATTATCGGAAGCAGAGATTGACTGGAACCCGATAATCAAATATCTTGATTTTTCAAGATTCGTACTTGTTCTTAAGGCCCATACATCTGATGATGTTTGTCGCAAAACAGGTAGTTCGTAAAGATCCCATTTACGATATGCCATTGGAATGGTTGCATTATTTCCGCCTTTATTAATGCGAGACAAAATTTTTAATTTTTGCCGATCGTCGGGAATAATGTGACGAATTTTCCATTCTATTTTTTCTATAGTAATGTCTGCATCTACTTCACCAATGTAACAATTGGTAAAAGTGCGGGCGATAATAAAAATTAGTTCTTGTTTAACATTAAATATTCCCTTAGTATAATCCTCGGCAAACCCCATAAGATATTTTAGAGGTAACTTTCCCGAAAATACATTGCTGGTGGGATCAAAAATACACTGGTTTTTATCATCCAAACCCCATCCACATGCCATAAGAGTCCTTTTTTGGGATGCACCCAACGACGTCATAGTTTTCAATGTTGAAGTAATGCCGGGTTTTCGAACGACGACAACTTGCTCACCACCCATTTCATAGCGGATTTCATCGAACAGAAAAGCGATTGCATTATTTGATAGATAACATTTTTTAGTAGCATCTTTACTTTTAAATTTTCCTTCGATGTAAATGTAACTGTCTGATATGTCCAAAATTATATCCTGAAAGTGCACTGGGATACGAATTTCGTCAGAGTTGTTAAACGACGGAGAACCATATGGCTTGTATGTGTGTTCCTGTAAACTGATTATGGAATTATCGAAAATGGGTTCGGTAAAAACTTCAATTTTGTCACTGGTGCTAGCCATTTTTATTTTCGTATTTTCAAACCAATCGATTGTAGAAATTTGCGTTCTTTCGCTGACAATTGTTTACGTCTTTTCACTCTAACGTCTGGATTGCGAATGAGTCTGGGATGTGTTATATGTTGACTTTTATGTTTAATGCTTCTAGAATTCTTAGTGTTTGACAACATATTCAGTTGACGATTATAACAGAAACCCATATTTATAAAATTCTTTTCAGTTCCAGTTTAACAATAATTTTCTCACCTCGAAAATTTATCAAAACACCGTTATCGTCCAAGATGCGTAGAGTAATGTTGTCTATTGACTGACGTCCTTCTGGCATTATCGACATATAAATATTATTTTGAGGTTCTTTGGAAATTTTGTAACCGGGCTCAACATCGATGTCAAATTCGAATAGGGTGTGGCTTTCTTTGGAGTTTAGATATGCTCCGGAAATAATGTTACAATCCACCCTTATAATACGAACTTTCATTATGTCCACGTTACTAGTTGACTCATGTAGTTTTCCACTTTCTAACACAACCGGTTTGTAGCCCAATAACCCACCGATACTGTTTTTTCCACTAAAATCAATCCTATATAACGACCTGAGTTCACATTTTAATGTATTATTGTTGGCCACTAATGAGAATAATCCATCACACTTTTCTTGTTTGCACGACTTTTCTAAGCTTGTGTGCATGGCATTGGCAATTTCATTTATTTCATAAGCTCCTGGTGGAATCCTTACATCAATCGACTTTTCACTATCGTTTTTCCTGTAGGCAAACCAACAATTACTTTCATCGACGTTGAAAATTGAATTATATGTGTAAAATCCCAACAATGCGAGACCATACTTATGGGCTGGATTCAATTCAATGGGCGGGTAAAAATCCGCGTTTAAAACACTAGAGTGTCCTGTTAGCGTGAATGTGTAAGACATGACTGATGATGAAACATATTATGTGGGTATTTTATTGTTGTTTACAACAGTTTAACGGGTTTAAGCTGGGACTTCGTTTCAATCTTTCAGCTTTTATTTTGACATCGCTGATTTTACAATAACAACAAAATAACTTTTTAGGCGTTGGTCCATCTCCTTCATCATATTCCAAATTATTTCCGGTGCTGGTACCGATGCCGCTACTGCTGTCGTTGATATCGTTGTAATGTTCGTTACAGTACTGATATTTTAACATGTCGCAATCATTTTTTAAATGTGCAGGTAACTTATGCCAAACCCATGCAATTTCATTTGGGGCTAACGCTATCATCACTTCCTTAGGCATATATTCTAGTTGTTTTGTAGACATTTTATTCAATCCACCGACTTGATTGTATGCTTTTAGTGATAACAACATTTTAGTGTAGTTATCGCGATCCATTTGTGGGGTGTTCACATCCATCATTGTTTCCATTTTCGGAGAGAAACTTCAAACACAAATGTCCGCACCAGACTGTTCCAAAATCTTGTTGACGCTCATATGTATAGTAAATTTTCCTTGATGCTTCGGGCCCCCTTTGCAGATAATGCACCAATTCGATGGGAGGGGGTAAATCTCCAAAACTATCATAATATGTTACGTTTAATCGGTTTTTTCTATATGCTACCCAATGAGTCCCACCTCCCGATATACTATCCAAATTAATAATTGCGGCTTCGTAACGTTTCGGTGCTCGCAGAGGCAGCGCATCTCTCATATACACCCCTCGAAAATGTGGTATTTTCATTAGCAACGCATACTTTTCTAGATCGATATTGGATAGCGGTCTTCGAGGTAGGGTTTCAATTAGTTTTTTGAATTTCCACCATTGTTATTTAGATATAAGCCCATGCCGTTACGATATGGTTTAAGGAACAGCCCACTTCCTTTTGAACATAGACGTAAGGTGGCACCTGTTTTTTCAGCACTTGCATTTTTTACAGTCTTTAAAGCCCGCACAATTCCTGCTGCACCTCCTGCTAGGGACCCCAAGGCGGACAATCCTGCGAATATCGGTATTAGCGGTAATAATCCACCAGTTTTAGGGATTGGTATAATTCTGGGAGTGCGAATTTTCCGTTTACCACCGGCTGACTTTACAGATTTACGTGCTGCTGTTATAGCTATTTTCGATGCTTGCATTAGATTTTTTTCAATAACCTTTTTTCCCCCTGCAACAGCTTTCAGTAATTGAGATCGAATAGGTTGTCTCAAAGCAGATCCAAAAGCTTTCTTGGGTTGATGACGTCTTCGTTGCGGTCGACGTTGTCTAAGCTTATTCACCCTCGCTTTCTTGGGTTGTTGACGTCTTCGTCTTGGTCGCTGCCGTTGTCTAAGCTTATTCACTCCCTTCCCTTTTGAAACCTTTACACGTCGAAAGCGACGACGCTTATTTCGACTAGTCGTTGACATACCCATACCGAAACGCTGTTTTGCTTTCATAATGTTTGTTACTAACCAAGCTGCTGCCTTTTCTTTTGCACTAGCCTCATTCGATTTTACTCTTTTCCAAGCACTTTGCTCGAGTTCGTAATCGGCTTGGTGACGTGCACTTAAATCTTCGCTGTTATGCAAATAGGCTAAATCGTGTTTTTTGCATGCGGCATCCAATGGATTTATTCCAAGATCACCACGTTTAACACGTTTTACTACTTTGGTACCGGGTCCGCAATATTGATAACCGGGGATATGCAACTCAACTGGTAACCTATTAATAAGTGAATTAACAATACCAGCTCCAGTCTTACTTGATAAACGAGACCGTCTACTTCGCTTGACGGATAACATCTGAATGATTGCCTACGTGAAAACAATAAGCAAATATAGTAAAAATGAAAATTGTGGAGCTTAAACAGAAACTGCGAGTCGATAATTTTGATGAAAAGGTTGGATCCGGTCATGAACCGAAAGTATTAAGAAGACATGGACCGCTGCTTCCATCATCTATTCGCGGATTGCTAATTGGTCCGTCAAATTGTGGAAAAACCAATGTTATGATATCATTGTTAACCCACCCATTGGGTTTACGTTTTGAAAATATCTATATTTACTCAAAGTCGCTTTATCAACCGAAATATGAGTATTTAAAAAAAATTCTTTCTCCAATTAAAGGGCTTGGTTACTACACTTTTAGTGATGGAAATAATATAGTGGAACCATCAGATGCGAAACCAAACTCTGTATTCATTTTTGATGATGTTATGTGTGAGAAGCAGGATGTTATAAGATCGTACTTCAGTATGGGACGACACAAAAACGTGGATGCCTTTTACTTAGCCCAAACATATTCACGTGTTCCAAAGCAACTAGTGCGAGATAATGCCAACTTTATTATAATGTTTAAACAGGATGAGATGAATATGCGACACATATTTTCCGACCATGTTTCACCCGATCTTATGTTTCCACAATTTCAAGAGATGTGTGCCAAATGTTGGGATAATAAGTATGGTTTTTTAGTTATCGATAAAGATAGTGAAATCAATGCGGGAAGATATCGCAAGGGATTTGATAGCTATATATATTTATAGATGTAACCCTAGAGGATCATTTCACCATTGACCGTTCATTTGAAAACATCATGAATGAAGAAATCGATTTAAAGCGTAAGCTATTGGAAACTACCAATGCTGTGAGAAAAAAATTTAAGCAAATTAAAGCAGTTAAAGAGCAAAGTCATGTCGATTTAGAAAAGTTTTACGAGCCGATTACTAAACCACTATCATCCATATCCAATGTAGTAAAACAACGACAGCAGCAGCAGAAGCAACAACAACCGTCTCCATCACACACTAAAACTAAACCAACAAGTCGTCACACTTTAAGCAAAACTAGGGACTTATCACATATATCGACTGATGCATCAGATGAAGATAAATCTGATGAATTGCCGAAGGAAACATTTCAAACATCTACACCAAAGCATAGCCAATACGAATCGGTTTTTGCAACACCCTCTCCATCAAACCAGTCGGAACAAACATCAAATATATCTAATGTATCTACATCACCTTCTAAACGTATTCATAACTATTTATTAGGGTTACAAAAGCACCCATCTCATTATGATACCATTTATGGTGTTCATTATGGTTTAGGAAAAACTAATAAAGAAAAAACCTATATCGGTGACGTGGAGGTACGTTTTAATAATGGACAAGTTGCATTATATAAAAACGAGAGAAATATTGCTAGATTTGATGGTAATACTGATCTTTATGATCTGATTTTCCTAAAGTCACCACAAATCCTAGGCAACGAAGATAAATTGAATAAAGACACTCTTCAAAAATACAAAGATATTTTAGATGTAACAAATGCCGCATACGTCAAGTATGATAAAAATAATGGTTTAACAGAAACTAGATGGCCAAAATATAAACAAATCATTAAACCATTAATTGAGGAAACTAAACTTGGCGCTGGAGTAGTGCGACAAAAGAAGACGGCTAAAATTCGGTTACCAGTAAAGAAGACACTATCATCGAAGAAATCTCAGTATGTCTATTGGAATAAACCCAATGAGTTGGTGGATCGATTACGCCTATTGTGGAGTTCAAAACTAGCCGGACATACAGGGCATGATAATGAAATTATGTCAATTATTGAAGAACTTCGAGAAGAGGGAATAATATATTAAGTATTACAATCAGTTACTTACATTAGTGTTAAGCAAACCTTAAGACAAGCTACTATGGATCCTAGCCCCGAAAAACTTAAAATTGTAAACAAACTACACAGAAATGCAAGAAAAAATTTTAATAGAAGACACACTATAATAAAGGGATATAAAGATTTGTGGCAAATTGATTTGGCTGAAATGCAGCAATATGCTGATGAAAACGATGGTTACCGTTACATCGTCGTCTGTATAAACTGTTACTCGAAATTTGTTTATACTAGAGCTGTTAAAAACAAGACCGGTGTAGAAGGTACTAATGCGATGAAGAGCATAATTAAAGAGGCCTCATATACACCATCCAATTTGAATAGTGATCAAGGAAAAGAATTTTATAATAGTAACTTTCAAGCTCTTATGAAAAAATATAATATAAACCATTATTCCACCTACAGCACAAAGAAAGCTGCTATTGTTGAACGCGTTATACGAACTCTGAAAAATAATTTGTATAAGCAATTCTCAGCTAGGGGGTCATATAGATGGTTGCAAATATTACCATCTATAACGAAAGCTTATAACAACACTAAACATCGAACTATTGGAATGAAACCGAAAGATGTGAAAGAAGATACGCCAATTAATGCTTATGACTATTTGAAAATCTTTCCAAAAAAAAGAAAATACCGTTTGGGTGATATTGTTCGTATTAGCAAATATAAGAGTATATTTGACAAAGGATATACACCTTCTTGGTCAACGGAACTGTTTAAAATATCAAAAGTTAATGTAACCAACCCACCAACATACCTATTGGAGTCGTTGGAAGAAGGACAGCCGATTAAAGGATGTTTTTACGAGCCAGAGTTGCAGAAAACAAACAGCCCAGATGTTTATTTAGTGGAAAAAATTCTCAGAAAACGTAAGAAAAATCACGTTGATCAGTTGTTTGTAAAATGGTTAGGGTTTCCAAACCAAGCTAACTCTTGGATAAATAAGTCTAATATTGTATAAATCCATCATTTTCATAATATTCTTCATGAAGAAAGTAACATTTAAAGAAGAAATAAATACAGTACACCTAACATTTGTTTGGGCATTTGCATATAGACAGGCTCGAAAAAGCAATTTTCAACAGCTTAGAGCTGATAGAGACCGTTTTCAAAGAAGAATAAACCAAATGGAAATAGCTTTGGCAACCGTTTTGGATTGGGATTATAGAAAAAAAATATATAGGGAACGATTTGTTAATAATAATTGATTGTACCACCTCATGGATAGAAAAGTCTAATATTGTATAAACAATAGCTTATGTACTCTATGTAACAACATCATTATAAAGTGTTTTTTTTTAATGTGACTGTATAAATAAATTTTATTGAGAATGATTTGTTAATAATAATTGATGGTGTATGTAAAAAGAAATAAAAAACGGTTATAACTCTAAAATATTGTTTTATTACATATTTTACATTTTTTATTATTATATACTATGGTCTATATCCAAACTGGAGAAGTTCATTCTTACGAATGCAGATGGCGCGAAATCCTCGTTCTTCATTTTCATCATCATCTGTATCATCATCATAATCCTCACCACCATTGAAATACTCTTCGTCTGAAGTGTCAAGCGGTGCATCCGGCATTGATGGTGATGGGCTTCGTCCTACTGGTTGACTTATTGTATTATTTCCTGCATCCTCCTCTTCATCGCTTACAACGTTTTCGGTTGGGTTGTTGTATTGGGATGGGACACCACCACCACCACCAACACCCCCCAATATATTAGGTGTTTGAGTTGGATTTGGTCTTGTTGATGACGATGATTGATCTTGTATTGGGAACTCTTTTGTGCACCAATCGCAGAAACCTCTCGTCCCTCCTATTATTTCCCAATGCTCGCAATTGACACACATTTGACGACCATTTTTGGAAAATGGGTAAACCAATGCAGTTTGACGTTCAAATGACATTTTGTTTTTTAAATTTTCAGAAGAATACTTGACAGATGCGTATGGGTGTAGGTATACAGAATGAGTAACCACTATTTGTGTGTGTGTATTTATACATAACAGATAACCTTCTGTTAATTTGACCTTCGAGGATTTTTTGGGAGTGGGTAAACCAATGAAGTTGGATGTTCAATATTTGACTTTTGGTTTTCCTGACCTTGGGACGACTAAATAGGTGGATGCGTTTGTTCGTCCTTTCTCAAGGGCTACAATTCTCATCTCAAGGTCTGAGATAACCTTATTAGTTTTTTCCTCAAAATCACTTTGAAGTTTATTGAAATGGGGGAAGTAATCCTTATTCATTGCTTCAAATACCTGTTTGCGTAAAGTGTGAATTTCATTAAAAACATATATTCGAGTTGTTGCATCAGTATCTTTAGTTGGGCTCGCAACATTTGATAAAGTCTTTCCACCAATGTCATATTGTCCGTCTGAGGTTAGTTTAAAACCAATACCAGGCAAAGCACGCACTAATTGCACTTGTTGTTGATTTACCCTATGACGCCCAAATTTATCAATTGTGTTGTTAACACGACCCATTTTTCTTTACAACTAATCAGTTTTTAATATTACATTTACTTATATATACTTATTTATGCGTTGGTGGAAATAAAACATTGTTTTACACAAAAGATAATTTATTTACAAATTTTCATTATAAAAAATTAGGTTAATGCATTTGCTGCACCAATCATTAATTGCTTCCCCATTACTGCCGGCACCACCACCACCACAACACACATACAAGGAATTGTCTATTTGTTCTGTTTCTTCTTCTTCCTCCTCCTCCTCCTCCTCTTCTTCTTTTTCTTCTTTATTCAATTCTTCTTTGCTTTCTTTAATCCCCAAGTTGCTGGTATCAGTTTCATGTTTGTTATGGTCACCATCATCGTCTACGTCCATCTTACCATAATTTAACAATGTTTCTTTTGAAATATTTGGAATGTCAATAAGAAACTTTTCCAGCTGTTCATTAAACATACCGGTACAAAATTCATCTAAACCAATGGAACCATATATGAATTTTTGGCAAAGATGAGCTCCAACTGCAAAACGTATTGAATCCACCATATCCTTTTTGTATTGACTTGGATTAAAAAACAAACCAAAACCGGGCTGGTCCCAGGTTGACTTAAGAGCTTCTTCACCCATATCACATAATTTATGTGATAATTCATTAATATATGAATCTTGAGCGGCTCTAATAGCGTCTTCGTCACACATCTTAAATAGAAAATACTTTAAATTATTGTGTATGTGCTTCCTCACATGTGTGTTGTTGTTTCCCACTATTATATTACATATTCAGCTAATGATTAAATAATATGATAAACAATGGGATTAAATGAAAATTTAAAAAGGTTACTCCAAGCAACCAAAATTTATAATTGATCGTTTGACATTTCCCGGTGATCCATTTAAACTTTGCCCCAAATAAGTTAATGTATATTTATCGCTTGATATATTTACAATATCGATAATATCGACAGTAATTACATCAACAGCACGTTTAGGTAAAAATGTTTGAAATGTTGCATCATGTAATGAATCGTATAACGTGGCAACAATAGTTTTACCAAAACGTGATGTGGTTGGTTGAAGCTTTTTAATGATATAAACTTTTCCCACATCCAAGGTTGAAATCGTTCTACGCTCAGGAAATTCCATATCTTTGTTTATCGTATTATTAATTTCACTCAAGGTTTGCTGTGAAATGTTCATTATTGAAATATGTAATAAAACAATTTAAACTACCTTCGATATACACTCTCGGAACACACACACACACAATACAAAAATATTTCTATTCACTTTTCAATGCCACAGTTAATACTACTGCTATGCTTGTGTGACTGTAAACAGTTTAGAAGGTGAATCAAATTTATAGTAATTTTCAAGGTCGACAATATTGATGGTGGAGTAGCCACTATAAGGGGTGGAAGCACTTATGGTGATCAAGGTTACAAGATGTAAAATCCAAACATCTACAACCCTCAAGGTCAAATGACCACCTGCTTAAATGTATGTTTGGTCAAGGTCACATCATCGAAGGTCACCAACACACCTCAAGGTCAAATGACCACCTGCCCACTTATGCGGTCAAGGTCAAATGGAAGGAGTGGGGGGAGAAGGTCAATTCCCATTTCTACACTACTCATGCCTCTACAAATTTTAAGAGAAATTTGTTCTTTGACATATTATACAAGGATAATCGAAAAGTTGTCTTTTGCCTAGTGTCAAAATATCAGTTTTCATTAAGCTCAAATATTCTTTGCTTTTGGATTTTGATTCATGTCAATACGTGCATTTGTTCTCACCCAAATGCAACATGATCTTGATGATGTCAATAATTTAGGAAACGCAAAACTAAAGCTATTGATAATCGATTTATTGTACTTAAAACTCTTCGGAATCGTCGTTTGGCGTCAGTACATGCAAAAAACCAACTTCGAGAGGTTCAAATTAAAAATGTCATTTTTTGGACAGTTCGTCAAAGATTTCAAGAAGGTAACTTAAACTCACGCGGACCAGCAACTGGACCTAAATTAATACCGCGTCATAAGAGTCAAGAATGGAGGAATATTACCCAGGATGATATTCGCGGGCTAATTGATTGCATGAACCGACGTGTACAAGCAGTAGTAAGGGCTAGAGGACGCAATAGAAATAATAGAGATGTGTTTAAGTGAAAAAGTTGTTGTTGGTAGCTGTTAAGTTTGTTTTGCGAAAATTTTTAAGTCTTAGGTATACGCACCAACCTTTTTCCATAAATCTATTTGTTTATTAAATCTTGATTATTACAATGACATTTGTTTTTTTTGCATTTTAATAGTCTATTTTATTTTGATATCAATGGCAATGCGAAAATTATGGAAAAATTTAAATTATTGACATCATCAAGATCATTTTGCATTTGGGTGAGAACAAATGCACGTATTGACCTGAACCAAAATCCAAAATGCAAAGAATATTTGCGGCCCAATGAAAACTGATATTTTGAAGTAATTTTGCTTCTTAATTATTCCACAGGGTGTTTTGATACTAAGCAAAAAAAAAACTTTTCGATTATTTGTATAATATGTCAAAAAACCAATTTCTCTTAAAATTTGTAGAGGCATTTTAAAACTAATAAATGTATCTATAACTCTCTAAAAAAGCACTTAAATCGAAGTAAAAATAACGCCCTAAACTTAATCCAAATTTTATGATGCCCGTTTTTTTTTGCACGGGAGTGTACATATGTCTACTTTTTCATAAAAGACAACAAGAAAACTTAAAATATAAATTATTTTATTCTTTTACAAAGAAATGTGATACTTTCACCGAATTTAATGTGGACTTATTTGGATAAAACCAGCCGCCTACTACAAATAATTACACCAAATTTTGTTGCTTACAACTTGACATTTATTTTGCAAGTTGAATAATTCGTATATTACCATACAATGAGCAATTGAGCATGCATGCCACTGAAAATATCGATATGCAATCGATAAGAATTTTATTGTTGTTACACTAAAACCAGTCCTTCTGGGTGTAGAGGACAAGTGAATGAAACAGAGTTCAGAGGGTCGATACTTGAAACTTCCTTATTTAACAAATGTACTCTTTTTGAAATCACATTGGCATACTTTTAAGTAACAAGATAGACCCTTGCTAAAAAAAACCGATGTTTCACAAAACTTTATTTAGAGACGAAAAGTATAAATAATAATAACAAAGTTCAATAAATAGTTATGGAAGTTTCAGCGGTAGTAAGCGGTTATTTTTGCTAATGTTGCTGAAACTACCGTGCGAGCAACAATTATTTGCATCAAAGAGGGCTTAGATTAAAAAACGTAGGGCTTGGTTTAGATCACAATGATATGGGGACGATATATCTAACCAAATCTAGGTTAAAATTTTGTCAAATTCATATTATGACATGATATGCCAAACTAAGGAGTAATAAAATAAGTAGACAAATACAAATTTATTTTTGTTGTTTACAAAATTAACTTAGTAAGAATATACAGAAAGAAAAAGAAAAATATATTGCTGAAATTGGCCACCGCCATGCTCCAAGCATAAATTCACACGTCTCTTCATATTTTCGAAAGTGTTGACCAGCATCTCTGGAGAAATGTTACCACATTCTTGGATACACCTTTCTTTTTCCTTCTTAAGAATAGTCCTGCATGCTCCATAAGATCTTCCTACTTCTAGGGACAGGCGTCTAATACAATTTGTTGGCGTATTTTGCATTATTTTACGAACGTTTGCAACAAGTTCTTCTGTTCTTACAGATGGTCTTCCTGCTCCTTTTTTGTGTTGTATAGAACATGTTTCCCTAAACACAGCCACGATTCTTTTCAGGCAATGATAAAAATCCCTAGCAAAGCAACGTTAGGGAAATGTTCGTGATAATCGTCCATGCACAAACCCGGTTTGTATTGCCACTCACCATTTACTCTAACCCCGTTTCGAAAATACGCCTTAACCATTAACGTTTTGTGCTGTTCCGTAAAGCCCATTGTGTGAATTGTTCAAGAAATTGGAAAAATTAGCGATGAATCAAATTACTGGTAACGACTGTCAAAGATAACGGAATAACTGATTGATTGTTAATTCAGGTAGTTACTGACACCCAACACGTATTAAGCTCTACGGCTAAGCATTACGTCCTCAGATGCAAAGCAATCTTTGATGCAAATAATTTTTTCTCACACGGTATAAAAGCAGATTGACTTTAGTTATATTCAGTGTTTACTGATTGTGGGATAAGGATCTCAGTAATCAGTCAGTAAAAAAAAACATCTAATTTTCTAAATTTAGGTCACAAATTAAGTTTTTATATGCTCTGTAATATCCTCTAAAAATTTTGTAATAACAATTTTTTTTTAGTTACCGTGGTAACAGCGTGGAGAAGGGTAACGACTAAAAGTACTTAAAAAGCTGTAACTTCGGTCTGCGTTAACCGACTTTAACAAATTATTGCTTATTTTAAAGAAGGTTTTATCCTGTTTGAACGTTTGTATAAATATTATTAAAAATAATTCATGCGGTTGATAAAAGCGGGCACTTTAAAAAAAATATATTTCTAGCTCTGATTTAAATGCAACCTTCAAACCATTTTAACTCGATTCTATAGCTAACTAGTTAGTAAAGAGAACTGTAAAAACCGCAAGTCGTTTCCTTTTCTTAACTTAAAAGTAATCGCAAAAATAGTGAAAGAGTGTAATTCTTTTTGGGCTTTTAGCAACTTATCAATTGTGATGTGTTTACGCTTTAGGTCACCAAAGAATGTGCGAAATGAAAATGTCGATACCATGATTATCGATCCTAATTAAAACCTTATTAATTTCTACAATAAAATTGTTATTAAATCTTATTACCTTTTTTATGGGACACCCACATTTTGTTGAATTATCCGGTCGCATGCAGCGCGATAAAATATGAAATGTGATATTATATCTCTCGTACTAACCGCGACAGGAAAAGTAAAATTAATACCACGATGACATTTTAAAGATTTTGTAAATCCTATATTTATGATTTATTTTCTTGAACAATCGTTTGCAATTTCTATATGCAGCTGTTTTTTGTATGTATTGTTAGTACAATACATACAACGAAAACAAAAGTATTAATTCTGAAAAACTTCCTTCTCAATGAAAGCTTGTTACAGGGTACAGTAGAGCTTCGCTAATCCGGATTAATAAAAACCGAGGCAATCCGGATTAGTGAAACATCCGGATTATTGGAATCTTTTTAAAAACCATAAAAATGCACCAAATACACATTGTTGTAGCATTTATTAACACAAAAAATTTAAACATTTACTAACACATAAAAAATAAAAGAAAAATAACACCCACACGCAGTTCTTACACCTACCGACATAACAACGACAACGAAAAAGTTACATGAAATTATCGAAGAACACATGATCCGGACTATGGAATACATAAAGTACATAAGAATTCCGGATTATAGAATACATAATGTAAATAAGTAATATTTAAATTTTGTCCGGATTACTGGAGAATCCGAATTAGTGGAGTTCGGATTAGCGAAGCTCTACTGTATTTACTCGTAAATGGAACCAATAGAAAGGACGCGCGCAGGTCGAGCAGTTTTACATGCATCTGTTTGATGAATATGAACAAATTTACCACAAAGTCATTCACCACATTATAATAATTAATTTAGCTAGTCAAGAAAAAATAGTTGTCATTAATAAGCTATAGCAAATAGGGGTGTTACAGTGGAGCTGGACCTGTTCTTTTGGAATAGGTATCATCTGCCTATTCCGCGTACCTATTACCTATTACCAGGTACCTATTCCAGGTCCGTTGGCACTGTCACATGTTTGATTCTCTGGTTTCATTGTTATTCCTTTTTCAAGTTGTCAGGTACAGGTACGATATAAGGAATGGAAAGGCTACAGGTTTTGCTTTAAATTCATATAATATGTTTATAATATGGCGACTTTGCAGTTAAGAATTTTAAACGTTGCCGTTACAAGCACATTGCAATAATTAAAATAATCTTACTAAATAAAGATAAAGGGAAATAGTAAAAAATAATAAATATTTCTAAAAATATTGTAATAATTTATTGGGCAACAAAATATAGCGTATTTAATGTAGGATATGCAACCAGCAATGAGGAATTAATTAAAAAGGCAACATATATGGTGGATGTACCTGTCTATTCTTCATGTTTCTTTAAATAATAGGCCTCCGTTACAATCAAATCTTCCAAAAAAGTCTGGTGCGAAAAATATTTATCTGTTACAAAAATTTATAACGAAATTTAATTCGAACAATCGGAAACTGCTGGCCACGCTGGAGTTCTAGCGGCCTTCTTTAAAAACTCATGTCGGCCATGCAGCCGGAATAGCGCCAATCGGCGGAGCGGCGTTTAAGTTTGGACCTGTAATAGGTATTTGGAATAGGTTCGGGTTTGGAATAGGTACAGGTCTAACTAGGTACGAGAAAAAGCTATTCCGTAACATCCCTAATAGCAAAATAAAAAACTCATACGCCATTTTCTAGAAAAGGAAAAATCCAAAGGTTTTATTTAAAAAATGTTTTTTTTAATTACAAATCCTTTTGCTTTTTTAATTGTCTAAATTCTCTTGATTTCGTGTATTCTTGTTGGTGTTATTAGTTCTCATACAAACAAAGACGCTTAGTACGCGTCTAGAGTGATAATTAGACTCACTATTTAGATATTTAAAAATTTCAAAAAGTGTGCTTTGTTTGATTAAGGAGATTAAAAATACACAAACAATAGTGTGTACAGTTGACGACAGATAATTTCGTACACTAAACTGTGACACTGTAAACGCAACTTTTTTCCTTTATTAGGCAGTTGAAGTGCGGTCACGGACGTTAACGTATACGTACAAATTGACAGCTACGCATGCGCAGTAATCAAATTTTGACGTACGTGTTTAAAGCAGTTCAACGGGCGTACGTTACCTTGCGTTGTTTTACGGGCGTAAAAAATGAACGTTCCGTTACCCGAAGGACCTACGAATATAACCGATTATTTCCGAAATGTCATTTTTTGACAAACAGTTTTTTCTGTGGTTATAAATGAATAACTTTTTCTAACCACAAAACATAACAAACAAATCCCAAATAATTTTGCAGTAGGTAATCAAAAAAATCAAAATTTATCAACAATCAGAGTTATTTGTTTTTTAGTTAAAAAATAAAAAGTATTTTTATTATCGTTATCGTTTTGTGATTCAATTGTGATTTTAGTTCATCAGAGATACTTTTGAAATTTTTTTCTCTATAAGTTTAGTGTAGATTTAAGTTTGTTATCGATGGTATGTTCCATTTTATTTGTATTTTTAGAAGATTTAAAAATAAAACAAGGTTTTATACTCTTCCATACTCCTTTTTGCTTTTCTTCCTTCTTTATGCAATTTTCTTAACTTTTAAAAAATTAACAGAAAAATAAAGGTAAAAAATTAACATAATAATATGACAAATGTCAAATTTGCATTTTTTATAGGTTACGTTAACGGGCACAGAATATAAGCACTTCAACTAAAATTCTTGCCACCGGTTCGTCACGTTAACTCCTCAACTAACGTGCGTAAATTTGCTTACGTATTGGTTGTACTTCAACTGCCTATTATCTTTGTAACGTGCCAATTGTTATCAGGATATCTGTCAAAGTATTGTCATTATCTTATTTGATTTAAAAATGCCTCATTGAAAAGGCAAGAATAATATGTTTAGTAGAAATAGGGTGGTCTTATGGAAAAATAGCTGATCATTTTAGAGTACCTAGAAGTACTGTTTAAAGAATTAAAAAAAAACACTTGAAAGGTCTGTTGGGTTTGGTTTAAATAATAGAAAATTATCAAATGAAGAAGACCGAAAGTTAGTGGAGTATTTAAGGCAGAATCCATTTGAAACTGCAGTATCCGCTATGTATATAACAGGATTCCCTGCTTTATTTAGAACTGCGCAACGCCGAGTAAGCCAATGTTCCGAATTAAGAAATCGAGCAGCTGCATCCAAACCGTTTTTAAAAAATAGGATAAGGAACAAGGAATTGGGTTTGCTATGCAATATTTACCAGAAAATGATTTTTTTTGCCCAAATGTTATCTTTTCCGATAAGAAAAATTTTCAGTCCACATATAATGGAAGGATTCGAGGGGATAGAACACCAAATTCCCGATATGATAAGAAGTATACTCAAAACAAGCAAACCAGTGGACGTTTCTTCGTTAATGTGTGGGCATGGATAAGTGTTTACAGTGCAGGTGTATGCTGGAATATTGGTGGAATACTAAACAGTAATATATATCTTCAGATTTTGGAAAATGTTTTTCTTCCTTCGGCCGCGATAGTTTTTGAAGGAAATAACTTTATATTTCAGCAGGATAACTGCCCTGTGTATACTACAAGAAATATAGAAAACTGGTTTAGACAAAACAGCATAGCATGTCTGCCTTGATGCTCAAGTAGTCCTGATTTAAATCCAATTGAAAATGTTTGGGATGGTAAAAAAATGTACAAAATAAATTTTAAACCACAGAATGTAATAGAGTTATTATTTGATAAAATAGAAGAAAGTTGGGAAGGGCTAACTTCGAATTACACCAGAAGTGTTATTTTGTCAATGCCAAGAAGATTATGTTTGGTGTTTGAATCCAAAGGCGCAGCAATTAAATATTACTATTTTGTCTGTTGTTTATTAATAAATTTACCCTTTTTGACACTTTTGTAGTTTTCCTAGTATTATTTTATAATTTTCTTATTTGCGGCTGTAATTTAAACACAAAAATATTTAAAAATAACCATTATTACTTACGGTAAAAAATCCTACATACAATAATTTACCGCTATGTATATAGCTGATGTTCTATCCAGATAAATGCAGCAAGGTGAGAAACCCGTTTTATCCAATTTTGTTATAATTGAGTTATGTATGGGTGGAGTATACGAATATATATGTCTTCAACTGTACATACATAGTTAATTCTAAAAAAATTCAAAAACTTATTAAATCTGTCTACATTCCTGGGCAGCCCACACTTTGATCTTGCAATTTTGTTATTTTGGTATGACACAATATATAAACAAATAATCTTATTTGTGACCTGGTTTACCTGCAATTTAATGCATTAACATATGGATTTAACCTTATGTAAAACCATCCTAACCATTTTACAATTACATTAAAACCGATAAATAATAATTAAAAAGGAAAATCTCATAGTCGCGCTAAATAAGAGTGAAGGTGATTTCAATCGGCTGCATCCGAATTAGTCAAAATACTCGCTTAAAAAGAAACCTTAGTGGACGTGACATTCTTCAAAAAAGAGAACTTTACTTTGATTTGGGGATCAAATTATCGAAACAAAGTTTAAATTCGACAAAAAATCCTTCTCGTCAAGTATTATTAATATTATCGCATTCGGTAGATGACGCTAAATGATCATTTTCATGATGATTTTTTCGTCAATTCTTGGCCGGGGTTAAATTTATGATTAGTGAAAGCTTACATTTAAATACGATAATAATTGACCGATACCCAATTATAGGGGTTTTGAGTAAAATGAGTATACACCATTTAAATAATATTAAATTTTAAGATAATTTTGTTACACATGCGTGTTATTTGTTTTTTTTAGTAGTAACTTGTTTTATTTAGCAAAAACTACAATTAAATATTTTTCATACAATAATTAACACATTTTTATAGATTTATTTTTAAATTTTAAAACGCAACCTTCTTTTAACAAAAACCGACAGAAAAGTTAGACATTTTGCAAATTGTATCAAACATCACGTATCATTTTGTTTTTTAATTAAATGTAATTTTAAAGTTTTTTAAAATAGCTTTAATGATATTTGAGATTTAATCGAATTTTTCAAATTATTATATTCTATCAAACCCTTATGAAAAATAGAATTATAAGCTAATGTTTTAGACACTCTATCCACATAAAAATTTTGTTTAGTTCTTGTTTTATAATAATAATGATGGTCATAATAAAACAAACAATAAGGCAATAAATTATTTTTAATTTTATGTATAAACATACATACTAAATAAAAAATTTAATTTCTAACGTTCAACCAATCTACATTTTTTAACATAAAATTTATTTTTGTATATTTGTCACAATTTAAAATAATTGCCTTATTTGGTAGAATTTGTAATTTATCAAATATTTCCTCACTAGCACAATATATAAGGGAAGAACAATAAAGAAAATGTGGTGATATAATACTATTAAATACAGTTTTTTAGAAAACAAACCTAAATTAGAACTCATTCTTGTAAAATAACCTACTTTTCCGGCAATCTTCGATATAATACTTTCAAAATAATTAAAAACTTTTCATTTTGAATCAATAATTATTCCTAAATATTTAAAATTGTTTACTACTTCCAATTTTTCACCATCAATTACAACATTTATATTTTGACAATTTAAATTATATAAATATAAATATTATATAAAAAATATACAATCCTGGCTACGGGCCTGATCCAAGCCGTTCGATTACCCCCCCCCCAGGCGCATGAGCTGGATATGCCGTTGGCTTGGAACGGCCCTGACAGAGAGGATCCTTTTAACAATTTTGAACATCTTAAAGCTGGTTTTTCTATTATAATAACAGTTTATAAAAGATACTATCAAAAGCCGTTCCTTATTTTACAATTTTATCAAAAATAATAACATTGTATTTTACAGAAACAATACAGGAGGAGTTCGCGGACACCCGCCGGCTAGGCTATTCGATGTTCCATTGAATTGCATGACCTGACATTAGCATATTACACCCGCGGCTACGTTAACTTACGTAACGAATAAATAAAAAACACATACTTTTAATCTTCGCTTTGGCAGCAAAGATGTGCACCTACTTTTGCTTTCTTCTTATCTTTACCGGGTGTCACAAAAATATAAATGTTATTTAAAGTTAAGACTAATTTTATTATTTTTTTCAATAAATATTATCTTCTGACGGTTCTTGCCCATTGACATTTACCTTTAGATACGTATCTACAGCTTATCTCCTGCACAAACAAAAGTTACGTTTTATGGGTGAAAAAATACGTCCGAGCGCATGACTCGCCGGTCAGCTGCCTTCCCTCTAGACACCTTCGTGCATGCGCACAAACCTCGTGTTACCGGTCTGTCCTACTTTACCGACATGCTCAAAATACACTCCAGAACCGGCTCGGCGCCATTTCAATTTTCTCTGTGGATTAATATTTACGGATTTCTAGTTTTTGTGTAGTTTAATAAATTGTGTTTGTGCTTTCAGCGACTCCGATTGGAAAATAAACAAGTCGTTGTATTATTTTGTTATGCCCAAATAGAAGTAAAATACAAGGTATTTCGTATTTTTAGTAAGTATGGAGTAGTGATGTATCTTTATACATTGTGTAAATAATGTATGGAATAAATTCAATTACAATTCAGATAAGACGGTTTGAGAAAAACGCTGAAACACGTCAACTAACTTATAAAAATGCGCTTTCTTTGATGCTTACAACATCTATACGTCGCGTTTAAAAGATATGATTGTATGGATGTTTTTTTTTAATGAAATGTCCTGTATATTACTTCAAATTTCGATTTCTCGAAAGAAGTCGCTTTCAAAAACGTAACACACATAAGGTCCAAAATTCGTTGTTTAGAAACCAGAGCAACTAGAAGAAAAATCATCAATTATATTTATTATTAAATTTATAATTAATTTCTTCTTTTTAGTCAGGTTACCTGTATGTTTACTTTCCAGGTATAAACTTATTGTGATGCTTTGACAGTGACATTTCTTTTTCTGTTCTGTTTAAAGTTCATATAATCAAAAGAAAATGCGTTTATCAGTGACACAAAGAATTGAAATACTCATGATGATTGGGTATGGTGATAGAGTTCGGACACAACAGCAAGTATGTACGTTGTTTAATGGTAAATATCCAGAAAGGCCCATAACTCAATCAGTTGTGAGCAAAATAGAAAGAAAGTTTCGAGAAACTGGATCTGCAGAAGATCGACCAAAAGCAGGACGCCCAGCGATTGACGAGGAAACCAAATTAAATATTTTATTAACCTTCGAAGAAAATCCTCATAACAGCCCACGTCAGGTTGGTCTTGAACAAGAAACCTCTCAATGACACCCTTTTAAAGTAAATCTTGTTCAAGAGTTGTCGGATGACGATCCTGATAGCATAATGGAATTCTGTCAAACATTAATGGACATGTGCAATGGTAACCCACTTTGGTAAAAAATATTATATTTTCGGATGAGTCTACTTTCAAATTAAACGGCGAGGTAAACAAACAAAATTGCAGATACTGGGCAAAAGAAAATCCTAGGTGGATGCGAGAGCATCATACACAATATCCACAGAAATTAAATGTGTGGGCGGGTATTGTTCGAAATAAAATTTTGGGACCATATTTTTTTGACGGTAACGTAAATGGGCAGAAATATCTTTAGTTTTTGCAAGATCTTCTTGTACCTAAATTGGTTAATTTATTTCCAAGTAGATATGAACCTGGGGTTCACTGTGAAAATTCATGGTATCAACAAGATGGCGCAAGTCCACATTATGCTGTAGAGGTCCGAGCATTCCTTGATCAAGTTTTTTCCAACAAGTGGATTGGAAGGCGTGGTACCATTGAATGGCCACCCAGGTCCCCGGATCTTACTCCCATGGACTATTTTCTGTGGGATCATTTGAAAAATGTAGTATACAAAAGTAGACAGGATAGTATCCATGATTTAAAAAGTAGGATAAGAATCGAATGTGCCAAAATAAGTGAAGAGGCTATAAGTAACGTGCAACGAGAATTTATTCATCGATTAGGATATTGTCAGGCGCAAGAGGGAAGACAATTTCAACATCTAATTAATTAATTATTGTTTGGTTTAACTTTTGTTAGATTTTATGAAAATAAATTCATGATTTTTCTTCTAGTTGCTCTGGTTTCTAAACAACGAATTTTGGATCTTAGTGTGTTAGGTTTTTGAAAGCGGCTTCTTTCGAGGAATCGAAATTTGAAGTAATATACAGGGCATTTCATTTAAAAAAGAAACATCCATACAATCATATATTCTAAACGCGACACCCGTATAAATGTTGTACGCGTCAAAGAAAGCGCATTTTTATAAGTTAGTTGACGCGTTTCAGCGTTTGTCTCAAACCGTCTTACCTGAATTGTAATTGAATTTATTCCATACATTATTTACACACTGTATATAACTTTATTTTATTATTATCAATTTAAACACATCTATCTACGCCTAGGCTACACAAATAAGGTATGAAAATAAAGAAAAACACACACCAAGACAGATTATCCCGATGCATGCAAAGAAAAAAGCAAATGCCTAGGTATGTTTATATTACTCCATGGGTGAAAGTATTCCGTGGGTCAAGTTCTTAGGCAAATTTTTTTTCAACATCTTGAACAAGAAATTGTACAGGGTGGCCAACTAAGCGAGGTAAGCGGCTGTATCTCAGGAACCATTAATCGTACAGCTTTCGGAAAAAAAATGATATAAGTAAAGCGATCATGAGAAAATTCTGGAAATTACTTTCAAGTTCCTCATTTCGCCGCAAGGGGGCACAATTGAAAATTATTTTTTTTAATTTTAAATTTCTCCGAAAATTCCTATATTAAGGTATAACTCTGATTACATCATTGAAAAGATTAGATAATTCTGCATCATTTTGGTTTAAGGCTCGTTGGCGTACCGACCTTGATAAGAGTGGGGGAAGCTATTGAATGTGTAAACATTAAAATCATTGTAACTTCTAAACGACTTATCCGATTTTACTAAATTTAAGCTTTTTTGGAAGAAAAAGGTTAGTACCTTCAATCGTCGTATCCAATGGTATACGATAGTTTCTAATAAAATTGCTAGAGGGCGCAATTTGTAATAATAACAGTTTTTTTGATTTTATCCCGAAAATTCAAATCATACGGTATAACTATGACATCATATTCGGAAAGTAGATTTAATTTTCCAAGAAAAAATGTAAAGACCGCAGTTCGATATTGTTGTTCGTTTCAGAATTATTGCCAAAGTAATAATTTTTAATTCAAATTGCGCCCTCTAGCAAATTTATTAGAAACTATTGTGTACCATTGGATATGACAATTAAAGGTACTTACCTTTCTCTTCCAAACGACCTTAAATTTAGTAAAATCGGATAAGTCGTTTAGAAGCTACAGCGATTTTAATGTTTACACTTTCAATAGCTTCTTCCACTCTTATCAAGTGAACGTGTAGAAATTTAAATCGCTGTAACTTCTAAACGACTTATCCAATTTTACTAAATTTAAGGTCGTTTTGAAGAGAAAGGTAAGTACCTTTAATTGTCATATCCAATGGTACACAATAGTTTCTAATAAAATTGCTAGAGGGCGCAAATTGAATTAAAAATTATTGTTTTGGCAATAACTCTGGAACGAACAACAATATCGAACTGCGGTCTTTACATTTTTTTCTTGCAAATTTAATCTACTTTCCGAATATGATATCATAGTTATACCGTATGATTTGAATGTTCGGTATAAAATCAAGAAAACTGTTATTATTACAAATTGCTCCCTCTAGCAATTTTATTAGAAACTATCGTGTAACATTGGATACGATGATTGAAAGTACTTACCTTTCCCTTCCAAACAAGCTTAAATTTAGTAAAATCGCATAAGGCGTTTAGACGTCACAGCGATTTTAATGTTTACACATTCAATAGCTTCCCCCACTCTTATCAAGGTCGGTACGCCAACGAGCCTTAAAGAAAAATGATGCAGAATTGTCTAAGCTTTCCAATTATGTAATCAGAGTTATACCTTAATATGGGAATTTTCAGAGAAATTTAAAATTAAAAAAAATAATTTTCAATTGTGCCCCCTTGCGGCGAAATGAGGAACTTGGAAGTAATTTCCAGGATTTTCTCATGATCGCTTTACTTATATCATTTTTTTCCGAGAGCTGTACGATTAACGGTTCCTGAGATACAGCCGCTTACCTCGCTCAGTTGGCCACCCTGTACTTGAAAATGTTTTACACGTACCCAAATTTTTGCCAAATTGTTAAAATCAATACAAGTTATAAGTTATATGCCAACTAATATTTGACTTGAGGTTTGGTACGTGATAACATCGATTATTGGTTATTTTGCTGGGTTTGTTTGCTGTTTAACGTGCTTTTATTAGCTTCATCTGTATGTTTGTTTGTTTGTACAGGGTGTTTTTTTTTAAGGTCGACGAGCGGCCATATCTCGGAAACTACTGGGCATATAAACTCAGGAAAGGAAAAATTACAATTAAAGTGGCCATGAGAAAATTCTGGAAATAATTTTAAAGTTCCGCATTTTGCCGCAAGAGGGCGTAATTGAAAAGTAAATTTTAAAATTTTACATTACGCCGAAAATTCCACATTAAGGTATATGTTTGATAACACCATTTTAAAGCTTGGACAATTATGCATCATTTTGGTCTAATGCTCATTGGCGTACCGACTTTAATAAGAGTGGGGGAAGCTATTGAATGTGTAAACATTAAAATCGCTGTAACTTCTAAATGACTTATTCGATTTTACTAAATTTAAGCTTGTTTGGAAGGGAAAGGTAAGTATCTTCAATCGCCGTATCCAACAGTACACGATAGTGTTTAATAAAATTGCTAGAGGGCGCAATTTGTAATAATAACAGTTTTTTCGATTTTATCCCGAAAATTCAAATCATACGGTATAACTATGACATCGTAATCGAAAAGAAGATAAAATTTGCAAGAAAAGATGTGAAGACCGCAGTTCGATATCTTTGTTCGTTTCAGAGTTATTGTCAAAACAATAATTTTTAATACAAATTGCGCCCTCTAGCAATCTTATTAGAAACTATCTTGTACCATTGGATACGACAATTGAAGGTACTTACCTTTTTCTTCCAAACAAGCTTAAATTTAGTAAAATCGGTTAAGTCGTTTAGAAGTTACAGCGATTTTAATGTTTACACTTTCACTTGATAAGAGTGGGAGAATTTATTGAAAGTGTAAACATTAAAGTCGCTGTAACTTCTAAACGACTTATCCGATTTTACTAAATTTGAGCTTGTTTGGAAGTACCTTCAATTGTCGTATCTAATGGTACACGATAGTTTCTAATAAAATTGCTAGAGGGCGCAATTTATATTAAAAATTATTGTTTTGGCAATAACTCTGAAACGAACAAAGACATCGAACTGCGGTCTTCACATTTTTTCTTGCAAATTTCATCTACTTTTCGATTATGATGTCATAGTTATACCATATGATTTGAATTTTCGGGATAAAATCGAAAAACTGTTATTATTACATATTGCGCCCTCTAGCATTTTTTTTTGAGAACTATTATGGACAACTAAATACGACTGGTGAAAATTCATACATTTCTCTTTCAAATAGTCTTTAGTTTGCTAAAATCGGATAAGTCGTTTATAAGTTACCGCGATTTAAATGATTACACTTTCAACAGCTTCCCCAACTCTTATTAAAGTCGGTACACCAATGAGCATAAGACCAAAATGATGCATAATTGTCCAAGCTTTAAAATGGTGTTATCAAACATATACCTTAATGTGGAATTTTTGGAGTTATGTAAAATTTTAAAATTTACTTTTCAATTACGCCCTCTTGCGGCAAAATGCGGAACTTAACAATTATTTCCAGAATTTTCTTATGGCCACTTTAATTATCATTTTTCTTTTTCTGAGTTTCTATGCCCCCCAAGAAACACATAAATTTTAATTATAGTTTAATATACTTGTATTCAACAATATTTTGGTATTTTTTTGGTTATGGTGTACTAATAAAACGTTTCTTGTCAACGTCTATGTTTTAAACCGTGTAATACAGGTGGACGGTATACCATTTTCTGAGGTTACATTATAAATATTGTGATTTTTTCTGGATATCTTACAACATTATTGTTTACTTTTGTTATTATAACTTGTTTACCAAATTATTATTATTCAAAGTCTTATGTGAAAAAAATTAAGTGTTTTTGTCGTATACGTTTTTCGTCTTTTATACCAAATTCAACAACTGTTATTAAACGGTAATGAAAATACGGGTAAAGTCCATATTATTCGGAAGTAAAATATTCAAAGGTTGCTGTTTTTATAAAATTTGCCAAACTTTTTAGTGACGACAACAAAAGAAAAGGAAAAATCAATTATTGGTTTCGGAAATTAAAATATTTTCATTGTTTTGTAGAACTATAATTTTAGTATTAATTAACGATAATATTCAATAAGTTGTTAAACCTCCAATAAACGTTCACAGTGTTCATATAAAATTACCAGCACCTGCAACGCTTGCAAGCGCCACGCAGCTATGTGCGTGATTTTCAAGAACTTGCCAGCCTACGTCACGTTTTGCGTCCGACGTTGCCAGGTCTGGGGAAAATCACCCTTGCAGACATTGTCGTCGACTGAAGGCCATCATTATTCACGCATATTCTCGAGAATTTCCTACAATGCCATATAAAAAAAGAACTTTATCAATACTTAATGTAGGTAGGACCTGCCATTTTTATTTATAATTATTTTTTTTCTTTTAATGCTTACTTTTTAAATTTTAATAAGTGCCTTAAGGTCGTAAAGTTTAATGACAAGATATATTTAGTTCCTCATGGCACGGTATAACTCTCACGGCACGGCTAAGATTGATGAAAATAAATTTAGGACTTTTGTATTCATCCGAAGAATTTAAGTGTTTGGATGTGACAACACTGCTTGAATTCGTTACGAAATAGCAGCGAGTAATGGCGGACGTGACTGTGTTTTTATTGTTTTGAGTTTTGTTGAATTGCGTGAAATAATTCTCAATATAAGGTAAGAATATCTGTTTTTTAGTTATGATCCCAATTTTTTTAAACATAATGCCCTGGTTAAATTTATGAACGAAGAAATTGTGGGCCATTTTGCTGGACAAACCGTTGAACAAATGATTAGGTTATTATTGAGGTTATTATATGGTTTTTATAGGGTCTAGGTATTTTTTAGTATAAAAGCCTTTAAAATTCTACGTTTGGTGGGTATATTTATCGATATCGATATCCGGTATTATAGGTACGACGATACTAACTAATTCTTATGTTTTTAGTTTAATAAACGTTTAATACACCTAAAATACCTACTGGTTATACCAACCACGCCATGTTGATAAAGGGAAAATAATAGTTGAATAAATGTTTAATATTTATTTTGTCTAATAAATAGCTATTGTGCGTATAATATCTAAAAATGCTTACTTCCGAAACTGGCTGAAATTTAATTTTTAGTTCTGATTAAACTGGAAGTTGTTGTCGAATAGAAAATAAAAAATTAGTACAGGGACTGGCAAGTCGTTTTTCATATCAATTATATCTCTAAAGCAGTACAACAGTGATAAATCCATATAAAGATATATAAACAATTCAGATTCACTATCCCACCATACTATCTTTTCCTTTCCCAAACCATACTGTAGTTGGTTATTAATTAAAGCTGTTTTCAACGATTGAACCTTTTTTAGAGAACCCGTCTAGCCTCCATTACCAGGAACCACTGTAAGAGCTTGTGTAATGAACATGATGAAATATCTCATAACTAATAAATTGGGTATGGCATTTAATTGAGCCGGTAGTGCCCCGAAATCTGCTAATCAACATAAGAAATACCCATTCAAAGAAACAAATGCATACAAAGCAATTAATGGTAAGTGATAAATTATACTTTACTTCTATAATTAACGTGAATCTAAATCAATTTGTCCCTTGTGAATTTGACAAAAATGACAGTGTATGATAACTTTTTTTAGCAGGCTGTGTTGTAGTAATTTTTTTTTACAGAAGCTGTCAAGATAGCCTTTCAGGGCAAAGACCACGGAAAAGCACTTTTTGGGGAAACGACTGATACAGCAATAAATCAAGCGTGCCAAGATTGGCTTAAACAAGCGAAACATAGGTACCAAAACAGTCAAGTAAAAAGTTAGCTGGGGCTACTATTACAGCACTTTACTGTACTTACCTAAAAATAAATGTTTTTTATACTTTTATATTTTACATTCATACGTTTTTTTACCTATATTAACCTCTATCCATTTTCATTAGCAATTTATTTGCATTTAAATTTTCATTGTATTTATTTACTGTGTATACAGTACAGGTCTACGGTAATATAGTAAATAGTGACCGGCAGAATTTTGGTTCTATATTGAACACTTTTTTCTTATTGATTTGTCAGAACATTTTATTCTTGATTAAAGTTTCTGCGTTCCCTTAAACTTAAAAAGCCCTCTTTAAATTGGAAAATTTGTGGTGCATACGAGGGGAATTTAATTTTTTAAAGGTTGTCCAAGAAAACGAACGGAAAATAAGAGTACCTACTTTACTCTTAAGCAACTTTCAAAAAATTTAATCTCTCTCGTATACACTACAATTTTTTTAAATTTTAATGACGGCTTTTTTAGTTTAAGGGGACGCAGAAACTTTTAGCAAGAATAAAATTTTCTGGAAAATCGATAAAAAAAAGTTTTTCGTTTGGACCAGAATTCTGCAGGTCACTGTATGTACTGTATATATTCTAAAATTAAGTAAGAACGAGCAATAACCATTTTCAATTAATATTGAAAAAACGTATCACAAAGACGTTTCTAATTCTTACTTTTTATACTAATAATAGCCATTTTTCGTCAAATGTTAATTAAAGTATTTCGTAAACGTTAATAACTGATGTTTGGTATACTATATTTAAGCGTCGAATGGATACCTGGCATTTTCATTCCGTATCAAAGAGTATTAAACGTAAATTGTAAACGTTGATATCTTCCCTTTATACACTATATATAAACATTGACGAGGCGGACATTTTATCCTATATTAAAGGTTTATTAACAACCATAATTATACTTGCGGTATAAACGAAAATTAAACTTTTATTTAACCATTTTGTGTTTCTTGGCCAGTAGTTTCCGAGATATGGCCGCTCGTCGACCTTAAAAAAACACCCTGTATGTATGTTTGTAACCGACTTCTTTGAACCCGATTTTGACCCACTTTAAACGGTCAGATTTAATTTAAATTTCGTAGACTTATCAAGAACCGCTGACAATACAATAATCTGCTAATCTAGCTCAATCTACTAAAAAAAAAATTTCCTAACAATAACGAACAAACCCAAACAAACTGAAAAATAAATATAGTTTAAAAAACTAAAAAACACGCTTTAACTATTTTATTAATCAAACTTAAAAGCGGAAAATAAATATAGTTTAAAATAATTCTTGAAATTCTTAGTATAGGCAGAAAATAATAATGAACGATAAACATTAGTATTATAGTGAAGAAAAAAGCGTAAGGCGCTTTGTGCTATATTTTTCGTATATCGAGCACCCCGCTTTTTTCACAATAATATTAATGTTTATCGTTCATTATTATTTTCTGCCTATATTAAGAATTTCAAGAATTATTTTAAACTATATTTATTTTCTGCTTTTTAGTTTGATTAATTATTGAAGCGTGTGTTTTAGTTTTTCTTAAACTATATTTATTATATTCGATTTTATAGTTTAATTGACTTGTTCTCTTTCTTTTTAAAGTAAAAACATGATGACGAATCATTTTTATACAAATTTTAGAAAGAAATTCCAATTTTTTGGCAAGAATTAGGGGCAAATTTTAGTTGTTTACACGTAAAAATAAATTGAAGGTCAAGATTTACAATTTCGCGAGCAAGAATTTAAATTTTAAAGCCCGGACCTGTCTATTTTTCCATTCGTCAAATAATAATGTTGCAGTGCGCATGTCTAATCGTGTGTAGCTCTGTTTACATGCGCGAGGCAATAAATTTTCCACTTTCGTGATTATTGTTTGCTTATCTAAAGGTAAATATCTATCTTTTTGCTGTGTTTCTACTGTTCAAGTTAAACTTCACGAGTCCTTTCTTTCGTCGTAGCGAAATGACAGGAAAAAACAGAAATATCTAATTTTTTTTTAATTCAAAAGCGCAAGTGAGATTTTAGAACATATTTTTCCTAAACCCTATGTGCACACGGTTCCAGTAGCTAAAGCGAATCACTATCACTCAGTCGAGTAAATGGAAGCCGGGACTACTTATTTTACTTACTGGAACCGTGTGAACGCAGTACTTTCGGGGTGGTAAACCGAAAACGCTATAAAACTTGTCCAGTTTTGACTCTCAATATTGTCAAATAGAGAATCATGCTGCGGTCGACAAGACAATATTTAATATAAAACCGAAAATACTAAGGTCAATCGGGGCAATGGGGGACGATAATTCAATTTTCAGATATTCAATCACATATTAAAAATATGGTATAAATTACGGTTACGAAATTTTTGGACCTCAATAAATAACGTCTTAGACATAGAACTTATTTTATAAACATGAAGGTATGAACAGAAAAAAATTTGTGCGTGTTTTTTTATTTTATGTACGTTGTCCCCGATTGCCCCGGATTAGGGGGTAAATGAAGACACCAAATTTTTTCACATTAAACATATACTTATATTTAAATGGGGAAAGGGAAACAAAGCTTTAAGACAATTAAAAACATAGAATAGAAGTTTTATTGAAATTATTGATCATTTTCTTGCTTAACTAAAACTGTAAATTCTCGGTTTTAATAAACGTAAACAAAACTCTTTAAATTTTTAAAAAGCTACAGATGAAGAAGCATAACAAAGAGTTAAAAGTATTATTAAATTATATCCTTCGACTTTTTCCATTTTTTTTCGATATCTGTAATCGAGGGATTTACTGTCAATTTGTTTTTCCCCTCTATAAATACTTCCATTAGAAATGAATGTATGTCCACACATTCAACTTTTTGATTTTTTGGCCACCGAAAGTAGCTGCCTACCCTCTCCAAAAACATCATTTTGACTTGGTCGTTGGGAAGAAGTTCTGTTACTTGACCGACGTACCACGTCTTTATGCTATTTATGACGATATACTTATCTCCAATTGCCCCCAAATTTTGTCCGCAATTCCCCCTTAATAACCTATTTTCGGGGTAATAGGGTACATGCAAAATAAGCAACTTTCGATTTACCAGCGAGACCCAATCGTAAATATATCTCTTTTATACCATGTTTTTAAGGGTACTGTACAAAAAAAAATAATAATATCGAACGAATTATTAAAATGTACTTACCAGAATATCCGACGAAACCGACATACAGAATATTTTATAGGTTATGTTTTGGGTTCGCGTAGGTCGGAACATATGATATGTGGAAGACGTTTACCGAATGGCGTTCGACGGCCCATATGTACAGACTAGAAATACAGTGACAAATTCGACCGACAACTTTTGATAAAAGTTTTATGGCCAGTGTCCCCATTTGCCCCTGTCCACATTTACCCTGATTGACCTTATACCTTCACCAAATTAACAAAAAATATTACTTACATTGTTCCTAAACTGTATGAGTCCCTTACTAGACACTACACCATTGACGCAGTCTTCCTTGTTGACGCACAGCCTGTCGTTGCCGTTGCAAAGCACACCGGAAGTGATGTCATCTTGCCCTGAAACAGCGATCGATGAGTGATATCCGGCCTTCCTGAGGCGTTTAAAGGGAATCGAAGGCTGAACGCCGATAAAGCCGTTTTCGTTACGGATTCTGTCCCCATTGGCTGTCAAAAAACAGACCAATTAGGACGAGAGTTTTGCGCAATGAAAAAAAAGCACAGATACTGGAACGTTATTAAATATAGACATTTTTGCAAAAGTAAAAAAGGAAATTAATTGATTCAGCCGATACTAGGTGGAAATCCATAATTATAGTATTATGGGATACAGTAAAACAAAGTTGAGCTTGTAAATTTCCACTATATTACCAAGCTAAATTACATGTTTTGCTAACACTGTAGCTTCGTCAGATGACAATGATTTAATAAAAGGTGAAAATAAAAATAAAAGATCGGTGCAATAAAATTATTGAAGATGTGAATAACATAGTGGAAGGATTACAATAGCAAGGAAATCCAACAATGGATTTGAAAATTAAATTAAATCAAATAAGGTACAATATGGAAAATTCACAAAATCTTAAGTATAATATGGTCAACAGAATAAATTTAGCAAAGGTGAATTATTTAAATCTAATTGATCATTAAGTAACAGGTCCGTATTTTTAAGTTTATTTATTTCCATTGATTCCAACAAATTCAATTTTAAGGCTTTTTTTTGTATGTAAGATATAAAAGGAAGGATCTAAATTATGTTGATAATCAAGTAAATGGTTAGCATAGTTTAAGTCTGCTTTATTTTTTAGAAAACTGTTATAATGTTCCTGTATTCTTTTGTTAAAATGTCTGCCTGTTTGGCCAATGTATGTTTTAGGACAATCTTTGCATTTTAACTCTGCCTCTAAATAAAATCAATTTTTAAAAAGAACTAAACATTATAAAACAAATTGCAGTTAATAACGGATATAACTTAAATCTAATTGACGAAATCCTAAAAAAAAAATTTACAAAAAGGTTATTGACTTAGTTTTTCTTAGAAGCAAAAACTCTGACCAATTTAAACTTGTCACTTTCTTCGGATAACCAAGCAAAGTAATTGGGAATTTTCTTAATAAACTTGATATAAATTTGTGTTACAAAACTGATAACTATTTAAGTAAATTTATCAAAAACAATAAAACTAAAAGCGATAAAACCAAAAAATCAGGCGTCTATACATTAAAATGCACAGATTGTCCTAAAACATACATTGGCCAAACAGGCAGACATTTTAAAAATTGCATAGCATTGGAAATAATGTGAATAATACAGATATAAATATTTTTGTTGATGATAAAAAATTTGAAGTTATACACTCTTTCAAATATTTGGGAGTAATTTTAGATTCTAAATTAAAATTTGAATTACATTTTGACAATTTTATATCCAAAATTGGAAAAAAAATTAATTATTTAAAAAAGAATTAGTCAAAATTTAGGTTTATTTTCACGAAAAATAATTTATAACACTATAATTTTACCTCATTTTTTTATATTGTTTAACAATCTTATACACAGCAAATGATGGGGTATTTATTAGACTTCAAGTTTTGCAAAATAAAGCTATGCGTATAATGTTAAATGTGGATAAATATATGAAAATAAATTTATTGTTAAAGAAACTTCAGTGGTTAAATGTTAAAAATTTATTATTTCTTTTGATTTGTACTTTTATTTTAAAATTCAACATAACTTACTGCCTTCTTATTTAAAAGATGTTTTAACTCAAAGTTTTGAAAATCATAATTATTCAACCAGGTATAATAAAGATTTTTGTCTAAGTAGGGTATCAAAACATTTAACATATAAATCGGATTTCCATAAATATAACAACTTGAATAATTCAATTAAATCACAGAGCTCTTTAAAAAAATTTAAAAAATTATTTATTAAAAAACAAAATAGTGACTGATAAATTTTTTTTTAATAATGCATAGATATGATATTGTTAAATCATTTTAAATATTTTATAAAACTTGTTAAATTGTAGCACATTGCTAAATAAATCTTGTTACTACTACTACATATAATATTTTTTTTTATCTTTTAAAACTTCTCTAAATGACGGACAAGGTAAATATTTATAATCAATTATTACGGCAGCCAAGATTTGCAAATAGTTTTATTTTATCCGTTCCCAAATGAAGTCTTATGCCAAGTTGTCATCGATGTTAATTTCTTATGCCATACCAATGATATAACCATTGCATTATGCAAATAAAGTAGGATTTAAATTTTCGCTAATTTAAGCCTTTACATCTTCGAAAGTACTTTTAACCAAAGAGAAAGCCGATGCAATTTTAAAGTTTAAAATGTTTATTTTTCCATTATTTTTTCGTGCAAAAAAGAATTTAATTTAAACTTTAAAAAATTTGATTCATTATGAAATTGATAATTTTAAATAGATATTTTTTAATGCAATTATTGCATAATTACTTGTGCCAAAATTTATAATGAAATTTTTACCGTAATTAACAATGATTTGAATGAGTTACAGTCACTGTGTACTGTTCACTATACCCAGTTACCCCAAATGACTCTAAATGCTGCAACAGATGGACAGCTCTACACGTTATGCATAATAGTTATTTATGTATCAAGGGTACTAAGTAGATGATTATGCCCTGAGGGCGACAGTCTTACAAAGCCGAGGGCATCTGGCCCGAGGGTTCGTAAGTCGCTCGAGGGTATATATCTATTAGTACCCGTGGTGCATACAAAATTTTATGTCACACCAGTTCGTTTTGAATAATAGTTTTTTTTAATTTAATTTGATTTACCAATTTATTATTTTTACCTGCGACATTAGCTTGACATTATTAAAATGTTTAATGTGTCAAAGTCAAAAATCAAAAATGGAACTTAATGCACACTTAATGCAACATGTAATGCCCGCGCGGGCCATAATGTGTACTTTATGCCCGTACGGGCATAAAGTAATCCATTATGTAGATCGTATCTACACTGAGAAAATAGCTCCAAGTAAACTGTGGTAGCTGGAAAAAGTTTACTTACACCGGCTAATATTTCATTTATTATAGAAATTTAGTTTATTTAAAGCAAGTAAAACAAATTACAATCCGTTTAGTTGGATCTAATAAATTAGTAAACAATGTTTATTTGTTTTTAGTAAACATATAATTTTTAAGTTACTGTACACCTAATTTAAACTTGTGTTCACTTGTTTTGGATAAATTAAGACATGTAAAAAGTTTACTTTAAATAAGTAAACCAAAATATTATAATAATAAGTAAACTTGGTTGCTTAAATAAAGTGTCCAGTTCACTTGTTTGGCCTTTCGTTAACGTTCGGTTCGCTTTTAGCCGCTCCCGCTTAACTTCGGCAGGATGAAACTCGAAACTCGTGGCGTCGCACGCAATACGATTTATCATCATGATACAAAGATTTATCATTTTCTTTTCGTCCTAGGCGAAGTCGGTCGGATTGTTTGGTGCTCTGTTGCTGTGATAGCCTTATTGGACATCGCGGTGTACTATAATATTATGGAGTGTTCTAATATGGAGTATTTGTTAATAAATTGGAATTTAGAAGATCATATTTCTACTTTTCAGGGTATCCCTTATCCTTATCCCTTTCACTAATTCTAACTAAACAATTTGTCTATTTTAAATAAATGGTTTATTGGTTAAAGGTACATAATTTAATAAATGGGTTACTTATTCCAAGTAAACAGTTCATTTAGATCAGATAACGAATTTCTAAGTACACCTGTTTATTTGTGTTTACTAAGTTCTAGGTAAACTATTTCAGCATTTTCCATTTACTTAGACCAAGTGAACCCTTCACTAGTCACTATATGTGGTGAACTTTTTAATTAAAGTAAGTGTATTTTCACCTAGATCTAATAAACTTTTTTCTCAGTGTAAGGTATAAAAACACAATAATGTACTGGTATGACATAAAAAGTTTTTATGTTCGTAAATAAAAATAAGCCATTCAAATGAATGTTTCCAATGACCGATGATGATTTCTACGATGACAATACGCTTGTTGCATCAGAATTAAGTGCAAAATTTTAATTCCTAATAAACTACTGAAAGATGAAGGAGAATTAATGTCACGATAGCCAATGATTGCCACCCATTTATCTAAACGTAACGACATTACATATTATGTCCTTTTTAATATCTTAAACAATGTTTATTATACACTCCCGTGCAAAAAAACCGGGCATACTAAAATTTGGATTAAGTTTAGGGCTTTATTATTTTTTTATTTTTACTCCGATTTAAGTTATTTTTTAGAGAGCTCTAACTCTAGATACATTTATTAGTTTTAACATCCCTATACAAAAAGAAAACATATTATACAAGGATACCTAATTGAAAAGTTTTTTTTTGCCTAGTGTCCAAACATCATGTGGAATAATAAGGAAGTAAAATTACTTCAAAATATCAGTTTTCATTGGGCCGCAAATATTCTTTGCATTTTGGTTTTTGGTTCATGTCAATACGTGCATTTGTTCTTACCAAAATGCAAAATGATTTTGATGATGTCAATGATTTAAATTTTTCCATAGTTTTCTCATTGACACAGCAGCGGCTCTTACAGTGCCACAGTGCCATGGCCCTACCTACCCTACCTGTACACCAGCTATTTATTAATACTCATAATTATTACTTAGTCTCTCTACGCTTCATTCTTTTTGTAAATGTGAATGTGAATAATTTTAACTTTAAGATATCTGATAACGTCTAACTCTGCAAAAACTCCCTGAGACTGGGAAAATTCCCCGGAGATGGCCAGACAACACCTTGCTTACGAGAGAGATAATAAACATATCGCCTTCTCTTACTGGCGCATATGCCTTCGTGGCGGGCCGGATCCTTACATCAAGCCGCGATTGGTGGATTTACACGTGCTTTAGTTATTGAGAATGATGAGTTGATTTGCTTCCACTACCAGATACCAGATGGCGGCTGTTTTTAATACGGTTTTCCTTGTCCAAATATGAAGTTTAAATTTTTTTTTAACAGCTTATTGTTTTGACTATTTTTCTTCTGTGACTGTTGTAGGTTAGGTTTAGTAGAAGGTCAGTTTGTCAGTGGGTTATATTCCGGGTTTAATTTATTCAGTTTTAAAATGAATGAAATAGGTTTTTTAAAAAATTCGCGATTTTCCTCTCTCTCATTAGAAAAGAAAATACAAGTTAAGGAATTGGGTCGTCCATTGCATCCAGAGTTACTTATAACAAATACTCAAAGTGGACAAAAATCGCGTGTTCGGAAATTTAATAACAGTATTTATTCAAAAAACAGTTGGTTGTGCGGGTGTGAGGAGACAAATAAAATGTTCTGTTCTGTGTTGTCGGCGGAAAAACATTTTCTCCAAGACCATTACTGAATGTAATAATTCCAAAATCATTTTTTGATAATAGAATGCAAAAATTCTCGCTCTTGAGTTGGAATATTTATTCTGAAACACTTGCTTCTTATGCGTTTTGCGTGTATTTTCATTTCATAACAAGATACGGAATGAATATTCCGTAATTGATATAAACGACGTAGGTTGCCATGAATTTCGAAACTGTCAGTGTCAGATAAAAATGGCCGCGTTGTAATAATTATTTTCAGACAAATTTTAGTGCAAGTCAAAAAATGAGTGAAAAACGTATAAATCAGATATGGAACTGGATGGTCGTGTAGAGAATATAGTCTGCTACTCGGTTAGAATGAAAATTCGATACTCGTGGTTCCTCACGCTCGCTACGCTCGCGTTCGGAATCTTCCACTCGAATCGAATTTTCATTCCAACCTCGTTACAGAATCTACTATAAACAATATTGATAACTTCAATAATAAAGTCATTGAAACATTTTCAAATAAAAAACAAAGACGTATGGAGTTTTCTTATAAGAAAATTTAAGTGGTACCTAAGTGAAATTTTTTTTTGTTATTTCTTTAGAACACTGTTTATTTTATGCTGTGATTTAAGACATTTTTATTAGATGCAACATTAAACTAATCGGTAAGTTTTTTTGAGTTTTTTTATATCCTCATTAAATATTTTTATTTTAATATTTTGGCCCCACCCGTTTCAACTATCACGAGCCGCCACTGCATTGACATTGCATTCAAAATAAAATAGACTATTATAATGCAAGAAAACAAATGTTATTGTAATAATCAAGATTTATTAAACAAATAAATTTACGGAAAAAGGTGCGTATATCAATTAGCCCGCGAATATCATCCTGGGTAATATTCCTCCATTCGTGACTCTTATGACGCGGTAGTAATTTAGGTCCAGTTGCTGGTCCGCGTGAGTTTAAATTAGCTTCGTGTAATCTTCGGCGAACTGTCGAGGAACTGACATTTTTAATTCGAACTTCTCGAAGTTGGTTTTTCGCCTGTACTGACGTCAAACGACTATTCCGAAAAGTTTTAAGTACAAAAAATCGGTCATCAATAGTTTTAGTTTTGCGTTTTCTGAATGATTGACGTCATTTTGCTTTTGGGTGAGAACAAATGCACGTATTGACAGGAACCAAAAACCAAAATGCAAAGAATGTTTGCCGCTTAATGGAAACTGATATTTTGAAGTAATTTTTCTTCCTAATTATTCCACAGGGTGTTTTGACACTAGGCAAAAAAAAACTTTTCGTTTATCCTTGTATATTACGTGAAAAAAATAAGTTCTCTTAAAATTTGTATAGGCATGTTAAAAATAATAAATGCATATAGAGCTCTCTAAAACATCACTTAAATCGGAGTATAAATATAAAAGTTATAAAGCCTAATTAAATTAATTCAAATTTTATGATGCCCGTTTTTCTGCACGGGAGTGTAGTTCATTTTTATTTTAAGCAGTTACTACACAGATAAATAATTTCATAAAATAACGATGTCTCAGACGCTTGGGTATACATTTTATAGACCTTTCAAGAAATCGACGATCTGGAATTTTTAGCACAAATTGACACGAGAATATTAAACTTCGTAAGCCACCTCAGCATGAGGATTGACGACTGCCATAAAATGAGTAGAAAAATAGAAAAAAAAAGTCCCATTATGATACACGAGCAAACCAAGAACTTTAACCATTCCTTGCAATCGAACAAACCCGAACAAACCCAAACAAACCCACTAGCCAGATTACCAAGGTTAAGCTGAATGCCAGTTAGCCATACAATTCGTACCGTAGAATGAAATTTTCCCGGGCCTTCCCCTATCCTATCCCGCCCCAATTACACCAATTATTGAATTATACAGGGTAATTTCTAAGTTAATACTTTTTTGTAACTGTATAATATAATAAAATTAACAACATTTTCAAATAACTTTTTTTCAAACCCATTAAAAGCAAAACTTATATTATGTTGTTATAAAAAGCCCCCTTAATCTAGTCCCGTCTAACTTAAATAATGTGTTCAAATAATTTCGGCACAGCAGCCGCAAATAAGCAAGATAAATAATAACTATAGGTATAGTTTATCGTTTTCATAATATCGATACCTTTATGGGAAAACCTGGTAACTCCAAAATTAAAAATTTTACAGGAGGCGTAAAAAACTGTTTTAATAAGGGAATATACAAGATTGAGAAGTGTTTTTTAATGAAATATTGTTAAAAATATTGGAAAGATAATTAATTTCTTAACACCAAAATATACTTTAAAACACAAAACAACAACTTTAACGTGATGTTTTAGTACCAATAAGTACCGAATATTTAATCAACTGCCAAGGTAGAAGGAGATACGAGGTTTTTCATGGAACAAAAAGAGCCCGAAGGAGTTAAGAAGTTTTATTTTTATTGAATATTAAATTACAGGAATATGAGGTTTACAAATTAGAAAGCTTTGGCCTTTATATAACCGATGGCGTTTAAAGCTCCAAAACCAAAAAAAGAGGAGTTACGTGGTTTTCACATAAAGGTATCGATATGCCAGTTTCACTTATAAACACTACGCGACTGATTGACAACTAAATGATCGGTACACTGCGAGATTTATTAAATAAAACCCTAGCCGAATATTGTGACAATACACCAATAATAATTAAAATAATTATTTATGAAAAACTGATTGAAAAATTAAACTTTTGACACTCTGTATGTCCAAAATCATCCCTTTTTGAAAGTTAGATCATCGTATTTAAGCTTACAACATAAAAAAAAGAATGAACTTAAAACAATACCCTGTATAATATATTTTGGATATAATAATTTGTCACCAGAAAGCACAAGGTAAGTGCTTTCCTGAAAAATGATAAGGAACATGAACACATGGTATTATACAGGAAAGTTTTGGGTAAGACTAAGGACCCCTGCATTTAATGCTAATAATTAATAATTTTGTTGCGTATAAAAATAGTTAAAAACAGTTGTGTTTTGTACACATTTGTATGTGATTATTTAAACGTAGGTACTGCATAATAAAATTTTCTGTCTATATCAACAAATCGTATTTAATAGTACTAGCTTTTTTTTATCCCCTTTTAACTAGAGAAAAATTCTTATAGTGGGAGAATTATTATAAATTTTATTTAAAGAGGGTTAAAGGCATCACATTTGTAATTACTACTTTAAAATAATTTTTTATTCAAATATTTGTGAAATGTTATGAGAAATACGTACATTTTATTAACATTTTTAATGATGGCGAATGTATGTTAACAACTGATATTTCTAAAAGGTTAACAAATTCAATAGGCAAATGAAATTTGGTACATTGTATCTTTTAAACATGCGTTTCGTCTTATACAAGTTGTGTTGCAATTCATATTTTTTGACTACAGATTTGTTCATTTTATTAATTTCTTAAAATACGTCTTAAGCACGTAGTTATTTATTTTATCATGCCATGAATTAAAAATGTTTTGCATACTAACAACAGATGATAAATTTAGTCGATCTATATATGAAAAACTATAAATAGGAAGATTTTAAAAATTTAACAGTATGCTAATGTTGTTGTTGGGAGCAATCCGGGTAAAATTCTTAAAATGGTGGCATTTCCGGTTATACCGGGAGTAAGTGTCATCTTGCTTATTTTAAATGGATTCTATGCAAGATTATATGCAGATTTCATATATCATGTCCTATACCTAACTCTAACCGTTTTTGATATACAGGGTGTCCCGAAATTAGCGTGCAATATTTCTAGGGCGTAAACTATATCCAAAAATATGACAAAACTGTCCTATAAACATACCCCGAGAAATGCTCCTTTAGGGGGCTAGAGCCCCTCAAAGAGGGTCGGAAGGAAGTCTTTTTTATAATAGAATGGAAACCCTTAAAGATAATGACATGAAAATTGGTACGTGCCTTACAACCGATAAGGTGTACATAACAGTTAGTTTAGAGTAAAAATATTTCTTCCAGTGGCGTCGCACGGAGTGGGGCTGAAGGTAAATATTATCGTATATTTTTTATTTCTAGAATTTTTTAATTTTAAGTACAATATTTTAAGAACCTCGAGTTTTTTCTTTAAAAAAGTACCCCTTGTTTTATTTCGATAAGAGGCACCGTTTTCAAGTAAAATTAATTTTAAAATAAAACGAATTATTCAAAAGAAAGGTTAGTCCATATGAGTTCAGGTAAATCCGAAAGTTAGCGTGCAATATTCCTAGGGCGTAAAGTACATCCAAAAATATTACAAAAATGTTCTATAAACATACCCTCAGAAATGCTCCTTTAGGGGACTAGAGCCTCTCAAAGGGGGGCAAATTTTTTTTTCGTAATAGCATGAAGTCCTTGAAATGATCCATTTTCTATTAAATTTCGATGGACCGTAGCAAATCTTCTACGGCTAGGTATTCTTATATGCGGAAATCGCCTCCTGTACTCTATTACAGCGGCAGTAGAACTACCATTACAAAATCCATACACAAAATGAATACCTATCTGTGAGTTCTCTGTTGCCCCGTTTTGAGAGGCTCTAGTCCCCTAAAGGAGCATTTCTGAGGGTATGTTTATAGAACATTTTTGTAATATTTTTGGATGTACTTTACGCCCTAGGAATATTGCACGCTAACTTTCGGATTTACCTGAACTCATATGGACTAACCTTTCTTTTGAAAAATACGTTTTATTTTAAAATTAATTTTACTTGAAAACGGTGCCTCCTATCGAAATAAAGCAAGGGGTACTTTTTTAAGGAAAAAACTCGAGGTTCTTAAAATATTGTACTTAAAATTAAAATATTCTGGAAATAAAAAATATAGGATAATATTTACCCTCAGCCGCACTACGTGCGACGCCACTGGAAGAAATATTTTCACTCTAAACTAACTGTTATGTACAGTTTATCGGTTGGAACTCACGTACTAATTTTCATGTCATTATATTTAAGGGTTTCCATACTATTATAAAAAAATACTTCCTTCCCGACCATCTTTGAGGGGTTCTAGCCCCCTAAAGGAGCATTTCTCGGGGTATGTTTATAGGACATTTTTGTCATATTTTTGGATATAGTTTACGCCCTAGAAATATTGCACGCTAATTTCGGGACACCCTGTATAAAGTTTTCATATCAAAAATTGAGTTAAATAAATTATCAATTTTTCCTATAAGAAAACCTTTATTATTTATTTTGAGTTGGATCCCGTGTTAAAAAGAACTTGTTTTAATAAATTTTTATAATATTCTGATAACTTACTAGGCGTTCAAAAATTTTGATTCAAAATAAAATTGAAAAAACTGCAAAAAATCTACATTTTCACCATGATGTGGAAAAGTACGAAATGTCGTACCCTATACTGGAGTGTGTTTGCTCCGTTTTGTTTTTTGAGTCCTTTCACATCCAAACTTCATTGAACCTGTATTTTGCAGTGTTGTTGATTCCAACGTGATGGCGTTGCGGCTTATTTACTACTTGCTATTTTATTAAGCAGAATTGAAATGCGCTGCGGTGTTATCAGTGGAGTTGCTTCGGGTTGTGGTATCCTGATGAGTTCCTAACAAGGACACAGCTGTCAATGTCTACTCGGTCCCAGGGAGTCCATTATTTTTTGGCATCTCTGTGTACTTCAATGCAAAATGCAGGTCTTTCCACACTTTAAATTCCGCTAGCAAGGAATATTTTTCGTTGATATAAATTATAGGAACGCGATTACTCTACTTTTTATTAATTATATTATTATATTTATAAAATGCACGAAAATGTCATGAAATAAAGGTAATATTTAGTGTTGAAAAACTAGATACCAGTAACTGTGTGTTTTTAATTTTTACCTTACTGTTAGATAAACAAATTACTTTAAACAATATTTGTGATTTAAGGACAACATTATTTTATACAGGGTGGTCCAACGAAAAATTAACACCTCGATTTTCCTGCTTTAAAATGAAACTGTGGAAAATCGCTTGGACCCATCGATTTTTGCGTATATTGTCAATCTTGTTACTTCAAGCCCCTAGGAGGGAGGGGGTAGTAAGATCTAAATCTTAAATGGATACCCCTATTTTATAATTTTTTTTTGGATTCTGCATAAAATTCTGAACATTTTTTAATAAAAGCATTATTAGTCTATACTTAACAGTTTCCGAGATATTGACTCCTGAAAAATTACATTTTTGAAATTTGACAGCGTCTAGCTTTCTAACTGTACGTCTTATAGCAAAACGGCTTACATGTCCCTATCTTCGATATTTATTATCTGTCCAATAGTGTCAACTTCCGGTTAAACCGGAAGTACTATATTTCTTACATCCGGTTTAACCAAAAGTTGACACTATTGGAAAGATAATAAAAGACGTACAGTTAGAAAGCTAGACGCTGTCAAAGTTCAAAAATGTTATTTTTCAAGAGTCAATATCTCGGAAACTGTTAAGTATAGACTAATAATGGTTTTATTAAAAAATGTTCAGTATTTTATGCAGAAGCCAAAAAAATTATATAAAATAGGGATATCCATTTAAGATTTAGATCTTACCCCCCTCCCTCCTAAGGGCTTGAAGTAACAAGATTGACAATATACGCAAAAGATGTCCCCCTCGAAATAAAAATCGACGGGTCCGAGCGATTTTCCACATTTTTATTTTAAAGCAGGAAAATCGAGGTGTTAAGTTTTCGTTGGACCACCTTGTATATTATTATATAACTTTTTTTGGGTAATTTATACAATTCCCTATTATTTTGCAGCTAATAGCATTTCGCTTACCTGCATGGGCAAATCCTCCCTTCAAGAACGGATTGCTACTTAAATCGACGTTAGTACCACTGTGGAAACCTTTAGCGTTGCTTCCAGAGATGCTTTCTGAGAATGATGCGGAAGATGATCCTCCTTGGTTCGTAAAATCACCGTTTAGAAAAACGTTCTTTTGGACGTCAATTGAGTGCTTGCTGCATTTTCCTGGAATAAAAATATTCGTATGAAAAACAATAATCCTGCAAGTGCTTATAACCTGTTTTTTTTATTTTGTCTATTATTACTTTTCCTTTTACCAAAATGCATACCATTTCCATTTAATATACTCATTTTTTGTAAAAATTGGACATAGTGTCATATGCCTCCCGAGTACAGTATTATGGCTTATAATTTTTTACAGGTATAGAACACTATGTCCATCAATTTTCTTTTAAATGCTAAAAAAATACAAATTATGATAATTAAAATTTAAAAAAAAAATTATTTACAAAGAAACATTAAATAATTAATACTTTGTGTAGTGAAAGTAAGATAATACATTCATAAATCAACACTAACCTCAAAAGTATGTTAAACTTAATTGTTTTTACTAAATATCCACAAATCAAGCTGATGACACATAGTCTCGTATGCCTCCCTAGTACAGAGTTAACATTTTAGTACTTACCAGTAGCCGCACATTTCTTAAAATAATCGTAGGACGCTTTCAGCGGGCTATCATCTTGCATCCACCAGAAATCACCACCTGCCTTCGTGCCGAAGGCATCGTTGACTTCGTGTGGGTCGGCTGCTTCTGCTGGTGAGTGTGCTTGCCCTTGGAGGACGTGACTCACATCCGCAAGGGCTGTTGTGAGGAGTGTTATCCCCACTATGACTAGTGGAGACATTGTGGCCTAATCTGAAACAAAAAAAAAACAGTTCATTTTCGGTTCTAGCTTTATTATGTCGGATATGGATTGGTATCCTTAAGCATGGATTACGCATCTCATACTGCGCTGTGGTGCTAAGGTTGATAAGAATAGGTGTAGTGGAAATATAGTATATATAGAACAAGGACAAGGACATTTCTAGTTTCGTAGAAGGAGTCAGTACACGAATGTTGATAAGAAATAATTGTTTGTAATTGGTTGAAATAAAGGGTTCCACTCCTAAAAGTATATCCAGGGAAATCTCCTTTTTATTAACGTGCAAAATGATTGCTGACATAGCAAAACGGAAACCCTTCTTCCAGTTGATAAGGGTTGCTAAATTGTATAAAAACACGAAGGATCACTTACTCAGAGAGTTGTAACAATTATTCAAGTGTAAGGGTAACCTCTGCCCGTTTGTCTATTCAGTGTGAAGTCAAGATTAAATTCCATTATTGTTGAAGTCGTGCACTTTGAGCAGATGTGGCAAAACAAGTATAAAAAATTGGAAGCAAAAATATATTTTCGGAACTGTGGTGCCTGTTGAAAGTTCGTAAAATCATAATTAATATCTTGATAAAATCCAACTTTTATTATTAATTTCGCATATTCAGATAACCACACCCCGCCGCATCGTGTTATGCATAGTATATTATATAATATAGAACTTCTAAGACCTGGAAGGATCTGAAAGTACCATTAAGATTTTTTCCAAAGCATGTTCACTTACGTTCTGGATCAAATTATTTGTACGATGGCAAAAGGCCTAATGCAATTGTACACTGAGAAAAAATAATATATTCCTAATAAGAATTCACATACTCTTTATACAATAGTTTTAAAAAACTTAAATACAAAGTAAAAATAAATTAACTGAAACAGGTATTGGTACGATCAATAAAGCTCAAATTCAGACAGAACAGCTAGAAGACTCCAAACAACGATGTGACCTGTGCAACAAATAACTTAAAACTAAAACAGGGGGTGCCCCAGGGCTCCATTCTGGGTCCGTTACTCTTTATACTGTTTAGTGCTTAAGTTGGGAACAACACATTGATAAACTAAACTCAAGACTGAATAGTGCCTGCGCAGTTATTCGCAAACTGAAGAATACAATCTCTCTCAACTGCATGCGTATTCACTATTTTGCCCATGTACAGTCAATTATAAATTACGGGATCAGTTTTTGGGGCTCTTCAAAACATGCTATAAAAATATTCATCTCACAAAAAAGAATAATTAGATGCTTGCTGGGTCTGCATCCCAGGACGTCTTGTAGAGATCACTTTCGAGAACTGGACATAATGACTGTTCCTTCTCTTTATTTCCTGGCTTTGGTAATGTTGGTGAAGAAAAACCCTGATTGTTTTGCATTGAACCGCGAACTGTATGCTCCGGGCCTTGACATGGTGACCCGAGGCTGTAACGATTTAAGAACACCAGCTCATAGTTCAACTTTTTTCCAGAATAGCCCATCATATATGGCTATTCGTGCTTACCGCCAGCTACCGGAAGCTGTTAAGGACATAGTGAATATTAAGACTTTTAGAAAAGCAGTCATATGGTTTGTAAAAGAAAAATGCTATTATAGTTTTAACTTTGAAGTTGCATAGATTATTGAGTACAGTCTAAATAATATTTTATATTGTTTTAGTCTGTTGTGAATGTACGTACTGAGCTATTTTAAAATGATTTTAACGTGTGATAATGTGTAATGTACCAATTGTTACTTTGTGAATTTTGGTTAAATTTGGTTATATTTATGTATATAAATAATATAAAAATATTCTTAGAATTGAATATACAACGGGACCTAGTCCCATTTTGACGTTGCTTTGTATTACATCTGTAACTTTGCTGGCAATAAAGGATTTTTAGTATTATTATTATTATTATTATAATACTACGGCGCGCTGCGATTGCCTATCGCTACGAACCCCCACCAACGTCTTGGTGGATTATAAGTTCTAACGGATACAATTCGTTTTTGGGGACGCTGTTCTGCTTTCTTAATTATAGAGAAAGCGCTTTACTGGGAACAAAATACGTCGCATTGAGAAGATATAATTTATTTTTAAACACAAACAAATTCAGCCACAAAAATCCAAAATAATTAATTTTCTTTACGAGATATCGTCGGCTTAACCTGCTAAACCCGTAAGTCCACATTTGATCAAATTTTACATTTTAACGCCATCTTTTGTAAAAAAAAATTATCTATTTATCTAAGAAATTTAAGTAACTCCAAAGAAATCCTTAATGTGTGGCTCTCGTATTTACTTAACCCGTAAGTCGAACTCTGGCTAAACTCATAAGGCAAACGCCATAAGTCCGCCAGTATGCATTAGGAAAAACATGTATCTCCGTTTTTCCTATTTGATTTGTAAATTAATTATACCGCGTTTTTGGTCTCCCCTGTAAAATTTTGATTTCTGGACTTACTGGTTTAGCAGGTTAAGCCGACGATATCCGATTTCCAAAGGTAAAATAAGGATGTATTTTCCAGTACTGTAATGATGCGAAATTCTTATGCCAATGTGCTTTGCCGACATGATAAGCTATTGTTCTTAAATTTTAGTGAGGAAAGTAAAGGAACTTCAAGTAAACCTAACGGAACTGATGAACCTCTTCCTAGCACTAATAAAGTATTTCTTCTTTACCTGCGTTTTATCTCATTATGTGTTGGTTATTCAAACAGCTCTATTAAAAGTAGTTCATTATGCAGCAAGACTGTGCTAGTGGAGCTGATCACTATCAATAAAAACACTGTTCTAGCAAATCTTGAATTGATATAACACTAAAGCGGGTTTGATACACCAGCAATTCATTTAATATGGGTTAATAAAATATAAGCTATCAGTAGAAACTATGTCTTAGCAAACCTGTTGCATTGGATCATTTTCTTTAGTGTAAATGACTATATGCTAAATAATAACTAACATTATCCATAATATAATGTATAGACACTATTAGCAGTGAGGGTAGTGATTTAGCTAATTAATATTAAATTTTCCATTTTTGGTTTTACTGAGCACTTAAATCAAAGAATTAAATATTAGTAAATTATAATATATAATATATAAAGATTTATTATCTTATAATTTTCCGCATTTGTTGCAATAATTTCTTCATTAAAAATTACATATTTATCATTCTAATTTATAATGGATCAGCGTGTACGTAAACCTATTTCAGCTTCAAATCCATATACAACAATATTTATTGATATCGATTTACTTTTAAGAATAATTAAAAATGTTTAACATGGTTTAGAGTTATTATTTAGCAGTTAGAGCCTGATAAGGTAATCTAATTAATGTTGAATCTTCTTTTTTGGTCTGAGAAATATCGTCATTTTTCCATATAACGATAACAGTTGGCCTTTCTTAATTGTGTTATTTTATAAATATTTAAAGTATTTTGTACAACTTCACTGGACAATCGAGGAAAAGTTATTATTAGAAAAAACAAGGTACTCTTGTTTACAGCACAAGGTTATTCCTTATAATACTTAGCCTAATTATTTCATTTCTTAGTGCATAAGCAAAATAATAAAAAACAAAAAACCATTTTTAAAAGTAGGGGAGAGCCACCACCAGTGGCCATCCTTTTTTTTTCCACGTATTTCAAAAACATTTAAGAAATTTATGCCTTTTTCATTATTTTTGACTACATATACGATAAGGCTGTACAAATATGACTATATTTAATTTTAAAAAGTATAGGATCTTTTCCTCAATATTTTTTTAAAAACATACCACTATGGCCACTGTACCGAACCACATAGTGGTACAGTTGTTTCTCTGAAAAGCATACTAAAGACTATTTTTAAGTTGGTAATAAGTAATAAGACTTCATACAAAATCCTTTAATTAGGAAATTTATAAGTATACACACCGAAAAGCAAAAGAAACACGTATCATATAAATGCAAAAAATTTTATTCAAATAATGTAAGGAACAGTGGCCACCCCTTTATAATATATGAGAGTAGTGGCCAATGTACCCTCCGTTATGGTGGCCACTGTAAGAAAGAGAACATAAAAAATAAAACCTAACCTAACAAAAAAACAATGCAGATTCTTTAGCCTTTTACCACTGAACTTCGTACTGCAATAAAATAGCGCATCCTTAAGAAGCATGCAATAAAGTGACTGAAACACTTACCAGCTTTGAATGATTAAAACGTTAAGTCACTCTAATAAAAAAATTTCCACACCGAATTTCTATGTCGCACTTATTACGACGAAGCCGGCCATTTAACTGAAAGTATTCGGCGCGCCACATGCTGGAAACACTTAAGCACGGATACAAGAGAGGGCGTTAGCGGTGTACGTTTTGTAAGAGAATATTCACTGGCGGCCAATGTACCAGCCATGGCCAGTGTAGGTGGCTCTCCCCTACTTATTTATTGATAAAAAAATAAGTACAATTAAAGTTGGAAATAGAGATATTCAGTTTCAGTAGCTACGGTGACTACGCTTTATTAAAATATATAAACTCGGTCAGTCCTACACTAAGGAAAATGATCTAATGCAACAGGTTTGCCAAGACATAGTTTGTATAGCTTATTTATTATTGACTCATATTAAATAAATTGCTAGTGTATCAAACCCGCTTTAGTGTTATATTAATTCCAGATTTGCTAGAACAGTGTTTTTATTGGTAGTAATCAGTTCTATTAGCGGCACAGTCTTTTTGAATAATGAGCTACTTTTAATACAGCAACTTTGTTAGGAAATAAATTGTATCTTCTAAATGCGACGCATTTTGTTTCCAGTAAAGCGTTTTCCCTACAATTAAGAAACCAGAACAGCGTTCCCAAAAACAAATTGTATCCGTTAAAACCTATAATCTACAAGACCTTGGTGGGGATTCGTAGCAATCGGCAATCGCCGCGCGCCGTATTATTATTATTATTATTATTGCTAAAGGCTTAATCAAATATTTTGAGCAAAACATATGAGTTCTTACATTAAATACTCTTACTTTTATTGACAAGGTATAAATTTTTTTAATAATCCTCCATTATAAGGATAATCAATTCTGCCGTTACAAAACGATCCTCATTTATTAATTAAAAAATAACTTTTGATCGAAGGCATGATCAATGATCATTGCATATTATTAAAACATTATTTAGATACGTATTATTAGTAATACATCCTTCCAATGGCATTTACAAACAGGCGATATAACTCAAACACGAAATGACCTACAAAGGTATTCTAATAAATTTAATTAAAATAATTAAACGGTTTAATAAAAGTCAGTTTTAGCAGAGGAATACCTTAAATTAAAAAAATGTTTTATGAAGGAGACATAATAAAATATATTTTTACCGTGATAGAAATAATAATTTATATTATCATGATCCATTTGATTGCTATTTTTTTAAGCTACCGTGCGAGCAAAAATTATTTGCATCAAAGAGAGCTTGGATTAAAAAACGTAGGGCTGGGTTTAGATCACAATGATATGGGGACGATATATCTAACCAAATCTAGGTTAAAATTTAGTTAAATTTATATTATGATATGATATGCCAAACTAATGAGTAATAAAATAAGTAGACAGATACAAATTCATTTTTGTTGCTTACAAAATTAACAAAGTAAGAATATACAGAAAAAAAAGAAAAATAATTACATAAATTGCTGAAATTGGCCACCGCCATGCTCCAAGCATAAATTCACACGTCTCTTCATATTTTCGAAAGTGTTGACCAGCATCTCTGGAGAAATGTTACCACATTCTTGGATAATCCTTTCTTGTAATTGTTCTAAATATGTTTCATAAGATCTTCCCACTTCTTGGGACAGGCGTCTTATACAATTTGTTGGCGTATTTTGCATTATTTCACAAACGTTTGCAACAAGTTCTTCTGTTCTTACAAATGGTCTTCCTGTTCCTTTTTTGTGTTGTATAGAACCTGTTTCCCTAAATACAGCCACGGTTCTTTTCAGGCAATGATTAAAATCCCCAGCAATAAAAGCAACGTTAGGAAAATGTTCGTAAAAATCGTCCATGCACAAACCCGGATTGTATTGCCCCTCACCATTTACTCTAACCCCGTTTCGAAAATACGGTTTAACCATGAATGTTTTGTGCTGTTCCGTAAAGCCCATTGTGTGAGTTGTTGAAGAAATTGGAAAAATTAGCGATGAATCAAATTACTTGTAACGACTGTCAAAGATGACGGAATAACTGATTGATTATTAATTCAGGTAGTTACTAACACCCAACAGGTATTAAGCTATTCGCCTAAGCATTACGTCCTTAGATGCAAGGCCCTCTTTGATGCAAATAATTTTTGCTCGCACGGTACTTGCGATTTTATTGACATAAATTATAAGCATAATTTTTTTAGTCAAATACTTTTAAGACGCTTTTTTTTCAGGTGAGCAGAACATAAAAATTTTGTATCAAAAATACTTTACCTTCTGTCCTCTTGTAGACAGAAAGATAAGAAACTACTTTATCCACCAACAAACTTTTAAAAACTATATATTTTATTAGTAATTTAATATGCGTCCACGTCGCGTCAGTTTCTAGGTTCAAAAGGAATTAGCGGTCGCCTTAAACCTCATAACATATTGCGAAAACTATTCGTATTTAATTTTTATAATAATTTTATAGTATTTTATTAAAACCAAAAGTTTGTAAAAACTTTTTTTTTATTTTAGAGCTAAAGCTTAAAAAATACAATCTTGTCATTTAAACGTCCTTGGAACTCAGCAAAACTGTTTATAGGTACCTACTTACAAATCTTTGTATAAGTATATAATTTAAAGTTAACTACCTAAAATGCTAAACATCTCCATTAAATATCCATAAATACATTTTATACGTTCATAACAATGATCACAAACTTAACAATGAACATAAACTGTGAGAATAGTATTACAAAAACAATACAGGAGGATTCACTGTTAGTGAACTAAATTATTTATCCCATTAAAATTTTGGTACTCCTCTGAGAAAAATGATCTAATACAACAGGTTGGCAAAGACACAGTGCTTTTATTGGTAATAATCAGTTCCATTAGCAGTACAGCCTTGTTGAATAATGAACTACTTTTAATACAGCAATTTTGTTAAGAAATAAATTGTATCTTCTCAATGCGACGCATTTTATTTCCAGTAAAGCGCTTTTTCTACAATTAAGAAAGCAGAACATCGTCCCCAAAAACGAATTGTATCCGTTAGATCCGATACTCCACAAGACGTTGAAGGGGGTTCGTAGCGATCGGCAATCGCCGCGCGCCGTAGTATTAGTTTGACCGTATACAGGGTGTTTCATTAAGGTCGAAGAGCGGCCATATCTCGGAAACTATTGGGCATAGAAATTCAGGAAAAAAAATTAATAACTAAAGTGGCTATGAGAAAATCCTGGAAATAATTTTTAAGTTCCGCATTTTGCCGCAAGAGGGCGCAATTGAAAATAAAATTTTAACATTTTAGATATCTCCGAAAATTGCACGTTAAGGTATATTTTTAATAACACCATTAAAAAGCTTGGACAATTTTGCATAATTTTGGTCCCATGCTTGTTGGCGTACCGACTTTAGTAAGAGTGGGGGAAGCTGTTGAAAGTGTAAACATTTAACTCGCTGTAACTTCTAAACGACTTATCTGATTTTAGCAAACTAAAGACTATTTGGAAGAGAAATGTATGCACTTTCACCAATCGTATTTAGTTGTCAATAATAGTTCTCAATAAAATTGCTATATAATGCTAATAATAGTTTTTTTGATTTAATCCTGAAAATTCAAATCATACGGTATAATTATGATACCATAATCGAAAAATAGATAAAATTTGCTAGAAAAAATATAAAAACTGCAGCTCGATATCTTTGTTCGTTTCAGAGTTATTGCCAAAACATTAATTTTTAATACAAATTGCGCCCTCTAGCAATTTTATTTAAAACTATTGTGTACCATTGAATATAACAATTAAAGGTACTTACCTTTCTCTTCCAAAAAAGCTTAAATTTAGTGAAATCGGATAAGTCGTTTAGAAGTTACAGCGATTTTAATATTTTCACTTTCACTTGATAAGAGTGGGAGAAGCTATTGAAAGTGTAAACATTAAAATCGCTGTAACTTCTAAACGACTTATCCGATTTCACTTAATTTAAGCTTGTTTGGAAGAGAAAGGTGAGACCCTTTAATTGCCTTATACAATGGTACACAATAGTTTCAAATAAAATTGCTAGAGGGCGCAATTTGTATTAAAAATTACTGTTTTGGCAATAACTCTGAAACGTACAATGATATCGAGCAGCGGTTTTAATATTTTTTCTAGCAAATTTAATCTATTTTTAGACTATGGTATCATAATTATACCGTATGATTTGAATTTTCGGGATAAAATCTATATATATCTATCTATAATAAAATCAGCCTATTAATTTGGACGTACATTTTTGAATATTTGAGTAGTGTTTTAAAGAAAATCACACAAGTAATAAAAAGTGTTCTATTTTATTTAAAAATTAATGTTTAACTGAATGTCTAAATTTGATTACTATCCTATGTCAAAGATTCGATAAGTATAATATTTCCGAAATTTACTTATAGGCCGCTAATATTAAACCACCCGGTATACTTACTACGTTGTTCTGGTTCGTTTTATTAATGTTACCTGTGTTTTACAATAATTGCGGATATAAGAATTAGCAATATTAGCATTAATTAAAGTTAAATTGAATTAAAGTTTAATTACTTAAGCGTTTATTGCGATTTTATCATGATATTTCATGATTTTTTTTTATTTGCGGTGTGGCTATACGACTTGGTAAAAATTGCTTAAACCAAAACAAGTTTGGGATAACCGGAACTCAGATAACAATTTTAAACGATAGGTTTGCGAATATTCCTGTTTTGGGGGTTTTCCTTACTAAAATAAAGTAAGTATGGAAACATAAAAAGAGTCATTTGGAAAAGCCATACATAATCATTTAAAATGTAGTATTTTATCATTATACTAGCGTGTACCCGGCCTGCGTTGCAGCCCGGCATTATACGACGTCGCTTTCTCTGAGATAATAAGGCGAGTTCACCATCACGTCAAGACTTATAAATACAAACCCGAACAAACCTCTAAATTTATCAGTGTTTCTCTACAATATTATGAAGTATTATACATAGAAACCTTCCTCTTGAATCACTCTATCTATTAAAAAAGAACCGTTTCAAAATCCGTTGCGTAGTTTTAAAGATTTAAGCACATATAGGGACAGACGGGCGACAGCGACTTTGTTTTATACTATGTTAAGATTTAAAAAATGTTTTTTATTATTGTTTCGTCGTTTGAATGTTTTGGTTTAATTCTCGTTTCTAGAAACTGCCATTGTTTTTTGTTGTTAGCTTAGTAATTTTATTGTCATATTCCTGTTGTCGCTATACTTTTTGGGTTGGATTGGATACACACCATGACAAAAACGCAATTAGAATCATTTATAATAATATCGGCTACCATATTAATATAGATATATGATGTATAAGGCAATGTTTCTTTATGGAAAGACTGTCAAAAGTTCCGTTAAATGCAAACTCTTAGACTCTTACGAATCCTTCAAACATACACATCAACATAATTGTATATTCCCAATGCGGCGCATTTTGTTCTCTGTAAAGCGCTTTCTCTACAATGAAGAAATCAGAACAGCGTCTCCAAAAACAAAGTGCATCAGTTAGAACCTATAATTCACAAGACGTTGGTGGGGGTTCGTAGCGATCGGCAATCGACGCGCGCCTTAGTATTAGTATCAACGTATTTGTTGCGCAGGTCACATCGTTGTTCGGAGTCTGAATGTGTGTCTGTTGTGTCCTGTTTGAATTTTAATTTTATTGATCGTACCAATACCTGTTTCAATTAATTTATATTTACTTTGTGTTTTTTTAAACTTTGCATGTCAGATAAAGCAATAGAAGATTTTTATTTAGCACAACCCATCATTAGTATTGGACTTTATAATCTATGGACGAGTATTACGATCTCAGTTAACCATGTTGCATAATAGATAATCATATGCAATGTTAAGTGGCAAACAAATATTATGATAAGTAATGTCAAGTTTCATTACAACTGCCAGTACAATACAGTATACAGTAGTACAATACAGTACATAATACAATACCGTATATAAAACCAGATTACACCCCCAATAGAACTTGATAATTACTGTGAGTATTCACAGCAATAATGGCTATAAACCAGTCTATGGTAGCATTAACTCATATTTCCTATAAGCTAAATTACCGTGATATTCTACTACACAGCAGTCCACCAATTTTCATTGTCTTACAGCCGGAACGCGCGCTGCTGTCACATATTATAGTATTAAAAAGTTGTATAAAGAATATGTGAATTTATACCTCGCGCGGGTTTTGTATTTAAAAAAATATTAATAGAAGAGGCTGAAATATTAGACGTTTTATATTTTCCTTGTATCATAAACATCTATTAGGATTCTCTAGAAGTATTTCTTGTAAAGGTTACTTGCTTATTATTTTTCCGTAGGTATAATAAAACTGGTATTTTACTGTCATACATAGATAAATACTGATAAAAATTCATCGCAAATAAAATACGTTGCTCGTATAAAAATATTGAATGCTGCACAACTACGCAAGGTCTAAGCAAATAAAAATTTTGTGGTAAATGTCTCTTTATGTAAGTAAAGAAGGCTAGTTAGAAATCGATTATAGAAAATAGCAAACTGTTTTACATAGTTAATTTTTAATTGCAATTATCGGAGACTAGAAGTTTCTACATGGAAATCTCGTTAAGGGTAATAGATATGAATTAGGTTAAATAGAAGCAATGTTATACTGTGCGAGCAAAAATTATTTGCATCAAAGAGGGCTTGGATTAAAAAACGTAGGGCTTAGTTTAGATCATAATACAAGATTAACAAAGTAAGAATATACAGAAAGAAAAAGAAAAATAATTACATAAATTGCTGAAATTGGCCACCGCCATGCTTCAAGCATAAATTCACAAGTCTTTTCATATTTACGAAAGTGTTGACCTGCATCTCTGGAGATATGTTACCACATTCTTGGATAATCCTTTCTTGTAATTGTTCTAAATTTGCAACTTGTATTTTAAAAATAGTGTTCTTTAAATAAGGAAAACCGAAGTAATCCAAAACCGTTAAACAAGAAGATCTAGGTGGGAATTCAATGTCTTGATCGAAAACTGATAGTTCGTCGTCAAGTATTTGCTCCACAAATGGATTCAAAATATTGTCTCCATACCGCTGTGCTTTAACTGTGTTATGGAAAAAAATAGGACCAACAATTCTTCTTCGGGAAACAGCTAACCAGACACCAATTTTTTGAGGGTGCAATGTGGACTCTACAAAAAAATGGGGATTTTCACTACTCCACATGCGTGTATTCTGAGAATTCACATAACCGAAGAGGTGGAACCAGGCTTCATCCGAAAAAATGTCAGGTCTAATAAATCATTTATTTCCAATACATTTTTTGGTAAATCATTGAGAGTAATTCCTGCATCTTTCAAAGTCTGCGGCTTGTATTTCTTGGAATACTTGCAATTTACAAGAAAATAAATTTAGCTGCTTCTTAAGATAGTCCTACATGTTCCATAAGATCTTCCCACTTCTTGGGACAGGCGTCTTAGACAATTTGTTGACGTATTTTGCATTATTTCACGAACGTTTGCAACAAGTTCTTCTGTTCTTACAGATGGTCTTCCTGCTCCTTTTTTGTGTTGTATAGAACATGTTTCCTTAAACACAGCCACGGTTCTTTTCCGGAAATGATAAAAATCCCCAGCAATAAAAGCAATGCTAGGAAAATGTTCGTGAAGATCGTCCATGCACAAACCCTGATTGTATTGCCACTCACCATTTACTCTAACCCCGTTTCGAAAATATGCTTCAACCATGAATGTTTTGTGCTGTTCCGTAAAGCCCATTGTATAAATTGTTCAAGAAATTGGAAAAATACGCGATGAATCAAATTACTTGTAACGACTGTCAAAGATGACGGAATAACTGATTGATTGTTAATTCAGGTAGTTACTGACACCCAACAGGTATTACGCTCTACGGCTAAGCATTACGTCCTTAGATGCAAGGCCCTCTTTGATGCAAATAATTTTTGCTCGCACGGTATAATGGAACCTTATAACGTGGTTAAAGAAACAAATATTCCAAAAACTTTCAGTAGGTACTCAAAAAAAATTAAGTTCAGATTTTCATTCTTGGTCTTTGGTACCTAGTAATCAAAAAGCGAAATAGCGAATTCGTCACTAACTCTATCTCTTAAATAAAATGTCTGTTCTGTCTGATTTCAGTGTGTACCTTGTAATACCTCTAATTTAGCCATTATTCTTAATAGTTTATAACTTAGCTTTAAATCACTGAAATTGCTTTGAAAATAAATACAATTGTTCAAAACATCCCTGTCATTATTTTTATGTGTCAAATAAATACCATGATCATCTTATTATTTAATACTATTTTCATTCTGGCCAGTTACTCTAGTCTCGCTCTTTTTACAATAATAGTAATTATAAGGCGTTTAAATCTAACCTTTTGTAGTAAAGATATTATTTACTTAATTATTATTTATAGCTTTTTGTATTCGCAACTGTAATTACTGTCCGGTTAACAAATGATGACCTGGAAAGAAAATATTAACGAAGAATAAATTGTTGTTAACTTGCGTCTGTTTTTATTTAAGCTTTGTTTTTCTGAATATCGAAAAATATATTACTTCCTGCATTGTACCACACTACTGTTTATATATTACACTTGAAAACGGTCAGAATAACTAACTAACAGAAAATTTTTATTCAAGAACAATATAAAAATCATGCAAGCCTCACCAAATCAATCTTTGAATAATGCGCTACATTTCCTACACCTTTTGGACAATACCATTTGATATTTTAAAGTTTTAAGTTACCATTTTAAATAATACTGTTTTTTAGTCTAATTTTCACTTGTAATTTCCCTAGCAGCAGAATTATCGGGAATTAATTCTGCTGCGTAGGAGATTCGGTAAGAAAATTTCATAAATTGGAGTTTTTTCTTATTGTAATTTTTTTGCTAAAATGCTACAAAAGCATATTTCCGACGGCTTTAGTTAATTTTAACTAATTAAAGTTTTAAAAATGAAGTTCAGTTTAGCCGTTAGTAACTCATTTTTATTACTCAACTGTGAGAAACATTAAATAACAAATTTGTTATCTAAAATCCAATGTCTTTATAGTTCTAAATTCAAATAAAACTTTAAACATATTTCCGATGAGTTTAGTTTAATATGACGCACTGTATTTTTATAATAGAAGTTGATTTTACTTGTTAGTATAAAGTAAGGTTTATTACTAAAATTTCAGGAACACTAAAAACATTAATTAGTTTTCAACCATAACATCTGAAATTACATGTCTACTTAGTTTCAAATGAAACTTAAAAAAACATATTTCCGATGAGTTTAGTTACATTTTTGATGTGTCTCTTTTAGCTCCGGTGTTCGATATGTAAAGCAAATTGGTTAGTATCAATAAAAATTATAAGTTCTTACAATCCCCAAAATTTATTTTGATTTTATTCTGAGTGACTTTTGCCAATAGATATAAAGCACTTCATTTTTGACAGAAAAATTATCACTTATTAATTTCATTAAGGTAATAGAAACTAACAAAATTATCGCGATAATCTCCCGTTGCTGTAAGCAACGTAAACAAAAAGGAGCCTTCTAATTGGTTAAAAATAAATTTATGTAATTTTTAAACTTATCACTTTTCTTATGGTGCATTTATAATTTATAAGATAATTGAAGATTTTAACAAAAATTTAAATATAAAGGTGTCAAATTATAAAAATTTCCATGCATACATATTTAGACAACAGGAAGCATTTTAAAAAACTATTAGTCAAATTTATTTTTACTAAAATCAGTGGTTGTTATCTGTAATATTTAATTTAAAAAACAATGATTTAACAAAATTTGTAATTTAAAAATTTGAATTTTAATTGATTACAATAAATGAAGTATATTATTGCTTCCTGAAAAAAAAATTTTACGTTAAATTTACGTAATAAAGCTTACATATCGAGTGATTCATATAAAAACTAATTTTATTGTATATACATAGGTATATGATAATATTTAACAAATAAATATATACCTACTATAATAAACTACTTTTAATTTTAAAAGCATTTTTTTAAATTTGAGTATTTAGATTTGCAGGACATAAAATAGGGATTACGACCCACTATTTACTTTTGCATTTCGGTAATGGAGACGCAATTTGTTTTATTGTAAAAAATGTTAGAAATGCCCATTTTTTTTCTTCTAAAGTGAAATGCATTTTTGACATTATGTACCATATCCCAGGTTATTTGGAAAATTTCGTTGCCTAAGTTCTTCTAAATTTTCCGGCTTTGTTATGTGAACTTTGGTTTCTAGTTACTCCAAAGGAAATAATCTAGAGAATCAAGGTCCAGCGATTGTGGCGGCTTGTAAAAACTTTACTTAAATATTGTCGAACATTTATGGTAACAAGGCGGAGCACCATCCTGCTGTAAACATGCGTTTTAACCTACACACTAAAGTTACATTCAAAAAAAAGTAACGGCCTCAAAATTCATGGATTTTTTTACAACCTTCTTAATAAGATTATTAATACTTTAATAACATCCCACGCACATAATTTTTACACAGGTACATACTAATATTAATGAAGATTCTGTGAGAAATCATTCGTTACCTTGACATCTGATTTTGAATTAACTTTTAAATGTCAGTACTGGATTAGTTTGTTGCTAAGTTTAATTCTGTCCTGAAATTTTCATTTTAAAATGGCGACCCCTATTCGTTATATTATCTCAAAACATCCCCGAGTTAGTGTACAAATTTTATGATTTTTAGTGTTACATAAAATTTACCTTTTTCTAATAAAATAGAATTCACGGTTTATCATACTATCGTTTTGTTCATGACCTCAAAAAAATTAATAGAATTTATTAAACAAAAGTATTTTAATATTGCTCTTTCTCAAAAATAAAAAATTATATAAACTTAATGTATATAACTATTAAGTTGCACCCTTATAAGATTTTTACTTTTGCTTCTTAGGCATTTTTTGTAAGTCTTATAGTTTTCGAGATATTACCTGAAAAGTGGTTTTTACATTATTGCAAATATCTCGTAACTGATAGAACTTAGAAATAAACTCTTCAAATAAAAAAGTTGTCTTTTTTTACTGTCCACATAAAAGGTTATTTTAACTTTTGTTCTTAAAGCAATAATAGGAGATGTATCGAGAAAAAACAAAAAATTACCAAAAAATTTAAAATTTTTAAAATTAAAAAAAAAACACAAAATCGTTATTTTGAATATTTTCTAAATGATGCCAAAAAGGTTGTACGAACTTAAGGTCTTCCATATACCTAAAACTATGCTGATTCATCATTTACCTAAATACATAAATTTCCAAAAGTTAACAAAAAATGTTGTAAAAAGACGAATTAGTGTTTCACTCTCGTCTCGCCGTTTCTCTCTGCGAGACGAGACGAGAGTTTTTTCTGCGAGAATCTCGTGAAACGAGACAAAAATATGCGAGAACGAGAAATCTCGCAAAATCTTAAGATTTTAATTAAGATTTGCGATAAACTTTAAAAATAATCCAGTTTGTACCGTGCAAGCAAAGATTATTTGCATCTAAGGACGTAATGCTTAGCCGTATAGCTTAATACCTGTTGGGTGTCAGTAACTACCCGAATTAACAATCAATAAGTTATTCCGTCATCTTTGACAGACAACACAAAACATTCATGGTTGAAGCGTGTTTTCGAAACGGGGTTAGAGTAAATGGTGAGTGGCAATACAATCCGGATTTGTGCATGGACGATTTTCACGAACATTTTCCTAACGTTGCTTTTATTGCTGGGGATTTTTATCATTGCCTGAAAAGAACCGTGGCTGTGTTTAGGAAAACAGGTTCTATACAACACATAAAAAGAGCAGGAAGACCATCTGTAAGAACAGAAGAACTTGTTGCAAACGTTCGTGAAATAATGCAAAATACCCCCAACAAATTGTATAAGATGCCTGTCCCAAGAAGTGGGAAGATCTTATGGAACATGAAGGACTATTATTCTTAAGAAGCAGCTAAATGTATTTCCTTATAAAGTGCAAGTTCTCCAAAAAATACAAGCCGCAGATTTTGAAAGACGCAGGAATTACTCTCAATGGTTTACCAAAAATTTATTGGAAAGAAATGATTTATTAGACCTGACATTTTTTTCGGATGAAGCTTGGTTCCACCTCTCTGGTTATGTAAGTTCTCAGAATACACGCATGTAGAGTAGTGAAAATCCCCATTTTTTTTTAGAGTCCACATTGCACCCTCAAAAAATTGGCGTCTGGTTAGCTGTTTCCCGAAGAAGAACTGTTGGTCCTATTTTTTTCCATTACACAGTTACAGCATAACGGTATAGAGACAATATTTTGAATCCATTTGTGGAGCAATTACTTGACGACGAACTACGTTTTTGATATTTTTAACAGGACGGTACAACCGCCCATACAGCCGCCGAAACTATTAACTACTTACGCAATTTTTCGACGATCAGTATTCGATCAGACATTGAATTCCCACCTAGATCACCTTGTTTAACGGTTATGGATTACTTCGTTTTTCCCCATTTAAAGAACACTATTTTTAAAACATCAGTTGCAAATTTAGAACAATATTTACAATAAAGGATTATCCAAGAATGTGGTTTTCTCCAGAGATGCTGGTCAACACTTTCGAAAATATGAAGAGACGTGTGAATTTATGCTTGGAGCATGGCGGTGGCCAATTTCAGCAATTTATGTAATAAATTTTCTTTTTCTTTTTGTATATTCTTACTTTGTTAATTTTGTAAACAACAAAAATAAATTTGTATTTGTCTACTTATTTTATTACTCATTAGTTTGGCATATCATGTCATAATATGAATTTGACAAAATTTTAACCTAGATTTGGTTAGCTATATCGTCCCCATATCATTGTGATCTAAACCAAGCCCTACGTTTTTTAATCCAAGCCCTCTTTGATGCAAATAATTTTTGCTCGCACGGTACACAATATTTAATTAGTTTTTATTTTGAATACAGATGATAATATAATAATTTGTTATATTTTTTTTTCTGTATTTCCAGACCCCCGCGTCTCCCTTCAAGAAAACTTGTCTCGTCCCCACCGTTGCGTAATAGTTTGTTATGCAGCTAAACCTCTTCACACATACGTTTACGAAGTCAATAAAAGAAACCGCAAGAACAATATGGACAATAAAACAAATGACAAACACAATAACAGTTTGTCTTCAAATCATTTTTATTGAACAGTGATGATGGCCATAGAACTTTCACTTTTTTCATAAATAAAAAGTTATACAATGAAAACAAATTATTTAAACTATACCTATACCATTAATTTAGTAACTTTTAACGATTCTTATTTGCTAAAACTCTAATTATTTCTCGTAATAAAAGGATTAAACAAAAAAAATAAAACGGTATGCGGATCTTCTTCACGACTTTTGTTATTTGCATAAGGAATTATCCTGCGGCTAGAATTAATTATAATCGTTTTTTTTTCTTAAATTCTGGTGGGTTTATTATTGTTATATCCGGAGACGATTACAAATCTTCGAATTTAAAAGATCCGTCTGAATTACCTGGCAGACAAAAATATCATAAATATTTTTATAAAAAATAGACAACCTTTGATATTACATAACACAAGAATAATATTAGTAGCTTAGTCGAATATATTTGATTGCATAGAACTTCAAAATGAAACAAGAAGCAGGGAATTTAGGAATAAACACTCTTCTTTTCAGAAAATCAAAAGTTGTGTTTGTTTGAAGGTGGTAGACAATGAAGTAATAATAATAATAATAATAATAATAATAATAATAATAATAATAATAATAATAATAATAATATTAATAATAATAATAATAATAATAATAATAATAATAATAATAATAATAATAATAATAATAATATTAAGTTTATTCAAATATTTTTTGACATTTAATGCTAATATACAGGGTGATTCATTTAGGGTGACTACCGGCCATATCTCGGAAACTACTAAGCATAGAAACTTGAGAAAAAAAAATTATGATTAAAGCGGTCATGAGAAAGTTCCTAATTTCGCCGCAAGAGGGCACAATTAATTTTTTTTTTAATTCTAAATTTCGCCGAAAATTCCCATATTAAGGTATAACTCTGATTACATTATTGAAAAGCTTAGACAATTCTGCATCATTTTGGTTTAAGGCTCGTTGGCGTACCGACCTTAATAAGAGTGGGGGAAGCTATTGAATGTGTAAACATTAAAATCGCTGTAACTTCTAAACGACTTATCCGGAAGGGAAAGGTAAGTATCTTCAATTGCCGTATCCAACAGTACACGATAGTGTTTAATAGAATTGCTAGAGGGCGCAATTTGTAATAATAACAGTTTTTTCGATTTTATCCCGAAAATTCAAATCATACGGTATAACTATGACATCATAATCGGAAAGTAGATAAAATTTGCAAGAAAAATTGTGAAGACCGCAGTTCGATATCCTGTTCGATTCAGAGTTATCGCCAAAATAATAATTATTAATACAAATAGCGCCCTCTAGCAATTTTATTAGAAACTATCGTGTACCATTGGATACAACAATTGAGACTACTTACCTATCACAAGCTTAAATTTAGTAAAATCGGATACGTCGTTTAGAATTTCCAGCCATTTTAATGATTGCACTTTCACTTGATAAGAGTGGGAGAAGCTATTGAAAGTGTAAACATTAAAATCGCTGTAACTTCTAAACGACTTATCCGATTTTACTAAATTTAAGCTTGTTTGGAAGTACCTTCAGTTGTTGTATCCAATGGTACGCGATAGTTTCTAATAAAATTGCTAGAGGGCGCTATTTGTATTAATAATTATTATTTTGGCGATAACTCTGAAACGAACAAGGATATCGAACTGCGGTCTTCACATCTTTTCTTGCAAATTTCATCTACTTTCCGATTATGATGTCATAGCTATACCGTATGATTTGAATTTTCGGGATAAAATCGAAAAAACTGTTATTATTACAAATTGCGTCCTCTAGAAATTTTATTAAACACTATCGTGTACTGTTGGATACGGCAATTGAAGGTACTTACCTTTTCCTTCCAAAAAAGCTTAAATAAAATCGGATAAGTCGTTTAGAAGTTACAGCGATTTTAATATTTACACATTCAATAGCTTCCCCCACTCTTATCAAGGTCGGTACACCAACGAGCCTTAAACCAAAAGATGCAGAATTGTCTAAGCTTTTCGATGATGTAATCAGAGTTATACCTTAATATGGGAATTTTCGGAGAAATTTAGAATTTAAAAAAAAAATGTATTGTGCCCTCTTGCGGCGAAATTAGGAACTTAAAAATAATTTCCAGAATGTTCTCATGACCGCTTTAATCATAATTTTCTTTTCTCAAGTTTCTATGCTTGGTAGTTTCCGAGATATGGCCGGTAGTCACCCTTAATGAATCACCCTGTATAATTTTTTTGTATAAACCATCAATTCCGAACTCAGAAGTAAAATACTTGTTTTGAGTTAAATAATATAATATTTTTGTCAAGAATATATTTCATAATTCAGGCACAAACTAGATTATAATATAAAAGGAATATGACAATATTTTATTGGTATATTTTATATCACTATAGTATACGAAGATACAATTCGTTATGTATATAATATATATATTTATTTATTTTATTCATTATTTCTTAATTATAATTATATATGAATTGGATTAGATAATATCCACTTTTTAATTTTATTTTTATAATTATTTAACGATTTTATTATTTTAATTGACTGTGGTAGCATATCAAAAATATATGGATTGATGTTTAAAAAATGTTTGTGTGCTATTGTTTTGTTTACCCTATTTTTATATGTAATAGTATTTTTATGACGAGTTTCATGTGTGTGATTAAAATAATTTATTATATTTTTATGTTTTTAAATATATTATAATAATTGTAAGAAAATATTTGTTTAATATCAATTTTTTTGCTATCTTTAAAAAGTAAATCAGAAGAATATTGGTGCTTTTTTTCGTAAATAATTTTTAAAATGTATTTTTGAATATTTCAATATTATTAAGATAATTCTTATTTATGCCTTTCCATCCTAGTATTCCATAATTTTAATGGGTTTGTACGAAAGAATAATAAAGTATTTCTAATTCTTTTATATTTAAAAATTGTTTAAGATGTTTAAATTTTGGTATAAGAATTCTTAGTTTTTTTATAATGTAGTCACTATGTAAATCCCATTTTAAATGTTTATCAAAAATTATTCCTAGATATTTAATATTTTCACCTTCCTTTATGTTAATATTATTATTACATATTATTGGACTAATATTTGGAAGTTTATTTTTGTATGAAGTAAATGGAATGTATGTTGTCTTGTTATAATTTATGGTTAATGGGTTTTTATTAAACCAGTAGCTTATTTTTATAAAATCTTTTTTAATAATATTTTTTTAAATATTCCAATTTGGACCTTCATAAAAAATAACCGTATCATCAGCAAAACTATATAGTGTTTTTCCTTGACAGTTTAAATTAAAGATATCATTTAGATAAATACTAAAAGTAATATTACTTTGTCGGACTTCCATTGTCTTTATTTTGTTACTTAACACAACGTTTCGGTTAGTTAGTACCTCTAACCGTTTTCAAGTGTAAACTAAATTGTACTTCTAAGGCTACTGTCTTAAATACTATTCATGTGCAATGAAGCTTGATGACTCCGCCTACGTGCTTATCGGAGTGTGAAGCTTGAGCTGTTGGTTTTGGACAAGAAGAGGTTTCCCGATATTGGGGATATCTATACTTGGTTTAATAAATACATGGGTATTTTGATTTTTTTGATAAAGCACTGTCGGTACTCTTAAAGCATCGAGTGGTATTTAAAAGATTATGAAGTTTTTTTGTAGTTTGGAGCACAGAACAGGTATATACAGTGTGGTTGTTTAAGTGTCCAACATATGGGCATCTATTTTTATTACCGATTTCTTAAAAATTTTATTTTTCATAAAAGTTGGTGCATGTTCGATGTCATATTAGGTGCACTTGGAATGGTTGCAAGTAAAACGGTGTACAGGATAGGCAAAAAATATAAAACTAGTACAAGAATAAAGTACCCCTATTTCAGAAAATTCAGCAAAATGTTATTAAGAAAAATTGTTTAGAATTAAAAGTTAAATATATAGTTATATAGATTCAAAAACGTGACCTTCTAAAATAAAAAAAATATATTTTCTTAAAAAACATTTAATTTTTTTATATTCATTATAAAGACCTTCATAAATTAATCAAAATCAAATCAATTTCACATAATATCTTTACTTACTTCACAAATGTTTACTTTTAGCCCTTATTTGTTTTTTTTTTCAATAGGCATCTGCGATTATTTTTGTAGGATTTCATGTTTGTCGCTTAATTTGTACAGTTTTTTTAGTAAACATATAAAATAAAAAATTTTCACTTTAATTGATAGTTTTTTAATTAGCATATTATCATTAATAATGTTTTATCTTCTTAAAAAGCATTTTTAGGATATTTTAAAGTTGTGTTTAATATCGTTGCAACAAACATGAAGTTTGTGATTCCTTAATAAATTAAAAATTCAAGTAAATTTTACAAATATGCTTGAATTTGAACATAGATATGTGAAATTGATTTGATTTTGATTAATTTATGGTGAATATAAAAAAAAATTAATTTTTTTTTAAGAAAATATATTTTCTCTATTTTAGGAGGTCACGTTTTTGAATCTATGCATAAATTTTAATTGTAAACAACTTTTTTTTAATAACATTTTGCTGAATTTTCTGAAATAACTTTATTCTTGTACAAAGTGATCGCGTATAATGTTACCCCCCCCCTTTAACTTCTTTGTTTCGCAATTAGGAAAAAACTGTTAAATGCAAAAGTTGTAGGATTTAATGTAAACTTTTTGAAAAATATATTTTCGTAGATACAGGGTGTTGCATAAAAGCGTGACAGATCAAAGTTATATTTTTTTAAATGGAATACCCTGCATATTGTTGCATAATTGGATTCTACTAACAATTCTTAACATAATTTATATATACCACTATATATTTAAATTGAACCGTTTTCGATTTATTGATGATTGAAAATTACTATATATTATATAAGAAAATAAGGTCATTCAAGTCAAGATGTATCGTTTCCATGGATAACAATATTAACAATGGTAATTTTATTCAGTTCAGTATCGTCATCCTGTTATCCAGGGAAACGATACATCTTGACTTGAATGACCTTATTTTCTTATATTATATATAGTAATTTTCAATCATCAATAAATCGAAAACGGTTCAATTTAGATGTATAGTGGTATATATAAATTATGCTTAGAATTGTCCGTAGAATCCAACTATGCAACAATATACAGGGTATTCCATTTAAAAAATATAACTTTGATCTGTCACGCTTTTATGCAACACCCTGTATCTACGAAAATATATTTTGCAAGAAGTTTACATTAAATCCCACAACTTTTGTATTTAACAGTTTTTTCTTAATTGCGAAACAAAGAAGTTAAAGGGGGGTAACATTAAACGCGATCACACTGTACAAGTTTTATATTTTTTGGCCTACCCTGTACGCCGTTTGACTTGCAACCATTCCAAGTGCACCTAATACGATTATCGAACATGCACCAACTTTTATCAAGAATAAAATTTTCTGAGAAATCGGTAATAAAAAATGCATATAATATGTTGCACACTTAAACAACCACACTGTATATTTTTCTTTTTTCTTATAAAAAAACCTATTTACTTGTTCTCAAATATATTCCTTACTGGTATGGGTTTATTCAACAAAATTCGATTTGCAATAAAAAATTTTTAAATCCTAATTATTTAGACAAGACGTATAATTTACCAACAGTTGAAAATGAAGGTGTTTAGATCCACAAAAATGGTAAATTGCCTAATAAAAGCAATTTCACATCTTATTGTGTTGTGGCGGAAATATTCCATATTGTTAATTACGTCCCATTTTAATTACTTTACTAAAATTACTGTAGACAAACACGGTTTTCTTGCCAGTGTCGTCCATTAAACACAGGGTCGAAATTTGTATTTTATTGTAAAATTAAATTAACAGGGTTGCCCAGAAGTCTGGAATAAAATTAATATAGCAATAACCTGTAACTTTTGCGAAAACGCTCGGACGCGTCAATTTAGTTTTATATACAGGGTGGCCCTTTAGTGTGGCAAAGTACAATAGCTCCGTTACTATTTCAAATACATTAAAAATATTAATACAAAAGTTGAAGGGCAGTAAGTGACTTATAACGTAAAATTATTTTTAACTCTATTGGGTGGCTCAAAAAAGCGGAACAAGAAAAAATGTACTTTTTTCAAATGGAACACCCTGTATATTTTTACATTTTTAAATTCCACATAAAATTACAATTATTTTTTATTAAATACATTATTAGTCTATACTTTATAGTTTCCGAGATATTGACTCTCGAAAAGTGACATTTTTGAACTTTGACAGCTTCTAACTTTCTAACAGTACGTCTTAGAGCAAAACGGCTTACATGTCCCTAACTTCAATTTTTATTATCTTCCAAAAAAAAATCAACTTCCAGTTAAACCGGAACAACTATATTTCCTTCTTTCGAGTAACATCCTGTTTAACCGGAAGTTGATTTTTTTGGGAAGATAATAAAAATTGAAGATAGGGACATGTAAACCGTTTTGCTCTAAGACGTACTGTTAGAAAGTTATAAGCTGTCAAAGTTCAAAAATGTCACTTTTCGAGAGTCAATATCTCGGAAACTATAAAGTATAGACTAACAGTGCATTTAATAAAAAATAATTATAATTTTATGTGGAATTTAAAAATGAAAAAATATACAGGGTGTTCCGTTTGAAAAAAGTACATTTTTTATTGTTCCGCTTTTTTGAGCCACCCTATAGAGTTAAAAATAATTTTACGTTATAAGTCACTTACTGCCCTTCAACTTTTGTATTAACATTTTTAATGTATTTGAAATAGTAAAGGAGCTATTGTACTTTGCCACACTAAAGGGCCACCCTGTATGCTCACATTTTGACGTTATTCGTTTGTTTTTTTATAGACATTTTTTGTCAAAGATATGACGACATCGATCTTTTTTTCTAAATATTAATTTTTGATGTTTTTTTTTACCTTTCAAGGTAAGAAATCTTTATTGTTTTACGTTCTAACATGGTAAACTTGTAAAATTAATTTAGATATTTCCGAAGTATTATTTTACAATTTTCTAAACAAAAATGATTTTGTCGGAAAGACAGCGTATCGAAGTCTTGATGTTGTTAGGATGTGGAGATAAAATAAGAAGTCAAAGTGAAGTGTGCACTTTATTTAAGATGGTATTTTCAACGTCATTTAATCCATTACCAACCTATAACCCATTTCGCGTTGCTTTTTTTAGTTTATTATTAGATTAACTAACATTTAAATAAAATCAATATCGTCGGTACAATATTTAGGTAATATCTGACATATAATAACAATATCTATTCATTTTATTGCTAATTTTGGGATAATTGTATAGTGAAAGAACAATGACATAATAATGTTAAAAAAAAATCTTACCCCATATTTTTCGCTATACAATTCTCCTAAAATATTTAATAAAATTCGTTGATATTTATTTAATATCGTCGGCGACACAATAAAACCTTGTAACTCCAAAAATATCAAAAATGACTTTTTTGTGCCATCTGTTAGTGGAACTCTAAATCTACACATCTAAAAAAGTCTTGTAACTCCAAAAATTAAGTATAAAAAAGTATTCCAGCTAAATAAAACCTCGTAACTCCGATGCATTCAGAATTGACACGAAAAACCTCGTATCTCCGTCATTGGCGCCATGACCTTAACGTCAAAGACACATCGACATGTGCTTGTTAGTTGAATTTTTATTGTTTTTATTTGGTATTATAAGTATAATCATCTTAATTTATCTTAGGTAAGTTATTTTATATATTTTTAAATATTTTTTTAACTGATATGTTTCGATTCTAGTGTGTATTTACCTGTTTTACTTTATTGATGGAGTTACGAGGATTTCTGTCGACAAGCTTAATATACTTATTTTACATTTGTCATGGAGTTAAGAGGGTTTACTTATGAAAAGCTAACAGTCGTTTTGTAAACTTTAACAAAATGGAGTTACGAGGTTTTATTGTGTCGCCGACGATATGTCAATTATTACCTAAAAAATATGAAGACGATAATGATTTCATTTAAATTTTGTGTAAAAGCTAGAAAAATTCAAATATACGCGAAATAGGTTAAAGGTTGGCAAGCATGTTGATACTCCCACTATAATGCTAAATATCCGGATAATCAAATTTCGCAAGGCGCTATTAGTAAAATATTCCACAAATTTGATGAACATGGCACAGTAAAGGACTTGCCTAGGAATTGACGGCCAGGTGTTTTAGGCGACGATGAAAAATTGGATATTGCATTATTTCTGCAGGATAATCCGCATGTTTAAACAGTTTGATTGGCTCAAAATCATGATACATTTAGAGGTACTATTGGAAGATTTTTGAAAGCAAAAAAATACAACCCTTATAAAGTATATCTTATCCAAGAGCTTTTAGAAGATGATTATGACAGGTGTTTCAATTTTGCGAAGAAATGATGATACGGAATGAACAATAGGTATCCACAGAACATTATTTTCGGATGAAGCTACTCTCTATTTAAACGGGGTGATTAACAGACATAATTATCGTTTCTGAAGTCAAGAAAATCCACGATGGATATTTGAAGCGCCTACTCAGCGGCCTCACAAAGTATATGTATGGGAGGTATCATTAATAACCGAATTCTGGGGCCATTCTTTTTTAAAGGAAACCTCACAGCTGAACGGTATCTGGATTTCTTAACCTTCAAGTTGATGCCGGCTCTAGCTGTAAGTTATGAGCATACTATACGAGATATTAGCTTTCAAATGATATATCACAAGCTGTATGTTTCCATTTAAAAAAAAAGATCGATGTCGTCATATCTTTGACAAATGTCTATAAAAAAATTTACGAATACCGTGAAAATGTGAGCAAACAGGTTAAATATCTGGTTCCACGTTAATTTAAAAAAAAAGACGCTCGGACCCGTCTATTTTTATTTCGAGGGGGACATCTTTTGCGTATATTGTCAATCTTGTTACTTCAAGCCCCTAGGAGGAAGGGGGGTAAGATCTAAATCTTAAATGGATATCCCTATTTTATATAATTTTTTTCGATTTTGCATAAAATTCTGAACATTTTTTAATAAAAGCATTATTAGTCTATACTAAACAGTTTCCGAGATATTGACTCTTGAAAAATGAGATTTTTGAACTTTGACAGCGTCTAGCTTTCTAACTGTACGTCTTAGAGTAAAACGCCTTACATGTCCCTATCTTCGATTTTTATTATCTTTCCAATAGTGTCAACTTCCGGTTAAACCGAAAGTACTATATTTCTTACAACCGGTTTAACCGGAAGTTGACACTATTGGAAAGATAATAAAAATCGAAGATAGGGACATGTAAGCCGTTTTTACTCTAAGACGTACAGTTAGAAAGCTAGACGCTGTCAAAGTTCAAAAATCTCATTTTTCAAGAGTCAATATCTCGGAAACTGTTTAGTATAGACTAATAATGCTTTTATTAAAAAATGTTCAGAATTTTATGCAGAATCCAAAAAAATTATATAAAATAGGGATATCCGTTTAAGATTTAGATCTTACCCCACCTCCCTCCTAGGGGCTTGAAGTAACAAGATTGACAATATACGCAAAAGATGTCCCCCTCGAAATAAATATCGACTGGTCCGAGCGTTTTTATTTTAAATTAACGTGGAACCAGATATTTAGCCTGTTTCGTTTTAAATGGGGAACCCTGTATATAAAACTAAATTGACGTGTCCGAGTGTTTTTCCCAAAAGTTCCAGGTTAAGGCAATATTAATTTTATTCCGGAATTCTGGGCAACCCTGTAATAATTATTCAGCAATAAGACTTAATTAAAGAGCTGATAATTTTTCTATAATTTGAAATAAAATAACTATTTATTTATGGTTAAAAAAAAATTCTGCTTGACTGCATCGTTTTCTTATGGACAACCTGTATAATTGCGAGCATTGTGGCAGAATAGAAATTGAATATAGTACTAGATTTTATAGACTTTCCCTTATGTGGGTTAACAATAATTTTATAAATTTACTAGCGTGTACCCGGCATGCGTTGCAACCCGATGGTATAAATACAAACCCGAACAAACCCGATATATTAGTACCCGGCATGCCACTTTCTGAAATTGCACCCGTGTGAAGCCGGGGCGGGTCGCTAGGTTTACATAAAAACCTTCCTCTTGAATCACTCTACCTATTAAAAAAAACCGCTTCAAAATCCGTTGCGTAGTTTTAAAGATTTAAGGACATATAGGGATATACGGACAGACGGGCGATAGCGACTTTGTTTTATACTATGTTAAGATTTATGCCAAATTTTGTGAGAGTTTTATTTCGTCCAGTACAAAATAAAACCATAATTTTGTTAACAAATATTATCTAAGCCATTTTTAAATATTAATGAAAATACTTAAACTAGCCAATGCTCTTAGGCAGTGAGTAATGCCTAAAAGGGGATACATTAGAGGTAGTTAATTTTAGATTTATGCCAAATTTTGTGAGAGGAGACTGTTTTTTATTTTGTCCAGTACAAAAAAAAGCATAATTTTGTTAACAAATATTATCTAAGCCATTTTTAAATATTAATAAAAATACTTAAACTAGCCAATGCTCTTAGGCAGTGAGTAATGCCTAAAAGGGGATACATTAGAGGTAGTTAATTTTAGATTTATGCCAAATTTTGTGAGAGGAGACTGTTTTTTATTTCGTCCAGTACAAAAAAAAGCATAATTTTGTTAACAAATATTATCTAAGCCATTTTTAAATATTAATAAAAATACATAAACTAGCCAATGCTCTTAGGCAGTAAGTAATGCCTAAAAGGGGATACATTAGAGGTAGTTAATTTTAGATTTATGCCAAATTTTGTGAGAGGAGACTGTTTTTTATTTCGTCCAGTACAAAAAAAAGCATAATTTTGTTAACAAATATCTAAGCCATTTTTAAATATTAATGAAAATACTTAAACTAGCCAATGCTCTTAGGCAGTGAGTAATGCCTAAAAGGGGATACATTAGAGGTAGTTAATTTTAGATTTATGCCAAATTTTGTGAGAGGAGACTGTTTTTTATTTCGTCCAGTACAAAAAAAAGCATAATTTTGTTAACAAATATTATCTAAGCCATTTTTAAATATTAATGAAAATACTTAAACTAGCCAATGCTCTTAGGCAGTGAGTAATGCCTAAAAGGGGATACATTAGAGGTAGTTAATTTTTTTAAGTATGAAGGATATTTTATCATATATTTTTCTTGCTTCTGCGTTGATCAAAGAAACCAATTATTTTTCAAGTTAAATAGAAATTCATAAACGACCTTAAAAAATATAAAATTTTATATGTGCACATTACATACCTTAAGTAAAATTGAATCCTATTGGTTCATATTTAAATATTTATTTATACAGAGGCCTACTTTTACTGCCGACACTGGAATTTACCAAATTCTATTGCAATACCCAAATTTACAGAAACATTTGATATTAATATGATATATTATTTAATAATTTAAATCTCTAACAAGCTTGAGAAAAAAAATTTTGTGCACATTATGAAATATTTAAATAACAATTCGTAAAAGGAGCCGCTGGCATTATTAGTTCTCTTCTTATTTGGTTGCTTCTTTAATATTTGTAAAACAACGTCCCAAATTGCAATATTTATTATTTGAAATAATTTATCTGGTAATTTTAATTACTAGTATATTTAACTTTTCTGCAAAAGGCAAAATACTAATTATTATTTAAAGTATTACCAACTTAATTTGTTCTCATTAATTGTGTGCAAATATTTAAAATTCATGACTTTAAAAAACCAAAACAAATTATAACTCACAAAACTAACTAAATATTTCGAAACGCAGACCTAGCTTATTCCCGATTGAAAATATTTAATTAGTTATTTACTTTTTTTAAAACCGACCAGAAAATATACACTTTCTGGACAATTTTTCGTCTAGAAAATAACCTTTTTCCGATCGCAAGACCGGAAAAGTGACGTTAGAGACCGGAAATAGTAATTTACGTTACAAGACCGGAAAGTAGTGTTTTTCAGGTCGAGACAAGCATTTCCAGGGCGAGCCGTAGGCGAGTCCTGGAAGCTTGGAGAGACCTGGAAAACAATAATTTTCGGTTGCGTGACGTACAATATTTTTTTTAAGACCGACACTTCAATATATTTTATAATCTACGCGAAACAAGTTTGACATAAAGAACAAAATTAAAAATCAACGAACTGTCACTCGACAATACATGGAAATGTTGTTGTCATAATAACGAAATCAAGGTATCTTGTATTATCAAAGAGCGATTGAAAAAAACAAAAAACAGGGTGACAGTGACATTAGAGACCGGAAAAGTGACATTAGAGTCCGGAAATCGTAATTTACGTTACAAGACCGGAAAGTAGTGTTTTTCAGGTCGAGACAAGCATTTCCAGGGCGAGCCATAGGCGAGTCCTGGAAGCTTGGAGAGACCTGGAAAACACTAATTTTCGGTTGCGTGACGTACAATATTTTTTTTAAGACCGACACTTCGATATATTTTATAATCTACGCGAAACAAGTTTGACATAAAGAACAAAATTAAAAATCAACGAACTGTCACTCGACAATACATGGAAATGTTGTTGTCATAATAACGAAATCAAGGTATCTTGTATTATCAAAGAGCGATTGAAAAAAACAAAAAACAGGGTGACAGTGACATTAGAGACCGGAAAAGTGACATTAGAGTCCGGAAATCGTAATTTACGTTACAAGACCGGAAAGTAGTGTTTTTCAGGTCGAGACAAGCATTTCCAGGGCAAACCATAGGCGAGTCCTGGAAGCTTGGAGAGACCTAGAAAACACTAATTTTCGGTTGCGTGACGTACAATATTTTTTTTAAGACCGACACTTCGATATATTTTATAATCTACGCGAAACAAGTTTGACATAAAGAACAAAATTAAAAATCAACGAACTGTCACTCGACAATACATCGAAATGTTGTTGTCATAATAACGAAATCAAGGTATCTTGTATTATCAAAGAGCGATTGGAAAAACAAAAAACAGGGTGACAGTGACATTAGAGACCGGAAAAACGTTATTTTCTAGACGAAAAATTGTAGAGAAAGTGCAAATTTTCTGGTCGGTTTTAAAAAAAGATTTTTCCGGTCCCTGTTTTTTGTTTTTCCAATCGCTCTTTGATAATACAAGCTACCGTGATTTCGTTACTATGACAACAACATTTCGATGTATTGTCGAGTGACAGTTCGTTGATTTTTAATTTGTTGTTTATGTCAAACTTGTTTCGCGAGTTCGCAAATTTAACAATATGAATTCAGAATTTGAATTATCCGACACGGAAAATGAGATTTCAGAAGAAATTTTGGAAGCAACAAGGAAAGCGACTTATGATATATTGCCAGTAAAATCAAAAGCCCGTTACGAGAAGTCATACGACGCATTTAAAAATAATAAAAAATAATTTAATGTAAGTATATCGAAGTGTCGGTCTTAAAAAAAAATATTGTACGTCACGCAACCGAAAATTATTGTTTTCCAGGTCTCTCCAAGCTTCCAGGACTCGCCAACGGCTCGCCCTGGAAATGCTTGTCTCGACCTGAAAAACACTACTTTCCGGTCTTGTAACGTAAATTACTATTTCATAAATAGTAAACATTTAATGGCACAGTTCTCAACGTCAATCATGTATAAAAGACCTATAAATGGCTTGAATGCAGTGGTAACTTCCGGAACCTTGCAATTATTAAAAAAAAAAAGTTAGCCTTGCATCGAAGGACGTAATGCTTAACCGTAGAGCTTAATACCTGTTGGGTGAATAAATTATGAAATGATTTATTAGACCTGACATTTTTTCCGGATGAAGCCTGGTTCCACCTGGTTATGTGAATTCTTAAAATACACACATGTGGAGTAGTGAAAATCTCCATTTTTTTGTAGAGGCCACATTGCACCCTCAAAAAATTGGTGTTTCCCGAAGAAGAATTTTAGGTCCTATTTTTTTTTATATGACACAGTTACAGCACAGCGGTATAGAGACAATATTTTAAATCCATTTGTGGAGCAATTACTTGACGACGAACTGCGTTTTGGATATTTTCAACAGGACGGTGCAACCGCCCATACAGCCGCCGAAACTATTAACTACTTACGCAATTTTTTCGACGACAGATTGATCAGTTTTCGATCAGACATTGAATTCCCACCTAGATCACCTTGTTTACCGGTTATGGATTATTTCGTTTGTCCTCATCTAAAGAACACTATTTTTAAAACACCAGTTGCAAATTTAGAACAATTACAAGAAAGGATTATCCAAGAATGTGGTAACATTTCTCCAGAGATGCTGGTCAACACTTTCGAAAATATGTAGAGACGTATGAATTCATGCTTGGAGCATGGCGGTGGCCAATTTCAGCAATTTATGTAATTATTTTTCTTTTTCTTTCTGTATATTCTTACTTTGTTAATTTTGTAAACAACAATAATAAATTTGTATTTGTCCACTTATTTTATTACTCATCAGTTTGGCATATCATATCATAATATGAATTTGACAAAATTTTAACCTAGATTTGGTTAGATATATTGTCCCCATATCATTGTGATTTAGACCAAGCCCCACGTTTTTTAATCCAAGCCCTCTTTGATGCAAATAGTTTTTGCTCGCACGGTATAATCACGTACAATTTGTTGTCGCATTATGCACCGACTTTATTGCCAGTTGCTTAGCGTCAACATAAATTCTAGCAACAACCACAGGGGAAAATAATGGGATAGCTAAAGCTAAGCAGGCAAAAATGCCGGTATTTGTTTTTCACAAATTTAATTAACAAATGAATATTGTCGCCCTGAAGAAAACACAAATAATTTGACGACGGAACTTGCTTAAATCCATTCTTGCAAATATAATTTTGATTAATTTCGCGTATGACGCAACGACTTTTTTCCATAATTTTATTGCTTTGTATTTAGCACTGTTATTGAAAGCTATTAATTATCAGCTAAGCTATTAGCAATTTTCAATCAATCAATCAATATTAATTAATGATTTAAGAGTTTATATAAAAATGATAAAGGTATTACGTAATTTTTTATCTGTATATTTTAATCCTAATTACTGGATAACCCATACCATAGGTAATACCCTATAATTTAGTTTTTTAAAACTACAAATTATTTTGAACGCTGCAAGAATTATATAATGTGTAATTTTATTTCTTATTTAAGTACCTACCAGCTAAAATGTTTAAATACTTTCGTTTCAAAAATTAACAATTAAAATTCCTTCGGCAAGTAGAAAATCGGATAAAGCGTTGTGTAGTCAGATAGGGAAAATCGTCACTGGATTGGAGAAGAACATACGCAATATCCTGAAAAGGTTAATGTTTGTACAGGAATAATTTATATCATGATCTAGTAAACACTTCCAGCGAATATGATATGGTTTCAGCAAGTTAGAGCACCGCCCCATTACCAAATCAATGTCCGGCAGTACCTCAAACGAGTATTTCCAAATCGGTGGATCGATGGAATGGCCAGCACGATCCCCTGATCTGAGGCCATTAGACGTATTTTTATGGGGTAATGTGAAAAATATTGTATACAAAACTAAACCCCTCGACATCGCTGACTTAAAAAGACGAATAACGCTTGCGATTAGATCGGTCATGCCTAAGATGTTTAGTAACAGTAGAAGAAATTTTTATTTGAGGTTATGATGTTGCCAAGACATTCGCGGCGAGCATTTTCAACATCTCCTACAGTAATGTTTCTTTTTGTTTTTAACATTATTAAGAAATAAACAGTATTTCTTATTAGTTTTTGAGTGTGTTGTTAATTTTTGCAATAAATCTGAAAACACTTAATATTTCCGAAACGGTTGAAGATAAGTATAGGATATTGTACATGAAATATATCTATAATTTTCTGAAGAATCGAAAAATTGAATAATATACAGGGTGTTGCATTTAAAATAAGAAAGTTGGTATTGGCCACAGTTACATGACACACCCTGTATAAAAAGTTTTTATTAAAAAAAATGCGCAACTAGAAATATAAATCGACGTATTCAAGCGTTTTTTCGGACACGTCCCCATGTATTTATTATCGAATTTATTCCATTTGGCTAATACACACTGTATTATACATAACTATCTTTAGTCTAAGAAGTTAAATAACGGATCTCGTTAGACTGTTTATTAGTTTATTGCAATAATTAATACTTGCATTAATTCTGATGAACTGAAACTATTCACTGAAGGTCGCATTTTAAGAGATACATTAACATATTTAAGTAGATTACGTATTATACAGGGTGTCCGGGAAAATGTGGGAAATCTCACGGCTATGAAAAAAACACGTGAAAAGAATACGACAAGTTCATATAAACTTCTTTTGTATCGGCCTTCTCTTTGGAGATATGGGCTCCCAAAGAGCTCCCATGCAATTTAAGTTTTTGACACGTAATTATTAAACCATTATACTTCAATTTTTTTTCATATGATCTATACCAGGTAAGACCCTTTAAATTACTATCCCAGAAAGTGTTGCGAATTACTTACAGCTGTAGGGACGGACTAGCTGTGGCACTAATGCGCCCATTTTTTTACGCCCTGTATGATAAAAACTTTGGACAACGTTTTTTACATGCCTTTAACTATTGACTAAAAATAAAGTACTCTTCATTCATGTCGCCAATCCTAACCGTTTTCGGAAAAACGTCATTTTTAACATATTTACATCATGTATATTTAGCGTATTTCAATAAAAGATACATCTTTGTACCTATAAATTATAAATGTTCACTTTTAACTGCTTAATATTAATACATGATCGCAATAAAATTACGTTTTTCCGAAAACGGTTAGGATTAGCGACATGAATGAAGAGTACTTAATTTTTAGTCAATAGTTAAAGGTATGTAAGAAGCGTTGTCCAAAGTAGGGGGTAAAAAAAAATGGGCACATTAGTGTCACAGCTAGTCCGTCCCTGCAGCTGTGAGTAATTCGCAACACTTCCTGGGATAGTAATTTGAAGCGTCTTATCTGGTATACATCATATGAAAAAAAAATTGAAATATACCTGTTGGTTTTTAACATAATAATTTATGTGTCAAAAACTTAATTCCATGGGACCTTTTTGGGAGCCCATATCTCCGAAGAGGAGGCCGATACGAAAGAAGTTTATAAGAACTTGTAGTATTCTATTCACGTGTTTTTTTATATCCTGGAGATTTCCCACATTTTCCCGGATACCCTGTATATTATATTATACGCTATATTGTAAATGGACGAAGACCATTTAACATCAGAATTGCCAGAGTCCAGAACGATAGAGCTTTCCGTCAATTAACCGCTATGTGGGTCATCACCCTAACCCTTAATGCCTCCTTTTTAAATAAAAAACTATAATTAAAGGTAATTTTTACTATAATCTTTTTATAACAACATTTTAAAAATCATTTATTAAAATATTTTTTCACAAACCCGTGTATTCTTAACTTGAATGAAATATAAATTTCTTAAACTTATAATAATTGTAGATATGTCAAAGGTTTTCTGTTAAAAATAGATATTACATAACGAATTTAACAAAATGTTTAAACAGGACAATTGTTAATGGCTTCTGTGTTAATATGTCAATAGATACATAACAGGTAAGCTGGGAATTTGCGAATAATTGTTTGGCTGGAATTTTTGATACGTGATAAGAAGTTTCAGAAACAGTTTTAAATGGATTTGTGAATTAATTGTTCAAATAGTCACACATTTTTATAAATAGATGAAAGGCCGATGTTTTCAAGGATAAATTACCATTGCCAATAATTTTTATATAATGTGAATAGAAAATACCAAGCGTAATTACTGTGCGAGCAAAAATTATTTGCATTAAAGAGGGCCTTGCATCTAAGGACGTAATGCTTATAGCCGTAGAGCTTAATACCTGTTGGGTATCAGTAACTACCTGAATTAACAATCAATCAGTTATTCCGTCATCTTTGACAGTCGTTACAAGTAATTTGATTAATCGCTAATTTTTCCAATTTCTTGAACAATTCACACAATGGGCTTTACGGATCAGCACAAAACATTCATGGTTGAAGCGTATTTTCGAAACGGGGTTAGAGTAAATGGTGAGTGGCAATACAATCCGGGTTTGTGCATGGACGATTTTCACGAACATTTTCCTTACGTTGCTTTTATTGCTGGGGATTTTTATCATTGCCTGAAAAGAACCGTGGCTATGTTTAGGGAAACAGGTTCTATACAACACAAAAAAGGAGCAGGAAGATAATCTGAAAGAACAGAAGAACTTGTTGCAAACGTTCCTGAAATAATGCAAAATACGCCAACAAATTGTATAAGACGCCTGTCCCAAGAAGTGGGAAGATCTTATGGAACATGCAGGACTATTCTTAAAAAGCAGATTGATCAGTTTGCGATCAGACATTGAATTCCCACCTAGATCACCTTGTTTAACGGTTATGGATTACTTCGTTTTTCCTCATTGAAAGAACACTATTTTTAAAACACCAGTTGCCAATTTAGAACAATTACAAGAAAGGATTATCCAAGAATGTGGTAACATTTCTTCAGAGATGCTGGTCAACACTTTCGAAAATATGAAGAGATGTGTGAATTTATGCTTGGGCCAATTTCAGCAATTTATGTAATTATTTTTCTTTTTCTTTCTGTATATTCTTACATTGTTAATTTTGTAAACAACAAAAATAAATTTGCATTTGTCTACTTATTTTATTAGGTTCTCATTAGTTTGGCATATCATGTCATAATATGAATTTGACAAAATTTTAACCCAGATTTGGTTAGATATAATATCGTCCCCATATCATTGTGATCTAAACCAAGTCCTACGTTTTTTAATCCAAGACCTCTTTGATGCAAATAATTTTTGCTCGCACGGTATATTCCCAGGGCCGATCCTAGGGTGTCGGCCGCCCGCGTGCAAAGACCTATTATGCCGCCCCTCTAAAGAATTTTTCCTATTTTGAGTAATACTTAACATTGACGTTATAAACTCATCTACATGTACATTAGAGTAAAAAGTTAAACATTAATAAAAATGCAAACTACAAATAAAATTTTACGGGAAAGACTTTATTTTTGGGCCAGCTAATATGTTATATTAGCGACACCTTTATTTCTTTTTACTTTAACAAAATAATAAACCAACAAAAATAGACATTTTATAATTGGAAATGTAAAACAACAGTATTTACCAGAAAATATAAAATAACAAAAAGTAGGTACTAAAGCATAAATCTCGCGAAACGAAAAGTATATAAATCATTCCTTCCTCGACGAAGATTACCTAATAATTAACTATAAAATAATTTTTCTGGCTTTCTGAGAAGCAAATTTGTCAATAATTGCGGTGAGATTAATTTTTTCAGAGATTTCGGATTCAATAGAGATGATGGCCAAATCTGAAAGTCTTTCTTGTGTCATATTATTTCGCAAGTAATTTTTAATAATTTTTAATTTACTGAATCTTCTTTCACCTAAAGCCACAGAAACAGGTAAGGTTAAAAAAATTCATATTGCTAGAGCAAAATTTGGAAAACAGGTAATGAGATCATTTTTGACTAAAATTTCTAATATCTTAATTGGCTGTTTTTTACCTGGAAAAATATCCTTAAATGAAGTTATTTCATTAAAGAGTTGTATACCGTCTATATCTTTCACAATAGTTCCTTCCTCCTGTACCTGTAACTTAATATCTAAGTCCATGGAAGCTTTCATAAGGTCATCCTTAGAAATGGTGTGAAACTCATACAGAAAGCAGAATATTGAATAGCACTCAGATAATAAGGTAAATCTTTCATTTATCGAAGAGATCGCGTAATCAAGAACTGCAAAATAGAAAGCAATCTTGAATTGCAGGAAGGGATTTAATACTGGTTCATCACTGCCCTCGTAATCAAATAAACGAACTTTTTTTCTTAGCTTCGAGATGGAAAATTCGGGATCAATACCTAAATCTCTAGCAAGTGTTGTTGCTGAATCGACAAATATTTTAAAATTATCGTCAGATCTTTGGGAAGCTAAATATTTTTTAAGATTATCTAAGCCTTTAATGCATTCCGCGATGTTTAATTTAGGATTTTGAAGCAATTTACTCAATAAATCAATTCTTGATAATAAATCATGCCAAATTAAAATTGAACACAAAAACTTAAATGTTTCAAGACTTTTAATAGTTTGATAAATGTTACTTTATTTTTATTTCGAGAAATTCGTAAAAAGTTTTTCTTGAATGACAGAACTATTTGCGGCCTACGGCCGCCCCTTGTCTTGGCCGCCCGCGTGCGGTGCACGCGCTGCACACCTGCTAGGATCGGCCCTGTATATTCCCTTTTGTGAGAGAAAGATGGGGAGATTCTTGATATTGGAGGGGGGGAGCAATTTTGCTTTATGTCACTGTTATTTCGGTTTCTCGTCACTCACATAATTCTAAATCAGAAAAAGATGTCAAGTTCAAATAACCCAGCGGCAAAGCCGGTAACTCACTGTAAACTGTAACCCATTAAAACAAAATAACGACCGTTCTTTTAAAACTATATCAAAGTGGTACTTTGAAGGAGTTAAAGCACAGCGTCTTTGCGCGGCTGAACCCTAATGAGCATAAGTAGATATGTATCTAATGATGACTTTAACTACCTACAATTAAACTATTATAATACGTCTTTACCAGAAACCCTTCTATTATTGTAAACAACATATAAAGGTAAATTTACCATTTGTTCGAAATCTATTATGAATCATTAATATTAATAAATGAACAAATATCAACTTGAGTCTTTTTAATGAAATGTGTGGCCTGAGATTCAAGCAAGTGTTAATTAAATTTTAACCATTTGCCGGTATTTATCTTTAGGAATTTTTACGAGTACGTTTATTTGCATCTCACATGTACGCGTTTAGTTTGTGGTATTTCCTAGTGTGTAATCATGATTATCGCGTCATGAAATATTAAAATTTTCTGATAGAAAAGTTATTAGTGAAATAAGGAAGCAGAAATATTAAAATAAATTATCTCTTAAAAAATCTGCGCCAATACAGAGTAGTTTAAATTTTCTTATTTTTAATAAACAGTAGGTATTTTTTTCTCCTCCCTATATTTTAAACAACGCATGGTGATACTGGTTTGAAGGAAGTACGTAACAATTACCAACCAAAAAGGTATCGATTGCCCTTGACGACGGGTTGTAAGTCAACTTACCACCATTGGGTGGTATTAATTTATGCCATATAAAAACAATGATTTATAAAAATTGAGTAATATAGTAAGCGATATGAATATTAATAGTGCAATTATTACAATTATGAACATTATTTACAAAATTTGGATAAATTTTTTCACGTTTTTTTCTCAATTTGTATAAAATGATCTCTAACCAAGTTTATTGTTACTCTTAAAGTACTGCAGGATACTTCTGGCTTCGTTATATTGTATACAATTTTATTTGCAACTTCCTTTTTATTGTTGACGTTCTCCGCTACATAACTTGCCGCAATAGTTACAGATTTCCATCCGCCATGTCGCTTGAGGGCATGAAGGCTAAGAAATCAACTCCAGTATTCGCTAATAAAGTGACCGACGTTCTTCCAAGGGAGTGTCCAGTATACCTACAAGTTTTGAAAGTTCCGAAATTTAGCAATTTTACTTGGAAGAGAAGAAATCGAGTTTTTTTCGACAGGCTGGTTTAAGCACTTTTCATTTTTATATCGCATGAAGAAGCGAGGATTAAAATTCGTCATGTGGGATCTTATATCAATGTAATTTCGAACTATTTTGAAATAACAAACCTTCTCATCGTCACTTTTAGTTTGGAATCAGAAATAGTAACAAATATGACTTCATGCCTTAATTCAACATTGTCCATTTTCATTGCACAGAGTTCACTAGAACGGCATGCTCCAGCAATTCCCATTATCATTACAACCTTCATGATTAAATAAATATCATCGTGGTCTTCAAACAGGAATTTATTTACATCTTCCTTGTAAAACACAATAAAGTTTTTGGGTTTAAATCCGTCATTTTTTCTTTTTTAAAATGCTCTAAGTTTAGGTTACTTGGAAATTTCTATGTTTTCCTCTATGAAAAGGGTGGACTTCAGCATGAAATATTCACACCATAAGCTTGATGAAGACCTTAATACAACAGGTTTTTCGTGAAAGTACGCCAAAAGCACGGTTTCTGAAATTGCAGTAGCAGTCTTTGTTTGGTACCATTTCTTAAAGTAGTGATACGTTGCTTCATACCTCTTCCTTGATTTTACTGGCAGCAGCGACAGACAAGTGATATTTGCTGATTCTTCTATATCCATTTGGCTGTTATGCAAATCAATTATTTCAATTTCTCTCAGTTTTTGATAATAAACTGTCAGCTGACGTTGTTAAAATAACAATGCTTATGATGCTATAGAAACCGATCAAAGCTGTCCATAATTTCATACAAAAAGTTCGAATTAAATTAATAAAAATCCAAGAATAAATTCGGCGAGGAGGAGAAAAAATGTTATATACTTCACGGGATGTAAGTATATTTACTAGTCTCGAACTTTGTTGCCAGCCCTCGCTATCAGTCGGGCGCAAAATCGTTCTCGACTAGTATATGTTAGACCCTTGCAGTATAAGTAACTATAAAACACGTTAACTGTTTTTAAAAGTAGGAAAGTTGATGAAATGTAGCATACTATCAGTACAGAAAAAATATGTTTTCCAAATATGCAATTACGAAATTGTTTTAATTGCAGCAGATGCTGTAAACATTTTTTATTAAATTTTATGAGCAACGTTAGCATTTAGCTATTACGTATTTTTTAAATATACAGCATGTCTAAAAAATAAGTAATTAATTGCTTACATGACCAAAAACTAAAAGCTGAAAACAGTACTCCGTAAATATTTTATTATATTTTTATTTTATAATTTTAAAGGGAAAGAAATAAGACACTTAAGGTTGCATTCTCAACGTCATTCAATCTATTGCCAACCTATAACCTATTTCGCGTTGATTTTTTGAGTTTATTATTTTAAAAACTAACATTTAAAGAAAATCAATATCGTCGGTACAGGGTTTTTCCGTATATTTTGGAGCACCCCTGGAGCTTTTATTTGAAGACCTAGAAAAAACTTTAAATTACCAAAGTTGCATGATTTCTCCTGAACTGTCAGAATTTGTTATCGGACAAAACAAATGAACATCGTAAATTTGTTTAATAATGCCAATGTCGATTTTTTTAAATGGAACACCCTGTATATTAATTTTTTTTTAACTCCTCACTCTTTTCTGATTTCAAATATGTATATATGTTATATGTTTACTTGAGTCATTTAGGCAAAATTTCATTTCAAAATATTGCGATTTATTAATAATTATTGAATTTTTCATCTTTAGAGTAACCCATTATACCAAGACAAGACCATTCAAGGTATGAAATATTATTTTTGAGACATGTCAGTTGCCATAAGCGATTAATAACAACCAAATTGTTTCTCAGGGCAATCTAGATTTTCTAATCCGCAATATTTTGAAATGAAATTTTGCCTAAACGACTAAAGTAAACATATAACATATATACATATTTGAAATCAGAAAAGAGTGAGGAGTTAAAAAAAAAATAATATACAGGGTGTTCCATTTTAAAAAATCGACATTGGCATTATTTAACAAATTTACGATGTTCATTTGTTTTGTCCGATAACAAATTCTGACAGTTCAGGAGAAATCATGCAACTTTGGTAATTTAAAGTTTTTCTAGGTCTTTAAATAAAAGCTCCAGGGGTGCTCCAAAATATACGGAAAAACCCTGTACATTATTTAGGTAGTATCTGATATATTACAAAAATATCAATTTATTTCATTGCTAATTTTGGGAGAATTGTATAGTGAAAGAACAATGAGTGACAATGACATAATAATATAAAAAAAAATCTTAACCGATATTTTTCGCCATACAATTCTCCTAAAATAAGTTATGAAATTCCTTGATATTTATTAAATATGTCAATTATTACCTATAGAATATAAAGTCGATACTGATTTTCTTTAAATTTTGTATAAAAGCTAGAAAACATAAATAAATCTACGCGAAATAGGTTATAGGTTGGCAAGCATGTTGATACTCCCACCTTAAGTCTTCCCCCACTGATATAAATATTAAGGTAAAAAGTTTTAAAGGGTAAATTCTCAACATGTTTCAAATGTATAAACATTCATCTTCGGGAGAATAGAGAAAAAGAAAAAAGGGAATACAAAAGGTGCAAACAGTCCTAACGGAGCTCCAAGATGATAAGATCTAGGCTACGACCTAAGGTATTTGAAGAACCTTAAGCATTAGCTATAAAAAGGTAATGACAAACTTAACATTAAACCAGTCTGTGCATCAATAATAAAATTGTTATTAAAGAGTTCTAAAGAAACTAACTGTAGTAAAGAAACTTCCGAAATCAACCAGAATAAGAAAGAGAAAGAGTCAATTATATTAACCCAGAAGAAAAGTCAGATAAAATTAAAAGCACACAATAGTGACCCAGCATTATAAGATCAGTACAGTATATACGCTTGTCCTGAAAACGTAAAAATTGTAGGTTATGATAAGTTTTTAATATTAAAAGAAAAAAAAAGAGTTTTACAAAAATCTGTTCATCCCATTATTTTTAATTTCCTTGAAAAGAACGTATTGTATTCACAATTAGATGTCCTCATATCTAGACGTTTTAGGATCCCTAAATCACTAAACACTTATTTTTCATTTCAATCAGGCTGTCCGTCTGTATAGTATATTATGGATTGTATTGGTACTGCTAAAAACCGGGTAGTATAGTTTGAGTGTGCTAAGTAAACGGTGAGTATCAGAAAAAATTTCGCGCTTTTTCAATTTCGAAGCCGTGTGAGAGTGATTGGCGCTCGTGGTGTGATTGCCATGATGACATATCGAATGGACAACCAGCGTTTGACCGACCGTTCTTGTTGACAATGTTCGCCGATGTGGAATCGGGCCAAAGCGCGGCTGTGAATTGTTCTTTCTGTTGGGCCTTAGTACCGCTTATATATCATATAAATAAAAAGGAGAGTACTATTGTACATTGGCTAATTTACATATTTACACTTGAAAATAAAAAATGGGGTTTCTTGTCTATTCGCCTGTTGAAGTTTAAAAAATTTAGTTTGCAATAGAGCGGAAACCGAAACGAACAACCTTGGTTTTTATATTTTATCTTTATTAATTGAATTTATGTTATTAATTTATCAATCAAGTTATCAATCCGCTAATCAGTAGATCAATCAAACAATTAATCATCAATAATTTAATTATATAAACTTCTTTTATAAAATTGTAAATACATGACGTAACTCATAACTAATACCTTAATTAAAGCATGGAAAGCACATAGAAAATTTAAAGACGTGATAAACACTTTAACAAGTAAGCATATTAAAATAACATGTTAATTTTAGGTTATGTTTTCTTTTCTAGGTAATTGACCTCAACAGAAATGTAAAAATATTTTCTTTTTGATTCAGCTTATTTGTTAAACTCTTGATAGTCATAATACCACTAGATACGTACAAGGTGAGGAGTAAATACAAATATTTTTTAATATGGCGGACTTGAGAACCTATACATCTCTTCATTAAAGTTAAAATAGAAATATTGTCGGATATGGATTGGTATCTTAAGGTTGGATTACTCATCTTGTACTTCGCTGTGGTGCTAAGACTCTTAGTGGGTAATAAGAGGTGTAGTGGAAATATAGTGTATAGAACAAGGACAAGGATATTTCTTTCGCAGGAGGAGACGGTAAATGAATGTTGATAAAAAATAATTGTTTGTTATTGGTTGGGATAAAAGATTCCTCTTTGAATAGTACATCCAGGGAAATTCTTTCTTTTATTTACGTGCAAAATTCTTGCTGACAGAGCAAAACGGAACCCCTTTTTCCAGTTGAAAAGGGTTGCAAACTGTATGAAAACTCGAAGGATTACTTACTCAGATAGTTGTAACAATTGTTTAAGCGTAAGGGTAACCTCTGCCCGTTTGTCTATACAGTTTGAAGTCAAGATTAAATTCAACAATTTTTGAAGTCATGAAGAGTACTGCACCAGAACCAATCTATATTGCTCCAATTGCGTAAGTGTTCTTTGAATAATTTATTTAACTGTTTATTTGTAAATTTTGTATAATTCTCATTTTCGTCAGAGTTGTCCATTAAGCGGAAATCGTTTCTTTAAACTTGCTGGAGTAACACCTTCCTAAAGTGAGTATAAGGGGACAATCTCTCTCCTTATTAAAGAACTATTTAAATTCGCCATTTTATACCCGTAAGTCGTTAATTTATATTTTATTCGCATTATTTACTGTAATTTTTCATTCTCTCATTGCTTTGCTATTTATCAAATACATCTCTTAAAAACCCTTACTGTTTCAGTGATTAGATAGCGCACCATAGGGGCCCAGTAAATAATAAACACTCTCAATAGAAAATTTAAATTTAAATTTAATTTAAATATTGTAGCTTTATGAACAACCGCTGACAATACAATAATCTACTAATCTAGCTCAATCTTAACAATAACTCAAACTAAAAAATAAAAAATACATATTATAGTTTAAAAATAACTAAAAAACACGCTTTAATAATAATTAATCAAACTAAAAAGCGGAAAATAAATATAGTTTAAAATATTTCTTGAAATTCTTAATATAGGCAAAAAATAATAATGAACGATAAACATTAGTATTAAGTATAGTGAAAAAAAACCGTGGGGCGCTTTGTGCTATATTTTTCGTATATCGAGCACTTCACGCTTTTTTCACAATAATACTAATATTTATCGTTCATTATTATTTTCTGCCTATACGTATAAAGAATTTCAAGAGTTATTTTAAACTATATTTATTTTCCGCTTTTTAATTTGATTAATTATTAAAGCACGTTTTTTAGTTTTTTAAACTATATTTATTTTATTATTATTATTAAAAAGTGACGGCAAAAATTTATATTAAAATTATCGATAAAGACAATTTTAATCTCTTATTTAATAATAAGGCTTACGACTACAATTTTTTTTAAATCATTTGTGAAATGATTTTTACAGAAACCCGTGTTTCCTTTAAGATTTTTCCAAATCATAATAGATTAAAAGACAGACAATTTTCAATCGTTAGCCGTTGCTTACATTTGCTATTGTCGAATATAATGGTAAAACGCGATCACTTTTTGGTGTTAAACACGACGTACAATGTAAATTATGTGATACTATTTGACATGCCCATGATTGATTTGATTTTAAAAAATTTATTAAATAATGTACCCATTGCAATTTGCTATATTCTATTTTTATACCTATACAATACATACATAAGTACCTACGTATTTCCTGCTATCTTAATTGGAATCGTGATTTTGCAAATCAGATGGGCGAAAGTCGATATATCAGTTTTTTTAAGATCACCTTTCTTAGAGAAATTGTAGTATGAAAAATTAGCCAATGTTAACTTTGATGGCATCAACCTCTATTTAAATTATTATAAATACCTATTGCATGATGATTTTGGAACTCAAGTATTGAACTTTTTTTCCAAAACCATCAGTATTCTATACTCATTCCGAGTAGGGAAGAGTGGGAAGGCAATCAGAATATAACGAAAACAGATCACGCAATCTTCACAGACGGTTCAAAGATGGACGTTGGTGTGGGAGCCGGGGTCTTTTCCGAAAGCTTACAAATACAGAAATCGTATAGACTCCCCAACTATTGTAGTATTTTTCAGGCGGAAGTACTGGCAGTAGAGAAGGCGGTCAATATCCTGCAGGAACACCTTGGCTTGGGAGTAGCCTCGTCAATCACCATCTTCAGTGATAGTCAGGCGGCGATTAAGGCAATCTGTTCCAGCAGCGTCAAATCAAAGCTCGTAAAGCGATGCCGCAACAATCTATGCACACTTGGCAACCAACATCGGGTTATTCTGTGCTGGGTTCCTGGACACTCCAAAATAGATGGCAACGAGGCTGCCGATGCGCTCGCAAGAGAGGGCGCAGGCATGCCAGCTGATCTAGCAGACAATACAGTGAACAAACCACTGGGATTGGTCAAAGAGGAGATTGACTACACGGCCAAGCAGCTTGCACAGAACAGATGGACAGGGTTGACAACCTGTAGTACATCCAGGCAACTGTGGCCCACATTCGATAAAAAGAGAACCGCAGAGCTATTGAGACACAGTCGAAAAGACGTGAGAAATATTACTGCGGTTGTTACCGGACATTGCCTCTTCGGTAGACATGCCGAACTTATGCAAATACCTACTAACGACTTCTGCAGAAGCTGCAGAGATGAGGAAGAGGAAGAAAGTATTCAACATTTTCTGTGTGAATGCCCTGGCCTCGCAAGAAGGAGGTTCACTACTCTGGGTGAATCATCTTTCGATAGCCTGGAGGAACTAAACAACTTACAACTTGGACGGCTGAGCAGATTTCTGAACAGTAGTGGCTGGTTTGAATGAGTTGTTAAAATCCTTCCGCGGTTACGTCGCATAAACCATCAGTGATCTGATGAAGGTGGGTTCTACGGAACACGTGTGGTATCACAACGGACCTAATCAGGACTACGTGAGACCGTTTGGTCAGAACCAAGGGTCTGCCACTCTTACCTAACCTAACCTAACCTACGTATTTCCTGCTATCTTAATTGGAATCGTGATTTTGCAAATCAGATGGGCGAAAGTCGATATATCAGTTTTTTTAAGATCACCTTTCTTAGAGAAATTGTAGTATGAAAAATTAGCCAATGTTAACTTTGATGGCATCAACCTCTATTTAAATTATTATAAATACCTATTGCATGATGATTTTGGAACTCAAGTATTGAACTTTTTTTCCAAAACCATCAAGAAAAACTTGCAAGTAAAGCCATCTACGATGTGCACAACGTAATTGAGGGATTTATTTATTTTTTGCACGGCAGATAGAGGTAAACGATCGTCAGCTGATTGCTATTTTTTACAATGTATTTGCTAGTTTAATGCGATGCGAATATTTTGTTAACCGTTTAAAACCTAGATTACCTAAATAGTACTTAAACTAGGGACTACGTAAGAGTTACAAATAATTTTTCGTTTATTAAACAATATCGTTTTTCTTTTCGGGTAATCTCGAAACACATTATAAATTAACGTGTAATGAAAAGCAAATAATTGTGGCATATCGGACAAGTGTGTAACTGTTTTTTATATTGAAATACACAGGGATCCAAACACAATGGATACCTTGGGGTTGGTTGACCACGACGGCCGTTTCGTCCTTGTTAGGAATCTACGGGCAGCCATAACCCAAGCAATCGCGACAATAGCGGTAAGATGTATTAAAAGCCTTTTACAAAAGCAAAGCGTCCATCAATGCACCGTAGCGCCATCCCAGCGGAATTAACTCCAATATAAAAGGCAGTCACACTGGTAATAATCGAAAGGTAGACAACTAAATAAACCACGAAGTGCATCACAATCCAGTATAGGGAGCGCTATTTGCGAACAAACCCCGACAACAACGGTAAGGTGTATACAAAAGAAATTGCCGGCGTTGCTCTGTTTCTAATCTGCAAAACGGCAGATGTTTCGGTGAAAACGCAAATAGCGTTCCCTATACTGGATTGTGATGCACTTCGTGGTTTATTTAGTTGTCTACCTTTCGATTATTACCAGTGTGACTGCCTTTTATATTGCAGTTAATTCCGCTGGGATGGCGCTACGGTGCATTGATGGACGCTTTGCTTTTGTAAAAGGCTTTTAATACATCTTACCGCTATTGTCGGGATTGCTTGGGTTATGGCTGCCTGTAGAGTCCTAACAAGGACGAAACGGCCGTCGTGGTCTACCAACCCCAGGGTATCCATTGTGTTTGGATCCCGGTGTATTTCAATATAAAAAACAGTTACACACTTGTCCGATATGCCACAATATTCGCTTTTAATTATTTTCGCGGACAATATATTATCTTCATTACGTATGATGTTTAGTCTAAATATTTTGTCATAAATTAGAAGAAAATGTTGATTCTAAAAATATACTAATACTTATATTAATGATATTTTAAATGATAAACATTAGTGTCACATGTAATATTGAAAAAAATGGTATAATTATTTTAATATAAAATTTACACAATAAAATACAAATTTCTCTTTTTGATTCTCCGAAATATTGGATCAGTTAGTAGACAATAAACCACTAGCACTCGTAAAAGTGTTAAGGTGTCGACAATAATTAATAAATTAAAAAATTGTGTACCTACCTATTTTTATAGGGCACCGGCGGCACCGGAAGCATACCTATATAGTTTATTGTATATATTTATACAGTAAGGAAGCGAAATGCCCAATATTTTATTGAATCTCCACAAAGCTAATGCTGTTGAAAACAATATTATTCATGTGATAGGCATCTTCGTAAACTAAGGTACCGGATCAATCTGAGTACACATTCGCACAATTTCATTCTGGTTTAATATGTCAACGTTCTTTTCAAGCATCGATATGTCTACCATATTAGGATCCAGAAAGTTGTCACAAAATAATTTTAAAAAGAACAAGACACCCTTGTACAATTCTATAAAGTTAACGTTTTGCAATAACTGGTAAGTACGGAAAATAATTTTTTTAAACATTAATATGAATATTAAGGGATTTCTATGGTTTTTATACTGTGCGAGAAAAAATTATTTGCATCAAAGAGGGCCTTGCATCTAAGGACGTAATGCTTAGCCGTAGAGTTTAATACCTGTTGGGTGTCAATAACTACCTGAAATAACTTTCAGTTAAGGTAATCAATCAGTTATTCCGTCATCTTTGACAGTCGTTACAAGTAATTTGATTCATCGCTAATTTTTCCAATTTCTTGAACAATTCACACAATGGGCTTTACGGAACAGTACAAAGCATTCATTGTTGAAGCGTATTTTCGAAACGCGGTTAGAGTAAATGGTGATTGACAATACAATCCGGGTTTGTGCATGGACGATTTTCAGGAACATTTTCCTAACGTTGCTTTTATTGCTGGGGAGTTTTATCATTGCCTGAAAAGAACCGTGGCTGTATTTAGGGAAACAGGTTCTATACAACACAAAAAAGGAGCAGGAAGACCATCTGTAAGAATAAAAGAACTTGTTGCAAACGTTAGTGAAATAATGCAAATTACGCCAACAAATTGTCTAAAACGCCTGTCCGAAGAAGTGGGAAGATTTTATGGAACATGCAGGACTATTCTTAAGAAGCAGCAAAATTTATTTCCTTATAAAGTGCAAGTATTCCAAGAAATACAAGCCGCAAATTTTGAAAGACGCAGGAATTACTCTCAATTCTTTGATGCAAATAATTTTTGCTCGCACGGTATTTTTATAAAAATACCAAATACTGTGTTTTTTGTAGGTAGTTGTATTTTACGTCCTAGGAAAGAATAACCTGTTAGATATTGGTCCAAACTGGTTGAATCTTTAATTTCACATTGTTATTCAAAAATGTTTTTAGCTGGGTATAACAATGCTTAAAAATAAATTTTTGGGGACTCCTTAAATTAGGTGGCAAGATTCTCACTTTCGATTTTACCGCATTATAAATTGTCTTCGCCGCTTATTTCCTAACCTAATGTGCGAAACACCTTGTGTGTTTTATCATTTATACACGCTTTAGATGTAGATTTGTTTGTTTCTATCTATGCTAAACAACGGCTTTCGTAATTGCCTAACCACCTTATTTAGGTTCTAATAGACGCAATTATTTATCCTCGCAAGATGATAACGATTTTACTGCTCTTTTAAAAAATCGCGCAGTGTCTATGGAAACGCATTAGATTGCCTAATTTATTTTGCAAATTTATTTTTTACTCTTGCTAATATCAACTTGTATAGTATAATTATAACTGATGGAACATAACGGATGACTTCAAATTTGTATTTTCTTTACAGAGTACTTATACGCTTGAAAGTACCAATGCATTTTTTGTCAAAATATACAATACAAAAAAGGAGCAGGAAGACCATCTGTGAGAACAGAAAAACTTGTTGCAAACGTTCGTGAAATAATGCAAAATACGCCAACAAATTGTATAAGACGCCTGTCCCAAGAAGTAGGAAGATCGTATGGAACATGCAGGACTATTCTTAAGAAGCAGCTAAATTTATTTCCTTATAAAGTGCAAGTATTCCAAGAAATACAAGCCGTAGATTTTGAAAGATGCAGAAATTACTGCAGGAATTTATGCTTGGAGCATGGCGGTGGCCAATTTCAACAATTTAGGTAATTATTTTTCTTTTTCTTTCTGTATATTATTACTTTGTTAATTTTGTAAACAACATAAATAAGTTTGTATATTTGTCTACTTATTTTGATACTCATTAGTTTGGCATATCATGCCATAATATGAATTTGACAAAATTTTAACCTAGATTTGGTTAGATATATCGTCCCCATATCATTGTGATATAAACCAAGCCCTACGTTTTTTAATCCAAGCCCTCTTTGATGCAAATAATTTTTGCTCGCACGGTAGGTCATACTATAGGTTTATTACTAGGTATTAAAAAATTAATAAAAAATATACCAATATTTTTATTTAAACCATCATTAGATTTGACATAAGTTTTTTATTTTGTTTTCTAGCTAATAACTCTTAAATGATAACGGAGGCAAACTTGATGTTTTGTCCAAAATAAAAAGCTCGAATTTTATCTTAATTAAAAACTCTGATAGAATCATCACTACAAACATCGAAAACCGATACCCTGTACATACTGCATATTATTGGCGTTCTTTGGAAAACTCATTTTGAGTCTCATTTTATGACATTCATAGTTTCTTGTAAAAATAAATATATTACACAATTTTTAAGAAAATGGGTAACAGCCGAAGGCCCCATAATATTCGCGTATCAAAAATCATTGAATAAAATAGATTTTTTTGAGTAAAAATATCCAAAAATAATTTCTGGTTTGTTTCCATTGACGATAAAAGCTTTTTTATAACAAGAATATATATTAAGGAATCTTACAATCTTACAATAAATTATTGGCCACACATTTTTTTTATATGCTAATAACATTCGATTCCTAGCATCGTCACCATATCATATAATCTATGTTAACATAATATGTTTTAATTATTACTTTTAGAGTTCAATAGTCGATAAAGTAAGAAACCTTCTCCATTTTGCCCGACTGCTTGTTAGATTCCATTAAAAAGGTAATGTCTGGCATCAGCTTCTAAAATTTTTGACAAGGGCACGAGTTGCCGCATATAAAAAAATAATGTTGGAGTTTTTCGGCCTTAAATGTTATTTTTGGCTATTTATCATAAACGAGATCTGCATGTACCAACCGGAAGAAGCTTCTCATTTAATTAGGGATGTTTTATGGCTGGTCATTGGAAAAAGTAAAATATGCATTTTCCTACGATCGTGGGGAAAAGTTACTTTTCGGCACGATTTATCGTGCGGAAAGTACCACTTTTCCGCACAATTTCAAAAATAATGCGGTAAAGTAAAAAATATGCGGGAAAGTAAAATCGCGCGGAAAAGTGGTACTTTCCGCACGATAAATCGTGCCGTAAAGTAACTTTTCCCCACGATTTGTTAAATTAATGAATACCTTATCTAAAACACTCAATAAAGTGAAATACTTTTTGCCAGAAGCTCAATAGTTTTTGTAATTATGGTATATTATTACGAACCTAATTGACGTTTATCTGAGAACTATATCGATCGTAGGAAAACTTTTGTACCTAACACATGCGGAAAGTGTCTTTTCAGCCCTTGCCGCTTGCCCGAACTCCGCTTCGCGCCGTTCGTGCAACTGCCGTCGCCTGCGGAAAAGTACCACTTTCCGCACTTGTTAGGTAAATAACTATTTCCCCTCTTTTCTTTATCAAATCTCACCATTCCCATCATCAAATAGGTCATAAAACAAACCTTATTAAAAAATAAACATTTTTCTTGGTTCATTTCGATGTTACTTCTTGTTCACGGGTTATCTCCAAAACAAGACTTTTTTTTAATTTAAACTACCCCCTTAATACAGAGTGTCCAGTAAGGATATGGCATACTATCGGGAGCATATAGGGGAGGTAAAAATAACTTATATGCATGTCAGCATATTCGCTATAGGAATAATTCTCCATTAGTTAAGTCGTATGTACTCACTCAATCAGACAATTTTGAAAACTGTCATTTACACATTGTCAACGATATAAAAACGACTGGTCTTATATTATTGTAGTAATATGATTTATTATTTTATTAACGTGATATACAGAAACCTTATATTTCTCGAAAACCGCTAATTCCATCGAGACAAATGTAGAGTACCTTTTTTAAATAAAAATAACTAAAGTATTTAAAAAAATCAATTTTTAGCTCTGTAAAATGACACGTGTCAAAATTTTGGCTCAACGAGTGTGGTGGCAAGTCTTTTCCTGACTTTCCTGACAATGTAAAATATCTAATGTAGTACGGTTTTAAGAGTGTCTATGGCCTACACAAAATACTAAAATTTCATTAAATTATACGTGTCGGTTCAAAAGTTAGAGCCGAAAAGGTAAGCCCCTGGGTACCTCTGTGGGGCCCTGTATCTCCGTTAAGGGGCACTTTAGGTTTTTTTTTTATATGACATAGTAGAGTTATTTTAACCTCCCTATACGCTCCCGAGAGACACCCTGTCTGTATATTTGTAAATTTCTGAGGTTCCGCTTGTTACCATTTTTTTTTAAATCGGCGAGGATCTGATTCATCAAAAGAAATGGCAAAATTTAATATCTTGAGGCTCAGCAATGCTAAATTATTGTTAGTGGGCCACCCTAAATTTTTTTAATTTACAGAATAAGCTTATCAAAAAGGCCAAACTTGTTTTTATTTCTATATAAGCAATAAAATTCTTTTACACTGGAAACAGTTCGTCCTTTAACATTTTAATTATATTTTAAAACATTTGTCCAACCAGTTATTATAATATAACAACTATTGCATGTGCTCAAGTTGAAATTACATAATAGATATAAAATAACCCGCTAAGAAAATGTTAAGGACAATTTACATTGATGTTGGAAGCATCTCTCATTAAAAACAAAACAATTAGTTAGACATTCTATTACTGCTGATAAATAAAATATATTTTTTGGTTGTTAAGTGTGGTGTATTTCTAGGTTAAAGGTTACTTAATCGATGTCATTGGTAACTCATATTGACTAATCAATAGCCAGTTTTTATTTAAGTTTATATTTTAACCATTATGCCATGAAATAGGCTTAGTTAATACTTGATCCGCATATATATTTTATATTCCTGCATCGAGGAAAAATCTGTAAAGGAACTCACCGCTTATTATAAGACTGTGCTCTTATTTTAATAAATATTGCGGATACATTGACATATACAGTGTCACCAGTAAAGTCCGCATCATATGGGATTTTTTTTTATTATTAGCTTAATTCAAAATTTGACTTTGGCATCAAGTTGTGCTTCGATCGAGATGAAAATTAAGCAAAAAAATAGTAGTCACGTGATTCGCATTGTCTGTCAAATTTTAATTTTTTCCAAAAAATAATTCAATGTCGAAAAAAGTTATTAGAAAAAGTTTTTTTAACGCAGTTTCTAGCCCACATGCAAAGTTTCAGCTGCATAAGATTTTGATTTTTTACCAATATTTTGTCAATTGCATCACTTTTGCAAAATAAGACTCAACGCAACCTACATAAAACTTCTTAGTTTTGACAATGCTTTATTTCAGATATATTTTCTTTAAAGTAGCGCCATATTAAATGTGTGGTTTTCCACAAAATCAAAATTGGGCTATTAAAATTTGGTCGCATGTGATGCAAAGTTTATTTGTTTTTGACCCTGTATAAGTATAAGTGTATTAACTTCATAAAATAAGTATTTTTGAAAACGTAGTTTGTGCCTGAGCGTTTTTTCGTTATTTGATGTTGGTAACATTTAAATGTTTTATCTACAACCATTTAATAATAGGTGCATAATGCCGGCCTTTGTGAATTACGAGAAAACCCATTTTTTGCAGAGGAAAAATAGCTTGATAACCTACTTTTTTATTCTGTGTGGATAACAGTCATGTATGTTGGTTGCATAAATCTATAAATCAATCTTTTGTAGATGCTTCAAGCTATCATTTTCTGCCAAATCCTATCCAAAATTCAATCTACTAACCTTCCAACGTCGATTTTAACTTCAACTTTATTTGAATTTTCCATCTTCCCTATACTAAATTGCAATGCCGTGACGTAAAATCACGTCTTTTGAAATTCGAAAAAAAGTAGCAAAATCGCCCGAATTTCCGAACGCTCTGTAACGTATTCCGTCCAATTTCAAATCTCATATCGCTAAAATAACTTTAGAATCTCGTGGTGAAAATGGGTCAGTAAATCAAAAAATGACAGTTCGCAAAATAATTCTTGTTGTCCAGAGGCTACTATGATAAAAAATACTATTACCAACATAAAATTTAGACATAAAAATTTACAAAATTTGAATGATTTATTTTCTTTTCAAATATGCGTTTTTGTTGAAAAAACTACAAATTAGAAAAAATAGTATAACGTACGTGTTATATAAAGCAGTTTTAAGCACTTGTCCCGTTATAAAACTCGCCGCAAGCGGCTCGTTTTTAACATGGGCGCGTGCTATAAAATGATGCTTTATAAATCGTGTACGTTAATATATATTATACTATTACATATTTGATATAAGGTAGTTAGTTATTTGCATTATATTACCTTCTAAATAATTCAGGAGATTTATTGGAAAAGACAAAAAATTACAATGAAGTCTAAAAAGTTATTCAAATTTTTAAAATAAAACTTGCAAAATTTTTGCTAGAATAACTAACATTAATTATTATATAACATAAAAAAATAATATAACAATGAGTTAAAATAAACCATTGACATTTAAATGGTTATTGTTATTTAATTTAGAAAAACCCAGGAGGATACGTATACTAAATAACTTGATTCACCAATATTTCATAACATATTACTTAAGAAATACCAAAAATATTAAAAACTCCAAAAATATTTAAACATTAATATCCTCTACCCACGCGTAACCAAGTAAAAATATGATAATGAACGAGCCAAAAGCAACGCACCAAATAAAAAATTGACCATATTTTGTTATGTGTGGTCATAATAACATTTACATAATACTATCAGGGTAATAATTGTGTAAAATGCAGGTTAAATATGTTTTTAACTGCACAAATGCACCAAAAATTATGTTTTAATTTACTCACTGGAACTAATCTAGCTAAAATTTCTGTTCTAAAATACAAATATCGTATTTTTGGTCACCATTAATATCTGATACGCTACTGAAACTTTTCATCTTAGTAAATAATGTTTATGATAACCACCTACAAAAATTATAGAGTATTTCTTAGGTCATTTCCAGAAATATTTTTAAAAACTGAAAATTGATTACTGTACAGGGTGATCGCATATAATGTTACCCCCCCTTTCTTTGTTTCGCAATTAAGAAAAAACTGTTAAATACAAAAGTGGTAGGATTTAGTGTAAACTTATTGCAAAATATATCTTCGTAGATACAGGGTGTTGCATAAAAGCGTGACAGATCAAAGTAATATTTTTTTAACTGGAATACCCTGTATATTGTTGCATTATTGGATTCTACGGACGATTCTAAACATAATTTATATATAATGTTTCACGAAAAATGGATACGACTTAATGACTGCAGTAAAACTACCTGGGGCGATCCCATTATTTATGACCGTTTGGTATAATTATTTGAAAGGACCGGATTGTAAGAATTATAATTATTGTAAATAAAGGCACATCAGGTAGGTTGGGTTGCTTAATTAATATTTTCCTCAAGGACCGCTCTCTGCAAGTGGCGATTGACGGGTTTCTCTCAGACACCTTCACCATCAATGCTGGTGTTCCTCAAGGGTCCATATTATCTCCCACTCTCTTCTTACTGTACATTAACGACCTTCTAGCGAAAACAGAAAATCCATTATATTGCTTTGCTGACGACAGCACACTTATCTCATCTTTTACTTTGAAACCTCAAACATCGGCTACTGACGCACATCTTCGCAGACAACATGAGGTATCACGCCTCAATAAAGACCTGGAAGAAATTTTGTCTTGGGGTGACAGTAACCAAGTCGAATTTAACGCTCAAAAAACTCAGGCTGCAGTTTTCTCTAAGAAGGTCAACATTGCAGAACCCGATATCGTTATGGCAGGACACGCAATTCCACTGACTTCGTCTATTAATTTGCTGGGTGTCAACCTGGGAGGAAATATGTCTTGGCATAATCACGTAGTGGCAATCGCCAGGGCAGCTTCTCAGAAGCTCGGTATACTTTTCCGTACCAAGAAATTGTATACACCTCAACAACTTTTGACACTTTATAAAGCCCAGATTCGACCATCACTGGAATACTGCTCTCATATCTGGAGTTCTGCACCGAAGCATACCCTTCGGTTGTTGGATTCCATCCAAAGGAGAGCCGTTCGTCTAATCGGCGACCACGAGCTGACTAAGAACCTCGACAGCTTAGAACATCGAAGACAGGTTGGTGATTTGACTCTCTTCTACAGATATTTTCATGGCAAGTGTTCGACAGATATTGCCCGCTCGATTCCACCTAGAGTAATGCATAGCAGAAACACACGACGAACCACTGCCGCCCATCCCTATGTGGTTCAACTTAGTACACCCCGAACATCATTGTTTCAGAACTCTTTCATTTGGAGGACGTCATCTTTGTGGAACGGCCTTTCTGAGACCGTGTTTCCAACCGAATATAACCTCCAACGATTCAAGAAAAACGTGAATCGCTTTCTTCGCACACGCACCGCTCCCAGAGCGCCTTAAAGGATTTTCCTATAGTGCTTGTGCTCGATCATAAAAAAAAAAAAAAAAAAAAAATTTAAATACCTTTTTGTGGTAAAACTTGTTAGTTTTTATTTCTTGCTGAAAGAGGTTAGTTGTATAACCGATATTATTTTACCAAACGTATAAAAAAACAGTATGTGGCGTCCGTGGAAAAACATTGACGGTGCTTCTTCTAGTGTTGCAGCGAAGAAAATGCATTTATCTCTCCATGCTAGGGAAATTGTAATAAGAGTATATACTTCTTTACTCAACAGAGGACTTAATGCTAGTGCTGCTGCGACTAAAACGTCTGATTTGACTAAGATACCTCTGACTGCGGTGAAAAGGATCGCGTCAAATCCCATTAAATCTAGAAAGAAGCGTAAAGATGTCGGTTTCACCAAATGTTTCGACGAAAGCGACAAGGACTTGATAAGACGAAAAATCTACACCATGTACGAAGAGCAACGCGTACCTACATTAGATTCTCTGAAGCAACGGCTTACCAATGATGAAACCCAAATAAGTTGTAGCCGCACTAGCCTTTGGAGAGTTTTGTCGGAAATGGGCTTCAGATACCGCAAAATTGACAAAAGACAAGTACTCATGGAATCCCACCGTTTACAAAAATGGCATCATGAGTATATATCTTCGGTAAGGAAATACCGTTCTGAAAACCGTCCAATAATTTACCTCCACGAGACTTGGTTTGACACGCATGAAACACCATCCAAAGGCTGGTCTGATTCGTCCGATAAATGTAAAACAAAAGCTCCGTCAAATAAAGGAAAAAGAATAACCATTTTACACGCTGAGTCAGAAAACGGTTGGGTTTCAAATGCCTTGTGGCTTTCTACAAAAAACAAAGAATCTAGTGTGGACTACCATGAAGATACAACGGCCGAACTTTTTGAGGAATGGTTCAAGAATTGTCTTTTACCAAACATTCCTCAGAATAGCGTGATAGTAATGGACAATGCGAGCTATCACAGTCGCCAATTACATAAAGCTCCAAGCTCAAATAATACAAAATTGGAGATTCAGAACTACATGGCGGCGAATGATATATATTTTGAAGAAAGTTATAAAAAAAGTGATCTTTTAGATAAGTTTTAGACATTTTGTATAAAAAAAGTATATTTATGTTAAATTGTATAAATTAAATATCTACATAATTATCTACAGTCCGTCCCTTGATACTTCACTTGTTTATTGTCAAGCTCTTGTCGACACAATGGGACCGACCCAGGTAGTTTTACTGCAGTCATTAAGTCGTATCCATTTTTCGTGAAACATACTATACCACTATATATCTAAATTGAACCGTTTTCGACTTATTGATGTTTAAAAATTACTATACATGTATAAGAAAATAGGGTAAGTCAAGATGTCAAATTATAATTAATATTAATTTATTACATCATTGTCAGCTGACGAAGCTACAGTGTTAGCGAAACATGTCATTTTTCTAGTTAATATAGTAGAAATTTACAAGGCCAACTTAGTTTTACTGTATCCCATAATACTATAATTAAGTACCTACACTTATTTTGATCCGCTTAAGGTAAACCAATTGTACAGGGTGTCCCAAATTCGAGCCTCATCATGGGGATCTCGAAAACTATAAGAGATACAGCATCGGTTAAATTGTGGCAAAGTTGCGCAATTTCGTATTGAGCAATATCGCAAAAAAATATCTTAGCTATCTTTTTTAGTTTTTGAAATTTTTGCAAAAAACTAAAATTTTGAGTTTTTGTTTTTTTAAATTGCTCGACTTATTTTATCCGCTACAGAAAAACAAGCACAACATTGTTAAGGCAACTTTTTACGCTCCATATTGTGACGTTTTTAGAATTTCGTTACAACGTTTCGTTTTTGTGGAACTTTTATCAACTTTAATTTTTTAAATACGGACCTGCATTTTTTATTTTATTTTTTGATAGCCCTTCAAGCCCTGAAATAAACCATGTACCACACTTAATAATATTTAGGCGTTTTGATGTCGTTATTACATCTTCAGGAATGTGATAATTATTTTTAAATACGGCCCTGGTGTTAGTTACTTAATCTTTTTACCACATACAACATGTAAATGGATCCGGAGTTTTATACAAATAATTTACTATATTTAAGTTTTTATATAAATTGTAACAAAGTAAAAATAAAACCAAACAAAAGTTTGCTATGACAAGAACTTTTACTTGATTGTTTGGCTTAAGGTAGGAGTATCAACATGCTTGCCAACCTATAACCTATTTCGCGTAGATTTCTTTATGTTTTCTAGCTTTTATACAAAATTTAAAGAAAATCAGTATCGACTTGATATTCTCTAGGTAATAATTGACATATTTAATAAATATCAAGGAATTTCATAACTTATTTTAGGAGAATTGTATAGCGAAAAATATCGGGTAAGATTTTTTTTAACATTATTATGTCATTGTCAATCATTGTTCATTTACTATACAATTCTCCCAAAATTAGCAATGAAATAAATTGATATTTTTGTAATATATCAGATACTACCTAAATAATGTACCGACGATATTGATTTTCTTTAAATATTAGTTATTAAAATAATAAACTCAAAAAATCAACGCGAAATAGGTTATAGGTTGGCAATAGATTGAATGACGTTGAGAATTCAACCTTAAGGTTAAATTCTCAACGTCATTTTATCTATTGCCAACCTATAACCTATTTGGCGTTGCTTTTTTTAGTTTATTATTTGATTAACTAACATTTAAATAAAATCAATATCATCAATAGTTCTTGTCATAGCAAACTTTTGTTTGGTTTTATTTTTACTTTGTTACAATTTATATAAAAACTTAAATATAGTAAATTATTTGTATAAAACTCCGGATCCATTTACATGTTGTATGTGGTAAAAAGATAAAGTAACTAACACCAGGGCCGTATTTAAAAATAATTATCACATTCCTGAAGATGTAGTAATGACATTAAAACGTCTAAATATAATTAAGTGTGCTACATGGTTGAATTTAGAGCTTAAAGGGCTATCAAAAAATAAAATAAAAAATGCAGGTCCGTATTTAAAAAATTAAAGTTGATAATAGTTCCACAAAAACGAAACGTTGTAACGAAATTTTAAAAACGTCACAATATGGAGCGTAAAAAGTAGCCTTAACAATGTTGTGCTGGTTTTTCTGTAGCGGATAAAATAAGTCAAGCAATTTAAAAAAACAAAAACTCAAAATTTTAGTTTTTTGCAAAAATTTCAAAAACTAAAAAAGATAGCTCAGATATTTTTTTGCGATATTGCTCAGTACGAAATTGCGCAACTTTGCCACAATTTAACCGATGCTGTATCTCTTATAGTTTTCGAGATCCCCATGATGAGGCTCGAATTTGGGACACCCTGTACATAAAATATTTTTTTTTTAATTATTTATTTCTCGTCAGGCTTAATTTTTAAAAATGAACTTTTTGGACGAAACTTATTGCGGTGTATTGGGTTTATACAAAAAAAAGTGGCTTTAAAGAGACATACCTTGTTAGGCTTATTTTTTAAAATTAAATATTTGGCCGAAACTACTTAACTTAAACGTATGAATATTACTTAATTTATTTGTTTCGTTTTTTGGAGAGGAGAGAAGACACACGAGACTGTTTACAGATATATCTATTCCACGTAAGTAAATTTTAACTTACTGTCGCACTGTATATTTTTTCCATTTAAAATTAGAATCAGCCAGTAAGTACCATATTATTGTTGTGATCCTGCATAAATTAATTTTCCAAAAAAATTATATTAAAACTTGTTTTTTTTTATTAGCCAATACTAAATTTATTGACTAGATATTTTGTTATTTTACTATTTTGTTTCCAACCGGTTTAATAACCTATTACAACATAGTCAAGGATTATACAAGTTTCACTAATATCACATTTGTTTAATGAATGAATTAGCATTCGATCTTTCATAGTCTTGGAGCTTTGGTTTACCTTTTGCGAGCTGCTTGACGCAAAATTAAAAGTAAACCAGCCATTGTGTTAGCAAAGAATAGTTCAATATACTCCTCACAGAGACATATCCAGCTGGATATAACCTTCCCCAAAGCGACAATTTATTAATCCAAATACTAGTGGTTATTAGTCCAAATAAGAGTGGTTATTAGTCCAAATAATAGAGGTCCGATGTATTTAGGTCATTTTTATACTGGGTTTAGTTGAAATAACCGAAACGGCTAATTTTCTTCAAAACTACCAAGGCTTAGTAAATGAATTTTTTTAACAGGTGGATAACTTAAAAAATTGAATTGAAAATTGACAATTGCGACGTTGCCAGATTTTCTGTTTTTTTTGTAACTCAAGGAATGTTTTTTTTCAAATGTAACACTAGGGGAAGGTCGCCAATGATGGCACCTTTTTTTACCACCTAATATATTTTTTACTTCAAAGGTTTTAACCCATTTAACCATATTAAAATATTTGTTACTACTTAAATATTCATTATAAAACTTTAAAAATATACAAAAACTATTTTTTTGGTAAAAAGAATAGAAAAGAAAAAAACACCAAGTATGCCATCATAGGCAACGCAGTTGCCTATGATGGCATACTCCAGTAAAATGCAAAAATCTGAAGGGCGCATACATGTAAAAGAAATATTTTTGTTACAGTTTGCACATTTTTATTGTTAAAAAATGCAAGCACATAAAACTGTTTAAAAAGGCTTAAAATAATATATTACATTCTAGGGAACATGTTTAAAACATTAAAAAAAAATTAAAACATTATCAGAAAAGTGCAATCTAAAGATATATTCAAAAACTTTACAAAGCATGTAAGTAGTGTTTAGGGACATAGACACAAAGAAAAGTAAAAGTAGCGCCGTTTTGAATATGACGCCTATAATGGCATACTTATGTATATGTATTTATAGGTATGCCATCATAGGAAACCAATGGATATGCCATCTTAGGAATATGTCACACTTATAGTATATAAATTATAAAAAATTAAAACCACAACTTAGATTTAAAATAATCATAGCAGCAGTTATCGGAAAAAAATCGTGCATTCTAATTTAATGCACCTAACATAATAAATTTTTGGTTTAAAAATTGGCTAATATTACTTCGCCACTTAGCAATTTCTGTTGTAGTAAATAACTTAATATAAAAACGTCCGTCTCGACTGAAATTCGACCCATAACTGAACGGTCAATACGCGCGCCCGTCTAACTATGCGGGATGACGCAAACCCGGTTTATTCCAGAGATACCTGTGGTATGCCATCATGGGAAGTATGCCATCAAGGGCGACCTTCCCCTACTTTTTTTTTATTGAATTCGATTCCTCCCATCGACATTACCATTTCCTGATAGAATCAAATTTTTATCTCAAATAGTTCTATGGGAAAAGAAGTTAATTACAACTCTAACTCTAAAATAGAAAAATAGGCCAATCTACATTCATTTAAAAACGTTTCAAATAATGTGAAAAGAAAGGTTGGTAGACATAATGTATCTACCTAATAGTATCGATAACGATAATAACAACAAACAACTACTAACAATAACATATAGCTAGTAAAAATTACTTACATATTATAGTACACTACATTAATTTAATTATGAAATCGATACTATTAGGTACATTATGTCTACCAACCTTCCTTTTTACATTATTTGAAACGTTTTTAAATGGAAATAGATTACATTTCTATTTTATTTTAGAGTTAGAGTTGTAACTAATTAACTTTTTTTCCCATAGAACTATTTGAGATAAAAATTTGATACCATCAGGAAATGGTTATGTTGATGGGGGGAATCAAATTTAATAAAAAAAAAGAGTAGTGTTATATTTGAAAAAAAAACATTCCTTGAGTTACAGAAAAAACTAAAAATCTGGCAACGTCGCAATTGTCAATTTTTAATTAAATTTTTTAACTTATCCTACCTGTACCAAAATTCATTGATTTAAATCATATGAGAAATAATTTTGATGTAATTAAAACGGACTCTGTTATTTTGGCTAGGCAATGGGGCACTACTCCTGAATTCGAAAACAAAAGGATATCAAGACCAAAAATAATTTTTGATGATTAATAATAATAACCATTATCAAGTTCAAACAAGTGATGATTGGTTTAGAATAAATGTGTTTTTTAAAACTATAAATATAATTACAGCTCAATTAAAAGATCAAAGTTCTGGCCTGTACAAAATTTGTTCTTATTTTCGCGTTTTGTTCCCCAACGTTTTACGAGATCCTTCGATCCTTCTCTTTCTGATAAGAATATTTACGATATGAGTCAAGCCATGCATCTTCAATATCTAGAAGATATCGCTGATACAATTTCATCACAAGTCATCACATTTAGAGAATGTTTTAAGAATGATTTAGATAATTTAACTACTATTTTTGATTTATTAGATTTTATATTGGTAAAAAATTATTATTCATCTTCCAGTTTTAGTGGAATTGTAACTGCCTGCATTATTTTTTTGACCATCTCTATTTCGGCTGCATCAGCTAAACGGTCTTTTTCCAAGTTAAAGTTAATTAAAACTTATTTGAGAAATTGCATGACTGATAAAAAATTATCAGCTTTAGCAATAAATTATTTGTATCGAAAATGAGGAAGCTCAAACAATAGACATTTCTAATCTAATTTCAAACTTTGCGCATGCAAAAGCAAGAAAAAAATTATTTTTTTATATGGCTATCAATTATCATACTCCGTATCATAATGGGAGCCCGGCAAAGTTTTCGCACACGGGCCCGTGGCAACGTTATTCCGCCACTGTGTCCGAGTGTTTTTTCGGACACGCCCCCATGTCTTTATAATCGAATTTATTCCATTTGGCTAATACACACTGTATAATATCCTGACTCTTACGAGTATAAGCTTTTTATAACATATTTAATTTTAAAAAAACAAGTGGCATTTTTTTTAAATTGTATATACCCTCAAAACTGTAAAATAAAAATTTTAGATTTTTTTGTAGGGGAAGGAGGGGCAGAGTGTTACACGGGGTACAGTGTTATATTCGGAATTATAAACTTACGCGAAGCAACACGGCACTGGAATAATTGTCACTTTCAGGTAAGACTATTATCTTCAATTATCCGAACGCGTGGTGAAATGTGAATTGTTTATATCACCCAAGTAAGTTTTTTATATTTTTTTAGTCAAAAAGTAAATTGTTTATACAGTTTTACAATTGTCTTGTGTTTCTTGACCATAATATTATAGTAAACTTTATGGTATCATGTTTAGGGAACATGTTTGTAGATTAGCATGCCATGTAAAACATAACCTAGAAAAAATTTGTTTGCTCAAAACTAGCATATTTTTGGTAAAAATGCGATTGGGGCACGGAGTTACACTATACTGGGGGAACGGTAATCAGATCAGAAATGTAAATTTTTCCTGTTGATTTGCACATATAATATAATGAATTAAAATCGTGTTTAATGTGTACACTTCTTTGTTATTTGATACTCATTTAAATATTCTGAATTGAAACATTTGAGTTTATATTTTTTAAATCATTACATTTTGAGATTCTGTCTGAGTTGTGACTTGTTTTTTATTGTTTATACTGATGTTTATTTTTTTACTTGTTATTTTTGTATTTGTAAATGTTCTGAATAAAAACAGCACTATTAGTAAAGGTAATCTAAATTTATTTAAAACGTTAACATTGTTCCCCCCCCTTGTGTAACTCTGTGCCCCACCTTTCCCTACTACTTATAGTAATAGCTTTTTAAATGTCATGTCTATTTTTGGCATCTTCATTAAATTTCCTGAAATAGCTAATCCTAGTTGTGTGAAATATGTTTTATATACAAACATATACACTGTAGCTAGAATTATAAAGATTCATACTAACATAACAGGTGTACTTACGTATATCTGATACCTATAGAAAAATTGCACCGGAAGGAACACTACTATAAAACAATTTGGACCCTTTCATAAAACACTAACCTATTGAGCTGTAAAAAAAATCCAAAACCAAAATACCGATAGCAAAGAGAAAGAAATATCAAAAAACTGCAGGAAAACAGCTTTTTCGTAAACCCAAATTAAATTAAAGAGAGAAATTTATTAACATATTTTATTGTCCGAGTTAATTTTAGATTTAATCAGATTTTTCTTTCTTCAGTTAAAAAAATATCATAAAATTTATTCACGGAACAGCTATGGCGTAGTTAGGGGGGTACTTGGGGGTGCTAAGCACCCCCAAAATGTAAATTAGCACCCCCAAAAAAAATTTACAATATATAGGCTAATTTTAGAACTAACCTATTTTTATAATATACATTATATTTTATGTAATGAATTTTTCATATTAATATTTCAAGCATTCGAATTCTGGTACAAATTCAAGTATATTTAGATAGTTGCGGATTCTGTTCAAAATTTCTCTCCGTGTACCGTGTAGTTCACGCCCAGTTGTTTACTTGTCAGAGCGGGTCTATGATCATAAAAATCTCGTAAAATACGAGAGCGGGATATATATATATATATATATATATATATATAATTATCTTTAAGAACGACAATATTTAAAAGTTCCTGTCATCGAAAAATTTTTTTGCATCGTGTTGCCACCTACATCTTGTATTATTCAAATACATTTTTTACACAGTAGTGAAGCCAATCATAGAGGCTAAAAACAGACGTATACAGAATTTACATGTCGCTTTTAGTTTTCGAAATAATTGGCCTGTGAGTTTTTATTGAAACACCCTGTATATTCAATTTTTAAATAATAACAAGCGTGCTTAAATTTACAATCATATTAAAAGGTTATTGAAACTGGATTCTGTATAAAAATATCATTAGAATAATGAATTAGAACAAGTAAGAAAGGCGTTGGTCCGCGAAATTAAATTATAATCAAATTATATTATAGTCTTATATTTAAATTGAATTATGCAAGTCCCGGTTTTTTATTATGCTGTTAAATTACCAATCGGATAATATATGACAGGCGCCATCAACATCAAATTGCTTCTGAATAAAATAAATTTTTACAATCTCATAAATTCTGACAAATTTGATTTTGCGTTTTGAAGTTGCCTGTTTATAATCTAATAATACAAATAAGATAATTTAACCAAGCCATAGTAGAATTAATAATTGAAAAACTTAGCCCAAAGAAAAAAGTCATCTTAAAGTTAACTTTGGTATTTTTTTTTTGAGAAAAACCAATAGTTGGTATAATGGGCAAGTATTAAAAACAGGTGTAACAGTGATATAAAAGGCTTAACATTACAATAAATATCTTAAAGCTGCTTTAATGTCTTACTTAGTCTTACAATGACTATGTATAACCGAATTTCCTGCATCCTTTAACTTCTTCTAAGTTATGTTAAAACCCAAATTAACCATTCAATATTTTGGTTTAAGAAAATTCTCAGTAAAATTTTTTCAATAAAATTCAATTTTCTTGCCTCTAGTTTAATTTTGTAAAGTTACTTGTAATAGAAAAATATAAATTTATACCCAATTCATAGGCACGAACCTTATTAATAAAGCTCATGGTAAAAAATTAATGAATGGACATATAATAAACAGTTATTACTTTTTAATTGTATTTATTACTTAAGCTATTAATAACCTTTTATTCCTATTTTTTAATTAAAAGTTATTTAATCGGTTAGCAATCGCTTATGTAATAATTAAACATATTTTTTAATTTTAGTCTTGTTATCTTTGAATAATATTACAATAGTTTTTCTACGGACATTTAGTGAAACTAGGGTCAAATTAGTTTTCGTTTGAATAATAGTTCTTGTCAATGTAAATGATTTAATTTTGGTTGACCCAATTGTACAGTTTGATAATAACTTTTATATAGTTGAAAAGCAAAAAATATAACTTTTATTTGGGAAAATTTCCGAACTAAAAAAAATGGCAAACTTTAAGTAATTTTTAAATACTAAAATAAAAAATTAAAGAAGTATATATTTGCTAAAAACAATAGTATTATAATGTACTCATAAGTTTATAAAAATTATTTTTGCGATTTAAAGATGTCCGGAAAGGTTTTATCAACAATTTTTCTTAACTTTTTGATCATATGGTATTTCTATTAAAATTTAATTTTACCGTCATTAAATAACTCTGAGAATAAAAGGTATCCTTTAAAATGAAAAATTTTATTTAATTGCATTATAAAATATTTTTACCGAAAAATGCAACAAAATAATATTTTATTTTAAATATTAAAATCTGAACATTGTGTCTTTAAAATTGGACAGTAAACTACACATTTTTAAACCCCCTAACTTGAAAAAGCAGCTTTAACATATTTTGCATGTTCGTCATTCTACTAGCACTGTATATTATCCTAATAATCCATGGCAAAAGGATCACTTAAAACACCTTTTATATCACTATTTCTCACTGTTGAAATAATCCAATAGAGCACTAAGGGCACACACTATATAACAGTCCTTTCTGATTTAATTTAGTCCTTTTTTTATCCTGTTAAAGGTGGCGAATGAAACTGACAGGGCATGATCCGCGTAAAATATTTCTATCTCTTTCTATCGCACGACGTTTCGTACTTACAATTAAAAAAATAGTTTGGTCGCACACCTCGATTTTGAACACTCTCACTTGATTGAGTATGGGTACTGATCTCGCCAAATTGGGATGTTCGTTTTTATACGCGGATCATCTTTTACATTTGACTCATTGTCTGCACGACGGTGTGCCACCTCCAGCTGTATGGTATTCCTTGAACGCCGCGATGGGTATACCTATTGGAATCTCCTTTAATTACATTGTTATGTTGGCTACCGAAATTTCACGCATCCTGGTTAAATATTAAGAAGCTCTTTGGGGCGTTAGGCCCAAATTATTAATATGCCGTTAAAGTGCCTGATAAAATAATCCTTCTGTTAACGAAACAACTATCATTATCAATGTTCTGTTAGCAGGATAAAATTATGTTAACTTGGACATAATTTACCAGTAGCATTTTTAGGCTGGTAGGTATCTATTAAACTGCAGGATAAATGATGTAAATAACTTAAAATTTAGTTAGGTACCTACAGCAAAACTATTTTTTCAAGTTTTAATATTTTTGAATTTATTTATATTGGAAGCTCCAGGCGACAATCCTGCAGATGTATACAGATTTCGGCTATCAAAAAATACTGTTCCAGTTTTATTAAATGAACTACAGGAAAAAATTCAATACGCAACAGAAAGGTAAGTTTTGATTTGTAAACTAAACTTTTAAAAACTACCCAGATTGATTTTTTTAGAAACTCTGCTTTAAACTAGGGCTCGGAATTTGAATAGTCGTTTGGTATGTTATTCGAATAGTCGAATAATTCGAATAGTCGAATATAGTCGAATAATTCGAATAGTCGAATATAGTCGAATAATTCGAATAGTCGAATAGATACTTGAATAGTCGAATAGTCAAATATTCGAATTTCGAATAGTCGAATATTTAGATAGTCGAATATTTAAATAGTCGAATATTCGAATAGTCGTCTATTTAAATATCGAAATACAGTCGCTTAATCACGGTAGAAGTGGTTTAACTGCTTAAACATAATAAAGGAACATTTTAAAGTATTAATCATTTTTAATATCTAAATTATCGAATAATAATAATGTGCATTTTGTCGAATAAAGTAAATAATATACAGTATGTCTCCGTAAGTTTGCGTCATATGGAAAACTTTTTTATTATTAATTTTACGAAAAAAAGTTATTCTTCATAAAAAGCTCTGAATGGTCTAAAACGTAAAATGCAACTATCAGATATTACATTTTTTTATGCGTATTCGAGGTTTGTCAAAAAATATGAATTTTGCCCAAGGGTAAAGTACCTGTGTTTTTAACAATATCGAAAAATGTTATTAGAAAAAGTTGATCAGAACTAAAAACTACTAACAGCCCCCTAAAACTTCTGCAATAATACGTCGCTAGCCCTAACGAAATATTTATGAAAAAAAAATTTAGAGATTTTATTTTAATTAGTAAAAATGTATTTAAAATAAGTAACGCATATATTAAGCATACTTATACTAAAACAAAACAAAAACCTTATACAATAAGTTGTAAGTAATCACTAATAATACTAATATTAAAGTAAAATTCTTCGTTTTGTTTTTGCCATTTCGTCCAGAATTTCTTTCACGGTAATATCAATATCGTGGTTCGCATAAATAGGTAGACCAGGGTCGATAATTTTTGAAACAAAAAAAATAATAGTAGGATGAAACCCATTGGAAAAGAAAGAGAATATAACAAAAATGGAAGAAAAAATCATTTACGGGCGATCCGAGGTCGGGAAGTGGAAGGGGGTGAGTTTTTAAGGCTAGAAAACGATTTATCTCGATTTCCGGGAAAACTACAAGTCCTATGGAAAAACGTTAAATGGCAAAGTTGTAGGTAATAAAAAGATCTACAACTATTGTATTAACACTTTTTTCACATTACCTGAAAATTTATGTGAATAATTCAAATAACCAAGTTTTTGTTTTTTTTATTTTTATCTTTTACAAAAAAAATTATGTTTTCACGAAATTTGGTGATAACTTATCTTTTTATGTCCCAAACACACTGTAATTATTTTGATTTAAAATATTTATTTTTTCACCTTATTTTGACTTAATATCAAAAAAGCACCCTTATTTTCAATCGAAAATTCTCACGTCAAAATATCTGCTGTTTTAAAAAAGTCGGTGGGCTTTTTTCGTTGAAATCTCCACTTTCTGATGGTGTAAAAAAAGATATACAGTACTATGGTAAATGTTCTCAAAAAATGCAAAGAAACGGAAAAAACTCGAATTCGAAATTTTTTTTTTAATTATTATATACAATTTTGAGCTATTTATTAAAATTTATACTTTAATTACTCAAAAAACGTAAGATTCCATGTTACATTGATAAACAAAAAAATTACAAATCCATAAAATATTGAGATCGCAAAAAACATGCGAAAATAGTTCGCGTGACATGAAAAATTGGTTTGCAATTAAACGAATAGGCTAAGTTTCTAAGCTCGGGGGGGGGGGGGGCTGCAGCCCGGCAGCCCCCCCCCCCCTGGTTGCACCACTGCTTGAAATAATTCTGTTAAATTATTTCAAGATATGAGAACTTGAGAACTCTGTAATAAATAAAAAACTCTTAAACAAAATGATTATTTATTGAACACAAATAGTCAAATATTCGAATTTCGAATAGTCGAATAATTGAATAGTTGAATATTTAAATAGTCAAATATTCGAATAGTCAAATATTCGAATTTCGAATAGTCGAATATTTGAATAGTCAAAATTTTTAACTAACAAAAAATTCGAATTTAAAATAGTCGAATATTCGAATATTCGAATATTCGAATTATTCGAACACAATTCCGAGCCCTACTTGAAACCCCTTGCAACAATTGCTGTTAAGTCTACGTTTTTAGGCCACGGGATCTTTTCAAAGGTTAGTGGGTGACAATAATGCAGTACATCAGTCGAGTACTTGCAAAATTTTAAAAACAGTCACCACAGCACTTGGTCGCCTGAAGCCCAATTATATTAATATACCTCAAGGAGATGAACTTATTGCAGTGCAGCAAGGGTTTTTTAATTGGGCAGCTTTCCCCAGAGTACTGTTAGTAGTCGATGGCACACATATCAGGATTCAAAGCCCTGGTGGTAGGTAATGATGCCGAATGGTTTCGCAACAGAAAAGGATATTTTTCAATAAATGTTGTCAATTAGCATTCAAAGAAGCAGCTTTCATGAATTAAAATACCCATATATTTAGTCAACCAAGTATAGATATCCCCAATATCTGGAAACCTCTTCTTGTCCAAGACCAACAGCTCAAACTTCACACTCTAATAAGCACGTAGGCGGAGTCATCAAGCTTCATTGCACATGGATAGTATTTAAGACAGTAGCCTTAGAATTATCATTTAGTTTACACTTGAAAACGGTTAGAGATACTAAATAACCGAAACGTTATGGTAAGTAACATAATAAAGACAATGAAAGTGACAAGGTCATTTCTTTGATGTGATACACCCGCCTGAAAAACAATTTTTGATAAAAGTAATTCGATGGAATAAAGATGATAAATTAATTGTTAGCAATGTTAATTATTATGCTTATCGGACATCTTTATAATTTTTTATTTAATTTAATTTACTTGCAAAATTTATACATAACAACATAAAATCTTAATGACGTGGTATTCCTTGAATATCTTTAAGTTACTTTGGGATTTTTCGCCATAACAAAGTTACACTGCCAAATATGGAATTCTGCTTGCGCATCCGTGATAATTATTTAATATTTATTTGCCATAACTTAAGCTTTTTAGATTTACCATGTCAAAAAACTACATTTCGCATTGACCATTTCAAAAAAAAACAGTCACATCAGCGCTGCGGGAGATATTTGTAGAGGTAATTTAAATAAAATGGTTCCACTGAGGAAAATGATTTAATACAACAGGTTTGCTAAGACAAAGTTTGTATTGATAACTTATTTTTTATTAATCCATATTAATTAAATTGCTAGTGTATCAAACCTGCTTTAGTGTTAGGTATATCAATTCCAGATTTCCTAGAACGGTGTTTTTATTGGTAGTAATCAGTTCCGTTAGCAGCACCGTCTTGTTGAATAATGAACTACTTTTAATACGGCAATTTTGTTAACATATAAATTGTATCTTTCCAATGCGACGCATTTTGTTCCCAGTAAAGCGCTTTCTCTACAATTAAGAAAGTAGAACAGCGTCCTCAAAAACGAATTGTATCCATTAGAACCTATAAGCCACAAGAGTTTGGTGGGGGTTCGTAGCGATCTGTAATCGCCGCGCGCCGTAGTATTAGTTTTCACGTATTTTAGGGAAAAGAAAAGCATAAAGTCTTTCTCCACAATTTTAATTCAATAGCAAGGCTAGAATCGACATGTTTCGAGTGTAGAAACACTCATCATCAGGAAATTGAAGCAAAAATAATGAACAGCTGATGTTGTTAGCAAAAGAGAAAATATAATAAAATTAAAGGTGGAACTAATCCATAATGGAGCTTTCAATGGCACGCATGGGGAGTGAAAAACTTTTGCAGTCAAAAGGCGGAAAATATATCAGCACGCTGAAAGGTCAGGGACCAGTAAAAAGCCACTGTGGGCGGGAAATGAAGAGAAAAAAACAGGACATATCAAATGAAGGACTTTGTAGAAATCAGTTCAAGTGTGTGTGATAAAAACATTATAGTTTGATTCAACTATGTCGAAGAGATGTGAAAGATGTCAGATATGAGGGGAAGAGAAAGAAAAAATGTGTTTTTTATATTAAAGTAGTTTAGATGCTTTCATTTAGCTTGAAGTAAAATGCTGTTGGGGCACCAAGCTTGTTACGGCCCAGTTACCCTAGTAGGAGTCAAAACTGACTCATATGGTTTAGAAAAGAAATAAAAAGTTTACGACATTTTCAGAGAAAATTTTTAATAATTTTTAAAAAAAATTTTTAAAAAATTTTATTTGTTTTTCATGAACATCTTAAAAAGAAGTTCGCTGCGACCAGCACGTGTCTAACCCAAACGGGAAATGACGTTCACGTATTTGTTGCGTAGGTCACATCGTTGTTCGGAGTCTTCTAACTGTCCTATCCAAATTTGAATTTTATTGATCGTACCAATACCTGATCCAATTAATTTGTTTTTACTTTGTACCGTAAAACGGGGCTACTTCGGACAGTGTGGGTAACTTCGGACATCGCGACATCAGGGTTAAAATAATTAAGTGGTGGGGAAATAGAGAATGCAAGCGCGCTGTTTCTCTTCAGAAACGTGTCTTAATACTCTTAACAGTTGCCTTTGTACGTTCCGACAGTTAGCAGCGTTTAGAGGTAAGTGTCTCGTCTTCCCGTGCTATTTTATTATGAAGCCATTTTTTAAACTTTTTCAAAAGTGGTAAAAGCAACTGGCGCACAGCCGAAACTAGTTATGATAGGGGATAACTTTATTTTACTTTTTAGTAGCCCTATATGTTGTTAACATTTTCAAAAAATTTGAAATTTATAGTTGCTATGTTTTTTTTTTACAGAAGGTAGTTGAGGAGTCGTCTGTAGGGCGGTTCGGCGAAAAGCAATGTCACTTCGAGGCGCATCGGAATTTTATAGGATTCCCAAATTCACTGTAATTGATAAGAATGTTTTTATTGTTTACATGTTTGTTATTATTTTTGTAAGAAAATATTTTGTATTTTTATAAAATAAATATCATATTATGTGATATGGTAAATATGAAAGCCTTTTTTTTAAATATTTCTAGCTTTTATGCTAACTTTTTTTAGTACCTACCCACCTAATATATTTTTAAAAGTTAAATTAGTGTCCGAAGTAATTATTAAGCCATGTTTATTTCAATATTTTTCGGTTTAAAGAAGGTGTCCGAATTTGCCCCACCTTGTAGGGTAAATTCGGACACTTTTCAACCAAAAAAATATCTATGTTAGAACAAAAAAAATAAACTTTTTCTTTAGGAAGTACTCTAGCAAGGATGTAGTATCCCACATAAAAAACATTAATTGCATCGCGAAAGTTTTTACCCTTAAAAAATGCAAAAAACTGTAAAATCTGGCCGAAGTAGCCCCATTTTACGGTATATAAGCTTTTTAAAACTTTGCATGTCAGATAAAGCAATAGATTCTTATTTCGCACAATCCATCATTAGTATTGGACTTTATAATCTATGGACAAATTTTACGATCTCAGTAAACCATATTGCATAATAGATAATCATATGTCAAACGACAAGAGCAATATTACACGAGAAACTATTTAAATTTTTGAGAACTACAGTACTAATTTTTAGTGGTAAGTGGTAGTATTAACCTTGACAAGCTAATATTATTATGATTAATGTAAAGTTTTATTACAACTGTCAGACGGAACTGATACAGTATATAAGACCAGATTACACCCCCAATAAAACTTGATAATTACTGTGAGTATTTAGAGCAATAATGGCTATAAACCGTTCTATGGTAGCATTAACTCCTATTTCCTATTGGCTAAATTACCGTGATATTATCACTACACAACGGTCCAGCGATTTTCGTTGTCTTACAGTAGAAAAGCGCGTTGCTGTCATGTATAGTATTAAACAGCTCTATAAAGGGTATATAAATTCTTATAAGAAATAAAAAGATTTTCTCAGTGTACTTTATATCAGGATTCTTGTAATATTATTTGTTAGCCTTTTTAACTATTTATTGACTTTTCCATATACAAACATTAAATTATAAACGCGGTTTTAATGAATGTATTTATTGCATCATAGCAGCTGTGGCAAAAACTTTGCATCACTATAATCTATAACTTCGCCTCAATAAAGATACTCGGGCATTGTCGTAGAGACTATCCTGGTAGATGCGTGCAGCGCACTTTCTCGCAGTTTAAGAGCAGTAACCCCTTTTACCACAATGAAAATTGCCGAACGTTTTGCTGGTCAAACGAAAAGAAAAAATAAAAATTGGTATTTAGAAAATAAATTCTACTTTAAATACCCCATCCAGAAAAGTAAATGACGATCGAAAATATTCCCAAAATTTTTTTTAGAAATTTTTTTTATTTTTAGTAATTTTGTAATATCTTAAACAATTCTTTATTGGTCAAAAGCAAAATTACTTTCCCGGGTATAGAATGTTGTACCAAGCAATTTTTCTTAAAGCCATTTTTCAATATCGGCCTTACTTTTTTCTCAAAAACGTTGGGCGGGTAAATCCACTTTACACGCTTACATTCACTTTACGCGCCCAAGGTTTTTGAGAAAAAAGTAAGGCCGACATTGAAAAATGGCTTTAAGAAAAATTGTTTGGTACAACATTCTACACCCGGGAAAGTCATTTTGCGTTTGACCAATAAAGAATTGTTTAAGATATTACAAAATTACTAAAAATAAAAAAAAAATTCTAAAAAAAATTTTGGGAATATTTTCGATCGTCATTTACTTTTCTGGATGGGGTATTTAATGTAGAATTTATTTTCTAAATACCAATTTTTATTTTTTCTTTTCGTTTGACCAGCAAAACGTTCGGCAATTTTCATTGTGGTAAAGGGGTTACTTCCTCTTAACGTTGAAGTTTAGGACAAACTCTTTAAACTTGTTAGTATCGGTATATATTTTTATATGAGGCAAAGAGTATATTATTATCAGTTTTCATTATACCACAAATATTCTTTGCATTTTGGTTTTTGATTCGTGTCAATACGTGCATTTGTTCTCACCCAAATGCAAAATGATCTTGATGATGTCAATAATTTAGGAAACGCAAAACTAAAGGTATTGATGACCGATTTCTTGTACTTAAAACTCATCGGAATCTTCGTTTGACGTCAGTACAAGCCAAAAACCAACTTTGACTGGTTCGAATTAAAAATGTTAGTTCTTGGACAGTAATTGATGGCATGAACCGACGTGTACAGGCAGTAGTAAGGGCTAGAGGAGGCAGTAGAAAATTTATTAAATCTTGATTATTACAATAACATTTGTTTTCTTGCATTTTAATAGTCAATTTTATTTTGACTGCAATGGCAGTTAGAAAATTATGGAAAAATTTAAATTATTGACATCATCAAGATCATTTTGCATTTGGGTGAGAAAAAATGTACGTATTGACATGAACCAAAAAACAAAAGGCAAAGAATATTTGAGGCCAAATGTAAACTGATATTTTGATGTAATATTGCTTCTTATTCCACAGGGTGTTTTGACATTAAGCAAAAAAAACGTTTCGATTATCATACATATATAATATGTCAAAGAACCAATTTCTCTTAAAATTTGTAAAAGCTAATTAAAACTAATAAATCTATCTATAACTCTCTAAAAAAATCACTTAAATCGGAGTAAAAATAAAAAAGTTATAGAGCTCTAAACTTAATCCCAATTTTATGATGCCCGATTTTTTTTTTGCACGAGATTGTATAAAGGCACTTTATTATTATATCTATATATATACAATGTATTGCTATTACAATGTATATAGGTATCTAATATTACATTACAAATTTATATGAAATATTTATGTAAATTATATAATAAACTATGTAAATATCATTAGGGCTTTTACCACAGAAAATCCAATTTTGCGTAATATATTGGGAAAAATTTCACCATATTTTATGTATTAATCATCCAATTTATTAGGTAATGCAAAATTTATTTTTTATTTAAATGGCATCTTAAAGGCGATTTTACATTCGATCCAAGGGTAACAAAATTGTAAGCGATTGATTACATTTTTCTTTTTACAGTGCCCTGATATTTTTCCGCACGCAACTGTCATTTACCAACCGCCACTTCGCGTCGTTATAGTATATTACAATACAAGTACGGTAGGTACGTCTTTACCGCATGTACGTGATATTTAACAAAACGAGCCGAAGGCGACTTTGGTAAATCACGCAAATGCGGTAAAGACACCTACTGTAAGTGTGTTTATTTATTTATTTATTTATTTATTTATTTATTTATTTATTACAAATAGGGATACAACAGACACTGAGCCCAATATAGCATCCACGTTGTGGTATTAGCTAGTGGGAATAAATAATATTTAAATTAAGTAAGTTCATTAATTTATGTTAACATAAAAATTGTAAAAAAAATCACAACAGTGATTTTACATATTTTTTAAATCTAATTATAGACATATCGAACATTTCCATACCTAAAGACAGCTTATTATGACATGCACGAGTCGCTCTACAGAGAGGAGAATTTTTTCCAGAATTAGTATTTCTATACAAGTGGAATATTAAAAGTATTATGAAGCCTTAAATCCCTAATCGGTACGTTAAAGCTTAACTTTGATCTAAGTGTTGGTGAATCAACATGACAGTTCACCAATTTGTAAATCATAATATCATTGGAAACCATCCGTCTTTAAGTAAGTGTCATTATTGAATATTTTTTTATTATAAGTTCATAATTGCTATTAACTATAGCTATGTCTGTCTTACGTGATAAGAACCGTGTTATACGATATTTTATCTACAAGCATGTTTTACCCACCAATATTAAAAACTAAAAGAGCACTGTTTTAATATAGGTACCCCGTAGGTGCCTGGTAGGTCGTTATCAACAATGCATTATCAGGTTGCTAGGGAAATAAATTATAGAAATTTAATAGTTGGCTTTTATAGGACAGATGTAAAACTTGACAACGTATATATAATATAGTATGTAATTACTTACAGCACTAGGGCGGTAAAGTGATACATACCGCACTAAAATCAGTGCTTGTGTTACTTTCCGCACGCTTGTAGATAAAATAGCATATTGTGCAACGAGCATGAAATTATGCTCATGATTTTCGCAGTTGCTAGAGCTTGTACCTTCATAATCGTATAAGATTTTAAGTAAGCACTATAGGCTATAGGTGGAAAGTAAGCACTTCCAACGTGGGAAAGTTAAAAAAATTACACTTTAAAAAGTAAGAAATGTCAACATTACATAATTGGCAGGCATTTGACAGGTAACTGTGCTTAAAGTTGATCGCAAACTTAAGTTGGTGCTAGATTTCTCGTTCTCGCATATTTTTGTCTCGTCTCACGAAATTCTCGCGGAACCTACTTTCGTCTCGCAGGAGACCGGACCACATTCGTCTCGTCTCGCGAAGACGAGACGACAAAAAGCGAGATGAGAGTAAAACACTATCATAGACAATTTAAAATACTTTTTAGAACTATTTTTACTTCCCCTTCCATTTGTTTGTTTCGGACTTTCTGCGAAAACCATCATCAAACTTTTTCTGTCTCTTGATGATGAACGTTATTACGTTCGAAACAAGTAGATACCCTAGTTGAATATTTTCATTCATTCATAAATTTTGTGGAGGAATACTTGTTTTTCTTTCGTTCCTGTCAGCTCCACTTTAAGTATGGACTATCTCTTCAAGTTATGGCGTTAATTTCTATACCGTGCGAGCAAAAATTATTTGCATCAAAGAGGGCTTGGATTAAAAAACGTAGGGCTTGGTTTAGATCACAATGATATGGGGACGATATATTCTAACCAAATCTAGGTTAAAATTTTGTCAAATTCATATTATGACTTGATATGCCAAACTAATGAGTAATAAAATAAGTAGACAAATACAAATTTATTTTTGTTGTTTACGAAATTAACAAAATAAGAATATACAGAAAGAAAAAGAAAAATATTTATATAAATGACTGAAATTGGCCACCGCCATGTTCCGAGCATAAATTCACACGTCTCTTCATATTTTCGAAAGTTTTCGCCACTCCACATGCGTGTATTCTGAGAATTCACATAACCGGAGAGGTGGAACCAAGCTGCATCCGAAAAAAATATCACGCAAATCGACTATTTTACATTTAAGCATTGTGTTTTCGAGAGCTTTTGTGATAAATAGTGTATATTTTTATATTAAACTCCCCTTTTTTAAGACAATCTGCTTGTTTATAATTAAAATCATTTATCAAGTGCAACTATTGACGACTGTATGCACTCCAACAAGCATTGCCGACATGTCAATTACGTCATTGCGGAATGGTAAATGGTTGTAATTTTTTGAAAACATCAAAACTTGTTAATAATTAAATGTCTCCTATTTAAATAAAGTTAACCTCGACGCTAAAGAAACACTTTCCACCTCGGTACGTAATATACGTAGATACTATTAAAGGTCTGTGCATGGAAATGATTGATTTCAGTGGAGTTTCGGTTTATTTCTAAATTAATAGGTCGATGTAAATAATAACCAATAGTAAGATGAGTGGTACTTGGTATTGTATATATTTGATACGAAAACTTAACAAGTACCTATTATGCACACTGAGAAAAAGCCTTCTATTTCTTATAAGAATTCACATACTCTTCATACAACAATATAATACTATATCTGACAGCAACGCGCTTTCCTACTGTAAGACAACGAAAATTGCTAGACCGTTTTGTAGTAATAATATCACGGTAATTTAGCCAATAGGAAATAGGAGTTATTGCTACCATAGAATAGCTATTATTCCTGTAAATACTCACAGTAATTATCAAGTTCATATACTGTATTAGTTCCGACTGGCAGTCGTAATGAAACTTTACATTGATCATAATAATATTTGCTTGCTACGGTTAATAAAGCATATACTTACCACTAAAAATCAGTACAGTAGTTCTCAAAAATTTAAATAGCTTCTAGTGTGATATTGCTCTTGTCGTTTAACATTGCATAATAATATGATTATCTAATATGCAACATGGTTTATTGAGATCGTAAAATTTGTCTATAGGTTATAAAATCCAATACTAATAATGAGTTTTGCAAAACAAGAATCTTCTATTACTTTATCTGACATGCAAAGTTTAAAAAAACTTAAATACAAAGTAACAATAAATTAATTGAAACATTGGTACGATCAATAAAATTCAAATTCAGACAGGACAACTAAAAGACCCCGAATAACGATGTGACCGGCGCAAAAATTACGTTACAACTAATAACACGGCGCGCGGCGATTGCCGATCGCTACGAACCCCCACCACCGTCTCGTTGATTATAGGTTCTAACGGATACAATTCGTTTTTGGGGACGCTTTTCTGCTTTCTTAATTACAGAGAAAGCGCTTTACTGGGAACAAAATGCGTCAAATTGGGAAGATACAATTTATTTCTTAACAAAATTGCTGTATTAAAAGTAGTTCATTAGTCAACAAGACTGTGCTGCTAATGGAAGTGATTACTACCAATAAAAACATTGTTCTAGCAAATCTGGAATTGATAAAAAACTAAAGCGGGTTTGATACACTAGCAATTTATTTAATATAAGTTGAAAAAAAATAAACTATCAATACAAACTATGTCTTAGCACACCTGTCATATTAGATCATTTTTCTCAGTAAAGAAATAGAAATACAATACTTCCGGATATGATAAGAAAGCTATGGTAGAAAAAAAATAAAGATACATAGAATTTCAGAATAATTGTGATCATATAAAAAACGGTTCGTGTTGGTTAGCACCGGTATGTGTCTCTCTCTATCATGCATTTAACTCGATACAAAGAAACAAGAAAGCTATATGATTTAGGGACTTAATAATAATTGCTTTTACTTATGTTGGGAATTGAATTTTAATAATTTCTGGTGTGAAATCCTAGTAACTTTTTGCCTTAATTTATTTGTGATTGAAGAGCGCTGACATGGATTATCCGCCGCCATCATGCAGGCTTACTGGCTGAATCGACTATAACAACAGTTGCGGTAAAAATCGCACTTATTGTAACAGGCGCCAAGCTGGTTTTAGCCTTTAATCGGATAAATAAAATCACACCAGTCAACGACACTCTCCAGGTGTAATGGGCTTAACTAAAAATGTTAATTTTGACCTTACCGCATAGAGCAAAAAAAAATTAAAATATTCTGAGGCTTCAGTATGAACTACATTTAAGGCAGTTCAGCGCGGCGCTTTCCCTCTTGGAGTCTTGTTGTAAAAATAACATGTAAATATACTAAGATTATAAACCTGCTTATTATTATGTAATTACTTACGTTACATTTTTGTAAAATACAATGTAAATGCTCAAATATGTAAAAATGGTACCTAGGTATACAAGATATTTAATATAAAATGTAATTTTTATCATAAAAAATGTAATAATAAATTATTGTACATATTGAATCGTACTTATTGTAACAGGCGCCAAGCTGGTTTTAGCCTTTAATCGGATAAATAAAATCACACCAGTCAACGACACTCTCCAGGTGTAATGGGCTTAACTAAAAATGTTAATTTTGACCTTACCGCATAGAGCAAAAAAAAATTAAAATATTCTGAGGCTTCAGTATGGACTACATTTAAGGCAGTTCAGCGCGGCGCTTTCCCTCTTGGAGTCTTGTTGTAAAAATAACATGTAAATATACTAAGATTATAAACCTGCTTATTATTATGTAATTACTTACGTTACATTTTTGTAAAATACAATGTAAATGCTCAAATATGTAAAAATGGTACCTAGGTATACAAGATATTTAATATAAAATGTAATTTTTATCATAAAAAATGTAATAATAAATTATTGTACATATTGAATGCTTTTGTTTTAATAAAAAATTTATAACCATATCCAAAGGCATAGTACCAGTCACACTGGTATGGGATACAGTAAAACAAAGTTGAACTTGTAAATTTCCACTATATATTAACTAGAAAAATTACATGTTTCGCTAACACTGTAGCTTCGTCAGATGACAATGATTTAATAAAGGTGAAAATTAAAAACTAGGGTGCAATAAAATTAAATTATTGAAAATAAAATAGTGAAAAGGTTACAATAGCGGGAAAATCCAACAGATGGTTTAAAAGTTAAATTAAATTAGGTGCAATACGGGTAATTTATAAAATCTTTAGTATATGGTCAACAGAATAAATTTGACAAAGGGGAACTATTTAAATCTAGTTGATCGTTAAGTAAAAGGTCCGTATTTTTAAGTTTATTTATTTCCATAGATTCTAACAAATTTAGTTTTAAACCTTTGTTTTCTGTAGGTAAGATTTTAAAGGAAGGATCGAAATTATGTTGATAATCAAGTAAATGGTTAGCATAGTTTGACTCTGTTATATTTTTTTACAAAACTGTTATAATGTTCCTGTATTCTTTTGTCAAAATGTCTGGCCAATGTATGATTTAGGACAATCTTTGCATTTTAATTTATAAACGCCTGATTTTTTGATTTGAACAGAAAATAAAGGCTTAAAACTAAATTTGTTAAAATCTATGGAATAAACTTAAAAATACGGACCTGTTACTTAATGATCAACTAAATTTAAATAATTCACCTTCGTTAAATTTATTCTGTCGACAATATACTTAAGATTTTATAAATAACCCATATTGTACCTAATTTAATTTAATTTAATTTTTAAACCCTCTGTTGGATTTTCCCGCTATTGTAACCCTTCCACTGTTTTATTTACATCTTCAATAATTTAATTTTATTGCACCCTAGTTTTTAATTTTCACCTTTATTAAATCATTGTCATCTGACGAAGCTATACAGTGTTAGCGAAACGTGTCATTTTTCTAGTTAATATAGTGGAAATTTACAAGTTCAACTTTCTTTTACTGTATCCCATAATACTATAATTATGGATTTCCACCTAGTATCGGCTAAATCAATTTAGTATATTCAACGAACTATATTCAAACATTTCCTTCACTATCGAGAAAATAAAATGCAGTTATTTAGTTGGGATGTCTAGAGCAACAATAATTTAAAATACTTGGTTGCTGTGGATACAAGAACAAGACTATCTGTCAAAATTTTTAAGTTGTAGTTTAGCGTCAAACTCATGCATAAGTAATGCTCTGCTTGAAAACCAATTTCCTATATATTGTGATACTTATATTAGGTAAGTATAAATTAATGAAATTCATAAATAGAAGTAGCTAAGTATATATTTATAAAAGTATACAGGGACGGGCCTTTTGATACTACTTTTTCCCCGGATCTTTCTTTGTTTTCTTGATTTTTAATCAATAATAGTAATCGTAATATAACCGTTTACGAGTTTAACTACTTTCTACATTGGTACTTATCCGCACCAATAACGCAAAAAGTAACTTTCTTGCACTAGTGCAGAAAACATTTTTCCATCGCTCCGCATGAAAATGCGTGGGAAATAGTGACATGAAGCTCGTAGAAATTATAATTATTGTTTCTTACTTATCGTAAACTGCGTATTTATTAGTAATTGGCGTAGAAGAGTATAATTTAAATAATGATCATAATTATATCCCCGAACCAAAATATAAGATTTACTCGTGTAAAGGAGACGACGAAGAAGACGATGAAGAGTCAAGAAAATCGAAAGTGTTGCTTCACAACTTGACCCCCGTTATGTTGTATAATTTTAATGGCAAATTGCCTAGCTGTCCATAGTCCAATAGCTTTGGGAGAAACTATTAAGTATAATTATTATTATTCTTTTCTCTTTCTTCATTAAACTTTATTTTATACGTAAATGTGTGTTATACCCCATCTGGAATATTTATTTTATACAATTACTACACTAAGAATAATGATTTAATAGAACATGTTTGCTAAGACATAGTTTGTATTGGTAGCTTATTTTTTATTATCCCATATTAAATAAATTGCTAGTGTATCAAACCCGCTTTAGTGTAATACCAATTTCAGATTTGTTAGAACGGTAATTTTATTGGTAGTAATCGGTTCCATTAGGAGCACAGTCTTGTTGAATAATGAACTACTTTTAATTCAGCTATTTTGTTAAGAAATAAATTGTATCTTCTCAATGCGACGCTTTTTGTTTTCAGTAAAGCGCATTCTATACAATTAAGAAAGCAGAACAGCGTCCCCAAAAACGAATTGTATCCGTTAGAACCTATAATCCATCAGACGTTGGTGGGGGTTCGTAGCGATCGGCAATCGCCGCGTTCCGTAGTATTAGTTTTAATGTATTTGTTGCGCAGGTCACATCGTTGTTCGGAGTCTTCTAGCTGTTCTGTCCGAATTTGAATTCTATTAACCCTACCAATACCTGTTTCAATTAATTTATTTTTATTTTGTAGAAAAGTTTTTTAAAACTTTGCATGTCAGATAAAGCAACAGAAGATTCTTATTTCGCACAACCCATCATTAGTATTGGACTTTATAATCTATGGACGAAAACGTAAACTATGTTGCATTATAGATAACACAGGCCTGCATGAAATTTGTGATGGCGTGATTTTTGTTTGTTGAGCTCATTTTTTATATAGAAATAACTAATTAAAATACAATTGGTCTCTATCACCCACAGATTTTTTTTTGCAAAAAAAACTTATAATAGGCGTTTTAATACATTTTAAAATGAATATAGTACTTCAAATTCTAAATGATTGATCAATAAAAAATGATTTTCTGTGGTGCTACACACCTTCCGACTGGAGACTTTTTATCGACTTCAAAAAGGAGCTTTAAAGCTGTTCTTTTATATAATGACAATGTTTTTGCTTCTGTTTCGGTGGGCCATACAGTTAAGTTAAAGGAAAACTATAAAAATTTAGAGGAATTACTTTTAAGAATACAATATAAAAATCACAACTGGGAAGTGTGTGAAGATCTAAAAATTTTAGGTCTTCTCTTAGGTCAGCAGTCTGGATTTACTAAATTTCCATGCTTCCTGTGCGAGTGGGCTAGCAGGAATCGAGAACAGCATTGGATAAAAAGAGACTGGTCACAAAGAGAGACTTTAACACCTGGAAACAAAAATGTAATTCGCGAAAGTATTATTGATCCTTAAAAAGTTTTACTTCCACCACTTCACATAAAACTTGGACGTATGAAACAATTTGACAAGAAGGAAATTGTTTTAAATATTTGTGTAAAACATTTCCGACTCTGTCAGAAGCAAAATTAAAGGAGGGAATCTTTTTAGGGCCGCAGATTAGCAGCTTGATGAAAGATACAGAATTTGAAAAGGTAATGGAAGATAAGGAAAAACATGCATGGAATGCTTTTAAAGAAATTAAACATAAATTACTACTATGTTGAGATCGTTGAAAATATGCTGGAAAATTTCAGGAATTTCAGAATATGAGCATAAAAATATACTTTTTACATTTCCATTTGGACTAATTCCCGGAGAATCTTGGGGACGTGGCTGAAGAGCAAGGTGAAAGATTTCATCAATATATTAAAGAGATGGAAAAAAGATACCAGGGGCGCTGGGACACAAAAATGATGGCCGACTTCCTTTAGCTGAAACAGAAAAACAACCAGAAGAAGCTTTTCTGAAAAAGGAAACGTTTTTTTGAAGAAGCGTAACGAATAAATAACCATTTATAATAGTTTATATGTGTATATTTTGTATATTTTAGTATTTTTTTCCTTAATATATTAAAAAACTAGCTTATAAATGAAATAAATCGTGTTTTTTTCTATATTTTCGGATTTTACCGGTTTAAAAAATAACCTTACGTGATATAAAAAAACTGAAAGCAGATTTGAAATCAGCGCTACCCAATTACTAGTAAACAGTTAAAATTTTTAAATCAACTTTCAACGTGTTAAAAAATGCAGGCCTGTGTAATTAATGCAATGTTTAACTACAAAAACAATATACCACTAGAAGCTATTTAAATTTTTGAAAACTACAGTACTGATTTTTTGTGGTAAGTATATGCTTTATTAACCGTAGCAAGCAAATTATTATGAATAATGTCAACTTTCATTACAACTGCCAGCAGGAACTAATACAGTATATAAAACCAGATTACACCCCCAATAGAACTTGATAAATACTGTGAATATTCAGAGCAATAATGGCTATAAACCATTCTATGGTCCTATTTCCTATTGGCTAAATTACCGTGATTTGATCACTACACAACGGTCTAGTAATTTTCGTTGTCTTAAAAGCGCGTTGCTGTCACATATAGTATAAAATAGTTGTACCGTGCGAGCAAAAATTATTTGCATCAAAGAGGGCTTGGATTAAAAAACGTAGGGCTTGGTTTAGATCACAATAATATTGGGACGATATATATATCTAACCAAATCTAGGTTAAAATTTTGTCAAATTCGTATTATGACATGATATGCCAAACTAATGAGTAATAAAATAAGTAGATAAATACAAATTTATTTCTGTTGTTTACAAAATTATAATACTTGCACTTTATAAGGAAATAAATTTAGCTGCTTCTTAAGAATAGTCCTGTGTGTTCCATAAGATCTTCCCACTTCTTGGGACAGGCGTCTTTTATACAATTTGTTGGCGTATTTTGCATTATTTCACTAACATTTGCAACAAGTTCTTCTGTTCTTACAGATGGTCTTACTGCTCCTTTTTTGTGTTGTATAGAACCTGTTTCCCTAAACACAGCCACGGTTGCTTTCAGTCAATGATAAGAATCCCCAGCAATAAAAGCAATGTTAGGAAAATGTTCGTGAAAATCGTCCATGCACAAACCCGGATTGTATTGCCACTCACCATTTACTCTAACCCCGTTTCGAAAATACGCTCCAGCCATAAATATTTTGTGCTGTTACGGAAAGCCCATAGTGTGAATTGTACAAGAAATTGGAAACATTAGCGATAAATCAAATTACTTGTAACGACTGTCAAAGATGACGGAATAACTGATTGATTGTTAATTCAGGTAGTTACTGACACTCAAAAGGTATTATGCTCTACGGCTAAGCATTACGACCTTAGATGCAAGGCCCTCTTTGATGCAACTAATTTTTGCTCGCACGGTATGAAGCATATATGGATTCTTATAAGGATTAGAAGATTTTTTTATTATTATATAATTATTTTAGCTTGCTGCTAGAGATGAACAGATCGGAGAGTTTTTGTAAACCCACTAATTAATTACACATATTAAAATTCGGAGGCCAAACAGATAGTTTTTTTTGTTTTGGTTTAAAAGCCGTTTTTTCATATCATCAAAAGCCTACTTTCAGAACATAATAAATTTCAAGACATTTTGATGTAAAGACTTATTGATTCAAGGGTTTAGAAAAAGTCTACGTAAACAATTTTTGGGTTTATGTGTTAATTTATCGACAAATTTACATTTTATTTTTTATTTAAACATTATAGGTATGGTAATAAACGGGTGTATTACATCAGTGGATTATTAAATTTGTATAATAGGCAATTATAAAATTTTATAAATTTTCGATTTCTTTCAAATTTTAATGTATGTACTAAAAACTCACCAACATAATTATAATATTTAATTATTATTGATGGAAAAATTGTTAACTTGAAGGACAAAATCTAATACAAAAACATCAGGTCAAAAACTTTCTTAATATCTTTAAACAAAGAAAAGTACCTATTATTTGTTCTCTATTTTAGCACAGTTTTTCAGAAAAAGAGGAAACCTATTTCCTATATTAGTCCCTTTCTATTTGTCCTTTACAAAAAAACTAAGGACTTTGTTTAGACAGCGGCAGATAGAGGGATGGGCGTAGGGAGAGCACGCTTTCGCTATGGCAAGTACAGTGTTGTATTCATAAAAAAAGCGTACAAGAATTCGAATGAGAGGTAAGTTTTGTCATATTTGCGTAAAACCGGCTTGTCTAAATGATTGTTTATTGGAGGTTATCACACGTCATAGATTATCAAAAATGCAAAGCATTGGCGTCTGTGTAATGATTTTGCAACTGCATGATAGTAACGTTTGATAAACTTTGACAGAAGAACATAAAAATTACTCGTCAGTTGTCTGAAGTTGATAAGGCTCAAATTGGATCAAGAATCGAAGAAGGATGGTCAATCCGTGCTGTAGCGAAAAACTATAATGAAAATTAAGCAACGCTGGAAACAAGAAGAATCCCTAAAGAGGAAAATTGGTTCAGGTCGTCCCAAATGTTCCAACCCTGAACAGGATGCTGCTTTTTTGGGATATTTAAGAAATTATCTATTTGCAATTGCAAGGGATGCTGTTATTGATACAGCATTTCCTGCCTCCCAACCTACCGCCAGCAGGAGAATCAAGAAATCTGAACTAAAATGTAGCCCAGCTGCGAAAAAAATGTTTCTTGCCGAAGAACAGCGACAATCAGGGATTATTTTTGCTTTAAATTATATACAGTGCGTTTTTCTTAACGCGGGCTATAGGGATTTACATTGTAAATCTTTAAGTCTATGTTAGGCACATTTCTATTGAGAACTACGAGTTGAAATTTTACACAAATATTTCTTGTGGTCTCATATCCAATTTGGGACCATGTTTGTATTACTTTACTAACGCAAAATATTGAAAAATACCATTTTAAGTTATAATATCACGCTGTTTTGCCCAGCCCTGTATATTAAGTTTACCCAGGTGTATTTGACATAAACTGGTATGTGACATTTTTATAATATTTGGCAAGTTGTACCGAAATTATACAATGTTGATGATTATTTAATTTGTATTAAATATGTTTTATTTTAAGTGGTTTAAAATGTATTAATTTTCTTAATAATTCTAAAGCAGAACTTTTATTTCAATAAAGTTTAATAATTTAAACTAATTTCATGAAAGTCAGGAAAATACTGACAGCCGTGTCAATATTTTTCTTTATCTAAGGTAGTTAATTACATAAATTACAAGGGGGTAAAAAAGTGTAGTTTTAAAAAAATAAGAAAAGCTTTTTTGGGTATCTCTTGGAGGTTTTTTGCACAGATTGTATGTTAACTTCTTCCTCCCATCTCATATTTTATCTATTCTCAAGTTTTAATATTATTTGTTTCATATAAATGTGCCTAACATGGGCTTTAAGATTTACCATATAAATCCCTATGGCCCGCGTTAAAAAAAACGCAGTGTATACCGCAATACTCAATTTGGGAACAGGGTCATTTTTTCCGATGAATAGACGTTCCAGTCGACTTATAACGGACAAATTCGTGTGTACCGTCCAAACAATACCAGGTTTGTAGAGCGATATACTAACTCCTTTACTTCTAGACATGGGCGTTTATCTGTAAATGTATGGGGCTGGATAAGCATCAACGGACCTGGTGTTTGCTGGCGAATAGAGGGAAAACAATACCAGAAATTACATTAACATTTTAGAAAACATACTGTTACCATCTGGTGAGCAAATATATCCCAATAATACTTTTATATTTCAACAAGAAAATTGTCCAGTCCACACTGCCAATGCTGTAACCCACTGGTTTCAAATCTATAATGTGGAAGTGCTGCCTTTGGGTCGCTTATAGTCCCGACATCAATCCAATTGAAAATATTTGGGGTATAATCGTAAAAAAATATATAATCGAAATTTTAGGCCACAAAGTTCAGAAGATTTATGGGAAATAATACGTACGTGCTGGGAAGAGCTTGATCCAAATATTAAATATAATTCAGTCGATTCCGAATAGACTGGCTCAAGTAATAGAAAAACAAGGATATATGACCAAATATTAGATTTTATTTATTCTTGTTAAACGTTTTTTGTTTCTTTTGTAACTTTTATAAAACTGTTAAGATATATTATAAAATAAAAAATAATTTTTGTTATTCTATTGAACTAACGCATAACGCCAATGCTTTGCATTTTTAGTAACCTTTAACATGCGATAAGCCGGTTTTACGCAAATATGGTTAAGGTTAAATAAATAAAAAATGCCCCGGTACAGATTGGACGCCTTTAACTCCTGGACTAATATGTCACATTCAAAATTATAAACCGGATCCAGCGCGCAAAACCATTTAACGACTTAAACGTTCAAGATTTACCCACGCGTTTCCCATAATCGCAATTTTATTGTCACTCAGTGTCATAATGTGTGGGTTGTAGGTGTAAAAATATTTTTCTATTTCACGTTCATAATAAGCTCAGTACGATACGCATTTGCGTATCGTCATGAAGCTATTTCGATACGCGTTTTTTCTTTATTTGATGTTGGTAACATTTAAATGTTTTATTTCATTGACTTGCGCGGCCTTTGTGATTTACGAGAAAACCCATTTTTCGCAGAGGAAAAATGGCTTGATAACTTACTTTTTTATTCTGTGTGAATAACAGTCATGTATGTTGGTTAGTGTCATAAAGTGTGGGTTGTAGGTGTAAAAATATTTTTCTATTTCACGTTCATAATAAGGTCAGTACGATACGCATTTGCGTATCGTCATGAAGCTATTTCGATACGCGTTTTTTTTTTATTTGATGTTGGTAACATTTAAATGTTTTATTTTATTGACTTGCGCGGCCTTTGTGATTTCGAGAAAACTCATTTTTCGCAGAGGAAAAATAGCTTGATAACTTACTTCTTTATTCTGTGTGGATAACAGTCATGTATGTTGGTTGCATAAATCTATAAATCAATATTTTGTAGATGCTTGAAGCTATCATTTTCTGCCAAATCCTATCCAAAATTCAATCTACTAACCTTCCAATGTCGATTTAACTTCAACTTTATTTGAATTTTCCATCTTCCCTATACTTAATTGCAATGCCGTGACGTAAAATGACGTCTTTTGAAATTCGAAAAAAAGTAGTAAAATCGCCCGAATTTCCGAACGCTCTGTATATGTACCGAATGTATAAGGATCACACAACGTATTCCGTCCAATTTTAAATCTCATATCGCTAAAATAACTTTAGAATCTCGTGGTGAAAATGGGTCAATAAATCAAAAAATGACAGTTTGCAAAAATTTTTATTGTCCAGAGGCTACTATGATAAAAAATAGTATTACCAACATAAAATTTGGACAAAAAAATTTACAAAATTTGAAAGATTTATTTTCTTTTTAAAATGTATTTTTCTTGATTATAAGGTGAAATAGAAAAAAATGTATAAAGCACAAGTTTCAAGGCGTTTTAGCGCACGTGTCAATAAAAAAACTCGCCACTTTGTGCGCGTGCGCTAAAATCGCTTCTTATGAAACGTGTACTTTAATATACTATTACAAGCACGAATATGGGTATTTAAGGGTATTTATATTAGTGGAAAAGTCTATACATTTTAAGCTTATGGTCAGTGTCGCGTGTCCAGGGGTTGGGAGGGGGGAAGCTTTGTTCGAGGTAAATATCTTTGCACCTGACAATAGATCTGTTTTTAAATCAGATAGACGTTAAATAATAAAAAACATTTTATGATGCGCATGATTCCTATATCGTTATTATGCAAACATACAATCATAATGGGATATTTCACTATAAACAAATTTATCATTTTTAGCGCATACATAAAAATGTATCCAATTCCAAAGTAATATTCCTTGCCTCATTATAAGCAGGTGCAGCTCAACCGCTATAAAAAAAGTCTAATTATTATTTTCTCTCATTAATGATTATATGGAAATAACATAATGTTAAAACCGGGCAGCCAATAGAATACTTGTAGGTACTTTAATTTCAGTTATAGATACACTAAGAAAAACCCTTCTATTCTTTATAAGAATTCATTTACTAAACTGATACTTTAATGACATGGCCAAAACCTTATACAGGGTGGTCCAACGAAAATTCAACACCTCGATTTTCCTGCTTTAAAATGAAAATGTGGAAAATCGCTCGGACCCGTCGATTTTTATTTCGAGGGGAACATCTTTTGCGTATATTGTCAATCTTGTCACTTCAAGCCCCTAGGAGGAAGGGGGGGTAAGATCTAAATCTTAAATGGATACCTCTATTTTATATAATTTTTTTGGATTTTGCATAAAATTCTGAACATTTTTTAATAAAAGCATTATTAGTCTATACTTAACAGTTTCCGAGATATTGACTCTTGAAAAATGACATTTTTAAAATTTGACAGCGTCTAGCTTTCTAACTGTACGTCTTAGTCTTAGAGAAAAACGGCTTACATTTCCCTATCTTCGATTTTTATTATCTTTCCAATAGTGTCAACTTCCGGTTAAACCGGAATTACTATATTTCTTACATCCGGTTTAACCAAAAGTTTACACTATTGGAAAGATAATAAAAACCGAGGATAGGGACCTGTAAGCCGTTTTGCTCTAAGACGTACAGTTAGAAAGCTAGACGCTGTCAAAGTTCAAAAATGTCATTTTTCAAGAGTCAATATCTCGGAAACTGTTAAGTATAGACTAATAATGCTTTTATTAAAAAATGTTCAGAATTTATGCAGAATCCAAAAAAATTATATAAAATAGAGGTATCCATTCATAATAAGCTCAGTACGATACGCATTTGCGTATCGTCATGAAGCTATTTCGATACGCGTTTTTTCTTTATTTGATGTTGGTAACATTTAAATGTTTTATTTCATTGACTTGCGCGGCCTTTGTGATTTACGAGAAAACCCATTTTTCGCAGAGGAAAAATGGCTTGATAACTTACTTTTTTATTCTGTGTGAATAACAGTCATGTATGTTGGTTAGTGTCATAAAGTGTTGGTTGTAGGTGTAAAAATATTTTTCTATTTCACGTTCATAATAAGGTCAGTACGATACGCATTTGCGTATCGTCATGAAGCTATTTCGATACGCGTTTTTTTTTTATTTGATGTTGGTAACATTTAAATGTTTTATTTTATTGACTTGCGCGGCCTTTGTGATTTCGAGAAAACTCATTTTTCGCAGAGGAAAAATAGCTTGATAACTTACTTCTTTATTCTGTGTGGATAACAGTCATGTATGTTGGTTGCATAAATCTATAAATCAATATTTTGTAGATGCTTGAAGCTATCATTTTCTGCCAAATCCTATCCAAAATTCAATCTACTAACCTTCCAATGTCGATTTAACTTCAACTTTATTTGAATTTTCCATCTTCCCTATACTTAATTGCAATGCCGTGACGTAAAATGACGTCTTTTGAAATTCGAAAAAAAGTAGTAAAATCGCCCGAATTTCCGAACGCTCTGTATATGTACCGAATGTATAAGGATCACACAACGTATTCCGTCCAATTTTAAATCTCATATCGCTAAAATAACTTTAGAATCTCGTGGTGAAAATGGGTCAATAAATCAAAAAATGACAGTTTGCAAAAATTTTTATTGTCCAGAGGCTACTATGATAAAAAATAGTATTACCAACATAAAATTTGGACAAAAAAATTTACAAAATTTGAAAGATTTATTTTCTTTTTAAAATGTATTTTTCTTGATTATAAGGTGAAATAGAAAAAAATGTATAAAGCACAAGTTTCAAGGCGTTTTAGCGCACGTGTCAATAAAAAAACTCGCCACTTTGTGCGCGTGCGCTAAAATCGCTTCTTATGAAACGTGTACTTTAATATACTATTACAAGCACGAATATGGGTATTTAAGGGTATTTATATTAGTGGAAAAGTCTATACATTTTAAGCTTATGGTCAGTGTCGCGTGTCCAGGGGTTGGGAGGGGGGAAGCTTTGTTCGAGGTAAATATCTTTGCACCTGACAATAGATCTGTTTTTAAATCAGATAGACGTTAAATAATAAAAAACATTTTATGATGCGCATGATTCCTATATCGTTATTATGCAAACATACAATCATAATGGGATATTTCACTATAAACAAATTTATCATTTTTAGCGCATACATAAAAATGTATCCAATTCCAAAGTAATATTCCTTGCCTCATTTTAAGCAGGTGCAGCTCAACCGCTATAAAAAAAGTCTAATTATTATTTTCTCTCATTAATGATTATATGGAAATAACATAATGTTAAAACCGGGCAGCCAATAGAATACTTGTAGGTACTTTAATTTCAGTTATAGATACACTAAGAAAAACCCTTCTATTCTTTATAAGAATTCATTTACTAAACTGATACTTTAATGACATGGCCAAAACCTTATACAGGGTGGTCCAACGAAAATTCAACACCTCGATTTTCCTGCTTTAAAATGAAAATGTGGAAAATCGCTCGGACCCGTCGATTTTTATTTCGAGGGGAACATCTTTTGCGTATATTGTCAATCTTGTCACTTCAAGCCCCTAGGAGGAAGGGGGGGTAAGATCTAAATCTTAAATGGATACCTCTATTTTATATAATTTTTTTGGATTTTGCATAAAATTCTGAACATTTTTTAATAAAAGCATTATTAGTCTATACTTAACAGTTTCCGAGATATTGACTCTTGAAAAATGACATTTTTAAAATTTGACAGCGTCTAGCTTTCTAACTGTACGTCTTAGTCTTAGAGAAAAACGGCTTACATTTCCCTATCTTCGATTTTTATTATCTTTCCAATAGTGTCAACTTCCGGTTAAACCGGAATTACTATATTTCTTACATCCGGTTTAACCAAAAGTTTACACTATTGGAAAGATAATAAAAACCGAGGATAGGGACCTGTAAGCCGTTTTGCTCTAAGACGTACAGTTAGAAAGCTAGACGCTGTCAAAGTTCAAAAATGTCATTTTTCAAGAGTCAATATCTCGGAAACTGTTAAGTATAGACTAATAATGCTTTTATTAAAAAATGTTCAGAATTTATGCAGAATCCAAAAAAATTATATAAAATAGAGGTATCCATTTAAGATTTAGATCTTAACCCCCCCCCCCCCCCCCTCCCTCCTAGGGGCTTGAAGTAACAAGATTGATAATATACGCAAAAGATGTTCCCCTCGAAATAAAAATCGACGGGTCCGAGCGATTTTCCACATTTTCATTTTAAAGCAGGAAAGTCGAGGTGTTAAGTTTTCGTTGGACCACCCTGTATTATGCCATTTATTATACAGGGTGTTCATTTGAAAACTTCCCACCTCGATTTTCCCGCTTTAAAATAAAAATGTGGAAAATCGCTCGGACCCGTCGATTATTATTTCGAGGGGGACATTTTTTGCGTATATTGTCAATCTTGTTACTTCAAGCCCCTAGGAGGGAGGGGGGTAAGATCTAAATCTTAAATGGATACCCCTATTTTATATAATTTTTTTGGATTCTGCATAAAATTCTGAACATTTTTTAATAAAAGCATTATTAGTCTATACTTAACAGTTTCCGAGATATTTACTCTTGAAAAATGACATTTTTGAACTTTGACAGCGTCTAGCTTTCTAACTGTACGTCTTAGAGCAAAACGGCTTACATGTCCCTATCTTCGATTTTTATTATCTTTCCAATAGTGTCAACTTCCGGTCAAACCGGAAGAACTATATTTCTTACATCCGGTTTAACCGAAAGCTCACGCTATTGGAAAGATAATAAAAATCGAAGATAGGGACAGAAGACTCTGAACAACGATGTCACCTGCGCAACAAATACGTTAAAACTAATACTAAAGCGCGCGGCGATTGCCGATCGCTTCGAACCCCCACCAACGTCTTGTGGATTATAGGTTCTAACGGATGCAATTTGTTTTTGGGGACGCTGTTCTGCTTTCTTAATTATAAAGAAAGCGCTTTACTGGAATCAAAAAGCGTCACATTGAGTAGATACAATTTATTTCTTAACAAAATTGCTGTATTAAAAGTAGTTCATTATTCAACAAGACTGTGCTGCTAATGGAACTGATTACTACCAATAAATACACTGTTCTAGCAAATCTGGAATTGATATTACACTAAAGCGGGTTTGATACACTAACAATTTATTTAATATGGGTTAATAAAAAATAAGCATCAATACAAACTATGTCTTAGCTAACCTGTTGTATCAGACCATTTTCCTCAGCGTAGAAGACACTTATCAATATTAATTCAATCCGTAATCTGTGAAAAGCGATGTCCGGAGCCCATAAACACAATTTTATTATGGCATTTTTAGGCCTTTGAAAATTTGCGCTTCATTTACCCCAGAATCACAATTTTCAGGATACTTTTGTAAACTTGAAATACTCTGCTACGTTTATTTAAGCATATTCAATTAACGCTAGGTAATGTATTCGTGAATAATTTTCCAAGATTGTTCACTTAATTTTTACAAAAAAAATAAAATGTGACTTGGGTAGCTTTGTACGTACTAAAAACTAGAGCGACCTACACATGGTCGGTGATATCTATGCAACAGGAAGATTGATTAAAAATGCAAGATGCTGCTACTCCAATCTTTTTGTACGTAGGTGCTTCTGTCAAAAATGACATGAACAGCAATGTTATTTTTATTTTTAATGTTTTGGAGTTTCATATATTAGTATAGGTAGTTTATACGATTTTATGTCACCCATTGTGTTAAATAAATATTTTATGTTTTATAATAATATTCACTTTTTGTGAGTTTTAATAAAAATGAATTTTTTTAGTTTCACAACTGCACCAGAAAAGTAAGACCTAATAGGAAAAAGCAATTAATCAGCAGACCAATTACAGATAATTTAAATTGCCCTTTTATTTTACTTCTCAAAATTGCTGAGGCACACTTAAGGTGGAATTATCAACGTCATTCAATCTATTGCCAACCTATTTCGCGTTGATTTTTTGAGCTTATTATTTTAATAACTAACATTTAAAGAAAATTAATATCGTCGGTACAGGTAGTATCTGATATATTACAAAAATATCAAATTATTTCATTGCTAATTTTGGGAAAATTGTATATTGAACCAACAATGACATAATAATGTTAAAAAAATCTTACCCGATATTTTTCGCTCTACAAATCTCCTAAAATAATTTATAAAATTCCTTAATATTTATTTAATATGTCAATTATTACCCATAGAATATATAGTCGATATTGATTTTATTTAAATTTTGTGTAAAAGCTAGAAAAATAAATAAATCTACGCAAAATAGGTTATAGGTTGGCAAGCATGTTGATACTCCCACCTTAAACATAATTTCGTAAACTTTTTGTAAAACGTTTTAAATTTTCATTTAGGTTTAGCTAATAATAATAAAATAAATCATTGGCATTATGTTACTCTTTGAGTGACCTTTGGTTTAATATTTACAAGAAATAACAATAAGAACTATGCATTTTGTTACTTCTAATAAGTATTGTAAATTAACTAAGCTGTAGCCTAATCATGTATGATTAATTTTTGATTTATGTAAAATAATTATTTTACTGCTTTTTAAACATATATAATAGAAATTAGGAAAGTCCTTTAAAATAAATAGAGAAATGAAAAAATCAAGTATATATTAAACAAAAAGTATAAAATAAGACTTTAGACACTAAAAATATATTGTTCTGTATAATTTAATACTTAAATTTATTCTGTATTACTACTTGATACTTAACTCACTAATTTGTAATTTTAAATTTTTTAAAGTAGGCAAGAGCAACACAGCATTTTATATGCTTTGTTTAAAATGTTTTTCTTCCTTCTGCCATGATAGTTTTTGAAGGAAACAACTTTATATTTCAGCAGGATAACTGCCCTGTGCATACTGCAAGAAATATAGGAAACTGGTTAAGACAAAACAACGTAACATGTCTGCCTTGGTGCTCAAGACGTCCTGATTTAAATCCAATTGAAAATGTTTAGGGATTGATGGTAAAAAAATGTACAAATTAAATTTTAAACCACAGAAAGAAATAGAGTTATTTGATAAAATAGAAGAAATTTGGGAAGGGCTAACTCCGGATTACACCAGTAGTATTATTTTGTCAATGCCAAGAAGATTACGATTAGCGTTAGAATCCAATGGCGCAGTAATTAAATGTTAGTATTTTGTTTGTTGTTTGTTAATAAATTTACCCTTTTTGGCTTTATACTTTTGTAGTTTTCCTGGTATTATTTTATAATTTTCTTATTTCACGGCTGTAATTTAAACACAAAATATTTAGAAATAACCATTATTACTTATGGTAAAAAATCGTACATACAATAATTTACAGCTATGTAAATAGCTGGTGTTCTATCCAGGTATAAGCAGCAAGGTGAAAACCCCGTTTTATCAAATTTTGTTGTAATTGAGTTATATATCTGTGGAGTGTACGAATTTATATGTCGTCAACTGTACCGGGTGTTCCACCTAAGGAGGTAATCGGCTATATCTCAGAAAGTAATAACACTAGGACTTTGGGAAAAATATATATCGATAAAAGCGGCCAAGAGAAATTGCTGGAAATAATTTTCAAGTTCGAAAAATGACCGCTAGGGGGCGTAAGAGAACTTTCAAAATAGAAATGCCGATTTTCTCTTGATTTTTCTTAATAAAATATGTTAAAAATATAAGCATTGTATTCTTCATAAAATTATGCAACTTTATGTTAGAAATCGTTTTTTTCTATTTTCAATAATAAAGTGGTGGGAGTAGGTTAAACCTTTTTTCTTTCAAACGCTGATATCTCTGCTTTGGATAAACCAATTTTATTCAACTTAGTCTTGAAAAAAGCCCTTCTTTTCCTCTACACGTTGATTTTCTTAACAAAGTAACTTTTCCTCCTCTACAAGCTGATGGGGTTAGTTTTTTAATCCGACGTTTCGGATTCGAGCGACCATCATCAACTTTTTTATTTTAAATACGGACCTGGATTTTTTATTCCACTATTTAATAGCCTTTATAAGCTTAAAATAAAATATGATGTAAGAGTCATATCATAACATTTGATTTTTTTGAGAAAATCCTTATTCATTGAGGAATTACGGAAAAACGCCATCTAGTGGCCACTATCAGAATCGATATGGTATACTTAATAGATCTACGTGTAGAGGAAAAGAAGGGCTGTTTTTCAAGACCAAGTTGAATAAAATCGGTTTATCCAAAGCAGAGATATCAGCGTTTGAAAGAAAAAAGGTTTGACTTTCTCCCAGCACTTTATTATTGAAAATAGAAAAAAACGATTTCTAACATAAAGTTGCATAATTTTATGAAGAATACAATGCTTATATTTTTAACATATTTTATTAAGAAAAATCAAGAGAAAATCGGCATTTCTATTTTAAAGTTCTCTTACGCTCCCTAGCGGTAATTTTTCGAACTTGATAATAATTTCCAGCAATTTCTCTTAGCCGCTTTTATGGATATATATTTTTTCCCAAAGTCCTAGTGTTATTACTTTCTGAGATATAGCCGATTACCTCCTTAGGTGGAACACCCGGTACATAGAGTAATCATCCCTAAGCTGGGTGTTTATAGCTGGTATACAGTGTTCTCATAGATGTGGTTAATTTGGTAGAAATTTTTCAGTTAGATTCTCTTACTTACTGTTCCAAATCTGATATTAGGCGTGTTTATTCCCATTAGAATAGTTCCAAAAATAGTTTCTTGGAAGAAATATGGTAAAATAATATTATGTTACAGCCTGTATAATCTTAAAAACCTGATATAATCATATTGGTATATTTTTACTTAAATTTGATTTTGAAGTTCTGTTTAATATGTAATTATTTAATAACGGACATTCATAACACTATGCGGTCACAATAAGCTGAAATATCAATATTAAATTTTTATTAATTTTCTAAGAAACCCCGTAACGTTATGACCAAGCCAGCACACGTTATATTAGAGACTTTTTGCACCTCTTAATTCGTCATTCTTTTGTGGTTATGGTTATTCTGAGCATGCGCAATGTCAGAAAGGTGATCCGCTATGGTTAATAACCATAACTGACTCCGTTAGTTACGGAAGGATAAGGAAGAGCTTATCGTTATCCTTATGGTTATGCTTAAACTGCATGGTTGCCGGAACATACAAAAGTTATGAAGCATCATTGCTATGAATTAAAATTGTGATAAGCAATTAATTAAAATCCAAAGCAATAGTAGCGTTACATTAAAATATACAACTTAATCAAATGATTGTTAGGTTAGGTATTTTATTTTGTTTAGGTGCGCCGGCGCCAAATTAATAACTACAGACGGAACGTATAGGCGTTGCAAAATCTCTGGTTTTAACAGTGGCGCTACTCGTTATGTTTAATAAAGTTAACCATAACGGAGCTAGAAACTGATATTAATTTAAGAGGTGCAAAAAGTCTCTAATATTTTCACAGAAACTATTGCATGCCCCCTCTCGTATATCCTATTGTAAATCAATATAAACACGCGGTATGTAGACCATTTTCATATTGAAAATTTTGTACATAAAAACATCAAGCTATACTGTACCTCAGGCGAAAGTAAACATTTCAATAGGTACAGTCAGTTGACATATAAATTCGTACACTCATCCACCCATATATAGCTCAATTACAACAAAATTGGGTAAAACGGGCTTCTCACCTTGCTGCTTATACCTGGATAGAACACCATAGAACATACATAGTTGTAAATTCTTGTATGTACGATTTTTTACCATAAAATATTGGTTTTTTCTAAATATTTTTGTGTTTAAATTACAGCCGCGATATAAGAAAATTATAAAATAATACCAGGAAAACTAAACAAGTATGAAGCCAAAAAGAATAAATTTATTAACAAACAACAAACAAAATACTAACCAGGGCCGGATTAACCACTAGGCCAAATAGGCCATGGCCTAAGGCGCCACGAACGAAATAGGCGCCGCGGCTTTTTAGCGAATTTCATTGTACCTATTATTTTATATATTTAAATCACCATTTAAACTATGGCATAATTGCTAATTATCATACCTATAAAGTATAAAGAACATTACACATTCCAATCTAAACAAAAATATTCTAAATTAAAGTATTAAGACTATTTAAGTTATCAGATCTTGTGGAATCAAATTCCTTCAACGACATTATTCAAAATTTCTTAAGTCAAAAATGTCGAAAAAAATATTTCTAGTATCTTAATACTCTTAATGTCGTTATTTTTAAAATTACCTTTAATAAAAGTTTTTGGGCATTGGGCCACAAAAACTGTTCTTTTATTACCTTTATATTTTTTGCTCAGAACATTTACATATATTATTTTATTTGTTGATGTCATTGATCTCGTTAATAACGAGTCGTTATTGAAATGATGTTTTAGAAGTAATCCCTATACTTTAGTTTATATCATTTTGTGTATTTATAAGGAACCAATCTACCACTATCATTTGATTCTTAGCGCTGAATTTGTGTTTTTATGTGTTTTATATTTTTGTATCCTAATTAGCTGGATTAGTCGATTAGTTTTTTTGAACTTTGGAAACTACCAAACTCTTATTAAGTTATGATATTTTGAGTTAATTGTTTTATTCATTTCACATTTTGTATACATTATTCATTAATGTTAAGTTGCTTGTTTATACTTCTATTTTTTGTTTTATAATTTTCCCTGAGTAGGTACTTACATGTATCTATGAGTTTTTTCTTCAACAAAACGTGCAAATTTCCGCTTGAAAAACATATTTTTACGAGATTACGTTTAGGCACAAATTTGATCATCCGTATCATAACTCGCCAGGCACGTAGCTAGGGGAAGGGGGGCGCCCCCCCCCTCCCTACGAAACTCGAGACGATACTTATAAAACTTACAAAAACAAAATTAATTTTATGCGAAATATCCATATATTATTAGAGCTCTGATTTCGACAATATAGGACACATTAAACATTTCCTACACTATTCAATTTTCTTTGTGACAGTTTGTCATGTAAGTATACCTAGTAGATATAGTACCTATATAATAAAAATAATAAAAATACATATTTGTGCCCGTGAGGCACGAGACCCAAATAGCACCTCAATTATTACCGGGTTTGTTTTTGTGCTTTTCTTGAGGATTTTGTGTTGTGTTTTTTATTTTTCCAACTTGAAAAGCAAGCACCATGATTCAAAAAAGGGCGTGGCACCCAAAAAGTTTCGCCTGCGGCGCTATCTTTTTTGCGCCTACAAATCCTGGCTACGTCGTGCGCTCAATTTTTTAAAATCCATTTCGAAATTTAAAAAAATAGGCGCCAAAATTTGTCTGGCCTAAGGCGTCAAACGACCTTAATTCGGCCCTGATACTAACATTTAATTGCTGCGTCATTGGATTCTAACACTAATCGTAATCTTTTTGGCATTGGCAAAATAATACTTATGGTGTAATCCGGAGTTAGCCCTTCCCATATTTCTTCTATTTTATCAAATAACTCCATTTTATTCTGTGGTTTAAAATGTATTTTGTATATTTTTTTTTACCATCAATCCCCAAAAATTTTCAATTGGATTTAAATCAGGACTTCTTGAGCACCAAGGCAGACATATTACGTTGTTTTTTCTAAACCAGTTTCCTATATTTCTTGCAGTATACACAGGGCAGTTATCCTGCTGAAATATAAAGTTAATTTCTTCAAGAACTATCGCGGCAGAAGGAAGAAAACCATTTTCCAAAATCTGAAGATATATATTAGTGTACACCAATATTCCAGCATACACCTGCACCGTAAACACTTATCCATGCCCACACATTGACGGAGAAACGTCCACTGGTTTGCTTTTTTTAAGTATGCTTCTCATCATATCGCAAATTTGGTGGCCTATATACTCGAATCCTTTATTATATGTAGACTGAAAAGTTTTCTCATCGGAAAAGATAACATTTTGCCAAAAAAAAATTATTTTCTGGTAAATATTGCAAAGCAAACCCAATTCTTTGTTCCTTATCACTATTTTTTAAAAACGGTTTGGATGCAGCTGCTCGATTTCTTAATTCGGAAGTTCGGAATATTGTCTTACTCGGCGTTGCACAGTTATAGATGAAGCAGGGAATCCTGTTATGTGCATAGCGGATACTGCAGTTTCAAATGGATTTTGCCTTAAATACTCCACCAAATTTCGGTCTTCTCTATTCGATGATTTTCTGTTATTTAAACCAGACCCAACAGACCTTTCAAGTGTTTTTTTTACAATTTCTTGAACAGTACTTCTAGGTACTCTAAAATGATCAGCTCTTTTTCCATAAGACCACCCTATTTCAACTAAACATATTATTTTTGTTTTTTCAATAATACTTAAATAAGGCATTTTTAAATCAAATATGAATGACAAGACTTTGACAGATATCATGATAACAATAAACACGTTACAAAGGTAATAAAGGTAAAAAAGTTGCATTTACAGTGTCACAGTTTAGTGTACGAAATTATCTGTCGTCAACTGTATAATATGTAGTGCCAAAATTTAAAGAACGAAACTTTAAGACATTTCTAATAACTCAAGACCAAAACTCCAATATTCTATTTATTTTGACACATCATAATGTACAGTTCAAATTGTAATAATAATATCTTTACCAATAATTTAGGGTTAGGGGTGTGTATCTCCTTGGCATCTCATTATTGCGCGTATTTAAATGATGCATTGTCCATTGATTTGAGAGAAGATGACACTAAACATATTTTTTCATGAACCATGAAAAACCTGACAATAACTGAAATACTTTGTTCTGTGTTTTGCTTCCCAAGCCTTCCCGTTAAAGAATCTAATCAACACGATTATTAAGGCCACTAAATTTTTCACGCACATCTTTCGCCACATGAATTAAATCAACATTTTTGACGTCATCTCCCATTGTTTATAACCTTAAAATAGACTTGTCATAGATCAAAAACCCACGCTTATATTCAACAAGTTAAATCCTATTATGCCTAGTTGGGTTATTCTATCCAAGCCGGTAGATTGATGTTCCCCATTATTACCCTCGTGAATCTTGGACGAACTGTCCAAGAAGTGACATTTTTAATTCGAACCTCTCGTTTTTTGCCTGTACCTACTGACGTCAAACGACGATTCCGAAGAGTTTTAAGTACAAGAAATCGGTCATCAACAGCTTTAGTTTTGCGTTTTCTAAATTATTGACATCATCAAGAACATTTTGCATTTGGGTGAGAACAAATGCACGTCTTGACCTGAACCAAAAACGCAAAATGCAAAGAATGTTTGCGGCTTAATGAAAACTGATATTTTGAAGTAATTTTGCTTCTTAATTATTCCACAGGGTGTTTTGACACTAAGCAAAAAAACAACTTTTCGATTACCTTTGTCTAATATGCCAAAAAACCAATTTCTCTTAAAAGTTGTATAAGCATGTTAAAACTAATAAATGTGTCGCCACAGTGGATCTTTTCCCGTGCGTCATCAATCAACGATCAGGACTCAACGTGGTTAATAACTTTCCATCCTTATTTATTACAGTAACAAGTTTGAATAAAAGCATAAAAGAACGTCTCCAAGATTCCGCAATAATATAACGTGCTGGACAAGAATAAAACTATAAACGTCAATTAATTACTTTTTTTATTTGTTAAGTTGAGTACCGTTGTATTTTAGAACGTCATTGTCAACCTAATTTTGATCTGCCAATCTAATTCGTATTTTGTAAATTTGTGTGTCTTAAAACTGTTCCGTTTTCTAAAAATAGTTCTTTTTAGAGCTAATTATACCCACCATATCTGTTTTGGCAGTAAATATTTGTGGATTTTTATAATACCCAATTTATTTATTTTAAATATTCTAACCGTGAAAGTTCTTTGAAAAGTTTACGGCAGTGACTAAATTCCCTTTAATGAAAGGATGTCAAAAATTTGACTTTTGCAATTTTAATAGTCAATAAAACACCAAACTTTTCTAGATTTTAAGCTTTAAAAATAGTATTAAGGTTGAATTCTCAACGCCATTCAATCTATTGCCAACCTATAACCTATTTCGCGTTGATTTTTTGAGTTTATTATTTTAATAACTAACATTTAAAGAAAATCAATATCGTCGGTACATTATTTAGGTAGTATCTGATATATTACAAAAATATCAATTTATTTCATTGCTAATTTGGGGAGAATTGTATAGTGAAAGAACAATGAGTGACAATGACATAATAATGTTAAAAAAAATCTTACCCGATATTTTTCGCTATACAATTCTCCTAAAATAAGTTATGAAACTCCTTGATATTTATTAAATATGTCAATTATTACCTATAGAATATCAAGCCGATACTGATTTTCTTTAAATTTTGTATAAAAGCTAGAAAACATAAATAAATCTACGCGAAATAGGTTATAGGTTGGCAAGCATGTTGATACTCCCACCTTAAATGTAATAACATTTGTTTGTAAATTTCTTTTAGATAATAGAGAATGCCGGGCAAAACTTAAAATAAATAATAATTTTTTGGGATATTATGTAGTTACGTCAAACGGTAGGCAGGCACGTCCATTTTATGAACAGACTTAGTTTTGATTTTTTTCGTCTCGTAATTTTCATTTGATTCATACGATTTTGATGACGTGAAAGTGATGACGCACGGGAAAAGAACCACTGTGGCGACTTATCTATAGCTCTTTAACATAATATCACTTAAATTGGAGTAAAAATAAAAAAATTATAAAGCCCTAAACTTGATCCAAATTTTATGATGCCCGTTGTTATTTTGCAAGTTCCTATTTCAAATCATTTTATTAAAAAATTATTTAAAGTTATTTTTGTCTACTTAAATGGATTTACCCACATCGAAAGCCACGTATCTACTTAACAACTTAAATCCTATTATTCCCTATCACATGCATTTGTTATGAAATGACCCCGACGATTCAGTGAAAACATTTCTTCACTGTGACTGAATCATGATCAATGGAAAACCTTCGAATTAGATCTGAAATTGTAATGTTGTATTGATTACATTTGCGACCTACTGATCTTATAATGTGACGCATGTTATATTAATAGTTTTTTAGGATGGAACTCGTATGACCTTAGTATTTTTCATATGACATACTCGGGTTCATATAAAGTAGGTAACTTTAAATATATTATTATCGATATAAGCACAGAGAATCTATTATCTAGGGTATTAGACCAGGGCTGAAGTCTTTGAATATGGTAAAAAGTGAAAAATAAATAATAGTAGGATGAAACCCATTGGAAAAGGAAGAGAATATAACAATTATTTATCTCGATTTCCGGCAAAACTACAAGTCCTATGAAAAAACGTTAAATAGCAAAGTTGTAGGATATAAAAAGATCAACAACTTTTGTATTTACATTTTTTTTACATAACCTCAAAATTTATGTGAAAAATTCAAATAACCAAGTTTTTGGTTTTTTATTTTTATCTTTTACAAAAAAGATTTATTCTACACGAAATTTGGTGGAAACGTACCTTTTTATGTCCCAAATACACTGTAATTTTTTTGATTTAAAATATCTATTTTTTAACCTTATTTTGACTTAATATCGAAAAAGCACCCTAATTTTCAATCGAAAATTCTCACGTCAAAATATCTGCTTTTTTAAAAAGGTCGTGGGCTTTTTGTTTGTCGATTCTGTACTTTCTGATGGTGTAAAAAAAATATACATTACTATGGTAAATGTTCTCAAAAAATTCAGAAAACTCGAATCCGAAATTTTTTTTTTAATCATTATGTACAATTTTGAGCTATTAATAAAAATTAATACTCTAATTACTCGAAAAACGTAAGATTCCATGTTACATCGATAAACAAAAAAATAACAAATCCATAAAACATAAAGATCGCAAAAAACATGCGTAAATAGTTGATCTAAATATAATTAAAGGTAGGATTTAAAGGGGAATTGAATTGATTTGAGAACATTTACCATAATGTATATTTTTTTACACCATCAGAAAGTAGAGATTTCAACGAACAAAAAGCCCACCGGCCTTTTTAAAAAAGCTGATATTTTGACGTGAGAATCTTCGATTGAAAATTATTTAAATTTTTCGATATTAAGTCAAAATAAGGTTAAAAAATAAATATTTTTAAATCAAAAATGTACAGTGTGTCTGGGACATAAAAAGGTAAGTGTTCACCAAATTTCGTAAAAAAAATAATTCTCTTGTAAAAGATAAAAATAAAAAACCAAAAACTTGGTTATTTGAATTTTTCACATAAATTTTGAGGTTATGTGAAAAAAGTGCAAATACAAAAGTTATAGACCTTTTTATAGCCTACAACTTTGTCATTTAACGTTTTTTCATAGGACTTGTAGTTTTGCTGGAAATCGAGATAAATCGTTTTCTACCCTTAAAAACACCCAGAAAAGTGAAATAATTTCAACCCTTTCTTGAAGAGTATACGTCATTTTAATCAGTTATTGAACACACTGAAATGTAAAGCAAAATGAATTTTTATTCTTTCTATGAATTTGATCGATGCCAAAAACAAACTGAGTTTTTTCGACTGAACAAGTGGAATTCCAAATCCCTTTTGTTAAGATTGTATCCTTTTTTGCGTATTTTATACCATTTAATTTGTTTACACTTAAGCACAAATTTGTTTACCATTTAATGTCTGGAAAGGTTAAAGGATTTTTTTTTGGGGAGGGGGGTTGAAAGATCGGTAAAAATATTATTAAAAATTTTTAAGAATTAAGCGAGCAAGTAGTAAATTATTATGCTGATTTTGAGACAATTTAATTCCGTTTAAAATAAGCTATCGCTCGACCTTCCTTTACATTTAAGATTTTAAGATTTTAAGGGTGAGAACCACTCCATATGCTCCACAATGTTCGCGAACATTTTGAACAGTGTCTTTACAATTGCATGGAGGTTGGAGGTTGACATTTTCAACATTTACTTGATTGATACAAGCGGTAATAAATTTTATTACTTTCAAATTTTCTTTTCTTTTTTGCCCCATTTCTCAGGAACTATTCACTCGATTTAAACGAACAAGGTCGCGTTTGGAAGGCAATTCAATTCCCTTTAAAATAAGGTATTACTCGACCCCCTCTCCATTTAAGATTTTAAGGGTGGAAGCAACCCTGGTTGGGGGGGGGGGGGGGTGAAAATAGCAAAAAAATATGTCCCCCTGAGAACTAAGGTTCCCGTATTCGAGCTAATGTTGATTTATTTATTAACAAAAAAATAAACCTGGGTGAAAAGTTTTCGGTGCGCTCCAATGTTGCCCATATTATGTTATCGACCTATTTGCTTAGTCACAACATTATCAAAAATCTTTGTAATGGTTATAAAGACCAGACTGACTAACTTCTTAGAAAAATATAACCTATTATCGCCCAAACAGTAGATACGGCTTTAGAGAGAAAGAGTACGCCAGTTGCTATTGGTAATTTAATTAACAAAATTTACTCATAGGTTGATTTTCTAAAGCTTTCGGTAAGTAGTTCTTATACAATTATTTTGTCTGTGGTATGTTGGTATGTTGATGACATATTAATATGCTTCACAGGAACCGAAAAAGAACTTCGACATATTTTAAACCACCTTGACTCTATACACCCTAAAATCAAATTCACGCAAGAAATAGGAAACGACTTAATTAATTTTTTAGATCTTAAAATAACAAAAACCATTGACAAAAAACTACAGTTTGACATTTATAGAAAACCTACCTTCACAGACATCACATTACTGCACGACTCAGTACACCCAAAAACACATAAAATGGCAGCATATAGGTCAATGGTACATAGAGCTCTATCTATACCACTCTCCAAGAAAAGTCTAAAGATAGAGCTTGATACCATTAGGTCGTAATTGCTGTCAACAATGGCTCCACAATACAAGAAATAATTTTTCTTATCTCAAAAAAGCAAAAAAGGCACTAGCTATGACACAAATATACCCCAACGTAAAAACACGGAATACTAAAAAATTTCATACTCTTACATGTAGGCCCAACCTCCGAAAAATAGCAAATATTTTATCCTCTGACCAAGTGGCAATAGCTTTTAAATCCTCATAACCTATCAAAACTAATTTTTAACGTTAAAGTTAAATGTGGAAAATACAAGAAATCAGGAGTTTATAAACTAAAATGCAATGAATGCAATAGCTGTTATATAGGACAAACGGGACGAAACTTTGAAACTAAATTTAAAGAACATAATGCATGTTTTAGACTAAAGAAAAGAACATTTTATTTTGCAAATCATTTTTTAGACACAACCCAGGTTTTTCCCGATATTGACAATTTACAAATATTACATACAGAACAAAAAGGTCATAAATTAGATAACATCGAAATTTACAAACATAAAAAGACCATAATGTCAACCTTTTAGATACACAATTAGATTTTGGAAATTCCCCACTTTTGAAATTATTATAATTTTCATCTGGCATGTTTAACATTTAGATTTTATAAACATTGACCAGCCTGTCCCTTATAATTAGGAATGTTGTAAAATACCATTGTGTACCAAACAATATTATACTTTAGATAGATCCAATAATTTTATGACTCTGTTAACCTATATAATAATATACCCATAGTTTGTTAAGTTTACACTGAGAGAAAACTCTATTAGCCGTAGCTAGAAATCCATTCGCAGTAGCAAGAAATCTGCATTAAATAGGCGCCGAAAAAACAACTCTGTTGTTGCTACAAGGTTCTTTTTTTTGAAATGACTTTTTAACCTCAACATGGTCGGTTTTTAAATATTATTCTTTTGTTGTTAAAAAAAAACTCTATTGCCATAAAAAATATATAATGCAGTGGTAAACAAAAATGATTTTGTGATTAATTGAGGTCGTGTAGTCAGAAAAGTATCGGTTTTTACTCCTAAAAATAATCAGCCAGCTATAAAATAATTTTATTTTTATTGTAGCTAGTCCACCTAGCTACTAATAAATTCATTTTTTTAGCTCCTTCGCCAAAATGGCTGTGGTTGGTGGATTAGTTTATAGTGGATGTTTTTGGCTATTGATTTGATAAAATTTTTATATTTTAATAATTCTATATGGGGTGGTGTACTTTTAGTGCAACGTTATACAATAAGTGTTGTGGCGGTGTGTCTCCAAATTCAGGTAGGTACAATTATTTTACCAATAATTATATTTATTACTTATATTTTTTAATTCATTCCGATCATGGCCGCCATTAAGTTTCCGTTCTGCACTTATTAGGGCAGTATTTTTGATAAAAATTGTATGTTAAACTTTGTTTAATAACGGGGGGATCTGACTGATCTGAAAGTAACAAACTGCTAGGAACATGAGCCTTTTTAGCCATTTTTTTTATTAATAGGTATCAGAAAACCTAACAAATGCGATTTTGCATTGCAAAATTTAGAACGGGGAAGAAATATCTCAAAAACTCAGATTGTTTTCCGATTCTATCCCCTAAATTTGTATTGTATTTCTGAAAAAATTAATTTCTCGCCTAACAAAATTTAAAGACTCACCTAAGTCAACGATTTTTTGTAGGTACCTAAGTAGAGTAATGTGATAAACATGAGTTACTTATTAAGTAATAAATATAATTTATAATTATTGGTAAAATAATTGTACCTACCTGAATTTGGGGACACACCGCCACAACACCTATTATATAACGTTGCACTAAAAGTACACCACCCTATATGAAATTATTAAAATATAAAAAATTTATCAAATCAATGGCCATCAAACATCCACTATAAACTATAATCCACCAACCACTAAACAAACTAACAACACTGCAAATGGCAATAAAATGAACCAAAACGATTTCACCATGTTTTAAAAAAGCAACTGTTTAGTTCCTAAAAGGTATATTTTAGATAGGTATAAAAGATTGGTTAGTTTTTATTTTTATTTTTGTGGTAATAAGATAACCTTATAGGAATTAAAAAAATACTATTTAAAAACACTTTATTGGATACATAAAGTCGACACAGTGGTTCTTTTCCCGTGCGTCATCACTTTTACGTCATCAAAATCGTATGAATCAAATCAAAATTACGAGACGAAAAAAGTCAAAACTAAGTTAAGTTCATAAAATGGACGTGCCTGCCTACCGTTTGACGTACCTACATAATATCCCGAAAAATTATTATTTATTTTAAGTTTTGCCCGGCATTCTCTATTATCTAAAAGAAATTGACAAACAAATGTTAATACATTTAATACTATTTTTAAACCTTAAAATCTAGAAAAGTTTGGTGTTTTATTGACTATTAAAATCGCAAAACTCAAATTTTTAACATCCTTTCATTTAAGGGAATTTAGCCACTGCCGTCAACTTTTCAAGAAACTTTCACGGTTAGAATATTTAAAATAAATAAATTAGGTATTATAAAAATCCATAAATACTTACCGCCAAAACAGATGGTGGGTATAATTAGCTCTAAAAAGAACTATTTTTAGAAAAAGGAACAGTCTTAAGGCACACAGATTTACAAAATACGAATTAGATTGACAGATCAAAATAAGGTTGACAATGACGTTCTAAAATACAACGGTTGTCAACTAAACAAATAAAAAAAGTAATTAATTGACGTTTATAGTTTTATTCTTGTCTAGCACGTTATATTATTGCGGAATTTTGGAGACGTTCTTTTATGCTTTTATTCAAACTTGTTACTGTAATAAATAAGGATGCAGAGTTATTAACCACGTTGAGTCCTGATCGTTGATTGATGACGCACAGGAAAGGATCCACTGTGGCGACTTTATTGTTATGGTTATATGATATTCTGTTACCATAAAAAAGCATTAAGCACACGTAACAATATTGTTGTCAAAAAAACGTCCTTGATTGCGACTAAACGAAATATTTTAGGAATAAATGGATTTTTTCTTGTGGTAATACACATATATTCAAAAAAATACTTGTATTGAGTGATTTTCCTCAGTGTAGATTAGCGTCTTGAAGTTGTAGTTGCACTACGAAACGGCCGTAACGCCAAAATTTTTAAATAAAAATTAGTGACAAATAACAAAGTATACTTTTCGTTTCATTTTACATACATAGTTAAAATGTATTGTCACAAAGTAACGGACGAGTCAATCAATATTTAATTGAAACTATAGATTAATGTTTTAAATTTTTACCATGCTGTAATAGTACATTATACAGGGTGTCCCGAAATTAGCTGACAATATTTTAAGGGGATAAAGTACATTCAAAAATAAGACTAAAATCCTATATTAATATACCTTTAAAAGATCACTTGATTTAAATTCCCTTGATTATTATTTTTGGGGACACATGACTGGTACTTGCTTAAGAATTAGTTTCCCGTGTGGTTCACAATCAAATTTGATTTGCAGTTTGTTATTCTTTTTTGTTTTATTTTAAAACTCTCTTAAAATCTCCATGAAAGTAAATATTTAAAAAACAAAGGAATCTAAAAATATGTTTAATTTAAAAATGTTACATTCTGTCAAATTATAATAATAAAAGGTTATATTAACAACAAATTTAAAATAGAAAAAAATTACATTAAAACTATGAAATTACAAAAAAAATAATAGTAATATTTACTTAAAGCTCCACCCCGTGCGACGTCACTTGAAAAATATTTTAAAGTAACATCCTTTAATGCATATGCCTTGCCGCTAGTAGAACTTCTAATAAATTTTATGTTTTAATATTAAGTGTTTGCTAAGATATGCAAAAAAAAACCTTAGACTTTTCACCAGATTTCAAAAAACCGAAAATTTTAAAATCGATTTTACTGGAAAATGGTGAATCCTACCTCAATGAAACAAGAGCACCTTTTTTCAACAAAAGACTTCAGGGCTTCTAAAAATTGCACCTGAAGTTAAAAAATCCTAAAAATAAAAAACTTAGGGCAATATTCTCTCAACTACCTACCCAGTGGGACGCCACTGGAAGAAATAAAGTTAAGCTAATTAAATCGTTTATTGCGTCTTGTCATGGGTAAAACATGTATTAAATTTTGTTTCGATACCCTAATCGGTTTTTGAGATATTGTAAAAAAACTGCTTATCATGGCTCCAATTCGGGGGGCTCTAGCCCCATAACGAAGCGTTTTTGAAGGTATATTAATAGAGGGTATTAGTCTTATTTTTGGATGTACTTTATCTCCTTAAAATATTGTCAGCTAATTTCGGGACACCCTGTATACTTAGGTTGAGAAGTGAGCTATTATACAGGATGTCCCGAAATTAGCTGACAATATTTTAAGGATATAAAGTACATCCAAAAATAAGACTAATACCTCTATTAATATACCTTCAAAAACGCTTCGTTATGGGGCTAGAGCCCCCCGAATTGGAGCCATGATAAGCAGTTCTTTCACAATATCTCAAAAACCGATTAGGGTATCGAAACAAAATTTGATACATGTTTTACCCATGACAAGACGCAATAAACGATTTAATTAGCTTAACTTTATTTCTTCCAGTGGCGTCCCACTGGGTAGGTAGTTGAGAGAATATTGCCCTAAGTTTTTTATTTTTAGGATTTTTTAACTTCAGGTGCAATTTTTAGAAGCCCTGAAGTCTTTTGTTGAAAAAAGGTGCTCTTGTTTCATTGAGGTAGGATTCACCATTTTCCAGTAAAATCGATTTTAAAATTTTCGGTTTTTTGAAATCTGGTGAAAAGTCTAAGGTTTTTTTTTGCATATCTCAGCAAACACTTAATATTAAAACATGAAAATTATTAGAAGTTCTACTAGCGACAAGGCACATGTATTAAAGGATGTTACTTTAAAATATTTTTCGAGTGACGTCGCACGGGGTGGAGCCTTAAGTAAATATTACTATTATTTTTTTTTAATTTCATAGTTTTAATGTATTTTTTTTAATTTTAAATTTTTTGATAATAAAACCTTCTATTATTGTAATTTGACAGAATGTAACGTTTTTAAATTAAACATATTTTTAGATTCCTTTGTTTTTTAAATATTTATTTTCATGTAGATTTTAAGAGAGTTTTAAAATAAAACAAAAAAGAATAACAAATTGCAAATCAAATTTGATTGTGAACCACACGGGAAACTAATTCTTAACATATTCGCTGCCAAGCCAAAATTTGTCGCTAGTAGAACTTCTAATAAATTTCATATTTTAATATTAATTGTTTGCTGAGATATGCAAAAAAAAAAACCTGAGCCTTTTCACCGGATTTCAAAAAAACCGTAAATTTTAAAATCGATTTTACTGGAAAATGGTGAATCCTACTGCAAAGAAATAAGAGTACCTTTTTTTAATAAAAGACTTCAAGGCTTCTAAAAATTGCACCTGAAGTTAAAAAATCCTAAAAATAAAAAACTTAGGGCAATATTCTCCCAACTACCTACCCAGTGGGACGCCACTGGAAGAAATACAGTTAAGCTAATTAAACCATTTATTGCGTCTAGCTATGGGTAAAACATTTATCAAATTTTGTTTTGATACCCTAATCGGTTTCTGAGATATTGTAAAAAAACTTCTTGTTATAGCTCCAATTCGGGGGGCTCTAGCCCCATAGCGAAGCGTTTTTGAAGGTATATTAATAGAGGATTTTACACCCGAATGCAGCGTTTGTGGTTTGTAATCCCAGTTCCCCGATCCAGTTATTGTAATCTGTTATCCGTAGCTATGCGTCGTCATTAGATTATCTAATCCGGATTAGAAATCTGACAACGACGGAATCGCACAATTTGTTGATGATGTCGAGGATATCTAGGTCATCATCAATGAATATTTCATCCTCTATAAACTCCATTTTATCCCGAAATAATAAAAAAAATTGCAAAAAAATCCAACACTTACAAAAAAATAGTGCCAAAATTTGACTTTGAAGTTAGATGTCGATCGCTAATCCAGGGCAATCCACGCTTCGTTGACCGATTAGATAAGCTGAAGCTTAAACTACATTTTTCTTGCGGCGCATGTAAACATTTAACCTAATCCTGGATTACCTAACTAATCCGCAAAATTTGCTTACGGTGCATTCGGGTGTTAGTCTTATTTTTGAATGTACTTTATCCCCTTAAAATATTGTCAGCTAATTTCGGGACACCCTGTATAGCGAGCGCTTTTATATACTGAGGCGCGAAGCGCCGAGGGATATAATGTGCGAGGTATATAATAGCCTTCTCAACTGCGGTATATATAGTATTTTTTCTACTACTAACAATAAAATATTACATATTTTAATTCGTTTAAATCTTTGTTACCCATTTTCACCTAATTTTTTTAAAAATTTGAAAATCAAGTCACTTAGGATTTTACTTGTCAAATGCGATCTTCTGTCAGTATGTAGAAAATATTCGGGTTAGATAATAATATAAAGTTAAAATTATAAAATGTCTGAAATTGAGAGTAAAGAATTGGAAATTTGTACCCCACCTGAGCTTAGAGAGGCGGCAAATAGCGCACAGTGCGATCTGTTACCAGAGAAATCTAAGAAACTATACTTGAATGCATACGCGCAATTAATGGACTGGTGTGTAAGAAAAAAAGCTGGTCACAGAACCATTCCTGAAAGTATCTTCCCAATAAAATTATAATAAAAAGTCCTATTTTATTGATAATTTAATCCTGTTTTCCAGAATTTCTTTGTTTAAAATGGTCAAAAAAGGCTCAAAATCAATAATATGTTAAAGAAACGGTGAGTTAAGTTATAAAATTGTCTGCAATAACCTCATTGAACAGCTGTTTTTCATTATTGACCTAGGAAATTTTTTATTATTATTATTAACCTAGGTGAAGAAATGTTACTTCTCGATAAAGGAATGAAGTAAATAATGACGATTTCTCAAGTAAGTAGTAGAAAAAATATTTTTAAAATAGCTCATTCAATACCTAAAGAAATAATAAAATAATATGTAGTTTGCTACGTTGGTCATACTAGTTTCAATTAAAATTAGCTGAGAGTCCCTAGCGGTGTATTTATGAATCCGGTATTTTTTTTTGGGTTGTAAAAATCGGGGCTTGAAGATTTGCCTGCGGTATTTCAGGGAAATATGTAAAATATAATAACTAAATATTAGCTTGTTTTTTGTATATTATATCGATAATTCAAAACTTGATTGTCACTCATAAGATTCATCAGATGATTTTTGGGACGCCCCATTTTTCTTATTCATCAAAATTGGAATGTTGATTTTCAAACATGACACATTTTTAACCTTTTGCGTAGCTTTTAATAGTAGGTTGTAAAGCGTGTTTAAGTTAAAAATTAAATACCTATATAAGTTTTTTAATTATGTACTTCATAACTTTTATTTATGTTTTATTTAGCAGCTGACTATATTCGTAGAACATTCACTACATAATGCCAATAAGACCAGCTTTAACCCAGCTGATATATTCTGTAGCTACCCAGTATTTAAATCGAAAGCGATGCGACAGCACAAATTCTATGGGACTAGGTACCGTGCGAGCAAAAATTATTTGCATCAAAGAGGGCTTGGATTAAAAAACGTGGGGCTTGGTTTAGATCACAATAATATGGGAATGATATATCTAACCAAATCTAGGTTAAAATTTTGTCAAATTCATAATTATTATGACATGATATGCTAAACTAATGAGTAATAAAATAAGTAGACAAATACAAATTTATTTTTGTTGTTTACAAAATTAACAAAGTAAGAATATACACAAAGAAAAAAAATTACATACATTGCTGAAATTAGCCACCGCCATGCTCCAAGCATAAATTCACACGTCTCTTCATATTTTCGAAAGTGTTGACCAGCATCTCTGCGTAGAAATGTTACCACATTCTTAAATAATCCTTTCTTGTAATTGTTCTAAATTTGCAACTGGTGTTTTAAAAATAGTGTTTTTTTAAGTGAGGAAAAACGAAGTAATCCATAACCGTTAAACAAGGTGATCTAACCGGGAATTCAATGTCTGATCGAAAACTGATCACTCCGTCTGTATGGGCGGTTGCACCGTCCTGTTGAAAATATCCAAAACATAGTTCGTCGTCAAGTAATTGCTCCATAAATGGATTCAAAATATTGTCTCTATACCGCTGTGCTGTAACTGTGTCATGGAAAAAAATATGACCAACAATTCTTCTTCGGGAAACAGCTAACCAGACACCATTTTTTTGAGGGTGCAATGTAGACTCTACAAAAAAATGGGGATTTTCACTACTCCACATGCGTGTATTCTGAGAATTCACACAATCGGAGAGGTGGAACCAGGCTTCATCCGAAAAAAATGTCAGGTCTAATAAATCATTTATTTCCAGTAAATTTTGGGTAAACCATTGAGAGTAATTCCTGCGTCTTTCAAAATCTGCGGCTTGTATTTCTTGGAATACTTGCACTGCTTCTTAAGAATAGTCCTGCATGTTCCATAAGATCTTCCCACTTTTTGGGACAGGCGTCTTATACAATTTGTTGGCGTATTTTGCATTATTTCACGAATGTTTGCAACAAGTTCTTCTGTTCTTACAGATGGTCTTCCTGCTCCTGTTTCCCTAAACACAGCCACGGTTCTTTTCAGGCAATAGTAAAAATCCCCAGCAATAAAAGCAACGTTAGGAAAATGTTCGTAAAAATCGTCCATGCACAAACCCGGATTGCATTGCCACTCACCATTTACTCTAACCCCGTTTCAAAAATACGCTTCAACCATGAATGTTTTGTGCTGTTCCGTAAAGCCCATTGTGTGAATTGTTCTAGAAATTGGAAAAATGAGCGATGAATCAAATTACTTGCAACGACTGTCAAAGATGGCGGAATAACTGATTGATTGTTAATTCAGGTAGTTACTGACACCCAACAGGTATTAAGCTCTACGGCTAAGCATTACGTTCTTAGATGCAAGGCCATCTTTGATGCAAATACTTTTTGCTCGCACGGTATAACTGCAGTAACTTACAAATGGGCATTATCACCCGTATTTACTAAAGAGTTTTAAATTAAGCCCATCAAAATAATTGCATCTTATAGTCTCCCACTAGTGTTTTCCCCGTGTCCGTTGTCTCAGTACGCCAAACAACGTTTCCATGTTAATTTGATTTTTTGCAATTAAATCGTTTTACCAATTAATATTTTTGCCGGGATGTTGGTGGTAGACAATGAAGTATTATTTAAAAAAAATACCTTGTCGGACTTCCATGTATCTCTAACCGTTTTCAAGTGTGAACTAAATTAAAAGTAGGGATGCGCGATACGATACGATATTTTTGAGTATCGATATTTTACCTTCCGATACCCGATATTTTGAATCGATATTTTTTATTCGATATATAATGAGTATTGAAATATTTTACTCTGTATCGTTCAGATAGTATCGATACATCCCAAAATTCCCAAACCCACAATTTTATTAATTTTATGATGCTGTTTGCAAAACAGCAAACCTCGAGCAGAAAATGCCCGGTCCGACCTTGAAAAATATAATAGTATTTTCTAGTGGTGGTTTTTTAGAAACGTTAAAAATCGTAAAACAAAAAATAACAACGCGGATCGAAAAAGTATCGATATTTAGGGTATCGATATTTTTCAAACCGATATTTTATTGCATCGATACTCTACCATACGATCCGGATCGATACAAAAGATCGATACTTTCAGCGTATCGGAACATCCCTAATTAAAAGGCTACTGTCTTAAATACTATCCATGCGCAATGAAGGTTGATGACTTCGCCTACGTGCTTATTGGAGTGTGAAGTTTGGGCTGTTGGTTTTGGACAAGAAGAGGCTTCCAGATATTGGGGATATCTATACTTGGTTTACTTAATAATATATGGATATTTTGATTCATGAAAGCGGCTTCTTTGAATTTTGGTTTTCTCCAGTGCTGTTCCGTGTCCAAAACCTTGGCTTCTGACCACTGTATATTATGTTGGTTCGTCCATACATCATACATGTTCCGCTATACCTGATCTCGATCGAAGTTTCACCTCTTTGAGTATGTTTCAGATGTTCTTTAACTCGTACGGGAAGAGGTCTTTTTGTGGCGTCAAGCTTCATTGCACATGGATAGTATTTAAGACATTAACCTTAGAATTATAATTTAGTTTACAGTTGAAAACGGTTAGAGATACTAACTAACCAAAACATTGTAAGTAACAAAATAAGGACAATGGAAGTCCGACAAGGTAATTTTTTTGAATATTTGTATATATCTATATAATAGTTATTTTATTATTATTGCAAAATACTAATTTGGTGATCGAGAACCAAATTTTTTTTGACGAGGCGCAGCCAAGTCCAAAATTGTTCAAAATGACCAAAAAATTTCGCACACGGGTTTCTAACAATATTTTTTCTACAACGGCTTTAATTTGATTAAACTAAAATCATAAAACGATATTTTTGTATAATAATATATATTACAAATTAATTTTTAAAAACATTACAGTAGTCGAATCTATTGTGTATATATTAACAATAATAACTACTGTTAATTTTTCGTCAATAAAATTATATGAAACCCCAATAATTAAATTTATAATAGGTATATGATGTGCAAAATATTTTGCGCCCTGGGTCATGGTAACGCAAAAAAATGAAGACAATGAAAAACTGCCTTGTTTTAGACACATGAGGTTAATGCGCAAACATTGTTATTTTTTGACGGTTTTAGAAAAATATAATTATTCAAAGGATTATAAGTACAATATTTAAAAATATTTTACTCAGAAATCGTGCCCAGGCTATATCTGGGGCTGCTAAGTGGTTTTAACTCCTACCTTTTAATTTATATCTTAACAGGGAAACTTTTTGGCTTTGTAGTTTTGATAAGCGGTTAATAAGATTTCCTTTTATTTCGACCAAATTATAACTTATTCAATTTTTATATTTGTTGTAGGTATACAGTTTGGATTCTTCAGGGATGTCAAACCAAGGAGGGTGTTATTATTGGTAAATTGCAAAGAAACTCGCTTACTTGTCTTATAGGAATAGAGCAATATTTTTTATTATTAAATATTCTCTTCTAGTGTAGCATGTTATTGTATAGGTGACCAAAAATAATGACATTTATGTAGCTAAAAGCTATTTATTTACATTAAGCTGGAATTGCGGATAGGTAAGCGTGTGCTGACTTTTGCATTAAAGTTAGCTAAAAGCCAAACTACTAATAAAATATCTTTAAATTTTAAAGAAAACATTAAACTGACTATGAAAAGTTAGGATACATAATTAAAAAGGAGATATTATAGAAAAAAACGTACAATGTAATTCAAATTTTAAACATGTATTTTACAATAGGACACCAATTTAAAACAAATAAAAACACTTGAATTTATCTATATGACTGACTACAAACCATAAATTCTATTTGTCTACTGTCAAATTCTTCTTCTAAACAGATAATGTTCAGGATTTTGAATTATGATGGTAAAACCATCTAACAAAAGTACATCTTTTTACTATTTCGTTACTAATTCTTCTCTTCTAGTTTAACATGTCATCGTAGGCGACCGAAGATAATGACATTTATCTTGAAGCAATTAATATTGCACACCTATTTTTTTCTTTTATTTTTTAGTTTCTTGGGTGGGAACGAATAACTTATTTAAGTCGTTTGTTTTTTTTTTGTTGCAAGTAACAGTTATAGTCTTATATATTTGAAAGGATTATCGAGGCTTTGCACCATAATAATTATGTTTTAATAATCAAAATCCTAAAATTTAAGACATTAAAATGCTGTGCCTAAACCTCATGGAGAATGATAGGAAACAATTTAAAATGAATATTTTATTTTCGTGACTGTCTTACCTGTGTATGACTGAGGAACTATGATAGTTCTTACAATTCTGCTCTTGCAGGCAAAACTTCAGTTATTTGGATTTCCAGAGAACTTCCTTTTTTTCATTGAGTCATATTTGCTACACCAAACTCAGTACGTCCAGTATTATACTGGATATAAATACTTGCCGCCTCTGGGGTTCCTCAGGGTTCTAATTTGGACCACTGCTGTTTTTGATTTATCTTAAAGACATATCAGCGGATGATGGCGTGAAAAGAATAAACTGCTATTCAATTCTACTAAATACTCGGTGATGTCCTTTATCAAAAAACGTTCTCCAACTCTGTATGACCAAAACATAATGTCTATAGTATATAATAATCTCCAAACTACTGATTTTATTTAATGATAATAAAAATAACAAAATAAAGCAGCGACAGGCGGACACGTAGTTTAGATTTTTTAAATGAAAGGTGAAATATTGTCTATAACTTTGACACTAGATGGCGCTTAGCGCTTCATCTTTTCGACGGTCATCGCCATAAATTGTTCATAGTTTTAACTTTGTGTTTCTTGCTTTCGTCAGATTCTAGCCTCACTGATGAACGAGCCATGATATGGCGAAACAGGTCTGGGGATGGATCTGACGAAATGAATGGAAAAGGAAAAAGCACTCTCTACTTCAGTTATTTTATTATGATTGTCGATTTTACTTATAACTGTTTATTCCTACCTAGACGAAACCGTTCGTCATGCTTATTTTCAATGTCATAATTTTATCTTTTTTATTTATTTTGCAGGTTTCTTTATAATAATATTAAAAATCAATAACATTGTTTTTTTTTAATAAAAATAAATTCAATAAAAGCATCATTACAAAACCATAGATTAACAAATCTGCCCGATTTTGTAATGAAAAAATATACACCTATTTTTAGATTATTAATTTTAATCACATCATAAATATATTTAAAAATAAGTAAGTAATTCAAAAATATTTCAAACAAAAAGAAAGAAAAATTATAAATAAGGGAGAAATTATAATAGAAAAATTGTAATATTTAGTATTATTATTACCTATAAATAAGTTGGCCTACCTTTATATGATTTTGCATAATCCATGATTTTAATTTTCTTTTAAATGCCAAAAAACTCATAGTTTTCATATTAGTAGGTAATACTATATTAAAAATTTTGATGCCAACAAATAAAGCAATATTTTTTAAAAGTGTTAAATTAAAATTATCATAACATAAACATACATTTGTTTTTTGTCTTGTTTGGTATACTTACATGAGTAATGTAATGTAATAAATTTTTATTTTTATATATGTATATCGAGATATACAAAATAAGTTTTGTAATAAAGTTGTTTTAAACTCTGAATATTATTACAAACAAAATAATATTTTTAAATTAAACAAAATATATTTATTAAATATTATTTTTAAAACATATTTTTGTATTGTTATAAGCGGTTTCAAATTCGAGTCGTGTGCACTTCCCCAACCAATTATATCATAGGAAAGAATTGATTGAAAAAGTGCATAATAAAACATTAAACAAAGTTATTGATTCACAATATTTTTTAAAAGTCTAAATTTACATAAAGTGTTTCTTAAATTTTTTGTAAGAGTGTTAATTTGATGATCCCATTTTAAATGTTGGTCAATCAATATTCCCAAATATTTTATAAATTCAACTTTATTAATTTTATTTTGACAAGAACAGTTGTTAGCATATTTAAATCTAACTATATATGATATTCCTAAACAATTTAAATCATGAATTTTAATTTCTTTTAAACTATTCGGCTGAGTATCATTATAACAAGAAAAAGTCATAAACTTTGTTTTAGTTAAATTTAAGTTTAATAGGTCATAACTGAAATTATTTTTATTATTGGAATGTCTAGGTCTGAATTTAAAACGCATTAATTCCAAGTATTAGCTGGTATTATTAATACACTATCATCTGCATATGAAAATATTTTTCCATTTAAGTTAGAATAAAATTGGTCCCAAAACAGTACCCTGAGGAACACCACAAATTAAAGTAGTGTTTTACTACTGAAATTATCTAATATTAACATAAAGGATTTAATATCTCTGAAGTAGGTACTGCGATTGTTCTGTTTTTGACGTTGGTAAAAATATGTATTATTTATTTTACCAGAAAAAGCCCCATAACCCCACTAAAGCGCTTGACCGAATTACTTTTATAGCGTAGCCTACTTAGTCAGTGTCGCATCATCAATAGGTCACTGCATTATTTACTATACTAATGGATAGATAATAATTTAAACAAATTCTTATAATAAATTTGACCTTTTATATTGAAAGAAAGGTAATGTTAAAGGCAGAACATTTCCTAAATCTTTGAAAAGTTAATTAGGAATCGTTAAGTCATTGGTTAAATTAGAATTCCCTTGAAACAAGCATGAAATGACTATTTGCGAATATGCGGGTATTTATCGTCTAAGAAAATCTAACAAAATCTTAACTTTGCCGTGCTTGTTTATTTTTGAAACTGTCTGCTTGATATACAAGCAAAGGGATACATTATCAGTGCCTGACCACTCTCATGATACTAGCAGATCAAAAAACCTTTACCTGCCCATACCGTCTTTTGCCCTTATTAGAGAGTATAATTTACGGAGGCCGTAAATTGTTTAACCATCTTCCTGAGCAAATAAGGAACCTACCTATCATAAAAAGATTTAAAAGAACCAAAGAGGAACTGCTGGTGGGGAGAGCTTATTACGAGGTGGCCGAGTGTTACAACGACGCCTTTTAAGAGGAAGTAACCCCTTTTACCACAATGAAAATTGCCGAACGCTTTGCTGGTCAAACGAAAAGAAAAAATAAAAATTGGTATTTAGAAAATAAATTCCACTTTTAATACCCCATCCAGAAAAGTAAATGACGATCGAAAATATTCCCAAAATTTTTTTTAGAAATTTTTTTTATTTTTAATAATTTTGTAATATCTTAAACAATTCTTTATTGGTCAAAAGCAAAATAACTTTCCCGGGTGTAGAATATTGTACCAAACAATTTTTCTGAAAGCCATTTTTCAATATCGGCCTTACTTTTTTCTCAAAAACTTTGGGCGCGTAAAGTGAATTTAAGCGTGTAGAGTGGGTTTACGCGCCCAAAGTTTTTGAGAAAAAAGTAAGGCCGATTTTTTATTAACCCATATTAAATAAATTGCTAGTGAATTAAATCCGCTTTGTAGCTATATCAATTCCAGATTTGCTAGAACAGTGTTTTTATTGGTAGATCAGTTTCATTAGCAACACGGTCTTATTGAATAATGAACTACTCTTAATTCAGCAATTTTGTTAAAAAATAAATTGTATCTTCTCAATGCGACGTATTTATTCCCAGTAAAGCGCTTTCTCTACAAATAAGAAAGCAGAACAACGTCCCCAAAAACGAATTGTATTCGTTAGAACCTATAATTTACAAGACGTTGGTAGGGGTTCGTAGCGATCGGCAATCGCCGCGCGCTGTATTATTAGTTTTAACGTATGTGTTGCGCAAGTCACATTGTTCGGAGTCTTCTAGCTGTCCTGTCTGAATTTGAATTTTATTGCAAAACCTGTTTTAATTTAATTTAATTTTACTTTGTATTTAAGTTTTTTTAAACTTTGCATTTCAGATAAAGCAATATAGATTCTTATTTCGCACAACCCATTATTAGTATTTGACTTTATAATCTATGGACGAATATTTTATCATTTCAGTAAACCATGTTGCATAATAGATAATCATATGCAATGTTAGACGACAAGAAAAATATTATACTAGAAGATATTTGAATTTTTGAGAACTACAGTACTGATTTTTAGTGGTAAGAATATGCTTTATTAAGCGTAGAAAGCAAATATTGTTATGAGTAATGTCAAGTTTCATTACAATCGCCAATCATTTTCAATAGGTTCTAATTCAGGATAGTAATGCTAAATATGATTAATTCGGTTATAGTGAAAAGGCCTATTATAAATTCCTATTTTACATAATATATTTAAATGCCTTGCTAAAAGACATATAATAAAATCGCACCTATTAATAATTGCCCCTTTGCTCGAGACCTTAGGCCCTCGATAGCCAGACACCAGAAAAAATAATCTTTACAAAATATGAAGAAATGACCTAAAGAAAAATATTTCCAGCTTTTAACTTACATTCATTTACAACATACATTCCATTTACTTCATACAAAAATAAACTTCCAAATATTGGTCCAATAATATGCAATACTAATATTAATATAAAGGAAGGTGAAAATATTAAATATCAAGGAATAATTTTTGATAAACATTTAAAATGTGATTTACATAGTGACTACATTATAACAAACTAAGAATTCTTATACCAAAATTTAAACATCTTAAACAATTTTTAAATATAAAAGAATTAGAAATACTTTATTATTCTTTAGTACAAACCCATTTAAATTATGGAATACTTGGATGGGAAGGCATAAATAAGAATTATCTTAATAATATTGAAACTATTTAAAAATACATTTTTTAAATTATTTACTAAAAATACCACCAATATTCTTCTGATTTACTATTTAAAGATAGCAAAAAAATGGATATTAAACAAATATTTTTTTACATGTTAATATACATTTTTAAACATAAAAATATAATAAATTATATTAATCACACACATGAAACTCGTCATAAAAATACTATTACATATAAAAATAGAGTAAACAAAACATTGGCACAAAAACATTTTTTAAACATCAATCCATATATTTTTGATATGCTACCACAGTCAATCAAAATAATTAAATCGTTAAATAATTATAAAAATAAAATTAAAAATTGGATATTATCTAATCCAAGAGATATATTCAAGAAAGTCATTAATAAATAATGAATAAAATAAATAAATATATTATATATTATATACATAACGTATTGTATCTTCGTATATTATAGTGATATAAAATATACCAATAAAATATTGTCATATTCGTTTTATATTATAATTTAGTTGTGCCTGAATTATGAAATATATTCTTTACAATAAATATTATATTACTTATGATTTAACTTTAAATTTATATTTAACTTATTATTATATTTAACTCAATACAAGTATTTTACTTCTGAGATCGGAATTGATAGTTTATACAAAAAATATATATATTAGCATTAAATGTAAAAAAATATTTGAATAAACTTTTATTATTAATATTATTACTATTATTATTATTATTATTATTATTATTATTATTATTATTATAACAGTTTAAGCATTATTCTTAGAAGTCATCAGTTTCATCCCCTCAGATAAATAGAAAAGCATTAGGACATTTCTATGGATCTATTAGTTCATGATTGGCTAAATAAAAATATCCTTTTTTGTAATATTATCCTTATTAAAGCATTTTTAAGGTTAACTACTTTGTATCATCATTATTAATATAGGGTAATTTATATTATTTACAATCGGAAAAGATTACAAACCAATTTCTTTTCCAATGTTAATTATCTTCCATGTGTCTAATGTAAGCCTTGAAGTTTTAAGTATTCGGAATCTTAATTTATTTCTGAAAAGTTTAAGGTTTTACATGATTTCTTTTTCTCTTTAGGCACAAGGTAAGAAAAATACAAAAACAAAGGTGTCATGAAATAGCATCATTTAAATCGATAACCCAAGTCAGCATTTTTAGACCAGGCCTTTGAAAATGGTAAAAAGTGAAAAAAAATAATAGTAGGATGAAACCCATTGGAAAAGGAAGAAAATTAAACAAAAATGAAAGGAAAAATAATTTACGGGCAATCCGAGGTCGGGAAGTGGAAAGGGGTGAGTTTTTAAGGATAGAAAACGATTTATCTCGATTTCCGGCAAAACTAGAAGTCCTATAAAAAAAACGTTAAATAGCAAATATTTATTTTTTCACCTTATTTTGACCTAATATAAAAAAAGCACCCTAATTTTCAATTGAAAATTCTCACGTCAAAATATCTGCTTTTTTAAAAAAGTCGGTGGGCTTTTTGTTCGTTGAAATCTCTACTTTCTGATGGTGTAAAAAAAAGTATACATTACCATGGCAAATGTGATGAAATCCCCTTTAATAGAACAACTATTTTCGCATATTTTTTGAGATCTTTATGTTTTATGGATTTGGAATTTTTTTGTTTATCAATGTAATATGGAAGTACGTTTTTCGAGAAATTAAAGTATAAATTTTAATAAATAGCTCAAAATTGTACATAATAATTAAAAAAAAAATTTCGGATTTAAGTTTTTTTCGTTTCTTTGCATTTTTTGAGAACATTTACCATAGTAATGTATATTTTTTTCACACTATCAGAAAGTAGAGATTTCAACGAACAAAAAGCCTACCGACTTTTTTAAAAAAGCAGATATTTTGACGTGAGAATTTTCGATTGAAAATTAGGGTGCTTTTTCGATTTTAAGTTAAAATAAGGTGAAAAAATTAATATTTGAAATCAAAAAAATTACAGTGTATTTGGGACATAAAAAGGTACGTTTTCACCAATTTTCGTAAAAAAAAATGTTCTTGTAAAAGATAAAAATAAAAAACCAAAAACTTGGTTATTTGAATTTTTCACATAAATTTTGAGGCTATGTGACAAAGTTTAAATACAGAAGTTGTAGATCTTTTTATTACCTACAACTTTGCTATTTAACGCTTTTCCATAAGACTTGTAGTTTTGCCGGAAATCGAGATAAATCGTTTTCTACCTACGTAAATTATTTTTTCTTTTATTTTTGTTATATTCTCTTCCTTTTCCAATGGGTTTCATCCTACTATTATTTTTTTTTTGGTTTCAAAAATTATCGACCCTGGTCTATTTAGCTAAATATATTATAGAAAAATATTAATACTGGTTTTAGAGGAAAAACCAGTAACATCAATGAATGGTATTGTGAATAGTATGTGATTGGTCTGTAATCTTAGTACAATACAACTTTTTTTCCACAGATTTTTTAGGTGAACATTTTTAAATCCAAATAATAGTGGTTATTAGTCCAAATAATAGAGGTCCGATGTATTTAGGTCATTTTTATATACAGTGTGTATCAGCCAAATGGAATAAGTTCGATAATAAATACATGGGGGCGTGTCCGAAAAAACGCTCGGATACGTCGATTGGTATTTCTAGTTGCGCATTTTTTTCAATAAAAGCTGTTTATACAGGGTGTGTCATAGAACAATGGCAAATACCAACTTTCTTATTTTAAATGTAACACCCTGTATATTATTCAATTTTTGGATTTTTAAGAAAATTTTAGATATATTTCATGTACAATATCCTATTCCTATCTTCTACTTTTTCGGAAATATTAAGTGTTTTCAGATTTATTGCAAAAATTAACAACACCCTCAAAAACTAATAAGCAATTCTGTTTATTCCTTGATAATGTAAAAAAAAACATTAATGTAGGAGATGTTAAAAATGATCGCCGCGAACGTCTTGATAACATCCTAATCTTAAATAAAAATTTCTTCTAATATTACTGAACATCTCAGGCGTGACCGATCTAATCGCAAGCGTTATTCGTCTTCTTAAGTCAGCTAAGTCTAGGGGTTTAGTTTTGTATGCAATATTTTTGACATAACCTAATAAGAAGAAGTCTAATGGCGTCAGATCAGGCGATCCTGCTGGCCATTCCATCGATCCACTCCTCCCTATCCACTGATTTGGAAATACTCGGTTGAGGTACTGCCGGACATTGATTTGATAATGGGGCGGTGCTACATTACATTACCAAATCATATCATATTCGCTGGAAGTTGTGGGTTTGCTGGATCAGAATATACGTTTGTCAAAGTTGGCAAGACATTATTTTGGAGCAGTGCTAAATAATTATCTCCATTTAAATTGCCAGTAATGAAAAAGGGACCTATGATTATGATCTTTAACTATTCCTGCCCAAACATTAACATTTTCAGGTTATTGCGTATGATCTTCTTCTAATGCAGTGAGGATTTTCCCTACACCAACAGCGGCAATTCTGACGATTAGCATGACCGTGAAGTGTGAAGGTGCACTCATCATAAAACAAAACATGTTCTAATTGGATCACATTAATATCTAACATTGCCATCATTTGTTCACAGAAATACGTTCTCCTATCAAAATCGTCTTCCACGAGCTCATGAGTAGGTATCATTTTATAGGGATACATTTTATTTTCTTGTAATGTTCGAATAATCGATGAATGTCTAACATCGAACATCAGGGCTCTTTTTCGACTAGAAGTATGTGGGTTTTCTTCAAACTCAAACATAATATCTAATTTGGTATCATCACTTATTGCATTAGCAACTACTATTTTTTAATATGGTTTACATGTCCAAGCTGGCGAAACTGCTTTTCTATTTTACTAATTTTCCCTTGAGTTATAGGCGGCAAATTTGGAAATTTTTCATGAAACACTGACACAAATGGAAGTTGCTCGCTTAGAGCGTCCGTGTTTTATCTCCATAACCAATCGTCTGTAGAATTGTTATTTTGTTCATTTCTGTTAAATAAACCATTTTTCTGATTTGCCGTTAACGAAATTCAATCGACTATAACACTGACAACTACTGTCATGCAGATAAACAACAATTTGCTAAGGTCAGGAGTTTTGAACAAAAGTAAACAAACTAACTTTTTTTTGTTAATTTCATATCACTAAAAAGAAACGCTGAAATGCAATAAATCTGAAAACACTTAATATTTCCGAAACAGTTGAAGATAGGTATAGGATATTGTATATGAAATATGTATATAATTTTCTGAAGAATCCAAAAATTAAATAATATACAGGGTGTTGCATTTAAAATAAGAAAGTTGGTATTGGCGACTCTTACATGACACAACCTGTATAAAAAGTTTTTATTGAAAAAAATGCACAACTAAAATTACCAATCGACATATATACAGTGACCGGCAAAGAGTTCGCAACATATGGGAAAAATTTTTATTAGCGGAACATTGAAAAATCTTTTTTGGGGGATTGGATGAGCATATCCCATAACCTTAAAATCGATTTTGACATACGTCACGTGACCAATGGTATGGCGGGAAAGTTGAAAAAACCAATATGAAATCATCATAAATCAGATAAGTTGATGTCGAAAAAATTCCAAGAATAAAAAGTGTTTAGAATTCCATTAGAACCTTAAATACAATGTTTGGGATATCTACTTAAAAAAATATAAAATCGAATATTTTTGTAAATATTTTTTTACCGAATTAAAAATTTCCATATTTTTCCTTTCTTAAAGCTTCATTAAAGTAAACCTGACATCTGGTGACCACAACTAGAAATATTCTTTTGTTTTTCTGACAATTTGGAGCAATAATTCAAAAAATTCGTTTACACTTGGATACCAGCTGTTGCAATAGTCTATTTCTAATAACCTTATCGATATTTTTTATATTTAAATATTCTATTATGTTAAGAAATTCTTAAATTCATTACTCCAAAGCAAATTTTATTTGTAACCGTAAAAAATAATTTTGAATTTCGCAGAAATCTTTAAAAAAATCGAAAAATTAATAAAAATTTAAATTATTTTTTACGGTTATAAATAAAATTTGCTTTGGATTAATGAATTTAAGGATTTCTTAACATAATAGAATATTTCGATATAAAAAATATCGATAAGGTTATTAGAAATAGACTATTGCAACAGCTGGTATCCAAGTGTAAACGAATTTTTTTGAATTATTGCTCCAAATTGTTAGAAAAACAAAAGAATATTTCTAGTTGTGGTCACCAGATGTCAGTTTTACTTTAATAAAGCTTTAAGAAGGGAAAAATATGGAAATTTTTAATTCGGTAAAAAAAGATTTACAAAAATATTCGATTTTATATTTTTTTAAGTAGATATCCTAAACATTGTATTTAAGGTTCTAATGGAATTCTAAACACTTTTTATTCTTGGAAATTTTTCGATATCTCATCAACTTATCTGATTTATGATGATTTCATATTGGTTTTTTCAACTTTCCCGCCATACCATTAGTCACGTGACGTATGTCAAAATTGATTTTAGGGTTATGGGACATGCACATCCAATCCCCCAAAAAAGATTTTTCAATATTCCGCTAATAAAAATTTTTCCCATATGTTGCGAACTCTTTGCCGATCACTGTATATATAAATCGGTACTTAAATATGAATATTGTTGTTATTAGAAGGTTTTTAATTACTTTTTATTGTTTAAACGAAAATTTATTGAAAAAGGCTTGCCGCTGGAACAATATTTTTATTTACAAATGTCTGCCGGAAGAACTTAAGTATTTACATTACAATTACGGTAAGAACAGTATGATAGTCCTGCAAAATTACCCAACCAACCTAGGCGAGAGTGGCGTAAACAATAAACTAAGAATATAATAATCAGTTTAGTTACTTTGTTCGGCGAACCAGGATATATTTGCTTCCCCACTCTATAAATTGCTTCTTTAATCGTTTCAACAATATTTTTCTTTGTTGATTTAAATAAAACAAATAATGGAATGATATTTGCTAGACATGGAAGTTGCGAGGAATATTCGCTAATTAATAGACTTTATTAAGCTTTACTGACGTACTTTTATTATGGTAATAAATTAGGTAGTTGAAATGATTTGTTATAAAATAATAATCAGGAAAAATTTGCAGTTGTTACGAAGATGACCTGAAGACCTTTAATGAATGAATTAAAAAGGTTAATTTAATTTTAATAATATAATATTTAATTGAGAAATATTTATTTCATATTAAATTGAAGATAACATGAGTTGCAATAAATAATTTTATTAGTTTTCTGATCATAACAATATGCAATACTGGCAAGCTTGAAGTTATAGAAGCTTTCAATGTAAAAAAGTTAATACGAAACGGACTTAAAACGACTAGTTTTTTTTAATTTATTCCTTTATTTAGCACCTGGCTAATACATAACAATTTCAGTAAAGATTTACAAAAACGATCAAGATTTAAAAAAATAAAATAAATTACATACTAACAACAGACACTGTCAAAAAATGCAATACATTAAAATAAAACCGTCAATGTATCGCCATATTTATTTGTCATAACACGAATAAAACAATCATGATCATTGAATCATTCTCCCTTTAAGTGTTTCTTTAATTTATTCTTAAATATATTAGGGTTTCTAGCATTCTTAATGTCTTGTGGCGGGAAATTAAAACTAATTAAGCCTTTATGATAAACTGAATTTTCCGAGCTACTTTTATTCTTTGTTGTAATGTAAAAGTTCGTTTCGTTTCTTGTCGGGTATGAATGAACTGATTCGTTAGTCAGTAACCGTTCTGTTAAGTATACTGGTGTCAACCCATTTTTTGTTTTCAATATAAGAACCAGTGTCCAAAATTTAAGAAAATCTTCAATAAAAAGCCAATTTAGTCTATTTAACATATCTCTCACAGGTGTGTCCCTTCTTTCCCCCAAAATTATCAGCATCGCCCTATTTTGCAGTTTTTGTAACCTATTAATCTAATTTTTGTTAGCCAAATACAATACAGATAAACTAAAAATAAGATGCGGCAAAACCAAAGTATTAAAAACAGTAATTTTTGTCCACTGGGATAAAGATGCAGCGACCCTAGATAAAAAGTTAACATTCCTTGTTACATTGTTTATAATGTGTAAAATATGCTCTTTAAAATTAAGATAGCTGTCAATAAAAAATTCAAGATATTTGATTTTTTCCACCACTTTTATAGAATTATCGCCTATTTCTAACACTTAGCATCCTCTGCTTAAATTCGCTTTGATACTTACCATTACCATGCAATCAACATGAACTTGGTTTTTTTATGTTCAGTGAATTTATACTGAACCATTTATGATGATGTCCCAATTCCAAATTAATGGTACGAATGAGATGATCTAGATCCTTTGAAAAGAAGTATATCAACGTATCATCTGCAAACAAATGTATAGAACAGATGTGCACAACTGAATTTAAATCATTAATATAAAGTTAAAATAGTAACGAACCTTCCATAATAATCATTTCTTTTAAGAAAAAGATAATTTGTAAATAAATATTTAGGCTAAAATTATAGTACCTCACTTAATGTAAAAATCCCTTGTTAAAGCTACTGCGTAGCGAAACGCGTCGGGTTTATAAAATAAATATTATGTGGAAATTAGACTAAAGTCTTTATTGCAAACAATTGTAATGAATTTTCATCAAGTAAAAGCCAGCAGTATTCACAATCTTTTATTGCTTTATCTGATATGCAAAATTAAAAAAAAACTTAAATACAAAGGAAAAATTAATTAATCGAAACAGATATTGGTACGATCAATAAAATTCAAATTTAGACAGGACCGAACAAATACGTTAAAACTAATACAACGTCTTGTGGATTATAGGTGCTAACGGATACAATTCGTTTTTGGGGAAGCTGTTTTGCTTTCTTTATTGTAGAGATACCGCTTTACTGGGAACAAAATGCGTCGCATTAAGAAGATACAATTTATTTCTTAACAAAACTGCTGTATTAAAAGTAGTTCATTATTCAACAAGACTATGCTGCTAGTGGAACTGATTAATATCAATAAAAACACTGTTGTAGCAAATCTGGAATGGATATAACACTAAAGCTGGTTTGATACACTAGTAGCTTATAAAAAATAAGCAATCAATAGAAACTATGTCTTAGCAAACCTGTTGTATTAGATCATTTTCCTCCGTGCAATGTAGTTTGCCCCTTCAGCCAACAAAAGCTGGCTACGCCACTGCCGATACATACCACTCACGTAGCAAAATTATTGTAAGCGTAATATTAGCAAATATTTCATTTTATTAATTACCTAAACATACTGCTAATAAAACATTACAAATAAAATATTTCATAGCTGATGTCACACTTTAAAAAACCTTAACATTTAAAAAATCTTTTATTTTTGGTTGTATTTTTCGAAGTTATTTTTAGTTTCCACGTAGGAATAACAAATTATTTTAATAAATTTTTTAATGTTTTATTGCTTTAATCCATTGTAGTTTTATTTAATTTAAAGATTTCATAATATGTACTTAATGGTTCTGTTGAAGGTATATATACACACTGGGAAGAATGGTCTAGTTATGAAATTACAGTTAATTATATAAAAGGTAATGTCAAGGAAGATTAGTCATAATTTTCTTTTGGCGCCAGGATTGTTTGTTTTAGAAAGAAATAAAATACGAGGGGATTCAAAGCAGGTTTCCTATTAATTTGTGACTTTTAATAACTACCAAGTAGAGGTAGGAAGTTTGATTCCTTCTGGTGAATCAATTATTCTGATTCATTCAGTTGAGAAGATTTGTTCTCAAATGATTCTTTTCTTTTTAAAATAAATCGAAAATGCTGAATGAATCGATATAATATCTAAACATCAACGCATGAATGAACAAAAGGATCGTGCTATGTTAATTAAGGAATTGATGTTGAATCCGTCTCTGATCGTACTGTAAAATCATATTTTTTATCCTCTATCTCATCCTATATATTTGTCTATATTTGTGTCTTTTTTTCTTCAACTGTACTCCGTGTACATTTTTTTTAACTCCGTGTACCTTATTAAACTGTTACTTCCGTCTCTACCTACTCTAAGGGCGAAAACAGACGGAGCGATTTTTTAGCCCTTATACATCATCTAATCGTCTAAATCGCAGTCGGCACCTAGCTCCTGAATGGTGCACGCTGCTGTCCACCAATACCTGCATCACCTGATCCAGCATTTGCAAACGAGTGATTTACTGAACTGAAATTACTTTAATCGGGTTTTGGGTACTAGTGAACGAGTGCACGAAATGAACGAGTGCACGAAATGAACGAGTGCACGAAATGAACGAGTGCACGAAATGAACGAGTGCACGAAATGAACGAGTGCACAAAATGAACGAGTGTACGAAATAAACAAGTGAACGAAATGAACGAGTGCATGAAATGAACGAGTGAACGAAATGAACGAGTGAACGAAATGAACGAGTGAACGAAATGAACGAGTGAACGAAATGAACGAGTGAACGAAATGAACGAGTGAACGAAATGAACGAGTGAACGAAATGAACGAGTGAACGAAATGAACAAGTGCACGAAATGAACGAGTGAACGAAATGAGCAAGTGAACGAAATGAACGAGTGAACGAAATGAGCGAGAGAACGAAATGATCGAGTAAACAAAATGAACGAGTGAACGAAATGAACGAGTGAACAAAATGAACAAGTGCACGAAATGAACGAGTAAACGAAATGAGCCAGTCAACGAAATGAACGAGTGAACGAAATGAGCGAGAGAATGAAATGATCGAGTAAACAAAATGAACGAGTGAACGAAATGAACGAGTGAAAGAAATGAACAAGTGCGCGAAATGAACGAATAAATGAAATGAGCCAGTGAACGAAATGAACGAGTGAACGAAATGAGCGAGAAAATGAAATGATCGAGTAAACAAAATGAACGAGTGAACGAAATGAACGAGTGAACGAAATGAACGAGTGAACGAAATGAACAAGTGCACGAAATGAACGAGTAAACGAAATGAGCCAGTGAACGAAATGAACAAGTGCACGAAATTAACGAGTGAACGAAATGATCGAGTGAGCAAAATGATCTAGTGAACGAAATGAACGACTGAACGAAATGAACGAGTGCATGAAATGAACGAGTGAAGGAAATGAACGAGTGAACGAAATGAACGAGTGAACGAAATGAACGAGTGAACGAAATGAACGAGTGAACGAAATGAACGTGTGAACGAAATGAACGAGTAATCGAAATGAACGAGTAATCGAAATGAACGAGTGGACGAAATGAACGATTAAATGAATTGAACGAGTAAACGAAATGCTAAGCCAACTCTTGAAATCATTCCTGAATTGCTGAATTAAAAAATAATCGAATGTTTTTGAAACGATTAATTAATCAATTCAGGGAAGTGATCCGTTCGTTTTGAACGAATCGTTTGCAAACGAAACACCTCTACTACCAAGTAGTATTATTAGGTCTACGCCATTTCCGTTGGTTGAGTTATTTGTCAAAGTAATTTAAGTTAGCGGCATGGCTAAGGGCATTATTCGTTTAAATATCACATATTTTAATACATTGCATTGCAGGCAAAATATCTCTGTTAAAAGGACTGATGCAAATTTACTATAATTTCAGATTTATTACAGCGGTTATTAATATTTTTTTAAACTGACTTTATAAGTATTTATTGGAAAATTTCATAAATTTATTTTCAACCAATTAGAAGGCTTCTTTTTGTTTGCGTTGCTTATAGCGACGGGAGACTATCGCGATAGTCTATAAACCTAATAAAATTAATAAGTGATAATTTTTCTGTCAAAAATGAAGTGCTTTATACCTATTGGCAAACGTCACTCAGAATAAAATCAAAATACATTTCCTTGCAAACTTATAATTTTTATTGAGAATAGGTCGTAGGTATCATCATATTAAAATAAACTCCAATTTATGAATTTTTCTTACCGAATCTCCCACGCAGCAGAATTAATTCCCGATAATTTTTTTTTCGGTTTCACTCATGTTTTTGTTGATAGAAAATTTTCCTCGTCTTCGACTCGGAATAATTTTCTATCAACAAAACCATTCGCGACCTTGAAAAAAATTATCGGTAATAATTCTGCTAGGGAGATTATAAGTGATAATTTTACAGAAAAAGAAAAGTCAAAAAATGAGTTGCAATTTTCTGAAAAAAACAATGGAAACACACCGCACTACAGCGAAGTACGAGATGAGTAATCCATCCTTAAGGATACCAATCCGATATTATAATAAACGATTGGTGTATTTGTCTGCGGCTCATACACTAAACACGATATAAAAACATATTATCTTGGTATAGTATAATTATTTATTTAATTTTTTTATTAATATGCAAGTTTGAAAATATTTCCTAAATAATTGCTCTAACAATTAAATAGTTTCATTTACCCATACTAGGTATTTTTTATTGATCAGTTAATGATTACTGTTAGCTATAATTTTTTGTAATAAATATTTTATTACAAATGTAATTATTTAATTAAAATGAACAAACTTCCACAGATCTGTAATAAAAAGTTCTATTGTAATTGCAATTATAATTATTTGAATGACAAAGACATACACATACATATCAACAATTTTGATTAATAATTTCACACACTTTTATTATATTAAATTTTGACCTCTGTGAAAGCTTGCTGTTTTTCAATGATAACTTATTTATGTGATACATTCGTTGAAAAGTAATATAGCCCAGTACGTGGGGGTTTTTTGAATGCAAAAGGTGGTGTAGTAGCGATTTTTTAGTATGTTGTTAGGCTTGAGGCCCTAATGAAAAATCCAAGTTTTCGACCTCAAGGCGCATGCGCTCGAGCCGCCATCTTAGATTTTAGGTACAAAAATTTGATTTTTTGACAATAACTCAAAAACGGTGGCTTTTACGACAAAAGATATTCTATACAAAGTTAAAGAAAACAACATTTAGTACATTTTTTGTTAAAAAAAATTTTTTGTAGCACACATATGTTGTGTTGTGAGTTACGGCTCCGTATATCCGACAATACGCGGCGATCAGTTTTTCATAATTATAATTTTTTTGACATGCGCCATGCACAGTTACCGAAGATAGTGTTCTCAAAATGCGCGTATGTGCGCGATTACCTCGTAACTCACTCGATTTTAAAAGTGTCTTTACACCTCTTTCCTTTACAACGACAACGTCACTTTTACTTAAAGTTTTCTCACAAATAAAGCACAAATCAACTTGGAAATTTTCCATTATAACAGCGTAACCTTCTGCAAGCTAGACATGACACATGACACATGACACACTGACGCATACAGACTCGATGCACGGAAGGTTATTTATGACCCTCTCTCAATAGAGTCTCTTTAAAATTATTTCAATATGATTTGTATTTGTTTAAATTATTTATATTCTTTCACAAAATTTTGTGGAGGAAGACTTTTAGTTTTTTCTTACTTTTCTATACTTTCAACTCCACTTTTAGCATGGACTACTTCTTCAAATTATTTATTTTAGTTATTAACAACCAATTTTTTTTTTTTTTTTCAAATAAGGTACCGGGGGATAATAAGGCCGGCTTAGTACAGAAATATAAGTATTTATTAAACGAAAAATATTTCAAGTTCACAACTTAGAATAAACTGTCATTAAACATTTCTTAATTATAAATAAGAAAATATAAACATGTAAAAAAAACAAAACACAGATTTTGCAACAAAAAATATGAAACTCTGTAATATGGCCTTATTACCAACCTGGACAGATAATAAGGCCGTAGATGAAAAATCTAGGCAGATAATAAGGCCGCAAAACAGTAGGATATGAAAATTTTTTAAGGCATGCATTCAGGGCAAATGAAATCTTCTGCGTCTTCAACGGTCAGGCCTAGGCACTCCTCGTGTATCCATGTGCCACATGTTGAACATCTTCTCATATCGGCTAAATAGTCATTATTGCAAACTGAACACATCCATACTCCACGACTGGTGCTTGGTAAATCAGAAGATTTCTTTGACGAACTAGTACCCGTTTTGTTGGAATGGTAATCATCAAATACTTTCCTCGTCACTTCCTGGGCATGATAATTGAATGATTTTTTGCGGTTTGTCGTTTTTATGGGCTGCATATCCGGTGTAACCCAGACTTCAGAGAAAGAGTTGTTATGCTGGATGTTTTCCTCGTTACCATTTTCATTGTTGTGTGTTTTTTTTAGAATTTAGATTAGATTAGAAAACATATTAATTTTGTGACCGGCCTTAATATCTGACATGTATGTTTATGATAGGCTATTACTACTACAGGGAATAAGGCCGCGGCCTTATTACCTGCCGGTACATTTTAACTTTTTAAGGTTATATCCCTTTCAACCAATCGACCGAAATGCCTTTAAAACCTATCATATCTTTAGCTCATAACACTCTGAAATCCATGCATGCAAATGTGCACAAAATCTAATTATTATCACATAAATATTACTTACCACTCAACGGTATTTGATATAATATTGGAATTAATTTGTTATCAAACGTGAAAACACGTGTTCACAGCTTACCGGAATATTATGGAATTAGCGTAAACGCATTACTCACGCTAGTTTTAGTCTTCTCGGCCACAGATGGCGCTCGGAGTTCAATTGGAGTTTTATTTTGCGTTTTAGAAGGAGGCGGCCTTATTATCTGTCCGGCCGTATTACCCCCGGGTACCTTAGTGTAACTTCACGGAACTCCTAACATAGGTGGGCTAATTTTGCCTTCTTTAACCTTGTATGGAATATCTTTTGTCGTAAAAGCCACCGTTTTTGAGTTATTGTCAAAAAATCAAATTTTGTACCTAAAATCCAATATGGCGGCTCGAGCGCATGCGCCTCGAGGTCAAAAACTTGTATTTTTCATTAGGGCCCCAAGCCTAACAACATACTAAAAAATCGCTACTACACCACCTTTTGCATTCAAACACCCCTTTTTGATACCCACGTACTGGGCTATTTGCTAAGACATCGTTTGTATTGATAGCTTATTTTTTTATAAACAAAAGTAAATAAATTGCTAGTGTATTAAACCCGCATTAGTGTTATATCAATTCCAGATTTGCTAGAACAGTGTTTTTATTGGTAGTAATCAGTTCCATTAGCAGCACAGTCTTGGTACATAATGAACTACTTTTAATACAGCAATTTTGTTAACAAATCAGTTGTATCTTCTCATTGAGGCTCATTTTGTTCCCAGTAAAGCGCTTTCTCTACAATTTATAAAGCAGAACAGCGTCCCCAAAAACGAATTGTATCCGTTAGAACCTATAATCCACAATACGTTGGTGGGGGTTCGTAGCGATCGGCAATCACCGCGCTCCGTCATTTTAATTTTAACGTATGTGTTGCGCAGGTCACATCATTGTTCGGAGTCTTCTATCTGTTCTGCCTGAAATTGAATTTTATTGATCGTACCAATATCTGTTCCAATTAATTTATTTTAACTTTGTATTTAGGTTTTTTTTTAAACTTTGCATGTAGATAAAGCAATACAAGATTCTTATTTCGCACAACCCATCATTAGTATTTGACTTTATAATCTATGGACGAATTTTACATCTCATCTAACCATGTTGCATAATAGTTAATCATATGAAATGTGGAACGACCAGAACAATATCACACTAGAAGCTATTTAAATTTTTGAGAACTACAGTACAAATTTGTAGTGGTAAGAATATGTTTTATTAACCGTGGCAAGCAAAAATTATTATGAAAAATGTCATTTTTCATTACAACTGCCAGTCGGAACTAATACAGTAGTATATAAAACCAGATTACACCCCCAATAGAACTTGATAATTACTGTGAGTATTCAGACCAATAATGGTTATAAACCATTCTATAGTAGCATTAACTCCTTTTTCCTATTGGCTAAATTACCGTGACATCACTATACAACAGTCTAGCTATTTTCGTTGTCTTACAGTAGGAAAGCGCATTGCTGTAACATAAAGTAGTAAATAGTTGTATAAAGAGTATGTGAATTTTATAAGGTTATAGAAGGCTTTTTCTCAGTGTGATTTTGCAATCTTTTAATATAATTATTGGTCTACAGTCATTCTTTGTGCTTGCAAAAGCTGATAAGTCGTCGTCAAAAACAAGCTTAAATCAATCACTGACCAACACTTGATGGGTGTTTTAGTTATAATATGCGTGTGGCAAAACATATATGATAAATGACATAATATAAGGTCTTGCCATGCCATTAAAGTATCACTTCTTCTCGTGATATGATAAAATTTGATATATCTAGCCATGAAAAAAATAATTATTAATTTAGGTAAGTTTCCCATGTCAGCATTTACAAACGATCTTTTCCGAAGGTTGTAAAGTTAACGTCATTATTTGGTCACCTGGTACCATTACGTAGTAAATGGTTAATAATTTTGAAATTATTGGAAAGAAGTTAAAGCTTCGAACAAAACACTAACGCGGCGTCCTACGTAAGCGGCACCGCGCGGACGGCGCGATCGGCGCGGTCGACGCGGCAAGAACAAAACAATCTCTACGTTGGAGATGTCCTACGTGACAACTTCAAGGCGGCAACCGCGGTAGACGCGACTTTGAAGCGGCCTGGGCGGTCAAAAATTTTGATAAATCCGCGTGTGCCGCCTGTTCTGTTGCAGTGTTGTTTGTATAAAGAGCGCGCACACATCACAATGACTGAAACTTTTTATGAAATTCTGATAAGTAGCGTGCAAAATAGTGGGGTCTTGTGAGATATGTCCCATAAGATGGTGAAAATGATGAAATTCTCCATACTTCTCTCTCTGCAGGAATACAATGCTTGTTCCACGTCTTCTTCTCCTTTTTGCTTGTAGATTTAGAATTTTTAAGTAAATATTTTCACTTAACAACACCTGTTTCTTCTTTGACCACGCCATGTTTTGATGTTTTGCGCGCGAATATCGGTCGCGATGCCGCTCACCTAGGACGCAATCACCGCATCGCCGCTTTAATCGCGTCGGCCGCGCCGGTCGCGCCGTTCGCGCGGTGCCGCTCACGTAGGACGACGCGTAAGCATATTAAATTAAATTATGTCTTTGCTTTCCTTATAATATTTTGATTTAACATAACTGGTAATATATTGTTTAAATTAAAGCAGAAATAACTGAATCATCTCCGTAGTTAGTCAGCCTCCTGAAATCTCTTTTGGGAAATGTGATATACTTATCTGTAAGTACTTAGAGGAAGTCAAGGTTGGATGATTCTCTTTGGGAAACGACATTCCAAATGCTTAAAAACGCTAATTTAATGCAATATAATATATTTTGGCCTTAGGTAACAAACCTATACTATAAATAGGTATACCTACAAATGGTGACATAACACGCAAGATAAGATCATGACACATATTTAGGAAAATTAAATTTTTAAGTTTTAATGAATATTCATAAAAAAATTGTGGTATAAACATTTCAATGCTACACCAAGAGTATCGACAATGGTTCATTTAATTCGACTTACAATATCTTACTATAGTATAACCGTGTATAAAGTAGTAGAGTAGGTGGAGGCTGATGGTGTACTTGTGCATTACCGGTGAAATCAGAAGCACACATCAGAAATTATACTAGGACTAACACCACTATACAGGGTTTTTCGGTATATTTTGGAGCACCCCTGGAGCTTTTATTTGAAGACCTAGAAAAAACTTTAAATTACCAAAGTTGCATTATTTCTCCTGATCTGCGAGAATTTGTTATCGGACAAAACAAATGAACATCGTAAACTTGTTTAATAATGCCAATGTCGATTTTTTTAAATGGAACAACCCTGTATATTAATTTTTTTTTTAACTCCTCACTCTTTTCTGATTCCAAATATCTATATATGTTATATGTTTGTTTCATAAATTATTATCATTATTTATATTAATTATTGTTACTGAATAAGCATTATGTTATATCATGTTTTCCTCGCACCAATATAGATTTTCTAATCCGCAATATTTTGAAATGCAATTTTGCCTAAACGGCTAAAGTAAACATATAACATATATACATATTTGGAATCAGAAAAGAGTGAGGAGTTAAAAAAAAATGAATATACAGGGTGTTCCGTTTAAAAAAATCGACATTGGCATTATTAAACAAATTAACGATGTTCATTTGTTTTGTCCGATAACAAATTCTGGCAGTTCAGGAGAAATCATGCAACTTTGGTAATTTAAAGTTTTTTCTAGGTCTTCAAATAAAAGCTCCAGGGGTGCTCCAAAATATACGGAAAAACCCTGTACACATCTGAATGGAGGCCAACTGCAGCGCCTCTAGGATGAAAGCAAACGGGAATGGAAACCACACCCGGAGAAAATAGGACTTACAAGAGCCACGAACCTTATCAATGAGGAGTTCTTGGAGATGCGAACCGATTACATGAAAGCGATATACCGTGCGAGCAAACATTATTTGCATTAAAGAGGTCCTTGCATCTAAGGACGTAATGCTTAGCCGTAGAGCTTAATACCTGTTGGTGTCCGTAACTACCTGAATTAACAATCAATCAGTTATTCCGTCATCTTTGACAGTCGTTACAAGTAATTCGATTCATCGCTAATTTTTCCAATTTCTTGAACAATTCACACAATGGGCTTTACGGAACAGCACAAAACAATGGTTGAAGCGTATTTTCAAAACGGGGTTAGAGTAAATGATAAGTGGCAATACAATCCGGGTTTGTGCATGGACGATTTTCACGAACATTTTCCTAGCGTTGCTTTTATTGCTGGGGATTTTTATCATTGCCTGAAAAGAACCGTGACTGTGTTTAGGGAAACAGGTTCTATTCAACACAAAAAAGGAGCAGAAAGACCATCTGTAAAAAAAGAAGAAGAACTTCTTGCAAACCTTCGTGAAATAATGCAAAATACGCCAACAAATTTTATAAGACGCCTGTCCCAAGAAGTAGGAAGATCTGCAGGACTATTCTTAAGAACCAGCTAAATTTATTTCCTTATAAAGTGCAAGTATTCCAAGAAATACAAGCCGCAGATTTTGAAAGACGCAGGAATTACTCTCAATGGTTTACCCAAAATTTATTGAAAAGAAATGATTTATTAGACCTGACATTTTTTTCGAATGAAGCCTGGTTCCACCTCTTCGTTTATGTGAATTCTCAGAATACACCCATGTGGAGTAGTGAAAATCCCCATTTTTTTGTACAGTTCGCATTGCACCCTCAAAAAATTGGTGTCTGGTTAGCTGTTTCCCGAAGAAGAATTGTTGGTCCTATTTTTTTCCATGACACAGTTACAGCACAGCGGTATAGAGACAATATTTTGAATCCATTTGTGGAGCAATTCTTGACGACGAACTACGTTTTGGATATTTTCAATAGGACGGTGCAACCGCCCATACAGCCGCCGAAACTATTACGCAATTTTTTCGACGACAGATTGATCAGTTTTCGATCAGACATTGAATTCCCACCTAGATCACCTTGTTTAACGGTTATGGATTACTTCGTTTTCCTTATTTATAGAACACTATTTTTAAAACACCAGTTGCAAATTTAGAACAATTACAAGAAAGGATTATCCAAGAATGTGGTAACATTTCTTCGGGGATGCTGGTCAACACTTTCGAAAATATGAAGAGACGTGTGAATTTATGCTTGGAGCACGGCGGTGGCTAATTTCAGAAATTTATGTAATTATTTTTCTTTTTCTTTCTGTATAATATTCTTACTTTGTTAATTTTGTAAACAACAAAAATAAATTTGTATTTGTCCACTTATTTTATTACTAATTAATTTGGCGTATCAATGTCATAATATGAATTTGACAAAATTTTAACCTATATTTGGTTAGATATATCGTCCCCATATCATTGTGATCTACACCAAGTCCAACGTTTTTTAATCCAAGCCCTCTTTGATGCAAATAAATTTTGGTCGCACGGTACAAGAGCCACGAACCTTATCAACGACGAGCTCTCGGAGATGCGAACCGATCGCATGAAAGCCATATTATATAACTTTACAGAACCATTTAATATCAGCTGCGATTCTGTTATGCGGTCTTAAGGAAAACCTCCGTCAGTTTGATATACTGATGGATCGAAAACAGCCAACGGAGTGGTATATTTGGGGAAAGACCCAGAATGGAAATCAGCATCCTCCTGGGAAACTACGCCACAGTATACCAAGCAGAAGTTCATGCGATACAAGCATGCGTACAAAAGAATCTTGAAAAGGGCTACCACAACAAAAAGATATGTGTCCTATCAGACAGCCAAACCCCTTCAGGCTTTGAACTCTTGTACAACATGATCATTATACATGTGTTTTCTTAATAATAATATCCATTGTACACTAGTGTATAATATCCATTAAGTATTTTAAAATAAGTTATGTAGTAGGTACGTAAGTGTAACTAAAATTATTTGGTCGTCCTGGACAAAGTATAATGTTTTACTCGCATACGATGGCTGTTATTCACTTGGATGATTTATGTCGTATTTCATCCAACACTGTTAGATATTAATATACTAATTCAAATTGCAAGGTACAATTAAGAAATTGAAAGCCATTCTACCGATAGAATAGGTTAGAAAAATTATTTTCTTGCATATTACCTACTGTCCTATTTTACCTTTGTTCCTTTGAATATATGGAATTTGTTTATAGAGAAATTCATATAAATATCTTCATCCTATTTTTAGTTGGCCAGAAAAGAGATCTCATGTAGAATAAGTCTAAAGCAAGATCTAGAGATTCTTATTAATCTTTCTTCATCTTACAAAAAATTTGGACATTAATTTAAATTTTAAATTATAGAAAAAGTTTGTTTGAAACCTAAAACACAGAAATATTATTGAAATACCTATTTATAATAAAATACTTTAATATAATATGTTTACCTATTTATTCTTTAAAACTTGTAAAGAAATCCACAATTTATTATTGGAAAAAGCTGGTTATAACATAAATAAAATATTTTGATGATAAAATTTGTCATAATTATTTGCGTTTTTTATTTAAATTTTACTATAATAATATATTATATTTTATTGTTAATTTAGTCGATAATAGTGGTTCTTTAGACATTTTTTAGGCAATAACTCTTTGAAGGCGGCTATTTTAAAAAAATCTTTGTTGCAATCGTATAGGTTGAATATTTTTAGAAAAAAACGGTTAAAACATAATGAACCAAAAATTTTAAAAAAATAAGAGGCTGAAGTTGTTTTTTATACCTACTAGTTGGCCTGTTAAATATACTAACAATTCCTTACGCTCAGATGGTTGCGTCATCAAAAAAAAAACTGTCAACGGAATGATTTTTTTTTTTTTAATTTTTTAAATATTTTAAAATATGCATATTTTATTTATCTTTTAGCATGGCATCAGTGGCTCCGTGGTTACCGCGGCAGTAGCTGAGAATTCTAGGACGAGAGTTTGTGGGTTCGTATCCCACTGTCGGCAAACTGGTTCCAGCCCGGTGAATTTTAGTGGTATAAGTCTTGACGTGGGTCCAGCGTCGAGCAAAAATTAGGAAAGAGTAAAAAATGTATCATCTCTCAAAACCCACCCCATTCACGCCGTTAACCAGGCCGGATGAGATCGGATATCTCGTGGTGTGCGAGGGAAGGAACACACTCCCCAATCGGTAGGTCATAGAAAGCGCAAAACCAAGGGTTGATAGCCTTTGGGGGGTGCTTCTAATGACTAAGGATCGTGGTTTGGAGCCCACGTTAAACCGTAGGTCTCTTTGGGAATGGCTCTGGCAGCGAACAAAGAGGAAAAAATCCGAAAATAACAACATTTGAAGGTGATAAATTGAAAATAGTATATTCCTTTTAATATGAATGTATATACTTATGTTTAACTAAAAGCAGGTGGCTATGTGGAAGCGACTTTTGATCCTGCAGGCAAAATTTTTAATTAAATTTTTGTAAAATCAAAAGCAGCGATTTATGAAACAAAGTCTTCGAGGAAGGGCAAATGGCCGTCCTGGCGGTACCATTATATTTTTCATAAATGCTTTTGGGAAATATGGCACTACTATTTTAATTTTCTGTTCATCTCTTGCATGGATTGTAGTGGCACAACCCTCCTAACTTCCAAGCTGTGCAACAGAAACATCGACAACACTGCTTTAAAGATCCATGTGTCACGTTACTTTTTTGAGGTTAATCATGGTTTAATATATACGTTTCGCGGGAAGTAGGTGTAGTTGTCCTATTAATTTGTATTTTTATCCGGTTTTCGATTGATATCTAATAGAAAATTTAAGTGACATGATTTTTTTGTGGTGCGGGTTTGCTCTAATAGTATTAATAAAGTGAGAAATCGAACAGCCATGCCGGACGGCGGTTTGTTTACGAGTCTTATAATGGCGTCAGAATTGTTTTAATTTAAAAGTTGTGTTTTTTGTATTCTGGTTAGCTCTTTGGAATAAACTTTATTGTTTTGTGGCTACAGTTAATTTATTAAATATTGAAGTGTTTATTTAGCCTGAAGGTAGGGGAGGGGTGGGCAAGTTGACATACCTAAGGTTTAAACAAAAATATCTTAGAAAAAACCAAGACTTATTTTTAATAAATGTAAGCAAAATAAAACAGTTGTTATATGTCTTTAACCTACATATATAACGAAACGAAATATAAACTCCTTGTACAAACAATACCACTTTAACAAAAATAATACAAAAATCCATCTTGCCCTACCCTATAGGGCAAGTTGACATACGAAAATAAGTAGGTATAAATATAAAATATTAGTTAATATAAATCACAAATAAATTGTTTTGATTTTTTGGATAGGCCGGCACACTCAGCGTGAGCCCATTGGCGACACTTCTAGTCTAAAATATTTTCAGTGCGGGCAAGATGACATACTCGGTATGAAGGTATGCCATCCTGCCCGACAATGAACGTGAATTTAAAAAAAAATACAAAATGGGTTTTAAAATAAAATCTAAAAAAGATTGATCGCGAAATGAATAGTTGAAAACTAAATGTATTAAACAAAATTAAAAAATATAAGAAAAACAGTCAAGTTTTTTTTTTATAATCTTTATCATAGTTTACTTACATTAAAACGAAATCGTTAATATTTCTAACACCGCGAAAAACTTCCACCCACAAACACCTCTAAGTGGACACTGCCAACGAGCGAACTTGTTTAAGCATGCTAAATGCTCGGATGACGGTGGAGTTTCCATGGAAGGGCTACTGTGTCATCTTGCCCACCTATGTCAACTTGCCCATCTCTCCCCTATATGTGAATTAGTTTAAAAATATCACTACTAGAGGTAGTTCGTAAGTAATTACGATACCTGTAGATACCTCGGTACTTAGGTAAGTAAATACTATTTTTTTTCTTTTAGTTTGTTTATTTATTAACATGTCAGGCCTCTCCTGTATTCCTGGGTGTTACTATAACAATAAAAGTATTTTAAAGGCAGGTGAAGAGGGTGTATCAGTTTTTTGCTTCCCAAAAGATGAAAATCTGAAAATTCTATGGCTAAAAGCCATTTCAAGAGCTAATTGGTCGCCCACACAGTATTCTGTAGTTTGTACCAAGCATTTTGTCCCCAGTGACATTAGCGTGGGATATTTATCTTTTGCCTAATGGCACCACAAAAAAATGTCCAACTAAGGCGGGACTAAATTTAACAGCTGTTCCATGCTTTTATCCCAATTTGCCTACTTACTTGTCAAAAACTGTTCTCATTCCTAGAAAAAGTCCAGCTAAGAGAAACGGGGAACAACAAGAGCGTACATCTCAACTTAATCAACCTTTCGAGCAATCAGAAAAAAAATCGAATACAAATTGTAAATAATCACCAATACCATCGTCCGTCAAATCCCCAAAATATAGGTTAGTTTTCAACAAATTTTATACTTTCTGCAAGTTTGCAGGACCTTCCAACTTTCTGCAAAATTGCAAACGCAAAGTATGATAAACGTTTTTTGGGATTCCAATTTTGTCATTCGCATCTTCAAACTGTTCCTTGCAGCTGCAGATGTCAGATGCAGAGCTTCTGTAATCTCACCCTATAGATGCATGTATTCAAGATTTTTATATCCACCCAGAACCTTTTCTAATATAATAAAGATTTTGCTACGCATAAGTGAAGACCTTTCAATAATGTTATGGTAGAAGTCTTATGACTTGCATTGTGAAGAAATCCGAAATTACCCATATTCAGATACTGTTCCCACAATTATATTAATAAGGTTGAAATTTTAATGCTATCAAATAAAATAGGGTGATAGCCAGTTCATAAATTGTATTTTAGATGTTAAACAAGCCGTAATAATAGTAATCATGAGGTTTTATTTGACACGAGCTGTATAACCAGCGTGAACAACATTTTTATGCAGATTTTTTATGGTTGATATTTCTTAATACATATCTGGATTATTAGTGGAGGCGCAAAACTGATAATTATTGGTGTCGTGGGCCTAAGTAAAATACATATTACGTTAAACTGTTTAAAATAATATTACTTAATCGATTTTAAGGGTCCATCATCTCTGTTGTGCATTGTCCATTAGCACGATACAAAGAAAACAATATATGATATATCGCAGGCACAATTTCGTCTGCCTGGCGCATGACGTCACGTGGTTCGAAAAATTTGAATTTGCACTGGATTTATCGACGCCCAGCCTAAACCCATAATCCTAGAATCATGAAATTTCGAGGATGTCTTCTCCTTATAACGAACGCATCCACTAAAAAGGGATTTTTCGAAAATCTACCCCTACCAAGACTCCTAGTTAGTGAAATCGTATCAAACGATAGCAATTGCTTCTATTTTTTAAGAAAAAGCATTAACTAGAAGCAATTCCTGCACTTTTAAAGCAATAGCTGGATGCAAAAGCAATTACTTTTATTTTTCTGCATTGGCTTTCAAGAAATCTAAATCGAAGTAGATTTTATAAGAAAAAGCAATTGCTACATTTTTATTCATTAGGCTCATGGATCTCGTAAAGTGTGCTCTTAAATTTTGGCGCGATTCTGTCAAGCTATTTCAAAATGGCGACTGTTACATTTTTTTTTTAAATCTCTATTTAAATAAGTGGAAATGATCAATCATTGATTCTAGTTAAGAAATCTTTATTTTTTCACGCTCTGACATTTTGTGACATTGTGAACTTGTAAAATTAATTTAGGTATTTCCAAAGTATTAATTTACAATTTTCTAAACAAAAATGGTTTTATCGGAAGGACAGCCTATCGAACCACATCGAACCATAAAATTCACAATTTGTTGGCGTATTTTGCATTCTTTCACGAACGTTTGCAACAAGTTCTTCTGTTCTTACAGATGGTCTTCCTGCTCCTTTTTTGTGTTGTATTGAACCTGTTTCCCTAAACATAGCAACGGTTCTTTTCAGGCAATGATAAAAATCCCCAGCAATAAAAGCAACGTTAGGAAAATGTTCGTGAAAATCGTCCATGCACAAACCCGGATTGTATTGCCACTCACCATTTACTCTAACCCCGTTTCGAAAATACGCTTCAACCATGAATGTTTTGTGCTGTTCCGTAAAGCCCATTGTGTGAATTGTTCAAGAAATTTGGAAAAATTGGCAATGAATCAAATTACTTGTAACGACTGTCAAAGATGATGGATTGATTGACAAACGGATTAATTGTTAATTCAGGTAGTTACTGACATCCAACAGGTATTAAGCTCTACGGCTAAGCATTACGTCCTTAGATAGAAGGCCCTCTTTGATGCAAATAATTTTTGCTCGCACGGTACAAGAAACCTTTTGTAAATGTGTAGATATATGGCCTATGCCTGAAAAACAATAACGTCATATAAATTACTTAAAATTAGAGAAATCAGAAAAACAATAATTACTATTTCATAAAGTTCTAATTTAATCAGTACTAAATGTTTATTAATTTTGTAATACAAAATAACTAATTGAAAACCAATAAATTTTATTACTGTGTCAATGTTTCCTAATTTTGACAGTTTCATCCTGGTTGCGTGGGCTTAAAAACCTCATACCCTTAGGCTCAACATGAACTTGACCGATATTTAATTTAATTGTATTTATCTTCCTCATTATAATAATTAATCAGAAAATTTTTGAATATTTATGTTTTCCTTAATTTTATTAAGGTAAATTAGCGTAACTGTTGTCTTCTAGTAAATGGCTGTCTTCTAATCTAAGGCCTAACGTAGTTTGTGTCTGAAAGCAATACACTTTAAATATTAGGACAAAAAATAGTGTCATCAGTAAAGTGTTCATTAAGTGGAAAATAAATTTTAGTTTAACTTAACGTAAAGTTTATCTATTTTCAACGATTTAATTTAAAACCCATTTACTTTATTTTTTATTTTTTTACTTTTAGACACAAACTACGTTTTCAAAAATACTTATCTTATGAAGTTACCTTACACAGGGTCCAAAACAAATAAACATGCGAACAAATTTTAATAGCCCAATTTTGATTTTGTAGAAAAACACATATTTAATATGGCGCTACTTTAAAGAAAATGTATCTGAAATAAAGCCTTGTCAAAACTGAGAAGTTTTATATAGGTTGCGTTGAGTTTTATTTTGCAAAAGTGGTGCAATTTACAAAATACAGGTAAAAATCAAAATTATTTTATGCAGCTGAAATTTTGCACATGGGCTAGAAACTGCATTTAAAAAAACTTTTTCCGATACTTTTCGACATTTGAATTATTTTTTTAAAAAACATAAAATTTGATAGATGATGCGAATCACGTGACTACTATTTTTTTGCTTAATTTACATCTCGATCGAAGCAAAACTTGATGCCAAAGTCAAATTTCGAATAAAGCTATTAATAAAAAAAAAACATATGATGCGGACTTTACTGGTGACACTGTATTAGTTTCTTGTGTTATTCGGACTTAATCACTGCATTTAAAATAAACCCATATTTGCTTTTCTTCAAATTTGGTATAGTGTTTACCAGTAAATAAATTTATTTTTAAATAAATTCGGTATAATTAACTTTATATTATAGAAGCTTTTTGACTATAAAGATTAAGTTTTCAACTAGGTATTCTATAAATTTTTTGAACTCGCTTACCCCGATTTACTTTAGCGGTCGACCTTTAGCATAATGAAATCGAACAAAATTCTATATGTTACATCACAGAATACAAGATTTATAAAAGATATAATTGGTGAAATCTCTCCCCAATATAGCATTTACGTGAATCTTTACAATCTGAAATTTATTTGACACATTTTGTAATATGCTCGTCTTCACCCTGTGGCCTTTGGTTATGGCGCCTTGAGGAAAGAATGCGTGTAATTAAGAACATATAATAATTTGGTAATATATTGTCGATAAACTAAATCAATAAAGTTGTTATTTCTAGGATCTGCACTAAGAAAAAAGCCTTTTATTCCCTATAAGAATTCACATACTTTTTATACAACTGTTTAATACTATATGTGACAGCATGTCACAACTACGTTTTCAAAAATACTTATTTTATGAAGTTACTTTATACAGGATCAAAAACAAATAAACTTTGAATCACATGCGATCCAATTTTAATAGCCCAATTTTGATTTTGTAGAAAAACACACATTTAATATGGCGCTACTTTAAAAAAAATTATCTGAAATAAAGCATTGTCAAAACTAAGAAGTTTTATGTAGGTTGCGTTGAGTCTTATTTTGCAAAAGTGGTGCCATTTACAAAATATAGGTAAAAAATCAAAATGATCTTATGCAGCTGAAATTTTGCAAGTGGGCTAGAAACTGCATTTAAAAAAAAACTTTTTCTAATAATTATTTTTGATATTTTCAGAAATAACCCCACTTTTGAATTATTTTTTGGAAAAAATTAAAATTTGACAGATAATGCGAATCACGTGACTACTATTTTTTTGCTTAATTTTCATCTCGCTCGAAACAGAACTTGATGCCAAAGTCAAATTTCAAATAAAGTTATTAATAAAAAAAAATCCCATATGATGCGGACTGGTGACACCGTATTTATGCGATGAATTAACTACGTCTTATTTGATATCAATAATCCTAAAAAATTTTAATTTCATTTATGATTCAAAAATGATGATACTTTTAATTCCTAAGTTGAAAAGTCAATGCCGATCGTTCCTACCAGCTTCTTATAATAATGTATATGCAGTCATTGACACACAAAAATAAAATTATAATAAGATATAAGCCATTGCAATTTATTTAGCCATGTGAAATGTTAATATTCAGGTTCATTAGAAGATTAGATTGTTTTTAAGTGAATTGTTACAATTCTTTAATAACCATGGGATTACATAAGCAGATTTAGTTACTTTATCATTAAGATTCGTTATATTATACGGGGTGTGCCAAAAACAGGTTTCAAAATCTTTTTAAGAAGCGAAATAACAAAGCTCCAGGGGGGGATGAGATCGCCAATATTCTGATCAAAAACATACCACAAAAAACAAAAATTCAACTAGTGCACATTATTAATACAATATTTTTGCTGCAACATTTTCCGAGTCAGTGGAAAAGGGCAATAGTAGTACCAATACTTAAGCCAGGAAAAAACCCTACAAGACCGGATTCCTATAGGCCAATTGCCCTTCTAAGCGCACTCGGAAAAGTTGCAGAAAAAATCATACACTTAAGAATGAGCTTGGAACAGAAGCTGCCGAAGGAGCAATTTGGTTTTAGACAAGGTAGAGGGGCAACCAAGGCCGTATTTAAGGGGGGGGTTTTGGGGGTTAGAACCCCCCCCCGAAATTATTTATTTAATAATGAAGTTCAGAAAATTTAATTGAAATCGTAAAAAAATCAGAAAGATGAAAGAAACAAAAATAATTTTTAAAATTAAAAAAATCTTAAACTTTAAAGTGTTTCAATAAAAGTAAAAAAATAAATATTTCTTAAAAATCTCAAATTAAGTAATTCGCAACAAAATTTAAACCCGAAAAAAATTCGGTATTGTAAGAGAAATCATAAATTCGGAATTAAATCAAAATGCTGCAAGCAATTGACTGCGATTTGCCTTCTGCACTAGGATTTGTGGAAAATGTTAAAAATACAGTAACCGCTATGAGGACTGACATGGACAACACTTTTAGGTTGATATTTAACAATGCAAAAAGTATGCTAGAGTCTGTGGGAGAAACAGTTGTTACTCCTCGAGTAACTAACAGACAAAAAAATAGAGCGAATGTGTCTCACAAAACTCCTGAGGAATATTATAGAATATCTGTGGCTATCCCATTTTTCGAAGATTTTTTAACACAGCTTGACATGCGCTTTATTAAGCACAAAGAGGTCTTAACTTTTTTAAATAACTTGATGCCACAAAACTGTAAAAATATTAAAATTGATCATGAAGAATGTAAAAAAGCCCTAAATATATATAGCAGTTTCGTTGACGTTAACGCTAGTTTGTGTGAACTGAGAATTTGGCAAACTAAATGGTCTGCGGAAGAAGAATTTCCAAAAAATGCTCTACAGGCCTTAGATGCATGCAATGCCATTTTATTTCCAAATATATATAAACTTCTACAAATACTATGTACACTGCCAGTGACAACAGCCACCCCAGAAAGAAGCTTTTCTTCTCTTAAAAGAGTAAAAAGTTACCTAAGAAATTCGACTGGGCAGAAACGGCTAACAGGACTGGCTCTTATGTCTAGTCACAGAACGGTTCCAATACCCAATGAGCTAGTTTTAGATAAATTTGCGCAGAGTGCAAGACGATTTAAGTTGCTACTTTAATTTTTTATTTTGGTTTTTGATTTATATACTTATTTACTAAGTATATTCAATATTCCTTTTATTTTTTATTTTATGTTTGTTTTTTCATAATGTTGTTTTTATTATATGTTTTTTTTATTTTGTTAAATATTGATGGTTGGAGTTCCTTTTATTTGTATTATTGTATTTGATGTTTGTTATTTATTTTAGTTTTTTTATATGTTTTTCCGAGAACGTTTATTTTTTTATCTGAATTTTAGTTTCGTTTGTATTTTAATAATTAATAAACTACTAAATTAGCTATTTTTTTTATTTTTGTAAAACCCCCCCCGAAAATCTAGTCTAGATACGGCCCTGGGGGCAACACTACTAGTGGCACATGTAGCACAAAATGCCATTAACAAAATGGGGACTGAGCAAAATACAGCATTACTGTCCCTAGATATCAAGCACGCCTTCGATAGTGTATGGTACAACGGATTGATCTTTAAACTTATCACAATACACGACTTTCCACTATACATCACAACACTAATACACTCATATATTACAGGCAGAACACTTACGATTAGAATAGAAAGCAGTCTATCCACCCCTGTCAAGCTTCACGCAGGCTTGCAGCAGGGCACGATATTGGCAGCACCGCTTTTCAACTTATATACAGCAGACATACCACCCCATCCTAATTCCAACCTGGCCATATTTGTAGACGACTTTACGCCAGCTCCTACTATGCAAATGTCGCCAGGCAACACCTATCCAACCATCTACATTACCTAATCCCATGGTACAAAAAATGGAAACTGGAAATCAACGAAGACAAATGCGAATGCTTAGTAATTACCAGAAAACGTACAAACAATCACATAAACCAATACATAAAAATCAACGACAGACAAATTGAACCTAAAGAAGAACTAAAATACCTAGGAGTGACACTAGACAAACGACTAACATTTAAACAAAACACACAAAAATCAATACAAAAATATAATATAGCAGCAACTAAAAATTATATAAGCTATTGAATTATAGATCACCATTAGCTCCAATAAATAAACTGACAATATATAGACAGTGCATTAGACCAGTACTGACATACGCAGGACCAGTTTGGTGTTGCATGGCTGAAAGTCATTTTAAACAATTACAAATATTACAAAATAAAGTATTAAGACAAGTTCTCCTAGCGCCTAGAACCACAAGAATTTGCCATCTACACCAAGCAACAGACACACCATACATAAAACAATACGTACAAGACAACGCAATAAAATTTTATAACACACAACCACAAAACTCAGAACCTACACAAAATAAGACATGACGATTACCTAATACATTACCCTTTATATGCCAAACTACCAATTTTTTACCAAGACCAAGACCAAAATTAAAATTCCAGTTTTCATTTAATTTTTTCATTTAAAAAAAAATAACAAATAAAGACCACGCCTCCTAACTAAAACAACGCCCACATACTTCTACAACTTCTGACAATGCTACAAAGTACCTGATAAGTAATGATTAAGCTGGTTTTTTCGTCCATTTTTTCAAGTAAACCCAAATGCAAAGCCTAAAAAATAACTACATGAATATCAAAACCCGTTTTCAAATAAATAGAAATAAACTCCCGAATAGCTGATAAAGATTACTGGAACAGCCTGAACAAATTAAGTTTAACCCGTGACTCATCTCTCCTGGCCAACATCAGCCACCCTGCGTTGCAGGAGCCTGTCCTTGGTAGCTTTATCAAGAGAGAAAATAAATATTATATTGTCATATAATAAACTAGAGATAAGCATGACATGTGAACATATACTTAAATAATAAAAGATTTTAAAAGTTAAAGTAAGTAAGAAGCGATTTTATTTTAATCAAACGAATCAATTTATTTAAATATCAATAAAAATATAATGCCAATAAAATTACTTTTATCTTCTAGCGATGTTCATAAAAATAATATGGATTTCTATTGGATAGTATGTATGGTACCTGCATTTTTTTTTCTTGTTTAATTACATAGAATTATTAAATTGAGCGATTGAGGCCGTGGAAACCGCGTAAGGGGTTAAATTGTTTCACCCGGTAAAAGTATTGTCTTGAACTTCAAAAATTAGACAAAAAACTATTAAGTCTAATGCGTATCGTAACCAGGAAGAATGCATGAGATTTTTTAACGCAAATAATTTTCGTGTGAAACTAAAAAAGAGTAATAAAATTATATTTCACCAAACTTACAATCATGTATAAATTAATTAGGTAGCATAAAATTTTAATAAAACCCAACCAATTTAAACGACCTGTTCGTCTATTATTTACTAATCTACACGTACAGTTGACGAGAGATAATTTCGTACCCTAAACAGTGACACTCTAAATGCAACTTTTTTTACCTTTATTACCCTTGTAACGTGTTAATTGTTATCATGATATTTGTGAAAGTATTGTAATTATCTTATTTATTTGATTTAAAAATGCCTCATTTAAGTATCATTGAAAAAGCAAGAATAATATGTTTAGTAGGGTGGTCTTATAGAAAAATAGCTGATCATTTTAAAGTACCTAGAAGTAATGTTTAAGGAATTGTAAAAAAATTGCGCTATCATCAAACACTTGAAAGGTCCGTTGGGTCTAGTTTAAATAATAGAAAATCATCAAATGAAGAAGACCGAAATTTGGTGGAGTATTTAAGGCAAAATCCATTTGAAACTGCAGTATCCGGTATGCACATAACAGGATTCCCTGCTCCATCTAGAAGTGCGCAACGCCGAGTAAGACAATGTTCCGAATTAAGAAATCGAGCAGCTGCATCCAAACCGTTTTTAAAAAATAGTGATAAGGAACAAAGAATTTGGTTTGCTATGCAATATTTACCAGAAAATGATTTTTTGGCAAAATGAGATGAGAAAACTTTTCAGTCTACATAATATAATGAATGGATTTGAGTATATATACCACCAAATTCGCGATATGATGAGAAGTATACTCAAAAAAATGCAAACTAGTTAGCGTTTCTCCGTTAATGTGTGGGCATGGATAAGTGGTTACGGTGTAGGTGTATTACTTATGGTAAAAAATCGTGCATACAATAATGTACAGCTATGTATATAGCTGGCGTTCTATCCAGGTATAAGCAAGCAAGATGCGAAACCCGTTTTAGCCAATTTTGTTGTAATTGAGTTATGGAGTGTACGAAGTTATATATCGTCAACTGTACTATAATATTCTTTTAAATAACTTGCTTTAAATACGTATTATCACTGGCTTAGAAATTTCTAACTTGATTTCTTCATTACATCTAATCTGTTTGCTTTTTTGAATTCCAGGTAAGCTTTGAATATTTAATATAATTGAAATAATAAGTCTAAAAGGGAAAGAAATAAGACACTTTAGGTCTTCCTCCACTGGTATATTAGAATAAGTTTTAAGTTTTATTGAAGGGTAAATTCTCTACATGTTTCGAATGTATATACAGTCATCATCAGGAGAATAGAATAAGGAATATAAGAAATACAATAGGTGCGAACAGTTCTAATGGAGCTACAAGATGATGGAAAGAACAAGTAAATTATTTGGAAAAACATCCAACGTAATGATAGACCTAACGAGAGGCCATTCATGAAGTATTGGCAGAAACTAAGTTATAAAGTTATCATATAGCAGTAAGCTATGTGTCATATTAGTGAGACAGCACCATAAGTGTGAGGACTGAAAAATATTTAAAATTGGAATAGTAGATGTTGTAAAAAGTTTTTTATTATAAAATGAAAAGTAACTGAAAAGTCACATATTAGTGAATCAGCAACGTAATATGAGGAGGAAAGAGTATTTAAAAATTGGAATAGAAGATGATTTACTATTATTACTTCTACTCCTAAACAAGGATGTCTACATGACAAATAAAAAACCTTTTAAATTTGTTTTAAAAAATGTACACAAAAGTAATAAATATAGTTTTGGATAATAAGAACAACTTAATTAATTATTAAATAATAGTAATATTGCGTTGAGAAGCTGTTTTTGTTTTACTACGAGTAGATTTATTTGATCGATCAAAAGTAATATTCTATTATGCAAATTATTATCTTCAGCGTTTAAATTCCAGGATTGACTAACATCTTCTGAATTCTCAAAATGTAGTACCTAAGGCTTTGTTTAATAAATCTACGCTTGTCTTAAGAAAGTCACCTATTATCTGGGTAACTTCGTTACTTTCACAATGTATGAATTGCCACCGAGACAATAGGTTTTCAACTTCAATCCAATTTTTAAATACTCTTGCCTCCTCACATTTACTTTGCTGATTCACTAATATGAGACTTTTCAGTTACTCTTCATTTAATAATAAAAAAAATTTTACAACTGCTACTATTCCAATTTTAAATGTTCTTCTCTCCTCACACTTATGGTGCTCTCTCACTAATATGACACATAGCCTACTGCTATGATAACTTTATAACTTAGTTTCCAAATACTTTACTTGTTCTTTCCATCATCTTGTAGCTCTGTTTGGACTGTTCGCACCTATTGTAATTCTTATATTCCTTATTCTATTCTACTGACGATAAATGTATATACATTCAAAACATGTAGATAATTTACCCTGCAATAAAACTTAAAACTTATTTTAATATACCAGTGGAGGAAGACTTAAAGTGTCTTATTTCTTTCCCTTTTAAACATACACTCCACTTATAGTATGGACTATTTCTTCAAGTTAATAATAAGTCTATTATTTTCAATTAAAGAGAGCTGTTCAAACCTTGACCTAGTCTTATGAAAGATGATTAAGTGTCACTTTAAAGCATTTAGCTCCATGCCATTGCTCTTGCACCCCGCTACCAATCTGTCCAAGTCGGACTAAAGCCTTAAACAATCATCTGGATAATCTTCTGTTTGTTAAACGCAACCAGGGATCATTTAGAATGCATAGGGATCTTCATAACTATGAATCCCGATCCAGTAACGATCTGGTGCCTTCTTATAGACGGTTGGGGAGGCGTCAGGATGGCCCAGGGTTTTGGTCAATAAAATTTTTTAATGTATTACCTCCCGACATAGGAAATCTACCTAATAGAAAGGTTAAAATCAAACTCTTATTACTTGAGAATACTTTTTATTTGATCCAGGAATATCTGAACTTTCAATTTTTAACAGACTGTGAATGTGTGTTCAAATATAGGGTATATAGTCTTGTTTGTATGTACTAGAAGAATAAGATTTTTACTGATATTTTATGATGTTTAACTGTTTAGTGTAATTTTAAAGATTGCTATTAAGTCCATTTTCATTTAACGTGTGTAAACTATCTTGTGTAATGACATGAAATAAATATTGATTGATTGATTGATTGATTGATCAAAGGAGGAGATTTCATATGCAATTTTAAATCATCAGCAAAGAGGAGGAATTGACTCTACTTGAAATACTACTCCAGGTCGTTAACAAACCAATTTAATAAAAGGGGGTACTGTGAGACCCCTAGGAAACCCCAGATGGGACGTTTATACTTTTGTATTAGAAATTGTTGAATCGGACTATCTGGGAGCGCCACGTCAAGTGTAATTTAAAAAGATTTTTTTGAAAAAAGGCACTATAATATCCAGTGGCGGGTGATACCGTGCGAGCAAAAATTATTTGCATCAAAAAGGGCTTGATTTAGAAAACGTAGAGCTTGGTTTAGATCACAATATGGGGACGATATATCTAATCAAATCTAGGTTAAAATTTTGTCAAATTCATATTATGACATGATATGCCAAACTAATGAGTATAAAATAAGTAGACAAATACAAATTTATTTTTGTTGTTTACTAAAGTAACAAAGTAAGAATATACAGAAAGAAAAAGAAAAATTTTTTTTCAGGCAAGGATAAAAATCCCCAGCAATAAAAGCAATGTTAGGAAAATGTTCGTGAAAATCGTCCATGCACAAACCCGGATTGTATTGCCACTCACCATTTACTCTAACCCCGTTTCGAAAATACGCTTCAACGATGAATGTTTTATGCTGTTCCGTAAAGCCCATGTGAATTGTTCAAGAAATTGGAAAAATTAGCGATGAATCAAATAACTTGTAACGACTGTCAAAAATGACGGAATAACTGATTGATTGTTAATTCAGGTAGTTACTGACACCCAACAGGTATTAAGTTCTACGGCTAAGCATTACGTCCTTAGATGCAAGGCCCTCTTTGATGCAAATAATTTTTGCTCGCACGGTAGTCAGATTTAAAACAAAATCAGGCAACCCAAAACAATCGCTGCAAATTTAATTAGGTGACCTAAAAACAATTAATTTAGTTGGTTGGTTGACTGTGATTTTTTTTTGAATTGTTCTGGTAACTGCGTTAAAATGTGCTTCAAGTATTTTGTTACAGAAATAATAATAATTATAAAACAAAAAATGCTGTCAGTCGTTTACAGTTTTGTAAAAATAAAACAATCACAAATCTTCTTGATTTGTTAAATTGTAATTAAAAACACCTTGAATTAAATCTGATATTTTCGAATAAAGTTTCTACTTCCTTATATGTGTAATTAGTAAAAAAAGTATTATTTTAGCAGTGCTTAAAGTAATTACTTATTTGATTATTTAATTACAATAAGAGCTCAATATAATAAGTAGCTACGCAGAACGAATAATAAGTTAATCAAATTTAAAAAAAAGATATACAAACGTATTCACTTTAGGAGTATAAATGTAAAACCGACCTAATTGACAGGTCTATGTTTAAAATGACAAGTGTCAGAATAATGCAACTAATGTCGGGCTGCACAAAGATTATAAACTATAATTAAGTAACAAGCAACTTTGACTGTGACGTAAATGACATTGGCAGAAATGATTTTATCGTATATAATATGAGAACATTTTGCAGGTAAAATTTTCAATTGGTATGAAAGCAACAAAATTAAATAAAAACAAGAGAACATTTTGCCGATAGATAGAAAATTTTCTCTCGAATGATATAATACTTTGTCCATTCTTTTCTATCAAAGCATGGTTTTCGGTATGATTGACTTGCATTTGAGAAGTCGAAGATCCACATGCTTCATTTGTTGTACTGAGATTTTCGATAAGCTTCAGATGATGACTAGGATCTAGCTGCAGATACAGTTTCAGGGAATTTGCGTTTGAGTGGCCTGTTAACTTAATCAACTCTTGTTCCCCAACACCTTCTTTAAATAGGGCAGACGCAGCGGAAGATCGATGAGAATGATTTGTTATTTTATGCTTCTTCGTATCTATTCCAATTCTTTCCGCTGAAGTTTTAATCCACTTAGATACTGTATTTATTCCTAGTAGAGTATTTTTAAACCAACATTCCTTTTGCCAGTTTGGATGAACGGAGAGAAATAGTCTGTATGGAAATGTTTGGTCCTCTTTTTTCCAATAATTTTAAAAATAATCTTACAGGGCATAAGTCTTTGTTTGATGAATTTCTTATCAACCATTTGCTGTTTGCCAATCCTTTTGACCCACCTTGAGCTGTCTTGGAAAATATGCTGTTATATTCAATTCATCCGGTAAATTCTCCCATGGTATCAAACTCGTTTTGAAAATATTGAATTTTGCAATTTACGGCCTCATTGCCTCTCCAAGCTAGTTCAAATGAGCAGAGATGGAAAAACTTTTTTTGTGCTTCATCGGGGTTTTCTTCATTGTAGCTTTGCATGACTATTAGTAAATCTTTGGTAGATAATGCTTTTGAACTTTGACAACTTTGGAGCTGCTTTCTCTTTGCGTCTCTTGCGATTCGCGCATTTTTAAAGCAAATATCTGTAAAAGGGTCAATCTTTATTTCGTATTCTGTAAAATACATTTCTTGAATCATTTTTGCTGTAGTGTTCCATCATATAGCCTTCACAGAAGATTCTTTATAGTCTTCGCCATTACCCTTTTTCATATTAAAGCATGCGTAATCTTCGAGGATTTTCGCCAGTTCCATCACAGTAGTACATTTTTCCAGTTTATAATTTCTTACCATAAGAAACTCTTTTTACGTAATTTTGGTTTACAACATTTGGTAGAAAGTTTTTTTTCAATTTTTCTAAAGTGTCACTAAACGCATGGTGATGCCATAATAGTAAGTTAAAATTGAGAGCCATATTTTTTTTACTATCGATTGTGGTTGCGCCAAAATAATATTTCAATATTAAACATAGCTCATTAGTTCATATTATGTAAGATTTGTTTTACTACAATTGGTAAAAAATTAAAATTTTATTGGTTTTTCATATAAGTAGGTATATGAAGAGATTTAGCTCCGCAGCTTTGATTAGCTTTCGCTAGCATTACCATTTTGATTTCTACTTATTACAGTTACACTGAAATACAATTTTAATACCTAACATAAAATATTCTTTAATTTTACATAAATAAATAATAAATAAATAAAAAATTTTGAGTGACTACAATTGGTAGAAAATTGCTTTTTTCTACGACCCTGCGTTTTAACCCATTTTCCCACAAGCATTTTAGTCTTGAAAGTGTCACTTTCCCGCACTAGTGCAGGAAAGTAAAATTATGCAAATTTTGATCATATTAGATAGTTTTTACCTCGTTATAACTATTGTTACAATAGGTAAATATTTTTAACGGTAATAAATTAACGAAATCCGAAATAGTCAATCTAATAAAATCTACCTCTTTTCTAGCTTTATTGTATTTAGATAGTTTTTACCTCGTTATAACTATTGTTACAATGGGTAAATATTTTTAACGGTAATAAATTAACGAAATCCGAAATAGTCAATCTAATAAAATCTACCTCTTTTCTAGCTTTTTGTTGTATTTTAAATTTGTTGAAAATATAAAATAATGAAGATATTTTTATATAACCCTGTACATTTCTTTAAAGTCATGTCTATGGAGAACTAGAGGGTAGGAGGCCGATCGACAATGGCAGCATTTTCAATTTCTGTCCCGGTTTTTTGGTTAGTTCGCTATTGGCCGTCAGATGGCTCTCGCGTCCGAAGTGGGCTGATGTTGTCTTCTTCTTCTTCGTTTTTAATATGGAAAAGTAGATCCTCCATAGTTTTTAACTTTTACAAAACCCTTTTTTTTCTGTGACTTTTACTTTTGACAATTGACATTTTATTTTTCGAAATAACAAATAACTTTTGAAGGCAAGACAAGACAAATAACGTTGTATTGTAATTAATTTCTATATTTATAATGAATAATGGTACAATTTATAAAAGTAGAGTTTGCTTCGTGTCGGGGTGTATGACAGGATCTTCTTCAGAGATGAAACGCAGCCAAATAAATCTATTTCTAGCACCATCGTTGGAACTTTATACAGGCCGAGTTTACTAATAAGTATAACAAAGTAAGTGTAAATTCATAAAAAAGTCCTTATTTGTTCCTTAAAGAACTAATTTAAATAAAAATAGTTATCGCATCCATAAGAAACCATTTATTTGATAGCCCACTTCGAACACGAGCGCCATCTTACGGCGACTCGTAAAGCTGAATTACCGATGCTAATTTGGGACCGAATCCAATGCATTGCGATCGGCCTCCTACCTCAAGTCCTCCATAGTCATGTCATAAAACAACTATTAAACCAACCTGTGACGGGTGGTTTGATATCATTTGCTACGATTACCAAGCCGTGTCATTATTACTAAAACGTCAAAGTTGTTTAAAAAGCTTCTTCGAAGTGACAGTATAGTCTTTTTCTGAATTAAACCGAATCAAAGCAATATTTAATGGATTCATCCGACGAAGAACTTTTGAAGGCTGCAGATAAAGTAAATTCCGAGCTGTTACCTGCCAAATCCAGACTAAGGTGTGAAAAGCAATACGAATATTTTGTTACATGGTGTAAGGAGAAAGGGGCGAAAACCTACAAGGAAGAGGTATTTTTGGCGTATTTTTCAGACCTAAGGAAGGTTTTGAAATCTAATTCATTATTCGATGGTCAAAAGTCCAGTATAAATATAACAAAATTTGGATATAGGGAACTTCCATAAGTTAACGTCGTTTCTCAAACAACAAATGTTGGTTTTCGAGCACAGTAAGCGCAGGTTTTTACCAAAGAGGATATATCCAGGGTTATGCTAACCCCTCATGAGGTATACCTGATTAAAGTGAGTACCATTTTTGCTCTGGCTGGCGCTCTTCGCAGAGCGGAGCTTGTAAATATCGCCTTCGACGACATTCAAGATAAAGGCAATCTAATTATATTGTTGTGAAAATTTCTGATTCTAAAAATCATTCGTCAAGATCATTATTTGTTTTATCTGAAGAAATAAATAATGGAACCTATTTAATGCTGTACAGACAGTGCGCAAATTTACGACCACCTACCACTCCGCACCACTGTTTTTTTTATTAATTATAAGAAAGAAAATGCTTAGTTTAATGCGTTGGCATAAACACTTTTGGTAAGATGCCAGCAGAGATTGCTGCATATTTGCGCCTAACTAACCCGGAACGTTATACAGGACACAGTTTTAGGCGTTTTTCGGCAACGTTCCTAGCAGACTCAGGTGAAGAGACAACCAACATAAAACGCCTCGGTGGCTGGAAGTCTACTACTGTTACTGAGGGCTATTTGGAGGACTCCGAGAATCATAAGAAAAACATATCGAATAAAATTATTTCATCTACAAATGACTTCCAACCGTTCCGTCACCGTCATCTTTATACGCCCACTCCGGATTCAGAGGTTCCGCTAGTACGTCTCGCGAAAGTAGACGACACACTCCTTCCAGAGGTACTTCTAACAAAAGAACAAGGTCTGAAGGTACCATCCCTCATGCCAGATCGCAAAAAAAGAAGGGATGACGAAAGCACGACATCTTTCAAAGACGGTCTAACAGTCACAAAGCTAGCCATTGTTCCCCAGGACTTTCCTGAGATACGCCGGGACAGAGGAAAAAGCGGATGAAGTGAAAATATATCATTGCTAAATCCTATCCATAAGAGTTTTTAAGTCCTTCAAGACGTATATACTAATGGAAAAACAAAACAGCAATAATTCACTCTCAACAGACTTTATTGTTGCCCAAATTCAGATATTTAACGCAAAAACGAAGAAATTATAATTATCAGAATAAATTCACAAAATATTTAAAACTTGGTCAAGGCGGCAATGGTTTTAATTCATTAAATAAATAAGTTGCTTTCGTAACATTGTATCATCCATGTGGAATTCCAATTTTAAGAAGATCATTTAATTTTTTAATTGCAGGGGAAAGTTGGGTTGAGTACAGTAGAAGGAGGGTATGAAGAGAGAACATGTACTGTGGTACAGGGCCTTAATGAAATAGGATATACCAAAAATGTAAATCCACTGTTTCCCTTGTACCGTGCGAGCAAAAATTATGTGCATCAAAGAGGGCCTTGCATCTAAGGACGTAATGCTTAGCCGTAGAGCTTAATACCTGTTGGGTGTCAGTAACTACCTGAATTAACAATCAATCAGTTATTCCGTCATCTTTGACAGTCGTTACAAGTAATTTTATTCATCGCTAATATTTCCAATTTCTTGAACAATTCACACGATGGGCTTTACGGAACAGCACAAAACATTCATGATTGAAGCGTATTTTCGAAACGGGGTTGGAGTAAATGGTGAGTGGCAATACAATCCGGGTTTGTGCATGGACGATTTTCACGAACATTTTCCTAACGTTGCTTTTATTGCTGGGGATTTTTATCATTGCCTGAAAAGAACCGTGGCTGTGTTTAGGGAAACAGGTTCTATACAACACAAAAAAGGAGCAGGAAGACCATCTGTAAGAACAAAAGAACTTGTTGCAAACGTTCGTGAAATAATTCAAAATACTCCAACAAATTGTATAAGACGCCTGTCCCAAGAAGTGAGAAGATCTTATGGAACATGCAGGACTATTCTCAAGAAGCAGCTAAATTTGTTTCCTTATAAAGTGCAAGTATTATAATTTTCTAAACAACAAAAATAAATTTGTATTTGTCTACTTATTTTATTACTCATTAGTTTGGCATATCATGTCATAATATGACTTTGACAAAATTTCAACCTAGATTTGGTTAGATATATCATCCCCATATCATTGTGATCTAAACCAAGCCCTACGTTTTTTAACCTAAGCCCTCTTTGATGCAAATAATTTTTGCTCGCACGGTATTTAAATATTCTCTTAATAAAATATACTGAAATAGAAACCCTCTAATAAATAAAATAGCTATTTATACAATAAGTTGCGAAATGAGTGTCTTTTAGGCACGCGACGTAAAAATTGTCCAACGAGGCAAAGCCGAGTTGGGCAACACGTCTAGTGGCTAAAAGACATCGTTTCGTAACGAATTATATACAAGGTTTTTTGTGAAAGCGGAAAATTTGATAATTTAAGCTTTTATTAGTATTTTTAAACATTTTGAAAAGTAGGCAGGCAATCTGTTTCTAAGGCATTGTTTATGCATTATTTAATGTCAAGTGTGTTGTCAAGTTCGAACGTCGCGTTTTACCTTTTCTCCCGCAAAGTTTTTCGAAAAAATTACTTCAAATGAGTGATATTGACTAGTCTTTGGATATTGAAGCTGCGCTATCCATGTTAGTACCCGAAAAATCGAAACATTTATACGAAAAAACCTACGACAACTTTGAAACCTGGGCCAAAGAAAAACATATTGAGAACTTTATATAAAAGGTATTACTAGCCTATTTCCTCAAGCTATCCACCACTTTAAGGCCGTCAACTTTGTGGAGCAAATATTCGATGCTCCGCACCATGATTTATCTGAACAAAAACATAGATATTTGCAAATTTACAAACCTTATTGCATTTTTAAAAAGGAAAGCTACCTGATATCAGCCAAAGAAATCAAAAATATTTACAAAGCTGGAAATAGAACGCTTTATAAAACAAGCTGATGATAAAGAATTCCTGTTAGCCAAAGTTGTTTTAATCGTTGGAGTATTTGGAGCATGTACGAAGGAAGAAATCACATTTTTGAAATTAGATGCTATCAAAGATTGTCAGTCGTTTATCAGTGTCAAAATTCCGAACACAAAAACTCATGTTCCAAGAATGTTTACGATTACTGAGGGATCAATAGATGGTATCAATTTTTTAGGGCTATTTCGGCGCAGCTCTGCAGCAATGTTGGCAGATGCTGGAGCGGACATAACACTTTTAAAGCGTCATGGAGGTTGGCGATCAAGCTCAGTTGCCGAGAGTTATATAGAAAACTTGAACAGAAAAACGAAATAGCAAAAAGAATCATAGGGCAGAAAGATACGCAAAATACAAAAATAAAATTTAATATTTAACAAGCTCAGCTTCAGGGGATTGAAGAATAAGTTTATTGAAGACAACATAAACATATTTATTATATTATTAAATTTTTAAATAAACTTATTATTATTATTATTATTATTATTATTATTAAAAGAAGTTCACTCAGAACCAGAAGTTAGCATTATCAGTACTAGCAGTTTATTCATTCCGACTACTAATAATTACATTGCTCTTAAAGAAGAGAAGCTAGATGCCTCTAGAATTCAGTTCAACAGTTTACATAATTGTACATTTAACATATATAATAAATAGATATTTTCATTGATTTTAATGTTTCATTTTTACTTTTAGGCACTAGTGCCTAAAACTGTCACATTTAGCCACTAGTGCCTAAAAGAGTGTCATTTCGAAATTCTAATCAATATCGAAATATGTCTATTTCGAAACGCTTTCACAAAAACATACTTTAGCGTTTAATAATTACGGCCTCATAGCAGCAAGCAATAGAAGCATGGAAGAAACCAAAAATATGGCTGAGAAATCCGGATGGCACCTTCATTATTTGGAATGGAAACGATGACGAAATCCTAAATCACATCAAAAGCTTCACACCCATAATCGAATTCACGATGGAGAAACTAGAAAATATCCAATTAAATGTCCTAGATGTTAACGTAAAGATAAATACAACGCCATCCAAACTTCAGTATACAGGAAACCTGCAAATATAGCTCTAGATCACTATCTCGGTTATAACCACTGAAACAACACAAAACATGGTATAGTAAGAACCCTTATGGATAATGCAGTTGCAATCTGTGACTTGAAAGAATCCCTCAAAAAAGAAACTAATAACCTCAACAAAAATGGCTACCCTATAATATCAGTTGAGAAAATATTGGAAAATAGTAAGATGGTGAGACACTAAGACCACGCGAAAGAAGGATTAATGACTATAGAAATAATCCGCTAAAAGGAGAGGCCGAAAAGCCAGTTGTAGCTTACCATGCTTGCAGCTTGCCATCCATATAGTCAGAAGCTAACATCCTACATAAAAACACACACTGGACAAAGAACCCAGATTACTTAAATAAGCCATCATTAGATAAAAAAATATCTGAAAACCTTTGTTAAGTAGATATACTCTTGGAATAATACCGCGCTTGAATTAAACGCACTGCACTCATCTCAGCTTTATCAACGAAATGATGTGCAATGAACTCCTCAAACTCTTTATCTCAGTTTAGTACTACAACAAATAAGGAACTAAGAATCTCAGTTAAAAGCATAAAGACATAAAATTTTTGTTCCTTAATAAAATAAAAATAATAATATTTCAATGCCGTTACATTTTATAGAACAAACCAAATTAATGTATCTTTTAAGATTACCCCATAGGCATAGAAAAAAAAAATAGAATGCTTAATACGCTGTTTAAATGGAGCACTATAATATCTCTGTAATAGATAGATATGTTTGGAGTCAGATTAACGAAAAGCAAATAGGTAGAAAAACAAAGTTATCAAACTTATATATGGTTTCGTTGTTCTTTACCATTCAAAATTACGAATAACCATTTAAGCAGTATTTTTATAATATTTTTTCATAATCCGGTAAATAGTGGTTTGTTATTAAATTAGGAACCGGTAATTGGATCAAACTAAAATTCGGAGATGGGTTAATTTTGTAGCGAGTTAAAGTAGTTGACCTTACCTTCTTCATGTTTAAACATGGTCGTGATATATCCTTTAAAATGAAGAGTAGTTATTAATTTTTAAACAACAAACAAATTAATAAATTATATTGATGGCCTAATCAAATTATCGAAAAGGTAATTAGAAGGGTAAAGTGGAGCAATGAGGTTTGAATTAGTTTTGTAATATTACCTATATATTGCAATATAAAATAATATTTACGTAAGGATGACATTATGATAATGTAAAATTGTTTCTTTCTAGTTAGAGACAAATAATAACATTATTAAGAAAACTAAACGTAGACATGTTAAAGTTTAACAGCTGACTAAAAACGAATAATCGGCAACGAGTAGAGGTGTGACGATATAACTGTCACGGTTAAAAGTAACCGGTTATTAAGAAATAACAGTCGCTATCGGTGATTAAATATGATCTGAAGCAGTTACCAGTTATTTAATATACCAAGCGCTCGCACATCGCACTGCCCACTGAGTTCGCCGGCTCATGGCAGCCTTCTTTCGCTGCACGCTGTTATTTTCTAAATAACTGGATAAAGAATAACATGGTTATTTTAGTAATAGGATGTGAAGCAACTAAAGTCTATTTTTATTCGAGATGGACACGATATAAACATTGCCAGCGCGTGATCAGCGCGTGATAGAAGGGATTGTCCAAATCTTATTGGTCGTTCCGATGGAGGATCAAACGATCGTGCCGCTTTTAACACCTGCATCTCCAGACAGTCCGGCTATTGTTTTTATACAGTATTGTAATAGGCCTCTTTGACGATTTGCGTGTTTTTAAAAGATTTTTAATAGGCATTAGAAAATATTACACCAGAAAAATGGCAAAAATGTATTGCACATGTCCGGGAAAATGTGGAAACTAAAATGTGGGAACTAGACAACATCATGGAGATCCAAGTGGAACGCCTTGTGATTCACGTTAGCGAGAATGAGGATACAACCTCAACCAGTAGTGATTCAGATCTATCTGAATAGTGTTTTTTTTATGTATTAAAAATACATTTTTTACTTTCACTACTTATGTGACCAATATATACACGGTTGCCCACAGGGTTTTTTTTTCACAATGTGAAAATATAAAATATGCTTATAGAAAATAAGTGATTTTTAAACATATTGTGCAGAAAAATAGTACGATAAAATAAACTTTCAAAAAGCAGTAACGCCCTTTCCCTCCGCCTTATCACCTTTGCGAGCCATCCATCAGATACCAACATATCTTGCAAATATAAATTGCTCTTTGTGTTACCGAATAGTTTATACTAATTTGTAATACTAAGTGAACAAAACAACATAAATTTATTTTTTATTTAAAAAAAATAGGAATTATGTTCTAAAAAAAATATATGATCTGACCTATCCAACTGTAGTACCATGATGCTGCCGAATGTGGTACCATTTATGGAATTACTGTTATAAAGGTCTTAAAACCCTAAGGTAGGAATGTAAAATTAATTTTGCTCCATCTCATACCGGTTTGGCATAAAAAGCTGTCAAATAGGTTAAAATAACGATTTTCAATTGTTTATAGCTCCTAAAGGTATAATTGAATGTTTTCAAGTGATATATTATTATACTCGTACTTTTATGTAGAAACAAAAAATGTTAAAATATATACGGTGTCCCATTTAAAAAAAAACATTACTTTGGTCTGCCACGTTTTTCTAGGACACCCTGTACAACTAAAATATTATGGTCTTATAAATCCTTTAAAACCCTAAAACTCTTGTCTAAAACTTTTTTTTGCTAAACATTATACTTTACGAAATCGACCGTTCTGGTTCTTTATACTCACCCTGTATATCAATAGATCTAACCCTACCCACCAACCTACAAAATGTGTAATTGTTCATATAGCATTTTTCACACCAAAAATAATTTAAAAAAATATTGCAAAAATAGGATTTTAACGATTCTAAATGCGGCCCTTATAAATATAGCTATTAGGGAAATCACGTGCTCATGGCATGCTTTTGTTTTGGTCGTGTCCATCTCGAATAAAAATAGACTTTACTAGTGATTCATATACCAACCGATCGCACAGCACTGCCGCTGCTTAAGGCGCCGGCTCATGCAGCCTTCTCTCGCTGTTAAATAACTGGATATTAAAAAATAACATGGTTATTATAAGTAATCGGATAATTTTCATATCACTTTGTGGGCGGTAACGGTAAGGTATAATTAATTTCCAATGAACGTTATTTCTCTGATATTTGATAGTCCTGGTTTGCAGGATGCTGATGCTTAAAGGAAAGGTGTTAATACAAGATAATTTCACGTCTTCACTACTCTTCACGTTTAAAATTGCGAGGGAAATAGTGGATTGGTGGATAGGTTGGCAATTGTATATTCTGTAATTCCCCGAAGCGCGTTGTGGCGTTGTAGCGTTGTATTTAATGTATTTTCTATTTATGTGTGTGTATGTCGTGAGTCGTGACCGTCGTATTGTGTGTATTTACTTAGTATATGATACTACATAGATTTTATTTTTATTGGTAATTTAACTAGAGACTGGGGTGTGTGGTATGTGATGGGTACAGTAACATAATATGCTGAAAATAAAATAGAGAAAACGTTGTTATTATTCAAAATAACAGCTATTTTAATTTGGCGCCAATAAAACATTTAAAAAGGGAAAAAGTCGATTATTTAAATTGACACCTTCACCTTAGTAAATCTCATTTTTTGAAAATAACTGGTAACTGTTTAAAATAACAGTTAATTTAAAATAACAGTCACCGGTATACCGGTGATTCAAAAATAACTCTTAAGCCCACCTCTAGCAACGAGACTACTGATGCGCTCGCAAGGGACGGCGCAAGCATGTCTGTCGAACTAGAAGAGAATACTGTGGCTAGACCACTGGGATCAGTCAAAGAAGAGATAGTGAGATAGATCGGATAGCTAAACAACTTGCGCAAGGCAGATGTACCGGGTGGTCAACTAAGAATGGCCGCCGGCTATATCTCAGAAACTACTAAACATAGAAACTTGGGGAAAAAAAAATTATTATTAAAGCGGAAATGAGAAAACTCTGGAAATTACTTTCAAGTTCCTCATTTCGCCGCAAGGGGGCACAATTGAAAATAATTTTTTTAAATTTTAAATTTCTCTGAAAATTCCCATATTAAGGTATAACTCTGATTGCATCATTGGAAAGCTTAGACAATTCTGCATCATTTTGGTTCAAGGCTCGTTGACGTACCGACCTTGATAAGAGTGGGGAAAGCTATTGAAAGTGTAAACTTTAAAATCGCTGTAACTTCTAAACAACTTATCCGATTTTACTAAATTTAAGCTTGTTTGGAAGGGAAAGGTAAGTATCTTCAATCGTCGTATCCAATGATACACAATAGTTTCTAATAAAATTGCTAGAGGGCGCAATTTGTAATAATAACAGTTTTTTTTTTTATTTTATCCCGAACATTAAAATCATACTGTATACTTATGACATCATAATCGGAAAGTAGAAGAAATTTACAAAAAAAATATGTGAAAACCGCAGTTTGATATCTTTGTTCGTTTCAGAGTTATTGCCAAAACAATAATTTTTAATACAAATTGCGCCCTCTAGCAATTTTATTAGAAACGATTGTGTACCATTGGCTATGACAATTAAAGGTACTTATATTTTTCTTCCAAACAAGCTTAAATTTAGGAAAATCGGATAAGTCGTTTAGAAGTTACAGCGATTTTAATGTTTACACATTCAATAGGCTTCTCCCACTCTTATCAAGTGAACGTGTAAACATTAAAATCGCTGTAACTTCTAAACGCCTCATCCGATTTAACTAAATTTAAGCTTGTTTGGAAGATAAAGGTAAGTACCTTTAATTGTCATATCCAATGGTACACAATCGTTTCTAATAAAATTGCTAGAGGGCGCAATTTGTATTAAAAATTATTGTTTTGGCAATAACTCTGAAACGAACAAAGATATCGAACTGCAGTTTTCACGTCTTTTCTTGTAAATTTTATCTACTTTCCGATTATGATGTCATAAGTATACCGTATGATTTGAATTTTCGGGATAAAATCAAAAAAACTGTTATTATTACAAATTGCGCCCTCTAGCAATTTTATTAGAAACTATTGTGTATCATTGGATACGACGACTGAAGGTACTTACCTTTCCCTTCCAAACAAGCTTAAATTTAGTAAAATCGGATAGGGCGTTTAGAAGTTACAGCGATTTTAATGTTTACACATTCAATAGCTTCCCCCACTCTTATCAAGGTCGGTACGTCAACGAGCCTTAAACCAAAATGATGCAGAATTGTCTAAGCGTTCCAATGATGTAATCAGAGTGATACCTTAATATGGGGATTTTCTGAGAAATTTAAAATTAAAAAAAAATAATTTTTAATTGTGCCCCCTTGCGGCGAAATGAGGAACTTGAAAGTAATTTCCAGAATTTTCTCATGATCGCTTTAATCATAATTTTTTTTTTCCCAAGTTTCTATGTTTAGTAGTTTCTGAGATATAGCCGGCGGCCATTCTTAGTTGACCACCCGGTACAGTGCTGACAACTGTGGCATCTCCAGGCAATTGTGGCACCTACTTGACGACAGGAAAACCGCAGCGCTATTATATACAGCATGGTCGGAAGGACCTAAGAAACATCACTGCCGTAGTCACCGGACATTGCCTTTTTAGTAGACACGCCGAACGTATGCCAATACCAGCTAACCACTTCTGAAGAAGTTGTAGAGATGAAGAAGAGGAGTCTGCAAAGTATTCAGCATTTCTTGTGTGAATGTCCCGGCCTCGCGAAAAGCAGGTTCAATGCCCTGGACGAACCATTCTTTAATGATCTGGAGGAAGTGAGCAGCCTGCAACTGGGTCAACTCACTGAGGTTATTAACAGCAGTGGCTGATTTAAATGAGCTGTCAAGATTCTTCCACGATCTACGTCGCGTTAACCATCAGAAAGCTGATGCGGATAGGTTCCGCGGAATATGTGTGGTACCACAACGGTTCTTATAGGACTACGCGTGACTGTTTGGACAATGCCATAGGTATGCCACTCTAAACTAACCTAACCACCTAATAATCGGAATATGCAAGCCTTTCTAAATTGTATCATCATCAGAAGTTGTAGTCTGTCAGAGTATGAAAATATTATTATCTTAAAAACGGAGTTTCAGATATATAAAACAATATACAAACTTTTTTTTAGCTCCTTAGTTTGTTTACTATAGAATGCGACAACTACAATTAAATTTTTAAATTTGTTTTCGTTTTGCTTTTTTAATGTCAAATATGATATTGGCGTAGAGTCCTTTTGTATTAGCACCTTTTGTAAATATTAAATTAGAATGAAGCTGATAAATACTGTTTTACTAAACGACCACTATGCTAACAAACTATGTTACACATACATATTTTACATATTATAGACATAGATATATTTAATTGCCTACATTTTTGTAAATTACAAATTGTAGCAAGTCATATTAAATATACAGCATTTCTGGACGCGCATGCATTTACCTCAATTATAATATATTATATTAGAACAATAATAATTGTATAAGAACATAACATACACAAACGTTATAAACAAACAGTAATAACAAAAAAGATATAAAATTTAAATGTTGATGCTCGTGAATTAACAACAGTAAAGTATTCCTACCATGCGAGCAAAAATTATTTGCACCAACGAGGGCTTGGATTAAAAAACTTAAGGCTTGGTTTAGATCACCATAATATGGGGACAATATATCTAACCAAATCTAGTTTAAAATTTTGTCAAATTCATATTATGTAATAATATGCCAAACTAATGAGTAATAAAGTAAGTAGACAAATACAATTTTTTTTTTATTGTTTACAAAATTAACAAAGTAAGAATATACAGAAAGAAAAAGAAAAATAATTACATAAATTGCTGAAATTGGCCACCGCCATGCTCCAAGCATAAATTTACACGTCTTTTCATATTTTCCAAAGTTTTGTGTTGTGTTGTTTGCAACAAGTTCTTCTGTTCCTACAGATGGTCCTTCTGCTCCTTTTTTGTGTTGTATAGAACCTGTTTTCCTAAAAACAGCCACGGTTCTTTTCAGGCAATGATAAAAATCCCCAGCAATAAAAACAACGTTAGGAAAATGTTCGTGAAAATCGTCCATGCACAAACCCGGATTGTATTGCCACTCATCATTTACTCTAACCCCGTTTCGAAAATACGCTTTAATCATGAATGTTTTGTTCTGTTCCGTAAAGCCCATTGTGTGAATTGTTCAATAAATTGGAAAAATTAGCGATGAATCAAATTACTTGTAACGACTGTCAAAGATGACGGAATAACTGATTGATTGTTAATTCAGATAGTTACTGACACCCAACAGGTATTAAGCTCTACGGCTAGGCATTACGTCCTTAGATGCAAGGCCCTCTTTACGTACGTACCACTGACCAGAAAGCATGGGATTCAAAAAATGTCTTCATTACATCCTTACATTTTTTAATATATTTTAATATTTTTCAAACGACAACAGAAAAAATCGTTAAAGTAACCTATTCGCTGTGGATGTGTCCATACTCCCGAACTGAATAAAAACAGTGACGGCGAAAAGATTTTTTAATCGTAGATTTGAATTTTAAATTACTGAGCAGCTTTACATTTTCAGGCCGTGCATTATACAATGGGATATTAATAGAATTATCCTTGGCCTTCTTGTAGCAAATTTTTTTAGGTCTGATTAAGTCAGAACCTCTAGTTGAGTAGTTATGAAAATTAGAATTTAGGGAAAAACTATTCTTGTTTTTATGAATTTCCAGCAGTTGATAGAATATAAACAGAGAAGGTAGAAGCATAATTCCAAACCTTTTAAAAAGGGGCTGACAGTGGTCAAAGTAACCAGCATCGGCAATCACATGAACACCTTTCTTCTGCTGTCTAAAAGCTTTAATGGCCGATGAAGAATTACCGCACAATATGACACAATATTGATAAAAATCAGAACGTATTTTTTTGAGTCCATAAATAACAGGCTTTAAAAAAGGAAGAAGTATAGGTTATAACTTCGACCTATAAAAAATATTGATTGAACCTTCCTTTGTTCGTGCCTAATTTAATATTTTTTTATTGGGTATTTTAACTGCCTTCACATCAGTCAATCGATATAATATCAAATAATTATAATGACTACTATACCTAAAATTTCACCGATTTACCCTAAAAATATTTAACCTTCATTGGAATGTGTTAATTGTACAGGACCCCAATATAAATTGTCAAAATATATGTATGATAGTAATAGATCAGAAATCTGCTTCTCTGAATATAGTTGAAGAAATAAATATAAATATTGAATTTTAAATTTTATAACTGAGTTTTATTTATTTTCAGTAAATTTAAATTAATTAAAAAATTTTTACCCTGAATAAACTACTTATTTCTGAGTTCAGTAACAGTATAAAAATAATAATTAAATATTTGAAAAAACGCGCTTGTATTTTACTTACTTACTATCATAACCTTTACCACCGGTAAGTCAAACTGACTGAATTAATTTACGAGGTACCCCAAATATGGAGAATATGACGTAACGGTAAGCGGTCATTGAACAGACTTTATTTACTAAGTGCCAATTTACTAAACCAGTATATTGATCAAATCAGCTTTTTTTTTAGAAAATATCCTTTTTTGTACATTGAAGTTTGTAAAATTTTGTATGATATGCCAGGACGAAGCTTTTGAAATTTATTTGTCGCCAACATATTTTCTTTCATTAACCAATATAGCTAACAGATCACCATAATTAATCACTTACTTGGTTTTGTAACAATCAAAACAGAATACAGAGAGTAATAAGTGGAATAATACTTGGAAGACATTAGCAATTAATGGTATTATTATGTCAGTACAGTGATGATGTTCGTCGAGGTCGAATTTACGTAAGAATGCGGATTTCGGATTTCCTCAGCATCAATAGAGACTTTTTCCAAACTCGTTAATCGATTCTTTAAATTCCAAAATTTTAAAAACAAAAATAGGTACTCATATATTTAGATGATAGTATAGTGTCCGCGAAAATAATTAAAATGATAATATTGTGGCATATCGGACAACTGTGTAACTGTTTTTTATATTGGAATACATAATATAGCGCTCCCTATACTGGATTGTGATGCACTTCGTGGTTTATTTAGTTGTCTACCTTTCGATATTACCAGTGTGACTGCCTTTTATATTGGAGTTTTGGATTCTTTTGATCTTTCAACATAGTTTTTAAACTGTAATATTTTTTTAATTTTTCCGATAAATAGCTTTATATATGTCGTAGGCTGATAGTGAAATCCGTCATTTCATGAAAAGCCTAGTCACTTCATGAAGCGTCGGCAGATTGTGTAAAAACATGAAATTACACAATCTGCCGCGTCACTTCATGAAGAGACCTTGACGTTTCGGCGTATTATGTATAACACAATCTGCCTAATTTTAAATATCGTTACTTCATGAAATGCCACAAAAACAAGGCATATTGTGTAATTCCGTCTAAAAGGTATATTGGCAACTGGTTTGTTCGGGTTTGTCAGAGCATTTTTTTTATTTTTATAAAATAATATTAGTTGAAAAAATTTAATTAAAAAAAATGCTCTGGGGAACAACGAACAAACCAGTTGCCAATATACCTTTTAGACGGAATTACACAATCTGCCGACTGACATGACATCGTTAGGTACTACATGAAGTGACGATATTTAAAATTAGGCAGATTGTGTTATACATAATACGCCGAAACGTCAAGGTCTCTTCATGAAGTGACGCGGCAGATCGTGTAATTTCATGTTTTTACACAATCTGCCGACGCTTCATGAAGTGACTAGGCTTTTCATGAAATGACGGATTTCACTATTAGCCTACGACATATACATATATGCAAGAATTCCGTCTGTACAAAATATTTTTTAATATAAAAAGAAGAGGTGTTTTTGCCCTAAAATAAATTATATGTTTTTAGGATTGTGTGGGTTAGATTGCGAGATTCTTCCTTTTTAAAATGTAATATCTCTTCTGTTTTAGAAACTGTATATCATTAAATATGTTATTAAACAATCGTCAAGATAAATCCATCTACTATTCGTTCAACAAAATTATTAATACCTTCTTTAATCTGTTGTTTATGAAATTAATACCTTTCAATGACTAACTAAGAGTTAAAATTTTTGCAATATTTGTAAATAGCTGGCGTTTATTAATTGCTATCATTTATCATCACCACAACACTTATGTAATATGGAACAATAATTATTTTTAGGAAATACCAATAAAATTGTTTGAAACTGCAATTGCGACAAAATGGCGAATTTATCTGGTAATATTGTTCAAATGAGGGTAAATCGTTCTTTTATAATAATATTATATACTGAGGAAAATTATCTAATACCACAGGTTTGCTAAGACATAGTTTATATTGATGGTTTATTTATTATTATACCCATATTAAATAAATTGCTAGTGTATCAAACCCGCTTTAGTGTTATATCAATCCCAGATTTGATAGAACAGTGTTTTTATTGGTAGTAATCAATTTCATTACTTACTGGTCACACTGCATCTACAAGAAAATAGAATTAAATTTTTTTAATATATTTTAAAGTCGTCTCTTTTTATAAAAAAAAATATTTAGTGTCGTCAGCCACTTTATTAAAAATGATAATTATATTGTTTTCGTTCTTTCACGTATTATCATATCTACTTTTATAACGACCAGTTAGAAAAATATATTTCATTTAATAAGTAATAGATTATGAACAAGGTACTTTAATTTTATACAACAGGTATTCTAAAACTTTGTTCGTCCCTTTTATACGAATGATAAGAACAAGCCGCGTGGACCTTGCCAAAACACAATATTTAATATTAATGGTTATAGATTTCCTTATTCTCTAATCCTCTACAGTGTGACCAGTAAAGTCCGCATCATATGGGATTTTTTTTATTAATAGCTTTATTCGAAATTTGACTTTGGCATCAAGTTCTGCTTCGATCGAGATAAAAATTAAGCAAAAAAATAATAGCCACGTGATTCGCATTATCTGTCAAATTTTAATTTTTTCCAAAAAATAATTCAAAGATTATTTCTGAAAATATCGAAAAAATTATTAGAAAAAGTTTTTTTTTAATGCAGTTTTTAGCCCATATGCAAAATTTCAGCTGCAAATTATAATTTTGATTTTTTACCCACCACTAAAATTTATTTTCCACTTAATGAACACTTTACTGATAACACTGTGTTCTTTCTTGTCTTAATATTAAGGTGTATTACTTTCAGACACAAGCTACGTTTTCAAAAATACTTAGGTATTTTATGAAGTTACCTTATACAGGTCAAAAACAAATAAACTTTGCATCACAGGCGACCAAATTTAAATAGCCCAATTTTGATTTCGTAGAAAAACAAACATTTAATATGGCGCTACTTTAAAGGAAATGTATCTGAAATACAGCATTGTCAAAACTGAAAAGTTTTATGTAGGTTGCGTTGAGTGTTATTTTTCAAAAGTGGTGCAATTTAGAAAAATGGTTAAAAAATCAAAATTATCTTATGCAGCTAAAATTTTGCATGTGGGCTAGGAACTGCATTTAAAAAAACTTTTTCTTATTACTTTTTCGATATTTACAGAAATAACCCACCTTTTGACTTATTTTTTGGAAAAAATTAAAATGTCACACAATGCGAATCACGTGACTACTATTTTTTTGCTTAATCTTTTATCTCGATCGAAGCATAACTTGATGCCAAAGTAAAATTTCGAATAAAGTTATTAATAAAAATAATCCCATATGATGCGGACTTTACGGGTCACACTGTATAATATGTGTACACGATATTTATGGATTTTCGTGACATTTTAGTAAGATCGGCCCAGTAATTATTTACGGGGTAAAAAGCGCGCAAATTTTTTTAGACCACGCCCAAATAGGGTAAACCCGGTAGAGATGGCGCAGCGGGTTAGATGGCGCAGTGCAATATATCCCTAAACAAAATAATATCCGGCAACGTGGCCATCGCTACAGACCTTCATTTGCAAGTAATCGTCTATGCCGTTCACCTCGCGCCCATCATGTGGAGGTATTTTAATTTTCCTTTATATATTTCAGCATGTCCTTTTTTTTTCTAGATAATATGTAATCTAATTATTTGGGTGTCAAACTAGCCAAAGTTTTTACTATTTGTAACATTGTCGCTTTGAAATGAGCATATAGTTTGTTTTCTAACCTTAAAATCATTCACATTGTTATTTGTTCCCGAGCACGTTACCGAGCCATCTCACCAAATGCAAGTTGGGTTAGATGGCGCGCGCCATATCACCCTATCTATCACCCAATCTATTAGATTAAACACAAATAAATACTGAACCATAACCATAAACGTCGCAAACGTACTAAACGTCTTCCTGTCTATGAGTATTTTCCACACTATTAAATCTGCCTACCCGATTTGCCTCAACCTACTAATGGGCTCTAATGGGCCACTCGAATGTTCTAGAGTGGTCTAGCGACCATCCTAGTAACTTCGTTGCTGCCTTCTATCCATCACCAGTGGTATAATGTAGCCTAGGTGTATGTGCTATTCTATGTTACCGTTGTTGTTACTTATTTTGCCCAATAGTCAAAAACAACAAAACCTAGACGGTTAATCAGCTTAACATCTGATCTGGCACTTAATTGAAGATTGGATCCATAGCTATCCTTGCAGATGATTTAAATAATATCCTCTAATCTCGTATGGGTGGGCTATCCCACAAAACTTTCCAGATATCAGCTAGATATTTTAAAAACTCATAAGAAACTACTTGCATTCGTCATGTAGGTACCATTGAAGATGGATCAGTACAGTACATAGTATACAGTATTATCCATGAATACCACAGTTTGAGAACTTCTGTTATATACCGATTTATTTAATAACAAGTTAGTTTGAATATAAAAACTCGCAATAGTATATCATATATATATTATCATTGTTATTAATTATTAAAAAAAAATAGGTAAAGGCTTTTGTGATAAATTATTTACTATGCTGCTATGCAAGATAATTTGGTGTGTAATTTTCGCAAATTAGTAAGTATTTTTCTTCGATTTCAAATTAAATTATTTAGAAAATTTAGTTTATCACTAGTTAATTTTGGTACAATGAAAGTTCACAGTTTGGATTCAGATTTTAATCTGATAATTAAACGTACATACCTACCTATTACTATTTTAAGAATACTTGACCATTTTTGTAGCTTTTCCTTTATCGTATAGTGCCTTTCGGTTTGTTTTTCTGCTGCTAAATTTAGGGGTGTATAGTTTTTGTCGGTTTTAACTATAGATTTGTGTAGTGGATGTTTTTTGCTATAAAAGTATCTCCATAATGCGTCAATCTGTATGACATGCAGTTCATGAAGATCGACCATTCCTCTACCTCCTTGATCTCGTCTTAATGTTATCCTTTCCTAGCAGGAGTTTGGATGCATTTTTCTGTGTTTTGTTAATTGCGATCTTGTTAGGATTTGTATATTTTCCAAGTCTGTGTTGGACCATTTTATTATACCAAATGAGAAGGTAAGGATAGGTGTTGCAAAGGTGTTAATAGCTTTAAAGAAGTTTCTTGAGTTAAGATGGGTTTTAAGGAGTAAGCTTAGTCTTTTCTTGTAGTTGTCCTGGAGTTTTTGTTTAATGGAGTGGTTTACCTTTTGATTCTGTTCGATACCTAGGTACTTATAAATCTCGTGTATCTCCATTTGTTCTACTCTTTCATTATTTAGTGTGTTCTCTATTTGATTAGCTCTCCATTTTCCTCGTTCTGTGTAGTGTTTTGCACTTTTTGATTCCAAACTCCATGTTGATGTCATTTGATATGATTTCGGTTATTTTTAGTAGTCCTTGCATGCGTGCAGGTGTTGGAGCATATAGTTTTAGTCATCCATATAAAGAAGATGGCTTATTTTATGAATAGTGGTGTTTCTTTGTTTAAGTTTGTATCCATATTTGGTGTCATTTAGGGATTGTGATAGTGGGTTAAGGCACATACACATTATTATTATTATTATTATTATTATTATTATTATTATTATTATTAATATTATTATTTTCGACTTTTCACATAAGATCTTTCTTATGGCAAGGTGAGTGTGAGGTTCACCGGGTGCACACCGTGCACCTAGGGTAAGCTCTCCATCGGCGATGACATTATTGTAACACTTTACGTACAATGTGGGCAGTTTTTAGAAGAACAGTTTTCTGTATGCTGAGTAGGTGATGTTTTCCCGGGATGTCTTTAATGATCGATTGTGTATAATGTGATATGAGCCCTGTTGCTCCTATGACCACCGGGATAACTTTTGTCTTCATGCCCCACATTCTCTCGATTTCTATTAGTTAGCTCTGATATTTTAGTCTCTTATTTGCCTCTTTCTTGGTGATATTGTAGTCGGAGGGGATGCTTCTTGCAGATATTTAATTTATCTCTATTCCAGCTCTTTTGCTGCTAAAAAGTTCCCCGATTCATTCCAATTTGGTACGGCAGGAGCATCTTACCAAATTGAAGGGGCGTGGAATGAGGATGGCAAGGGACTCAGCATGTGGGATACCTTTGCTCATACTCCTGGTAAGAAAGGCTTTTTAATCATATACCTACCTAGAGTTTCTTAAAGTTTTAAGGACAAACTTAAGTATTTAAGGACTGGCTTTTATTAAGTCTCATAATTTGGAAATTTATTATAAATCATTATAATTTAAATATTTTAGGAACTATTAAAAACAACGACACAGGAGATGTAGCTTGCGACTCGTACCATAAATACAAGGAAGATGTACAAATTTTAAAATATTTGGGAGTTAAGCTGTATAGGTATGTTACTAAAATAATTTTAAAGGCATTTTATAATTTCATTGCTTTCAATAACCGTATTTACGCCTTTATATTTATATCAAGCCTCATGTTTCCAGCCAAATTAAATTCTAAGTAACCCATTGCTGCAGAAAAGTGGAACTGATTTATTTTTACGTTCTTCCTCATGATATATTTTATCTGAAGAAATAGTCCATACTCAAAGTGGAGTTGAAAGTAAAAAAAAAACTTTTTTTTGCACCAGCACGTGGAACCGTGGACGTGTATAACCTTTTGACTTTTGAAAATGTTTAACTTTTTAATTACCTCAATTGGTTTTAAATTAACCGCTCGCGGGGTGGGTTACTGATGTTTAATCCTCAGTAACCCAAAAACTCTTTTTTACCGCACAACATTATTGTGATAGTGCACTTTTCTCCCCATAATGTCTTACAGACATACTTATGCTGGATAAGTTTTTCAAAATTTAAATAAGGTACCTGGGGGGAATATCGCCCACCTAATACAAATTTTCAGATAACTGAAAAGTATTTGAAGTTAACCAACAAAACTGAACGAAATATAAATCTTTATTTGTGTCCAGACATAAGTCTACCAACAATAATAATAAGAGTTAAACAAAAACTAAAAAACGCATAACTTAAAAAAAAATGTATTTGGGCGTTATTGGCCACACGTGTGTATAATTACGCCCCGCAATAACACATAAATATAGAACGAAAATAATTCACGTTTGTGAGACTCTTCATTTATGTATTTAACCCTTAAATATAAACAAAAAGTTAAAAAATCTAAAATAAGAAAAAATACCTGTGGGCGTTATTATCCGAACATATTTGTAATGCCTTTCTAAAGTCAGTCGGTGTAATTTGGACATTCAAAATCGGTATTTATCTCTGTCAGACCAAGACAGTCTTCATAATACCAATTCTTACACTGAATACATTTTCGCCCATTGACGACACACACTGGGCGTCATTTGCCAAACTACCATGTAAACATAAATTTTGAGGTTAAAAACATATAATTATGAATTTCTTAATTTCGCCACCAGGCATTAATTTGTTAGTGTCTATGTAAGGCTCTATAAAAATATTTTACAAATAAAACAAAAAACAACTATGTACGTACTATTTTTTGCGGGTGAAATTTAATAAAATTAAACAGCATGCACACTTTACAAACTAGCAAACTAATGGCGCGCCAAGCATGTCGCTATGTCTTGCGTTCATTGTTCACCTGATGAACTGATGCAGCCGTGATGCAGCCGCTGACAGCCGCTGCAAGTGCCAAAATGGCTTTTTTCCAACCGGGCGTTATTCCCCCCAGGTACAGGGTCTTCCAACGAGGACTGAACAGGGACTCATTTTTGAGCTTCCTTGTATTTAAAGAAAAATCCAAAATAGCCAATCGATGTACTTTTTCCTGCAGAATTCAAAAATGAAACCAAAAATTTATTTTAACCAGAAACAAAAGAGTTACGATATGGATAAGGTGTTTTTTAAATGGAACATAGCTTTTTTTATACGATTTTTGGAACGAGTGATTTTTTTTCTGTCCGTTCTGATTAAAATATTTAATATTGTGACAGCTATTTTTATTAAATTTTAATGTTTTATCCAGTATAATTTAACTTTAACCTGTTTGAAACATACACTAGGTAATAAAGGTATAATCACCTTTGAATCCTTCAAAGTCATTTCGGCAATATTATAGTAAATCAGTAAACTTTTTTGACTTTGAAGGATTTAAAGGTGATTATACCTTTATTACCTAATGTATGTTTCAAACAGGTTAAAGTTAAATTATACTGGATAAGACATTAAAATTTAATAAAAATAGCTGTCACAATATTAAATATTTTAATCAGAACGGACAAAAAAAATCACTCGTTCCAAAAATCGTATAAAAAAAGCTATGTTCCATTTAAAAAACACCTTATCCATAGCGTAACACTTTTGTTTTTGGTTCAAATAAATTTTTGGTTTCATTTTTGAATTCTGCAGGAAAAAGTACATCGATTGGCTATTTTGGATTTTTCTTTAAATACAAGGAAGCTCAAAAATGAGCCCCTGTTCAGTCCTCGTTGGAAAACCCTGTACCTTAATCTTCGACAACTTCTTAGAAAGGTTTTTCTTCTTCCCCATTTTATTTGGTTGGTTTAGACCCTCTTTAATAACGTTTTCAAATACTCAGTATCGTTTATATAACCATCATCAATTTTCTTCATATCATGTTCACAAATTTTGTCAGTTTCGACCTTTTGTCTTAGAACGGCAGAATTGGGTATAATTTATCTAAATATGTCGAAAATTTAAACTTCCTACCTCATCTTGAAGTCGGTTTCGGTTTAAACATATAAAGGCATGCGTTTGTAAAATATTAAAATACTATTTCATTGCAACGCACCATTAGATTCCCAAAGAGTATCAAAAAAAAGTTATTTTAATTTTTTTTTGTGGTGTGAAGATTGTGTGTTAAATTAACAAACTCTAAATTTATAGGTAATTTAATATTAATTTTTATAATGCAGATTCTCCATTTCCTGGCCCAGAATAATGCCAGATGGAACACCAAATAAAATTAATCAACTTGGTATTGCCTACTACCTAAATTTAATAAATGTAAGTTATAAATCCCTACATAATTAAACAAAAAATATCAAAAATACTCCATTCATGGTCCAGCTAAAACTTTCAGTTTTTGGTAACTTAAAAGTCCTTTAGCTTTAGTAAACTGCTTAAAATCGATTTTTTGGACCTTGTTCTATTTCGTTATAGAAACAGATTAATTTTGCAAAATCACTTTTTTCCAAAACTAAATCACCAATATTTAAATTAAAATTAGCTTTAACTCAATCATGTAAAAATAATGTTATTCAATAAATAGGAACTAAAGGCAAATGGTATCGAGCCCCTGATAACACTCTATCACTGGGATCTACCCCAACACCTTTCTGATTTGGGTGGATGGTTGAATCCACAAATCGCTGACTATTTTGCAGAATATGCCAGAATCGTCTTCCAGAACTTTGGTCCATATGTTAAATACTGGGTGACTTTAAACGAGCCTATTGGTACTTGTGGTCATGGATATGAAGAGGTAATACCATAAGCCTAATTCTATATATAAAAGCAGGGGAACGTTGACAAGGTATATTAATCACGATTGGCTATATCCTATTTTACCAGAAAATATAGAGTCTTGCTGATACTGAGCTCAGAAGCTTGTCACTTTTCTGCTTCTACAAAAAAATGTTTTTGAATTAAGAAAATTAAAAAATTGGTTACAAAATCAAACCATAAAACACGTCAGTGTGTCAATCTCGGCATAATGATAGAATGTGTCTCTTTACTTAGGAGAAACGACGTATGCAGAAAAAGTAAAAAGAGATGTTGGTACCAAAACTTGCCTAATTTAACATGGAAATTCTTGCTAATCCTTCAAATTTAAAAAAGAAACCTTCATTTCCTGGGTTGGATCGACTAATCCTATTGTTAAATTCCTAATCAGTAAGAACAATACATTTTAGGGTACATTCGCACCAGGACTAAAATTAAATGGTGATGGTATATACCAGTGCGCATATGTCCAACTTCTGGCTCATGCCAAAGCATACAGAATATACGATGAAGAGTTTCGAGTATCGCAAGGAGGTAAGACTGCACCAATACACACACCTACACTAACACCAGTAAGTTCTTAGCAGCTTCTTACTACAGCTTCAGATCAGCACTGCAAGGTCTCTCCCTGAAACAGTGGGGTCCTCATAGCTGTAAAGCATGCGCACGTGTACCTCATCTGAAGCACAAACACCTACACTGCACCCAATCAGACACCTACACAAACACTATCACAGTAAGTCGCTAACAACAAACATAACTAACACTTCTAACAGCTTACTACTGCTTTAGATCAGCGCTGCAAGTTCTCATAGCCGCGAAGCATGGGCACTTGTTGTCTCTTCTGAAGCACAAACACGTACACTGCACCAAATGCGTTACACCTACACAAACACCTTCACAGTAAGCTGCAAATAAATAAACAAGTAATACGACAAAACCGGAACCTAGGTACACCGGTACCTAGGCATAGGTGACGTACGGAGCAAAGTACGAACTAGGAGTGCAGAGCGGAAATACTAAGCGAGTGGTCTGAAAGTTTATACGCCTATGGCGCGGAAACTGCAGGAACACGGGGAGTTTAGTCGGTAGGCAGCCCCATCAGGGTTGAATCCGACACAATTCTGCCTCACAGGGTGCCAGTCTTTAGAAGATTCTCCTCGAAAAAAAAACTTGACTTCCATATTATTTAACATCTAAATTGTATTACTATTACTTTTTTAAAGGTTCTTGTATGTTGGACTAGCACACCAAATTTTATTATTTTCTTATTTAAAAAAACAGTTCACAAAATTCTTAAAAATTAAATACGGCTGTAATACATAATGCAATCTCCAATAATGTTAAAATAAATAAAATTCTCATTATTTCTAAGTACATACATACTTGCGATATAAATTTTGGTCTAGAGGTATACAAAATATTTTCTTATTTTAGGACAAATTACAATGAATGTCGTAACTATGTGGTATTATGCCAAAACAAATAGTACCCTTGATTTAGCTGCACAGGAAAGATCTCTGGAGTTTAATGTAAGTATAGTGGTAGGAAGTCAAACACAACATTGACTTCCTTACTAATCGAGTATCATTATCACTAAATCTATGGTTATCATAGAATTATTTGCATCTTATAGAGAAATTTGCACAAGGGGCTTTTCACTAAATTTTCTCGTCAGCTTTCACCTGTCACAGTTCCAGCAATATTTTGGCCAGTATTTGACAGTGGTTACATTTCAGACTAATAGAGTTTTTAAAATATAGGTACCAAACTACTAACCGTATAAGGGCGCTAAACAGTTTAAAAAAATATAGCAAACCTCTTTAAAGGCAAAACATGTTTGCTTTCAACTTTAAATTAATAAAGTAATTTTGGTTATTACTATTTACTATTTAAAATACTCTTATATTTATTATATTTTAGCTCGGTCTTTTTGCACACCCCATTTACAAGGGCAACTGGCCGCAAACGGTCATAGACAGGGTAGGGAACAGAAGCAAATTAGAAGGATTTTCATTTTCCAGATTACCAGAATTTACTTTGAGGGAAATTGACCTTATAAATGGAACTTTTGATTACTTTGCTATAAATGTGTAAGTAGTCGTTTTTTCCGTACAGACATTATTAATTTTATTAAGCGATTATTTTTTATTAATATTAACTCATCAGAAAGTTAAATATTGCGTCCAGTATATTGCAGTTTATCTAATTTATTATATAAAAATACACCCAGGGAGACAACCTGTTACATTAAAAAAGACTGTGTCATCAAACTTGGCCCATTTTTATGAACATAAGAACTAAAAACTGTATTGATTTTTACATTTACTAATGGTGTCGTGTGTCAGATTACCCACTTAAAATTAAATATTGAATATTTTATTTTATGAAATCAAAATCATATCCATTTTATTTCATTTAGATATATGAAGTTCAGTGTTTAACCAATTTTTTAATTAAAAAGAGTCAATAAAATTTAAAAAAGAAACAATAAAAGGCGTTTCTAATTTCGCGCATAAAAAGTTAGAAGCAGTAAGTAAACCAATGAAACAACAATATTATAGTACCACCCATATCATGCTAATTGTTATTTTTTTATTCTCGGTTCTAATTCTAATTGCCATATCAGGCCATACAGGAAGCGAAAAGTAATAAAAATTCGTAGAATTATGTTTATATAAGCGCGTGTAATTACAAAAATCCATTTACTTTGTTATTTTAAGTTTTAGAAAAAAAAGTTAATGGCTATTCTGAACCTCGAAGAGGCGGTCCTAGACATTTTTCTTGCTACAAAAATAGCCGGAAGCTACCGTCGAAATCAGAATCCAATTCATTAAAAAGTAATTCTTGAAATAAGTAACTAGTCCGATGTAGTCAGCCAGTGCTCTTTTAAATTCTCCAAATAAAAGTTATTTTCTTAAGGGTCAAGATACCGGAATTAACCACAAATAATTTTTTGTCAGTAAAAGTATTCTCAAATAATTAAAAGAAAACCATAATACCAAAACCGAAGGGTTTAAGCTTATATAAATAAACTCTGTGTTTACATAAGTGTCATATGGTTAGGGCGAATGGGAGCCAAAAGACTGTTGATTTTGTTTGGACTATTATGTAAGTTTAATGACAATTAAAAACTTTGATTTTCTTGAACTCAGTGCTAGGAATAAAATTAACCAATTTTATATATTTTACTAACATAGTCGTATATACGACGTAAATATAACGTTGAATTAAATTAATTTGATATTACTGATATTGAAAATATGTACGCAGGAGAGTTAGTGTCCCCTAATTTATGAATTATGAATATTGATATTAAAAGCGTATGCAGTACTCTGAATACAAGGAAAATTTAAAGAAATAGGTGTTTTCAGCTAACTCTGAAACCTGCAGAATATTATAAAATAAAGATTGTTTCAAATTAGACGATTAATTAGCTAAGGACAATTATTATTCTGAAAATTTATTAGAAAATATCCTGCAGGGATGATTAAAAAGGAATTATTGTGCATATTACAGAAACTATATTATTGTTATTTGTATTTATCCTGCAGGGATAAGTAGTATACGTAGTACAAATAACATATTTGATTATGGATATCCCACAGGGAGAGAACAATTAAATTATTTAAAGTAAATAAAAATAGGGGAGAACTAAGTGGTAAATAGTGCGTGTTGTATTTGATTAGTTAATGTAATTGATTAACTGTATTGTATTTTATAATAACCATATAACTTTGGTATGAATCAATGAAATTGTATCGTATAAAATTTTGTATTAACTATTTTACAGCAAGTGAAATAAATGTATAAAACTCAACTATCAGTGGGTTATTATTTTCATCGACCAGCTAATAAAATAATTTAGTAAACATTTGTGTAGGTTTCCAGAAAACTATTAAGTACAATACAGAGAATAATAAAAAGAACCCTAATATAATAAAAATATCTCGTACGTCAATCCACTAAAGCTCCCTTTCAAACAACATCTTAATATTATAAAAACTTTAATTATTTTAATAATTAATAACATTATAATAAAGTGGGTGGCTACGACAATGGTACCGTTATCGCTTTGTCACAATTTTTAAAACAATTAATAACTAATTTCCTCAATCAGAAGTTTTGGCCTAACTTATACATTTTTGACCTGCGATCAATCCCCAATGGTTTATTGTCACTATCTTATAAAAAAATCTCAATACGTTTACGTTACGTTATTCGGCAACGTGTATTGTCTCTATGTGGTATGTTTTCTAGTTTTTTTAGAACATGCATTTTGTAGAAGAAGAAAAACCATTTATATTTTTTATTTACAAATAGTTGTGGCAAGTATAATTTTTTTCTCCAAGTCGGAATAACAGGCGCATATCTTATATCACATTAATAAAATATCAGTTCATTACATTAACCAATTTTACGTAAAACCTTTTTTTTATAGATACACCAGTAGAATTGCAGAGAACGATCCTGATGCTGACATCATAGGAACTCCTTCATTTGCTGCAGATATTGGTAAATAGGAAATGATTCTCCATAATTATGATCAAATATTTTTATTCTAATTTACAAAGGGCACTAGAAAAATTTTCTCTGTGACAATAACATGCAAGTATTTTTGAAAATTTTTAAAAAAATTATATTTCGTAATTCTAACGCGGTTGGTTCACCCCAAAAGTATTTGCCGAGTTTTTCAAAATGCTTTTAGTTTATAAACTACCCAAATCGTTTATAGGAGCCATTTATAGTTTCGATCCATCCTGGCCCACTAGTGCATCCAAGATTGTGGATGAGCCGTTCGGGGCAAGATACCTTTTAAATTATATACAAGCAAAATACAACCCGCCAGCAATTATAATCACCGAAAATGGCATTGCCGATACCGGAGAATTGAACGACCAAGGCAGAATAGCATATTACAAGGTATTTTTTCTGTAAAAATTATTTGTTTCAAATATACCGTGCATGCGAGCAAAAATTATTTGAATCAAAGAGGGCCTTGCATCTAAGAACATAATGCTTAACCGTAGAGCTAAATACCTGTTGGGTGTCAGTAACTACCTGAATTAACAATCAACCAGTTTTAATCCGTCATCTTTGACAGTCATTACAAGTAATTTGATTCATCGCTAATTTTTCCAATTTCTTGAACAATTCACACAATGGGCTTTACGGAACAGCACAAAACATTCATGGTTGAAGCGTATTTTCGAAACGGGGTTAGAGTATATGGTGAGTGGCAATACACAATCCGGGTTTGTGCATGGACCATTTTCACGAACATTTTCCTAACGTTGCTTTTATTGCTGGGGATTTTTATCATTGCCTGAAAAGAACCGTGGCTGTGTTTAGGGAAGCAGGTTCTATACAACACAAAAAAGGAGCAGGAAGACCAGGTAAGAACAGAAAAACTTGTTGCAAACGTTCGTGAAATAATGCAAAATACGCCAACAAATTGTATAAGACGCCTCTTCCAAGAAGTGGGAAGATCTTATGGAACATGCAGGACTATTCTTAAGAAGCAGCTAAATTTATTTCCTCATAAAGTGCAAGTATTCCAAGAAATACAAGGCGCAGATTTGAAAAGACGCAGGAATTACTCTCAATGGTTCACTCAAAATGTATTGGAAATAAATGATTTATTAGACCTGACATTTTTTTTGGATGAAGCCTGGTTCCACCTCTCCGGTTATGTGAATTCTCAGAATACACGCATGTGGAGTAGTGAAAATCCCCATTGCACCCTTAAAAAATTGGTGTCTGGTTAGCTGTTTCCCGAAGAAGAATTGTTGGTCCTATTTTTTTCCATGACACAGTTACAGCACAGCGGTATAGAGACAATATTTTGAATCCATTTGTGGAGCAATTACTTGACGACGAACTGCGTTTTGGATATTTTCAACAGTACGGTGCAACCGCCCATACAGCAGCCGAAACTATTAACTACTTACGCAATTTTTTCGACGACAGATTGATCAGTTTTCGATCAGACATTGAATTCCCACCTAGATCACCTTGTTTATCGGTTACGGATTACTTGGTTTTTCCTCATTTAAAGAACACTATTTTTAAAACACCAGTTGCAAATATAGAACAATTACAAGAATTATCCAAGAATGTGATAACATTTCTCTAAAGCAAGAGATGCTGATGGTCAACACTTTCGAAAATATAAAGAAACTTGTGAATTTATGCTTAGAGCATGGCGGTGGCCAATTTCAGCAATTTATATAATTATTTTTCTTTTTCTTTCTGTATATTCTTACTTTGTTAATTTTGTTAACAACAAAAATAAATTTGTATTTGTCTACTTATTTTATTGCTCATTAGTTTGGCATATCATGTCATAATATGAATTTGACAAAATTTAACCTAGATTTGGTTAGATATATCGTCCCCATATCATTGTGATCTAATCCAAGTCCCACGTTTTTTAATCCAAGCCCTCTTTGATGCAAATAATTTTTGCTCGCACGGTAGTTACTTCTAAAATATCCCTCGTATTTTACGATTAATGCTCACAACCACGCTCTGCCAAGTGAACTCCCGGCAGTATATTGGGTCTAAACGAGCCTTGACCGCGGCTCTCTGTTCCCTTTACCAGACAGATTTTAATGCAACATAGAAATAAAGGCATTCTACAACTGAAACGAAAAACAAAGAAAAATAATCTATTGGGGCTAGAAGCCAAACAAAATATCGATGAAGTTCCTAGGAACGTTGCCAGTTGGCAGAAACGTGTGGGAAGAAAATCTTATTACTGATTTTATATCACCACACCCAATAAAATATTTTATAGGTTCTGGAAATGTCAGCACTAACTTAAATATTTTCTTAGGGATATTTAAGTAATATATTGGACAGCATATTAGAAGATGGAATTAATATTATTGGTTACACCCTTTGGAGTATAATGGATAATTTCGAATGGGCTCAAGGCTACACGTAAGTTAAATTTTTCGCGGCGTCATCATAATTATAATTTGTAATGTAAATGTTTCCAAAAATGAATGATGAAAGAGTTTTGGACTTCCATTGTCTTTATTTGTTTTAAATCACAACGTTTCAACTGGTTCCAAAAATATTATAATAATATTAGTAGGTATTGTAATATGGATGGGAAATATCCGACTTCATAAAACTTTTTTAGTTAGCAATTAGTATTCGATTTCCTTAATTGTAACAAAATATTATCGTATGATCACAAGCTTCTGCTTTTCGAACATAACTTTCAAAACGAGGCGGTAAGTTCAAATTTTCCACTTAGCTAAAAATAATCTTGCCAATATGTAGTGAACGTATGAAATTCTTGGATCTTTATGTCTATGAGTGACCCTATAATATTGAAATTATCAGGTTAAAATGTGTCATTTTATAATGTTTGATTTTAGGTTAAAATTTGGAATTGTACAAGTAGATTTTAATAATCCGAACAGGACCAGAACTTATAAGGATTCTGCCGAATGGTACAAAAGAGTAGTTGCTGCCAGAGAAATAGTAGACTGAACTGTAAAATATTAATGACTGTAATATTGACAATAAAGTTTAATTTTAATTTTAATATAATATTAAAATAATCGTTTTTTTCACGTACAAGTATTCGCTCATAATGTAATGCCCCTCCCAAGGATATAATCTAAAGTATGTTATCTTAAAGAGGTTTTAGATATAGGATGACATTTTTTTTTCGTATAGCTTAAACATTTAATAACGGCTACTGATGTCATAAGTACCGTGCGAGCAAAAATTATTTGCATCAAAGAGGGCCTTACATCTAAGGAACGTAATGCTTAGCCGTAGAGCTTAATACCTGTTGGGTGTCAGTAACTACCTGAATTAACAATCAATCAGTTATTCCGTCATCTTTGACAGTCGTTACAAGTAATTTGATTCGTCGCTAATTTTTCCAATTTCTTGAACAATTCACACAATGGGCTTTACGGAACCTCGGGAATGATCCTGGCAGCCAACGAATAGAAAAAAAACCGAAAATAACAACAACAAATTTAAATATTTTAATTGAAGGTGATAAATTGAAAATAGTCGATTCCTTTCAATATGTAGGTATATATTTATGTTTTATTAAAAGCAGGTGGTGATGTGGCAGCGACTTTTGGTCCTGCAGGCAAATTTTTTTATTAAATTTTTGTAAAATCGAAGGCAGCTATTTTTAAATATACAGGAATATTTATGAAACAAAGTCTTTAAGGAAGGGCAAATGGCCCTCCTGGCGACACTATTATATTTTTCATAAATGCTTTTGGGAAATATGGCACTTTTATTTTAATCTTCTGTTTATCTATTGCAGGGATTGTAGTGGCAATTGTAAGGCGAGTACACAATTATATCAAAGTTTTTATAATAAAATCTAACGCAGTAAGAATTTTACATTTAGAAGAAAAAGATGCAGTAAATATTTGTAAAATACAGTGAAAGTAAATAACTGCTTGGAACAGTAAATTTTTGTACCAATTTTCACAATGAAACTCTATAAGTATATAATTGAAATAAAAATAATTAAGCTAATCGGTCCCTTTATTGGCCAGAAAAGCATTTCTGCCATAGTTAATTATTACTAAAAACTTTTTTGTAACCCATCAGCATTTGCGTTATCTCTACAGACGTGGTACAAATTTATTTCGTAAATAAACCTGTTGATAATTTATTATTCTTACGTAATTTTACTAGTACATACTTATTCTGATCAAAATATTTATTATCATTGCTCTTAAAAAATAAGGTATAAGCAATATTTTTAAGTAGGTACTATATATTTATGTGTACTTACCTAATAAGTATGTGTTATTAGAAAAAACAGTAATAACTATTGTCTTATTGCAATAATAGGAGAGTGCGATTTCATAAAATGTTGTCTTTTCATATAATCTGTCTATTTCTCTACTTCAGCAGGTAAGTTTTTTTTAACACAATCATAGTTAACTAGAATCTACTGCTAAACAGAGATGTAATGTAAATTATAATAATAATAATAATAATAATAATAATAATAATAATAATAATAATAATAATAATAATAATAATAATAAAAGACTTTATCGTGAGCATACGTTACAAAAGGCTTAGTTGAGGCAAAACCTCCTAGCAACCTAAAATTATTAAACAAATTAACTCTCTTAAGAATAATAATTGTGCTTTAGGTATAGATTTTATTGGTGTCCGGCTAATAAAGTCACTTTACCTATAATTATTGGAACCTTTAACCCATATCATAAACTTAATTTTTAAAACTGGTAAAGTACAAGAATATTTTATAATATCTGTTGTTACACCTATCTACAAAGCCGGCGACAAAACTAATATAAATAATTATCGGCCAATAAGTGTATAAAATAACTTTTCAAAAAAAAAAATTAAAAATGTTAAGAAAGACTGATGAATTTCTTCAAAGCAACAACGGGAAACGTAATCAATATGGGTTTACAAGTGTGTTAAGTACTGAACATGCCATATATGAATGGACTAGTAGATAACCAACCAATTAGATCATAATAGAAAGAGCACTGCACTGTTCTTTGATTTAGCAAAGGCATTTGATACTGTGCCACATAATCTGCTCTTAAATGTATTACATTCATATGGCGTAAGGGGCACTATGTTAAATGTCTTTGATAGCTACCTTAGGGATCATCAACATGTCAAGAAGTAGTGAAAATCGATAATATACTCAGTGATCCGCTAGCTCAATTCTGGGATTCTCCCGGGAAGCAGGGAGAGGTGGCAATTCTATTGGTAGGTGAAAGTTGTCCTATTGAAATTTTGGCACAGAGTGCAATTAACTGCAATTTAATTTTTTTATCCCTTCCAGGAAAGGGGGAGGAGTTTTTGAATATCACAGTTTTTTATAATAAACTTCTGATAGGCCACTGAACGTAAATCATTGTATATTACTTAAAACAAGTGGCCGCGACTTAATATTTTATTGTATAATCGAAAATAAGATTTCCTGAACTAATTAATAAAAATAAAGTTTATAAATGTTCGAAAAATTTAAACCTTCAGGTACCCTTTCTCTTAACGAACTGGTCCAAGATAACCAAAATTTCTGACTTTATTATTATAGTTCCCTAGGTGCGAAAAAATTCCCTGATTCGTTTCAATTTGGCACTGCAGGGGCGTCTTACCAAATTGAAGGTGGATGGAATGAGGATGGAAAGGGATTAAATATGTGGGATACGTTTACCCACATTCCAGGTAAGAAGTGAGGCAGTCAATCGTAAAAAATGGTGGAAAGATTAAATGGTTCAAACTTTTTGTCATAAAAAAGATAATAGAGAACAGTTCTTGACAAACAGATTTTTAATTTCTCTTCTTCTGGGACATATTTAGGCAAAAAAATAAATGTTGTTCAATTTGTTTGTTTTTACTTACAATACTGTACCATACAATGTTTTTTTAAATTTAAAGAGTAGTATTCTTCTGACTACTGGGCTTAAAATTGTTGCAAGCTATATCGATTCAGAGAATTAGTGGCGTAATTATTGGCATGCAAGCGGGAGATTCTAGGTTTGATTCCCGGTGAAGTCACAAACCTATTTTAATTTAAAGAAGCTTTCTCTAATTGGCTTTAAACATTTTTTACAATTATTTTAAAGTTAAAGTTAAAATTATTAAAAAATACTGATTGAACTAATAAAATCAAAATATCAAAATTTCGTCAAATATGACCGTACCTAACCTATTTTTTTTCTGCTCTTATTATTTTTTAAATCCAACCTTTTAAAATTTAAAACTGTAGGTAACTGTACTAAGTATATAGATCGCTATTTGATTGATTTTGTGGAAAACAAAAATGCACCAAAATATTGATCAAAAAACACAATGAAAAATTCGCCACTATCCCAAACTTGCAAAAGTTCTGCAACTATTTAGAATTTATAATTTCAGTAATACATACAGTTACACTGAGAAAAAAACCTTCTATTCCTTATAAAAATTCACATACTCTTTTTACCACTGATTGATACTATATTATGTGACAGCAACGAGCTTCCCTATACTGTAAGACAACGAAAATTGCTAGACCGTTGTGTAGTGATAATATCACGGTAATTTAGCCAATAGAAAATGGGAGTTATCGCTACCATTGAATGGTTTCTAACCATTATTGCTCTGAATACTCACAGTTATTATTATAAGTTCTATTGGTGGTGTAATCTGGTTTAATCTACTATATTAGTTTCGACTGGCAGTTGTAATGAATCATTAACCGTAACAAGCAAATATTATTATGATTCAATGAATCATAATAATATTTGCTTGTTCGGGTTTGTTCATGATTCAATGAATCATAATAATATTTGCTTGTTCATTTTAAAGCAGGAAAATCCGTGGTGGGAAGAATGATTCAATGATCAATGATCAATGAATCATAATAATAGAGCATATACTTAAATACCACTAAAAATCAGTACTGTAGTTCTCAAAAATTTAAATAGCTTCTAGGGTGATATTGTTCCTGTCGTTTAACATTGCATATGATTATCTATTATGCAACATGGTTTACTGAGATCGTAAAATGTGTCCATAGATTATAACGTCCAATACTAATGATGGGTTGTGCGAAATAAGAATATTCTATTGCTTTATCTGCCATGCAAACTTAAAAAAAACTTAAATACGAAGTAAAAATAAATTAATTGAAACAGGTATTGGTACGATCAATAAAATTCAAATTCAGACAGGACAGCTAGAAGACTCCGAACAACGATGTGACCTGCGCAACAGATACGTTAAAACTAATAATACGGCGCGCGGTGATTGCCGATCGCTACGAACCCCCACCAACGTATTGTGGATTATAGGTTCTACCGGATACAATTCGTTTTTGGGGACGCTGTTCTGCTTTCTTAATTGTAGAGGAAGCGTTTAACGGAGACCAAAATGCGTTGCATTGAGAAGTTACAATTTCTTAACAAAATTGCTGTATTAAAAATATTTCATTATTCAACAAAACTGTGCTGCTAATGGAACTGATTACTACCAACAAAAATACTGTCCTAGCAAATCTGGAATTGATATAGGTAACACTAAAGCGGGCTTGATACAGAAACTATTTATTTAATATGGGTTAATACAAAATAAGCTATCAATACAAACTATGTCTTAGCAAACCTGTTGTATTAAATCATTTTCCTCGGTGTATAATAATAATCAAATTTTAGGTAAAATTCAAAATAATGACACAGGAGATGTAGCTTGTGATTCTTATCATAAATATAAGGAAGACGTGCAGATTTTAAAATATTTGGGTGTAAAATTATACAGGTAACTAAAAAATAGTTTTTTAATTTATACTTGCAAATTTCTATAACCATATGTTTGAAAAGCAATTCGCGGTAGTTATGAAATTCGATAGCCGAACCGTACTAAAAAAACTTATCTATAAAGCTTTGATTGCAGACTCGCTCCAGCTACAGTAGTAAGAAATACATTTTAGGTACAATGTACATCTGATTCAAATACAAAAAGAATGATATAACATCGGAACAGGAACCTAATAATTTTGGCACCCCACTATTACCTCTGTCCTAATTGATACATAGGCTTAATTACGAAATATTTAATAGGTGTAAACAGGAAGATACTACATCTTTAGGAATTATTTTCTAAAAATTTTAATTACTTCGTTTCAACCCTTAAAGAAAGATATCCAGTTATACCGAATTTAAACTTGTATAATTAAAGTTTACTACTGATACTTCGTAACAGCCGAATGCTTACAACATTTTCGAAATATCTATCTTGGCATCTGTAAAGAGCACAAAAGTCAAACAGACAGAAATGACTTTAGCTTATTTTAATAATCAAATTGATCATAAAATAAATTCGACCAAATTAATAGTTTAATAGCAATCATAGAGCTGTAAGTTCCATGTATAATGCATTTTATGCGATTGTAGGTTTTCTCTTTCATGGGCAAGAATTTTACCGGATGGGACGCCCAATAAAATTAACCAGCCTGGTATTGACTATTATTTAAATCTAATCAAGGTATGTATTTCAATTTGACTCTCATAAAGTATAACATAAGATAACATGTATTTAAAAAAAGTAAAAAGTGTATTTTATGATATTTTCTTTCCTATCTTTTAGTTTTAATATAAGGTATATTACTCAAAATTTTTATATAAATTTCAATAGTTTTTTAAGTTAAATACAGGGTGTCCCAAAAGTAATGGGACACAGAGCAACAGCAGACTCCTTATGTCGAAATAATGCGATTTATTTAAACTTGCCTTATCCCAAAATTGATAACAACAAAGATACAGGGTGTCAAAGTTTTAATTTTGTTTTCGTTTTTTTGCGATTATTTCTTAACGAAACGACATAGCAGCACAAAATTAAGGGTTTTGGGGTTTTTTGAGGTGAGGAATTCAAAATTATCCATAGTTTTCGTGTAACCTGTAGAGGGCGCTGCCTACGGCATGGCCCACTCCTTTTAGGTGGCATCACTTTTTTTAGGCTTCTTATATCGATCCGACTATTAAAACCATAGGTTACTTTACTTCTTTTACATGAAAAACGTATAGCTCATTGAAGTCGCTAGGAGCAACCATTTTCGAGATAATCGCATTTTATATGCCAATGCAACAAGTACGTGGTCCAAAAACAACGGAAAATCGAGCAACGGTGAATTTCTAACTTAAAATTATTGTAAATCAGCTACATTTGCTAAGTGTCAAAGTTAATGTAAATACTTAAGGTTGACCGGAATTATTAATTTTATTCTTATTAAAAATTTTATTAACTTTGACAGATGATGCTTCTTTGTGTAATATGTTGTTGCCTTAGATACGTCGTTGTTTTTAATCAAGGCCAGCTGTGATAAATAATACTAATACGAATACAAAATTATTTTAAATATTTTAGCATTCTTGCATTAAAAATTTCGAATGCGATTATCTCGAAAATGGTAGCTCCTAGCAACTTCAATAAGTTATACGTTTTTGATGTAAAAGAAGTAAACTAACTTATTTTTTTAATAGTCGGATCGATATAAGAAGCTCAAACAAAGTTATGCCAGCTCAAAAGAGTGGGCCATGCCGTAGGCAGCGCCCTCTACAGGTTACACAAAAACTATGGATAATTTTGAATTCCTCACCTCAAAAAACCCCAAATTCCTTAATTTTGTGCTGCTATGTCGATTCATTAAGAAATAATCGCAAAAAAACGAAAACAAAATTAAAACTTTGACACCCTGTATCTTTGTTGTTATCAATTTTGGGATAAGGCAAGTTTAAATAAATCGCATAATTTCGACTCAAGGAGTCTGCTGTTGCTCTGTTGTCCCATTACTTTTGGGACACCCTGTATATCATCATATCATAAATTAGGTTTTCTTTGTTTAACAAATGAGATGAATTATGTTCATTAAATCTAATATTAAAATGTCTTCCTGTTAGATCTATATACAGTATATAATATGTCCCCGGATGGAGAGAGGAAAAAGATCTTTATTATTAATTTTACGACGAAAAGTTATTCTTTATAAAAAATTCTGCTTGTCGAGAAAATGAATTTATCACATAAAAATTTTAGATCAGATGTACAGTGTGTTGATAAATTAGGAAAACATGAAAATGCTTTAAGAGAGAAGTACCATTATATATTATTTTAGATAAAATGTTTATGAAACAAAGTTGTTTATAATCCAAAATAAGGCCTAAATACAAAATTTGAAATCTGAATTCTAATTTTTGTTTTTTATTTTTTACAATAGAATTTATGAACATTCAAAATGCACAATAATTGTGGAAAAAGTTATTATTCTACATATCCTCCTCCAACCTGCACACATTTCTCCAAATTAGAAATAAATTAAGCACTCTCAGGTTTTCATTTTGAATGTTCATAATTTCTATTGTAAAAAATAAAAAACAAAAAGTAGAATTCAGATTTCAAATTTTGTATTTAGGCCTTATTTTGGATTATAAACAACTTTGTTTCATAAACATTTTGTCTAAAATAATAAATAAGCGTACTTCTCTCTTAAAACATTTTCATGCTTTCTTATATAATTTCACCCTGTACATCTGATCTAAAATTTTTAAATGGTAAATTTATTTTCTCGGCAAGCAGAATTTTTTTATAAAGAATAACTTTTCGTCGTAAAATCAATAATAAAGATCTTCTTTCTCTTGTCAACCTATAAACTCCTGATTTTTTTTTAAGGAGGGATGTTTTTTGTTTGGTATTGAAGAATAATTGAGAATTTTTTTGTGCTGGTGTAAAAGCTATGTCTATTTTGGTTTCTTGAAATTATGCGTGCTATTTTATCAGAAATTGGGCCAAAATATGTTATTTTTGTATAATATCTATCTTTTTCACTATTTTTATGTGAGGGTATATTTTCTTTAGTGTTATTTGTTTTTGTCTATTATTTATTAAATATAATGATATTTGAATTCAATCCGTTATTGTCTGCTATTTCTTCATAAGAAGGTCGGGAGGTTTCGGTGAGGGAAAGACACTGGGATGAGCAAAAAGGATCGTCGTTGGTCTATTTGCCAGGTTTCGAAACAGCTCTTCAAGTTCAAGTGAAAATTATAAAGGGTGTTCATTTGAAAACTTCCCACCACGGAATTTCCTGCTTTAAAATGAAAATGTGGAAAATCGCTCGGACACGTCGATTTTTATTTCGAGGGGGACATCTTTTGCGTATATTGTCAATATTGTTACTTCAAGCCCCTAGGAGGAAGGGGGGTAAAGCTAGACGCTGTCAAAGTTCAAAAATGTCATTAGTCAAGAGTCAATATCTCGGAAACTGTTTAGTATAGACTAATAATGCTTTTATTAAAAAATATTCAGAATTTTATGCAGAATCCAAAAAAATTATATAAAATAGGGGTATCTATTTAAGATTTAGATCTTACCCCCCCCCCGCTTCCTCCTAGGGCTTGAAGCAACAAGATTGACAATATACGCAAAAGATGTTCCCCTCGAAATAAAAATCGACGGGTCCGAGCGATTTTTCACATTTTCATTTTAAAGCAGGAAAATCCGTGGTGGGAAGTTTTCAAATGAACACCCTGTACAAATAAGAAACCGACATAAGCTTTTTTTTTTAATTTTTACATTTAATTAATTAATGTCTGTCCATTAGACACAAGTTTAACAAGGTTTTCTTTAGGAACTAAAGGCGAACGATATTGAGCCCCTGATAACTCTTTACCATTGGGACCTTCCGCAACATCTAGCTGACTTGGGCGGATGGCTGAACCCACAAATTGCTGATTATTTTGCTGCTTATGCAAGAATTGCTTTTGAGAACTTTGGACCTTATATTAAATATTGGGTGACTCTAAATGAACCTATTAGTACATGTAATCATGGTTACGAGCAGGTAAATATAATTGCTATTTTATTTATGTACGCCATAAGCTATTAGAGTTAAGGCTAGTATATTTTTCGTCACTCTTTTTTGTGCCACCTTGTAAAAGCAAAATTAATTTTACAATGTAGGGCACAAGCCATCCTTAAAATAAATATTATTAACGTGTTTCTAATAACAACTCAGTTATTGGACTTTGCCGCATCATAAAAAAGGGGTCTCATTTATAACAGGATATTCCAACAGGATACATTGCACAACAGAGAAAACTGTTTCAAAATTATCATTTCATAGGGCACCCACGCACCAGGATTTAAATTAGAAGGTGTTGGTATCTACCAGTGTGCCTATGTTCAGCTCCTATCACATGCAAAAGCCTACAGGATCTATGACGAGGAGTTTCGAGCCATCCAAGGAGGTAAAATTTGATTTAAGGTTGAATTCTCAACGTCATTTAATCTATTGCCAACCTATAACCTATTTCGCGTTGATTTTTTGAGTTTATTATTTTAATAACTAACATTTAAAGAAAATCAATATCGTCGGTACATTATTTAGGTAATATCTGTTATATTACAAAAATATCAATTTATTTCATTGCTAATTTTGGGAGAATTGTATAGTGAAAGAACAATGAGTGACAATGACATAATAATATTTAAAAAAATCTTACCCGATATTTTTCACTATACAATTCTCCTAAAATAAGTTATGAAATTCTTTGATATTTATTAAATATGTCAATTATTACCTATAGAATATCAAGTCGATACTGATTTCCTTTAAATTTTGTATAAAAGCTAGAAAACATAAAGAAATCTACGCGAAATAGGTTATAGGTTGGCAAGCATGTTGATACTCCCACCTTAAAGATATTTTAGAAGCTTATAATATTGTATACTTGAATTATTTTAAAAAACAGTTTTTAATTTTAAGCTTTGACATAAAGTCATACTATTTTTGCTCATATTATGGTTAACGGATTGACCTCCTTTTCCAGACACCCTGTTTATTTGTTTCATTTCCTTTAAACTTTTCTACAATCACTATATAATTTGCACAATTTTAGGACAGATCACCATGAATGTAGTCACTTTATGGTATTATCCGAAAACGAACAGTTCCTCTGATTTAGCAGCACAAGAAAGAGCTCTGGAATTCACGGTAAGAGTATATCTACTATTAAATTACTTTAATCTACTAAATTACATTAATCTACTTATTTTAGTGACGTATTATTATACGTCAGTAAAATGAGTAGATTAAATCTGATGAGGTTGATTAGGTGCACGAGCCATATACAAGGGCACTATAATCATCGCCTGTTTGATAAAATTCTATACAGTCTAAAGGAGAGAGAAAAATAATTAACATTGTCATACACTACTGTGTCACCAGTAAAGTCCGCATCATATGGGATTTTTTTTTATTAATAGCTTTATTCAAAATTTGACTTTGGCATCAAGTTCTGCTTCGATCGAGATGAAAATTAAGCAAAAAAATAGTAGTCACGTGATTCGCATTATCTGTCAAATTTTAATTTTTTTCAAAAAATTACTCAACAGTGGGGTTATTTCTGAAAATATCGAAAAAAGATATTGGAAAAAGTTTTTTTAAATGCAGATTCTAGCCGATCTGCAAAGTTTTAGTTGCATAGGATAATTTTGATTTTTTACCTATATTTTGTAAATTGCACCACTTTTGCAAAATAAGACTCAACGCAACCTACATAAAACTTCTCAGTTTTGACAAGATACATTTTCTTTAAAGTATTAAATGTGTGTTTTTCTACAAAATCAAAATTGGGCTATTAAAATTTGGCCGCATGTGGTGCAAAGTTTATTTGTTTTTGACCCTGTATAAGGTGACTTCATAAAATAAGTATCTTTGACAACGTAGTTTGTGTCTGAAAGTAATACACTTTAATATGAAGACAAAAAAGAACACAGTGTCCTCAGTAAAGTGTTTTTAAGTGGAAAATAAATTTTAGTTTAACTTAACATAAAGTTTATCTATTTTTAACGATTTAATTTAAAACCCCTTTACTTTATTTTTTATTTTTTTACTTTCAGGCACAAACTACGTTTTCAAAAATACTTATTTTATGAAGTTACCTTATACAGGGTCAAAAACAAATAAACTTTTTTCGATATTTTCACTTTTGAATTATTTTTTGGAAAAAATTAAAATTTGACAGATAATGCGAATCACGTGACTACTATTTTTTTGCTTAATTTTCATCTCGATCGAAGCAGAACTTGTTGCCAAAGTCAAATTTTGAATAAAGCTATAAATAAAAAAAATCCCATATGATGCGGAATTTACTGGTGACACTGTATAATTTTCTATATATTGTTTATATTATACTAACGGTTTATCATTAATTATAAAAGTTTTCCAAACATTTACAAATGTCATATTTTTGCGAATCAAATCATTATTTATAAACGGAGTTTCGTTTTGCACAAAATTATGCCGACTTATCATTCTATTAGGAATTATGTCGAATAATAAACGGCTTATCATTGTATAAAGCATTAAGTCGAATAACTGGACAACGTTAATCGGCGTGGAAATTTTTAAATTGAAAAAAGTTGTATGTCTCCGCCAGAATTTGAACCCAAACTGTATTCATTTAACATAAAATAAATAGGTATGTAATATGGCTGAGAGAATTTCAGTCTTCGTAGAGCAATATAGAGCATTTAACTGGTATCCGAGAGATTGTAGGTTTAAATCCAAGGCAGAAATCTTTTTCAACTTAAAAAAACTCAAAACACTAAAAAGATATCATTTATTAAATTTATTAATAATATATGTTATTAATAAAATTATAAACAATTATAATAAACTGTATTTTCTTAAAATACACCCTGTGAAACAGTATAAAGCCAGCATAGGAATTGTATTCCCCACCTTAATTCGTATAGGAGCTACGGAAGCCTGAAGTACTATTGCAGGACCCTATAAAGCATGACAGTAATAACATGTCAATTTTTATTAATTATGATGTTACTGAAACTAATTTTTTAGAAGCATAATAGTTAACCTAGTAGTCAGTTTGCATATGGCAATTTAAATGATAATTGACGGACTATCCAAAAATGATCCTAGTAATAAATTACTACAGTTTATGCCACGGAATGTTACAAGCCACCATCACTTTTAATTACTGTAAATAAAATATCTCTGATTATCACGACCATGTTTATTAGTCGGACATATTGTAAAATCTGTATTTTGTCTTGCTACGACAACACCCACTCATGAATTTTAAAATGTTCATAACATTTTATGGTTAATGTTTCTCTAAAAACAGCATACTTTCCTAAACTTTGCGGTGAAGAGGACGAAACCGCCTCTCATACAGCTGCGAAGCACTACGTAAAAGATTCAAAATCTTCGGAAATATTCGACGCGGCGACAACCTCTCGCATGACAAACTTGGAAGAAAACTACTGGACCTCGTTGAAGGAACAAACCTTTTCTAACAAGACTGGGGCTCACAATAAGCCAGAAGGCTGCAGTGTAAGAAGCTTGGGCCACACGTCGAACCCGACCCCCGCCTCTAACCAACCAACCAAAGTCAATTATTGATTTCCGATCTATAGCTAAGACTTATAATGATTTGCTGCTCTTATAGAATCAAATATTATACAAGAAACTATTTTAATACATTCAAGACTTTCTTTATTTGTAGCTTGGCCTTTTTGCAAATCCAGTTTACCTAGGTAACTGGCCCAAGATTGTGATCGACCGAGTAGGAAACAGAAGCCAATCAGATGGATATCATTTCTCCCGTTTACCAGAATTTACTGCGCAGGAAATTGACCTCATCAATGGAACTTTTGATTATTTCGCATTAAACATGTAAGTTTATCTATTTGCAATATGTTATTTTATAATATTTAAAAAGTTGGATATAGTTATTTAAAACAGAAAATATGTTTCATTTACACCATAGATAATTCGGAAAAACGTATTCGAACTATTAGAAAAAAAAACTATAAAAAAATAGGCCACTCAATGTAAAGTACCCTGTAGATATTAATTATATACAGTGTCACCAGTAAAGTCCGCATCATATGGGATTTTTTTTTATTAATAGCTTTATTCAAAATTTGACTTTGGCATCAAGTTCTGCTTCGATCGAGATGAAAATTAAGCAAAAAAATAGTACCATTGCGATAAAAAAAAAAAGTAGTACAAGAATTAGTAGTCCCAGATAGAACTCTTGGTCTATAAGGATATCGAGAAGTAGATATCGTCGTCACTATGAAAACAATATAATTATGCCACCTAACTTTTTAGGCGTTACTATAAGGAATTCTGGTGACAGTATTGTAATAAAGATGACATTGACACAAGAATTCTGGTGACACTGAGTTATCAGTTTGAAAGAAAATATTTTATAATAGACCAGCAGATTAAATTATATTTTGTTGTACTACTTTTTTTTGATCGCAATGGTACGTGATTCGCATTATCTGTCAAATTTTAATTTTTTCCAAAGAATAATTCAAAAGTGAGGTTGTTTCTGAAAATAACGAAAAAAGTTATTAGAAAAGGTATTTTTTAATGCAGTTTCTAGCCCACATGCAAAATTTCAGCTGCGTAAGATAATTTTGATTTTTACCTATATTTTGTAAATTGCACCACTTTTGCAAAATAAGACTCAACGCAACCTACATAAAACTTCTTAGTTTCGACAATGCTTTATTTCAGATACATTTTCTTTAAAGTGTTTTTCTACAACATCAAAATTGGGCTATTAAAATTTCAAAGAAGTTGTCCATTTTCTCTAAGAGACCTGAATAAATTAACAAAACCAACAAAATACTCTAAGAAAAGGACAGAAAAACACGAAGTCTTCCTCCACAAAATTTAATAGAATAAAAATTCTTGGTTAAAAAGGGTATCTACATGTTTCGAACGTAGAAACGTTCATCATCAGGAGACAGAATGTATGTTGCTGATGGTTATAGCGAAAGAGAAAACAATAGTGGTAGATGTCGAACCTTAATGGAGCTTTTTTGGTATTAAAAGTTGTACTGATAAAATAACATTTTGAAAGTGTTAAATTGAAAGAAAGACACAAACATACGTGGTATGTAGAAAATACTTGTAAAGGAGTCTAGAAAGACAAAAAGAGGGAGGAAAATGGGTTTAGTAAATTACTTACTTCTAAAAAGAAGTTGTCGAACATATTTAATTGAAAGGATGTCTAGTAGACCATATAAAATGTGAAAAGCCTTATTGTATTATTTTCAATAAGCGTTGTAGGCATTGTTGTATCAGGTAATGAATTCTGTAAAATAAAATGAGATTGAAATATGATTTTTTTATATAAGAAGGAGAGAGTACAGGGTTTTTCCGTATATTTTGGAGCACCCCTGGAGCTTTTATTTGAAGATCTAGAAAAAACTTTAAATTACCAAAGTTGCATTATTTCTCCTGAACTGTCAGAATTTGTTATCGGACAAAACAAATGAACATCGTAAATTTGTTTAATAATGCCAATGTCGATTTTTTTAAATGGAACACCCTGTATATTAATTTTTTTTTTAACTCCTTACTCTTTCCTGATTCCAAATATGTATATATTTTATACGTTTATTTCATAAATTATTATCATTATTTATATTAATTATTGTTACTGAATAAGCATTATGTTCTAGCATGTTTTCCTCACACCAATATAGATTTTCTAATCCGCAATATTTTAAAATGCAATTTTGCCTAAACGACTAAAGTAAACATATAACATATATACATATTTGGAATCAGAAAAGAGTGAGGAGTTAAAAAAAAATTAATATACAGGGTGTTCCATTTAAAAAAATCAACATTGGCATTATTAAACAAATTTACGATCTTCATTTGTTTTGTCCGATAACAAATTCTGGCAGTTCAGGAGAAATCATGCAACTTTGGTAATTTAAAGTTTTTTCTAGGTCTTTAAATAAAAGCTCCAGGGGTGCTCCAAAATATACGGAAAAACCCTGTACTTACACTGAGTGAACCCAGGAAAAACAGTTTGGGGCACTGAATACTAAAATTCAGTAACCCCACCGAATATTGAATTTTAGTATTCAGTGCCCCAAACTGTTTTTCCTGTTCACTCAGTGTAAGTACTCTCTCCTTTTTAAATAAAAAAATTATATTTCAATCTCATTTTATTTTACAGAATTCATTACCTGATACAACAATGCCTACAACGCTTATTGAACATAATACAATAAGGCTTTTCACATTTTAAATGGTCTACTAGACATCCTTTCAATTAAATATGTTCGACAACTTCTTTTTAGAAGTAAGTAATTTACTAAACCCACTTTCCTCCCTCTTTTTATCTTTCTAGACTCCTTTACAAGTATTTTCCACATACCACGTATGTTTGTGTCTTTCTTTCAATTTAACACTTTCAAAATGTTATTTTATCAGTACAACTTTTAATACCAAAAAAGCTCCATTAAGGTTCGACATCTACCACTATTGTTTTCTCTTTTGCTATAGCCATCAGCACTAAATAAATTGTCTGTCTCCCGATGATGAACGTTTCTACATTCGAAACATGTAGCGACCCCTAGAGAATTTTTATTCTAATAAATTTTGTGGAGGAAGACTTCGTGTTTTTCTTTCCTTTTCATACTTTCAACTCCACTTTGAGTATGGACTATTTCTTCAAATTAAAATACTCTAAGTCAGGATCTCACAAATTTCTCGTCCTTTATTAAAAGGTAGGTTACATGTTTCGCTCCTATGAGAGCATCATCAGACCTTACAGTGAAAACAATTTAAAATAATCTAAAAACGATTAAAAACAATTAAAAATTTACACCTACATTGTATAAAGATAAATTTGTGAGACGCTGCCTTAGAGTATTTTGTTGTTTTTGTTAATCTATTAAAATTTGGTCGCGTGTGATGCAAAGTTTACTTGTTTTTGACCATGTATAAGGCAGTGGCGGCTCTTCCTTATGGTCATTTGGTCAATGACCTCCCTCTCTAATTCTTTTCTCATGTAACTTAATATTTATTAAGTTTAAATAAGGTTTAAAAGCTATCGAATCAGTCAAATCTCGTTTGTTTCGTAAACCATTACTATTACCTCTAAAATATCCCTCGTATTTTACCAAAGTTTATGATCACAGACACGCACTATAAATAACTGTACTTATCATACGTTCTTCGTATATTGGGTCCAGGCCACTTTTGACCACTTTTGTGTTTGCTTTCCCAGAGAAATTTAATGCGCAAGCGTGCAAGAGAGAAACAAACGCATGCTACTACTGAAAGGAAAGACAAAGATACGAGTCCTATAAAGGCTATAAGCCTCATCAAGTTTCGATGAGGTTCCGACAAACGTTGCAATTTTGCAGAAACGTGGGATGTTACGTTGCGGAGCAGTTCTTACCTTAGTTTATTTTCTAGGAAAATTTGTTGGCTTAAGTAGGTAAGGAGGGTTGTATAATGTATATTCAAATATTCATTGTCAGTTTGTCATTGTTTACATTTATTGGATTTTTAATTTACGTACGGGTGCCAGTCGGGTTTGATAATTTGTTGGTTTGTTATTATTTAACGAGTATTGTGTTAAATGGTTTATTGTTCCTTGTGTTACAAAATGTCAGTTGTAAAAAATATGAGCCAGGAACGATTATCTGCATTAGCGATGTTATCAGTCGAAAAATATTTTGTAAGTATTCCAAATTTTAATTAATCACTTTGCAGGAACTAAAGAGAGAAGAATTCACCTTAAGTTATTATTATTATTTGCTAGGTATATTATGTTGTCACTTTCCATGTAATGAACTGTTAAGTTAGTTTGGAATAAAGGCATTTTGAAAGTTAAGTTCAAATCTGTTTAAAATGTACGTATAGGTCGGTCCATATTTTATTTTTTGATTTTTTATCAGGTAAAATTATAGTGTTAACTTTTTTCACGCGAAGACAGAAATTAGTGTAAATACATCAAAACTACAATTTTAATAGGGCACTCAAAAAAATTTTTCGCCTTCGGCGATTTGGCCTGCGGCGCTATTAATATATCCTTACAAGGCTAAATGACCCCCCGCTTCAAATACCCACGAGCCGCCACTGGTATAAGGTAACTTCATAAAATAAGTATTTTTGAAAAAGTAGTGTGTGCCTGAAAGTAAAAAAATAAAAAATAAAGTAAAGGGGTTTTAAATTAAAACGTTGAAAATAGATAAACTTTGCGTTAAGTTAAACTAAAATTTATTTTCCACTTAATGAACACTTAACTGATGACACTGTGTTCTTTTTTGTCCTAATATTAAGGTTTCAGACACAAACAACATTTTTAAAAATACGTATTTTATGAAGTTACCTTATACAGGGTCAAAAACAAATAAACTATGCATCACATGCGACCAAATTTTAATAGCCCAATTTTGATTTTGTAGAAAAACACACATTTAATATGGCGCTACTTTAAAGAAAACGTATCTGAAATAAAGCATTGTCAAAACTAAGAAGATTTATGTAGGTTCCCACTAAGCAAAAAACATCTTTGGTACGTTTCATAACGATTTTTAAAAGTAACTTTTATAACGTTTTAGTTCAAACGTTCCTTTATCATCGTTTTTACATTTTCTACGAACGTATTTAATATTTACGTCTCTTTAACATAATCCCGTTACTGTACTTGATTCACTGAACAAATAAACATATCAAAACCGTATATTTTATGTACTCTTTTATTAACGTCAACATATTTCCATTAAAAGAACGCCCTTTTAATTGATACATATGATGTGGACTTTACTGGTGACACTGTATATTAAATAAATTATTATTATTAATAATCTGACATATTATAATGATTTTTTTAAGATATACCAGTAATATTGTAGAGACTAATCCTGATGCTGACAATGTAGATGTTCCGTCTTTTCTTGCGGATCAAGGTAAATATGCAGGGTGTTACCATTTCGGCGCTCACCGGTAAACTTTTTCCTTAAAAAAAAAGATAAACTTAAAAATAAATTATGTGTTGTTGCGTGCCGATATCCAACGTGACATGATTGAAATGGAACTCCTGGTAATCCTGGCGTTCGTCCCCAAAAATAGGTTGTCAGCCATTTACCCTATTCCGTTTTTCTTTACTGGTTGAAAAATAAAGGCGCATTATTTATAGGTAATATAAATAGCATAGATCCATCCTGGCCTACAAGTGCATCCAAGTGGTTATATAATGAACCTGAAGGGGCAAGGCAGCTTTTAAATTATGTTCAGGCAAAATACAACCCCCCTGCAATAATTGTGACAGAAAACGGATGGTCGGATAATGGAGAACTGGATGATCAAGGAAGAATATCATATTACAAGGTACTATATACGTATACACTTATAAGAACGTAAGGCAGTTGACCCCGTAGTATGATGACTTTCATACTCGTGTGAGACCAAAACATACATAAGTATATAAAAATTATTACGGCTAGATATCATTATTGGGAGGTCTAAGATCGGATTCGTGCAGATGTCGATGACACGGGATGAATGATATAAGATATAACATACCTTAATGATCAGAGGTCATGAGTAAGTTCCTTTCCCTTAATAACCCCCTCCCTGGTTTGAAATCACAGCGTATTTCACATCATTAACATTAAAATTGAATAAACTATAGGTCCTATATTATTTGTTTTATACATCAACGACATGCCTATAGTTTTAAAAATGTGTAAGATACAAATAATGTTTGCTGATGACACCTTAATTTACATTAATGTTTTAAATATTTTTGATGGTCTAAAAGCCTGTTTACATCAGGTGCAATCGCTGCATGCAGTTTATAGCGAGGCAATTAATTGCATTGCATGACCGTTTACATCGCGTTTACATTATGAAGCAATTAATTTCAAGCAAGTATCTTGACAACAAATATTACCAATCCAAATATCAGCTGATTAAATAAGAGGTTATGTGTTTTGTTGATTTTCCTGTAGTTTATGTAATTTTTTGTTGTGATTTTTGTTAATTAGAACATATTGTACTTTCAAAAATATATTATCATAAAGAAAATCACAAAAACCTACACCCAAACGCTTCAAAAACAAACAAATACTTTTGTAGAGGTTGTTTACATTTGTTATCAGGTTGGTAATGAAAATAATACTAGAAGAATCACTAAAATTGCATGCTATTTGCAATCAAATTAGAACATTTCCTAATTTCGTGCGATGCAAATAAAATTGCATCAGCTGATCAGAAAATCACCAAAGCGCATGCCTTAAGGCAATTTTTTATTGCAATTGCATTGACTGCACCTAATGTAAACAGGCTTTAATAACTTTAAATTCTGTGATAAATATATGGTCATTGGTAATAACTTAAATTCTCAAATTATAAATGTTGTAATTGATGGTAAAAAATTGGAATTAGTTAACAGTCTTAAATATTTGGGGATAATTATTGCCTTAAAATTAAAATTTTTAAATTATTTTGAAAGTATCATATCGAAGATTGCAGGAAAAGTAGGTTGTTTTAAAATAATTTTAATTTAAGTTTGTTTTCTAAAAAAACCATATTTAATACTATTATATTACCACATTTTCTTTATTGTTCTTTTATTTTATATTGTGCTAGTAAGGAAATATTTGATAAATTACAAATTTTACAAAATAAGTCAATGCGGATTATTTTAAATTGTGACAAATATACAAAAACAAATTTTATGTTAAAAAAATTAGCTTGGTTGAATGTCAGATATTTAATTTTTTATTTAGTATGTATCTTTTCTTTATACATAAAATTAAAAATAGTGTATGTTTAAAAATTTTTGTTTTTTTAAATCATGATCATTATAATTATAAAACAAGAACTAATAAAAATTTTTATGTGGTTAGAGTATCTAAAACATTAGCTTATAAGTATATTTTTTATAAAGGTTGGATAGAATATAATAATTTGGAAAATCCTAATAAATCTCAAATATCATTAAAACTATTTAAAAAACTTTAAAATTACATTTAATTAAAAAGCAAAATGATACGTAATATTTGATACAAATTGCAAAATGTTTAAAAACTGTTCTGTCTAGTTTTGTTAACAGAAGGTTTTCGGTTTAAAATTTAAAAATAAATCTATAAAAATCTGTTAACAAAATGTATTAAAAAATATTTAATTGTAGCTTTTTGCTAAATAAAACATAGTACTACTACTACTACTACTAGAGGATCTGGGTTCGAATCCCAGCGGAGGTGTAAAACCTTTTTCAATTTTGAAAACTTTGTGTGCTTGCGATTACCATTTTTCAGTTACATGAAAAATATTTTTGAGTTTAAAACTTTAACCCAACTCTAGAACCTTAAATCGTGAGATTGTAAGGCTTTATATTTGAGAATAGAATGTTTTTACATTTTTATTTTATTAATCTGCCGTTTTAATTGAAGGACATATTTGACATAATTATTGTTTTAGTTTTTAAGATTTCTTGTGTTTTCAAAACAAAGCATGAACCTTTCTAAATTATAAAAAATTAGATTGTCATATTTTTCTTAAAATATGAGTATTATCAATATATTTCAGGTGACATATCATCATAAAAAATCACAGAAAGAACAGACTCTTTGACTGTAAGAACATCCTTTCTTCCACTGAAACCAATGTCTATATATAATTTCATAATCGATATAAATTTATATTATATCACTGAAATAATTAAAATAATTTTTTAAAAGAAAATATTTTTAGGGCTACCTAGGAAGTATTTTGGACGCCATATTAGAAGATGGAATCAATGTTAGTGGTTACACCCTTTGGAGTATAATGGACAATTTCGAGTGGGCGGAGGGATACACGTAAGTGATGTTTCAAATCTGATACAATAACTACTTATAGAGTTAGTCCTGAATATTAACGGAGAGGATGCCTTTAAAGTATACCAGGAGGTATAAAATATAAATGTGACTAAATTCAACGCTAGATGTCGCCAACCGGTTTGATCTCGGTTGATTATTGTTTTAACTGTGTTTTGGTAGTACCTACACCTTTATTTCTTTAGATCTTAACCTTACTGATGAGCCAACATTTTTTTCTGTCTTAACTTTTCAAATGCCTTTATTCCAAAGCAACTTTTACAGTTCATTACATGGAAAGTGTCAACAAAAAATAGAAAATAAACCATTAAAAAAAAACAATGAAAAAATGGAAGTTAATCCAATTTAATTCATTAATAAAATCAATTAAAAAAAATAGTATAAATAATTTCATTTAGTAAATACTTATCTTTTGAAGAAGTAGTCCATACTCAAATTGGAGTTAAATTATATAGAAAAAAAGACAATTGTGGAGAAAGACTTCGTGCTTTTCTTTTTTTCTAAATACTTATCTCTTTAATTGTTTATTAAAAGTTGCCAATTTTTTAATTTTTCTGATATTTTTTGGAAGATTGTTATATTTTATTATTCCGTCATATAAAAGCGATTTTTTTCCGAAATTACTTTTTACTGGTATAGTTTGATAATTTATACAACGTCTGGTGTTATGATCATGTAATGTCTTATTCCTCTGAAGTGTTATGTTTGATTTTTTCTTTTAAAATAATAGAGTGAGTTAGAATACACATTTTTAACTTATAAATATTTTGAACGTGTAAATACCCTTTCGGTCTACATATTATATAGATTAACAGTTGGTTCTAAATGTGGCAATTTGTGTATGTATTTAATAACTTTATTTTGCAATTTTTGTAATGGTTTTAAGTTTGATAAACAAGCAGGTCCCCATACAGAAGCTTAGTATTGTAATTTTGAATATATTAATGAAAAATATATATTTTTTAGTAAATCTCTGTACAAAACAGATACCAAAGGAGATATCGAGTTGATAATATACTGGATATGGTCTTTACAATTTAAATTTTCTTCTAAAAGTAACCCAAAAATTTTTGGAGTTTTTGAATATTGAATATTTTCGTTATTAAAAGTTAAGGGGTTAATGAAAGTATTTTAATTTTAGTTACAAACATAAAAAAAGATTTTATAAAATTTACCGTAAGTTTATTTGATTGAAGCCCAGAAAGAATTATATCATTATTATTATCAAAATAGATTTCTTCCAACGTTTTAGCAGAACAAATAATTGTTGTATCATCTGCAAATAACTTTATATTGCCCTTTAAGTTCAATTTAGAAACGGAATTAATGTAAATTAAGAATAATAATGAACCTAATATTGATCCTTGTGGAACTCTACATATTATTTCTTTTCCCCAATTTGAACAAACTGTTTACGATAGCTTAAATAACTTTAAAGTAGTTTGTGTATATTTCCCCTTATCCCAATACTGTATAATGTTCTTAATAAAATATCACGATTTACGGTGTCAAAAGCCTTACACAGATCTAAGGATAGTAAACAGCAATTTTTTACTGCTGTCGACATTAACTTGAATATTTGTTATAAATGATATATATCCTACAGCTATTTCTGTATCCTTAGATCTGCGAAAACCATACTGGTTAGCAAAGTAAATTTTGTTTTTAATTAAAGTCTCAATAATAACGTCTGCACCTCTAAACAGCAGTTAACGAGAAAAATTTTTTTTGGAAATCACACAATAAGAGAATGTTTTTTAGTGCTTGTATAACGAATATTTTTATTTATGCGGTGCACGATTTGTTATAATATAGGTATAAAATAAAGTTTTATTTTATTTTTGATAAAAAAAAACCACCAAGTCGATAATAATTTCGTATTTTAGCCCACAGGTTGTCGTCCAACGTCTGTGATACTATTTCTAGTGTATATTAATATTAAATAACAACATAGCAATAAATTGCGTTTACCTTACTAAACAGCCACTCTGTATTATGGAAATTTAGAACAAACCTATTTCTTACTTTATGGTTTTAAGTCTATTTTCTTGGATTTCAGGCAAAAATTTGGACTTGTCCAGGTAGACTTCAACAGTCCGAACAGGACCAGAACATATAAGAATTCTGCTGAGTGGTACAAGAGAGTCGTTGCTGCTAGAGAAATAGTGGACTGACTTTAAAATTTAAAAAAAAATATTTCCAGTAAAAAAAGTCGATATAAAAATAAATTTTTAGTTTTATTTCCAAAATTTTTATACCGGTGCGTCGCAATGTAGATCGAGGTAAGGCAAATTTACGGACTTTGATTATTTTTCAAATGTATAATTTTATTTGACCAATATTATATTTTTATATTGTAAACATATTGTCCTTTTTAGAAAACAGGTTTTATAATAACACATTCTCGTGATTTTTTAAATTGTCATACACTAAAAATACTTTTTTATGCATTTGTAAAATCGACATTGGAGTACGCTTCGGTTGTATGGTCTCCATATTATAAAGTGCACCTTAATCGCATTAAAAGGGTCCAACGACGTTTTCTAAAATATCTAAGTTTTAAAATTGATGGTCAGTATCCTGAAATCGGTATTCTAGAAGAAGCTCTGTTGCAAAGGCACTCGTTTTGCTCCTTAGAAGATCGAAGTACAGTTTATCTACTTAAATTTCTTCATGATATCTTGCATAATAGCGTTGAATGCAGTGATATATTAGAAAACCTGCAATTCCTCGTCCCTAGAACACGTCATTTCCACACTTTTTATGTACCAACCGCGCGTACCAATATCTGTAAATACTCCCCTATTTATCGATTGTGCAACACATCTGCACCAAAATAGATTTGACATTTTTAGCTGTGGTTTATCCAGTATAAACGTGTTATAGTGTCTTTTCAGGCATAATTATTCCGTTTCAATATCATAATTTAAGTATAAATTTATTGTTATCACAAAATTTTTGAATTATTTTTATAATATTACCTACCTATTTTATTTTAAATGGTCTATATACCCATTTGTTAATTGTTTCTTTGTAACTGTAAAATGGTGCAAAATAAATAAAATAAAATAAAAATAAAAAAACACCATACTATGGTTTTGGCTATCTACACAGTGGAAAAAAATATAGCGTTTTTAAGGTAAAGTCTATATTGGTTGAAGATGACAAAATATTCACTACTCTTCGATTGTTCAAAAAAATGTATTTCTACCAAACTAACAATTTACAATTTTTAAAATTTCATACCTATACTGATTTTCAAAAACAAAATGTTTCATCCTATCATACCTTTAACCCTAAATAAACTACTTATTTCTGACTTGTATTTTACTTGTTCACATGCATGCATCCGTCTTTTTATGTAGATCATGCCTAAGAGAAATCATAACCTTTACCACCGGCAACTCTAACTGATTTGATTAATTTACGACGTACCGCAAATATAGAGAATATGACGTAACGGTCAGCGGTCATTGCATACAATTTACTTGCAATGTCTGCTCTAAAAGTTTGACAATGAGGAGAAAAGGAAATGGCACATATAATAATTTAATATTTATCAGGGTTGAGGTTGTTTAGAATGTTCACAAATGTGGCTTAATTTCAAAAACAAGGTAAAACTAAAAATTCAACTGCTGAAAACGTAAATATACTGATCGCTAAAAATACGAGCTAACCATTATTAGCCGCTCTCAACTAGTCATTGAATTATTAAAGAATAACTGGAAGCAATAACTGCGGAATTGCATATCGTATATTACGCTGGTTCACCGAGACCCTGTCCGGTGGCAGTTGTTAATTGAATAATTTTATACATATTTAAATATTTTTATTTTTTTATTGAATATTAACATTTAAAGTACAGTTGACGACAGATAATTTCGAACACTAAACTGTGACACTGTAAATGCAACTTTTTTACCTTTATTACCTTTGTAACGTGTTAATTGTTATCATGATATCTGTCACAGTATTGTCATTATCTTATTTGATTTAAAAATGCCTCATTTAAGTATTATTGAAAAAGCAAGAATAATATGTTTAGTAGAAATAGAGTGCTCTTATGGAAAAATAGCTGATCATGTTAGAGTACCTAGAAGAACTGTGCAAGAAATTGTAAAAAAATGGCGCTATCATCAAACACTTGAAAGGTCTGTTGGGTCTGGTTTAAATAATAGAAAATAATCAAATGGAAGGATTCGAGTATATAGACCACCAAATTCCTGTTATGATGAGAAGTATACTCAAAAAAAGCATACCAGTGGACGTTTCTCCGTTAATGTGTGGGCATGGATAAGTGTTTACGGTGCAGGTGTATGCTGGAATATTGGTGGAACACTAAACAGTAATATATATCTTTAGATTTTGGAAAATATTTTTCTTGCTTCTGCTGCGATAGTTTTTGAAGGAAATAACTTTATATTTCAGCAGGATAACTGCCCTGTGCATACTGCAAGAAATATAGGAAACTAGTTTAGACAAAACAACGTAACATGTCTGATTTGGTGCTCAAGAAGTCCTGATTTAAATACAATTGAAAATGTTTGGGGATTGATGTTAAAAAAATGTACAAAATAAATTTTAAACCACAGAATGAAATACAGTTATTTGATAAAATAGAAGAAATTTGGGAAGGGCTAACTCCGGATTACACCAGAAGTATTATTTTGTCAATGCCAAGAAGATTACGATTAGTGTTAGAATCCAATGGCGCAGCAATTAAATATTAGTATTTTGTTTGTTAATAAATTTGCCCTTTTTGGCTTTATACTTTTGTAGTTTTCCTGATATTATTTTATAATTTTCTTATTTCGCGGCTGTAATTTAAACACAAAAATATTTAGAAATAACCATTATTACTTATGGTAAAAAATCGTACATACAATAATTTACAGCTATGTATATAGCTGGTGTTCTATCCAGGTATAAGCAGCAAGGTGAGAAACCCGTTTTACCCAATTTTGTTGTAATAATTGAGTTATGTATGGGTGGAGTGTACGAGTTTTATATTTTTATTGACTTACCTTGTATTTTAATTATAGTCTATTTCAGAAAGGTGTAGAGTAATAAAAGCTCTTTAGGTATGGAAAGGGACTACAGAGTGACCCAACGAATATTTAAGCCACTTTCATAAGTTGGCATTGATTTCATTGCAAAATTCTTTTTTTTTCATAAAGTGCAGGTAGTTCCACCCCGGTTAGGGTCAATTTATGGGTTTTGCCTATTGTTGTCCATTGACAAACACTGAAAATGGTGTGACAAAGGCGTGCGGGTAGGATATTCGTAAAAAGGAAATAATTTTATTTTTACAGAATAAAAATAAGGCATTATGTACATAGTATTAGCTACACTTCTTTTTTATTAAACATTATAAAAAAATACAAAATACAAAATACAAAAAATACATTATACAGAAATTAAATTATAAAAAATCATAATATTCTTCGTCTTCTGAGGAACTGTCATCTCCTCTTGACGTTATAATTAACAGGTCGACGCGACGGTCCGCTCGATCAGGTGGTCAAGATCCCACATTTTCTCCTCTTCTTTAATGACATGATGGACTGTTTTTCGCCAGTTCTCTGGTGTCACTTCCTTAAATGGCTTGCTCAAATAGTAGCTTATTCATTTTGAATGTCATGTTGTGTCTTGCTACAAATCCTTTTACTTGCGCCCATATAATTTAGTTCGCAATGATATGGCGGTATGCGCAGCACAGTTACAATATGTTTTTCTGCTATATCTTCCAAGGCATATTTCATAAAACGATGTTTGTGTAAATTTGCTATAGCTAACAGTTCCTTCTTTATCAAATTATCTTCAAACTCAATACTTTTGATGGTTAACCAGTCGATAATTTGTTGTTTTCTCCAAAATGAAGTTGGAGTCCTCTCTGTGCGTCGTGAATGATAGGTTGCGTTATCCATAACTACTACTGAATCAGCTGGAAGATATGTTATCATTTCTTTTACTGGTCTGCCTGGACTTTTCTTGCGAGGTTCTACTTGACCTGCTGTCTTTCTCTCCCGCAATAATTTAAAAATGGTGGACTTTCCAACTCCAGTTATTCGGAAACATCGGAGTTTATTGTACAGTAAAAGTTGGGTAATCGTATTTTATGCAATCATGTACATTTAGAATAATAACTTTTTCACTTTCTGATAGTGGAGAATTATTGGAACATCTTTTTCTTGGTGTGAATGTCGCCATTTGATTACTAATCTTATAATACTGTGAACACTATATACGACTTAACAGCAAATACTGATGCGTTAAAACTAAACAAATATACTTATTAAGGTCATACACACACACGATATATGAAGTTTATTCCAAATTACCACCTATTTATATGATCAGCCAATGAGGCCAAGCCAAACTCGTTACCTGTTAAATGGTACCTTTTAAACGCAAAACGTAACTTTATAATCTACTAATTAACTAATCCCTACACAATATTTCGATTTTGACACTTCAGGCCAGAAAATATACCTTTTCTAATCCTCTTACGCAATTACTTGAAATTTTAATTTTACAAACAATACTATTTTTTCTCTGACATTTTTGGTTAGTTATCATAAATAATTTAATGCACAAAGTTTGCCTGCGCCTATGGCCGACACCACAATTGGACGGAATTTCCCATTTAACAATTACATTTTTTAGATGTAATTAGTAGAAAATCCCTCATAAACAAATGTTTTTGGGATTTTCATTGGAATAAATAAATAAATAAAATAAATAATTAAGTAACTTTAAAAAGTGCACCTTTATTTGACGTATTTAAAAAAAATGGTCCCCTGCCTCGCTGAACTGCATCTCAGTCCTGGCATTGAATACCTATCAAACTATATAAGAATGACGGATGTCCGAGAAAAGTTGACAACCCAGTTTTAGACGTCTTGGAGGTGGTTTGGCCGCCATTATGGAGTTGATCGTAACTGTAACCTTAAATCTGTCGTTATAATGCAGCGCCTCGGCAACAGATGTCTCAAATTCACTGATGTGGCGTCGTGGTGTTGCCGCATATCGTATTTTATTAAGCATTTTTAACAGACAATAAAATAGGAGGTTCCCAATTCCAGTCGAATGAATGTTTTTGATAATAATATGTACGCTGATTACTCCGGGGTAATTGGACCGATTTTCACAATGATTTTACCGTTTCATTGGGTGTTAAATGTTAAACAAATAAAAGTAGATAAAAAGCGACAGCAAGTATAACTAAAATAGGTTTTATTTCGTCGAAAAATAGCAAAATACGTAATACACTAATACAAACAAACTGAATGTTTCTTAAGTAAGAAAGTAAAACCTACTTATTTTAACCATTTTTGTAATAATTGCAAATTAAAACCAAGTTATACAAACAAACCGCACATCATTCATATTTTACCCAAGCATATACGTTGTAGCCTAGGTAGATATTGAATAGTGAGAGTAATTTTGTTAGAAATAGAATTCATATCGGTCAATATATATGTTTTCATGTAATTAACGTTGGGACGTCAAAAGGTTGAAAATATTATAAGCTACAAAGCAATTAAAAATAGGGACATTTTTAAGTCTAGACTATACTATAGGTAGGAAAATAAATGTAAGCAACTTAAATATAGGATAGGTGTAGGTACTTATGTGAAATCAAGTTTTACGATAAGCTATAAAAATAAATTTAAAAAACTCATGCAGCAAGTCAAACAGACAGGCGGCAACAATGTTTTAATTTAGCAGTGAAAAGGCTAGTCGCTATCTTGTTGGTAAACTTATTGTGCCATCTATGAATTTAACGTAGCAGATTTAGGAAATCGGCTCATATGGCCTTCTTATAGTTTGATATTCAATGGTACTGGCCAGCATTTGATTAAAACGGTCGAATAAACCTTAATTGTTTACCTTAATTCCTTGACAATCTGTCAAAAAATCGAAAGTTTCCCGACAGATCATCAAAATTTTCAAGTAATGACGTTTTTCGCAAAAAATCTACAAAAATGTACACAATCACTGAAACATTTTCCAACTACTCTACAAGGCCGCAAAAACGGAATACCTAACGTGGAAATAATGGCAAAGAACATATCTTATATGGGAGTGCATCCCGAGAAATTAAGACAGGACCTAAAACAAAGGGACGCCCATTGGTTCTGCAGATATTTTGATTCGCAAGACTATAAGCAACAAATGACTGATTTTTATAACAAAAAGAGGGTATTTTTCTATGACGATGACGACTATCAGGAGGTAAGTAATCAATAAAATTAATTGTTTAAAAATAGATGTTTTACGATCGAAAATAGAATTTTTTTTACAGTTACAGGGGTCCGGTAAAGAATAGTTATGACGGAATTTAACAATTTTGGGGATTTTACTAGTAAGAGCATGTTTAATAGAACAGTTTAAAAGAAAAAAGTCGTTGGATGAACCACTATTTTCGTCAAAAAAAATTCTAAAATTATTAAAAATTGCGGAATATGCAGTATTTTTAGAAAAATAATTTATTAAAAAACGTATAGTGGTTCTAACCCAATTTTGTTCTTTTAAATCGACATGTTTGCTGTCATAGACAAGGTACGTTTGCAATGTTGCCACGTCTACGAAAATATGTGAGAATAGAAAGAAATTGTTAATTGATTTTGGTAATGGCATCATACATTAGCAACTATTATAAACATCCTTGGGCTACGCAATAGAACGCCGGCTACGCGACGGCCGCTACCGCGGCCTAAGTTGCAACTTTATGTGATAAATGGCATAAAGTTTATTTCCATTTTCTACTACACTCGAAAATATCAGCAAATAACTTGGCAACATGGGTAAAGAAAATAAAATAGCATCAGATATCGGCGAATCCGTCGTGCTGAATTATGTGGTTACATTTTTTTTATTTTGTATATTTTTTATGGAAAAATTGCTTCATCCAAAAAATTTTTTGTCTCTATGAGCTTGTAAATATATAATATTTCTATATATAGTTTTCCGAAATTGTTAACTTCCGTCATACCTTATGTTTACTATAACACAGTATGACAACCATCAGCCATAACTAAACCCGTATAATGGCATTTCGCGGTCCGATATCAAAAATATATACAGTGTTTTTTTTTTATTAATAGCTTTATTCAAAATTTGACTTTGGCATCAAGTTCTGCTTCGATCGAGATGAAAATTAAGCAAAAAAGTAGTAGTCACGTGATTCGCATTATCTGTCAAATTTTAATTTTTTCCAAAAAATAATTTAAAAGTGGGGTTATTTCTAAAAATATCGAAAAAAGTTATTAGAAAAAGTTTTCTTAAATGCAGTTAAATGTTACTCAATAAAATAATAAACTTGAAAAAATAACGCGAAATAGGTTATAGGTTGGCAATAAATTGAACGATGTTGAGAATTCCACCTTAAGTGAGCTTATTTGTTCTTGAGTTAACCTATCTGTTTCAGCAAAAGCTGAATTATTATCCAAGAAGATTCAGATAGTTCTAAAAGAAGTAAAACAAATTAAGACCTTTACCAAAGTGAAAATGGGGTTATAGAAATAAATTATTAAACTGTATTTTTTCAATAGAATAAAATAGTCGTTTTAAATGTATTTTTATTGTCGGCATTTAGATATAATAATAATTATATTATATGCTATATGCAGACTGTCCGCGGATAGGGTTTACAATAGCACAAATGAATGAAAAATTTAATTTTTCGGGAAAAAGTCATTCAACATAAAAATTTTGCTTGTCAAAAAAATGCAATTCACGAAGAGAAAATTTTGATTTTTAATACAGTATTCGCAAAAACTTCAAAAACATGATTTTTCTCCTAGAGTAAACTTCCTTTATTTTATATATTTTATAGTAAAACATAGCTTTTTAATGTTTCATTAGGTAGTATTTATTATAGAATTGCTCTACATATGTTTCGCCTTTCTAGGGCTTTTTCAAGATTACTTATACTAAAGTTAAATAATTCTAAATTTACAAATTTATATTTTCCTACCACTATTGTAAAATATCGAAAAGAATAATTTATGTTACCTGGGAGCTATTCTTTGTTTATTGGGGCCTATCTAAAATTGGGGTATTTTGAAACATTTGTTGTTCATTAGTGGTCAGGGTTTTATCATTATGTAAGGATTTCTTTATTTCTAATTGCTCTAAAAGGTACAATATTTTACCTTTATTTTCAGCATGGATCAATTGTAAACTTTTTGGGTCTATAAAATGGTTGTTCCCTATTTGCAATGGGTGGACATCCCTGTGCATTTATCATTTTTTATAATTGATGTTCTATGTTCTTTAAGTCGTGCAGTGGCGGATTTACAAATTTGCCGCTAGTAGGCTATTCAATTTTGGCCGCCCCTATACCAGTGACGGCTCGTCAGGTGTGAAACAGGTGAAGTGTTGGGGAAAGAAAAAGCCCGCTGCAGGCGAAATGCGCGGCAGGCGAAATTTTTTTAAGACCACGCCCAAATTTGGTCAATAATGTTTAGTAAATATTTGAAAAATTTATGATTACCTACTTATTTTATTGAAAATGAAATTTCTTTCTGCAAAGCCAGTAAAGTTCCAACTACCTTTTTTTATCCCCATTATCAGACACGGCCAACAATAAAGTTTATTTAAAAAAATACTACCCGTCGACCATGAATAAAGATTGTACCATTTATTTCTGTAAGATAAAAAAAATTTTTGGGCCAAATTTGCCGCCCCCTAAAATCTGCCGCCCTAGGCTCCAGCCTACTCAGCCTAGTGGTAAATCCAGCACTGAAGTCGTGTTTTAATGCTCCTACCACTTTGACCTATATAAACTGCATCACAATCACTACAATCAGAACAATTAATTTTATAGACCCCGGAACTATCTAATTTGTCTATTTTATCCTTATTATTAAGAAGCATTCTACCTAAGTTTTGTTTATTTACACATATTGTCTTACAGCTTAAATTATTTAATCTCTTAGTAATTCTATTAGAAAATTTAGATGTGTAATTTAAGAATTTGAAACGGTCATTTTTTGGCGCACTAACGCCATAAAATTCCCGTTTTAACAATTTCCTTCTTTTCTTTTTTAATAGATTGTCAATTAGACTGTCTTTGTAACCGTTGTTTTTTGCTATTTGTTTAATAGTACCTACTGAGTTCTTTGTCGAAGTTCTTTATTTAATGGAAATGTGACTAACCTCTGAATGAGACTGTGGAACGGAGTTAATTTAGTTTGCCAAGATTGTTTAGAATTGAAATGAATAACCGTGTCAGTGGTGGTTGGTTTTCTATAAATATCAAATTCCAATTTGTTTTCGATCTTTTTAATTTCGATGACCAGAAAGTTAATCTCATTTTCAACACCTTTTTCCATGGTAAATTTGGAGGTTGATATTTATAGAATTTAGGAATTGAAGAAATTGCTCTAAATTTCTGTCCGTGTACCAGTCCAAATGCAAAAAACATCGTCTACGTATCTTTTCCAGTAAAATATTTTTATTATTAGAGTTAAATATTATTTTCTCAAAATTAGCCATAAATATTTCTGACAACAAAGGAGAAATTGGGGAACCCATGGGAAGTCCGTCTTTCTGTTGATATATTGAATTATTAAATTGAAAGTAATTTTGTTCAATGCAGACTTTTAAAGAATTTTTTATTTCAGTCAGATACACACCATGCACTCATTATGAAAATACAGTCTAATAAAATGTTATATTAATATTTTCATTGAGCAACAAAATTTCCATTTACCTCTAAAAAATAAAAAAAACTAAAAAAATCGAAGCATTATTAATCTCGGATTTAAATTACAAACGTTATTTTAAATAAGGTTTTCGAATTGGCATTTTGGTCAAAAATAAAAAATAAAGGTATATTTATGTAGTTTACTCGTGGAGAAAAATCATGTTTTTGAAGTTTTTGCTACCCTGTATAAAAAAACAATATTTTCTCTTCGTGAATGGCATTTTTTTTTAAAAGCAAAACTTTTTATCAAGAATGACTTTTTCCCGAAAAATGAAATTTTTCATTTGTGCTATTGTAAACCCTATATCCGCGGACAGTCTGTATAGGGTGAATCTTATATCAGAAATAAATAAGGTAATAAAGAATCTATCCGACATTAACCCAACATGTATTGTGATAGCTCACGGAAAATATAGACCATAATTTGCTTTTGAATTTGTGTTGCCTGAAAATTAAGAAAATGTAGTTTCTTAAATACATTTTTTATTGTAAACATTGTTAGAAAGTAGGGTAGAGAGGGGGAATGGCGGCCCTGGAGGGAATACCGGCCATCGCGTTTCTCATATTCAGTAAACGTTTTTATGTTTTACACAAGTGGCGCCATCTCGTTTAATGTTGTGGAATCCGTACTTCAAATGCGATCTACCTGTTACATGTCGGCAGAAGTTTCCAGCAAAAGTTGTGAATTGTGCTCCTGTATTATAGCAAATCTACATTTTAAAAGGTATGTATTTATATCATAAACGTATTTTAAGTATATTCAAAATAAACCAACAATTAACATAGGATACTCATACTTTAGTGTAAATTGTAATATTGCAACCCATAACCTAATTTTTTTTCTAAGGAAATAAATGTCTTGCAGTGCTTATGGGGGCAATAGCGGACAAGGCGTATCGGACAATGGCGGCCGGCCGCTATTACCTCCAATCGAATAAGTGATAATAAGAATGCTTTTGTTTAATTTTCAGATGCCCCGTAAATATATTAGGAAAACGAATAAGGCGTCCTGGACTACTGAAGATTTAAATTCAGCATTGGATGCAATAAATAATGGTGTTGCATTGAGGGAAGTATCCAGGCGTTTCAACATTCCTCGAAGTACTTTGCAAGATCGTCGTAGAAACGGAAAAAAGTCCGGCCCATCTCTAGGCAGAAATTCAGTATTCTCTCCCGAAGAAGAAAACGAGTTGGCGGCGCAAATTATTAAACTATCAAAAGTATTTTTTGGGGTAACACCAAGTCAAGTAAAACAGTGTGCTTACGTCTATGCACACCAAAATAATTTAAAAAATCCTTTTCAAATAAATAATGAAGCTGCAGGAAGGGATTGGCTTCAAGGTTTTCTGCGTAGAAATCCAGGAATGTCGTTAAGGAAACCAGAAGCTACCAGTATAAATCGAATAACTGCTTTCAACAAAGAAGAAGTTTCCTTATTTTATCAAAATCTTGAAAGTTTAATGGAACAATTTAAGTTTTCGGAAGCCAGAATCTTCAATGCAGATGAGACTGGCATCACGACGGTCCAAAGGCCTAATAAAATTTATGCTGAGAAGGGCCAAAAGAGAGTGGGATCCGTAACGAGTTGGGAGAGAGGTAAAACAACAACGGCAATGTGCGCTTTTAGTGCTTCAGGTATTTATGTACCTCCAATGTTTATATTTGCACGTAAAAGAATGGCACCACAACTAAAAAAAAATGGCCCTCCTGGTGCAATATATATGTGTTCTGATAATGGATGGATTAACGAAAATTTATTTATTGAATGGCTACAACATTTTAGAAATTTTGTTAAGCCCTCTGTAGAAGATCCCGTGCTACTAGTTTTAGATAATCACGTAAGCCACTGCACGCTAAAAGCGTACAATTTTTGCAAAGAGAACTTTATAATACTTCTTACGATTCCTCCCCATACTTCCCATCGCACACAGCCACTGGATGTATCTTTTTATGCTGCACTTAAAGCTGCCTATAATTCTGAATGTGACAAATATTTGCGTAGTCATCCTGGTGAAAAAATAACCCCAAATGAGATTGCAGAACTTTTCAATCAAGCTTTTGGTCGAGTTGCGACCCCAGAAAAAGCTATAAATGGTTTTAAAGCCACTGGTATATTTCCAATGAATAAAGATATTTTTTCAGAAGATGACTTCATGGCTGCTGAAAACTTAAGTTTTGATAGGCACGGAACTCCAGAAGCCTTAAATGATAGGCACGGAACTCCAGAAGCCTTAAATACTATTGTCCAATTAAATCAAAAGGCCAAAATACCCTTCAGAGAAATTATCCCTATTCCTAGTACTTCAAAATCTGAGGGACAACAAAGAAACCATAATCGACAACAGCACTCCCAAATATTTACAATAACCCCCATGAAAGAGATTTTAGAAGAAAGAGAGAAGAAAAAACTTGATAGGCTCGAACCGAAAAGAAAAAGAGTAGAAAAGGTAAAGAAAAGTGTTTTTGGAAATCCTGAACCGAGTCCTGAAGTATCTAATGAAAATAAAGAAGACTTGAACAAAAAATTGAAAATAATTAACGTTAGAGAGAAGTCCAAACGAATTAAAACGGATATCAAATATAAAAAGCAGGAAGATTCTTCTGAAAGCGAATCTGGCGATTCGGGCGATGACAAGGAAGTTAACAATGACATATGTATAATTTGTGGAGAATTCGGTAAAAACAATGAGGTTTGGATAAGGTGTGTAGAGTGCGGCGATTGGGCACACAAAGCTTGCTCTGACAATGACAAGAAATCATTTGTATGTGATTTTTGCAAATAGTTTGGAGGTAATACCGGCCCTGGCCGGAATTACCCCACGAGTGTGGGTAATACCGGCCATTACATATATATGTTATTTTAAATATAAGTTAAGTTTGATTTTGTTTTTATTTAAATAAATGCGTGTATATCTTACTTAAATAATTTGTTTTCAATTTGATACAGTTTTCAAACCTTTACAGTAAAAAATGCGCTTACAATTACAGAAATTGCTTACAGGGCCGCCATTCCCCCCCTCTACCCTAAGACTAAAAAGGTAGTGTGGCATACCGGACAAACGTGCAACTCTATTTTGTTTTAGAGTACACAGGGTAGCCAAAAAATTAACTCCCTGGAGCGAGTAGACAAAGAAAGACTCCAATGAAACTCCACAGAATACGGTACCACGCAGTCGATTCTGTATGACCAGTAAAACTGCCTTTTGTATTGGATTCGATTCTACTAGATGGCGTTACTATGTATTCATGGCCGCTGATGGACTTTTACACGGCGGCTTTGAATGCGTAGTGCAGGTTTCTGTGCATTTGCATTGACTTATGGCTTCCCCGCTTCCCAGAGTCCAAATAAGAAAATAAGGACGAAACTGCCTTCGTTGTCTACCCGTCCCCAAGTGATTCCATTGTTTTAGCTTCCCGGTGTATTACTAATATAAAATATAGTTACACCAGTATTCATATGCCACCACATTTAGGTAGGATGTTTACTTCGAGGTTTACTTGGTATTTGGTCTCTAAGGTTTTCTTGGTTTATAAAAGAAAAATATATTTTCATTCTTGACGATATGGTGAATACTAATTTATTAAATAAATTTTGTAGTGGCTATATTTATAAACTCAGAACTCAGAAACTCTCGGTTTTTCAGGGAAACATATAGAACCGAAAATTATTTCACGGTATAACCTACTAGGCTTGCTATCCTTCAGGTGTTGTATTTACGTATTTTTAATAACAACCGAGCTATATACAGTGTGTATCAGCCAAATGGAATAAATTCGATAATAAATACATGGCGGCGTCTCCGAAACAACGCGCGGATACGTCGATTCCCAAGTAGCATTTTTAGACACATTACGGTAAATGTGTCTAAACTATTGTTTCTGTTTCCGACACAAATTGGCAATTGTTGCAACATGTATGGAAATATTTTCGCAAGCACGTGTTTCCAAGCGGTTGGTACGGGCTGTGACTTTCGCTGTTTTGACGCAAAATCGAAACTTTTATCGAAAATGTTTCGAAAATTTTTCAGAAATGTTTGGAACATGTTTCCATAAATGTGTCGAGTGAGAGTTCATTTTACAAAGAGGGCGCTGAGTGTTGGAATTGTAAATTGTCAAAATGGAAACATTATTGAAACAAATAATTAGATATATACTATCTATCTCTCTGCAGGTTGTAAAATAAAAGAAAGTAAACAATATGATGACAGCATAATTTCGCCATAATGAATTTGTCACCAGAGTATTTTCTATAAGTGATACATTTTTTTCGTTGCAGAGGAGATCCAAAAATCGTTGACGAAATAAATTTTATCGTGCAATTTAGTAATTTAGCTTTATATTCTTAAGACGCTCCCGATATATTGACATTTACACACAAAATAAATACTTTGTCAAAAAATAAAATCTTAAATATTTTTAAAATTTTACTTAATTCTTCTTTCAATTGATTAAGCTAGCAAAATGGAACTAATGTAACCACTTTTTTACATTTCAAATGACGCAGGAAGTTAATTAAAGTCCATTTTAATAATATAAAAATGAATTTGTCAAAATGGCCGCCAGAAAGCGAGACCTATTTTGGTCTAAAATGGAGTCGACGCACAATTTCTGGTATTTGGTTTCTATAATGCTTCGATAATCATGTAGCTATAATTCATAGAAAATGTGTCGAAACATGAAGAATGTTTCGATATTGTACCGAAACCATGCGAAACAAACGTCGCTAAAGTAAAAAATGCACAATCCCGTCAAGAGGAAGGTTAAGCTTAGAAGCATAAAACTTCTGTATACCGTCACGGTATACACTACCACTTTACACTTTCTGTGACATATAAACCTACAAAATTGGTTTGTACTTTGTTGAACGTTTAATAAAACTTACTTATAACTTATTCCTATAAGTAATAATCTAAAACATGTACTCAATTGTCGAGACAAAGGAAAAATGTACAATTTATATGTTATAATCGTTATAAACGAGGTTATAATAATTGTCCGGATGCGGTAGTGTAAAGGTTTCTGGCAGTTTCGAAAATTATTTTCTGCGCAAGTTTCGTAATTAAATGGATATCACTGTTTGGTAAATATTTCAAAGCAGAAGAATACCAATTTGTTTTGAATCACTTAATTCGAAAATGTGTCGCTACAATTTGGGAGCACATGTGTCTAAAGACAATTTCATAATATTATATAAAAATGTTTCGAAAAATTTTCTTTTGTGCGTTTCCTAAATGTATCGACACTGTAGTTTGGAAAGTATTTCGAAACTAACAGTTCTTAATCGTTTCTAGTAACTAAATTCGAAAATGTGTCGCTAAAGTTTCGAAACACATGTGTCTCCACACAATCTAAATAATTTTGATCGAAAATGTTTCGAAACGTTTCTCAGCAAAGAATTTGTGTCCAATTTGTGTCTATAATTGCTACTTGGATTGGTACTGTGCGAGCAAAAATTATTTGCATCAAAGAGGGCTTGGATTAAAAAACGTAGGGCTTGGTTTAGATCACAATGATATTGGGACGATATAATATCTAACCAAATCTTGGTTAAAATTTTGTTAAATTCATATTACGATCGACATGATATGCCAAACTAATGAGTAATAAAATAAGTAGACAAATACAAATTTATTTTTGTTGTTTACAAAGTTAACAAAGTAAGAATATACAGAAAGAATACTGCTTGGAATACTTGCACTATATAAGGAAATAAATTTAGCTGCTTCTTAAGAATAGTCCTGCATGTTCCATAAGATCTTCCTACTTCTTGGGATAGGTGTCTTATATAATTTGTTGGCGTATTTGGCATTATTTGACGAACGTTTGCAACAAGTTCTTCTGTTCTTACAGATGGTCTTCCTGCTCCTTTTTTGTGTTGTATAGAACCTGTTTCCCAAAACAGAGCCACGGTTCTTTTCAGGCAATGATAAAAATCCCCAGCAAGAAAAGCAACGAGGAAAATGTTCGTGAAAATCGTCCATGCACAAACCCGGATTGTATTGCCACTCACCATTTACTCTAACCCCGTTTCGAAAATACGCTTCAACCGTGAATGTTTTGTCCTGTTCCGTAAAGCCCATTTGGTGAATTGTTCAAGAAATTGGAAAAATTAGCGATGAATCAAATTACTTGTGACGACTGTCAAAGATGACGGAATAACTGATTGATTGTTAATTCAGGTAGTTACTGACACCCAACAGGTATTAAGCTATACGGCTAAAATTACGTCCTTAGATGCAAGGCCCTCTTTGATGCAAATAATTTTTCCTCGCAAGGTACCTACTGCTGGTCCATAAGGTAATATAGTCAATGACCCACCTAATCAATTTACTTTTCAAAACAAATAAAAATGATTAACCTTTAAAAAAATGCAAAAGTTTCATGCGAAAACTCTCCAATATAGACCGTATTTTAAATTGACCTGCTGGGTTTATATCAAATCGAAGATAACATAAATAAATTGGCAACTATAAGAGCGAAACAAACATACGGGCTCGCCGACCGTCGACAGAGATTTTTCGAAAATCAACCCCTAAAAAGGCTTAAAACGGGGGTTGGAATTTTTATGAGAATTTCTGTATCTCAGAAACTATAACTGGTGGAGGTTTAAAAATTGATATATATAAGTTCCTTTTATAAAATAATAAATATGAGTTTCGTTATTTTTCCAAAATCCACTTGGGGGTTGAAAAAGAGGTGTATAGTATTTTTTGAGGGGGTACAGGGTTATCCAACCAAGACTAGACAAGGCGATTTTTTGACTTTTCCTGTACTTTTATAAAAAAACTGAAATAGCCATCTTAAGTCATTTTCTCCCGCGAATTCAAATATCTTCAGCAAAAAACAATTGAACATCAAACAAAAGTACTAGGGGTCACTTTGATATTTTTTTAAATGGAACACCCTGTATATTTTTACATTTTTAAATTCCACATAAAATTATAATTATTTTTTATTAAATGCACTATTAGTCTATACTTCATAGTTTCTGAGATATTGACTCTCGAAAAGTGACATTTTTGAAATTTGACAGCTTATAACTTTCTAACAGTACGTCTTAGAGCAAAACGGCTTACATGTCCCTATCTTTAAATTTTATTATCTTCCCAAAAAAATCAACTTCCGGTTAAACCGGATGTAACTCGAAAGAAGGAAATATAGTTGTTCCGGTTTAACTGGAAGTTGATTTTTTTGGGAAGATAATAAAAATTGAAGATAGGGACATGTAAGCCGTTTTGCTCTAAGACGTACTGTTAGAAAGTTATAAGCTGTCAAAGTTCAAAAATGTCACTTTTCGAGAGTCAATATCTCGGAAACTATGAAGTATAGACTAATTGTGCATTTAATAAAAAGTAATTATAATTTTATGTGGAATTTAAAAATGTAAAAATATATAGGGTGTTCCATTTAAAAAAATATCAAAGTGACCCCTAGTACTTTTGTTTGATGTTCAATTGTTTTTTGCTGAAGATATTCGAATTCGCGGGAGAAAATGACTTAAGATGGCTATTTCAGTTTTTTTTATAAAAGTACAGGAAAAGTCAAAAAATCGCCTTGTCTAGTCTTGGTTGGATAACCCTGTACATATAAATCTTTATAATTTTAAGCTATATTGCTGACTCCGCCCACATGCGTAATGCCATATCTTGTTTTCTTTGTGCCATGGCCATGCAGGGACCCGGACCGAAATGAAATAACGCTTCCGTTCCGGTTTCGATTCCAGATGAAATAAATAATTTTGGTTCCGCTTACAGTTCCGGTTCCGAAATAATTATTTCGATTCGGTTCTTACCAATTTTTAGGGGTTCCGATCCGGTTCCATACAAACTAGGAAATTTCGATTTCGATTCGGTTCCGAAAAATTAAAGGCAAATAAATAAATACCTGTTGTATTGTATAGTTGTATGCCTAGTACTTGAAGTGGCTTGAAGAAGTAAGTTCGTAGAAAATCAAAAAAGACAAGTAAACCAACGGTAAAAATTATTGTCAAAGACACTCATCACAGATAACAAAAAAATTAGGTTAAGGTTAGTGTTCCCCACAGAACAGCACGGAATAAACTCAAAATTAAACAATATCCGGCCAAGGCCAAATATCACCCTGAAAACCGAAAAAAACCCAAAAAACCGTTATAATTTTTAGAGGTTCCGGTTTTGCACCTAAAATTGTTTTGCTAGTAAAATATGTGTTCGGTTTCGATTCCGGTCCAAAAATAATATCTGTTCCGGTCCGGTTCTTTGCAGTTAACGGTTCCGGTCCGGGTCCCTGGCCATGGCTAAACTGAATACAAAGTTTGAATTTTAATCCTCCTTCCCCTATTTCAACGCACGTCACATAATACCATTGTGAACCGCCTCTCGTCTCTCTCGTGTAGGTTGGGTTGCCTACATAGTAGGCATTATTTAGAAACATTCTCAAATTCTCACACAAAAAGAGAAATAACTATTAAATTATCTTTTCTATTGTCAATTTATTGTTTTCTTCTCATTGTCATCTTGACGAAAGGTTTAGAAAATACATAAATTAGTTATCCAGTAATTATTGTAACTTTTAAAAATTAAAGTTGAATTAAAAACCTAAACCGTTACAAAATCCACATGTGGGTTAAAAATTGCAATAGACTTACGTAAGCCCCCTACGGTACGCACCAGACAAGGTAGACAATGCTAGTCACGTCTTTGCTTTGTCTAATTATTATTAAGTGTAAACATTGGCGTTTGTCAAGACAAGTTACATAAAAAGAAAGTTGAGTTTTTGCCGAATTTTACTAAAAATTAATAGTTGTTCGTGTTGATTATACAAAAGGAATTCGTTTTTATCCTGTGAAATCCCATAATTTTGTGTATCATCAAAAATTAACAAAGTTTTCAGTGAAAATAGCTAAGAAAATCAATCATATTGGATGTAGATGTAGGTAAAGTAAAACGCGATCATTTTTATTGTAAGAAACCGTAGGAGTTGAAAAGGAGTATTTATTATTTATTTATTAATGTATTCTTAGTTTCAATTGGCTGTAATGAAGAAAGAAAAATGCATTCAAGCACTTGTGCCGTGGCAAAATATTTTGCAAGATGCTGCTTTTGAATGATTTTGCAGTGTCCATGGATTTAAAAACGTTGCAAAAAAGGTGCAGAAATGAATGTAAGTGAAATTTATTAATATTAACAAGTAGGTAGTTAAGTATTTCGTATAAAAATGCATGCTGTGCATAGTGTGTTTTCCGAGGTCTTTTCAGTATACCTAGTTAAATATGTTGGTAAGGTTATAACAAGCACAGAACTTCATGCATCTGAAATTTAAAAGGCCAAGTGGTTATTCAGTTATTCAGAATTACCTAAGTACTTAGTACCTATAATTTTTAGACATATATGATTATGTAGAAGTAGTATTTTTCAAGAAAAAAGGCGAAAAGTACCTACTTACCTTAATAATTACGTAGTTCGGATACCGACTTACGCACATAGGTACAGTTTGCTAAATTTTTCCACATGTAAATAAATAGATAGGTTTAACTATTAAGTTAGTGACCGGTTAGGTACTATGTGAAGAAAATTTGGTAGTTAGGTAGGTACCGAGAAACTGGGGTAGGTACCTACTATGTCAGCAGTTATTCAAAGGAATTATCTTTAAAGGTCATTTTATACTCTTACTCCACACTGACATCTAAGTACATAATAATTTAAAAAGTTTGTTTTCCTATTTAGGTAAATTATCATGCTTGGTATTCAGCTTATATCACCAAACTAATGAAATGTTTTCTGGTAGGTTTATTTTATTGCTAATTTCTATGGTACTTACTTAGGTAAATGGTAATAATTTGCATTATTGTATGTAAAATAAATTGAGTAAGTACCTATAAGTAAGTATAGAATATTATGTAATATACAAATTTACCTTTTAGTACCTAGTTAATTGATTTACAAGCCAACAAGCGAGCCAACAAGTCTTCAATATAATATTAGGTTAAAACCAATTGGAACTTACTAAAAGATATTTTTTGAGGACCTAAAACAAAAACAAAAAATTCATCAGTTGGTTGATTTGGAAAATACATTCCTCAAAATATACTTCGTAACTTTCTCGACAATTAAGTAAATTTAATTTTTTTTTCCAAAATACATATAAGTATACTTATTTAAGTGCTTAGAACCTTTTACTAGATGGATAGAACGGGTAGGATTGGGTATCTTTTGAAAGAAATCAACAGAGCTTTTTAAAAATACATTTTTTAACATACTTTTTGCCTACAAGATACTTTTTAACTGTAGGTATGATAAGTAGGTAGTCAACAAATACAAAATATTAAAATTTACTAAAACTTTCAGTTTCTTTAAAAATAATACTAAGTATTTGATTAAAAGAAAAGGTAGCGCATATATATGGCATATTTCTCAGGGATGGGGAAGACTGGGCCGGTTCGTGGGGTACATTGGATCCATTGGGCATAGTAACAAAACACCACGATTTATTTATTATTACTTTGATGAAATATATTTTTATCCTGCTACAATAATTTATTGAGTACTAGCGTGTATCCGGCATGCGTTGCAACCCGCTGGTATAAATACAAACCCGATATATTAGTGTACCCGGCATGCCACTTTCTGAAATTGCACCCGTGTGATGCCGGGGCGGGTCGCTAGTTATACATAAAAACCTTCCTCTTGAATCATTCTATCTATTTAAAAAAACCGCTTCAAAATCCGTTGCGTAGTTTTAAAGATTTAAGCATATATAGGTAGGGACGGACAGACAGCGACAGCGACTTTGTTTTATACTATGTTAAGATTAAGAAGAAGATGCTGAGTAGGAAACAATTTATTTATAAGACGTATGAACTATAAGTATCGACGCATTTAAGCCAAATATTACTTTTAACTTTAGCTCTAAACATGTTTTCCTTTAAAATTGACAGTCAAATTATTTGGAACACAGAGGAACAGAAACAGATATACAGGTTGTCCGGAAATGATGAGCAAAAAATTTAGGGGATAATTCTAGAACGAAAATAAATGCTATCTATCTTCCTATAACATTTTTTCGAAAATTGATTATTAACGAAGGGTGTTAAAGTAAAATTTTATTTGCAGATTTTATTTATAGATATTAAGATGAAATTTTGAGATTATGCATAAGAGATGAGTCTGCATTTATTGGCATAATTTTCAATTTGTTAGCACTTCCGGTTTGACCGGAAGTGACCTTGACTTTTGTATTTTAAATTATTTAAACTTATTGGGATTCACTATTCAGCACAACATTCTGAGTAAAATGACTTGTCATTTTTTGACGTGTTATCACATTTTTATGTTTATTTTTTATTTTCAACAAATTTTTGTTAGTTTATTAAAGTTAGGTACATTGTAAATCAGATAAAATGGTTAGTTTTACTAGAAATGAACAAATTAATATGCTCCTAATTTTTGGAGTGACCAGAAAAATTCTTCTGAAGCCGCAAGATTGTACAGGGTGATCGCGTATAATGTTACCCCCCTTTAACTTCTTTGTTTCGCAATTAAGAAAAAACTGTTAAATACAAAAGTTGTAGGATTTAATGTAAACTTCTTGCAAAATATATTTTCGTAGATACAGGGTGTTGCATAAAAGCGTGACAGATCAAAGTTATATTTTTTTAAATGGAATACCCTGTATATTGTTGCATAATTGGATTCTACGGACAATTCTAAACATAATTTATATATACCACTACTTATATATCTAAATTGAACCGTTTTCGGTCAATCAAGACGTATCGTTTCCATGGATAACAGGATGACGATACTGAACTGAATAAAATTACCATTGTTAATATTGTTATCCATGGAAACGATACATCTTGACTTGAATGACCTTATTTTCTTATCTAATATATAGTAATTTTCAATCATCAAAAAATCGAAAACGGTTCAATTAGATATATTATAGTGGTATATAAAAATTATGTTTAAAATTGTCCGTAGAATCCAATTATGCAACAATACACAGGATATTCCATTTATAAAAATATAACTTTGATCTGTCACGCTTTTATGCAACACCCTGTATCTACGAAAATATATTTTGCAAGAAGGGGGGTAACATTATACGCGATCACCCTGTACCTATGTATTGTATGTTTTATAAACTAATGACATGACAACTTAAAATTAAAGCCATATTGCTTTTCAAATCCATTCCATTGTTTTACAAAGCCGCCTTTATATTTCTTTAGAAAAGAGAGGGCGGCAATAATGCATAAAGCTTTTATATTTGCGATTGGTATTTAAGGCAAATTTTTCAGTGTCAATTTTAAAATAGCAAAGGAGTGTATGCTCGAGTGTATGGTATCAAATTATTGAAAAAAAAATCCTCGTTTTAAATATCTTAGTGAACTACCGTCGTTCCATTTGGAAAAATCGAGTAAACGTCAAGAAAACATAATTTCATTTTTTAAACGCTTGTGAAACTTAGAAAGTCAATTAATATAACATAATTTTAATTTTCATATACCACTTGAATATAAATTAACAGATTTAATTAATTTGTAGCACTCTAGATTGAAAATAATAAATAAACATAAAAATGTTATAACACGTAAAAAAATTAAAAGTGAGGTGTAATTTCACTCATAATATGTTATGCTGAACCCAAATAAGTAAAAATATACAAGGTGTCCCATTTAAAATATCAAAGTCAAGGTCACTTCCGGTCAAACCGGAAGTGCTAACCTCGGTGCTAACAAATTGAAAATTATGCCAATAAATGCAGACTCATCTCTTACGCAAAATCTCAAAATTTCATTTTAATATCTATAAATATTAAGTTATAGGTGTGAACATCTTTTGAGAAACTATATATAGGTACTATAAGTCCAAAATATCTGCCAGTTACTCATCGCTTTCATAAAGAGAGCGAGAAAGGAGACGCTTCCTGCTATTTATTATTATCTGGCGCTGAAATCAATTTTAAATTTAAAATGCTCCCCATAGTCCTCCACCCCTCGCCCCTACCTAGATAGATTAAAAAGTTTTTATGTAGATATTATGAGCATTATAATAGTCTATCTAAGTACCAGCCACGGCCGGTGAGTTTTTTACAGGTGGGACAAATTTGACAATTTATAATCGTTGTAAAAAACATTATTCCAGCTTTTATATCACAAAACGAAAGTTACCAAAAATAATGGCATGGTTAAAAGTTTTAAGAATAAAACCGTAGTAAAAATGATAGGAGGATAAACTACCCCAGAAGTAGTTAAAAACTGAAGGGTCTGTGTTGATAGGAACAACAAAATTTGCGGTTTAAATAATTTTGTGCATTAAAAGTGAAAATATTTAGGAAAAATTGGTTTTTCAAAAAATATCTTCATGCAATTAGGTAGGTAGAGATACAAAAAGATTCTTCGTCGTGTCGGAGTTTGCTGAAAAGAAAAATCACCATAAGGTTTTACGTGGAGAAAATTAGTTGCATATGATATTTGTGTAACCAAAATATTGCAACCCTAATAGGTAAGCCGAAATTTATTCAATTTTCTTATTACTTTGTTTAACACATCCTTCTGTCCTAATAAATTCAGTCATATAGCTCTTAAATTCATGAAGAAAGGGGCTGAAGTCAAAAATGATTCCGTTAATATCAAGAATCGGTACCCTGACCGGCATGCTTCCCGCTTCAGTAAATTGGTGATCGTAAACATAGCGTATAAACCAGCTCCCCAAAATAGAGCTAGCGCTTGCGTTACATTGCCAAAAGGGCACATGTACACTTCCTACAGTGTTGTCAGATCGACAGGTGTTGTGTCACCAGATCGGTCATCCGTATACATTACATGAAAAATAGTTTTAAAATAATTATAGTGGTTATAATTAATAATACAGTCTTTTTCATTGCATTATGACATGCTACGGGCTGCGATAGGGAGATATAACGGTAATTACGTATACAGGGTTGCCCAGAAGTCCGGAATAAAATTAATATAGCCTTAACCTCTAGCTTTTGGGAAAGACGCTCGGACACGTCAATTTAGTTTTATACAGTGATGGGCTAAAATATGATGTATGATGTAATTTTTCTCTAAAACCGTTAGAGATAAGGATAGAGTATGCTACATGAATTATGCGCAGAATTTGACGTAGAATTAGGGTAATAAGTAAAAATAGGGGGGTTCTATTTAAAAAACAAAAAAATTTTGCTACATCTACTTTTTGACACACCCGGTATAATTTCTTTTTGAGGCAAAAAATCCGGAAGAAAGAGTTATAATCGACGTGTCCGAGCGTTTTTTCAAAAAATGAATACCTGATTTTTAACTGAATTTGTTTCATATTTTAGCCCATCACTGTATATGCTCACATTTTGACGTTATTCGTTTGCTTTTTTATAAACATTTGTTAAATATATGACGACATCGATCTTTTTTTTTTAAATGGAAACATACAGCTTGTAATATATCATTTGAAAGCTAATATTCTCGTACAGTATGCTCATAAATTTTGGCGCGATTCTGTCAAGCTATTTCAAAATGGCGACTGTTAAAATTTTTTTAAAAATCTCTGATTAAATAAGCGGAAATTATAAATCATTGATGACCTTTCAAGGTAAGAAATCTTCATTCTTTTACGTTCGGGTTTGTTCGTATCTAAAGGTAAGTGTCTATGGCCTTTTTTTTCGAAAAGAATCGTTTAAAGACTGGCACCCTGTCAGGCAGAGTAGCGTCGGATTCAACCCTGATGGGGCTGCCTACCGACTAAACTCCCCGTGTTCCTGCGGTTGCCGCGCCATAGGCGTATAAACCTTCAGACCACTCGCTTAGTATTTCCGCCCTGCACTCCTAGTGCGTGCTTTGCTTCGTACTTCACATATGCCTAGGTACCCTTGTACCTAGGTTTCGGTTTTGTCGTATCACTTGTTTATTTATTTGCAGCTTAGTGTGAAGGTGTTTGTGTAGGTGTAAGGCTTTTGGTACAGTATACGTGTTCGTGCTTCAGAAGAGATAACACGTGCCCATGCTTCGCGGCTATGAGGACCCCGCTATTTCAGGGAGATTACTTGCAGTGCTGATCTGAAGCAGTAGTAAGCTGTTTAGACCAGGGCTGAAGCCTTTGAAAATGGTAAAAAGTGAAAAAAAATAATAGTTGGAAAAGGAAGAGAATATAACAAAAATGAAAGGAAAATTAATTTTTTTTCAATCGACCGGAAAGCAAGCACTTTCTAGACAATTTTTTGATCGGAAAATATCACTTTGCTGGTCTAGACCGGAAAGTAATGAAAAATTGACCGGTAATAGTATATTACGTTACAAGACCGGAAAGTACTATTTTACAGGACGAAGCAGGCAATTTCCAGGGCGAGCCGCCAGGCGAGTCCTGGGAGCCTGCGAGTCCTGTTAACGTACTTTTCGGTTGAGTGACGTACAATATTTTTTTTACAATCGACACAAGACACCAGTGGCGTGCGAGAAAACGTTAATAATAGCTTACTATATGGGTATAGTTTTAGCAGAAAACTCTAATAGTTGGGAAAATTATGTTTAATAATAAATACAATTTGGTACAAATGTTCTTAATTCTATTTTATCTATTAATATCTATTTGTTAATTGTTATATTGAAAGTACAATTTTGTGGTGTATTAAATTGTAGACATGACGGGAAATTTTTTGATTCATCTTTATAGGATGTTTGTGAAGTTATATCCACTTTTGATCCTCCGGCTTCCTGAATTCTACTGGCTATATCAATCTTATTTTGTAGAGACTGTTCAATGTAGCCTTCGGCAACTTGGGATGATTTCCAGCCGCCATGTCGTTTTAAATTAAGGATATCGCCTCCACCTTCAACTAACAGTGTCGCCGAACTACGTCGAAAACAGTGCCCTGTAAATTGCTCTGGGTTTGGTAATCCCAAATAGGATGCTATTTTTGATGGCGCTTTTCCTACTGAATGCAAACCTACTGGTTGAATAGTGCATTTTCCTTTATTATAGAAAAGAAATAGCCTGCGATGTGGAACACTAGGCGGACGTAAAGAAATATATTTTCTATATATATTTAGGTTTCGTTCCCCAACAACTATAAATGACCTGGGTTGGTATGTTTTTGTATTTGGAATTTTTACCGCCAACATCGATTCGTTATCTTTAACATCGTCAATTGTCATATTGGTCAATTCTTCACGGCGACACGCTCCAGCCGAACCCATTATTAGTAAAAGCTAAAAAAAATAAGAAATAGTTTAAATATATTTTTTTTAAACACAATATAAGAAAAGAAGAACTTTAAGAAAACTCGTATTATGTATTTAAGTACTTACTTTGATTAAAAGATAATCATTATCAGGGGCTTCCAGCAAAAATTTGTCAATGTCTTCTCTGGTAAGTACGTTCGATTTTTGGGGAATGTATCCAACAGATTTTCTCTTTATGAATGCTATCAGTTTATAATATTTGCTTATATCAATGTTTTCTTTTAAATTTAACATAGATTTGATCATTGAGTACAAGCTCCACAGTGTAGATGATTTTAATTTTTCGGATTTTTCAGCAAAATAAGCTAACAAAACATCCTCAGAAACATTTCTGACATTTTTTTCTCTACACCAATTTTTAAAGACGCTAAACGTTTTTTCATACCGCACTCTGGACTTATGCGGCAACAAATCGTCTGTAGCTCTAGCAGCTGCCTCTGTTATTTCAACTGGAACGTCATTTTCTTCCCAATCCAAATTAAGTTCCATATCTAAAGTCTTCCACACAATTTTATAAAGCCACAAAAGTTTATTTATCAAAGTCAATATCGTACCTGACAGTTCGTTACTATGGAAGCAAGAAAACATAAACATGTCAAAGCCTACTTATAAATGAGTTTGGTTAATTTTTTTAAATTGGGAGCGGAACGCAACAAAAATTGACCGGTAATAGTATATTACGTTACAAGACCGGAAAGTACTATTTTACAGGACGAAGCAGGCAATTTCCAGGGCGAGCCGCCAGGCGAGTCCTGGGAGCCTGCGAGTCCTGTTAACGTACTTTTCGGTTGAGTGACGTACAATATTTTTTTTACAATCGACACAAGACACCAGTGGCGTGCGAGAAAACGTTAATAATAGCTTACTATATGGGTATAGTTTTAGCAGAAAACTCTAATAGTTGGGAAAATTATGTTTAATAATAAATACAATTTGGTACAAATGTTCTTAATTCTATTTTATCTATTAATATCTATTTGTTAATTGTTATATTGAAAGTACAATTTTGTGGTGTATTAAATTGTAGACATGACGGGAAATTTTTTGATTCATCTTTATAGGATGTTTGTGAAGTTATATCCACTTTTGATCCTCCGGCTTCCTGAATTCTACTGGCTATATCAATCTTATTTTGTAGAGACTGTTCAATGTAGCCTTCGGCAACTTGGGATGATTTCCAGCCGCCATGTCGTTTTAAATTAAGGATATCGCCTCCACCTTCAACTAACAGTGTCGCCGAACTACGTCGAAAACAGTGCCCTGTAAATTGCTCTGGGTTTGGTAATCCCAAATAGGATGCTATTTTTGATGGCGCTTTTCCTACTGAATGCAAACCTACTGGTTGAATAGTGCATTTTCCTTTATTATAGAAAAGAAATAGCCTGCGATGTGGAACACTAGGCGGACGTAAAGAAATATATTTTCTATATATATTTAGGTTTCGTTCCCCAACAACTATAAATGACCTGGGTTGGTATGTTTTTGTATTTGGAATTTTTACCGCCAACATCGATTCGTTATCTTTAACATCGTCAATTGTCATATTGGTCAATTCTTCACGGCGACACGCTCCAGCCGAACCCATTATTAGTAAAAGCTAAAAAAAATAAGAAATAGTTTAAATATATTTTTTTTAAACACAATATAAGAAAAGAAGAACTTTAAGAAAACTCGTATTATGTATTTAAGTACTTACTTTGATTAAAAGATAATCATTATCAGGGGCTTCCAGCAAAAATTTGTCAATGTCTTCTCTGGTAAGTACGTTCGATTTTTGGGGAATGTATCCAACAGATTTTCTCTTTATGAATGCTATCAGTTTATAATATTTGCTTATATCAATGTTTTCTTTTAAATTTAACATAGATTTGATCATTGAGTACAAGCTCCACAGTGTAGATGATTTTAATTTTTCGGATTTTTCAGCAAAATAAGCTAACAAAACATCCTCAGAAACATTTCTGACATTTTTTTCTCTACACCAATTTTTAAAGACGCTAAACGTTTTTTCATACCGCACTCTGGACTTATGCGGCAACAAATCGTCTGTAGCTCTAGCAGCTGCCTCTGTTATTTCAACTGGAACGTCATTTTCTTCCCAATCCAAATTAAGTTCCATATCTAAAGTCTTCCACACAATTTTATAAAGCCACAAAAGTTTATTTATCAAAGTCAATATCGTACCTGACAGTTCGTTACTATGGAAGCAAGAAAACATAAACATGTCAAAGCCTACTTATAAATGAGTTTGGTTAATTTTTTTAAATTGGGAGCGGAACGCAACAAAAATTGACCGGTAAAGTACTTTACCGGTCAATTTTTCATTACTTTCCGGTCTAGACCAGCAAAGTGATATTTTCCGATCAAAAAATTGTCTAGAAAGTGCTTGCTTTCCGGTCGATTGAAAAAAAAGTACTTTACCGGTCAATTTTTCATTACTTTCCGGTCTAGACCAGCAAAGTGATATTTTCCGATCAAAAAATTGTCTAGAAAGTGCTTGCTTTCCGGTCGATTGAAAAAAAAGTACTTTACCGGTCAATTTTTGTTGCGTTCCGCTCCCAATTTAAAAAAATTAACCAAACTCATTTATAAGTAGGCTTTGACATGTTTATGTTTTCTTGCTTCCATAGTAACGAACTGTCAGGTACGATATTGACTTTGATAAATAAACTTTTGTGGCTTTATAAAATTGTGTGGAAGACTTTAGATATGGAACTTAATTTGGATTGGGAAGAAAATGACGTTCCAGTTGAAATAACAGAGGCAGCTGCTAGAGCTACAGACGATTTGTTGCCGCATAAGTCCAGAGTGCGGTATGAAAAAACGTTTAGCGTCTTTAAAAATTGGTGTAGAGAAAAAAATGTCAGAAATGTTTCTGAGGATGTTTTGTTAGCTTATTTTGCTGAAAAATCCGAAAAATTAAAATCATCTACACTGTGGAGCTTGTACTCAATGATCAAATCTATGTTAAATTTAAAAGAAAACATTGATATAAGCAAATATTATAAACTGATAGCATTCATAAAGAGAAAATCTGTTGGATACATTCCCCAAAAATCGAACGTACTTACCAGAGAAGACATTGACAAATTTTTGCTGGAAGCCCCTGATAATGATTATCTTTTAATCAAAGTAAGTACTTAAATACATAATACGAGTTTTCTTAAAGTTCTTCTTTTCTTATATTGTGTTTAAAAAAAATATATTTAAACTATTTCTTATTTTTTTTAGCTTTTACTAATAATGGGTTCGGCTGGAGCGTGTCGCCGTGAAGAATTGACCAATATGACAATTGACGATGTTAAAGATAACGAATCGATGTTGGCGGTAAAAATTCCAAATACAAAAACATACCAACCCAGGTCATTTATAGTTGTTGGGGAACGAAACCTAAATATATATAGAAAATATATTTCTTTACGTCCGCCTAGTGTTCCACATCGCAGGCTATTTCTTTTCTATAATAAAGGAAAATGCACTATTCAACCAGTAGGTTTGCATTCAGTAGGAAAAGCGCCATCAAAAATAGCATCCTATTTGGGATTACCAAACCCAGAGCAATTTACAGGGCACTGTTTTCGACGTAGTTCGGCGACACTGTTAGTTGAAGGTGGAGGCGATATCCTTAATTTAAAACGACATGGCGGCTGGAAATCATCCCAAGTTGCCGAAGGCTACATTGAACAGTCTCTACAAAATAAGATTGATATAGCCAGTAGAATTCAGGAAGCCGGAGGATCAAAAGTGGATATAACTTCACAAACATCCTATAAAGATGAATCAAAAAATTTCCCGTCATGTCTACAATTTAATACACCACAAAATTGTACTTTCAATATAACAATTAACAAATAGATATTAATAGATAAAATAGAATTAAGAACATTTGTACCAAATTGTATTTATTATTAAACATAATTTTCCCAACTATTAGAGTTTTCTGCTAAAACTATACCCATATAGTAAGCTATTATTAACGTTTTCTCGCACGCCACTGGTGTCTTGTGTCGATTGTAAAAAAAATATTGTACGTCACTCAACCGAAAAGTACGTTAACAGGACTCGCAGGCTCCCAGGACTCGCCTGGCGGCTCGCCCTGGAAATTGCCTGCTTCGTCCTGTAAAATAGTACTTTCCGGTCTTGTAACGTAATATACTATTACGGGCGATCCGAGGTCGGGAAGTGGAAAGGGGCGAGTTTTTAAAGGTAGAAAACGATTTATCTCGATTTTCGGCAAAACTACAAGTTCTATGGAAAAACGTTAAATGGCAAAGTTGTAGGTAATAAAAAGATCTACAACTTTTGTATTTACACTTTTTTCACATAACCTCAAAATTTATGTGAAAAATTCAAATAACCAAGTTTTTGGTTTTTTATTTTTATCTTTTACAAAAAAAAAATTTTTCACGAAATTTGGTGAAAACGTACCTTTTTATGCCACAAACACACTGTAATTTTTTTGATTTAAAATATTTATTTGTTCACCGTATTTTGACTTAATATCGAAAAAGCACCCTAATTTTCAATCGAAAATTCTCACGTCAAAATATCTGCTTTTTCAAAAAAGTCGGTGGGCTTTTTTGTTCGTTGAAATCTCTACTTTCTGATGGTGTAAAAAAATATACATTACTATGGTAAATGTGATGAAATCCCCTTTAAATCCTACCTTTAATTATATTTAGAACAACTATTTTCGCATGTTTTTTGCGATCTTTATGTTTTATGGATTTGTATTTTTTTTGTTTATTAATGAAACCTGAAATCTTACGTTTTTCGAGTAATTAAAGTATACATTTTAATAAATGGCTCAAAATTGTACATAATGATTAAAAAAAAATCTGATTCGAGTTTTTTTCGTTTCTTTGCATTTTTTGAGAACATTTACCATAGTAATGTATATTTTTTTACACCATCAGAAAGTAGAGATTTCAACGAACAAAAAGCCCACCGACTTTTTTTAAAAAGCAGATATTTTGACATGAGAATTTTCGATTGAAAATTAGGGTGCTTTTTCGATATTAAGTCAAAATAAGGTGAAAAAATAAATATTTTAAATCAAAAAAATTACAGTGTGTTTGGGACATAAAAAGGTAAGTTTTCACCAAATTTCGTGAAAAAATTTTTTTTTGTAAAAGATAAAAATAAAAAACCAAAATGGAGATAAATCGTTTTCTACCCTTAAAAATTCACCCCCTTCCACTTCCCGACCTCGGATCGCCCGTAAATTATTTTTCCTTTAGTTTTTGTTATACTCTCTTCCTTTTCCAATAGGTTTCATCCTACTATTACTTTTTTTGGTTTCAAAAATTATCGATCCTGGTCTAGTTAGAAGTGTTAGTTATGTTTGTTGTTAGCGACTATGTACTAAAATCTTCAAAACAAACGAAACTTCCTCAGATGACGACAACACCGTAACTTAACCGCGGGCAGTCCATTGAATAACATCGATGCAGTCGGCACTGAAAACACGGCCGAAGAATCGACGCCGGGTCGGAGCTTTCGTGAAGCACGCGGGGAGCCAAATTTTCGGTCCTTGGAGCCGGATATTTATTAATTATTTCGATGTAAAAAGGGCCTAAGACTTATTTAACATGATTAAATATTGTTTATAGTGAAGTAAAGCTTGATTTCGGCGGAGTATAAATGAAACTTCGCCGCGACATTTACATTTAAAAGGATTTAAAAGGCTCGTGAGCCGGTCGTGACGTAATAGAGCAAGGGGTGTTGGGCATAGGTTTATAGTTGTGTTCTTTGTTCCCTTTGTGTTTTGTTTTTTATACGCTTTAAAGTGAATTGTTGAGATTTGTGTGAAAACTTTTTGTGTGATCTAGTACTGTGTTTTTATACGCCGTATTTGAGCTTACTTATCAAGGTAGGTTGTATTTTTCTTTAAAGTTCTTATTAGTTACGATAATTAGTATCTCTAAATTTGCTAAATGTTATACAGGGTGTTGTTAATAATCAATTTTCGAAAAAATGTTATAGAAAGAGATAGCATTTATTTTCGGGGGTAAGTGCACAAGTGCATCAAAATTACCGATAATTTTTGAATGAAATGTGTTTTTTTATAATTGCAAGAGTTTGTTTTCATATTTTCGCGAAAAAGCCCGACTCCGCAGGAGGAGGGCATTTTCGTAAAATACGAAAACAAACGACTGCAATTTGTAAAAAAAACACATTGAATAAAAAAATTATCTGAATATTTTTATGCACGAGTGTAATTTATTTGAATATTTCCCAAATTAATTAAGAACTCGAATCAAGTAAATTTAAATATTTTATTTAACAGAATGCAAAGAGATAGTTATTAACAATTCTTGACAAAATGAAAGGAAAACATTCGTTGACATTGACTTTTTTGTCTGCTGTCACTCAATAAGATGACGTTAATTGTCAGAATATTACATTTTTTGACGTTTGTTAACAATAAAATCCCGCTTTGACGTTTCGTCAACAATATAAACTTGCGATGCAATTTTCGATTTCTGGCAGTGCTGTTTTCGCTGTAATTTTGCGAAAATTGCATTTCTCTTATGGGAACTTTAACATATGAGGGAAATATTCGGTCTAAGTAGAATTATACCCTAAATGTTTTGCTCGTTATTTCCGGACACCCTGAATATTCAGTTGCGCAATTACCAGGCTTTTTTTGGAGCAGAGGGGCTTAAGTCCTAACAGGGAAAGCACGCAATATATTATTTATGAGATATTACTGAATTAAATACAATTAAAATTTCCAGAACGTAGACCTAAATCATAAAGAAAGTAGATATAGCTAAAAAACGGGGCACTGCTTATGGCTGTTTTTTGTTTACAGCTAACAGCCAGGAAAGTTTGTTATGTAAATGCGTGTCGACGGCTATCAATGTTTTTTGATACGCTATTATAGTTACCAACTTGTTCAAAATCTTGTTCATTTCATATCCTTCTACTTCGAGACATTCAGTTGACCCGGTATTTTCCCATTTCTGCTTCAATTCTTAAATGGTACCTACTTTTGGGTAAACCAATTTTTTCGAATGTTCTTCTTACTGCGGGAACCAGAACCTAGATCTTCAAATAAAATCGTCAACCTTGCTCTTTGTTGTTGGTTTGTTCTATTCATGTTTATTTTATCCGCAATATTTTTAAATTCTATTGACATCTACCGTGCGAGCAAAAATTATTTGCATCAAAGAGGGCTTGGATTAAAAAACGTGGGGCTTGGTTTAGATCACAATGATATGGGGACGATATATCCAACCAAATCTAGGTTAAATTTTTGTCAAATTCATATTATGACATGATATGCCAAACTAATAAGTAGGTAATAAAATAAGTAGACAAATACAAATTTATTTTTGTTGTTTACAAAATTAACAAAGTAAGAATATACAGAAAGAAAAAGAAAAATAATTACATGTAGTCTGAGAATTCACATAACTGGAGAGGTGAAACCAGGCTTCATCCGAAAAAATGTCAGGTCTAATAAATCATTTCTTTCCAACAAATTTTGGGTAAACCATTGAGAGTAATTCCTGCGTCTTTCAAAATCTGCGACTTGTATTTCGTGGAATACTTGCACTTTATAAGGAAATAAATTTAGCTGCTTCTTAAGAATAGTCCTGCATGTTCCATAAGATCTTCCCACTTTTTGGGACAGGCGTCTTATACAATTTTTTGGCGTATTTTGCATTATTTCACGAACGTTTGCAACAAGTTCTTCTGTTCTTATACAGATGGTCTTCCTGCTCCTTTTTTGTGTTGTATAGAACCTGTTTCCCTAAACACAGCCACGGTTCTTTTTAGGCAATGATAAAAATCCCCAGCAATAAAAGCAACGTTAGGAAAATGTTCGTGAAAATCGTCCATGCACAATCCCGGATTGTATTGCCACTCACAATTTACTCTAATCCCGTTTCGGAAATACGTTTCAACCATGAATGTTTTGTGCGTAAAGCCCATTGTGTGAATTGTTCAAGAAATTGGAAAAATTAGCGATGAATCAAATTACTTGTAACGACTGTCAAAGATGACGGAATAACTGATTGATTGTTAATTTAGGTAGTTAGTGACACCCAACAGGTATTAAGCTCTACGGCTAAGCATAACGTCCTTAGATGCAAGGCCCTCTTTGATGCAAATAATTTTTGCTCGCACGGTATATGAGTTACATCATTGTGCAAAATTCCCCAACCCTGTTTTTTGTCCTTCTTATCTGTCTTCCTCTTGTTGGCAGATTCATTTACGTTACAATCCTACTTCTTTCCGTCCTTATCGACTTTTCAGTTATTCTACATCGCCAACAACTTTTGCAACTAAAAATAATGATGCGAATAGAACCTTTTAGCAGGTTCCGCCTCGGCCTAAGTGAGAATTTTAATGTGTCATCAATGTTATCTTTATTCTTATTTTATTTTTATTGTCGTTTTTGCATAACTTATAAAAATACAAGGTGATCCAACGAAAACCTAATACCTCGATTTTCCTGCTTTAAAATGAAAATGTGGAAAATCGCTCGGACCCGTCGATTTTTATTTCGAGGGGGACATATTTTGCGTATATTGTCAATCTTGTTAGTTCAAGCCCCTAGGAGGGAGGGGGGATAAGTTCTAAATCTTGAATGGATACCCCTATTTTATACAATTTTTTTGGATTCTGCATAAAATTCTGAACATTTTTTAATTAAAGCATTATTACTATACTTAACAGTTTTCGAGATATTGACTCTTGAAAAATGACATTTTTGAACTTTGGCAGCATCTAGCTTTCTAACTGTACGTCTTAGAGCAAAACGGCTTACATGTCCCTATCTTCGATTTTTATTATCTTTCCAATAGTGTACTATATTTCTTATATCCGGTTTAACCGAAAGTTGACACTATTGGAAAGATAATAAAAATCGAAGATGGGTACATGTAAGCCGTTTTGCTCTAAGACGTACAGTTAGAAAGCTAGAAGCTGTCAAAGTTCAAAAATGTCATTTTTCAAGAGTCAATATCTCGGGAACTGTTAAGTATAGACTAATAATGCTAGGGGCTTGAAGTAACAAGATTGACAATATACGCAAAAGATGTCTCCCACAAAATAAAAATCGACGGGTCCGAGCGATTTTCCACATTTTCATTTTAAAGCAGGAAAATCGAGGTGTGAACTTTTCTTTGGACCACCCTGTATAGTTGTTTGCGCCTATAATTAACTGTGAACTATGCTAAATGATTCCAACGCATTATTTTCGATAGTAAATTCTTATTAACAAATCAGAAAAACTTGGATTTCGTGGTCAAATATTAACTTTATTTAAAAACTATTTATATAACAGAGTACATCAAGTTAAAATTGGTGAAAATATTAGTTCACCAAAAATATTTAATTATGGAGTACCGCAAGATACGGTCCTAGGACCAATACTTTTTAATATTTATCGAAATGATATTTTTAATTTAAAGTTTCAAGGAAAACTACATAGTTTTGCTGATGATACGGTAATTTTTTATGAAAGTCTAAATGGGAATATTTAAAAAAATACTATTGAAAAAGGTTTTATAAAAATAAGCAACTGGTTTAATAAAAACTTTTTAACTATAAATTATAACAAAACAATATACATTCCATTTACTTCATACAAAAATAAACTTCCAAATATTGGTCCAATAATATGCAATAATAATATTAACATAAAGGAAGGTAAAAATATTAAATATCTAGGAATAATTTTTGATAAACATTTAAAATGGGATTTACATAGTGACTACATTATAAAAAAACTAAGAATTCTTAACCCAAAATTTAAACGTCTTAAACAATTTTTAAATATAAAATAATTAGAAATTCTTTATTATTCTTTAGTACAAACTCATTTAAATTATGGAATACTAGGATGGGGATAAGAATTATCTTAATAATATTGAAACTATTCAAAAATACATTTTTAAAATTATTTACGAAAAAGACCACCAATATTCTTTTGATTTACTATTTAAAGATAGCAAAAAAATGGATATTTAACAAATATTTTTTTACATCATGTTAATATATATTTTTAAACATAAAAATATAATAAATTATATTAATCACACACATAAAACTCGTCATAAAAATACTATTACATATAAAAATAGAGTAAACAAAACAATAGCACACAAACATTTTTTAAACATCAATCCATATATTTTTGATCTGCTACCACAGTCAATTAAAATAATTAAATCGTTAAATAATTATAAAAATAAAATTAAAAATTGGATATTATCTAATCCAAGGGATATATTTAAGAACGTCATTAATAAATAATCAATAAAGTAAATATATATATTATATACATAACGTATTGTATCTTCGTATACTATAGTGATATAAAATATACCAATAAAATATTGTCATATTCCTTTTATGTTATTATTATTATAATCTAGTTGTGCCTGAATTATAAAATATATTGTTGACAAAAATATTATATTATTTAACTCAAAACAAGTATTTTACTTCTGAGTTCGGAATTGATAGTTTATACAAAAAAAATTATATATTAGCATTAAATGTCAAAAAATATTTGAATAAACTTTTATTATTATTATTATTATTATTATTATTATTATTATTATTATTATTATTATTATTATTATTATTATTATTATTATTATTATTATTATTATTATTATTATTATTATTATTATTATTATTATTATTATTATTATTATTATTATTATTATAAACACCATTTAAAAAAAATTACAGGATGTATCGACGGGCAAAATTTTTATTGATTAACTAACCAGTTAATTTTAATTGTGGGTTAATCATTTCCGCCAATGTAATTTGCGCACAATCAAAATTAATAAGATAAAAGAAGAAATGTACAGGAACGAGCCAATCATATCCTTATTAAAATATTAATTTTCCCAGCACATTAAGTAATTATAATGTAAAATCACAGATATTTTGTCACCAGGAAATGCAAAACATCATCGCATGCACTGGCTGCTCGGTGCCGATGTAGTAGTTTTTCGCGCCAGATCTACCAGGAAAAACGTGCACTTGCTTCTTCGCGGTCAGGGCGCATCTCGGACAAAATAATCGCGGAATGAAAGCAACCAACGACGAATAAAACGGAATGGATTTTAATTTTTGGGTGTGCCTTAATGGCTACTATCAGCGATTGTCTAAAGTATTATTGAACGGGTAGCGACCGTCGTGTACACCTTTTAAGGGATAAATGAAGGAGACAAACAGAAAAAGGCCTTTTATTCCTTATAAGAATTCACATATTGTTTATACCGTGCGAGCAAAAATTATTTGCATCAAAGAGGGCCTTGCATCTAAGCACGTAATGCTTAGCCGTAGAGCTTAATACCTGTTGGGTGTCAGTATAACTACCTGAATTAACAATCAATTAGTTATTCCGTCATCTTTGACAGCCGTTACAAGTAATTTGATTCATCGCTAATTTTCCAATTTCTTGAACAATTCACACAATGGGCTTTACGGAACAGCACAAAACATTCATGTTTGAAGCGCATTTTCGAAACGGTGTTAGAGTAAATTGTGAGTGGCAATACAATCCGGGTTTGTGCATGGACGATTTTCACGAACATTTTCCTAACGTTGCTTTTATTGCTGGGATTTTTATTATTGCCTGAAAAGAACCGTGGCTGTGTTTAGGGATACAGGTTCTATACAACACAAAAAAGGAGCAGGACCATCTGTAAGAACAGAAGAACTTGTTGCAAACGTTCGTGAAATAATGCAATATACGCCAACAAATTGTATAAGACGCATGTCCCAAGATGTGGGAAGATCTTATGGAACAGGCAGGACTATTCTTAAGAAGCAGCTAAAGTTATTTCCTTATAAAGTGCAAGTATTCCAATAAATACAAGCCGCAGATTTTGAAAGACGCAGGAATTACTCTCAATGGTTTACCCAAAATTTATTGGAAAGAAATGATTTATTAGACCTGACATTTTTTTCGGATGAAGCCTGGTTCCACCTCTCCGGTTGTGTGAATTCTCAGAATACATGTAACTATTTTTCTTTTTCTTTCTGTATATTCTTACTTTGTTAATTTTGTAAACAACAAAAATAAATTTGTATTTGTCTACTTATTTTATTAGTCCTTAGTTTGGCATATCATGTTATAATATGAATTTGACAAAATTTTAACCTAGATTTGGTTAGATATATCGTCCCTATATCATTGTGATCTAAACCAAGCTCCACGTTTTTTAATCCAATTCCTCTTTGATGCAAATAATTTTTGCTCGCACGGTACAACTGCTCGGCTCAAAAAGAATAAATAATATTAATCGCTCGAAACATTTTATTCAACAAAAATATAGTTTAATATAATTAATTTAATTTAATAATAATAAATTAAGTAAAATTTCAACGAAAGCTTCCTAATATTTTTTTTTGTACATCTGTTTACTAACTTAAGAAAAATGAGAAACATCGGTTTTGACAAAACTGATGTAATTAGATAAACTTTGTATCAAACATTATATACTGATCAATAACAATTTCAGTTTTTGAAGCAAAATAAATAATTGGAAACAAAAATTTTACACAAAATTGCATTAAGATTACAAATAAAGTAAAGGCAAATGGTTTTACATCGACGTATAAAACTAATCTACGAGGGTTGATCGAAATTTTCAAGGATCTGGCAAAAAATAAAAATTGTATTAGACTGTCAAAATTTCGTATAGAGGCTAAAAATGCCCAAATAAACAACTTTCTCGAATAAAGTTTTTCGATATTTTGATAAATAAGGGCATTTTTGAACCTATTTTATTAAAAATGTCAAATTTGACAGGTACCGCAAGTCGTGCAGCTGCTTCAGTATACGTCATTTTTGGTTTTTAGGTAAGCAAAAACTAACTGCTTTTTCAATTTTTACCTATACCTAATAATAAAAAAAAAATCCCATTTGATGCGGACTTTCTTGCGGACACTGTATACCACCGAGTTAGCGCATAGTTCAACTCGACATCTGAATTCCCGATAACAGTTCCTAACTTGCTGTATTGGGATATTTGCAATAACTACTTTTTTTTTTCTTTCATGAGATCTATGTTAATATTGAAATTGGTTTTATACACATGTGGCTTCAGATATCCCCATAAATGAAAGTCGATAATTGTGAGATCGGGACTCCTACGTGCCAACTGGACTGGACCATACTAGGGGGAAACCACCTATCCAATTTTGTACACCAAAAATTCTCAAATTCTAAAAAATGCTGTTTTTCATGTAATTGTTTCAAGAAATCCTAAAAATTCTAAAAAAATTCCAAAAATTCCAAAAAATTCTAGAAAATTCCAAAAAATTCCAATAATTCTAGAAAATTCCAAATAATTCTTAGGAATTCTATAACACTTTAATTTTTATCTGCATTTTTATCGTCTGTATTATTTTTACGTTTATAATTCATCGAAAATATATTTATCCGATCTGTATATGTACCCTTCATTTTCCCTCACGGAGTAAAAAATAAGTGGTGACTTTTTAAGGAGTCATACTACATTATTTGGTAAGCTTACTCTTAGACAAAATTTAGTAAGTACTTAGATAAAAAATGCTATCAGTTTTATAGTATTGTCTTGTTTTGATAAAAATTGTATTATTTTTTCTGAAAAAAAAAACATTTTTATCGAAAAAAAACTATATTATTTTATTTTATACATATTTTTTTATTTTTTAAAATTATTAACCTTACTTAATAATAAAAAAAACTTAACATCGATTGGTCCCTATATTATATTATAGAACTGAAAAGCTTATTGGGTGTGTTCCAATATCAAATTCTGACGCGAATGAAATGGATTTATTTATAATGAATACCTAGAAAGAGATAGAGCCCAAGTGTTTTATCCCGAAAAATAATGAAATTATACAAATCAGCAACTTTTCTGGTCTAGATTTTAAATTGAAGCAAAAATATGACAGTAAATAAATGTTACCATGTCTTAAAAATTAATACAAAAGTATAAAAATGCATATTTTTTACCTTTGTTAAGTAGATGTGGACTTGGTTTGGGTAGTGATGTAAGCATGGTGGCGTGTGCGGATGACACATCACTGCATTTCATCATGCGTCATTAACACCCCCCCCCCCCTATGTAGTATAAATACGCTAGCAGCTTCTCGACTTGTTTAGGTATTTACCCCTTAAGACTGCTGGAGATGTTTGCCAATTAAAACGCAGTGATGAGAAAAAATATAGACAATGAAAGTCCAAAACACTTCTATCATTATTGATACAATATTGACATACGAATCTTGTTTTTTTATGTATGGAATTTTATTTTTTTATTTAGTAATGTAAAAACAGCTTCGTCCTCATTTTTTTTTTCAATTTCATGTAAAAAGTTAAAAGCAATTTTTTAAGTTTCACGGTTTTCTTTACCGGACCGAAAAGTACCTATTATAAAAGGAAATTTCTATAGGTTACGCATGCGCAATAGGTAAAAATTCTAGATAAATTCTAATTTAATTCTAAAAAATGCTAAAAAATGCTAAAAAAATGCTAAAAAATAATAAAAAAATACTAAAAAATTCTAAAAATGCTTAAAAATTCTTGTAATTCTAAAAAATGCTAATATATTCTAAAAAATTCAAAAAGTTCTATTAGCTTGTACGCCAGAATTCTAAGGTGGTTTCCCCCTCGGGACCATAGGTACCTTCCAATCCATTTGTTCCCAAAGTGATGATTTAGCCAATCATCAAAAGGAATTGAAAATTAGAATTGAAAAAAATCCAAAAAACAAAAACTGTTGTTTCAGACGAACCCTGTAGAGTAATCGCAAATCTAATAGTTGAAATTGTAGTTTCAACACAGCAAAATTCATTTACTAAATCAAGGAATTAAAAAAAAAAGATCCTAAAAGGTAAAAATGTTGTTTGCGACGAACCCTGTATAGTAATTGCAAATCTGATATTCGAAATTCTAGTTTCAGCACAAGCTGACGTTTTTATAGAGAATGAGTTTTTCTTCTATACCTACTAATAAAAAAGTTTTTCCTCTTCCAAACTCTATCCATGGACAAACACAAAGTATTGGCTCCTATGTGGCGCCCCCTATAAAATTCGAAAAAACTGTGGGCAAATTTGTATTTCTCATCCCGAAAAAGCCCCATATACGAGATTTCGTCAAAATATTTTAAGCGTGGCAAAAGATATTGTGCAAAAAAAATGTAAATAAAATTTATCTTTAACACCCTGTAACTCCGTTAAGAATCAATTTTTGAAAAAATGTTATAGGAAGAGGTAGCTTTTATTCTCGGTCTAGAATTATCCCTTAAATTTTTTGCTCATCATTTCCGGACACCCTGTATAACTCAATTTTGCCAAAATTATAAAAAAATCGCGTTGTCCTTTAATTAACGTCAAAGTAAATTTTAAAGTTATTTATTTAATACGTTTTTCCTAACTACCCTACCCTTCCTAACCTTTTTTCTGACACTAAAAACTTTTTAAATTTTATTGTCGTTTTCCGACCTTTTGAATACTTTTTTTTGTTAAGGTACTATAGCATTTCAAGTGAGCCTTAAAACAAAAACACTAATTTGTGTAGCACTGCGATTTGATGCGTTATGAAGCATATTTTGTTCAGAAGTAATATCTAAATATCCAGTTTTCGAAAATGTCCATAATAAGAGCAGAACAGGCTTAAATAATGCTGATTCAGATAGAAAAATAATTACACCAATTCCCGTAATAATAAAAACAGATAATACAACTTTATACTTCGATGGAATCAATATTGCAATAAGAACAGGCAGCGGTTCGCTGGTCAGTGCACCATTCTTGCACGCGGTTCCGTTGCACCATAGATCGATCGAATATATCGATCCGAAGGAGTTCCGTTAGTTCCCGAAGAGAACTGACCAGCGGTTGAGTGACCAGCACCTCATAACATTTTTTATATAATAAAAAATATAATGGATTACTTATATCATTATAACACTGATTTAATGGTGTCTATAAAACAATTATATTGCCAATAATTATTGCAAGAAAAATTATGCCAATTATTATTAGATTATAAAATTTTAATATTTATTAGTTACCTATCATGGTTTAATGGCTTATTATGAAGTCCCCCACTACAGTTTTTTACAAACTCGTTAAATTGTGTTCTTTTACTACAATTTTTTATGTTAACTATGAATAATTACTTATTACGTTAATAGTATTAAAGAAATAGTTGATGATATCGAGATTGGAAATGAAATATTATGTCCTAAAATTGCCACATGTTTCAATATCGTTGAAGAATTCCGAGAAGTTTCATTAAGAGAAAATTTAAAATTAACAAACTCAAATCAAACAATAATTATCAAGGGGTGTCTCACTACGGCAGTCGGTGTACAGGGTTTTTCCGTATATTTTGGAGCACCCCTGGAGCTTTTATTTGAAGACCTAGAAAAAACTTTAAATTACCAAAGTTGCATGATTTCTCCTGAACTGCCAGAATTTGTTATCGGACAAAACAAATGAACATCGTAAATTTGTTTAATAATGCCAATGTCGATTTTTTAAAATGGAACACCCTGTATATTAATTTTTTTTTAACTCCTCACTCTTTTCTGATTCCATATATGTATATATGTTATATGTTTACTTTATTCGTTTAGGCAAAATTGCATTTCAAAATATTGCGGATTAGAAAATCTATATTGGTGTGAGGAAAACATGATAGAACATAATGCTTATTCAGTAACAATAATTAATATAAATAATGATAATAATTTATGAAACAAACATATAACATATATAGATATTTGGAATCAGAAAAGAGTGAGGAGTTAAAAAAATCGACATTGACATTATTAAACAAATTTACGATGTTCATTTGTTTTGTCCGATAACAAATTCTGGCAGTTCAGGAGAAATAATGCAACTTTGGTAATTTAAAGTTTTTTCTAGGTCTTCAAATAAAAGCTCCAGGGGTGCTCCAAAATATACGGAATAACCCTGTACAAATGTCTAGGCAGTCATCGGCAATCACTGGCAGTCATCGGCAATCACTGGCAGTCGTCGGCAATCACTGGCAGTCATCGGCAATCACATGCAGTCATCGGCAATCACTCGGCAGTCTTCGACAATCGCCCTCGGCATTTATCGGAATTAATTTTGATCTGACCAATAAGAATGCATATTTTTCGGCGTTTCGTAATGATGGATAAATAGACTTTAAAAAAATTACTGGCAGTCATCGGCAATCACTGGCAGTCATCGGCAATCAGAGGCAGTCATCGGCAATCACTGGCAGTCATCGGTAATCAAGGGCAGTTATTGGCAATCACTGGCAGTCATCGGAAATCACTGGCAGTCATCGGTAATCACAGGCAGTCATCGGCAATCACTGGCAGTCTTCGGCAATCACTGGCAGTCTTTGGCAATAGCCCTCGGCATTTATCGGAATTAATTTTGATCTGACCAATAAGAACGCATACTTTTCGGCGTATCGTAAAGATGGATGAATGAAATTTGAAAAAATTACTGGCAGTCATCGACAATCACTGGCAGTCATCGGAAATCACTGGCAGTTATCGGCAATCACTGGCAGTCATTAGCAATCACCGGCAATCACTGGCAGTCATCGGCAATCACGGGCAGTCATCGGCAATCACGGGCAGTTGACTGCCAAAATCGGCAGTCAGTGTACAAATTTTACCTAGTGAGACACCCCTCGATAATTATAGTGAAATGTTATCAAGAAAAGTAATGAAAGAAACTTTTACAACCACAGGTGAAATTATATTAATATTAATCAATAACTGCCTAAAATATGGATAAATATCTGAAGATCTAAAATGTTCTTTTATAACACCAGTTCCAAAAATAAAAAATACAAAAAAAACACTATCAAATGAGGCCAATAAATATATTATGGGATATTGAAAAATTATTAGAAATGACTGTTTATGAACAGATATTCGAATTTATTGAAGAAAACCGAGGAAAACAAAATTTTAGTAAATATGGAAGCAGGTTTTAGAAAAGGATATTCAACAGAAACGGCAGTCCAGTATGTAATTGAAAACTGGAAGCGAAGCGTTGACAAAAATGAAGTTGTATTGGCAGTATTTTTGGATTTTAAACGTGCTTTCGAAACAATTGATAGGGATAAATTATTTAAAAAATTATATCAGTATGGATTAAGGGGAGTTGTTTATAAATGGTTTCAAACTTATTTAAGTAATAGGCAGCAAAAAAACAAAAATTAATAACATTTTTTCTAAAAATTAATATAATAATATTGGGGTACCACAAGGTAGCATTTTAGGTCCATTATTGTTTATTGTTTATATAAATGATATGCCAAATGTTTTGAAACAAAGTGTTATTCAAATGTTTGCTGATGATACTTTATTATGTACTAGCGTGTACCCGGCCTGCGTTGCAGCCCGGCTTTATACGACGTCGCTTTCTCTGAGATAATAAGGCGAGTTCACCATCACGTCAAGATTTATAAATACAAACCCGAACAAACCTCTAAATTGATCAGTGTTTCTCTACAATATTATGCATGTATTATACATAAAAACCTTCCTCTTGAATCACTCTATCTATTAAAAAAAAACTCTTCAAAATCCGTTGCGTAGTTTTAAAGATTTAAGCACATATAGGGACAGACGGGCGACAGCGACTTTGTTTTATACTATGTTAAGATTAAGATAAAGGGTAAAAATATTCTTGATTGCATAGAAATTTTAAATTTTGAATTAAAAACTATATCAAACTGGTTAAAGATACTTAAATAAATTAAAATTAAATGTTTCTAAAACAAAATTTATGGTTATTAGAAATAACGTGAATAATACAGATATAAATATTTTTGTTGAAAAATTAGAAATTATACACTCTTTTTAATTTACATTTTGAAAATCTTGTATCTAAAATTGAAAAAAAAAATTAATTATTTGAAAAGAATTAGTCAAAATTTAAGTTTATTTTCACGAAAAACAATTTATAACGCTATAATTTTACCTCATTTTTGATATTGTTTAAGTATTTTATACACAGCAAATGATGGGGTATTTAATAGACTCCAAGTTTTGCAAAATAAAGCTATGCGTATAATTTTAAATGTGGATAAATATACGAAAATAAATTTAATGTTAGAGAAACTTCGGTGGTTAAATGTTAAAAATTTAATATTTCTTTTGATTTCTACTTTTATTTTTAAAATACAACATAACTTACTGCCTTCTCATTTAAAAGATTTTTTAACTCAAAATTTTGAAAATCATAACTATTCAACCTGGTATAACAAAGATTTTTGTCTAAGTATGGTATCAAAATATTTTTTATAATATAAATCGGTTTTCCATAAAGGATAAAGTGAATATAACAACTTAAATATTTCAATTAAATCACAGAAGTTCTTGAAAAATTTTAAAAAATCATTAAAAAATTATTTATTTAAAAAACAAAATAGTGACTGATAAATTGTTTTTAATACTTCATAGATGATATTTTTAAATTATTTTAAATATTTTATAAAACTTGTTAAATTGTAGCACATTGCTAAATGAATCTTGTTACTACTACTACTACTCATTAAATTGTGTTTTTTTATTACAATTTTTAAATCAGTAAGGTTATCGCAAACTGGTACATCTCACTAATTTTTCTATAATATAATTATTTTGTATAGTTTATATCATTATGATTCAACGAACCTTTGCTCTATCGCTTTCAGGCCGTCTCAACTGAGATCGTATGAACTACACATTCAATTACTTCTTTTTAATAATTCTTTTAAATAATGATATAGATCTAGCGATTCAATGACGTATTATGCAGTGATCTTGTGCTGCAATTCGGGAATCAGTAAGATTATCGCGAAGTAGCTCCTACTAGGTGTTAAGGACAATAAATCCAACCTCGGACGACAAGTGGCAACACCGCGCACCCCCACGAAGGGACTAGGCTAATGGGGCGAAAAATGACCTGCGACCAGATGAAAAAGAGAAAGAGATGCGAGAGAGATGCAAACGAGATGCGAAAGAACTTTTCTTAAAATACGTTTAAATATACATGTAGAAGTTAAATATATTATGTAAACCGAAAACGATATATTTTTTATGGGAACAATTTAAAATTCGTACAGTTCATTACTATTCTAAACACTAGGTTTTAGGTAATAGAATTAAAATATAATTTGACTGACTTTTAATAATAAAGTAACTTAAATATATATTAAGTAGGCATCCGCTACAATTTTTGATTCACTCTTGAGTTTTCGCTAATGTTGCCGCCGAGACGAAAGATTCTCGTCTCTCGTCTCGTCTGGCCCTCTCTCGACGAGACGAGAGAGATATTTTCTCTCGAATAAAGCTCCGAGACGAGACGAGAGAAGTACCCTCTCTCGTCGAGAAATTCTCGTCTCTATCGATCTCTCTCGAGCAAAAAACGTTACTTTTTTGAGCTTTTTTGAATCTTCTTAAATTCCTCTTTGCAAAAATATACATAACGTCTATATTTGGACCAGCGGTTTTCGAGTTATTTAACTGCAAATAGTTTCATCTAGTTAGCCGTGCCTGGCCATTCAGAATAACATATTATTATGACGATTTATCGCTGGATAAAATTATTTGCAGTCAAATCACTCGAAAACGATCGGTCCAAATATGGACATTATATATTTTTGATAAGAGGAATTTTAGAAGATTTTAAAAATCTCATAATAGACAGGGTGTCCCAAAAAATTTTTTTTTAAAATTTGCTGATTCTTCATAAATTTATAATTACTTTTATTAAATGCATTATTAGTCTATAGTTAATAGTTTCCAAGATATTGACTTTTGAAAAATTATATTTTTGAGTTTCGACAGCCTATAGCTTTCTAACAGTACATCTTAGAGCAAAACGGCGCATATGTCTATATCGTCCATTTTCACTATCTTCCCAAATCAATCAAACTTCCGGCTAAACCGGATGTAACTCGAAAGCAGGAAATATAGTTCTTCCGGTTTAACCGGAAGGTGATTGTTTGGAAAGATAATAAAAATGGAAGTTAGGGACATGTGAGCCGTTTTGCTCTAAGACCTAAGACGTACTGTTAGATCTGTCGAAACTCAAAAATTACATTTTTTAAAAGTCAATATCTTAGAAATGGAAATTTCTTACCGTGCTGGTGTTTTGGAGCACCCTGTATAGACAAAAATAATTTTATAAGAGGCACCTCTTAACCCTTAATAAGCTTCGTCAAAAGTTTTCCGCTATCTTAGTGGTACAGGAGATATTGACCTTTGTCGCACTAATGGGCCACCCTGTAGTAAATACCAAGCAAAGTTTTAACGCATTTAGGTTAGGTTCTGTCATATTTGACATATTGCACACAATTTATGTCAAATATGATAGAACCTAACCTAAACGCGTTAAAATTTTGCTTGGTTTTTACTATATTTGGTTTAAATCACGAGAGAAGCGAGACGAGACGAGAGAAGGTCGTCTCGTCTGGCCCTCTCTCGACGAGACGAGAGACCCATTTTGTCTCGTCTCGCGGCAACACTAGTTTTCGCGAATTAGAGTTAACTTTTTCTGAAAACAAAGCGTTTCGATAGAATACAACGACATTTGACATTAACAGCTGATCTGGTTTCGTCGTTAAAGTTCCCAGATCAGCAGTGGGTCGTAGCAAGCTCACGTGTCAGGTTGCGTCATATTATTTTCTTCCAATATTGGTGTTTTTTAAGTGTTTCTGTGGGTGTTTTTTGTGTAATGTTAATGTTGTTTTGTAATCATTTTACTTTTGGATTTTATATATTTCAGAGACAGATTTTCTTGGTGTTTATTAGTGACTAAAAACACCATTTTGGTTAACTCATCTATTATGAAATCAATAAAGTGCCGTGGTAAACCATTTACTTATCGTTATATACAGAATGTCTCATAACTAATGGGCAAATACAGCAACAGGAGATAGTAAACTTGAAAATATGTCATTTATGCTAATTTTCAATCAATATGTTTCGTTATGAAAGGTGTTTATTTAAATGTTCTTGTTATCTAGCATTTAAACGCAATTATCTCAAAAACTAATTGAAATATCGAGATTACTTTTTTGTGCAACTTGAAATAAACTTATTTGGCGCTTTTTTTTCACGACAAATATTTTTGTTTCCAATAGCCTTGTATAATTCAACGATCCAGTCGAGCTATAAAAAGATTTTATACTTTTACTTGTTTTGCAGGAAAACGATATCATTAAACAATTTCGTTCTTAACGGAAACGAAGTTAAATTTGTATTTCCTTTCTTACATCTACTTTAATACTTTAAATTTTCACTTTCTTTGTAAGTACAGCTTACAGCTATATGAAAATTATTTAGGGGGCAGTTTACGCTTTTAACACTGTTATAATTTTTTATAATTAATTCAGCTAAAACAATAATTAATATAATATTTACCGTATTTGTTCGGTTGTTTCTGCAAATTATACGGTTTTTAATAAAAGAAAGCAGAATATTTCCGGTAGGTACACATGTTTATTAGGCCCATACGCAGCGGGAAAATATACAGTACGGATGTAACTCGAAAGCAGGAAATATAGTTGTTCCGGTTTAACTGGAAGTTGATTTTTTTGGAAAGATAATAAAAATTGAAGATAGTGACATGTAAGCCGTTTTACTCTAAGACGTACTGTTAGAAAGTTATAAGCTGTCAAAGTTCAAAAATGTCACTTTTCTAGAGTCAAAATCTCGGAAACTATGAAGTATAGACTAATAATTCATTTAATAAAAAATAATTATAATTTTATGTGAAATTTAAAAATGTAAAAATATACTGGGTGTTATATTTAAAAATATAAAATTCGTTCGAATTCCAGACAAAGTAAAAAGCTGGCAGCAACGCCAATATCGTCATTAGGTGCGTTAGCTCCTCTTACACAACTGTACCAAATTTGGTTTAAATCGGCCAGTAAATTGTGATGTTATTAAGCCGTTTTCAGACTTTATACACACACTGTATATTCCCAGTATTGCGTTTATATTTAAAAATTTCTTAATTTCTTCCTTTTTTGGGTTCAGCTATCAAAACATAGAAATTATAAATTTTGATAGTTCAAAATAGGGCGTGGCACCGAAAAAATTTTCGCCTGCGGCGCTTTTTTAAAGAAAGAAGGAAAGAAAGATAAAACGAAAGGTATAGACCCCCCCCCCCGTGGCAACATTTTAAATACGCCACTGATCACACCAGAAGCTCTTTAAATTTTTGAGAATTACAGTGCTGATTTTTAGTGGTAATTGTAGCAAATAAATATTATGATGATTAATGTCAAGTTTCATTACAACTGCCAGTCGTAACTAATACAGTATCTAAAAGCAGATTACACCCCCAATAAAACTTGATAATTACTGTGAGTATTCAGAGCAATCATGGATATAAACCATTCTATGGTAGCATTAACTCGCGCGTTGCTGTCATATATGGTATTAAACAACTGTATAAAGAATATGTAAATTCTTATAACGAATAGAAGGCGTTTTTCTCGCCCGTTGGATATTCTTTATACCTAATTTCTTGCAGGACTAGCGACATCTATCATATTATGTCACGGAGAATAGTCAGTAGCTCAAGGAAATTTAATTTAAATTCTGATTTAGAAATAATTAAAAAAAAACTCTTTTTTCTAATTAAACATACCATTAATTTATTCATTTTATACATATGTTTTTTTCTGGTTATGTTATTGTTAAATGCTAAATAAAAGTGTTTAAATAAATATTAAAGTCATCATAATAACCCAAATCGAAACGAGGTTAACAATAAATGTTCACGGTGTGTTACAACTAAACCCATAAAAGTAACAAGATATTCGTGGTTATAAAATAATACACCTGAGTTCCTGCATGAGTATACTTACCCAGTGAAACAGATCTTTAACCGGTGTGACATTCTATACACCTGTCTTTCACGGCGGTATTGTTTTTCCTTTTGCTCTTACGTAAGTCGCGAGGGAATTGTCTTTAGTAGGTAATACTAACTCGAGAATATATTTCTTTTCTTTTGATGTCATTATTTTGGAATACACACATCATTTTAAACTAGATTTGATATTGCCTATCAATAATAATTGTATTTTTGAAGAAGTAGTCCATACTCAAAGTGGAGTTAAATGTATAGAAAAAAGAAAAGCACAAAGTCTCTCCACAATTTTTTTATTAGAATAACTAGGCGAACCTATAATATAGATATAGAATAATTCATAATAATTCGACATGTTTCGAGTGTATAGAAACACTCATCATCAGGAAAACAAAGTGAGTGGTACAATGTTGATGTTGTTAGCGATAGAGAAAATAATAGCGGGATTGAGCTGTAATGGAGCTTTCAAAGGCGTACAAGAGGTGTAAAAAAATTGAATAGTCAAAAACCGACAATCAAGAAAGTATGCTGAAGTCTTCTACTTATCTGAAATAAAGCATTATCAAAACTAAGAAGTTTTATGTAGGTTGCGTCGAGCCTTATTTTGCAAAAGTGGTGCAATTTACAAAATATGGGTAAAAAATCAAAATTATTTTATTATGCAGATAAAATTTTGCATGTGGGCTAGAAACTGCATTTAAAAAAACTTTTTCTAATAACTTTTTTCGATACTTTCAGAAATAACCCCACTTATGAATTATTTTCTGGAAAAAATAAAAATTTGACAAATAATGCGAATCACGCGACTATACTATTTTTTTTTGCTTAATTTTCATCTCGATCGAAGTAGAACTTGATGCCAAAGTCAAATTTCAAATCAAGTTATTAATAAAAAAAATAAAAAAGGTTTTTTTTTTAAATCTGTCTTGCAAGATAATTGTTTAATAATCCCGTGTGTTCCTTTCACAATGTAACCGTGTGAAACGTGAGTACACCTGTTATTAAAGTAGGTAGAACAAACAACAGGATTAATATAATGTTATTTTCACCTACATAGATTTTATCTTCCATTTTTAAATCTAATATTCCTTTTATAATAGCTTCCAGCGGTAATGAAAAAAAGTTAATGAATAACCTTTGTAAGATATACCAGAACAAAATACCTATCAGGTCGCTACTAGATTTAGAACAATAGAATAAAACAAAATATGTTCCTGCCTAATTTTTATGAACAGAAATAAATTGTCTATTTCCATCTGGTGTAATTATATTCACTTTGTGGTGGCTTGACTTAAGGAGGCACTTGGACTTGGACTGAGGGCAAGAAGGGCTAAAGTTAAAATATTTTCGTATCTATCTAACATAGGGCTCGGAATTTTTAAAATATAAGTATTCGAATAGTCGTTTGGTATGTTATTCGAATAGTCGAATAATTTGAATAGTCGAATAATTTGAATAGTTGAATAGATACTTAAATAGTCGAATAGTCAAATATTCGAATTTCGAATAGTCGAATATTTGAATAGTCGAATATTTAGATAGTCGAATATTCGAATTTCGAATAGTCGAATATTTGAATAGTCGAATATTTAGATAGTCGAATATTTAAATAGTCGAATATTCGAATTTCGAATAGTCGAATATTTAAATAGTCGAATATTAGAATAGTCGTCTATTTAAATATCGAAATACAGTCGTTTCGTCACGGTAGAAGTGGTTTAACTGCTTAAACATAATAAAGGAACATATTTAAGTATTAGTCATTTTTAATATCTAAATTATCGAATACCTAATAATAATATGCAGTTTGTCGAATAAAGTAAGATGACAAATAAATAATTCTGTTAACTTATTTCAAGATATGAGAACTTGAGAGCCCTGTAATAAATAAAAAACTTTTAAACAAAACGATTATTTATTGAAGACAAAAAATCAAACATTTTACACAACGAAAATAAAATTATAAAAATAAGCCCGGTGTTTTATTTAACATAAAACAGAAACACCAAAAACTGGAACAAGACGTTCAACAAATTCGAATATTTAAATAGTTGAATATTCGAATAGTCGAATATTTGAATAGTCGAATATTTTAACTAACAAAAATTCACAGATCTTGCACCTTACGCAAGCATCCTATGTATTGAAAATACCTGACACAGCTTTAAAATTTTAATGACCTATGTCATGTAATTAAAGCCCACGTTCTAATTTGGATTTTGTAAAAGTTTAAAAAATGTTCTTTAATTTTACAGTACTGGTTACATAAAAACTATGGATAATTTTAAATTCCTCAGCTCAAAAAACCCCAAAATCCTTAATTTCGTGCTGCTACCTATGTCATTTCGTTAGGAAATAATCCCAAAAAAACGAAAACAAAAATAAAACTTTGACACCCTGTATCTTGGTTGTTATCAATTTTGGGATAATGCAAGTTTAAATAAACCGCATTATTTCGCCTTAAGAAGCCTACTGTTGCTCTGTGTCCCATTACGTTTGGGACACCCTGTATATTAATTAAAACATATTATAAATAATCCCAAAAAAACGAAAACAAAAATAAAAGTTTGACATCCTTTATCTTGGTTGTTATCAATTTTGGGATAATGCAAGTTTAAATAAATCGCGTTATTTCGCCTTAAGGAGCCTGCTGTTGCTCTGTGTCCCATTACGTTTGGGACACCCTGTATATTAACTAAAACATATTATATTAAATGTATGGTTTTATTTCTAAGAATAATTAATATAAATTTGTTTATAAACAATAATATTCACATAGCAGACCAACCAAGGTGAACTATAAATAATCCCAAAAAAACGAAAACAAAAATAAAAGTTTGACACCCTTTATCTTGGTTGTTATCAATTTTGGGATAATGCAAGTTTAAATAAACCGCATTATTTCGCCTTAAGAAGCCTACTGTTGCTCTGTGTCCCATTACTTTTGGGACACCCTGTATATTAATTAAACCATATTATAAATAATCCCAAAAAAACGAAAACAAAAATAAAAGTTTGACACCCTTTATCTTGGTTGTTATCAATTTTGGGATAATGCAAGTTTAAATAAATCGCGTTATTTCGCCTTAAGGAGCCTGCTGTTGCTCTGTGTCCCATTACGTTTGGGACACCCTGTATATTCACGAAAACATATTATATTAAATGTATGGTTTTATTTCTAAGAATAATTAATATTAATTTGTTTATAAACAATAATATTCACATAGCAGACCAACCAAGGTGAACAATTGCCTTATATTCAATCGGTCATATTGTCTAAGCCTACTTATGCTATGTTTTTAAATTATACTTATTTACCCAAGCGTTCAAAATAGACCATGAAGATTTTCATGAGATAGGTAGGGGTGCAAAATATAACCAATCACCCGGTACAATAACATTTTCTGAGAAATCAATAATAAAAAAATTATCCCATTTGTTAACCAAATTTGGGCGGACCCTGTAATATGCAATTATTGTGCTCCAACTTTTTGCCTCCCGCTTTTTTTTTCGATATAATATTCCGATTTAAATAACGTGAACTTACCTTAGTTATAACTTATCTCAATAAAACACTTTTTAACAAAGTTACTATGGCGTTCTTTAAAACACAAACTAAACTAAACATTATTCATTATTTACTTGCCGACTTTACGCTGATTCATATTTATATTTCTACCAAGTCTTATCAGAGTATTATGTTACAAGACCGATCTAGATATTGCGCTGTTGGCCGCGACAGACGGCGGAGCGACATCGACATGAGCGACATCGACATGCAATGCAAAGTTTGCGTAAACACGATCCCAATAGTATTTTCAATACTAAAAATTCGAATTTAAAATAGTCGAATATTCGAATACAATTCCGAGCCCTAAATTCTAACACACCTTCAATGTGGAATTAGTGAAGTGCGTGTTAAACTCTAATAATCGCTCTTATCATTTTCCTAATTTATTAGCATTCCTCACGGAGAAAAAAAAAACTTCTATTCCTTATAAGAATTCACATACTCTTTATACAACTGTTTAATACTAGATGTGACAGCAACGCGCTTTTCTACTGTAAGACAATGAAAATTGCTAGACCGTTTTGTAGTGATAATATCACGGTAATTTAGCCAATAGGAAATAGGAGTTATTGCTATCGTCAAATGGTTTACAGCCATTATATATTGCTCTGAATAGTCACAGTAGTTATCAAGTTCTATTGTGGGTGTAATCTGGTTTTATATACTGTATTAGTTCCGACTGGCAGTTGTAATGAAAGTTGACATTGATCATAATAATATTTGCTTGCTACGGTTAATAATAGCTATTTATGCCATCAGTTACGAAATGCCTAATTTTGTGTAACGCGTGTTACACAAAATTTCATTTCGTAACGTATTGCATACAAGATTTTTTCTAATTTTGAAGAAAGTAATAAAAAAATAAAATTTAATATCATTGATAAAAATTTGGAAAACATAAATTTAGTTTTTCTAATTTTGACATATAACTGATGGCATAAATAGCTATTGTTGCTGTTACTTCATGTTAGTTGTCAGTTTGACATTTTGTAAAAAAGTCTAGACGGAAGGTTTTTAGCGAGATTGATATATTTTTAGTTTTATTTTTAAAACATGAGTAATTCAAGTTCAGAAGAGCTACCAAGCGATATTGAAGAGGCAGCAGGTAATGCTCTATTATCAGTAATTCCCAAAAAGTCAAAGGCAGTTTATGATTTGGCATACGAAAAATTTGTTACGTGGTCTGATGAGAAGAAAATTAAACATGTTAATGAGAAAGTTTTACTTGCATATTTCGAGGGTAAGAAAGATCTAAAAGTTTCTACATTATGGACACTTTACTCAATGTTAAGGTCTGAACTAAATGTGAAAAGGAATATTGATATTAAAAAATATACAAATTTGGTAGCATATATTTAAAGGCAAGCGGACGGGTACAGTGCTAAAAAGTCAAAAGTTTTTATTAAAAAAGATTTTGCCAAATTTTTATTGGAAGCTGATGACAAAGAATACTTAATGGCTAAGGTTGCAATGATAATTGGAATGGCAGGAGCATGCAGAAAAGCAGAATTAACTTTTCTTCCAGTTGAAAATGTTATAGACGAAGGAAGCCATTTTCGTGTTGATATCCCACCTTCAAAAACAAAAGTTATACGGCAGTGTGCAATTACCACTGGAGACATTGAAAATACGAATCTTGTTGAAATATTAAGAAAATATATTAAGTTGCGTCCCCAGATTATTAAACACAACAGATTTTTTGTAAAATATGCGAATGGAAAATGTACCAGAAATCCTGTGGGAATTAACACATTTAGCAGTCTGCCAAAAGTTATTGCACAATTTCTTGGTCTTTCAAATTCATATCTATATACTGGCCACTGCTTCAGAAGAAGCTCTGCCACTTTCCTAGCAGACAGTGGCGCTGATCTTTTAAAATTGAAGAGGCACGGAGGTTGGAAATCTAGTTCTGTTGTGGAGGGATATGTTGAAAATTCCATGAATAATAAAAAACTTATAGCGCAAGAAATATTTGGTGAAACATCTAATGCAATGTGCGTCGCTTCCCAAATAACAGCAAGTTCGAGCAATGAAAAAAATATGTCGTCGGGAATTAATTTGAATAATTGCAATAATTGTGTTATCCATATTTATAATAATTAATTAATTTATAATTTATGTTTTTAACTTGTATTATAACAGTTTAATAAATAGAATAATTCTTTTTGTCACTAATTTTGAAATACATTTTTCGTCACCAATTGCATAAAATTTTACTTTATGCAACTAGTTACAAAAAGTAAGACGTTTCATAATGTCAATCAGTTTTAAAAAGTGTCACTTTATATGTCAAAATTAGAAAAAGCATATTTTACCACTAAAAATCAGTACTGTAGTTCTCAAAAATTTAAATAGCTTCTAATGTGATATTGTTATTTTCGTTTAACATTGCATATGATTATCTATTATCCAGCATGGTTTACTTAGATGGCAATATCCGTCCATAGATTTTAAAGTCCAATACTAATGATGGGTTGTGCGAAATAAGAATCTTACATTGCTTTATCTGACACGCAAAGTTTGAAAAAACTTAAATACAAAGTAAAAATAAATTAATTGAAACAGGTATTGGTACGATCAATAAAATTCATATTCAGACAGGACAGCTAGAAGACTCCAAACAACGATGCGACCTGCGCAACAAATACGTTAAAACTAATACTACGGAACGCGGCAATTGTTGATCGCTACGAACCTCCACCAACGCCTTCTGGATTATAGGTTCTACCGGATACAATTCGTTTTTGGAGACGCTGTTCTGTTTTCTTAATTTTAGGGAAAGCGCTTTACTGGAAACAAAATGCGTTGCGTACAATTTTTTTCTTAACAAAATCGCTGTGTTAAAAGTAGTTCATTATTCAACAAGACTGTCCTGCCAATGGAACTGATTACTATACCAATAAAAACACTATTCTAGCAACACTGGCATTGATATAACACTAACGCACATAGTTACACATATACAGTGACCGGCAGAAAGTGCGCAGCATATGGGAAAGTTTTTTTATCTTTAAGTTTAGAAAATTAATTTTATTTTGGATAGGTTCTGCATGTTCTCAAACCAAAATAACACCCATTAAATCCGGTAAAAGTCTTATGGTATACGAGGTAGGATCAAAAATTTTAAATTCCGCTAAGAGTAAAGGACCTCCATCTTTCATTTAAGAATATTTTTTTACTAAGAATTATTGTTTTAATTTCAAAGTTATACCCAAATCCTAATTTCGCTTATTTTGGACAAACAAATGGATTTAATCGTGTTTTCTGAATAACTCTGTATAATAAAAATAAATGGCAACCGAACAGTACGAAAATAAGATTTTCTGCAGACTTTGTTAGAGATAACCGTCGATCATAAGTCCGATTAGTTTGTTTTTATAATATTATGGCTTTTTAAAATAAAAACATAAAAATATTAAATATTTTTGCTGCACACCGTATTTTATTTACTGTTAATTTCATCTAACTGCTATTTTTTGATTTACATTGACTTAAATCTTCTAAATAGTTTTTTTACATTAAAGTATGCATAGAAAGTGTCCTTGTGATTTATAAAGAAAAAAATTTAAATTAAAAATATATTTTGAACGGATTTTATTCGTCACGCAAAATATTTTCATTTATCAGATACACTTTTAGGATAATCCAACTAAAAGGTTATACATTTTTAACTCAAGAATAGGAAACAAAAAATGCTTATTAAGACTACATTAACAATAAATTCGTTCAAAATATATTTTGAAATAAAATTTTTTTCTTTATAATGTAAATCAAAAAAATCAGTTAGATGAAATTAACTTGTTCCCTCAGAAAATAAAATACGGTGTGCAGCAAAAATATTTAATATTTTTATGTTTCTATTTTAAAAAGCCATAATATTATGAAAACAAACTAATCGGACTTATGATCGACGGTAATTTCTAACAAAGTCTGCAGAAAATCTTATTTTCGTACTGTTCGGTTGCCATTTATTTTTTATACAGGGTTATTCAGAAAACACGATTAAATCCATTTTTTTGTCCAAAAGAAGCGAAATTTGGGTATAACTTTGAAATTAAAACAATACTTCTTTGTAAAAAAATATTCCAAAATGAAAGATGGAGGTACTTTACTCTTAGCGAAATTTCAAATTTTTGATACTACCTCGTATACCATAAGACTTTTACCGGATTTAATGGGTGTTATTTTGGTTTGAGAACATGCAGAACCTATCTAAAATAAAATTAATTTTCTAAACTTAAAGTTAAAAAACTTTGCCATATGCTGCACACTTTCTGCCGGTCACTGTATAGTATTAAACAGTTGTATGAAGAGTATGTGAATTCTTATAAGGAATAGAAGGAATTTTTCTCAGTGCAGACACTTATGGGGTATGTATGTGTCGTAGGCTGATAGTGAAATCCGTCATTTCATGAAAAGCCTAGTCATATCATGAAGCGTGGCTAAAAGGTATATTGCAACTGGTTTGTTCGTTGTTCCCCAGAGCATTTTTTTCAATTTTTTCAACTAATATTATTTTATAAAAATAAAATTTAAATTAAATTAAAAAAAAAATGCTCTGGGTAACAACGAACAAACCAGTTGCCAATATACATTTTAGCGTGCAGCATGATATGACTAGGCTTTTCATGAAATGACGGATTTCACGATCAGCCTACGACATATGCATTATTTGGATATCAATTCAAATATGTATTAAATTATACGCAATTTAACAACTTTTTATCTCATAAAACATTACGCAAATTCGACTCGTACTTGACCAATTTTTACTGCAACTGAACCTGTTGAATCACAATTTCAAAAAAAAAAAAAATAGAAATAACCTTTGTAGTTAATACAGGAACAGAATATCATCAGTTTGCTACCACATTAAAACAATAGGTCGAACCGCAAGACAGTTTTTTTTTAAACGGAAATAAGTTATCTATTTTCATCTTAACTAAGTAATTAAATCCAATGTATAGCATTGTTTAAAGGTAGCGTGTACAATTTGAAGGCCCATACATTTCTATTTTAATGTTGTATTCATTGGCTGCAAATTATTATTTTTAACTGAAAACCTTCCTTTTCTCTACTCCGAAATAGTATATTAAAACATAAGTTTCATAAGACAAATTTTAGAGCACGCGTCGGTTTAGAACACGAGCCGCGTAGCGGAACGAATATTTTATAATACTTTTTCTATTTGGGTCATTTTAAAGGAACTTCAAATAAAAATGTAGTTAATAGTTTCCAGTCAAAATTTTTATTTTTTTTGAGGTTGGCAACACTATGTTACAGAAAAAACAATTGGGCACAGCCGCCATTATTTAAAAAGTAATAAGTCATATTTTTAATAAATTGTAATTTTTTGTTGTATTGAATCATTAAATATTATTTAATAAATCAGTAGTAAAAACGAATAAAAATGAGCCAAGATGGAAGACATACCCCACCAGAACTACGAGAAATCGCGGAAAATAATTTAAATAATTTCTTACCGAAGAAATCTCGCAAAGTCTATCAAAAAGAATATGCAGATTTTGAGCTATGGTGTGAGCAAAATAGTGTAAAAGATATATCAGAAAATGTCCTGATAGCATTTTTTACCAAAGAAAGTAAAATTAAAAAGGCTTCATCGATGTGGTCCAAATACTCAATGTTAAGAAGTTGTTTAAATATATATAGAAATATTGATATATCGAAATATAAAAAATTACAGGCATATTTAAAAAGGCTTTCGGAGGGTTACACGCCAAAAAAATCAAAAAATTTAGAGATTGAGCAAATTAATCGCTTCATTGAACAAGCTGATGATAAAATATATCTAGCAATCAAAGTAAGTATTGCATTAAATAAGAATGTAATTAACAAGATTGAAATAGTTCCTAAGATTTTGGCTTCAAAATAACTTCCTCAGCATTAGCAACGACATACGTTTATCTTAAACAAAAATATAATAGATCTCGACAAAAAAACTTACCCATAATAAATGTAGTTGATCTTATATATTATACATTTTAGGTTATTCTTATAATGGGCTATAATGGTGCCTGCCGCAGAGAAGAAATTACAAATATGTCAGTAGACGATATCGAATTTAGAGACAATATAATCATTGTACATGTGTCCAAAACTAAAAATTACATACCCAGACAGTTTATAATCACAAATAGTGACTGGGTACAAATGGTAACACAGTATTTTAATCTCAGACCAAATCACGTAACATGCCGTGGATTTTTCTTGACTTATAGAAATGGACATTGCATTAACACTCCTGTTGGTCTTAACACAATCGGCAAAGCTCCTGTTGCTATTGCTTCTTACTTAAATTTACCAAATCCCAAGTTATTTACAGGCCATTGTTTTAGACGGTCCAGTGCTACCCACTTAGCACCCCCACGGTGACTTGAACACTATTAAAAAGCATGGGGGCTGGAAGTCTTCAGCAGTGGCCGAAGGTTACATTGAAACTTCAATGAAAAGCAAGGTTGAAGTTGCAAATATTTTGTCCACACAATCTTTACACGATGTATGTCTACCTTGCTTATCACGTACATCCCAAAATACCACAACTACAGCACCTGTAACGTCAAGTGAAACAACTAGATTAATTATAAACTCGATTATAAATGAGCAAGGTCTCACACAAAATGTTGTGTCTACCCAGAATATTCCAGGGATAACCATTAACGCCACCGAACATTCAACAGTAACAATAAATATCTGCTTCTTTAGAGAAATAAAATGAAGCACAGTATTAATAATTGTAACTAAATAACTTTTGTCTCACTCTTATCTTAATAGTATAATATAGTATAGTGTTTTGTGCTTAAAATAAATAAATATACATAAACCACAGTCGCATATTTTCTAGGTTATGTTGTTTCTGAATGTATGTATGTTAAGTGTAAGGTAAAGTAGCGTAAGCAGCATCCTACATATTCTGTATTATACAACCAGTAAAACAACATTTCAATTTAAATAATTTATTTAATTTCTTGTGATTGATATTTTTTATAAAATAATTCCAAAGATGGTCCCATCCATAGATATAAAACAGATAATTTAAGTTTACCACTACCGAAATATTTGAATATTTCCTAAAAAAACAAAAAGTAGGTGTGGTCACAGAAGAGAAAAGGGTTTAGATGGTGCACAGAACACGGACTTTTAGTATGGTGTGCCATGAATTTCAAAACGGTATGTGTTGTTACCAACGAGGTAGGTTGTTACCAACAGGAAGAAAATAAAAAAATGCGTGTTTAAAATAAATAAAATGATTGCTTATGCAACCCAATGCAAACCCATAATGAAGACTGTATGGTTCCCAAATAGAAAAAAATATTTAATTCAATTATTGAGATAGTGGACAGATCAAAGCTGTTATTATACCTACATAACATATATCATACATTCGGTTGTTGTTTAACAAAAAGAGTTAACAATAATTTTCATTATGTCAAGCAAATTGTCCATTATCGCAACCAATTTATTGTTCATTAAACCACTTTATAGTTGTGAAAAGGAAAGAAAAAACTAAAAGTCTTCCTTCACAAAATTTAATAGACCAAAAATTGTTTGTTCAGAGGTCTCTACATGTTTCGAACGAAACGTTCATCATCAGGAGACAGAAAAATGTATTGCTGATGGTTTTAGCAGAAGAAAAAAAGATAAGTGGTATAAAACCTTAATAGCGCTTTTATGGAATTAAAAATTGATGTGTTGAAATGACAATGTGAAAAAAACAGAAACATACTCAGAGTATGTTTAAATAAATTGCTAGCGTATTAAACCCGCTTTAGTGTTATATCAATTCCGGATTTGCTAGAACAGTGTTTCTATTGGTAGCAATCAATTCCAGTAGCAGCACAGTCTTGTTGAATAATGAACTACACTGAGAAAAACCCGCCAACTAAATTACTTAGTTGATTTTCTTTTAGTTGTAGCTACTAAAAATGTCCGCAGACTTAGTTACCATAATACCGCAAAGCTATTTACAGGAACTAACAAATATATTTTTTGCCCTCCACTTACAATTACTAATCGATTTAGTAGGCTGTACGCCGAAAATTTATTTGGTAGACTTGCGGTAAATACATCCTTTGTTGTGATAACTAACAAGGGCGTAAGATTTTGTTATACTTGTGACAACTAAAAAAATATATATTTTAAATAATGCCTTAAGTTGTCGTAACGAAAAATATGGTAGCCATTACTAAATATTTAGTTAATTTACCCGATCGCGCACGGGATCATTGGTCATCCACGCGGTAACAATCATTTCGTCTCCGTGCTTCAGGTGCTTCTTGCCGCGGTGTGTGTGTAGGTGTATCTATTAGTGTTATTTATTTATTATAGTTTATAGTGGTATTACAGACTTTTATTGTTAGAATGGGGGCTTCAAACCTATCTAGATGCATTTGAAGGTAAAGTTGTGTTGTGTTATAGGATTTATCCATGTTATTTATTTAATAAAAAATTTAAAAACTGAAAAAATTATTTTTTGTATTTTAAGTTGAAGAACTTTTGTAGCATCGTGGGATAGTTGAATTTAAATATTCTAACGTGTAGATATATTGAATAAGTTACTCCCAGAAACAAAGACAAATTTTGATCAACTAGTTAAACAGCCAAGTTAAAGTGTTTTATTTGGTATCTACTGTTGCACACACATTTAGTTTCCTTATAGGCCATATAAAAGGGCTTTTTAACATCAGCTCAACTGAACCTCTATTGGTATTTAAAGTTTTTTTTATAAAAATCACATTGCAGTTAAATTAAATATTGTTTCTGTTTGAAACTGGCAGCAACATATTTTAGACGAAAAGCTTCAACATCAGTAAAATGGTTTTATTGGTGGTTACAGAAAAGCTCCAGCAAATTACGCTTTGCTGCTTAGAGTTTTTTCTGCTGTATACCGAGCTTTTCGGTTGCGATACACACATGCTATTACAGTGGATTTTATCTACAAGTTGTATGTGCAGCCGTAACAAATATTTTTCTAATGCAGCATAGAACTCTTGTTAAATAGGGGACAGCGAAATGCTTTTTGCTGTGGTGACTAGAGTAAGCTTTTCGTTGCTGCCAGTTCCAAACAAAAAACCGTATTTGACGAAAATGTGATTTTTATGGGAAGGTTCAAGTTAAAGGTTCACTTGAGCTACTGTTAAGATGCCCTTATATAATGCCTTAGGGGACTGAAGGTGCGTGCAATCGTTGCCAAATAAAAAAAAACTTTGTGGTTACTTTTTAACTAATATTTTTATTTGTATTCACTAAACACCCAATTTGGGTTAACTACATAATTTAGTTACTATTATATAATTTATTAGTAACGTTAACATCTACGCTTAGTTCCTGCAACTAAATGATATAATAGCTTTAACAAACCACCTACTTGTAACGAATATATATATTAGCTGTGCTAACTCAGTTTTTTTAGTAATTGTAACTAAAACCATTTAGTAAACCCAACAACATAAGTTCGTTATCTACTAAATCCTATAGTTGTAGCTACTAATCTATTCCAGCAAACTTGATTTAGTTGTTATAAGTCATCCACCTTGCTGTCCCCTATTTTAATGAAAAATTTTGCTGTGGTAACTAAATTTTTAGTAATGGCTACAAATTATTTTCCTCAGTGTACTGTTAATAAAGCAATGTTGTTAAAAAGTAATTTGTATCTTTTGAATGAGACACATTTTGTTCCCAGTAAAGCGCTTTATCTACAATTAAGAAAGCAGAACAGCGTCCCCAAAAACGAATTGTATCCGTTCGAACCTACAATCCACAAGACGTTGGTGGAAGTTCGTAGCGATCGGCAATCGCCGAGCGCCGTATTATTAGTTTTAACGTATTTGTTGCGCAGGTCACATCGTTGTTCGGAGTCGTCTAGCTGTCCTGTCTGAATTTGAATTCCATTGATCGTACCACTACCTATTTCAATTAATTTATTTTTACTTTGTATTTAAGTTTTTTTAAACTTTGCATGTCCGAGCTATGCTAAAGCAATAGAAGATTCTTATTTCGCACAACCCATCATTAGTATTGCACTTTGGGCCATATGGGCGCATTTTACCATATCAGTAAACCATGTTGGACATACTTTCAACTCCACTTTAAGTATGGACTATTTCTTCAAACTTTAATTGATAGAACATAATTTTTGTATGTTTCCATTGCTTGTCCACAAATATTTCTATCCAATTCCGAACCTTCGAAAAACGGGCGAATGAACATCGTGCTAGCTAGTTTTATAAAAAAACAAAACAGATTCTTATTATTCTAACCATCTGTTAGAAGGTAATCATACATTATTTTATCATAACTACGATATCTTGCATATTGAAAACAAAAGTAGAAAATTAAATTTGCTTGAATCCTAAGAAATAAATAGGCTTAAAAATAACAATACTCTTCTTAATGATCAATTGGATTTAAACGGATCACCTCTGTTGAATCTCTTTAATTAGTTTGTTAACATTATTATTGGGTTTTCCAACAATTTAAACAACCTGAAAATTACCTGCAATTTTATTGTTACACCTAAGTTATAACTTTTAAAACACCATTTTTAAGTACTATTTTAAAGAAGCAACTGCGTTGCGAAACATGTCAAGTCAAAATAAAAATCTGTGGAAAGTGTAAAATTATTATTTTTTAATTTTTTTACCATCTATTTAACACAATTAATTTTTTACTTTGTATTTAAGTTTTTTAAAACTTTGCATGTCAGCTAAAGCAATAGAAGATAATAATTTATTAAATACGCAACTTTGCCTCAAGTTAACAATTTTTGTATCTCGTATTTCTTTTATGTAAAACGTATTAAAAAATTTAAAAAAATAACACCTGATTGGCTTCTTATGCCTAATACAATGTGAACGAATCAGTATTACGGTAATCCAATTTACATACATAAATTATTATCTACATTTATATACTTTATTGGCTTTTTTATAGAAGCCACATTAACTTAAAATCCTATGACTATTTAGTGTACTAGTTATAAATAAAAGCTCAAACAGTTTTATGAGCTTTGTAGGGGAAGTTCGTCTAGTAACTAAAACTAACGCAAGGAAATTTCAGAATTAATACCACTATTATGCTATTTTATTTATTTATTTAATAGATTTAGGCCCAACAGAAATGTAATTAATATGGCCGATATAACAATTACAATTTACATAATTTAATAAAATCTATAACTACATTAAATAATTTGATATTAACTTAAATTTTTCGATTTATCACAATATCACAAGTGCGCTAGGGCGGTTCGAACAAAAGTACTTAAGGACATATCTAGATCACAGTAATTTGCTACTCTATTATATCTGGAACACATATTGTAGACTGGAGCGGTCAACATTATATTTGTTTTAGCTGCTGGCAAGTAAAAACAAGTGCTAGTTCTAGTAGAAATCCTAGGTATTAAGAAATTTAGTTGCTCCAAGAGGGATGGACAAACTGTAACACCATTAATGATTTTAAATAACAATATCACTGCTGTCATATCTCTGCGTTTCTGCAGGCTTTCGATTTCAAATCTTTGTAACAAGTGGTTGTTATCCATCCCCCTCTGAGGATACACTCCATCTTCTTTAAACGATAAAAATTTCAAAAACTTTCTTTGGACTTGTTCCACCATCGTAATATATTTTGAGTAAATTGGGGACCATATCAATGATCCATACTCCAATTTGCTTCTTACTAGCGTAAAAAACAAGGTTTTAAATGCATCGATATTGGTAAATGACTTGCAGTTTCTTAATATAAATCCTAACATTCGAGTAGCCTCTGACACTGTCTTTTCTATATGACCGCTATAAGTTAGTTTAGAGTCTAATAAGACACCTAGATCACGAACACTGTCCACTCGTAGCAATATGTTCTGGTCAATAGAGTAGTCATATAGGGTTGGAGAATGTTTTTTGGTTAAGGACATCACCGAACACTTATTATAGTTGAGAAGCAGTTTATTCTTTACACACCACCGTTGAATTGCATTTATTGCGTGTTGCAACCTCAGACAGTCCTCAGGGCTCCTAATAGATTTATATAGCTTTAAGTCATCTGCAAAAATTTCGTATTCGACATCAATAACCGCTGATATGTCATTAATAAAAATCAAAAACAATAATGGTCCCAAGTTAGAACCCTGAGGAACGCCCGAGGTGGCTCGAAATGGCGAGGATTTATATCCATTGTACTGGACGTACTGAGTTCGGTCTAATAAATACGACGTAAAAAAAGTTAGAAAGTCATCTGTAAATCCAAATAACTTAAGCTTTGCCAGTATAGTCCCATGATTAATCTTATCAAATGCCTTTGAGAAATCGGTAAACACCACATCAACCTGGCCTCCCCCATCAATAATATTTGATGCAAACTGAGTAAAACATGCCAGGTTGGTGGTCGTTGACCGACCCCTCAAAAACCCATGCTGATGACATGATAATATCGGTTCAACCCTGTACATAATATAATCATATAGAAGCATCTCGAAAACTTTTGAAAACCCACATATCAGAGATACTGGTCTGTAGTTTGTTATTTCATTTCTTTCCTCCTTTTTATAAATTGGACATATTTTGGATATCTTCCAGCATTCAGGATACACCCCTCGCCTTAAAGACATATTAAAAATCAAACACAATGGCCTAGCTAAAGCTGCTATTATATCTTTTACAATAAAACTTGGAATACCGTCAAGGCCACTCGACATCTTTGGTTTCAACCTCTTTACAACTTTGATTATATCATCTTCTGTGAACTGTGGTAATGTAATCGCACTATTTACAATTCTTCCTATATCTAAACCCTCTACCTCAATGTCAATCCCGCCAGATCCATAAACACTCTTAAAATATTCACCAAATGATTCAACAATATCATCAGGTTTTGTTACAACTTTGCCTTGGAATGACATTTTAGCAGGGATAGCACAGTTGTTATGCTTTTGGTGAATATATCTCCAAAAAGCCCTCGGGTCACTATTAATGTTATTTTGTATGGTTTGAATGTATTGTGCATAGGCTGTCTTAATCATATTGTCTGTACGTTGTCTAATTACCTTAAATCGGTTTAAATGAACAATATTGCCAGATCTCTTCCATTTTTTACGAAGGTTTTGCTTATGTTTTAAGCTTTTTATGATATCCTGATTATACCATACTGGAAATTTGTTTTTTCTATAGTTATTATTTTTTGGAACAGATCTGTCAAAAATTGTGTACAGAATACTGTAAAAATTTTTGCACAATACATTCACATCTTGGTATTCATTTAGCTCATCCCAGTCAGCATCCAATATTTCTGCATATAGGTTATTGAAGTTTGCTCTTTTAAAATTATAACTAAAATGCTTGTTATTTGTGTCTACTGTAAATTTAGCCTGCTTTGACTGTGATGGTGCTAAACAAACCTCTAGTGCCGGATGGTGCATGTCCTCAGTAACCATTGGACCAACAGCTTTTTCTACAGTGCAATCAAAATTAGTAAAAACCAAATCTAAGCATCTTTGGTTTATATTGCTAATAAAATTTTGTTGTTGAAAGGAGAACATATCCATGAGATTATAAGCTAAATTGCATTTTTGATCATTCGAACCTCCTGCATTATTAAAATTTACCAAATTAAAATCACCTAATATTACCAAATTTTTATTATATAGTACTTCACATGATTCAATCGACTCAAATACATCCTGATAATTGTTAAGTGTACATGACGGCGGTATATATACAAGTAAAAGAATAATAGGGGTGTTATTAACATGGATCTTACAGGAAACTATATTTATTTCAGGCACTAATCCAACGAGATATTTATCCAGGTTTATCACGGATGATCTTAATGTTTTACGAACTAAATATTTATTAAATATTTACTACTATTTTATAGATATATATCTTGAAATAGAAGTTTGCTAAGACATAGGTTGCATCGATAGCTTATTTTTTATTAACCCATATTAAGTAAATTGCTAGTGTATCAAACCCGCTTTGGTGTTATATCAATTCCAAATTTGCTAGAACAGTGTTTTTATTGGTAGTTATCAGTTCCATTAGCAGCACAGTCTTGTTTAATAATGAACAACTTTTATTACAGCAATTTTGTTAAGAAATAAATTGTATCTTCTCAATGCAACGCGTGCGCGTTGCTGTCACATACAGTGTCACCAGTAAAGTCCGCATCATATGGGATTTTTTTTATTATTAGCTTTATTCAAAATTTTACTTTGACATCAAGTTCTGCTTCGATCGAGATGAAAATTAAGCAAAAAAATAGTAGTCACGTGATTCGCATTATCTGTCAAATTTTAATTTTCTCCAAAAAATAATTCAAATTTCTGAAAATATCAAAAAAGTTATTAGAAAATGGGAAAGAAAGAAAAAACAAAAAGTCTTCCTCCACAAAATTTAATAGAATAATTCTTAAGGGTCTCTACATGTTTCGAACGTAGAAACGTTCATCATCAGGAGACAGAAAATGTAATTAAAAAGTGCTGATGGTTTTAGCAGAAGAGAAAATGGTAAAGGACCTTAATGGAGCTTTCATGGGATCGAAAAAATATTTTTGATGTGTAAAAGAGCCATTTTCTCTTCTGCTAAAACCATCAGCACTTTTTAATTACATTTTCTGTCTCCTGATGATGAACGTTTCTACGTTCGAAACATGTAGAGACCCTTAAGAATTATTCTATTAAATTTTGTGGAGGAAGACTTTTTGTTTTTTCTTTCTTTCCCATACTTTTAACTCCACTTTAAGCATGGACTACTTCTTCAAATTATTAGAAAATGTTTTTTTAAATGCAGTTTCTAGCCCACATGCAAAATTTCAGCTGCATAAGATAATTTTGATTTTTTACCTATATTTTGTAAATTGCACCACTTTTGCAAAATAAGACTCAACGCAACCTACATAAAACTTCTTAGTTTTGACAATGTTTTATTTCAGATACATTTTCTTTAAAGTAGCGCCATATTAAATTTGTGTTTTTCTACAAATGTGATGCAAAGTTTATTTGTTTTTGACCCTGTATAAGGTAACTTCATAAAATAAGTATTTTTGAAAACGTAATTTGTGTCTGAAAGTAATACACCTGAATATTAAAACAAAAAATAACACAATGTCTTCAGTAAAGTGTTTTTTAAGTGGCAAATAAATTTTATTTTAACAACGTAAAGTTTATCTATTTTCAACGATTTAATTTAAAATCCCTATAATATTATAATTATTAAGCTATGTCATAATAACGTTAACGCGTATTACTTTCAGACACAAACTACGTTTTCAAAAATACTTATTTTAAACAGTTATCTTATACAGGGTCAAAAACAAATAAACTTTACATCACATGCGACCAAATTTTAATAGCCCAATTTTGATTTTGTAGAAAAACAGGTTGCGTTGAGTCTTATTTTGCAAAAGTGGTGCAATTTACAAAATATGGGTAAAAAATCAAAATTATCTTATGCAGCTGAAATTTTGCATGTGGGCTAGAAACTGCATTTAAAAAAACTTTTTCTAATAACTTTTTTCGATATTTTCAAAAATAACCCCACTTTTGAATTATTTTTTGGTAAAAATTAAAATTTAGCAGATAATGCGAATCACGTGCCTACTATTTTTTTGCTCAATTTTTATCTCGATCGAAGCAGAACTTGATGCCAAAGTCAAATTTCGAATAAAGCTATTAATAAAAAAAATCCCATATTATGCGGACTTTACTGGTCACACTGTAGAACTGGCGAAGTATTTAAATGAAATTGTTCTTCAAGTGATTGCATCTACATATTTCCAGTCGCTCGACATATATATGTGTGTGTATATGTGAACAAAATAGCTGTACCTTTAGTTCCGTAACGTTTTAAAAATAAAATACGACAAATTATAGCAAATTTATGCGGCAAGCGGCACGTCTAAATTGGCTACTGGTTAGTCTGTTTTGCATTTTAATTGGGAGAATGGGGCCTTTGCCTATCCTATCGACGTTTTCTTCAAAAACGATTTTGAATAATATTAAATACTTGCTTTAAAAGATTATTATGTAAAAATTTGATTGGTATTAGAGATATTTGGGACTTTTGCAATACTAATCGGTTATATAAATGCGAATATCTCTTATGTGTTGATCCTAAGATGGGATTTTCTACTTGTGCTGAACGTAGAATACATACCGGGTGTTTCTCAAAAGGCGTTCACCCCATTAATAATAAATTATAATATAGGGGTTTTAAATTAAATCGTTGAAAATAGATAAACTTTACGTTGTTAAAATAAAATTTATTTTCCACTTAAAAACCACTTTACTGAAGACACTTCTTTTTTTGTCTTAATATTAAGGTGTATTACTTTCAGACACAAACTACGTTTTCAAAAATACTTATTTTATGAAGTTACCTTATACATACAGGGTCAAAAACAAATAAACTTTGCATCACATGCGACCAAATTTTAATAGCCCAATTTTGATTTTGTAGAAAAACACACATTTAATATAGCGCTACTTTAAAGAAAATGTATCTGAAATAAAGCATTGTCAAAACTTAGAAGTTTTATGTAGGTTGCGTTGAGTCTTATTTTGCAAAAGTTTTATTTACAAAATATAGGTAAAAAATCAAAATTATCTTATGCAGCTGAAATTTTGCGTGGGCTAGAAACTGTATTTAAAACAACTTTTTCTATTAACTTTTTTCGATATTTTCAGAAATAACCCCACTTTTGAATTATTTTTTGGAAAAAATTTAAATTTGACAGATAATGCGAATCACGTGACTACTATTTTTTTGCTTAATTTTCATCTCGATCGAAGCAGAACTTGATGCCAAAGTCAAATTTTGAATAAAGCTATTAATAAAAAAAAATCCCATATGATGCGGACTTTACTGGTGACACTGTATGTGTGTAATTTAGCCATTAGGAAATAGGAGTTAATGCTACCATCAAATCCGTGGTCCCGGGGAAGAAGGAGATAAGTTTATTTTTATAGTTTTTCATTAGATTGAGTTAAAGTTCAGCTTTAGCAAGCAAAGTCAATGCTGGCGGTATTTTTGAACATTTATTAAAACAACGCTATGATTACGAAACCTTTAATATATGAACTTTTCTTTATTTGGTATTACGCTGTAACTTGAAAACAAATGATTATCGAATAAGAACATATGGGTTTTTTCAAATTGTTTTTGCGTGTATATTATATTCGCTCCTAAAGTTTTCTCCGTTTCTCCCGACTCAGCCTTTATAGCATAGAAAAAGAATTGGACCCAAATAGAACTTTGATCGACTATTTGATGCTTGACCATGTGATACAACGTGCTCGAGAGATACGACTTCACCAAAGAATCGCTATTTGAATTGAAGCTGTGATATTTGTTTTTTTTAAGTATGTTGTGTGATATGCAATCGAAAGTTTTGATTAAAACTAGAAACTCGGCCGAGACGTAGTTTTCATTCTAAAATAACTTATAATACAAGTTTATCAATTGCTAAACTTTTTGAAAGATTTAACCTAAATCCGAATTGGGTAAGATTAAAAAGATTATTGCTTTCGCGCTTTATGCAAAGATATAAGATTTATTAGACCGCCACATTAATAGACATGAAATATGGCTACAGTTTTAACTAACCTAAAAACACAATACCATGTTACAATATTTCTTAAGAGCATTAATGTCGATTTCTTTACAATATGATATAATATGTTTGTCGGGATTTGTACTTCTTGTCATAATAACTACGTACACAATGAGACCACACAATGAATATAAACATTTTTTCTATTGCCGTGGAAAATTACAAATATACCTACTTTTTTGAAAAGTATATTCCAATTTTTCAATGTAATGGTAGAAAATGAATTATATTGTGCTTGATAGTTTGTTATTACAATGAGAAGTACAAAACCATGTTTTAATTAAAGGGCTTACTAAATAAAATAATAATTGGAAAGAAATCTTCAGATAATATCATTTTTTTAGAAACCATATTTACTTGCAGAATTTTTTTTACCAGTTATACTGAGAACAGCTTTCTATTCCTTATAACACTGTAGCTCTTTATACAACTATTTAATACTATATGTGACAGCATCGCGCGTTTCTACTGTAAGACAACGAAAATTGCTAGACCGGTGTGTAGTGATAATATCACGGTAATTTAGCCAATAGGAAATAGGAGTTAATGCTACCATAAAATGGTTTATAGCCATTATTGCTCTGAATCTATGTTAATTAAACCTATTTTTTATTAACCCATATTAAATAAATTGCTAGTATATTAAACCCGCGTTAGTGTTATATCAATTCCAGATTTTCTAAAACAGTGTTTTTATTGGTAGCATAGTTCCATTGATAGCATAGTCTTAGTGAATAATGAACTACCCTCGGAACTACCTTTAATAAAGAAATTTTGTTAAGAAATAAATTGTATCTTCTCAATGCGACGCATTTTGTTCCCAGTAAAGCGCTTTCTCTACAATTAAGAAAGCGGAACAGCGTCCCCAAAAACGAATTGTATCCGTTAGAACCTATAATCCACCAATACCTTGGTGGGGGTTCGTAGCGATCGGCAATCGCCGCGCAAAATATAAAACCATATGACAACCTCAATAGAACTTGATAATTACTGTGAGTATTCAGAGCAATAATGGCTATAAACCATTCTATGGTAGCATTAACTCCTATTTCCTATTGACTAAATTACCGTGATATTATCACTACACAACGGTGTAGCAATTTTCGTTGTCTTACAGTAGGAAAACGCGTTGCTGTCACATATTATTATTAGTATAGTATTAAACAGTTGTGTAAATGGTATGTGAATTCTTATAAGGAATAGAAGGCTTTTTTTCTCAGTGTATTGAAATATTCATTGTCAGTTGTGTGGGGGGTTAGTGGGTACTTAACCCCCCTCCCCCCTATTTCGAATATTTGACAATTGTTTTTTATTTTGTTTTTCATCACAAAGTTAATTTCGCGGCACAGTCACTGATATTGATTGTATTATTTGTTTTTATTTGTTAAAATGAGTGGCATCGTGTCGTAATCGACCCTTATATTTCCCGCTAACCACTTGTGTACGAGTTCATCGGCCCCGCTAGGAAAACTGTAACATTTGAATTTTCCGCTAGACTTGTGGTCTCCGATTAGAACACGGCGCTCGCTCATTATATTTCGCCAAGATGGTTATCGGGCCGAAGATTGCCCGTATTCATTATAATTATTAATAAATGGCAGGTATATACGTATTATTAGACATACTGTGTTAATAGAGGGTTTGCGCAAAGCAGGGCAAAATTTGGTGTTCAACTCAAACTAGAAAAACTTTATTATTTTCGATGGAAAGTTTTAGGGACGAAGCATACCTACTTTTTATGCGTGGTGTAGGTTTAAAAATACGTCAAAAACTTGTGTCCAGCGTCGACACTAGATGGCGCTTAGCGGTTTATCTATTCGACGGTCCTCGCCGTAAATTGTACATATGGAGAACTAGAGGGTAGGAGGCCGATCGACAATGGGAGCATTTTCAAATTCTGTCCCGGTTTTTTGGTTAGTTCGCTATTGGCCGATAGATGGCTCTCGCGTCCGAAGTGGGCTGATGTTGTCTTCTTCTTCTTCATTTTTAATATGGAAAACTAGATCCTCCATAGTTTTTAAATTTTACTTTTGACAATTGACATTTTATTTTTCGAAATAACAAATAACGTTTGAAGGCAAGACAAGACAAATAACGTTGTATTGTAATTAATTTCCATATTTATAATGAATAATGGTACAATTTATAAAAGAAGAGTTTGCTTTGTGTCGGGGTGTAAGACAGGATCTTCTTCAGAGATGAAACGCAGCCAAATAAGTCTCTTTCTAGCTTCAAAGGTAAAACCCTCTAGCTAGAATGTTCCTGTATTTTAAACACGAAGCATCGTTGGAACTTTATACAGGCCGAGTTTACTAATAAGTATAACAAAGTAAGTGTAAATTCATATAAAAGTCCTTATTTGTTCCTTAAAGAACTAATTTAAATAAAAATAGTTATCGCGTCCATAAGAAACCATTTATTTGCATAGCCCACTTCGAACACGAGCGCCATAGTACGGCGACTCGTAAAGCTGAATTACCGATGCTAATTTGGGACCGAATCCAATGCATTGCGTTCGGCCTCCTACCTCAAGTCCTTCATAATTGTACATACCTTGCGAGCAAAAATTATTTGCTTCAAAGAGGGCCTTGCATCTAAGAACGTAGACGTAATGCTTGGCCGTAGAGATTAATACCTGTTGGGTCGTTGGTTGTTAGTAACTACCTGAATTAACAATCAATCAGTTATTCCGTCATCTTTGACAGTCGTTACAAGTAATTTGATTCATCGCTAATTTTTCCAATTTCTTGAACAATTCACGCAATGATCTTTACGGAACAGCACAAAACATTCATGGTTGTAGCGTATTTTCGAAACGGGGTTAAAGTAAAATGTGAGTGGCAATACAATCCGGGTTTGTGCATGGACGATTTTCACGAACATTTTCCTAACGTTGCTTTTATTGCTGGGGATTTTTATTATTGCCTGAAAAGAACCGTGGCTGTGTTTAGGGAAACAGGTTCTATACAACACAAAAAGGAGCAGGAAGATCATCTGTAAGAACAGAAGAACTTGTTGCAAACGTTCGTGAAATAATGCAAAATACGCCAACAAATTGTATAAGACGCCTGTCCCAAGAAGTGGGAAGATCTTATGGAACATATATATTCTTAAGAAGCAGCTAAATTTATTTCCTTATAAAGTGCAAGTATTCCAAGAAATACAAGCCGCAGATTTTGAAAGACGCAGGAATTACTCTCTTTTGGTTTACCCAAAATTTATTGGAAAGAAATGATTTATTAGACCTGACAGTTTTTTCGGATGAAGCCTGGTTCCACCTCTTCGGTTATGTGAATTCTCAGAATACAATCATGTAATTATTTTTCTTTTTCTTTCTGTATATTCTTACTTTGTTAATTTTGTAAACAACAAAAATAAATTTGTATTTGTCTACTTATTTTATTACTCATTAGTTTGGCATATCATGTCATAATATGAATTTGACAAAATTTTAACCTAGATTTGGTTAGATATATCGTCCCCATATCATTGTGATCTAAACCAAGCCCCACGTTTTTTAATCTAAGCCCTCTTTGATGCAAATCATTTTTGCTCGCACGGTATTATTATCGATAGAAAAGGATCAAATGATCTTAAGTCGGTTATGCCACAGAAAATATAGCTACGCAATAGCTATATTTTCTGTGGTTATGCTAAACATAAAAAAAACAAGTGTTTCTAACTCTTTATGCTATACGTCCCTATTAAGATTCATATTATGTATAAGTACTAAAATATGCAACGGAACCGCGGACGAACAAAAATGCTTGACTGACCCGAATAATGATTTAAATTGATTTGACACTATAGGTGTTATTAGATTATAATGTATTAGAGCAACCAATGAAAAAACACGATCTAACAAGGTTTTTGTGAACAGAAAAATGTGGATTTTGTAGTATTTTTTATTTAACTTAAGGTGGGAGTATCAACATGCTTGTAACATGGAATCTTACGTTTTTCGAGTAATTAAAGTACAAATTTTAATAAATAGCTCAAAATTGTACATTATATTGATCTAAAAAAAAAATTCGGATTCGAGTTTTTTTCGTTTCTTTGCATTTTTTTGAGAACATTTACCATAGTAATGTATATATTTTTTAACACTATCAGAAAGTATAGATTTCAACGAACAAAAAGCCCACCGACTTTTTCAAAAAAGCAGATATTTTGACGTGAGATTTTTCGATTGAAAATTAGGGTGTTTTTTCGATATTAAGTCAAAATAAGGTTAAAAAATAAATATTTTAAATCAGAAAAATTACAGTGTGTTTAGGACATGAAAAGGTAAGTTTTTACCAAATTTCGTGGATAAAAAAAAATTTTTGTAAAAGATAAAAATAAAAAACCAAAAACTTGGTTATTTGAATTATTCACATACATTTTGATGTTATATGAAAAAAGTGTAAATACAAAAGTTGTAGATCTTTTTATTACCTACAACTTTGCGATTTAACGTTTTTCCATAGGACTTGTAGTTTTACCGGAAATCGAGATAAATCATTTTCTACCCTTAAACCCCCTCCTCCCACCCTTCCCGACCTCGGATCGCCCGTAATTTATTTTTCCTTTCATTTTTGTTCTATTTTCTTCCTTTTCCAATGGGTTTCATCCTACTATTATTTTTTTTCACTTTTTACCATTTTCAAAGGCTTCAGCACTGGTCTACTAAGGATTTTTTAAAAGATATATTTGATGAACAACAATACAGGAAAGCAATGAAAGATTACAATAAATAGTGCGAATAAAATACAAATTTACGAGAGTATAAAACGGTAAATTTAAATAAGGAGAGAGATTGTCCCTTTTTACTCACTTTCGGAAGGTGTTATTCCAGCAAGTTTAAAGAAACAATTATCACTTAATAGATAACTCTGATCAAAATAAGAATTATACAATTTTACACAATAAACGGTCAAACAATTACTCAAAGAACACTTACTCAATTGGAGTAAAATATATTAGTTCTGGTGCAGTACTCTTCATGACTTCAAAATTGTTGAATTTAGTATTGGCTTTAAACTGCGTAGACAAACGGGCAGAGGTTACCCTTCTTACACTTGAACAATTGTTACAACTCTCTGAGTAAGTGTTCCTTCGAGTTTTTATACAGTTTTGCAACCCTTACCAACTGGAAGAAAGGGTTTCGTTTTGCTATGTCAGCAATAATTTTGCACGTTAATAAAAGAGGGGATTTCCCTGGATGTACTATTTGAAGTGAAACCCCTTATCCCAACCAATTACATACAATTATTTTTTATCAATATTCGTCTACCGGCTCCTCCTACAAAATTAGAAATGTCCTTGTCCTTGTTCTATACACTATCTTTCCACTACACCTCTTCTTATCAAGCTCAACACCCACTAAGAGTCTTAGCACCACAGCGAAGTAGGAGATGAGTAATCCACCCTAAAGGATACCAATTCATATCCGACAATATCATTGCAGCAACCAACACCTTCTATATAAAGGAGGTGTTGTACCAACACGTCGAATTGTCTGTTGACGAGCCTAATAAATAAAAATGTAGCGATTGCTTTTTCTCATAAAATCGAAGTAATTTCTTGAAAGCCAATGAATAAAAACTAAAGTAATTGCTTTTGCGTCCAGCAATTGCTTGAAAGTGCAGGAATTGCTTCTAGTCAATGCTTTTTCTTAAAAATAGAAGCAATTGCTATCGTTTGCTTAAAATGTGATAAATAATTTAAGGAATTGCTTTTTTTAGTGTAGCAATTGCTTTCAACTTTTTAAGGTAGGTCGACCCCTGCATCATTTGCTTGGTAGCAGTCAACTTTAGTTCTCCGCAGCATACACGTGCGTTGCTCTTAATTTGTGTCTTCAATTATGGCTGAATATACAAACGTCCGTAAACGAGAAATCTACAGTTTACGTAAAAATTGCAGATATTATGATATTTTGATTTGACTGCGAAAATGTTGAGTGGTTGGCAAATTATTTTTCGACTGATACTGGTAAAAGGCATGGGGGTGCATCACTGTAGCCTTTAAATAAGATTAAAGTCTCTCTGCGGAAATTGACGGGTCCGGGCTTTCAAAATTCTGTAGGTGAAGAACTTGGTGTTCACCAAACTACTGTCTGTAAGACATACACTTCTGTAATGGATGCAGTTTTGGAGAAGGCCAATATTTTTATTAAATTTCCTACAAGTGCTGAAGCTAAACGGTTGTGGTCAGAGAGATTTATTTATGTTCCTTCAATTTGTGAACGAATATCAGTTGCTTTTCTTTAATTTCTTCATCACTACTATAATTTTCCTCATTTTCACTGAAATCGGCCATGTCACAAATATAAGTTTCCTATTATCCACAAAAACGTAACAGATTACTATTGTACTAAATAAATAGACCAACGTTGTTGTATTTACGTCAACTCTATTGCAAATTAGGCACCAAACTGAACATGAAATCTATAATCTGAACAAGTGGATAAGCCACGTCTGAACTTGTGTTGAATAAGCATTTGCTACAGAGATGTAAGAAAAACAGCAATTGCTTCAAAATTTTATTTATATCCAGATCTAGCAACTGATTTTACTTATAGCATTTGTTAGTCAAGCAATTGCTTTTACTAAAAAGTAATTGCTTCAAGTAATTGCTTAATTTTTATTCATTAGGCTCATTGTAAATTCAAGCAGTTAAGTTTATCATTTGGCAAAAATATTTATGTTTGTTTTCTATTTGCTAATCTATTTCATTCATTAAAACTAATTAAAACATACCGCACAAAACATGCAAGCGTAATCGCTGCTAATAATCTCATAAAAATAAAAGGAAATAATAAAAATTGCTTTATAATTTGTTATTGTGTTATGATTTGAAACCAATATTTAATAATAATACTTTATGAAAATTTACATTCTTTCCAATCTATCATTTGGGAATATAAATATGGTTGCTTGTGCACATTCCCATCTTATATTCTCATTCTTTATTAAAACATACAGTTTTTTGTTTAAGCAGGTAAACTAGTAAAACCGGTTTTACGTTAAGATCGTAATTTTTTTTGGTTTGAAATGTTTTTCCAGTAAAAATACTATTTGATTATATATATACATTATTAAGGACGGTGCATTTCCCCTTGTACACATGAGAGCATAGAGTTTCTGTTCGACAAACTTTGAGTTCAAAGTATCAAAGAACATTTCGACAACCACCTTTTTTTTTCGAGGAGAATCTTCCAAAGACTGGCACCCTGTCCCTGTGAGGCAGAGTAGTGTCGGATTCAACCCTGATGGGGCGACTAAACTCCCCGTGTTCCTGCGGTTTCCGCACCATAGCCGTATAAACCTTCAGACCACTCGCTTAGTATTTCTGCTCTGCACGCCTAGTGCCTGCTTTGCTTCGTACTTCACCTAGGCCTGGGTACCAGTGTACCTAGGTTTCGGTTGTGTTATAATACTCGTTTATTTGCAGCTTACTGTGTAGATGTAAGGCTTCTGGTGCAGTGAAAAGACACAAACTACGTTTTCAAAAATACTTATTTTATAAAGTTACCTTATACAGGGTCAAAAACAAATAAACTTTGCATCACATGCGACCAAATTTTAATAGCCCAATTTTGATTTTGTAGAAAAACACACATTTAATATGGCGCTACTTTAAAGAAAATGTATCTGAAATAAAGCATTGTCAAAACTATATAAGAAGTTTTATGTAGGTTGCGTTGAGTCTTATTTTGCAAAAGTGGTGCAATTTACAAAATATAGGTAAAAAATCAAAATTATCTTATGCAGCTGAAATTTCGCATGTGGGTTAGAAACTGCATTTAAAAAAACTTATTCTAATAACTTTTTTCGATATTTTCAGAAATGACCAGTACTTTTAAATTATTTTTTGGAAAAAATTAAAATTTGACAGATAATGCCAATCACGTGACTACTATTTTTTGCTGAATTTTCATCTCGATCGAAGCAGAACTTGATGGCAAAGTCAAATTTTGAATAAAGCTATTAATAAAAAATATCCCATATGATGCGGACTTTACTGGTGACAATGTATCAGTAGATACTATTTATAATATAAAAAATTTATACAACTTTAATTATTTATTTCCCACGGAAAAACGTATATTCTCTTCTACATAATATAAGATGAGCAAGTAACATTAAAATTAAACATCATGCAATAAAATTACGGTTTAATTAAAAATGAGTTAATATTAATAGAGTGATATTACATCTCTGCTTATTATTATATGAGAAAATAAAACTGCATCAAAATTAGGGCTGGGCAAAAATTCGATATATCGATATTTTTATCGATATATCAAATATCGATATTTAAAAAATTAAATATCGATATACCTAGGTATCGATATTCATCGATATTATCGACTATATCGATATTCGATATTGGAATTTCAATATCGCCCAGCCCTACTTATAACACATTTAAGGATCAATATTTATTTGAATATTTTTTCTTCATGTTTTTATAATTAGAGTCTCTCCTTGAAATGAAGGTACGGAGTTTTAAAGGGCACATAAGACAATATTGATATACAGTGTCACCAGTAAAGCCCGCATCATATGGGAGTTTTTTTATTAATAGCTTTATTTACAAAATCAAAATTGGGCTATTAAAATTTGGTCGCATGTGATGCAAAGTTTATTTGTTTTTGACCCTGTATAAGGTAACTTCATAAAATAAGTATTTTTGAAAACTTAGTTTGTGTCTAAAAGTAATACACCCTAATATTAAGACAAAAAAGAACGCAGTGTCTTCAGTTAAGTGTTTTTAAACTGGAAAATAAATTTTACTTTAACGTAAGTTTCTATTTTCAACGATTTAATTTAAAACCCCTATATTATAATTTATTATTAAGCTATGCCATAATAACGTTTTTGTAGAAAAACACACTTTTAATATGGCGCTACTTTAAAGAAAATGTATCTGAAATAAAGCATTTTGTCAAAACTAAGAAGTTTTATGTAGGTTGCGTTGAGTCTTATTTTGCAAAAGTGGTACAATTTACAAAATATAGGTAAAAAATCAAAATTATCTTATACAGCTGAAATTTTGCATGTGGGCTAGAAACTGCATTTAGAAAAACTTTTTCTAATAACTTTTTTTCGATTTTTTCAGAAATAACCCACATTTGAATTATTTTTTGGAAAAAATTAAAATTTAACAGATAATGCGTGATTCGCATTGCCTACTATTTTTTTGCTTAATTTTCATCTCGATCGAAGCAGAACTTTATGCCAAAGTCAAATTTTAAATAAAACTATTAATAAAAAATATCCCATAATAATATGATGCGGACTTTACTGGTGACACTGTATTTATAATATAATATTTTTTTGTTTTATCGATATATCGAATAACGATATTCAAAAAATAAAATATCGATATATCGAATAACGATAGCTAAAAAATAAAATATCGATATTATCGTTATTTAAAAAATAAAATATCGATATATCGACTATATCGATATTTTTTTAAATATCCAAGAGGAAAAAGATCTTTATTTTTGATTTTACGACAAAAAGTTATTCTTTATAAAAAAATCCGCTTGTCGAGAAAATGAATTTACCATATAAACATTTTGGATAAGATGTACAGGGTTATCCAACCAAGACTAGACAAGGCGATTTTTTGACTTTTCCTGTACTTTTATAAAAAAAACTGAAATAGCCATTTTAAGTCATTTTCTCCCGCGAATTCGAATATCTTCAGCAAAAAACAATTGAACATCAAACAAAAGTACTAGGGGTCACTTTGATATTTTTTTAAATGGAAAACCCTGTATATTTTTACATTTTTAAATTCCACATAAAATTATAATTATTTTTTATTAAATGCACTATTAGTCTATACTTCATAGTTTCCGAGATATTGACTCTCGAAAAGTGACATTTTTGAACGTTGACAGCTTATAACTTTCTAACAGTACGTCTTAGAGCAAGACGGCTTACATATCCCTATCTTCAATTTTTATTATCTTCCCAAAAAAATCAACTTCCGGTTAAACCGGATGTAACTCGAAAGAAGGAAATATAGTCGTTCCGGTTTAACTGGAAGTTGATTTTTTTGGGAAGATAATAAAAATTGAAGATAGGGACATGTAAGCCGTTTTGCTCTAAGACGTACTGTTAGAAAGTTAGAGGCTGTCAAAGTTCAAAAATGTCACTTTTCAAAAGTCAATATCTCGGAAACTATGAAGTATAGACTAATAGTGCATTTATTAAAAAATAATTATAATTTTATGTGGAATTTCAAAATGTAAAAATATACAGGGTGTTCCATTTTAAAAAATATCAAAGTGACCCCTAGTACTTTTGTTTGATGTTCAATTGTTTTTTGCTTAAGATATTCGAATTCGGGGGAGAAAATGACTTAAGATGGCTATTTCAGTTTTTTTTATAAAAGTACAGGAAAATTCAAAAAATCGCCTTGTCTAGTCTTGGTTGGATAACCCTGTACAAGGTGTCGATAAATTAAGAAAACATGAAAATACTTTAAGAGAGAAGTATCATTATTTATTATATTAGACAAAATGTTTATGAAACAAAGTTGTTTATAATCCAAAGTAAAGCCTAAATACAAAATCTGAAATTTGAATTCTAATTTTTGTTTTTTATTTTTTGCAATAGAATTTATGAACATTTAAAATGAAAACCTGAGAGTGCTGACCTATTTATTTAATTTTTTTCTAATTTGGAGAAATGCGTGCAGGTTGGAGGAGGATATGTAGAATAATAACTTTTTCCACAATTGTACATTTTGAATGTCCATAAATTCTATTGTAAAAAATAAAAAACAAAAATTAGAATTCAGATTGCAAATTTTGTATTTAGGCTTTATTTTGGATTATAAGCAACTTTGTTTTATAAACATTTTGTTTAAAATAATAAATAATGATATTTCTCTCTCAAACCATTTTTATGTTTTCTTAATTTATCAACGCCCTCTGCATCTGATATAAAATTTGTATATGGTAAATTAATTTTCTCGACAAGCAGAATTTTTTATAACGAATAACTTTTCGTCATAAAATCAATAATAACAGCTATTTATGCCATCAGTTACGAGTACAGTTTTGTGTAACGCGTGAGATTTTTGCGGAACGAACGAAGTGAGTTTCGCAAAAACTCACAAGTTACACAAAATTTCATTTCGTAACGTATTGCATACAAGATTTTTTCTAATTTTGAAGAAAGTAATAAAAAAATAAAATTTAACATAATTGATAAAAATTTGGAAAACATAAATTTAGTTTTTCTAATTTTGACATATAACTGATGGCATAAATAGCTATTGTTGCTGTTACTTCATGTTAGTTGTCAGTTTGACATTTTGTAAAAAAGTCTAGACGGAAGGTTTTTAGCGAGATTGATATATTTTTAGTTTTATTTTTAAAAAATGAGTCATTCAAGTTCTGAAGAGCTACCAAGCGATATTGAAGAGGCAGCAGGTAATGCTCTATTATCAGTAATTCCCAAAAAGTCAAAGGCAGTTTATGATTTGGCATACGAAAAATTTGTTACGTGGTGTGATGAGAAGAAAATTAAACATGTTAATGAGAAAGTTTTACTTGCATATTTCAAGGGTAAGAAAGATCTAAAAGTTTCCACATTATGGACACTTTACTCAATGTTAAGGTCTGAACTAAATCTGAAAAGGAATATTGATATTAAAAAATATACAAATTTGGTAGCATATATTAAAAGGCAAGCGGACGGGTACAGTGCTAAAAAGTCAAAAGTTTTTATTAAAAAAGATTTTGCCCAATTTTTATTGGAAGCTGATGACAAAGAATACTTAATGGCTAAGGTTGCAATGATAATTGGAATGGCAGAAAAGCAGAATTAACTTTTCTTCTAGTTGAAAATGTTATAGACGAAGGAAGCCATTTTCGTGTTGATATCCCACCTTCAAAAACAAAAGTTATATGGCAGTGTGCAATTACCACTGGAGACATTGAAAATACGAATCTTGTTGAAATGTTAAGAAAATATATTAAGTTGCGTCCCCAGATTCTTAAACACAACAGATTTTTTGTAAAATATGCGAATGGAAAATGTACCAGAAATCCTGTGGGAATTAACACATTTAGCAGTCTGCCAAAAGTTATTGCACAATTTTTTGGTCTTTCAAATCCTGTCCTATATACTGGCCACTGCTTCAGAAGAAGCTCTGCCACTTTCCTAGCAGACAGTGGCGCTGATCTTTTAAAATTAAAGAGGCACGGAGGTTGGAAATCTAGTTCTGTTGCGGAGGGATATGTTGAAAATTCCATGAATAATAAAAAACTTATAGCGCAAGAAATATTTGGTGAAACATCTAATGCAATGTGCGTCGCTTCCCAAATAACAGCAAGTTCGAGCAAGGAAAAAAATATGTCGTCGGGAATTAATTTGAATAATTGCAATAATTGTGTTATCAATATTTATAATAATTAATTAATTTATAATTTATGTTTTTAACTTGTATTATAACAGTTTAATAAATAGAATAAATCTTTTTGTCACTAATTTTGAAATACATTTTTCGTCACCAATTGCATAAAATTTTACTTTATGCAACCAACTAGTTACAAAAAGTAAGACGTTTCATAATGTCAATCAGTTTTAAAACGTGTCACTTTATCTGTCAAAATTAGAAAAAGATATTTTTCCTCTTGTCAACTCCATCCGGGGACCCACTGTATTTATCGATATATTATCGAATAACGATACAGTGTCACCAGTAAAGTCCGCATCATATGGGATTTTTTTTTATTAATAGCTTTATTCAAAATTTGACTTTGGCATCAAGTTCTGCTTCGATCGAGATGAAAATTAAGCAAAAAAATATTAGTCACGTGATTCGCATTATCTGTCAAATTTTAATTTTTTCCAAAAAATAATTCAAAAGTGGGGTTATTTCTGAAAATATCGAAAAAAAGTTATTAGAAAAAGTTGTTTTAAATGCAGTTTCTAGCCCACATGCAAAATTTCAGCTGCATAAGATAATTTTGATTTTTTACCTATATTTTGTAAATTACATCACTTTTGCAAAATAGGACTCAACGAAACCTACATAAAACTTCTTAGTTTTGACAATGCTTTATTTCAGATACATTTTCTTTAAAGTAGCGCCATATTAAATCTGTGTTTTTCTACAAAATCAAAATTGGATTATTAAAATTTGGTCGCATTGTTTTTGACCCTGTATAAGGTAACTTCATAAAATAAGTATTTTTGAAAACGTAGTTTGTGTCTGAAAGTAATACACCTTAATATTAAGGCAAGAAAGAAGACAGTGTCATCAGTAAATTGTTCATTAAGTGGAAAATAAATTTTAGTTTAACTTAACGTAAAGTTTACCTATTTTTAACGATTTAATTTTAAACTCCTTTACTTTATTTTTTATTTTTTTACTTTCAGACACAAACTACGTTTTCAAAAATACTTATTTTATGAAGTTACCTTATACAGGGTCAAAAACAAATACACTTTGCATCACATGCGACCAAATTTTAATAGCCCAATTTTGATTTTGTAGAAAAACACACATTTAATATGGCGCTACCTTAAAGAAAATGTATCTGAAATAAAACATTGTCAAAACTAAGAAGTATTATGTAGCTTGCATTGAGTCTTATTTTGCAAAAGTGGTGCAATTTACAAAATATGGGTAAAAAATCAAAATTATCTTATGCAGCTGAAATTTTGCAAGTAGGCTGGAAACTGCATTTAAAACAACTTTTTCTAATAACTTTTTTCGATATTTTCAGAAATAACCCCACTTTTGAATTATTTTTTGGAAAAAATTAAAATTTGACAGATAATGCAAATCACGTGACTACTATTTTTTTGCCTTATTTTTATCTCGATCGAAGCAGAACTTGATGCCAATGTCAAATTTTGAATAAAGCTATTAATAAAAAAAATTCCCATATGATGCGGACTTTACTGGTGACACTGTATTTAAAAAATAAAATATCGATATATCGACTATATCGATATTCGATATTGGAATTTCAATATCGCCCAGCCCTAATCAAAATGGCTATATTATCTTGCATACTGCCATGTAGTTCTCTCCGGGATCATCATTTCCCAGTAAAAAGTTAGAGGCAACTAAAAACAGTTGTGGAAGAAACCGTACGAGTTATCGCACATGTCTTTTTAGGTATTAATTTAATAAATATTTTCTAAACTTGAAACTGTAGCTAAAGATTGTTCAATGACCGCTGACCGTTACGTCACGACTAGTGCTTATCTTTCTAACATTCGTGAACTAGGTGGGATAGTATATTTGCGTCAATAATGAATAGGGTTGCCAACTTTCGGATATTGGAATAAAGGACACATTCGGAAATATTTTTGGGTGCCACTGTACGGACTGTACCACTTCTAAAAACCTCCATATTGTGTTCTCGAATAACATTTTTGGGCTATTAAATTAGGGGCTAGAAAAAATAACGCAGAAACATATTACTAAACTAAAGCCGTAGAGCTTAATACCTGTTGGGTGTCAGTAACTACCTGAATTAACAATCAATTAGTTATTCCGTCATCTTTGACAGTCGTTACAAGTAATTTGATTCATCGCTAATTTTTCCAATTTCTTGAACAATTCACACAATGGGCTTTACGAAACAGCACAAAACATTCATGGTTGAAGTGTATTTTCGAAACTGGGTTAGAGTAAATAGTGAGTGACAATACAATCCTGGTTTGTGCATGGACGATTTTCACGAACATTTTCCTAACGTTGCTTTTGTTGCTGGGGATTTTTATCATTGCCTGAAAAGAACCGTGGCTGTGTTTAGGGAAACAGGTTCTATACAACACAAAAAAGGAGCAGGAAGACCATCTGTAAGAACAGAAGAACTTGTTGCAAACGTTCGAGAAATAATGCAAAATACGCCAATAAATTGTATAAGACGCCTGTCCCAAGAAGTGGGAAGATCTTATGGAACATGCAGGACTATTCTTAAGAAGCAGCTAAATTTATTTCCTTATAAAGTGCAAGTATTCCAAGAAATACAAGCCGCAGATTTTGAAAGACGCAGGAATTACTCTCAATGGTTTACCCAAAATTTATTGGAAAGAAATGATTTATTAGACCTGACATTTTTTTCAGATGAAGCCTGGTTCCATCTCTCCGGTTATGTGAATTCTTAGAATACATGTAATTATTTTTCTTTTTCTTTCTGTATATTCTTACTTTGTTAATTTTGTAAACAATAAAAATAAATTTGTATTTGTCTACTTATTTTATATGTCATGTCATATACATATCACCTATATCATGTCATAATATGAATTAGACAAAATTTTAACCTAGATTTGGTTAGATATAGCGTCCCCATATCATTGTGATCTAAACCAAGCCCTACGTTTTTTAATCCAAGCCCTCTTTGATGCAAATAATTTTTGCTCGCACGGTAGTTTTAAATCCCTCTTTTAAGACCTGTGAGATCCTTATTTTAAAATATTTAATGGTGCTGGGGCCCTACGCAGAAAATATTTTCTCCACGACCATTTCTGAATGCAATAATTCCAAAATCATTTTTGATAATAGAATGTAAAAATTCTCGCTCTTGAGTTGGAATATTTATTCTGAAACACTTGCTTCTTATGCGTTTTGCGTGTATTTTCATTCCATAATAAGATACGGAATAAATATTCTGTAATTGATATAAACGACATAGGTTGCCATGAATTTCGAAACTGTCAGTGTCAGATAAAAATGGCTGCGTTGTAATAATTATTTTCAGACAAATTTTAGTGCAAGTTAAAAAATGAGTGAAAAATCGGATGAATCAGATATGGAACTGGATGGTCGTGGTCGTGGAGAAAATATAGTCTGCTACTCGGTTAGAATGAAAATTCGATACTCGTGGTTCCTCACGCTCGCTACGCTCGCGTTCGGAATCTTCCACTCGGATCGAATTTTCATTCCAACCTCATTACAGAATCTACTATTCAGCAATGATAATAATGGAGTAATAATTTTTGAAAGTTTTCCATTCCGTTACAATAATTTTAAAACGCAAATTAAAATGAGTAATCAGTTAAAAATTTCTAGACACTTTAAGGCGTCTATAAACTTTATAGTTCCTAAATTATTATTATTTATTGTTTACTCCTTTGATAAGATAAAAGAGATAAAAATTCCATTTTATTTATATCTTGAGTTTACAATGAAACTACTTGGTTGGCGGTATAGTTTTTTGAGAATTTTATAAGTGGCGTTCGTTTCGTTTTACATAAAAATTATTGTCGTGTATGTGTATGCACGATATTGTTTTTGAAAATCATCACTATAAAACAATTTAATTGTGCTTATTTAAATCGCTGCTATCGGGGGCAATGGGATTCCTAGATAATTTCTTCCCAAACAAGGTGTGTCTTTTTTTGTAGTGAGACAGAATGCGTTTTTGTTTTATTGAAATCAGGAAAGTGTGTAAGCAAGATTGATTGGTTGTAATCAGAACGCACAAAAACGTCGTAACTTTTTTTTTTTTTTTTTCATTTAGAGTTACAAAATTTCAAACATTTTTTCCCGAAATTTTCTTTTGGGCTGTAATATTATGAGGTCGAAAGAAGGGAAGGGAAGGGTAGGGAGTTTCTACAAAAAAGTTTATGCAGCAAATCGTCACCTTAGAATTATCGTGATCAATGTCCATTTAAATAAAATAATTATTATGTACTATATTAAAGTTTTTAGTTATTACCTATTGGGGCAATATCCTAAATATTTAAGTTACTTTAACGAATTATCATGTTCCATTGAATGTATAGGAATTATAATGTTCTATACGCTTTATACAGGGTCAGCTTATTCGATATTCCCTTAAAATATTTTAATATTAACTTATTCTACAGTGTTTTCACGGATAAAGTTTAGAGAAGGAAAAACTTTTTTATTAGTAGGTATAGAAGAAAAAGTCATTCTTTATAAAAACGTCTGCTTGTGCTGAAACTACAATTTCGAATATCAGATTTGCGATTACTATACAGGGTTCGTCACAAACAACATTTTTAGTTTTTAGGATTTTTTTTCATTTCCTTGATTTATTAAATTAATTTTGCTTGTGCTGAAACTACAATTTCAAATATTACATTCGCGATTACTATACATGGTTCGTCAGAAACAACATTTTTAGTTTTTTGGATTTTGTTTAAAATAAATTTACGTAATCAAACAACTATTGTTGCTTTCTTACTCCGCTTATGATTTTATATCTGGCCGAGTAACGATTTTGTTGTAAGAAAACCATTTTTTATTTGCCTTCTTTTGAAGTATTTTATTATTACATGTCATATTTTTCAATTCATTCAATCATAAATTGTAAAACTTTTATTCAAACGTGGTACCACCGAGTCAGCGCATAGTTCAACGCGACATCTGAATTCCCGATAAAAGTTCCTAACTTGCTGTATTTGCAATAACTACTCTTATTTTTTCTTTCAAGAGATCTAAGTTATTATTGAAATTGCTGTTATACACATGTGACTTCAGATATCCCCATAAATGAAAGTCGATAATGGTGAGATCGCAACTCCTACGTGCCAATTGATTTGGACCGTAGGTAGTAGGTACCTTCCAATTCATTTGTTCCCAAAGTGATAATTAAGCCAATCATCAAAAGGAATTAAAAATTAGAATTAAAAAAATATCCAAAAAACTAAAACTGTTGTTTCTGAGGCACCCTGTATAATAATCGCAAATCAACTAATTGAAATTGTAGTTTCAACACTTGGAAAATTAATTTAATAAATCAAGGAATTGAAAAAAACAGATCCACAAAACTAAAAAAACGAACCGTCTATAGTAATCGCAAATCTGATATTCGAAATTGAACCTTTAGCTCAAGCAGACGTTTTTACAAAGAATGACTTTTTCTTCTATACACGAATAAAAAAGTTTTTCCTCTTCCAAACTCTATCCGTGGACACACTGTATATCATACTTTCCGGCTGTTAAATCATACTATTGCAGCAGCTTTATGCAACTCAATATTAATCTGAAAATAGCCTGATTTTTATCATTCTTGTATGATTTTAATAAGAGCTTTATAATTATTGTCCTAATCATATAAAAAGTAAATTTAGAAACTTGGTATAAACATTGATGGTAAATGGATCGACTCAATTGACTTAAGGCAATATCATCAATTTTTGTTTTTTTCTATTCAATGTTTTACAAAAAAAAAATGTTTTTTTTCTGCTTTGGACAATTTATTTTATAGTAAGACACACTTCTCAATTATTCTTTATGGGCTCCAAATTATGCCAAAACTAACATTTTAGAGCTAGCTTTGTTAATGAAATGTTTAGTTTAATTTGATTTTAGGAACCTAAAAAAATGTTAATAGTAATATAAATTTTAATTTCAGAAAGAAAAACCACCAAAGTCAGACCGAAGCAGGAGGCCACAATCACAAGTTAGCAGGTTAGTAATTAATTGTTTCAGTAATTTCTTTCGTCATCGCTGCTCATTCTCCACTCGTGTCTTGTGTTTATAAGGTTTAAGATTGTTTCTGGACAAATAGTAAATTATGAAGGTGGTAGACAATGTTGTATTATCTTGCCATTGTCTTTATTTTGTTCCTTAACACAACATTTCGGTTAGTATCTCTAACGGTTTTCAAGTGTTACCTAAATTATAAGTTTAGTATTGTCTTAAATACTATCAATGTGCATTGAAGCACGAATACTCCGCCTGCGTGCTTACTGAAGTGTGAACTGTTTGTTTTGGACAAGAAGAGGCATCCATATGTTGGGGTTGTTTATACTTACTTTAGTAAATATACGGTCATTTTGATTCATAAGAGGTGCTTCTTTTATTTGGCGCTTTCGCCACTGTTGTTCCTTTTCAAAGTCCTTGGCTTCCTACCACTGCCTATGATGTTGGTTGGTCCAAACATTTTCCGCTATACCTGATCTTGAAGTGTCATCTTTTTGGGTATGCTTCAGCTGTCATTGGACTCTTACGGGAAGGGGTCTTTATGTTGATATATAATATATATAAACCCACCGTTAACAAAATTTAAAAAATTATGTATTTTACACTTCGACATCAGGCTGGTCATTTATGGTACAACTTGGAGACAAACCTCCTGCGCATTTCTAGTTAATTTTTAATACTTTATACAAAAATTAAAACTGTTACCTAAACTTAAATAGAAATAAATATTATGCCAGATAATAATTTTTCTAACCACCTCAACAATCCTTATACAGTAAGGTTGTATTTCCTCTAACATAGTTACTATCAGTCAATTAAAAAAAAATGTGTGTAAAATGTTTCTTTAGGTTTATTATTTCAGTTTTTGTTTGAGGGTGGTAGACAATGAAGTAATATCAAATAAATCACCTTGTCGGACTTCCATTGTCTTTATTTGGTTACTTAACACAACGTTTCGGTTAGTTAGTATCTCTAACCGTTTTCAAGTGTAAACTAAATTATAATTTGAAGAAATAGTCCAGTGGAGTGTATGTATAAAGGTAAAGAAATGAGACACTCTAAGTCTTCCTCCACTGGTTTATTAAAATAAATTTTAAATAAGGGTAAATTCTCTACATGTTTCGACTGTATAGACAGTCATCATCAGGAGAAGAGAATAAGGAAAAAGAGAAATATCAGGTGCAAACAGTACGTACTGAGCTAAAAGATGATGGAGAGGACAAATAAAGTAATCGGAACAACGTCCACCTAGCAAAAGGTCATTTGTGGGGAATTGGCAGAAACAAGATATAAGGTAGCAGTAAGCTACTTGTCGAATTAGTGACATCGCACCAACAAATTAGTGACATCGCACCAACAAATTAGTGACAACGCACCCTAAGTGTGAGGAGAGAAGAAAAACATTAAGGTGGAGTGGTAGATGTTGACTTTTAAAGTATTGAGGAGTGACTAAAAAGTCGCATTTTGGTAAACCAGTGACATAAGTGTGAGGAAAGAAATTGGATTACGTAAAATTAATAACGAGTATATGAATAATCACATAATAGCGAAGTAGCAAATTAAAATTTAATGGGGGAAGTGTTTTAAAATTTAAAAAAGGGTTTTTTTTTCTATCTGAAATGTAAAAAAAAAATTTTTGAGGTTAGAATTTTTCAACATGAAGGGCAAATTTATGTAACTTACGTCATGGAGACATCCTTTTTAAGAGTAAAAGTAGTGATAATTCATAATCGTCGTTTTAGACATCGTTAAGTAGAAATAAGTTTTTAATTAATTAATTGGTGTTAGCTTAAATGGCGCTTGACAGTAAAGAGAAAGACGAGGTAAAATGGTGGAGAAATCTCCTCATAGAGAAAACTCAGGTGCGTGGTAGAAACCCGCACAGAGAAGCTAGTCCCTGATTATCTTTGGTGGAATCACGGAGAAAGGGAGGGATGTATCAGGGAGAAATTACCGTTGTTTGAATAAATTATAATTCTATGGCTACTGTCTTAAATACTATCCATGTGCAATGAAGCTTGATGACTCCGCCTACGTGCTTATTGGAGTGTAAAGTTTGAGCTGTTGGTTTTGGACAAGAAGAGGTTTCTAGATATTGGGGATATCTATACTGTTCCGTGTCCAAAACCTTGGCTTCTGACCTCTGTATATTATGTTGGTTGGTCCATACGTGTTTCGCTATACCTGATCTCGAAGTTTTACCTCTTTGAGTATGTTTCAGATGTTCTTTAACTCGTACGGGAAAAGGTATTTTTATTTCTCCAATGTATGATTCGCCACACGCGCAAGGGATTTGATAGATACAATTTTTTGTGTTTTCATTACGGGGGGTTTTACTTTTGTAAGAAAGCTTCTAAGCGTATTTCCGGATTTAAAAGCTGTTTTGATATTATAGTTTTATGTTATCCTTCTAATCTTTTCAGAAATCCCTTTGACATAAGGTATTGTAAGAAATGCTTGCTCATCTTTCGTTTCTGTATTAGTTTTTACTTCGCGATTTTTAAGTTTTGAGATAGTATTAGTTACAAAGGTTTTAGGGTACCTAACCATTCTGTTTTAAATATTTTTTGATATTTGAAGTTTCAGTATTAAGGTCTTTCGGATTGTTGCAAACGTAAGATGCTCTGTGATAAAGTGTTTGAATTATGCCCTGTTTTATGGAGTTTGAATGATTCGATCCGTGATTAACGTATTGCCCCGTGTGGGTGGGAGTTTACACTTGAGAATGGTTAGAGATACTAACTAACCAAAACGTTGTGATAAGTAATAAAATAAAGACAATGGAAGTCCGACAAGGTAATTTTTTCGATGTTATTTTAGTTATTGTTATATTTGATTAATCTGAGTATATTCGATATACATGCTTGATAATATTTTGAGTGTCCGATCAATTAGTTAAAAAAAAATATTGTACCATATACTAGGTGCATTATAAATAAAGAAATTATGGATGGGTATTAGCCGGCTCCGATTTATTTAATCACCATAATGTTAAAAATAATAACCTGTCTGTTCTTCACGATTTGCAGATTTAACTATATTATGGAAAATATGTCAAGATTGTCATGACATGAAAGTTAAAAGCATCATGAACACGTTTGCCTCTTTTGGAAAACGAAATTAGTATCGGTTTTGATGCTTATGTAATTAGTGTATCCTTTTATACTGGGGAGAGTCAACTTTTTCTAAAAACAAAACGTTTCGACAGTTGACATGTGACATTAACAGCCGATCCTGGGTTCTTTCTAAAATTAGCTACAACTTTTGCGGCAAAACTCTTGTACTCGTGCAAGCAAAAATTATTTGCATCAAAAAGGGCTTGGATTAAAAAACTTAGGGCTTGGTTTAGATCACAATGATATGGGGACGATATATCTAAACAAATCTAGGTTAAAATTTTGTCAAATTCATATTATGACATGATATGCCAAACTAATGAGTAATAAAATAAGTAGACAAATACAAATTTATTTTTGTTGTTTACAAAATTAACAAAGTAAGAATATATACCGAAAGAAAAAGAAAAATAATTACATAAATTGCTGAAATTGGCCACCGCCATTCTCCAAGCATAAATTCACACGTCTCTTCATATTTTCGAAAGTGTTGACCAGCATCTCTGGAGAAATGTTACCACATTCTTGGATAATCCTTCTAAATTTGCAACTGGTGTTTTAAAAATAGTGTTCTTTAAATGAGGAAAAACGAAGTAATCCATAACCGTTAAACAAGGTGATCTAGGTGGGAATTCAATGTCGAAAACTGATCAATCTGTCGTCGAAAAAATTGCGTAAGTAGTTAATAGTTTTGGCGACTGTTGAAAATATCCAAAGCGTAGTTCGTCGTCAAGTAATTGCTCCACAAATGGATTCAAAATATTGTCTCTATACCGCTGTGCTGTAACTTGTCATGGAAAAAAATAGGACCAACAATTATTCTTCTTCGGGAACAGCTAACCAGACACCAATTTTTTAAGGGAGCAATGTGGACTCTACAAAAAAATGGGGATTTTCACTACTCCACATGCGTGTATTCTGAGAATTCACATAACCGGAGAGGTGGAACCAGGCTTCATCCGAAAAAATGTCAGGTCTAATAAATCATTTCTTTCCAATAAATTTTGGGTAAAGCATTGAGAGTAATTCCTGCGTCTTTCAAAATCTGCGGCTTGTATTTCTTAGAATACGTGTACTTTATAAGGAAAAAAATTTAGCTGCTTCTTAAGAATAGTCCTGCATGTTCCATAAGATCTTCCCACTTCTTGGGACAGGCGTCGTATACAATTTATTGGCGTATTTAGCATTATTTTACGAACGTTTGCAACAAGTTCTTCTGTTCTTACAGATGGTCTTCCTGCTCCTTTTTTGTGTTGTATAGAACCTGTTTTCCTAAACACAGCCACGGTTCTTTTCAGGCAATAATAAAAAATCCCCAGCAATAAAAGCAACGTTAGGAAAATGTTCGTGAAAATCGTCCATGCACAAACCCGGATTGTATTGCCACTTACCATTTACTCTAACCCCATTTCGAAAATACGCTTCAACCATGAATGTTTTGTGCTGTTCCGTAAAGCCCATTGTGTGAATTGTTCAAGAAATTGGAAAAATTAGCGATGAATCAAATTACTTGTAACGACTGTCAAAGATGAGGGATTAACTGATTGATTGATTTAGGTAGCTACTGACACCCAACAGGTATTAAGCTCTACGGCTAAGCATTACGTCCTTAGATGCAAGGCCCTCTTTGCCAAATAATTTTTGCTCGCACGGTATATATAAGTACCTAATATGGATAGTGTTAAAGATTCTAGAAGAGTGCATTTTTGAGTTGTCGTTAGACATTCGTAGAAAAATGTCGCAATTTGTCTTAAAATATATGAAAAATAAAAAAAATTCCCCGAAATTTCTTCAATATTTGATAAACAAATCGTTAAATTTTAATTTGTATAGGTAGGTACCTAACTAACTTTTTTCACCAAATAATAATATAGACTACCGTCGGGCGAATATTGTCAATAATAGTTTTATGGGCAAGTCGTCACTTCAGTCCAAATAAAAGATTACTTTTTAATTCGTCGTGTACGTTATTTAAAATTAGTTCTCATTTTCTTGTCTCCACACAACACGATATTCCCCTAATGAACCATTATTGTTATGCTCCATAAATACTGTTATTCACTGTGAACCGGCTTTTATATTATTATACGCGTTTCAGTATGCAACACGTATTACAGTCACACAAACATAAACTCTGTATGAAAGGTTGCCTATTATTCAATCTACTAAAGTCAATAGTCCGTGCATAAAATTATTTATTAACAAATTAAATCTTATCTGGCACACATTTTGTTATAGAAACACGAACGTAGGAAGTTGCTTTTATTATAATATACGGTTTTTTGTGTAGGTTAATTTTTACTACAGCGGAAACAAGCCTCGAATTTGTTCGTGTTAGAAGCTGTTTTAGTAAGCAGGGGGTATAGCTCAGTGGTAGAGCATTCGACTGCAGATCGAGAGGTCCCCGGTTCAAACCCGGGTGCCCCCTTCCTAACTTTTTTTAAAATATTTTTATAAAATAATTTGTATTATTTATAATTGTTCTAAATGGTGATAGGCCTTTTGTATTTTCTTTTAAATATTTTCTGGAATATCACAATTATTGGAAATGGAAGTTTTTAGTAAACCTCGTCTTTTGGGTTTGTTCGGGTTGGTCTATAAGCTCGTCCGTCCTTCTTCAGTCTACAATACTTAGTTCTAAGATCCTATTGGTTTGGCTTTAACTTAAGACATCCTTTAGCCTGATTTTTTTTTTTTTGCATTTTGCAAAGGCGATGGTGGCGTGGGCAAACCACAAACATACGTCGGTGGAAAATTCTCTAATTTTAGAAACGGCAAAGTCGTTATTTGTCTGTCGAGGACTTTATTGCCGATGCATTTGCAATTTTATAAAAAAATTTATTTTATGCTGCGCTTAAAAATAACGAGAACAGTTAAATTCTGAGGGCCATAATATTCTCTTTAAGAAAGAGGATAGGCTTCAAGAGGCCAAAAAAAAATTAAGTCGGCATTTAAGTTAAAATCTGAAATGTCAAAAATAACCTTATAACACTTTTTCCAAGCCGTAAAATAAAAAAAGTACCTATATCATTTTTCTATATTTGTGGTTTTAAAATATTTAACTATACAGGGTGTTCCATAACTAAAGGGTCATACAATCACAGGAGAGATAAGACTTAAATAAAATATCCACAGACAATTTTCAATAAATTATGTTTCGTTAAGGAAGGTGTTTTAGTGTTTATTTAAATTTTACTTACCATCTACCATTAAAACGCAAATATCTTAAAAACTAATTAAAATATAGGAATTAATATAATTTAAGGTGAAGGCATAGATAATTAAAATACCTATTTTCAAGCATCTATACTATTTTCTATTGCTGTATGGCATCTTAGTTATGGGACACTCAGTATAAAGTAATGAACTTCTTATTTATTTTACTAATTTTTTTCAGACCTCCTGCGCGACCTGCTCCCCAACCTCCCGATTCGAACTTTGAGCAACCACAACGACCTCCCTCCACAACCGCCTCAATATTTGGATCACTGAGAAGACTAAAAGGCGGTACTGCAACATCAACTCCTAAGAACGTAGAAAGGGACGACAACAGAAGCAGGAGTAGAAGTGCAAGAAATAGAGAAGATAAATCGGGAATTGCAAATCCTGCTACGGCAAGAGGTGTTGCACTGACAATTGACAGGAATGCAAACGTTGAAGGTTTTAGCAGTGTCCTGTCCACGGATGGTAGATCAGTGAATGAGCAGGTTTTTGTAAGGAGGCGTGGTAAGGAAAATGTGGAGGAGGATAGAGGCAGAGGGGATAAACGAGGAAGACCTGAGTCAAAGGTTGTAACGGCGATTGCGCAGGAACGTTTAAAAAGGGAAAGAGTAAGTATTCAACTAGTGCTTATTTTAAATCTAATTCTAGAGGATGTTATATCTGGAGAGATAACAGAGAGCATTGCGTGACTCCAAATATAATCAATTAGTTTATACTTATTTATTTTTTTAAAATATAGACAATGAGCCTAATGAATAAAAATTAGGCAATTAGTTTTTAGTAAAAGCAATTGCTTGACTAGCAAATGGTATAAGTAAAAGCGATTGCTAGATCTGGATATGAATAAAATTTTGAAGCAATTGCAGTTTTTCTTACACCTCTGTAGCAAATGCTTATTCAACACAAGTTCAGACGTGGCTTATCCACTTGTTCAGATTATAAATTTCATCTTCAGTTTGGTGCCTAATTTGCAAAAAAGTTGACTTAAATACAACAACGTTGGTCTATTTATTTAGTACAATAGTAATCTGTTACGCTTTTGTGGAAAATAGGAAACTTATATTTGTGATATGGCAGATTTCAGTGAAAATGAGGAAAGTGATGAAGAAATTAAAGACAACCAATTGATATTCGTTCACAAATTGAAGAAACATAAATAAATCTCTCTGACCATAACCGTTTAGCTTCCACAACAGCTTCAGCACTTGTAGGAAATTTAATAAAAATATTTGCCTTCTCCAAAACTGCATCCATTACAGAAGTGTTTGTCTTACAGACAGTAGTTTGGTGAACACCGAGTTCTTCACCTCTAGTTTGGTGAACACCGAGTTCTTCACCTACAGAATTTTGAAAGCCCGGATCCGACAATTTCCGCAGAAAGACTTTAATCTTATTTAAAGGCGACAGTGCACCCCCTCGCCTTTTACTAGTATCAGTCAAAAAATAATTTACCAACCACTCAACATTTTCGCAGTCAAATCGATATAACTTTCTGAAATCATCATATCTGCAATTTTTCGCACACTAGATTTTTTTTTACGGACGTTCATATATTCAGCTATAATTAAAGACACAAATTAAGAGTGACGCACGTGTATGCCGCGGAGAACTAAAGTTGACTGCTACCAAGCAAGTGATGCAGAGGTCGACCTACCTTAAAAAGTTGAAAGCGATTGCTACACTAGAAAAAGCTATTCCTTAATTTATTCATCACATATTAAGCAAACTATAGCAATTGCTTCTATTATATATATTAAGAAAAAGCATTGACTAGAAGCAATTCCTGCACTTTTAAGAAATCGCTGGACGCAAAAGCAATTACTTTAGTTTTTATTCATTGGCTTTCAAGAAAATACTTCGATTTTATAAGAAAAAGCGATTGCTACATTTTTATTTATTAGGCTCAATATTTATTTTATTAAGTTGAGGCAAGTCAAGTTGCACTATATTAAAATAAATCCAGTGCATATACGAATTTAGTTAAAGTCTGTTCAATGACCGCTGACCGTTACGTCATATTTTCCATATTTGCGGTACGTCGTAAATTAATTCAGTCAGTTTGACTCACCGGTGGTAAAGGTTGTGATTTTTCTTTGGGTTGATGTACATAAAGACAGATGCATGTGAACAACTAAAATAGAAGCGCGTTTTTTCAAATTTTTAATTATTATTTTTACACTGTTAATGAAGTCAGAAATAAGTAGTTTATTTAGGGCAAAAGGTATCATGATATGAAATATTTGTTTTTGCAAATCAGCATAAAATTTTTTATTGATTTAAATTTACTGAAGAATAAATAAAACTCGTGTATAAAATTTAAAATTGAATCATATATATTTGTTTGTCTAGTGCATCTGTCTATAAATTTTGTTTCAAATATAAGAAAATATAATAAAAAATGACAACACAACAAAATACAGTGTATAAAAAAATTTAAATAAATCATCTCCGCAATAATCATTATCATGAGATTCGTCCAAGTTAATAATAAAAGATAGAGTATCTGAAGCTTTAATAATTCTTTCCCGTTCCCAAACATCATTTGTATTTTATTAGTATGTGTTACATAACTTTTCCATTTTTCCACTGTTACATTTTCTATGGCTTCATTCCACAATCCCAAAACTACGTCATTTGTTACAGGATGCACAGAACTTATTTTTGCATCATAATAGCGCTTACATTCCGCCCAAACCATTTCAATAGGATTAAAGTGGCAATGATATGGAGGAAGTCATAAAACTCGACGTCCATGTTGCAAAGCTAGTTCGTCCAACCTATTAAAATAAAATAAAAATATAATAAATAGCGCTTTCCAGGTTACTTATACGTTTGGGTGATATAATATGCTGCTTCACCATTATCCAGATCTGATCCTTGCAGTGGACATTTAAACACCATCAATGATTTTAAGGTTTCGTTGTATTGAGCGAAACGTGTTCCACCTGCTCCATACATCCCATAAGCACGCTCTCTTACGGTATGTTAATAAATTTCGTGGAGTTATCGACCACAGAATGACAAAATAGCTACATTATTGCCATTCTTAAACTCTACATCCTTCTCTATCCCATGTGCTTTAATTCGTTGAATTGTTAAACACGAAACTCACAAAGCATCAGAAACTCTCTAAAACAGATAGGTATTTATAAAAACATTCCCATATGTTTTTCATGTTTATTATTTATGTTGTCACAATTCCTGCTTTATTATATCTGCTTACCTCGTTAACTGCGTTAAAGGGGAAAAGGGTCTTTCCGGCATCACTTTCTCTTTGCACTTTTTACGCAGGAGCTCAGCCTTTCTGAAAGTGGTTGTAGTATAACCAACTTGAAGAGACACGGAGGATGGAAATCAACCAATCAATGTAGCAGAGGGATACGTAGAAAATTCTTTAAGAAACAAAATTCACATAGCTTCACAGATTGAAAAGGGCCCTAACGGAATTAATATCTCGAGAACTAGTACAATTACTGATGCGTCTAATTCTAATGTCAACACTGCTACTTCTGTTAATATCCCTAATAATATATGATATAATTAATTGTCGTAATTGTGTAATTAATATTCATAAGTAATGTATTCATAAGAGTGATTGTTATATGTAATTGTCTATATAAAGTCAATACGTTATTATCTATCGATATCTTTTTAACAACATACAAAACGGCTACAGAAAAAAAATTGTTCGTAAGACGATCCAGAAGTGATTTTACGGGACGCGCAGGATTTCAGGGAAGTTCCTACTCATCCCGTAATTTACTATAAAATCGTAAAAGATAACAAACCTATATTTTCGGACTGACATGCTTTAGTTCCAGGTGAATTAAATAATTCACATTAACATTCCCTTATGCATCTAGCAAATGTAGTGATTCCCATTCATTGATGTTAAAATTAATTACTAATTTATATATACACACCATACAGCTTGTAATCTGTAGTTATCGAGTGGTGCACTGTTAACAATAACTGATAAAAGACATGACCAGAACGCTAACCTATTAATTAATAATTGTAAGATTTATTTATTTTACGGATAAGCAATTGGGCATAGAGGGATAATACCAAGATATTTATACTCTAATAGGGCATGGAGATCAAAGCACAATAGTAAAAGTGCACCAATGGGTACATGTTATAGTCCTGGGAGCCTCATGGCAGTGCTCTTTTCTTCAAGAACATATTTTCTGTTCTTATCAACATAGTTATTGAGTTAAGTACATATTTTGTGAAAAACAATTGTCAAATATTCAGTACCCTCTGGACTAGCGAAAAATAAGTATTGCAAAAACAGTGGCGCACAGATAAAAACCTGTTGTACTAAACCATAGCACTGAAATTATTTTATGGCCCTACTAAGAACTTACTATCGCTAATCTTCCTGATATAACAGTACTTTTATCAGGAATTTTGACTGGGCATTCATTTTTACTGTTTCTTCAAAACACACTACCCAATCTACTACATGATTTACCTCTAGTGGTAGGACAAAATTTGGTTTCAACCAGACGGTGCTTCTCCGCATTTTGCTAGAAATGTTACGAACTATTTACACCCAATTTTTTCTAATCGCTGGATTGGTCGGGGACAAGATGCTCCTGTTTAATGGCCACCTCGTTCCCCAGGCCTTACTCTCTTGGACTATTCAGTCTGGAGTAGCGAATCCAATCCCGCAAATGCTGGATCCCGCGGTAATTTCGCAGGATTTGCGGGACTCGATGTGGGTGCTATATGTTAATAAAAAGTTGTTTCATGCAATTAAAAACAGAGTGGAGTAGCAGGAAAATATTTATTGCATATAGATACTATACAACATACAACAACGACTAGTTTAACGGTTGCATGATACATTGATTTTGGAAGTATTTTCGGAGAAAAGATAACATGTTTAATGTTTCATTTTTTAGACTTGATCTAATTTTATTGCACATGTATCCTGCGGCCGAAAACGCACGTTCAGCTTCGACACTTGTCGGCGGAATAGATTTTACACAGTTATATGCAGCTTCCAAGCACAATACATAATTCCCTCCGCATTCAAAAAGTGTCGCATGTGTTGGCGCATATCGATCGATGTGATAAACTTTCCAAAGGGTATACCATCTTTAGCTTCCATTCGAGACATTCTTTTCTCCATCGAAACTTTTTTCTCAGATGAACAAAAATCTGTAATTTTTATTTTCTTAGGTAGCACAGAAGAACCACTAACATCTGAGCGCTTAGCAATAGAACTAAACGAACTACTCAAGCTGTTGGTATTGTTATTTCAAAGTCAGTGTGATGACATTCCATACGGCGGTAAACAGTCTCAAAGAGACCGACGTTTACCGCCGTATGGAATGATTGGAATGTCATCACACCGACATTGGATAAATTATACTAGCTTTCATTTCCTGTGTTATTTTATCAATATAAACACTACCGCTGCTGCTCTGGACTTACAAATTAAAATTATGCTTTGTTTGTAAATGGGTGTGAAAACCTTTGGTGGAACGAGCAGAGATTTTGATTATGCTAGGGCATAACTTACATTTAGCTGTGAGACCATCTTCAGACTTTAAAATATAATTCCAAACTAAACTGGAACCTCTAATCTCTTTGTAAACTACACTGATACTCATTTTTGTGATTGCTGTTTAAATTCCATGTATTATATTCAATCACTTGATAAATGTCACTAGATACTAGTTGAATAACGCTCTTACTTTCGCACGTACGTAAAAAAATGTTCCGTTTAACGTATTTTCAATCGCCCAGCAGGGCGGGGAATCCCCATCGCGTCGACCAAAAATACCGCAGTTCATTGTTTGCTATCCCGCACAAAACCCGCGGATCCGCTGGATTAATGGGCTCAATCCCACAGGTTTGCGGGATTAAAGTTTGGGTGCGGGATTGGATTCCCTAGTCTGGAGGTGTATGAAAGATTTTGTGTATATGGTTCCGATTTTGAGCGAGAATCATTTGAAAGAAAGAATCCTTCAAGCTGTAATAGTAGTATTGTCTTAAGACCGAGTGATAATAGTGGCGTTTTACGGTTATGTAAAGAAGATTACCAATAATAAGTTCTTAGTGGGGCAATATAATAATTTCATTTTACTGGTTTAGTACAACAGGTTTTTTATCTGTACGCCACTCTCTTTGCAGGGTGTCCGGAAAATACGTGTACAACGTTTGACGACAGACTCCTGACGTCAAAATAGTCAGGGGTCGTATGCGAACAACTCGAACTGTGGAAACAGAAGAGATGATTCTGGAAAGAGTTGAAGAAGAACCAAGTACCAGTATCCGTCGCTTAGAACGTGAGTTACATGTTCCTAAAACGATTGTCAATGAGGTTTTAAAAGAACAGTTGTTACATCCTTATCACGTGCAAAAAGTCCAGGAACTTTTACCGACTGATCCCCCTATGCGGCTTACATTTTGTCAAATTATTAGAAAGAAAAGAATCCGTGATCCAAATTTTTGTAGAACAATTATGTTTACTGACGATGCGTGCTTTACAAGATCTGGAGTAACCAATCTGCACAACGAACATATTTATTCCGATGAAAATCCACATGCCATTAAAGTTGCACATCATCAGCATCAATTTAAATTAAATATTTGGGCAGGTATTGTTGATCGCTACCTTATTGGTCCCATTGTTATTCCAGACAGGTTAGATGGAAATATTTATTTAAATTTTTTGCAAGACATTACCAATTCTTCTGGACAATTTGCCCCTTTTACTTCGGAGGGAAATGTGGTATATGCATGATGGTGCCCCGCCCCATTTTTCCGTTGCCGTTCGGCAATACTTACATCATCAATATCCCAACCGATGGATTGAAAGGGGCAATGATGCACCACTAAAATGGCCACTACGTTCTCCTGAGTTTAATATGTGTGACTTCTTTTTGTAGGGCGCTATTAAAACAGAAGTTTACAAGACTCCGGTAAACACACGCGATGATTTATTGCAGCGGATTTTAAATGCAGGCAACCATTTTAATAACCCCGAGACATTAGATATACATCCAGTCACTCTACAAAAATATCTGGGTTGTCATAACGCCGTTCACATAAAAAATGAGGAGAAATGTTGACGTATTATATTACTTTTATAACACTTCCACTTATTTACAGCCGGTGACTATACTACTAGAAAACGTCATTTTATAGTATTAGTCTACATACTAAAAATCATTAAAATCGATTAGCAGGTTTTCACGTATTTTAGGAAAAACCAATATTTTTACAAATTTTTGACGCCCTCTACCGGCTAAACGAGACAATTTTGGATATAACTAAGTCGGCTTTTAGATCGACCTATTTTGACGTCCGGAGTCTGTCGTCAAATGTTGTACACGTATTTCCGGACACCCTGTATATTATTTTTGGCTAGTCTTTTGCTATCGGTATTGCCACCTATTGCAAAGTTGTACTTAAATATATCTTATGCACATCGACGAGTCCGCTCTTAATATTTTTTCTATTCGCCTATGACTTCAGTTATAGGCTTCTTTCATATCACAATCGGGAACAAGAGTTTACTTCGACGTTTAGTTAATTCGATAAGCTCTCGGGTTGGGAGCAAAATATTAAAAATCAATGTGTGTTGTGAAATCGTAGTTTACCAATCTTAAGTTTAGTAATAAATTATTGATCTAGCGAGTTTTTAAATTTACATTTTAGAGAGTGCAGTACATATACTGAGAGCCAAGAACTTTAAGGCAATTCACATTTACCTCCAGAGTAACCCAAATTGCGGCAAAATAAATAACTCGATGAAATAAAAGGACTATTAAATTAAATATGGAACCAAATAAATAAAATAGCATTAGTTTTACTAAACAAACGAACACAACGTCGGCGTCTCGTCAAAATTGTTTAAATTAAAAAATCAAAAAATGTTACATATGTTTCGCCCTTAAATGGGCATCATCAGACCTACAAATTGTAAGTGTTAGGCTTTTTTTTTAATTGCAATATTGTATTTGTACATAGTATCTGCTCCCATGAAATCAACTAAATTATAGTATTATGGGATACAGTAAAACAAAGTTGAACTTGTAAATTTCCACTATATTAACTAGAAAAATGACATGTTTCGCTAACACTGTAGCTTCGTCAGATGACAATGATTTAATAAAGGTGAAAATTAAAGATTGGGGTGCAATAAAATTAAACTATTGAAGATGTAAATAAAACAGTGGAAGGGTTACAATAGCGGGAAAATCCAACAGAGGGTTTAAAAATTAAATTAAATTAGGTACAATATGGGTAATTTATAAAATCTTAAGTATATGGTCAACAGAATAAATTTAACAAAGGTGACTTATTTAAATCTAGTTAATCATTAAGTAACAGGTTCGTATTTTTAAGTTTATTTAGTGCCATAGATTGTAACAAATTTAGTTTTAAGCCTTTGTTTTCTGTATGTAAGATTTTAAAGGAAGGATCGAAATTATGTTGATAATCAAGTAAATGGTTAGCATAGTTTGAGTCTTTTTTTTGTTTTTATTTTTTTATTATAACAGTTTTCTAAAAAATAAAATATACTCAAACTATGCTAACCATTTACTTGATTATCAACATAATTTCGATCCTTCCTTTAAAATCTTACATACAGAAAACAAAGGCTTAAAACTAAATTTGTTAGAATCTATGGAAGTAAATAAACTTTAAAATATGGACCTGTTACTTAATGATCAACTAGATTTAAATAATTCACCTTTGTTAAATTTATTCTGTTGACCATATACCTACTTAAGATTTTATAAATTACCCATATTGTACCTAATTTAATTTAATTTTTAAACCCTCTGTTGGATTTTCCCGCTATTGTAATCGTTCCACTGTTTTATGTACATATTCAATAATTTAATTTTATTGCACCCCAATTTTTAATTTTCACCTTTATTAAATCATTGTCATCTGACGAAGCTACAGTGTTAGCGAAACATCATTTTTCTAGTTAATATAGTGGAGATTTACAAGTTCAACTTTGTTTTACTGTATCCCATAATACTATATTATGGATTTCCACCTAGTATCGGCTGAATCAATTAATTTACAACTAAATTAAATTACCAAACAAAAATATAATAATAAAAATATTACAGCTTGCCAGCTACATAAAACTGTCTAGAATGGACGAAACAGACCTAGCGGATTCAGTTATTGGTTATTCATGACGGATTAAACTTTAACTAAACTTTGTAAATTAATGACTATTATGATTCTCTCATCCTTATTTTTATACATATTTTCAGGTTAAATCGTCTACAGCATCTATAAACAACTTACTTCGTGTACAGCCCAAATCAGTTAAAAGTCAGCAACCCAAACCAAAGAGACCCGTGACTATTGCAGTACCGAGTAATGTTTCTGTAAGAAGGTAGGTATTTATATTATTGTAGATAAACCCATCACGCTATTATTATTATATTATTATACTATTAAAAAAACTTTTTGTGAGTTTTGACATCAAATGGAAACGAAATATGATTACATTTTTAACGGCTCGCGACAAGAGCATTAAAGTTGCAAAGAATGTTAACAGCTACTATCAACTTGATCAATGCAACTAATTGTAATTTTATTACAAATTACCAAATAAATACGCAATAAAATGTAATTTGTGTGTTTGTGGCTAATTAGTAAATCATCTTTGGAGATAAAAATTTTCTTTATTTATAGTCCCTAGAAGATTATGGGAATCTCTGTAGATGAACAACTACCTAATAGTCACAACGATTGATGGTAGCCAAAACCAGCATATACAGAGTGTCCGGAAATGATGACCACAAAATTTAGGAGATAATTCTAGACCGAAATAAAATGCTATCTCTTCCTATAACATTTTATCGTATTAACGGAGTTACGTTAAAGTTAACTTTTATTTGCAGTTTTTTTTTTGCAATACCTTTTGCCACGCTTATAATATTTTGCGAAATCTCGTATAATATGGGGCTTTTTCGGAATGAGCAATACAAATTTGCTCACCGTTTTTTCGCATTTTGTAGAGGGCGCCACATAGGAGCTTATACTTTAATTTGAATGGTTCCAACTTTTTTGTCCTACACTGTATGCGCATTTGGACTGAATCTTTTTATTCTCCTTACCTTTTGACTTAAAAAAGGTATACTACTTTTATTTCGATAAATCTAACCGTTTTCGATAAAAACGCTAAAATAACATTGCTTGCATGTGATGAATACGAAATCATTTTAATTTATTTTCAACCTTAAACATAGCATAGCAAAGGAAGGAATATTCCATGGAGTTCGTCGGAATTTTTTAAGAAGAATTAATGTATGCATTGAAGAGGAAGGGCGTCACTTTGAACCTTTGGTTTAAATGTTTAATTTATTTTCTATTTTTCTCCGGCACGCGGAGGTGAATAACCTTGTGACTTTTTGATTTTTAAGAAATGTTAAACTTTTTACCTACCTATTTTGGTTTCAAATTAACCGCTCGCAGGGTTACTGAGGTTTAATCCTCAGTACCCCAAAAACACTGTTTTCCTAACAACATTATTGTGCTACTGCACTTCTATCCTGATAATGTCTTACTTATGCTGGATATGTTTTTCAAAAATTAAAAATTAAATAATTCCCGACACCTTCTTAGAAAGGATTTTCTCTCTTCTTCCCCATTTAGTTTGGTTGGTTAAGGCCTGCTTTAATAACGTTTTTGAATGCTCAGTATGGTTCAACCATTGTCAATTTTCTTCATGCCATGTTCCTTCTACTTTTAAATATATTTTTCTAAATTTTTTACGCCCATAAGAGCTCCATTAAGGTTCTAATTTTCTCTTTTGCTAACACCATCAGCATAAAATAGATTAATGTCTCCTGATGATGAACGTTTCTACGTTCGAAACATGTAGAGACCTTTTAAACTAGAGTTTTTATTCTATTAAATTTTGTGGAGGAAGACTTTGTGTTTTTCTTTCCCTTTCATACTTTCAACTCCACTTTAAGTATGGACTATTTCTTCAAATTAAGTTTAATTTATTGTTCCAGTTAGTAACTTATGTATTTTAAAACTGCAAATAAAATTTAACTTTAACACCCTGTAAAGAGATAGCATTTATTTTCGGTCTAGAATTATCCCCTAAATTTTTTGCTCATCATTTCCGGACATCCTGTATAACAAATATGTTGTGGATTTGACCGGTCAATTTGTTTTTGGTCAATTGACTGAAATAAATTAAAATTTAAAAATGCAGTGGATGAACCTAACTATACTTGCCAAATTTCTTATTTTGTATTTTGGAAAAAAATAATTTTTTATAACAAGTTTTGCTTGTTCTGAAAAGTCTATTGCCATACCTAAATTTTATACAGGGTGGTCAAATGGATGATATAGTTAGGTCCATCCAGGTACACATTCTATAAGTGTATATCTCAATAGTTTATTCTTATATAACCATGAAAACATAAAAACATGAACACTTAAAATAAAATATCAGACTCGGGTAATTAGGTAGCTGAATTATTACCAGCAGTAAAGTATGTAGCCAATGGTAAATTTTCATCTTCGGAGTCAGATTCTAACTGCTCGGCTTCGGAAGACGAAGAGACATCAGCTTCGGAAGATGAAGATAAATTTAAGTCGGGTATTACAATCGGTGTTTTCTTAAATAACAGCGCTATAACGATACACTAAACAATAGAGACTTTTTGCACCTCTTAAATTAATATCAGTTTTTAGCTTCGTTATGGTTAACTTTATTAAACATAACGAGTAGCGCCACTGTTAAAACCAGAGATTTTGCAGCGCCTATACGTTCTGTCTGTAGTTATTAATTTGGCGCCGGCGCACCTAAACAAAATAAAATACCTAACCTAACAATAATTTGATTAAGTTGTATATTTTAATGTAAAGCTACTATTGCTTTGGATTTTAATTAATTGCTTATCACAATTTTAATTCATAGCAATGATGCTTCATAACTTTTGTATGTTCCGGCAACCATGCAGTTTAGGCATAACCATAAGGATAACGATAAGCTCTTCCTTATCCTTCCGTAACTAACGGAGTCCGTTATGGTTATTAACCATAGCGGATCACCTTTCTGACATTGCGCATCCTCAGAATAACCATAACCACAAACGAATGATGAATTAAGAGGTGCAAAAAGTCTCTATTATCCTGGCTGGTAGGAGGTAATCTGGACAGATCACAAATGCATAAATAATAAAATAAAATTGATATATTTTGACCGAATTTGACCGGTCAAATACGTCATGGTCAATTGACCATGCCCAACTCTACAAATATATAACGATTAACTAGAATTAACGCTCCAAATGTCTACCTCATTACTCCAACTAGAAAAAAATTAATATTATGCAATGCAGCTGCAAAAAACTTGTTTAATTTTAATTTTCAAATATTAACCAAAAAATTGGTTAATAACCGCTTGGTTTGTTTAACCACTAACCACTAACTTTGTTTTATGGTATCTCAACTTAAATCTACTTAAAGCAGCAAGCGAGAGGAATCGAACCAAAATATTAAAATAGAACTAGACAACTTAAGTTATCGTGTTCTTGCAATTATCTGATGTGTGAAAGATATTTTTGTATCTAAATTTGTACTTATAATATTTAGAAAATGAGTGCTTGTTACAGGATGATAAAAAATCATAATGGTTAGGTACTGAAGTTATCCAAAAAAAATTGCAATTTTTGAGTTATTCAGTTGTAGTATTGAGGTAGCGAAATATAAGAAGTAAGTAAATATAATATGCACCTTTTAAATTTCTCTTTGTTCCCCTGAGGATACATTCGAAATAGGGAAAAAATTTACCATCTTTTGAAATTCCTAAATTAAATAGTTGTGTCCACAACAGCTGTTTTTTTAAATATGACCATTCTTGCCCTGAATAGAACAAAAAATACCGATAATCTCCCAAATTATTGACTTTGAACTTTGTGATGAACGGTTTACTTCAAGTACTAATATTACTGGTATAGGACATAGATTTTCCATTATGATTTAGTCGTTAGGCAAATTTGTTTTAAATGTTACATTTATAGAAATAAAATTGTCAGCAAAACTGAAACATCATGAACAATACACACGAAATAAATACCAGGTTCTAAGCCATTATGCAGTACTTATTATAAATTTGCATTTACACGATTCAAGATAATTTCTATTGTTTCTCCCATTATCATGCCCACACATCAATAATACTATCATCATCCAAATACGGTCCTATCTCAACTTTATACAATGCGACTACACGCACACCTTCATATATATACGATCTCGTCTCTACCTTCATCTTTGCTTTACTAAAAAATACACAGTGCTGTCAGATTGTTGATGTTTTCTTTACTTTTAACTCAACTAAGAACATGAAACCTAGCAGGCAGCGTATGCAGTAAACATTTTTAAAACATAGTAAACATTGCTTATATAGTAGAATGAATAAAATTTCCTTTGCTTTGCAGATTATATTGTTATGTATTAAAATTTGTGAAAATTTTGGAAAAGCCTCGTCACTCTTATCACCAAAGAACCTTATTCTAACTTACAAGACGGCTTTAATTACCAAGCGCATTAATAATTCCACCGATAATATACATTTTTCGTGTCATTTTTTATTTTACCACACATAATAGTAACATGGAAACAGCTTATCAAAAAAATTACCTTGTCGGACTTCCATTATCTTTGTTTTGTTACTTAACACAACGTTTCGGTTAGTTAGGATCTCTAACCCTTTTCAAGTGTAAACTAAATTATAATTCTAAGGCTACTGTCTTAAATACTATCCATGTGCAATGAAGCTTGATGACTCCGCCTACGTGCTTACTGGAGTGTGAAGTTTAAGCTGTTGGTTTTGGACAAGAAGAGGCTTCCAGATTGGGGATATATACAGGGTGTTTCAGAATAAGCTGCTGATCCTTAACGGTGTGAATCCTTAGGTGATTTTAAGAAGAAAAGTTCAAATTAATATATATCCTTAACCTATCAACTTTCGAACTACAGTGCGTTAAAGTTTTAAGAAAAAAATCGTTTTTCTATCATAACTTTAAAAACTTTCTAGCTATTTTTATGAATTTTTTACACATGCCCTCTAAGCATCAATAGTCATTTTTTGGTGTAGAAATTTTTTTAAAATGTTCAACCAGTGGCGTCCTGAAAGGGTTTGGACTAGACATTTTGGAAAAATATTATGTACGCCACTGCTTTTTCTCAAGATAAAAATTATTTTTAAAATACTCATTCATTTTAGGCCAAATTTAATATCTTGCCTTTTTATCGTCCGACAAACAGTTTCCGACAAAAAAAAAAAACATTAAATGCGCATTCGCTATGTGCCTATGGTTTGTTTTGACACTATCAGGAATACTCCAGGAATTTTTCAAAGGGTACGAGACTCAATGAGGAGAAGAGCTGAAGCATGCATTATTGCATGTGGTGGCCACTTTCAACAGCTAATCCAAATTATTTTCGTTTTTGTTCACACGTTATTTAATGTTAGTTGTTTTAATTTATTGTTAAAAATAAACCATAGGCACATAGCGAATGCGCATTTAATGCTTTTTATTTTTTTTCTCGGAAACTGTTTGTCGGACGATAAAAAGGCAAGATATTAAATTTGGCCTAAAATGAATGAGTATTTTAAAAATATTTTTTATCTTGAGAAAAAGCAGTGGCGTACATAATATTTTTCCAAAATGTCTAGTCCAAACCCTTTCAGGACGCCACTGGTTAAAATTTTTTAAAAAATTTCTACACCAAAAAATGGCTATTGATGCTTAGAGGGCATGTGTGAAAAATTCATAAAAATAGCTAGAAAGTTTTTAAAGTTATCATAGAAAAACGATTTTTTTCTTAAAACTTTAACGCCCTGTAGTTCGAAAGTTGATAGGTTAAGGATATAATATAGTAATTTGAACTTTTCTTCTTAAAATCACCTAAAGATTCACACCGTTAAGGATCAGCATCTTATTCTGAAACACCCTGTATATACTTGCTTTACGAAATATATGGGTATTTTGATTTATGAAAGCTGCTGCTTCTTTGATTTTTGTTTTTCTCCAGTGCTGTTTTATGTCCAAAACCTTGGCTTCTGACCTCTGTATATTATCTTGGTTAGTCCATACATGTTCCGCTATACCTGATCTCGAAGTTTCACCTCTTTGAGTATGTATTTTGGGTCTACTTCTTAGGTAATAGGTATAGGGTTGCCCACATGCGCAATTATTTCCACATTTAGATCACAGATGGATCCATACGAGCTCATTGTATTGCCTGGTCTTGTTCATATCAAAAATATTTTAAACATTCAGCAAACTATTTTATGACTAGTATGTATAGTTTTATTTAATGTAATTAACTTGAATCTACTTCATTTTATCATTTTGTGGCTTAACACTATCTAGCAATAAGCCCTTCAATTTATTGTTTACCCTACATAACATAGTTCCTTTTTAGACTATAACACTGTTAATTTGAAGAAATTGTTCATGCTCAAAGTGGAGTTGGTAGTACAGGGACTAGACGAAAAGCCCAAAGTTTTTTGCCACAGGTTTATTAGAATAATAATTATTATTATTTAAGATTATCTCAACTGTTTTAATTCCGTCCTACTATTTTTGTGTTTTCTGGGAGCTTAAGAACGTTTACGTACGATTAAAATATTGTCGCTAGTATTTTCTATTAGAATATATTGGACTGCTCACTATTTGATACAGCAACAATCAGCAACATAACATGGATTAAATTATGTGTTTAAAAAGTAAAAGTTTGTTGTCCAGGAAAGAGATGCATTTTTTATAATTCAATATATTATTTTCTTATATTTGACGTCAAACTATTATATCTTCAAGGTATTTCATGGTGTCAAATAATAGTATTAGGAGGTTATATGGGATAGGGATTGTTTAATTTGGTGGTAAAATTTCCAGATTCATTTTCTTTTAGGTAAATGGCATGCCATTTGTTGTCCAATTACAAATATTGTTTATAGTGGTTTGTTTTCCTTTTTCTACTATCGGATTAACAAGATCATCAACGAAAATAGCTATTTTTAAAAATGATAATGCATTTTATAAAAATAGATTACTAATTTATTTACCATTTAGATAACCCGTTCTAGGGATTGTGGTGGTGTTAAGACGGAGCTTTACTCACCACGTATTATATTATCTTGTGGATAATGTGTTTGGTAATTTAGAATGCGATAAATACATGACGAATTATTTTTCTTCCTATGACTTTTTTTCTTATTTTAATGTAGTATATTATGTATGTACAGTTTCATTCATGAAAACTGGGTACACTAAATTTGTTATATTGTAAATCGGACTTGATTAATTTTGACTTTTTAAAAAGTGAAAGACTGTCAATGCCAAAATTTTAAAAATGCCTCGTCATTTAACAGAACTTGAAAAAGCTCAAATAATAGCCTGAATTGAAGATGGGTGGTCAATACGGACACTAGCAAATTTTTACGGAAAAGACAAGAACACAATTTTAAGAGTTAAGCAACGTTGGGAACAAGAGGCGTCTTTAAAAAGAATGGTTGGTACTGGTACGGTCCGCATTTCCAATCCTGAACAAGATGACGCATTTCTGGAATATCTAAGGGCAAATCCTTTCGGAACTGCAAGATACGCTGTCATTGCAGCCAGCGGAAGAGTACAAGAATCATAGTTAAAAAACCGCGTAGCTGCGAAAAAAATTATGCTCACAGATCAACATATTCAATCTCGGGTGCTTTTCGCCCTAAATCATATATACCGCGACTATCATTTTGGGAACACGGTAGTATTCACTGACGAAAAGGTTTTTCAGTCTACATATAATGGACAAATCCGTGTATACCGTCCATACAACACAAGATTCGAAGAGCGGTATACTAGCAATCTTGCTTTTCGACCTGGACGATTTCCTGTGAATGTCTGGGGTTGGATTTGTGTTCATGGGTGTCTTATGGCGATTGGAGGGCAGATTTAACGCCGAACATTATATGCGTGTTCTGGAACATATTATAATGCTACCATCTGTTGGACAACTATATCCACATACCTCATTCGTCTTTCAGCACGATAATAGCCCGGTTCATACCGCGAATGCTCTCTGAGGGAATGGCTTCAACATAATAATATAGAAGTTCTGCTATGGCCTGCTTATAGTCCCGATATTAATCCAATAGAAAACGTCTGGGGTTTAATTGCAAAAGAAATATACAGAAGAAATTTTAGACCTCACAATGCTAATGAATTATACGAAGTAATTCATGAGTGCTGGAAAGTGGGAAGGCCTTGATCAAAATATTATTGTAAATTGTATTAACTCAATTCCAAACAAATTAGCTCAAGTAGTCGAAAAAAAAGGTCATATAATGACAAAATATTAAATTTTAATAATTGTTGATATTGTTTTTACATTTAATGTTTATATTGTTGTTATTGTTGCTGTTGTTATATAGGTGCGTTGAATATAATAATTTGCGATAGTAGGTACAGAAATATTTTTTACATTTTATTGGACGTTTTATTATCAACGCCGATGCTTTGCTTGCCATGTCACTACTATAACCTCAAAAACAATAAATCGAGCATAAAAGCCGAATTTACGCAAATGTGGCAAATAACGGTCGTAAGACTTGTACCCATTTTCAATGAATACAACTGTACATATTTGCTTATAAATACACACAGCTCAAAAATATCCGAAAAATAAGAAAATTTATGAAATTATTGCTTTTTCTTTTTAAGTATATTATGCTCCTTTTCCCTGACACAGTCATTAATCAAATATGTCGTATTTTTTTAGTTCCAAAGATGCTTTTCTCGAAATAACTAATTGAGGACTTGAGAATGGTCGTACGGTCAACGCATAGAGTGTTCCTTTGTTATTTTCCTTATCGTTTTCAGGTTTGTAAATTGACATCAGTGACAATATCGTTATTCAACCAATCTATCGAAAGATTGTGTATTATAGTCGGAAGCGTTCGCTTTAAATCGATAGTAGAAGTAAACTTTTTTTTCATGTGTATTCATTATTCCAACCGCATTTAAAAATGTTCCTATTTACTCTTAGATAGGTTAGTTTCGGAGCAGCAGATAATGAATACGGATAAAACATCGTTGCCAAGCAAGAATATATTTTCGCAGTCAATAGATATTGAATTAGAAAAAATGCAGTACCTGTGTGTAATATGTATTTATTTCTTGTACCGTGCCAGCAAAAATTATTTGCAGCAAAGAGGGCCTTGCATCTAAGGACGTAATGCTTAGCCGTAGAGCTTAATACCTGTTGGGTGTCAGTAACTACCTGAATTAACAATCAATCAGTTATTTCGTCATCTTTGACAGTCGTTACAAGTAATTTGATTCATCGCTAATTTTTCCAATTTCTTGAACAATTCACGCAATGGGCTTTACGGAACAGCACAAAACTTTCATGGTTGAAGCGTATTTTCGAAACGGGGTTAGAGTAAATGGTGAGTGGCAATACAATCCGGATTTGTGCATGGACGATTTTCATGAACATTTTCCAACGTTGCTTTTATTGCTGGGGATTTTTATCGTTGCCTGAAAAGAGCCGTGGCTGTGTTTAGGGAAACAGGTTCTATACAACACAAAAAAGCAGCAGGAAAACCATCTGTAAGAGCAGAAGAACTTGTTGCAAACGTTCGTGAAATAATGCAAATATACGCCAACAAATTGTATAAGACGCCTGTCCCAAGAAGTGGGAAGATCTTATGGAACATGTAGTGCTATTCTTAAGAAGCAGCTAAATTTATTTCCTTATAAAGTGCAAGTAAGTATTTTACTTTGTTAATTTTGTAAACAACAAAAATAAATTTGTATTTGTCTACTTATTTTATTACTCATAAGTTTGGCATATCATGTCATAATATAAATTTGACAAAATTTTAACCTAGATTTGGTTAGATATATCGTCCCCATATCATTGTGATCTAAACCAAGCCCTACGTTTTTTAATCCAAGCCCTCTTTGATGCAAATAATTTTTGCTCGCACAGTACTTAAAAAGGTTGTATCCAAAACAATAATATTTTAAGATCGGTCTTCTTTCATCACAACAAAGATCAGAAGAAGCTAGCTTAGCCAAAACATCCATTTTTTCCAATTGGCGTTCTGATAGAAAAGTAATTTCTAGATATTTACGAGACCACGTAGCTTGGTTCATTATCTGGCGGGAGATATTTACTTGTTTATTAAGTGATCTTTTAAAATATTGTAGTAAGTATTTTTGCTGTACCATAATTCTTGGACATGCTGTTATGCTTACCAGTGTTGGATCTGCAATGAGTATTAGTTAATTTTTTACTTATATTAATAAAATAATCCATATTTACCTTGCTCCTTTCAATTTTTGATCCATAGATGGTTATTTTAGTCCCGGAAATAGTGTCAAAAACTCAAAAATAAATTATATATATTATACTAACAATAAAAAGCCAGGAAAACTAATAAAACTCACATTAATAGTACCATTTTAAGTAAATATTTCACACACACTTCGTTTAGTCAGTAGCTATATGACAAACTAAGAAATATAATAATGCTCCCATAAATATTTTTGCCTCTAGAGCCTTTCTACGCCACTGTATAATAAATAATACCTTCTGGTTAGAATGACATGGAAGTTTACCGACTTTTGCCGATATCATCCGGCAACGCCGCACTTAAACTCCGCAAGGTGGTTGCATATTGTTTTGTGTGTCGCGAGAAACGAGAAACCAGTAAACTTTTATTCAGTTTGTTGACTGACTGGTTCGTTAATACGTGACATTTTTACAACAGACCATTTTCGTGAAAGAAACGCGACATATTTTTAATGCCATTTAGTTTCGCGGCTCGAAATAGTCAAAATGGCCGAACTTGAATTGTCAGCGACGTTGGTTTGTTTTTTGTTTTAGTTCGTCGCGGCCTGCTCGATGGCGGTTTTGGTTCGACCGTTTTAGGTTAGTTTGCAACGTCGCGTATGGTCGCTAAGAAGTGCAGCGTCGGTCGCTGGTTTAAAGGTTGTGTTTGGAAGTTGTGAAGACTTTTTGAGTGCTCTGTCTGAATCAGTGTTTATTTTGTATGAGCAGGTTGGATTAGATACATATTTTGATATAGAATGATACGCTTAAATCGTAAAATGATGAGTGGTGAAAGTGGAAGCAATGAAAAAGAAGCTAAAATTGGGTCGGGGAAGTTTCCTAGTACTTAATAAAATACTTTAAAAATAAATGTCTTATTATCTAAAAGGTGATTTAATTACGAATAGAATAATAAAAATTAAATTTTTAATATTTTTTTACATATATCTCATCGGTGCTTAATATCCGTCAAAAGTAAACATAATATATTATTATGTACAGGGTGTCCAGTTTTCGACACTTTTGACGGGTATCTCAGTTATTAGTACAGATAGAATGATGCGGTTTTCGCAAACCTGTGTCACTTTTTTATGAAACAAACGATGCCCTTAACGGATTTATCATGGCCATCTTGGTTTTTCAGATACAGGGCGAAATTAAAAACGGTGCATTTTCAGACACCCCTTCTATTTTAGTTATCTTATACCTTATCGAAAATGTAAGAAGGTGGTGTTATACAGTTTTTTACGTAGAATCCAGTGGCGTAGTTAATATTTTTCCAGGTGTCCCCATTTTTGAGAAATATACCAAAGTTATGTTTTTTTAAATAGAACACCCTGTATATTTTTTCATATTTGCATTCTGCTTACTGAGAGCTTTCCAAAAATATATAATAGTTGGCACTTTGTTTTAACAGGAAGGTTAAAATTCATATTTTTTAAATAACAAGCTTTAAGTTGACAGTAGGCCGTGTATTTTACTTAAATAAAAATAAATTGACGATACACTACACCATCAATTGGTTTGGCAATTGATAGTTTAATTTCAAACTTTTAGGTTTTTTAATACTTACAATAGTAAAAAGTAATTTTCTCTTATTGTTGCGTAGGTATATTATCGGAATAAACAAAAACATCTAGTAGGCCTTGACTTATCCAGGCTATAAAACAAAATTTTCATAATGGCGTTTAGCTTTTGTCAGAATTGTATTTAGGTATTTAAGGTTGAAAAGTTACTGGCTTGTATAAAGCATACCAGCATATTGTATTTTTCATCATTTTCATACTTTTGGGCCATCGTTGAAATTGAACAATATCATAAATAAATTATGAGTAACTTTTCAACCTTAAATACCTACCTAAATACAATTCTGACAAGAGCTAAACGCCATTATGAAAATTTTGTTTTATAGCCTGGATAAGTCAAGGCCTACTAGATGTTTTTGTCTATTCCGATAATATACCTACGTAACAATAAGAGGAAATTACTTTTTACTATTAAAAGTATTAAAAAACTTAAAAGTTTGAAATTGAACTATAAAGTAATATTGATGGTGTAGTGTATCGTCAATTTATTTTTATTTAAGTAAAATACACGGCCTACTGTCAACTCAAAGCTTGTTATTTAAAAAATATGAATTTTAACCTTCCTGTTAAAACAAAGTGCCAACTATTATATATTTTTGGAAAGCTCTCAGTAAGTAGAATGCAAATATGAAAAAATATACAGGGTGTTCCATTTAAAAAAACATAACTTTGGTATATTTCTCAAAAATGGGGACACCTGGGAAAATATTAACTACGCCACTGGATTCTACGTAAAAAACTGTATAACACCACGTTCTTACATTTTCGATAAGGTATAAGATAACTAAAACACAAGGGGTGTCTGAAAATGCACCGTTTTTAATTTCGCCCTGTATCTCAAAAACCAAGATGGTCATGATAAATCCGTTAAGGGCATCGTTTGTTTCATAAAAAAGTGACACAGGTTTGCGAAAACCGCATCATTCTATCTTTACTAATAACTGAGATACCCGTCAAAAGTGTCGAAAACTGGACACCCTGTACATGCTTAAGGCTAGGGATTTCAATGTATTGTTATATTGCCAATCAGAAAAGTCTAGATACAAGTGACCTTGATGGAGGGGCTGGTGCAGCATTAAGGCCAATTTTTTAAACCTCGCTGATAGCGCTACAAATACTTAGAGCTATATAAATATAATGCAAAAAAAAATAATACAATAATCTTATTGATAATTTTACCAGTTACACATAAAACACGGCCTTAAGACGGGTTTCTCAATGTGTTGTTCAATTACTTGTACCTTCCCTGTAACCTGTGCGATATACAAATAGTAAGGAATATTCGAGGGAATATTACCAGCGTTTATGGATAATTAAAACTAAATTTATTTTCCATCCAGTTGGATCAGTGGATTTTTTGGTCTCCAATATGGCTCAAGCTACCGTGCGAGGACAAATTATTTGCATCAAAGAGGGCATTGCATCTAAGGACGTAATGCTTAGCAGTAGAGCTTAATACCTGTTGGGTGTCAGTAACTACCTCAATTAACAATCAATCAGTTATTCCGTCATAGTTCACAGTCGTTACAAGTAATTTGATTCATCGCTAATTTTTTCAATTTCTTGAACCATTCACAAAATGGGCTTTACGGAACAGCACAAAACATTCATGGTTGAAGCGTATTTTCGAAACGGGGTTAGAGTAAATGGTGAGTGTCAATACAATCCGGGTTTGTGCATGGACGATTTTCACGAACATTTTCCTAACGTTGCTTTTATTGCTGGTGATTTTTATTATTGCCTGAAAAGAACCGTAGCTGTGTTTAGGGAAACAGGTTCTATACCACACAAAAAAGGAGCAGAAAGACCATCTGTAAGAACTTGTTACAAACGTTCGTGAAATAATGCAAAATACGCCAACAAATTGTATAAGACGCCTGTCCCAAGAAGTGGGATGATCTTATGGAACATGCAGGACTATTCTTAAGAAGCAGCTAAATTTATTTCCTTATAAAGTGCAAGTATTCCAGGAAATAAACGGTTCCAAGAAACGGTTATGGATTACTTCGTTTTTCCTCATTTAAAGAACACTATTTTAAAAACACCAGTTGCAAATTTAGAACAATTACAAGAAAGGATTATCCAAGGATGTGGTAACATTTCTCCAGAGCAAGAGATGCTGGTCAACACTTTCGAAAATATGAAGAGACGTGTGAATTTATGCTTGGATCATGGCGGTGGCTAATTTCAGCAATTTATGTAATTATTTTTCTTTCTGTATATTCTTAAGTACTTTGTTAATATAGTAAACAACAAAAATAAATTTGTATTTGTCTACTTATTTTATTATTTATTAGTTTGGCATATCATCTCATAATATGAATTTGACAAAATTTTAACCTAGATTTGGTTAGATATATCGTCCCCATATCATTGTGATCGAAACCAAGCCCTACGTTTTTTAATCCAAGCCGAAAGCCCTTTTTGATGCAAATTGCATCAAAGAGGGCTCATGCAAATAATTTTTGCTCGCACGGTATAAACAGTGCAAATGCAGGAATGCAAAAAGACGCCTGTCTACTGCGAGAATTCTATATGTTCAACCAGACTAGTTTAATATTATCCCAAAAGTTTTAAATTCAATGGAATCGCACACCGGGGTTAAGGTTAAAAATAAAGAATTGGTTTTCATAGCCCCAAACATCTTGCACAAAAGATCCACACATCTATTATTATCTACTATAAATATAATTATATTAAATGGTATTTTAGATTTAATACAGGTCAAGATCTGTTACAGATAACTACCCGATGGAACGAGGGTATTGTGATTGAGTGTTATTATACCACTTACTCGGAAGTAATGTTAGTTTTAAGCTACTTACTTAAGTCGTTTTAAAATTCTACAAGCAATTTGTTCGGCTTCTCAGGAGCCAATTAACCGAATCAGAATATAGTTATTGCGTTACGTATTGCACATTTAAAAATTTTATTTTAATAACCAGAGATCGGATTTCAATGATACCGAGAATCATACATTGAACAATTTTTACAAAATATTAATATTTTTGAGGTAATATACCAGAAGGAACAAAAATAGAATGAGTAAATTCATCGATATTGTTTCAGTACTTATATTTTATTAGAGCTGAGCAATTTTGCAATCATATTTATCGGTTTTATAGTTTTATGTATACTTACCATTACCAATCTGTCCTCGAGCAGATTCCCACATTTTTATGAAATAATATGTGTACGCGAAGGATGTCCTTTTCTCTTCCGTACAGAAAAACCAGGAGAGAGTATCCCGGTTAAGGAGCAGAATGCTCCCACCTACTAAAATAGCGTAGGTTATGTGAAAAGTATTATCTAGGACGCTAGCTGGACCCTTGCAAAGAATAAATATAACTACTGGATGAGTTTACAAACAATATATCTATTAGAAAAGTGTAAATATAAAAAATATATATACAAAAACTCATCGATCAAAGGTAAAGGGTGTAAAACTTAAAACTAAATGTAAACTGCACACTCTCACTCATTCGCTCTTACTATTACAAATAATTATCAGAAACAAGATTGTATTAAAATTAATAAAACATAATAATATGACAAAAAATGTAAATAGTAGAAAAATTATAGATTTGAATATAGTTCCCAGTATCCCGTATATGTATCACCATAAAGTTTATTCTGTCCCCTGATTGTTTGAAATAAGTATTTTGTAAGGTGGCTACTGAAATAAGTTTATAGCTTGAAAAGTGAAAGTAGCCGATGAATCTGGTCAGTACACTAAATTTGAATTAGCATTCAGCGGCAAACGCTCAATAAAGGCAAAATGATACTTGCGTTGCGACTGCTGTCCAAACGGAAGCTGGCTGGAACGCCTTTGAATTGCTTAACAAAGGTAAGCAGGTGAGCCTTATGTATCCTTGGTGGATTTTGAGGCACAAAAAACAATGCGAACCTTTCGTGTTTTTCGGAACTCCTTGGCACAGGAGGAAACGATAGTATCGTCGTACACTGTACGCGACCGATCGTCATTTAAAATTGAGAAATATTTTATCTATTGTTTTAATAGAAAAACATCGTAGTGCCCAGTGCGGGCTTTTTTGGTCCCGGCACCGACCTTTTTCTGCTCGATACTGCATTTTTTCCCACATGCTGAATTTGTTCCCGAATCACCCCCGCTGGGTAGAAAGTCGAGGTTCAAGTCTAAAGTATCAAGATGTGGTTCTTAGAAAAAGTTGGGCTAACTGCAGCACGTTATGCCATTATTTAGAAATTTTATGTTACAGGGTGATTTAAAGTTAATGGAACTGTTAAAGAAAAATATTTGAATAAAAGTAAAATTGTTAAAGAAAAATTGCGTTGTCCGCAACAATATGCTATTTTTAAAGTATTTTTCTAATTTTTTCATAGTCACCATGATCATTCATCAAACCTTCAGCCCTTACCACTATATATACCCGCCCCTGTACCCTTTTTTCCAAATGCAAACAAAACTTTCCAGAATTTAAAAATACCATCAGAACCCAAAAGTACCAATAAGTATCAATAAAATTACCTTGTTGGACTTCCATTGTCTTTATTTTGCTACTTAACACAACGTTTCGGTTAGTTAGTATCTCTAACCGTTTTCAAGTGTAAACTTCCACTCACACGGGACAATACCTTAATCACGGATCGAATCATTGAAACTCCATAAAATAGGGCATAATTCAAAAACTTTTATCACAGAGCATCTTACGTTTGCAACAATCCGAAAGACCTTAATATTGAAATTTCAAATATCAAAAAAGATTTAAAACAGAATGGTTACCCTAAAACCTTTGTAACTAATACCATCTCAAAACTTAAAAATCGCGAAGTAAAAACAATACAGATGCAAGGCCCTCTTTGATGTAAATAATTTTTTATAATTCTAAGGCTACTGTCTTAAATACTATCCATGTGCAATAAAGCTTGATGACTCCTCCTATGTGCTTATTGGAGTGTGAAGTTTGAGCTGTTGGTTTTGGACAAGAAGAGGTTTCCAGATATTGGAGATATCTATTACTTGGTTTACTAAATATTAGGGTTCGAAAATATCATGATATTTTCGAAAGTATCATATCAAAGGATATATATCCGACATATAAATCATTTTATGATATTTCTTTTTAATGAAAGGACAACTATTTCGATCAAAAACGAGATCAAAAACATACTACTTATCTTGAAAACTAAATATTTTTGTAGGATACTTATTAAAGTAAACTGACTTTTAAAAACATGACCTAAACTAATGAGTGATGACTAAACAGATAAATCACAAAGGTTAATAATTATAAGATATCCAATAAAAAAAAAGTGAACATATTTTCAAAACGGACCCACCCTTTATAAGTATTATTAAAAACATAAAAACTTTTTTTTATTGATTTGTCGATTGATATATTCTGAATAATCGAAATTAAAAAAAAAATTAATTATTGAATATATCGTGATATATATCAAACTATAAATATCATGATATATATCCTCCGAACCCTGCTAAATATACGGGTATTTTGATTCATGAAAGCTGCTTCTTTGAATTTTCGTTTTCTCATTGCTGTTCCGTGTCCAAAACCTTGGCTTCTGACCACTGTATATTATGTTGGTTGGTCCATACATGTTCCGCTATACCTGGTCTCGAAGTTTCACCTCTTTGAGTATGTTTCAGATTTTCTTTAACTCGTACGGGAAGAGGTCTTTTTGTTTCTCCAATGTACGATTCTCCACACTCGCAAGGGATTTGATACATAGGTACAATTTTTTATGTTTTCATTACGGGGGGGTTTTACTTTTGTGAGAAAGCTTCTAAGCGGCGAAATCCCCTTGACATAAGGTATTGTAAGAAATGCTTGTTCCTCTTTCGTTTCTGTATTAGTTTTTACTTCGCGATTTTTAAGTTTTGTGATGGTATTAGTTACAGTTACAAAGGTTTCAGGGTAACCATTATGTTTTAAATCTTCTTTGATGTTTGCAATTTCAATATTAAGGTCTTCCGGATTGTTGCAAACGTTAGATGCTGTGTGTTAAAGAGTTTGAATTATGCCCTGTTTTATGGAGTTTGAATGATTCGATCCGTGATTAAGGTATTGCCCCATGTGAGTGGGTTTTCTGTACACTGAAGTTTTTTAGAATTATAATTTAGTTTACACTTGAAAACGGTTAGAGATAGTAACCAACCGAAACGTTGTGTTAAGTAACAAAATAAAGACAATGGAAGTCCGACAAGGTAATTTTTTTGATATTACTTCATTGTCTACCACTAGGCTTGCCAGATATAAATTTGGAAAAAGGGGTACTTATCTACATGCGGGCAGGCGCGTATACAGCTCTTAGTTATGGGGGGGGGGAAGGTAATTAAAGGAGAAAAAAGCGCCAAAGGCGCTAAAAACAAAAGCGCCGCAGGCGAAAATTTGTCGGGTGCCACGCCCTTTTTTTAATGTTTGTGCTTGATTTTTAATTAGGAAAATAAAATACACAACACAGAATTCTCAAGAAAACCACAAAAACAGTGTAACAAACCTAAAATGGGGTATTTTCGGTACCCCTTTTATGTTTTTCAAAAAAGGGGTACTTTAAAAAATATAATTACAAAAAGGGGTATTGTACCCCCCAAAGGGGTACTTCTGGCAAGCCTATCTACCACCCCAGCTACCACCTTCAAACATACTGATAAGTAATTACTTTTTTTTTAAATTTTTTAAATAATTACTTATGATTTCATTTAAGTTATAATGTTTGGAGTGCAAGAAATAGTGTATAGGTATAACCTCGGGTATAACTATACCACCGGACCAATCGCACTAGGGATGATTTTAGTCCCTTAATATTTTATATTATTTACTATTGTGTAACGACAATTAAAGATCATCCATCCATAAGTTTTGGAACAATTCCTCTGATTTTTTTCCGGTAGAAAACTTGTCTCTACGTTATCAATTTATAATAATTTAATTTACCTTATCTTACTGAACATATTTTTAATAATACAATTGGATTAGCGTTGTGGACAAAGTACCTAGTTTGATTGCCATTTATTACATTCTCCTCATCTCCTTAATTCATCTGTAATTGTATTTTTATTTTTCACGTTTACGTCGTTATGTTATCAGTCTTATACTTTATTTTCTCAAGTTTGTACCAGAGTGTGTGGTACTTAATTGAGTTGCATGTAGAGTATCATAGTGTACCCCTTTATTTCGAGAGTTTAAACTCAGGTACTCGGTCACTTCTTTTGTAACGTCTTTGAGTATTTAAATACTATTGAATAATGACAAATTTAAATGTATTTCACTACTAATAACTAGTAGATTCCCCTCATTTGAAGACTGGATGGGGGGGGGGGGGAATCCTTGATCGCTTCGCTAACAAAAACCAGTCCATTCACTAGCTAGCTAACAAGTTCTGGGTAAGCCTTTCCATACCAAGAAGTTAATAACTAATAAATTATGTCCAAGTCATAATGGAATCGAGTAAAATCTGCTTTGATTGAATTTTCTAGCTGGAGCATTCACAATGCCGCCATGTGTAAACGGCAATATTGATATTCTTTGGTCTGTTACATAATAAATGGGTTACGCCTATATTCTTCCCCAATAACAAATATCCACCAAATCATTATTTTGACAGACATGAATAATACTACAATAAAATGTATTGTCTAATTTATTAGAAAGTTTTCATAATTTACAGACTAATTTTCACTTATTAATTTTTCTATTTGGAGTTCCCCCGATTATTTTAGGAAGATCTATTACTGGTCCATCCATTAACAATGTGGATTAAGTGTCATTTTCTTGCCGAGACCGTCAGTGTATTAGATTTCAAAAGGCAGTTCCCATCGAATTTGTCTTAGTCACTGGATAGTGTTACAATGTGTTTGGAAAGCTTAGATTACACAAGGAAAGCGGTTTAAAATAATTTAAGGAATGCGGGCTCCTATTATGTTATCTATGTCATGTCTGGACTGATTCCCACAAATAAAATATTTTGATTGTATTTGATATACATGCAGATACTTTCTATACTCTATACAAAATATCTAAGCATTTTCCAACAAAAAAAGTACGAAAATTCTTGTGCTCGTTCTAGTCAACTGCGAGATCGCGCTATATCTATAATACCTAATAATTATTGCTCAGTTCCAAAATGTTGGGTAATTTTTGTAGTCCTGTTATAAAGTCCTTTCCTCTATGCCTGTTCCTAGTGTTCCTGTTATCAATATCCGTGATTCGGATTTGGATAATATCAAAACCCATTGTTGTGTAATGATTCTTAAATTACAATACATAGGTTTCTTTATAATATAATATATATCTTAATATCTTTTTCGTTATGTAACCTCGATAATCAAATTTCAGTTTGTTAATTCAACGCGAGATTCAACACAAATTTCCGTTAACTTATGGGATTCTTTAGAGAGTTATATTTACACGCGGTGCATCTGCATATGGCTATGCACATCTTTGTGAGTGCAAACATGTGTTTAGCACCGACTTCAGGTCGGTATGCTTACTTTCACTTTACTAATGTCAATATTTATGGAAAATGTTTATTCTTTTATTGAATTTTATTATTATCTAAGGTTTAGTTTACCTATTTCGTTGAAATGTTTACTATTGAAGAGTGTGTATTGTGCAATTAAAAAGGCGTAAATGTGCTTGCTAGTTTGACAGTATTTATCGCAAATAAATAAACATACAAGGGGAGTGTTCCTTTACATTAGTCCTTACTTGTTCTAAATTGGACATTTTTTCATGTACGTCTTTCTGAAATACATCTTAAAGTTGTACGAACATTTTTAAACTTTCAAATGGTGCGATGTTGCAAAAAGTAGGCACTCTAAATCATTCTATATCCTTTTTAGAGATACGGAGTTGTTTGGTTAGTCAACCTATTGAATATATATATAGCTACGCAAGGCTGTATACTGTATAGGGTTGTTAAAGAAAACAGGAATTTTGATTTTATGTAATAACTTTTTTATTTTAAAATTAAATCGAAATCAACATGTTAACACATACATTATTTTTGAAGAAGTAGTCCATAGGTACTCAAAGTGGAGATGAATAATATAGGGAAAAGAAAAGCATAAAGTATTTCTCCACAATTTTAATTCAGTAGCTAGGCTAGAATCGACGTTTCGAGTGTAGAAACACTCATCATCAGGAAATTGAAGCAAAAATAATTAACAGCTGATGTTGTTAGCAAAAGAGAAAATATAATAAAATTAAAGGTGGAACCAATCCATAATGGAGCTTTTAAAGGCACGCATGGGGAGTGAAAAACTTTTGCAGTCAAAAGGCGGAAAATATATCAGCACGCTGAAAGGTCAGGGACCAGTAAAAAGCCACTGTGGGCGGGAAATGAAGAGAAAAACAGGACATATCAAATGAAGGACTTTGTAGAAAACAGTTCAAGTTTGTGTGATAAAAACATTTTAGTTTGATTCAGCTATGTCGAAGAGGTGTAAAAGATGTTAGATATGAGGTGGAGAGAGAGAAAAAATGTGTTTTTTATATTAAAGTAGTGTAGATGCTTTCATTTAGCTTGAAGTAAAATGCTGTTGGGGCACCAAGCTTGTTACGGCCCAGTTACCCCAGCAGGAGTCAAAACTGACACATATGATTTAGAATCGAAATAAAAAAGTTTACGACATTTTCAGAGAAAATTTTTGATAATTTAAAAAAAAACTGTTTAGAAAATTTTTATTCGTTTTTCATGAACATCTTAAAAAGAAGTTCGCTGCGACCAGCACGAGTCATTTGATATGTCCTGTTTTTCTCTTCATTTCCCGCCCACAGTGGCTTTTTACTGGTCCCTGACCTTTCAGCGTGCTCATATATTTTCCGCCTTTTGACTGCAAAAGTTTTTCACTCCCCATGCGTGCCTTTGAAAGCTCCATTATGGATTAGTTCCACCTTTAATTTTATTATATTTTCTCTTTTGCTAACAACATCAGCTGTTAATTATTTTTGCTTCAATTTCCTGATGATGAGTGTTTCTACACTCGAAACATGTCGATTCTAGCCTAGCTACTGAATTAAAATTGTGGAGAAAGACTTTATGCTTTTTTTTCCCTATACATTATTTTGTTATACGAGAAACAAAAAAAAAACTTTTCATTTTAGTTTGACGAGCTGTTTCTGCTAAGGTATATAACATTTCGATCCAAAGTTGTTTTCCGTATGGAAAAACATAAAACCCGTAAAAAAATCGTGTCTAAAATAGTTTATTTCACTCCTTTACAATTTACGACCATTTCTATTACCGTTAGGTATAGAACGATATATTTGAAAAAGTAGTATTTGATATGGCTTAAACGAATATCCAAACCAAAAGTGTGTCGGACGCACCGAATTCGATTTATCAACGATCCAACATGACCCTACATTGATTTTAAAAAAATCAAAAAAACTTCTCAACTTCCGATCGCCTTCGCAAACAACAGTGTTCTGTAGCCCAACGTTGTCTACATGTCGAAAAAGTTTAAATAGATTAAAATGATTTTTTCGAACTGTATCGCGCAACCGAAAAAAAAACAATATTTTCGACTTTGACGTTTAATAACTTTTTTCCGGTACACCCTGTATATTGGAATTTTCCCAGTACGTGCCCCTACTATTCCTCTTTACATCCAGAAAGTTTGAATCGTTTGACTCTCGGGTTGACTCTAACCGTTTCCGAAGAAAAAATTCGCGAATATCGAAATGTCGAACAGCCTCTGACCACGTGGCGACGGATTATCAATGCCGGAACGCCATCTTTAAAATCAAGATTACAACTATTTCTGAAATATTTTGGGCAAAAATGTTGGTCAATAAAATTAGAAGCAGGTTCAACGTAGGTATTCCATACAATAAATCTCGAAATGTTCTTATTGCTCTAGAACAGAGGTTCCCAAACTTTTTTTTCTAATAGACCATTTTGAAATTTTTGCTGGTTCCGGTGGACCCCCTGCAGCTACATTTCCACCATATTATCAAAACTCGACAAAAATGTGAGGATTAGATCTAACTATAGAAATTTTGCGTTGCGGCTGAGTTCCAACCATGAATTAACAGTTTTCGAAAAAAAGTGAGAATTGATTGATTAATTAATTGATTGTGCTATGAGTGAATGTGAAAAAAGTAAAGTTAGCCAATCAAAAAAGTGATTACATCCAACTTTACTTTTTTGGCATCTACTCACAGCACAAGAAACCAATCAGTTCTCGCTTATTTTATTTAGAAAACTTCCGGAGTGGTAAAAATAAAAAGAAAAATAGTATATTTTCTTGTGTTGTATTTACTCACATATGTCATTATTACACTATTAATTATTATTGTTATTATATTAGATTGTAAGGTTTACATTACATTGTAATATGATAACAGTCCTAATATAATTAAAATTAAACATTAGTAACGTAACGTAACTTCTATAAAAACAAAAAAAATTAGTTCTTCACAATCGAAACCAGATAAATTTTCGTGAACTCCCGCTTACGAATTGTGAAACCCCCATTTTTTTGTCACGCCAACGTAGACCCCCGTTGAATCTCCCGTGGACCCCTGGGGGTCCACCTGAACCACTTTGGGAATCACTGCTCTAGAACATCAAGTTGAAAATCCCATTTTTCGCCCATTTTTGACAGCCGGATTTTTAGAATTAAATTTCATGAAAACCAAAGCACGCTAGTCAAAAGAAAATGGTATTAGAATTTGTAAATTTTGCTTGTTTCCGCACTCAAAAACTTGATTTTTCCTTAATTTACGAATATATTTTGATAAGTTTGGATATGCAGAGGTGTTCAGAAGAAATCAGCGCGTGTTTTGGGAGAAAAATAAAACTGTTTTATTAAAAATTGAAAAAGTTACAGTCGATATAGTAAAACGTCAGCTGAAAATATCTCTTGAAAAATCATAAATTAATTTTTTTGAACCACAAAATATGTTTTCCCAGAGCGCGCTTACTATGCAAACTAAAGCTTGTTTATCGGTCGATATAGTGGACCAGAAAAAAATTGAAAAAGTAATATACAGACACCTGCGGACGTGTTTAAGCGAACCAGTGCGAGAGTAGTTTTTGAGATGGCCTTTCAGTTTTTCCTTTATTGTCTCTACTTTATTCTATAGATAGATCTCTAGCTTATTCGGAGGTAGGTTCTCCCCTGTACTTGAAAGTGTTTTACACACGGAGAATCACTCTTGAGGCTTCCACCATTCTTATTTTTGCTATTTAATAGCAAGTTTTTGCAATAATTAACTAAGCTTTACGTGCACAATTGGCGACTTGGCCACATAAGATTAAAATACTTGGTATATAGTTTTCGATAGTGCTTATAGGCGAGATCCTTGTCTTGTCTTGTGTGATCTTTGGAGATCCATTTGTCAAGAAGCGATTTTGTTCGATGTTGCCCTTGCTCAACATTTTTCCGACCCAATAGTTCCTTCCTATTCCTACAATATTCATAGTCGAATTTTAATTGTCTTTCTCTTCTTCATCCCTTAGTTTTATTTTAATCATATACAATAACTTTGTTTTTATATTAGATTGTTTTCTGTTCACTGTTGACGGGAAGAAGGAGCGTTCGCAGAGTAATTATAACTGTAATAATTGCAAGTTGTGTACAGATTCTAACCATTTGTTACGTTCCAGTATACACCTACTTAATTTTTTTTTATCGGTAACCTGTAATATTGCAAATTACAAACAACCTCGACACAGGTGTGTGTAAATAATAAGTTGTTTAAAGCGCTAAATAGATGTCTTAAGAAATTTGCAATAACCGAACAGAATTCAACATTAATGTGCATAGTTAGCATAGAGTATTGGAAGTTATTGCTTGCAGAACTTTTATTCCGTTAAAGTTTACTATAAATACATAATAATATTATATACTTTACGTAATATAAATTCATTATGTTAACTTCGGGCGTAAATAGTAATCTCTTAATTCACAGGCTCCTATCCAAATCCAAGACGATCTTGATCACATAGTCTAAATTTGTAAAAACGTGTTAAAAAAAATTACATAAACGCTTTTAAAATGTGTTGACAACATTGTTTGAGGCGGTAAAGAGCTGGGTGGGACAGGGAGGAGAGATTACCATGGATTTACCTTTGAATGTAAGCTTGCTACTATAGTTTAAACCTAGCCAACGTCACTAACTCGATTTACTCACATGTAAAAAGTAACTGCAGAATTATTATTTCCCGGATTCACACGGAAAAAGACAGCAATTATTACACACAATCGATAAACTAAAGAAAAATTCAGACCGCTGTCAAAAAACGTCAAAGGGAAAAATAGGGATGTTCGATATGCATTGACGCATCGAAAACATCAATATTTTTGTATATAATATCATAAGAGAGAAAATTTTGCCGGTAAAATTTTCTACTGGTAGAAAAGTTTTTTTGGTCAAAAATTTCATTAGCGAAATTACCAAAAAGCAACAAAATTGAATAAGACCAAGAGAAAATTGACAAGACTATTCCACGAGAAAACAACACTGTTTATTTAGCAAACTAGAAACTTTATTTATTTATTTCTAATATTAAACGTATAGACAGTTGTTATGAGTAATAGTTTGTCCATCCTTTTCTATCAAAGCATGGTTTTGGGTATGATTTACTTGCATTTGAGAAGTCGAAGGTCCACATGCTTCATTTGTTGTTCTCAGATTTTCGATGAGCTTCAGATGATGACTAGGATCTAGCTACAGATATGGTTTCAGGGAATTTGCGTTTGAGTGAGTTAACTCTTGTTCCCTAACACCTTGTTTAAATAGGGTAGACACAGCGGAAGATCGATGAGAATGATTTGTTATTTTATGCTTCTTCGTATCTATTTCAATTATTTCCGCTGAAGTTTTGGTCCACTTAGACACTGCATTTATTCCTAGTGGAGTATTTTTGAACCAACATCCCTTCTGCCAGTTTGGATGAACGGAGAGAAATGGTCTGTCTGGGGAAATGTTTGGTCCTCTTTTATCAAATAATTTTACAGGGCATAAGTCTTTGTTTAATGAATTTCTTACCAACCATTTGCTGTTTGCCAATCCTTTTGACCCACCTTGAGCTGTCTTGGAAAATATGCTGTTATATTCAATTCGTCTGGTAAATTCTCCCATGGTATCAAACTCCTTTTGAAAATATTGAATTTTGCAGTTTACGGCCTCATTGCCTCTCCAAGCTAGTTCAAATGAGCAGAGATAGAAAAACTTTTTTGTGCTTTATCGGGGTTTTCTTCATTGTAGCTTTGCATTATCGTTAGGTAAACCTTTGGTAGATAATGCTTTTAAACTTACTTTCCTCTTTTCCTGACAACTTTGGAGCTGCTGTCTCTATGCGTCTCTTGCCATTCGCGCATTTTTAAAGGAAATATCCGTAAAAGGGTCAATCTTTATTTCGTATTCTGTAAAATACATTTCTTGAATCATTTTTGCTGTAGTGTTCCATATAGCCTTTACAGAAGATTCTTTATAGTCTTCGCCATTACCCTTCTTCATATTAAAGGCGTAATCTTCGAGGATTTTCGCCAGTTCCATCACAGTAGTACATTTTTCCAGTTTATAATTTCTTACCATTAGAAACTCTGAAAACTGTGCCCAAATTGAGCTCTTGGATTTCCGTGTGTTAAGTGGAATATTTTCAGCTATCGATTTTTTTATTTCTAGGATAGATTGGCACCCAAATCTTGAATTTTCGGGGGTAAGTGCACAAGTGCATCAAAATTACCGATAATTTTTGAATGAAATGTGTTTTTTTATAATTGCAAGAGTTTGTTTTCATATTTTCGAGAAAAAGCCCGACTCCGCAGGAGGGCATTTTCGTAAAATATGAAAACAAACGATTGCAATTTGTAAAAAAAAAACACATTGAATAAAAAAAATATCTGGTTATTTTTATGCACGAGTGTAATTTATTTGAATATTTCCCAAATTAATTAAGAACTCGAATCAAGTAAATTTAAATATTTTATTTAACAGAATGCAAAGAGATAGTTATTAACAATTCCTGACAAAATGAAAGGAAAACATTCGTTGACATTGACTTTTTTGTCTGCTGTCACTCAATAAGATGAAGTTAATTGTCAGAATATTACAATTTTTTGACGTTTGTTAACAATAAAATCCCGCTTTGACGTTTCGTCAACAATATAAACTTGCGATGCAATTTTCGATTTCTGGCAGTGCTGTTTTCGCTGTAATTTTGCGAAAATTGCATTTCTCTTATGGGAACTTTAACATATAAGGGGAAATATTCGTTTAAATTGCACATTTTGTCTTTTTCAAACCGGGATGACATTATTTGTCAGACTAACAATTGTTTTTACCTGACATCCATCAAAATTTTTCCGCTATAAAACCATCTTGTTGATTTTGTCCAGGTGTATATAATTAAGAGTTTTTCCACTAGAAAACTGGCCGTTGCTATGATATTTTGCCAGTATAAAACACTCTAGTGAAATAGTCAATGCAATATATTGTTTTCAAACGATGCATCGTGGCCATTTGAGACCAATTTTTTACAGTAGTACAAAATATGTATTTAAAGCGGTAACGGTATTCAATTAGGCGAAGCACTCGGCAACTTTCTGAACCACTTGATTTGGATTTCATAAAAAAATAGACCTTTCGTTAGAACTTCGTTTCAGAAAAAATAACCTTTATTCAGCGTTAATAATAAATCGGACCAACGTTGTGATACCCTGTACATTATACACAGTTATTATAATACCGACATTCAATTGTTTATTTATAAAGAACAACTGTTATGGACCAGGCCAGACTGTTTATGGTTTTACATATAAGGTCTGTCATCCGTAATGTTACGACTACTATACACAAACAACCAAAAACATTAATAATAAATTTACTTGACAGATTTTTTAAGATCCTTTGGTCTAATCGACCTGGTATTAATGTGTTTTTTAAATATATAGGGGCCATTTATAACACTATAAATAGTTTAAAAAGTTTATTGGAAAAGCCGGGAAAATACATTGAAGGACCATTATTTCATGTAATCGTTTGTGTTTTTAATGAATATATACTTGATATTATCCTAGTTTTTCTCACACTAATATTTAAGCAATATTATCACTAGATTATTTCTAAAAATGCTTTTAAGGTCACAATTAATCAAGGCCCGAGAGAAAAGAACAAGTGACTTTTTTTGACTCCGGGCAGTCTTCGGCCACAGCAGTAGATACCGTGCGAGCAAAAAGTATTTGCATCAAAGAGGGCTTGGATTAAAAAACGTAGGGCTTGGTTTAGATCACAATGATATGGATACGATATATCTAACCAAATCTAGGTTAAAATTTTGTCAAATTCATATTATGACATGATATTATTATGCCAAACTAATAAGTGTAATAAAATAAGTAGACAAATACAAATTTGTTTTTGTGTTTACAAAATTAACACAGTAAGAATATACAGAAAGAAAAAGAAAAATAATTACATAAATTGCTGAAATTGGCCACCGCCATGCTCCAAGCATAAATTCGCACGTCTCTTCATATAAGTGTTGACCAGCATCTCTGGAGAAATGTTACCACATTCTTGGATAATCCTTTCTTGTAATTGTTCTAAATTTGCAGCTGGTGTTTTAAAAATAGTGTTCTTTAAATGAGGAAAAACTAAGTAATTCATAACCGTTAAACAAGGTGATCTAGGTGGAAATTCAATCTCTGATCGAAAACTAATCAATCTTTAGTCGAAAAAATTGCGTAAGTATGTAGTTAATAGTTTTGGCGGCTGTATGGGCGGTTGCAATGTCCTGTTGAAAATATCCAAAACGTAGTTCGTCGTAAAGTAATTTCTCCACAAATGAATTCAAAATAGTGTCTCTATACCGTTGTGCTGTAACTGTGTCATGGAAAAAAATATATAGGACCAACAATTCTTCTTCGGGAAACAGCTAACCAGACACCAATTTTTTGAGGGTGCAATGTGGACCCTTTAAAAAAAATGGGGATTTTCACTACATACTCCACATGCGTGTATTCTAAGAATTCACATAACTGGAGAGGTGGAACCAGGCTTCATCCGAAAAAAATGTCAGGTCTAATAAATCATTTCTTTCCAATAAATTTTGGGTAAACCATTGAGAGTAATTCCTACGTCTTTCAAAATCTGCCCAGTTTCGAAAATACGCTTCAACCATGAATGTTTTGTGCTGTTCCGTAAAGCCCATTGTGTGAATTGTTCAAGAAATTGGAAAAATTAGCGATTAATCAAATTACTTGTAACGACTGTCAAAGATGACGGAATAACTGATTGGAGTGATTGGTTGTTAATTCAGGTAGTTACTGACACCCAACAGGTATTAAAAGCTCTACGGCTAAGCATTACGTCCTTAGATGCAAGGCCCTCTTAGATGCAAATAATTTTTGCTCGCACGGTACCAAATGTTTTGTCGAAAATGGAATAAATAGATAAATTAAAAATGACATTTTTATCAATCATTCAAATTTGAATTTAAACATCAAAAATATTCCACTTATCAATTTTGTCTTTGGTTCCCATTGTTTCGTTGCCACAGAAACGATTTAAAATATGCATTCCATTAGCTACGAAGTTTATGTGTGAAATTTTCGAAAAAGAGTGTTTTATACGAGTTTTTTTCTTATATAAAGCGAAACTTTTTGGCACAGACAAATTTACATCAAATTTTGCATCTCCTGTGAAGTAAAACAATACTTCTACGCACGTATAAATAAAATGAACAATAATATTATTCTTATAAAATATATCTTAACCTACATTTTAAAATGCCAATCACATCCTAAGTTGTTCACCGGCATTTTCTATGGCAATTATCGGCATGGCAGACGTGAAATTCTTAAATTCTCGTTCTTTACAAGTTCCGATTTCTATCATGTCTATATAATAGAAAGGTGTTGATGTGTGGAACCCGACAGAACTTCAGGGGAAGCCGGGCATATTTTGGCCACGAGAAAATCTTGCTTTTTTAATTAAAATATACAAAAACTAATTCTTAATTCTCTACGCGGCCGGCCCGACTCAAGGTTTCGGGTCGGGTCGGGCGGCTTAATTAAGAAAGGTTCGGGCCGACCAGGTTTTTTGGGCTGGCTGGGCTTTTTACGTTTTATACGTAGGTAATACGCAACGGCTGATAGGCCGAAGATAATCATAGATTCTGATCGTTTAGTGCCGTTTCACAAAAGACCGATGATCAGTGCTGATGATCGGTCGCAACCGATCGTCGGCAGCAATTCTTGTTATAACGGTCGACCGATTATACGCTCATATGTAAAAGACACGGTTTAAACAACGGGCCCGACCGATCATTAGCACTAAACAATAGATTAAACGTCACTTGAAAAACTTGTGACGTGACGTTTAGTCTATTGTTTAGATGAAATGTCAAGGGCTGTGTGTGCAGGGCTCTAAGCTAAATTGTCAGAAAAAAGTCATATACAGTGTGACCAGTAAAGTCCGCATCATATGGGATTTTTTTATTAATAGCTTTATTCGAAATTTGACTTTGGCATTCAAGTTCTGCTTCGATAGAGATAAAAATAAGCATTAAAAAATAGTAGTCACGTGATTCGCATTAGGTATCTGTCAAATTTTAATTTTTTCCAAAAAATAATTCAAAAGTGGGGTTATTTTTGAAAATATCGAAAAAAGTTATGAGAAAAAGTTTTTTTAAATGCAGTTTCTAGCCCACATGCAAAATTTCAGCTGCATAAGATAATTTTGATTTCTTACCCATATTTTGTCGTTGTAAACGTGTTTTTAGTGCATCATTGTAATTTATTTTTTGGAAACTGCACTTAAATAATAAAATACTATTTTCACTTTTTTTATGACATAGCTTAATAACAAATTTTAATAAAGGGGTTTTAAATTAAATCATTGAAAATAGATCAACTTTACGTTAAGTTAAACTAAAATTTCTTTTCCACTTCATGAACAATTTACTGATGACACTGTGTTCTTTTTTGTCTTAATATTAAGGTTACTTTCTTCCAGACACAAACTACGTTTTCAAAAATACTTATTTTATGAAGTTATCTTATACAGGGTCAAAAACAAATAAACTTTGCATCACATGCGACCAAACTTTAATATCCCAATTTTGATTTTGTAGAAAAACACACATTTAATATGGCGCTACTTTAAAGAAAATTTATCTGAAATAAAGCATTGTCAATAGGTTGCGTCGAGTCTTATTTTGCAAAAGTATTGCAATTTACAAAATATAGGTAAAAAATAAAAATTATCTTATGCACCTAAAATTTTGCATATAAGCTAGAAACTGCATTAAAAAAAAAATTTCTAATAGCTTTTTTGATACTTTCAGAAATAACCCCACAAAAATTAAAATTTGACAGATAATGCGAATCACGTGACTACTATTTTTGTGCTTAATTTTCATCTCGATCGAAGCAGAACTTGATGCCAAAGTCAAATTTTGAATAAAGCTATGCAGGTATAAATAAAATGAACAATAATATTATTCTTATAAAATATATCTTAACCTACATTTTAAAATGCCAATCACATCCTAAGTTGTTCACCGGCCTTTTCTATGGCAATTATCGGCATGGCAGACGTGAAATTCTTAAATTCTCGTTCTTTACAAGTTCCGATTTCTATCATGTCTATATAATAGAAAGGTGTTGATGTAATTTTCATCTCGATCAAAGCAGAACTTGATGCCAAAGTCAAATTTTGAATAAAGCTATTAATAAAAAAAAATCCCATATGATGCGGACTTTACTGGTGACACTGTAGAAGAACAGGTACCGAGATAATTGCGTGTAACATTTTTCCAATTGTATTATACATCCCTCAAAAACAAAAGTTGTTCGCTTAAAGTAACCTAAGTAACCCTATCCTCGCCACTGTCCCATTAATGAAGCTAAGTACAATTTAGATTATCGAACACTTAAAACATCGGCATTAAACTAGATTGACATTTTTCTCACTTTTGTTTACCACAAAACCAATTACAATTTTAAATTGCCCGTAAAGAACAAAAACGACTTGACCTTGCATGCTAGATCGTATCTATTTGAAATATCATTTGTTTTCCTATATTTAGTAAATTGTTTTATTCATTCAAGAACTTTATTTATATGGTCGAGCATTCCACATAGTGGTATACGATAAAGAAAGTAAAAGAGCTTTATATTAAGAAAACCATAATAGATAGCTCCTTAACGATTGACGTTTTTTATACCGTGCGAGAAAAAAATTATTTGCATCAAAGAGGGCTTGGATTAAAAAACGTAGGGCTTGGTTTAGATCACAATGATATGGGGACGATAATATATCTAACCAAATCTAGGTTAAAATTTTGTCAAATTCATATTATGACATGATATGCCAAACTAATAAATAATAAAATAAGTAGACAAATACAAATTTATTTCTGTTTACAAAATGAACAAAGTAAGAATATACAGATAGAAAAAGAAAAATAATTACATAAATTGCTGAAATTGGCCACCGCCATGCTCCAAGCATAAATTAACACGTCTCTTAATATTTTCGAAAGTGTTGACCAGTATCTCTGGAGAAATGTTAGCACATTCTTGGATAATCCTTTCTTGTAATTGTTCTAAATTTGCAACTGGTGTTTTAAAAATAGTGTTCTTTAAATGAGGAAAAACGAAGTAGGTAATCCATAACCGTTAAACAAGGTGATCTAGGTGGGAATTCAATGTCTGATCGAAAACTGATCAATTTGTCGTCGAAAAAATTGCATAAGTAGTTAATATTTTCGGCGGCTGTATGGGCGGTTGCACCGTCCTGTTGAAAATATCCAAAACGTAGTTTGTCGTCAAGTAATTGCTCCACAAATGGATTCAAAATATTGTCTATATACCGCTGTGCTGTAACTGTGTCATGGAAAAAAATAGAACCAACAATTCTTCTTCGGGAAACAGCTAACCAGACACCAATTTTTTGAGGGTGCAATGTGGACTCTACAAAAAAATGGGGGTTTTCACTACTCCACATGCGTGTATTCTGAAAATTCACGTAACCGGAGAGGTGGAACCAGGCTTCATCCGAAAAAAATGTCAGATCTAATAAATCATTTCTTTCCAATAAATTTTGGGTGAACCATTGAGAGTAATTCCTGCGTCTTTCAAAATCTGCGGCTTGTATTTCTTGGAATACTTGCACTTTATAAGGAAACAAATGTAGCTGCTTCTTAAAAATAGTCCTGCATGTTCCATAAGATCTTCCCACTTCTTGGGCAGGCGTCTTATACAATTTGTTGGCGTATTTTGCATTATTTCACGAACGTTTGCAACAAGTTCTTCTGTTCTTACAGATGGTCTTCCTGCTCCTTTTTTGTGTTGTACCTGTTTCCCTAAACAGAATCACGGTTCTTTTCAGGCAATGATAAAAATCCCCAGCATTAAAAGCAACGTTAGGAAAATGTTCGTGAAAATCGTCCATGCACAAATCCGGATTGTATTGCCACTCACCATTTACTCTAACCCCGTTTCGAAAATACGCTTCAACCATGAATGTTTTGTGCTGGTCCGTAAAGCTCATTGCGTGAATTGTTCAAGAAATTGGAAAAATTAGCGATAAATCAAATTACTTGTAACGACTGTCAAAGATGACGGAATAACTGATTGATTGTTAATTCAGGTAGTTACTGACAACCAACAGGTATTAAGCTCTACGGCTAAGCATTATGTCCTTAGATGCAAGGCCCTCTTTGATGCAAATAATTTTTGCTCGCACGGTAGAATAATAGCACTTATCCTTTTAACCAAACTTTTTACTTTCACTAAATTTTTAATTCTGAACAGACCTAAAAAGGGTATATAGTCCTTGGTGGAGTACTTACACCTTAAATAATCATTAATTATTAAGTTTCTAATTAAATCTAAAATTAATTTATCTATTAATCTATAATAAATTTTCGTGTCGTTAATTAACTTTGGTTAGAATTCGGGGTCATATTAATATTAATTTGACACTATTTATGTAAATATTTGTCTAAACCGTTAACGATTTTGGTTAAAATTATTAGCAGTTTTTACTAAAAAGTTTTTAATTTGAAACTGTTCTTATATGTAGGGGTTTCAAATAGTTAGCGCAATTATTTTAATATGTACGTAACGTATAACGTTTATAGTTTTTGTCGAAATTTTTGACACAGAGTACCATTTGATAAACGATAATTGTCTTCGCGAATTAAGTATAATATTATGTCACTTTTAACAAAATGTTGGTATGATTATTTTAAAATAATACCGTTATCAATCAAAACAATCTTACAATCTACCTTTATTTTTACTATTTACATACAGACAATAATATTATCGCAAACTGCAATATTATAACACCGACATTCTTTTTTGCTGTTAGGTTTATTACACACACAAATACGAAACGAATATTGCTTGCAACGAGCAATAAAAACTTACAATAATTATACAATGGTTTATAAAAAAAACACAAGGAAACTTCCCGGTTTAATAATTATCCCGTTAAAACAACATTAAAGTATAATTTACACTATATTTAAAACATATTACACACATTTTTACCAAAAAAAAAACAGACACGTGTTTTTAGAAGACTGACTCCGATAACTGACCTATTTTTGCACTTGCGTGCATTCTGTTCTGCCACGTGCAAGCAACCAGCGTTTCGTTTTGTGCCTTGAATACTAAAAAGGGTTTATCCTACTTTTAATAATCTAATAGTCTATATTTGTATACATAGTCAACCCTAAAAACATGATGCAAATTTGAAAGCAACGACGCGAACCTCGATGGTCACCATAGTCGTTTGTTTTCGTTTGAATTCGGTTCCAGTGGCGCATGCGTATTTGTACGATCTATTATTTTGGTTATATGTGAGTTGAGTGTTAGCAACACTTTACCAGAACTGCCAGATTTAACTTTAGAAACACTTTTGAAAATCCGTTCAGAAGGAAGAGTTTATAATACTCACATGGTAATGGTAATAATAAAAACCCGTATATACTTAGAGCTTTTGCAGAATATAATATATAATTTAAGTGTTTATTTAATTCACCAAATTTAACCTAAAAATCTCTACCTACTCTGTTATTCATTATTTAAAAATTTCTACCTTTTCCTTAAATTTTGGATGCTCTGTATTTCCGAAACAAAGCTGTTAAAAAACATAGTTTACTAAAACTTTTCCTCTTAAAATAACATCAGCAACCATATCCCGAACTTTGTCAAAGTACTTTTAAATCACCCTGTATAATAAAAAACGCTAATTATGGATAAACTGACAAAACAACCTTTAAATTCCCAAACTATATAGATAAACAATAAAAAAATAATTACCAATTTAGTCCACCAAATATAAAAATGTAGGTGGGTAGAAAAAAATTATTAAAATTCCGTGGGCAACGCGTTTTAACTTGATTTTTGACGTGTTAACATACTTTCGGCGCCTCCTATAAAAAGCACTTGTTACGAAAAGCTGGACACTCAATCTGAATGTCAAATTAGATTTAAGTTCGTTCAACTATCATAGGAATGACACGAGGAATAGCTTATTGTTTTTACAGGATGCATACATACCTATCGATATTCACAGCGGTTGTGTTGAAAAAAAAAACTACTTGTATGTCGAACTCGGAAGTAATCCTGCATGTTTTTAGTGTAGGTCATTGTGCTTGAATAAAAAGAAAAATGGCGGAAATTACACCAGGAAGAGGCAATTTCATTGGCCTGGTCCGAGTTTAGTAGTAACTGTAAAGTTCAATCTCAGCGTGTCCCTAATTTCGAGTTTCTTGCTTACCTCAAAAAATTAACTTTTTCCACTAAATTTTCTGTATTATTACTTTTTCCGAGGGGTGTCTCACTAGTCAAAATTTGTACACCTACTGCCAAATTTGGCAGGACTTGTCAATTTTGCCCTTGTCCTGCTTGTCCTGCCAGGGTCCTGCTTGTCCTGCCAGGGTACTGCTTGTCCTGCCAAAACCCAAAACTTTAGGGAAAACGCAAAAAAATATCAAAAACGAAAATAATTTTAAAAAAAAATCTTAACATAAAGAAAAATTATTTGTTTTTTGATTAGGAAGTATAATTATAAACCAAAGGTCTGAAAAAATTATTGCTTACTTACCTATGCAATACCACAGGCACTACTCGTCTTAATGGTCTGGCCCTTCTCAACATTCATGCTGAGATATCGGTATCTCCCGATGAGGTATTAAATGAACTTTCTAAAGCTTTTTTTAATTTTTGTAAGATATAGTAATTAATAAAAATAAACATTTTTTCAAATCCATATGTTTTTATTTTCAAAACTGGTGCTTGCGAAATTGCGATTTGCAGACTTTTTCTTATTGGTTGGATTAACAAAAAACCAGAAACTTCTATTTGTTTAAATTTTGACAATATCTAAATAGTAAAAAAATTTGCCATTATTAGCAGGTTAAGGACAAATAAAAACCAATCCCTTAATTTAAAAGCAAGTTTAAAAATTGCCGACCGCATCCCTAACCCGTTAACAGTGGCCATCAAGCTCTAGATAAGACGTTGTTTATTTGCAGTAATTATTCTTATACAGACCAGAACCCTTTAATACATGCACTTCCGTTTCACTTTCAATCAATAAACAAATGCAAACAAAAATATTTTTTGCTTCCCGCTATTTATCCCTACTCCTAAAGTTATTGGAGAAATCTGATTGGATCTAAAAGGTTCTGCCTGTTCTGCTTCGATCCTGCCACAGTACTGCCAAGGTCCTGCCATAGTCCTGCTAGGTCCTGCCACAGTCCTGCCAGGTCCTTCTACAGTCCTGCCAGGTCCTGTCAGTCCTGCCACGGTCCTGCTAAGTCCTGCCTTAACATTTGTACACCTACTGCCACAGTGAGACACCCCTCGACTTTTTCATATATTTAAGAAGCCCTCGTATCATCAAAAAAATTACCTTGTCGGACTTCCATTGTCTTTATTTTGTTACTTAACACAACGTTTCGATTAGTTAGTATATCTAACCTTTTTCAAGTGAAAACTGAATTATAATTCTGAGGCTACTGTCTTAAATACTATCCATGTGCAATGAAGCTTGATGACTCCGCCTACGTGCTTATTAGAATGTGAAGTTTGAGCTGTTGGTTTTGGACAAGAAGAAGCTTCCAGATATTGGGGATATCTATACTTGGTTTACTAAATATATGGGTATTTTGATTCATTGAATTTTCGTTTTCTTCAGTGGTGTTCCGTGTCCAGAACCTTGGCTTCTGACCACTGTATATTATGTTGGTTGGTCCATACATGTTCCGCTATACCTGATCTCTAAGCAGCTTTCATGAATCAGCTGGGTTTAAAAAGACGTAATTTATCCATTTCTTCTTCTACATCACAGTTAATTTGCTTGAAAAAAGATATATTCAAAGAATACTAATAAATATCCAACGAAAATCTAAAAACAGGGACAGAATAAAACTATAACTTCCAAAACCATAAAGTAAACAAAACAAACAACTTATCTGATTTTGGTGATTCTGCAATTTGTCGGGTTTACTTGGGATGACTTTGACGTAGTGGGGGAACAGTGATCATTTACCTATCGAACACAGGCCAGATCAGTTGAAATCAGTTAGATCGATCCGGATCCAATTTAAAACAGCGAATCGAACACGCCTCTGGTGTCATGAAAATTCCAGCGTGACAAGGTGGCCGAATATTGTCAAAAATGTTACATTAGTTAAAAAATAAATTGAAATGATCCGGCGTTTATTTTCGTTTACATAAACCTATTTGTAAAACAAAATTATGCTTTAATTAAATAACTGTTTTTTGTGCTTATACTTTTACTTCAAATCTAATATTTAAGGATTATTCAAATACACTAAATTAACCAGTACTACCACTTGTTCCCTCTAGTATTTGAGAAAGCGTAGTATGAGTCATTGCCCTGGATTACCCCATATTACCCCAAAGATGTCTTGAATTACCTTATGATTTCCGTAGAATTTACTGAATAGAGATACTATAGTACTATACACCATACCCCATACACAAGATATTATAGACTCTTCGGATACAAGGGTGAATTTATATTTTTTTAAACTGGAAGAACATAATATAAAAGGCTCTAAACTACAACTATTATCCCTATATTCCCTTCATTTGTGCATATATTCCGTTATTGTTAAATTGCGTTAATAAGAAAATTAGAAGCATTTTTGAATAAGAAAAACGTACTCTAGACAAACACTTCCCTTGGCTACACCACTGCATAATCTCGCTCAAAAATAAAAATTTTACACTCCTTTTTTTAATACATTAGGTAAAATGGTCCAAATCACCCACGGCTTGTTCCAAATTAAGCGCCTCCACGTTCAAATAGTTCTAATTAATTTAAAGCTAAATGCTTACTTATTAGTTACTAAATTAAGTTAATAAATTGACAAAAACAAAGCGTGAGCGAGTGAATCGACTATGTCCACATTTTCAAGTTTAAATGGCGATATTGTGATGTGTATGTTTACATTATACCCACGTTTCATTTGTTTAATTGTAAATTGCCCCATGCATATTTATTTATGCCATATTTAAAATTATTTTTATAGATATTACCTCAAACATTGCCGCTTTTAATATTACTCACTGTTTTTTAGGGTTTACAGTGTCACCAGTAATGTCCGCATCATATGGGATTTTTTTTTTATTAATATCTTTATTCAAAATTTGACTTTGGCATCAAGTTCTGCTTCGATCGAGATTAAAATTAAGCAAAAAAATAATAGTCACGTGATTCGCATTATCTGTCAAATTTAAATTTTTTCAAAAATAATTCAAAAGTGGGGTTATTTCTGAAAATATCGAAAAAAGTTATTAGAAAAAGAACAACTTTTTTCTTTTTCTTTACATCTCACTCCAATACTTGCTCATGTTTCTGACTAGGCTTAATAAAACTCAAGATGTTTCAGTACTTTAATGATTTTTACAGATAATTTTTTCAAAACTCCCTAATTTTTTCTCTTACTACCCTCATTTTCTGCACGGCACTGTGTGCTTCTGCACTTAACCCTTGACTCTTCAGTATGCTGGAGTCTTGATTGTCGACCTTCTGACTATTAAATTTTACACCTCTTGTACACCATTAAAAAAGCTCCATTACGGCTCAATCTCACCATTATTTTCTCTTTTGCTAAAAACACCAGCTTTTTACTTTTCACTTTGTTTTCCTGATGATGAGTGTTTCTACACTCGAAACATGTCGATGTGATTCTAGGCAGTGGCGTAGCGAACAAACCCGAACAAACCCGAACAAACCCGAACAAACCCGCCCTTTGAGCCTTTCCCAAACGGCGCCCCCTTCCCACTCTCCTAGTAGTTCCCAGTTCAATTTTACTTCACATGATAATTGATAATATTGTTGACCTATCGCAGCAAGAGGAAATTTACTATGTTTATGAATATAAATGATAATTATATAACAAAATCCTCATCATTACTATTATTATTATAATTATTTTTTAGTTCTTTGTTTCTGTTTATATTATAAGATGACCATTATCAGAAGAATAGTATTGGCAAATATGGTATTTTGTGAAGCTCTCTTTCTCTTTATTTTTAAAGTATTTTTATGGGGTTTAATTAGCGTTATTATTAGTTTATAACTTTTAGAGTAAAGGAGATAAAATAAACCTCTTACTCTGTTACCTATTTTGAGATTCTATTTTATTTTCACTATTTGATTTACTTTATAATAAAAATATTTTGGCACGACCAATAATTTGTTTTCTTTCAGTTATTTTGCTTTAAAAATTAAAAATTGCTTGAAATCTTTAATTTACTAAAGACTACATTTTATGCTTTTATTATTATGTATGCCTAAAATATTTTATAGAGTTTTAACAAAATTTCCCTTGCCGTGTTCATATTCTGTTTTCGTGTGGCCATTTTAGACATGACGAAACAAAAACTTTATTTCTCAGGCCAAAATTTACTAAATAAACGAAATTATACATTAGCAGTGAGGCGCCCTTTGAACAAGGGCCCATAATGAGCCATGAAAACGAAGCACTTTTTTTTACTTGATCAATTTTTTTGTGATTTTCTTGAGGATCTTGTGTATTTTATATTTTAAGGGCGTGGCTCCCCAAAAAATTTCGCCTGCGGCGCTATTTTTTATTTTTCCCCTCCCCATAAAATATCTACGACCTTACCTTTGAAGCTTTCGCCCCCTCCGCCCCTTCAACCGCGCTACGCCACTGATTCTAGGTTCGCCTAGTCATTCGTATAATAAATATTGTGGAGAAAGACTTCGTGCTTTTCTTTTTCTGTCCCTTTTTATTGTTGACTCTCTCCGCTACATAACTTTCCGCAATAGTTGCATGTCGCTTGAGGGCCGAGACATCAACTCCAGTATTCGCTAATAAAGTGGCCGACGTTCTCGTCATGTGGGATCTTATATCAATGTAATTTTGAACTATTTTGAAATAACAAACCTTCTTATCGTCACTTTTAGTTACTATAAATTTACGTGCCATTCCATTTTTGGAATCAGGAATAGTAACAAATATGACTTCATGCCTTAATTCAACATTGTCCATTTTCATTGCACAGAATTCACTAGAACGGCACGCTCCAGCAATTCCCATTATCATTACAACCTTCATGATTAAATAAATATCATCGGGGGCTTCAAACAGGAATTTATTTACATCTTCCCTGTCAAACGCATTAGATTTTTTTTGTTTATATCCGTCATTTTTTCTTTTTAAAAATGCTCGAAGTTTAGGATACTTGGAAAGATCTATGTTTTCCTCTATGAAAAGGGTGGACTTCAGCATGGAATATTCACATCATAAGCTTGATGGAGACTTTAATACAGCAGATTTTTCGTGAAAGTACGCCAAAAGCACGGTTTCTGAAACTACAGTAGCAGTCTTTGTTTGGCGCCATTTCTTGAAATATTGATACGTTGCTTCATACCTCTTCCTCGATTTTTCTGGCAGCAGCGACAGACGAACAATATTTGCTGATTCCTTTATATCTATTTGGCTGTTAAACAAATCAATAATTTCAATTTCTCTCAGTTTTTGATAATAAACGACGATTGACGTTGTTGTTAAAATAACAATGCTTATGATGCTATAGAAACCGGTCAAAGCTGCCCATAATTTTATACGAAAAGCATCGAATTAAATTGATAAAAATCCAAGAATAAATTTAGCGAGGAGGAGAAAAATTTTTTTCCTACGAGCGTGCGCAAAGTAGTACTTTGCGCACGCATTTTTGTGTGCAAAGTTACACTTTTCCGCACTAGTGCGGATAAGACTTTTATCCGCACTGGGTGCGGAAAAGTGTAACTTTTTAATTTTCTATTATTTTTTTTTGTTATGTAATTTTTAGTTGTAAGTATATTATAGTTCTTTCTTTAAAGTCGAATTAAAAATTATTAAATAAATTATCATATTTTTATTTTTGTTGTTATCTGATATGAAGCTCGTAGGAAAAATGTTGTTCCTAACAAGTGCACAAAGTGCTTTTCCGCACGCAAGAACTTATCCGAACTCCGCTTCGCGTCGTTCGTCCAACTGTACTTGCGTGCGGAAAAGTATCACTTTGCGCACTTGTTAGGAAAATAACTATATATACTTCACGGGATGTAAGTATATTTACTAGTCTCGAACTTTATTGCCAGGCCTCGCTGTCGTTCAGGCGCAAAATCGTTCTCGACTAGTAAATGTTACTTACATCCCTTGTAGTATAAATAACCATTTCTTAACTCCAATGATGGAACTAGAGCCGCAAAAATATTGTGGCCAAATTTTCATTTTCGAACAAAAATATATAAACTTGAATTTTCGAATATTTCAGCTGTGTTTAGACTATAATCGCTATCTTTATTGTCATGTGAGTCACATGACACTTAAAAACTCATCTCGAGTTTTACGACCCGCAGTTTAAACAACTGGAGATTAAAGGAAATTTATGTTTATATTGTTCTATTTTTTTCGAGCGAATTACCTACTTATCAGTTTACAAACTATCTGGGTCGAAATTCCGACAGAGAAAAGGGTTTGCTTTATTGGATTAGAATTAAATTGAATAATATACATTCATCTAAGAAAATATCATTTTATTTTCTACAAAATTAGAACTATATACAGGGTGTTTTAATAAATACTCCCAGGCCAATTATTTCGAAAACTAAAAGTGACATGTCAATTCTGTAAACGCCAGTTTTTAGCGTCTATGATTGGCTTCACAACTGTGTAAAAAATGTGTTTGAATAATACAAGATGTAGGTGGCGCCACGGTGCAAAGAATTTTTTCGATGACAGGACCTTTTAAATGTTGTGGTTCATAAAGATAATTAATTTTTGATCAAATTATGTTCCATAAAATTTTTTAAAAAATCCAACATGAACGGAGATATTTGGGGTTAAGTTTTTTTTTTAATAATTTTAACGAGTATTTTAATTATAAATAATTTTAATATTCTTTAGCAGATTTTAATTTAATTTTGGTAATGATAATTTTAGTGTTAAAACGCTCGTGTAGCGCTAAATTATTACGTCCAGTGACGTCTCAGGGGGCGCCTTAACAAATAATATTGGCAAAAAAATAAGACGCCACTCAGTTTTTGGTAATATTTATATTTTTATTGGATTAAGCAACTAGAAATATCCTTTTCTTGTCTGGTAAATTATTTTCAATTCTTGCTTCGTTTTCGAGAAATAAAAATAAAAACAATTTTATTGCATATCTCTGGAAAACAAAAATCAATAAATAATTAATACGTTGTGTTTTTTGTCGTTTAAAAGCAAAGTTAAACCATTAAAGCATAATAAAATTAAATTAAAAGATGTTTTAAATTTTATGAAAGAACTGATGAGAAATTATATACAATTATTAAAAAAAATTAGACGGTTCTGCAAACTCTCAATAGTGTACTTCGATTAATAGCAAAAAATACAACGTATTAATTATTTAATGATTTTTGTTTTCCAGAGATATGCAATAAAATTGTTTTTATTTTTATTTCTCGAAAACGAAGCAAGATATGAAAATAATTTCACAGACAAGAAAAGGATACTTTTAGTTTCTTAATCCGAAAAAAAAATATAAAAATTACCAAAAACTCAGTAGCGTCTTATTTTTTGCCAATATTATTTGTTAAGGGGCCCACTAAGACGTCACTGGACGTAATAATTTAGCGCTACACGAGCGTTTTATCACTAAAATTATCATTACCAAAATTAAATTAAAATCTGCTAAAGGGTATTAAAAATATTTATAATTAAAATACTCGTTAAATTATTTTAAAAAAACTTAACCTCAAATATCTCCGTTCATGTTGGATTTATCAAAAATTTTTATAAGACATAATTTGATCAAAAATTAATTATCTTTAAGAACCAAAACATTTAAAAGTTCTTGTCATCGAAAAAATTATTTGCATCGTGGCGCCACCTAACTCTTGTATTATTCAAACACATTTTTTACACAGTTGTGAAGCCAATCATAAAGGCTAAAAACTGGTGTGTACAGAATTTACATGTCACTTTTAGTTTTTGAAATAATTGGCCTGGGAGTTTTTATTGACACACCCTGTATATATTTTTAAGTTTAGAAGGAACTTTAAAAATAATTCTAATTTCCTGTACTACTATATTATAAATAGTTTTAAAATTATGATACAGAAAGGTTATTTGTACACAACATATTATAGGGTGTCCCATAACTAAGGGGTCTCATATTTCTGACCGCTTTCTCTCAAATTATAAAAGAGGGGTAAAAAAGTTGTACTTCATTAATCTCGATATTCCAATTACTTTCTGAGAAATTTGCTTTTAAATGTTAGGTGGCCAGAAACATTTAAATAAACACCGTTCTTAACTAAACATCATTTATTGAAAATTAACCGTGGATATTTTATAATAAGAATCAGGGTTCGAAAATATCATGATATTTTCCAAAGCATTATATCAAAGGATATATAAATCATTTTAAGATATTTCTTTTTAATGAAAGGACAACTATTTCGATCAAGAACATACTACTTATCTTGAAAACTAACTATTTTTGTAGGATACTTCTTATTAAAGTAAACTGACTTTAAAAAACATGACCTAAACTAATGAGTAATGACTAAACAGAAAAATCACTAAGGTTAATAATAATTATAAGATATCCAATAAAAAAAAGGTGAACATATTTTCAAAACGGACCCACCCTTAATAGTAGTTAAAAACATAAAAACTTTTTTTTTGTTTGATTTGTCGATTGATATATTCTGAATAATCGAAATTAAAAAAAATTTAATTATTAAATATATCGTGATATATGTATATCAAACTATATATATCGCTTGATATATATCCTCCGAACCCTGATAAGAATACATAAGAAATTAGACACAAATGGCATTTTTCCTCCTATTGCTGTATGTCCCCTTAGTTATGTGACACCCTGTATGTTTCGTACTATAAAGGGTATCCAAAAAAAGGAGACAATCTGTTAACCATATTATATTCCTTGAGCAAAAATAATATGACTGGTATACAGTGAAACCTTTCCTTGCGGACACATCTATTAAGCGGACACTCCCTTTAGGCGGACAAATTTGTTGGAACCAAGCTTTTACCTACTTCTTTACATGTAAAATTCACTCCTATAATCGGACGCGGACAATTTTTTTTGTTAAAAAATTCTGGAACTTCCCTTAACCGGACGCGAACCTCTGACAACGGGACGGCGCGCCGCAAGACATGGCATAAATATTATGTAGTATCGAATCAAGAGATTTCTTTAAAATATTTTTTAAAACTAGATACTTTTTCTGTCTCTCCCCAGTATAACATTTAAACTAGTTAACCGATCAGACCTAAAGTTGGATTAGCTATGTAAAAATAGGCGTCTGCTTCCGAGGAAAATACGCAAAATGACCTGTGCCCGCAGCTTCGCTCGCGGTGATACTATTCTATACAATATTGTATTATAAAGTGAAAAACAATGACCAATAAGGAAATTAATTTTCTTCAAAATATTTTTTAAAACTATATACTTTTTTCTGTCTCTCCCCAGTATAACACTTAAACTAGTTAACCGATGTGGCTTAAAGTTGGTTTACTTATGTAAAATAGGTGTCTGCTTCCGAGGAAAATACGCAAAATGACCTGTGCCCGCAGCTTCGCTCGCGGTGATACTATTCTATACAATATTGTATTATAAAGTGAAAAACAATGACCAATAAGGAAATTAATTTTCTTCAAAATATTTTTTTAAACTATATACTTTTTCTGTCTCTCCCCAGTATAACACTTAAACTAGTTAACCGATATGGCTTAAAGTTGGTTTACTTATGTAAAATAGGTGTCTGCTTCCGAGGAAAATACGCAAAATGACCTGTGCCCGCAGCTTCGCTCGCGGTGATACTATTCTATACAATATTGTATTATAAAGTGAAAAACAATGACCAATAAGGAAATTAATTTTCTTCAAAATATTTTTTAAAACTAGATACTTTTTCTGTCTCTCCCCAGTATAACACTTAAACTAGTTAGCCGATGTGGCTTAAAGTTGGTTTACTTATGTAAAATAGGTGTCTGCTTCCGAGGAAAATACGCAAAATGACCTGTGCCCGCAGCTTCGCTCGCGGTGATACTATTCTATACAATATTGTATTATAAAGTGAAAAACAATGACCAATAAGGAAATTAATTTTCTTTAAAATATTTTTTAAAACTAGATACTTTTTCTGTCTCTCCCCAGTATAACACTTAAACTAGTTAACCGATGTGGCTTAAAGTTGGTTTACTTATGTAAAATAGGTATCTGCTTCCGAGGAAAATACGCAAAATGACCTGTGCCCGCAGCTTCGCTCGCGGTGATACTATTCTATACAATATTGTATTATAAAGTGAAAAACAATGACCAATAAGGAAATTAATTTTCTTCAAAATATTTTTTAAAACTAGATACTTTTTCTGTCTCTCCCCAGTATAACACTTAAACTAGTTAACCGATGTGGCTTAAAGTTGGTTTACTTATTTAAAATAGGCGTCTGCTTCCGAGGAAAATACGCAAAATGACCTGTGCCCGCAGCTTCGCTCGCGGTGATACTATTCTATACAATATTGTATTATAAAGTAAAAAACAATGACTAATAAGGAAATTAAAAAGAGGAACCTTCTCTGTAATATAAAAAAAATACTAACTATTTTTTATTTCACTCACCAATCGAAATCAAGAATTTTATTTAAAATATTTTTTAAAACTAAGTATATACTTTTTCTGTCTCTCCCCAGTATAACATTTAAACTAGTTAGCCGATCAGACCTAAAGTTGGATTAGCCATGTAAAATAGGCATCTGCTTCCGAGGAAAATACGCAAAATGACCTGTGCCCGCAGCTTCGCTCGCGGTGATACTATTCTATACAATATTGTATTATAAAGTGAAAAACAATGACTAATAAGGAAATTAAAAAGAGGAACCTTCTCTGTAATATAAAGAAAGACTAGCTATCTTTTATTTCACTCACCAATCGAAATCAAAAATTTTATTTAAAATATTTTTTAAAACTAAGTATATACTTTTTCTGTCTCTCCCCAGTATAACATTTAAACTAGTTAACCGATCAGACCTAAAGTTGGATTAGCTATGTAAAATAGGCGTCTGCTTCCGAGGAAAATACGCAAAATGACCTGTGCCCGCAGCTTCGCTCGCGGTAATACTATTCTATACAATATTGTATTATAAAGTGAAAAACAATGACCAATAAGGAAATTAAAAAGAGAAACCTTCTCTGTAATATAAAAAAAAAACTAGCTATATTTTATTTCACTCACCAATCGAAATCAAGAATTTTATTTAAAATATTTTTTAAAACTAAGTATATACTTTTTCTGTCTCTCCCCAGTATAACATTTAAACTAGTTAACCGATCAGACCTAAAGTTTGATTAGCTATGTAAAATAGGCGTCTGCTTCCGAGGAAAATACGCAAAATGACCTGTGCCCGCAGCTTCGCTCGCGGTGATACTATTCTATACAGTATTGTATTATAAAGTGAAAAACAATGACCAATAAGGAAATTAAAAAAAGAAACCTTCTCTGCAATAGAAAAAAATAGACTACCTATCTTTTATTTCACTCACCAATTGAAATCAAGAATTTTCTTTAAAATATTTTTTAAAACTATATAATTTTTCTGTCTCTCCCCAGTATAACACTTAAACTAGTTAACCGATGTGGCTTAATGTTGGTTTACTCATGTTAAATGGGCGTCTGCTTTCGAGGAAAATACTCAAAATGACCTATGCCCGCAGCTTCGCTCGCGCTGATACTATTCTATACAATATTGTATTATAAAGTGAAAAACAATGACCAATAAGGAAATTAATTTTCTTGAAAATATTTTTTAAAACTATGCTTTTTCTGTCTCTCCTCAGTATAACACTTAAACTAGTTAACCGATGTGACCTAAAGTTGGTTTATGTAGTGCCATTGTTCATTTTAGTGTTAGTATATACAATTTAAAATACTATGTGATTACGAACTAGGGAGGAGGTTATTAAGGAAAAGGAACTTACTTGTGACCAGTGAGGAGGGTTATTTATTCCCAAATATTTTTTTTTTTAAACTATAAATGTTTCATTGGTGGGCTTATACATACAGCGTTGTATTCGGAAGTTCTTACCAAATAGGAAACTTTTTTATTATTAGTTTTACGAAAAAAAAGTATTCTTTATAAAAAGCTCTGCATGGTCTAAAACCCAAAATGCAACCATCAAATATCGAAATTTTCCAGTCATATACGAGGTTTGTCAAAAAATGTGAATTTTTCCCAAGAATGTAAATTTTTCCCAAGAGTAAAGTACCTTTATTTTTGATATTATCAAAAATTATTATTAAAAAAAGTTGATCGGAACTAAAAACCATGTCTAAATATGCAATAACACGCATTAAATTAATTAAATAATTAAAAAATTAAATAATTAATAATAAATCAATAAAATAATTTTTCAACATAAATGCATATAAATGCAAATAATAAGTTTCCCATTTGGTAAGAACAAACCCGAAGTATATGACAACGAGAGTCGGTAGTACACCGTATTTTAACAAATGAATTTTGATGAATTTTGTGTATTAAGCGTAATTTTATTATTATCGCCTAGCGCTTTCGGCCCATTATAAGGCCATCATCAGGGCTTAGGTTCTAAAAGAAAAACACAAACAAGAGTAAAAACTCAGTAGGAACAAACTACGTGAGAATACTTACTCGTCAAATTATGTCCAGGAGACAAGAAACATATTAAAAAGATATTTGAAAATTTATAAACAAATTTTCTTAGTGTTTTAGACATTGCTGATATGCATAGAGACGGCAATTTAACAATTATTTCTTAAAGTAAGATAACCAAAAATGTTAAACACAAAAGTTTTTAAAGTAGATAAGTATATGAGAATAAATAATTATTATATATGCACGCCGATTAACCTTTTTCAGTTATATTTAATACAGACGTTAAAAAAACTAGCATTTTAAAATTACTTTTTATTATTTTTATGAAGGTAGGTCTTTATGCGAAATTCTTACATGGGTTAAAACTAAAACATATTTCTGTACTTAGTATGTTGAATATGTAATTTTTAAAATTTTATTATTGTGTCTGGCGACCTACCGTATTCACGGTACAAACAATTATGAATTATTTTACTCATTACCTAAAATGGAAATTCAACCTTTCAAACATATATGAAATATGGCGGAGACATACACGACGATTCTCACAAAGTATTTTAACGTTTGGTAAAGTAAAACTAAATATTTATGGGGTCTAACAGAATTGAATGTTACCTATTAAAGTGATAATGATGTGAAGCTACCAGTCGCTTAAAAGATGACAGTTGTACTTTGATTTTGGCATGTCTTTTTAACTTTTATTTAACTAAGCTAAGTTTGCAACAAATTGACTTTACAAAACCTAATTGGCTTCCTGCAAACCCGCATTTTTCTGCGAGAGTCCGTCGAGCCCATAGATATTTACTTTTAGATAAGCAAACAATAATCACGAAAGGGCAAATTTATGGCCTCACGCATGTAAACAAAGCTACACGCGATTAGACATGCGCACTGCAACATTATCATTTGACGAATGGGAAAAATAGACGGGTCCGGGCTTTAAAATTTAAGTTCTTGCTCAAGAAATTGTAAAAGTTGACCTTTAATTTATTTTTACGTATAAACAGCTAAGATTTGCCCCATATTCTCTCCAAAAAATTGGAATTTATTCTCAATTTTTGATCAAGTTGGGAAATAAGGTAGTGATTTCTGGCACTTTTAGTAGTCGCAAACCGATCAGATTTTGAGGATAGAAAATTGTTTTTAAGGCTTTGTTTCTAAAATTTGTTTAAAAATTTTTCGTCTTCGTGTTTTTATTTTTAAAAAGAAGAAAACAATTCAACTATAAAACTTAATAAATAATAAATAAATGAAACAAGCAAACCAGCAAAATAAAATGTTATCGAGTACCTAACCTCAAGTCAAATATTAGTTTTTTATATAACTTGTAGTGATTTGACAAGGACAATTTCTTGTTCAAGAATTTAAAAAAGTTTTTGCCCGAGAACTTGACCTGTGGAATACCGGCTTTATTAAAAGCTTAATGTCGGAGTGCACAGATTTAACCAAAAAATAACTAACCAGCAACTTTAACAGAAATGATTTTCTTACAAACAGAGTGGTCCTATTAGCTTAATTTTAGATTTACTAATCTGCTGTTAGTAGTCATTGTTTATATTTCAATCCAAGTCACTAAATGCACAAACACAATTCACTAAACTCATAACAATACTCACAATAACAATAAACAACAAGGAATTCACTGAGAAAACTTAAAACACAACAACAAAAATGGCGCCGAGCCCGTTCTGGAGTGTATTTTGAGCATGTCGCTGAAGAAACACAGGCCAAAACAATGATCTCAGATCATTGGACCAAAACAAGAGGTTTGTGCGCACGCCCAATTCTGTTCCCTGTCTTTTCCTTAGAGCATTTTAGCTTTGGGTAACCGTTGAACAGTCGCATTTGATGTAGGTGCTTCTTAACGGCCATGTATCCTGTCGGGATACTTATGGTGATTCTCAGCTAATTTCTACCCATTAGAAGTAGCTTTTTGACGTCAGTTTTAGCTCTGGTTCCAATGAAATATTTATTGTGGTTCAATCCTTGACTGTGTTTCCAGTAGATTTTGTATTTACCCAATTTTGTATGCATAGTATGCAACATGTAAGAGTTCATTAGATTTTTTAGTAAACTGTGAATCACCCTGTATTTTTAACTGAAAACTATTTGTCATTCTTATTTTTTTAATTCGTTCTTAAAAGGTAATCGAAAGAACGAACAACCGGACCCGTTTATGGTGTACTTTATTAATAATATTTGTTATACAGGAAACTTGTTTGTGTCTTTATTTAGTAATTCCATTTTTCAATGAGATGTTCAATAAAACAATTATTATTACATTACATATTGTTTCCGAATGTATAGAATTTAACCTGGTAAAAGCGGAAATAATGATGGAAGTAGAAAAGATTTCAGCATATAGGTTTTACGGCACCGACAATGACTTAGAAGTTGATATACAGGGTGTTCATTTGAAAACTTCCCACCTCGATTTTCCTGCTTTAAAATGGAAATGTGGAAAATCGCTCGGACCCGTCGATTTTTATTTCGAGGGAGACATCATTTGCGTATATTGTCAATCTTGTTACTTCAAGCCCCTAGGAGGGAGAGGAGGGGGGGGGGGTAAGATCTAAATCTTAAATGGACCCCTATTTTATATAATTTTTTTGGATTCTGCATAAAATTCTGAACATGTTTTAATAAAAGCATTATTAGTCTATACTTAACAGTTTCCGAGATATTGACTCTTGAAAAATGACATTTTTAAACTTTGACAGCGTCTAGCTTTCTAACTGTACGTCTTAGAGCAAAACGGCTTACATGTCCCTATCTTCGATTTTTATTATCTTTCCAATAGTGTCAACTTCCGGTCAAACTGAAAGTACTATATTTCTTACATCCGATTTAACCGAAAGTTCACACTATTGGAAAGATAATAAAAATCGAAGATAGGGACATGTAAGCCGTTTTGCTCTTAGACGTACAGTTAGAAAGCTAGACGCTGTCAAAGTTCAAAAATGTCATTCTTCAAGAGTAAATATCTCGGAAACTGTTAAGTATAGACTAATAATGCTTTTATTAAAAAATGTTCAGAATTTTATGCAGAATCCAAAAAAATTATATAAAATAGGGGTATCCATTTAAGATTTAGATCTTACCCCCCCCCCCTTCCTCCTAGGGGCTTAAAGTAACAAGATTGACAATATACCCAAAAGATGTCCCCTCGAAATAAAAATCGACGGGTCCGAGCGATTTTCCACATTTTCATTTTAAAGCAGGAAAATCGAGATGGGAAGTTTTCAAATGAATATAATGTTTTTGGATTTAACATTTAAAAAAATTTTATAATAATTTTTCATGTTCCTCTAAAATGACATTCGCCAGACTAAACTTCGACCAATAATCACAATAACGATTTTTGGCAATTGTGGCCAAATAGTTTTTCTATGTAGGTATCTGAACCCATACTTAGCTACTGAAAGTTATTTATATTATCTGTGCTTTAATGATGTAGACATCAGTCATTAATGACACACTGTTGAAATCTGGTATATTTTACGTTAAGCGGCTGGCTACAGAAACAGAACCGGACTAAGTTCTTGTACCTTCGCCATTTGTTAAATTGTTTAAGGGAGTCTTAATATTTTGTAAAGATATACCTAGCGTAGATACTAATTTTATTATTTATAAAATACAATATTGACAGACCCGTACCTACAAAAATAAGTATGTGGAAGCATTATAAAACTAAAGGATAAGAAAACAACATTTTTTATTTCTTTTAGTATTTATTTATGAGAAGCAAAATAGGCATTTATATATTTATTATACAAGAAAAAAACTAATACATTTTTGTGAGGTGTAAGTAAGCTTTGTGGTGCACGTCTAATTAAAAAACCCTTTTAGTATTGTTACTTTTGTGGGAATTTTATATATATAGGGTGTTCCGTTACTAAGGGGCTATACAGCAACAGGAGATAGTGGACTTGAAAATATGTCATTTAATTTCCTTTCTTATACGGTTACGGTGATCCAAGTAAATATTTACTTTATAAAATTTGCGATGATTTGATGTTAAGCGGATATGAATCAAATTTGGTGTAGTTATATTTTTGAGGGCAAGAAGGAGGATTCCATAATGAGTTTTAAGATACCTCCTAGAGAACAACAGCTACACAATGTGTTTGATAAATTCTCGCATATATTTTTTGTCTCACATTCCTGACTGCTGTACCTCAAGTCCTCAAATTATGAAAGAAGGAACTTTTATACCAATTTTTAGACCTCCGCCAGTTTTAGTTTCTGATACAGAAGTTCTATAAAAATTTCATTCCCCGTTTTTACCCCCTTAAGGGTTGATTTTCGAAAAATCCCTTCTTAGTAGATGTCTACGGTACAAGAAGATATTCGACGTAAAAAAGTTGTACTTTACTAAACTCGATACTTTAATTAGTTTTTGAGATAGTTGCGTTTTTAAATGCTAGATGGCAAGAAACATTTAAATAAACACCTTTCTTAACGAAACATATTTATTGAAAATTAACGACCAGCATAAATGATATATTTTAAGTCCGTTATCTCCTGTTGCTGTGTTTGCCCCTTATTTATGAGACATCCTGTATATAACGATAAGTTCATGATTTAACTAGGCAATTTATTGATTTGATAATAGATAAGTTAACGAAAATGGTGTTTGTAATCACTATTAAACTTAAATAATAAACACCAAGCTAATTTGTCTCTAAAATATATAAAATCTAAAAGTAAAATTTTTAAAACATACACTACACAAAAAACAGCTACAGAAACACTTAAAAAACACCAAAATCGAAAGAAAATAATATGACGCAACCTGACGCGTGAGCTTGCTACGGCTCACTGTTCATCTGGGAACTTTAAGGACGTAACCAGATCAGCTGTTAATGTCAAATGTCGTTGTCCTCTGTCGAAACGCTTTGTTTTAAGAAAAAGTTGACTCTAAACTCTATATAACTGATTGGTAAACTAATAATATATAGTGATGTTTAATGTTCCATCATACATCAACATTTTCAGGTTTGACAACATTTACCCGAAGCCCAAACTTTATATGTTAATCAGCCTCTCTATTATATTACTTGCTTATCGAACCGTTTTATTTTTAGCACAAAGCTTTATTTTTATGGCTTTTATGTACACCACTTTTGAAGGGGTAAATTGTATTGTCAAAATGTTTTGCAATTCTGTATCCGATTTTCCAGTGCTGTACGCATAGCTGCTATTAGGCAGGTAGTTTTCACATTTTGCCATCGATGCAAGGCTATTGCAATGTAAAGTCGCCTTACAGAATAAGATTTTCAAGAACTATACAGGGTTTTCGGGAAAATGTGGGATATCTCCCGGATATGTAAAAAAACACGTGAAAAGAATACTACAAGTTCATATAAACTTCTTTCGTATCGGCCTCCTCTTCGGAGATATGGGCTCCCAAAGAGCTCTCATGGAATTAAGTTTTTGACACATAATTATTAAACCAACAGGTATATTTCAATTTTTTTTTCATATGATGTATACCAGGTAAGACCCTTCAAATTACTATCCCAGAAAGTGTTGCGAATTACACTCGCAGCTGCAGGGACGGACTAGCTGTGACACTAATGTGCCAATTTTTTTTACGCCCTGTATGAACTTTGGACAACATTTTTTACATACCTTTAAGTATTGACTAAAAATCAAGTACACTTCCTTCATGTCGCTAATCCTAACCGTTTTCGGAAAAACGTCATTTTATTGCGATCATGTATTAATATTAAGCAGTTAAAAGTGAACATTTTTTTTTTTTTTTTTTTTTTTTTTTTTTTTTACGTCGGCCTATTTTTGCAACGAAGCCAATCACCGACGCCAGGGAATTTGTCACACACTATCTGGTAATTTTGCCGAATCCCTCTTTGTTGTAGGGTAGGGTTCTTTAACGTGCCAACATCCATGACACGGGACCCACAGTTCTTTAGTCTCTTCCGAAAGACGGTGCACCTCTTAAACCAACTTCCAAATTTAACATCGACGTTGCCGGCACCGGGGATCGGACCCGGGACCTTTGATCTGTGAGGAACATTTTTTATAATTTATAAAAACAAAGATGTACCTTTTATTGAAAATTGAATTTTATTTATACATGATGTAAATATGTTAAAAATGACGTTTTTCCGAAAACGGTTAGGATTAGCGACATGAATGAAGAGTACTTAATTTTTAGTCAATAGTTAAAGGTATGTTAAAAACGTTGTCCAAAGTTTTTATCATATAGGGCGTAAAAAAATGGGCACATTAGTGTCACAGCTAGTCCGTCCCTGCAGCTGTAAGTAATTCGCAACACTTTCTGGGATAGTAATTTGAAGGGTCTTACCTGGTATAGATCATATGAAAAAAAAATTGAAATATACCTGTTGGTTTAATAATTATTATGTGTCCAAAAACCTAATTCCATGGGTGCTCTTTGGGAGCCCATATCTCCGAAGAGTAGGCCGATACGAAAGAAGTTTATATGAACTTGTAGTATTCTTTTCACGTGTTTTTTTCATATCCGGGAGATTTCCCACATTTTCCCGGACACCCTGTATACAACTAATCGTAAACTTGCCAAAACTAATATACCTGTTATCCATAGTACCTATTATTATGAAACAACGATATTTGTACCAAAACGTCCACTAGTGTAGTAAAATGTTACACTCAATTAAAAACAGAACAAAACTATAAAGCTCTAAAAACAATTATTATCTACAAAGACTGGTTATGTAAAAGACTATAGTGAATTAAACCTAACACCATCGTTCGCGTGTGCATCCACAAACAAATCTCGTTAACTGTATCGAAAGCCTCTCGAAACTCACAAAAAGCGCTTTCAACTTTCCGTCAAAATGAAATCCATTAAAGCTATATTCCGTAGAGGACACAAAGAAGGTCAAGGTCATTTGGACAACATTTCAAGGACTTCTTCCGTGACAAACTTGGATTCGTTGGAAGCGAATCTTCAAGCGCAACAGGGAAAAGGGGCCAAGCCTAGGAAAGTTGCGTCCAAGGAGAGGATTGACAAGCAGACGCAAGATGGAAAGAAAGGTTAGTGTATATTTTATCGTTAGGTATGGGGTAAACTGCTATTAAAATTGACCATTTACCAGAAGGAGGGGACCCTGGCAGCAAAGTTATCATGTTTCAGGAAGAATCTATTTAACCCTATAGTAGTTTAGATCTGGTTTTCTTTTGGAGGTATTTAGAGACCCAGAGAAGTTTATCATTTCATGTTTGTTAATCACTGACGCAATAATATAGCTGAGGGATCTCTTAAAAAATCCCTTACTGTGAGAGGGGATGGTGACAATATGCCTTCTATGGATATGTACATCGGTGCGAAATGCAAGCTTATTAAAGAGTAGTATTTTATTAAAGTAACACAGACAAACATGTTCAATCAACCCAAATCTCTCAGCTTATGCGAAACTCTCCCTCTACGTCGTATACCACATGTGAACCTTGTATATATAGGCATTCTGCATTTTTATCTACGTCTCACATCAATATGCTCTTTAAATTTGAGTTTATTGTCAAGAACCAGGCCTAAGTTGTTAGAGGAATTTTTAAAATGGATCTGGTCTTGTCCAAGATTTAATTGAAGGGTATTCGTTGAGTTTTACTGCAAAATAATAAGGCTACAGATTAATTTTAAGTAAGTAGTCATTGAAGACTTTTAGGTTCTAAGTCCCTATCCCTAAGTTGATTATTTGCAAGTGCAACATCAGAGCATTTAAATGATAAGTAAATTTGTGTATCGTCTGCATATAAATGGGATAGACAATATTTAATATATAATTTCACTAGTATATGAGATTCCTGTAGGTTCAGAGACTAACTGAGTAAATCCAAAGTTCTCCAGAATGCTATTAAGCTGCATAATCATATCCAGAATCCACGTTAAGCATATTAATGTTAAAGTCGCCCAAACATAAATCCTGGTCAGGTGAGGCTGAGAAATCGATGAGCTTCAACACCTAGGACCAGGTGCATTTCCTGTATGTGCTTGTGGGCAGCAATATTAAGTCCATCGATAATGAGCGTTTACTGCCCTTGTAAAATGCTATAATTTTGAAATAAAGTCATTTGAAATCGTTGTCTATTTATGTTAGTAATCGTGTATTGGCCCTTAAGGTGGGATTAACGATGCCATTTTCTAGCTATTAACTGTCAATCAATTTGCCCAATTGACGATTCACATGCCCACTGCAGTGCTGTGTTGATCAGAGGAGTTATTTTTATGCTTTTGGCATACGAAGAAGAAAGACATACATATTCTGGAGCTGGTAGAGCAAGGCAGATGTTATTCAGCCGGTCATAGTTTTGTTTACTTTCGTGTTTCGTGCAATTACGGAGCCTTTCCTGTTAAAACAAACACATATTCTCTAGAATTTTTAGGTGAGATGATATCTAGATAAGTAGACTAGAAAATGTCTTGTTACTAGTAAAAATTGTTGTTTTTACTTCAGTTCTGAAAATCGACGTGTTTACTTTCAAGGGTTTTAAGGTAAATTGTGGCAATTTTAGAGGTTTCAAAAAACTGTTTTTTTAAGTTTCTGTTCATTTATTTAAAAACTCACTTAACTCATACCCAATCCACGAGTTGAGGATTTATCCTGGAATAGAGAATAGCCTCTGCCCATACAATGCATTTTTATACTTATCTCCCGATTAACTCTCATTTTTGAGTTAACCCAAACCTATGCCAGTATCTTTCATACATGATTTACCCTCGGATAACTGTGTTCCATATTAAAATTCATAGGTGTTGGTAATGAAGGTTTAAAATTACTACAAAGCTTTTTAAACGGTAGAAGTCAGTCGGTCCGTGTTGCGGGTATTAGTTCGGTGTCTCTTCCTGTATCATGTGGTGTCCCTCAAGGTTCTATTTTGGGTCCCCTCTTGTTTTCAATTTATACGTCACAGCTTATCAATCAGATCAAATATTGTAAGGTACACCTATACGCGGACGATACGCAGATTTATCTAATTTTCGAACCTGGCCAAACCGACATTTCACTGCAAAGAATAAATGATGATCTATCCAGATTGGTCTCAGAGGCTTATGATCATTCATTGTTAATTAAATCAAATAAAAGCTCGGTTATGGTGTTTGGTCCTACTAGGAAACGAGAAAGTCTCTTACCCTTTATTAAAGTTAAAATAAATAACGTCGAACTGCCAATAGTCGATAGCTGCCGAAATTTGGGTCTTACGATAGATTTTAATTTAAAATACAGTTCCCATGTTAGCAATTGCATTCGAAAGGCTTATTATAATTTAAAGTTGATCTTTAATTCTAAGGATTATTTATGTCAAAAGATAAGGGTTCTCTTGTGTGAGGCTTTGGTTTTGTCAGGACTGAATTTCTGTGATAGTGTTTACGGGGTTTCAATAAACAGATCAGATAAACGACGTATTCAAGTTCTGCAAAATTCGTGTCTTCGCCTAATATTTGGTATCCGTCGAAGAAACCATGTTTCGCATAAACTAAAATATCTTCGCTGGCTAAATATGGGTAACAGACGTTTACTACACGCAGCTTGTTTATTTCATCGGGTGGTTCTAACCAAATCCCCTTCCTATTTGAGCAAAAAAATAAAAGTAAGATCAGACGTTCATGCTGTAAATGTTAGATTTGGAAATCGACTTACACCCCCCGCCCATAGAACTGAACAATTTAAAAAATCATTCTCTTATCAAATTTCAAAAGTTTATAATGAAATTCCTGAAATATTTAAATCCAAAAATCCCAGGAAATTTAAATTTACTTACAAGAATTTTTTGTTAAGCCATCAGTAAATAATGAATTTTTTTTTTTTTTCTTTTCTCTTTTTATAAATGATATACGAATACATTGATTTATGCCCCACCAACATTTAACCAATATTTATCGAACATTTAAGGTTATTTATGGTTGTTAATTTATATTTATCTGCACGGAAAAAGGTAGCTGATTTCTGTCTCTACCAGTTTTCTTTATTTTTTTTTTGTTTCTTCTCTTTAGGTGTAGTGAGTTGCTTAAGGTAAAGAACAGGGGGAGCGGATTACCTTTTGGTTTTCACTCCCAGCTGACCTTCGGCGTTTTTCATTTCGGATATACTTTTTTTTTCTTTTTGTGTTCTCGCTTGCTTTATCATTATTTTTTTTTTGCTATGTATTATCTCGAAATGAAAATAAAGACCTTATTTATTTATTTATTTAATAAATAAAAATTAACTCTTAATTTTTTTACATTTTTACCACCATTAGAGGTTCAAGCCCAAATAATATTTCTTGCCCGATTTCTTGTAACTAAATATTTTTCTAAAATTTTTTTTTTTTTATTCCGATAGTTACCAAAAATAACAATAAACTAGAACCGCCCCTGGCACAGCCGCTGTCCTATTCGTCGGAGTCCGTGCACGAGGCCGAGATTCAGCAGCTGAAGAAGCAGCTTCGAGACATGTCGGACGAAAAGAGTTCGCTGGCGTTGCAGCTGGGGGAACAGAGGGGGCAGCTTCATGTTTTGCAGAAGGAAATACAGAAGTTGAAGGTAAGGAATTAAAAAATAAATTGCTTGTGCTTACCAAATTATTATTATACAGTGTCACCAGTAAAGTCCGCATCATATGGGATTTTTTTTTATTAATAGCTTTATTCGAAATTTGACTTTGACATCAAGTTCTGCTTCGATCGAAATGAAAATTAAGCAAAAAATAGTAGTCACGTGATTCGCATTATCTGTCAAATTTTAATTTTTTCAAAAAAATAATTCAAAAGGTATTTCTAAAAATATCGAAAAAAGTTATTGGAAAAAGTTTTTCTAAATGCAGTTTTTAGTCCACATGCAAAATTTCAGCCGCATAAGATAATTTTAATTTTTTACCTATACTTTGTAAATTTCACCACTTTTGCAAAATAAGACTCAACGAAACCTACATAAAACTTCTCAGTTTTGACAATGCTTTATTTCAGATACATTTTCTTTAAAGTAGCGCCATATATTAAATGTGTGTTTTTCTACAAAATCAAAATTGGGCTATTAAAATTTGGTCGTATGTGATGCAAAGTTTATTTGTTTTTGACCCTGTATAAGGTAACTACATAAAATAAGTATTTTTGAAAAGGTAGTTTGTGTCTGAAAGTAATACACCTTAATATTAAGACAAAAAAGAACACAGTGTCTTCAGTAAAGTGTTTTTTAAGTGGAAAATAAATTTTAGTTTAACATCGTAAAGTCTATCTATTTTCAACGATTTAATTTAAAACCCCTATATTATAATTTATTATTGCTATGTCATAATAACGTTAACGTGTATTACTTTCAACCACAAACTACGTTTTCAAAAATACTTATTTTATGAAGTTACTTTATATAGGGTCCAAAACAAATAAACTTTGCATCACATACGACCAAATTTTAATAGCCCAATTTTGATTTTGTAGAAAAACACACATTTAATGTGGTGCTTCTTTAAAAAAAAATTATCTGAAATAAAGCATTGTCAAAACTAAGAAATTTTATGTAAGTTGCGTTGAGTCTTATTTTGCAAAAGTGGTGCAATTTACAAAATATAGGTAAAAAATTAAAATTATCTTATGCGGCTCAAATTTTGCATGTGGGCTAAAAACTGCATTAAAAAAAACTTTTTCCAATAACTTTTTTCGATATTTTCAAAAATAACCCCACTTTTAAATTATTTTTTTGAAAAAATTAAAATTTGACAGATAATGCGAATCACGCGACTAATATTTTTTTGCTTAATTTTCATCTCGATCGAAGCAGAGCTTGATGCCAAAGTCAAATTTCGCATAAAGCTATTAATAAAAAAAAATCCCATATGATGCGGACTTTACTGGTGACACTGTATGTGGCCAATGTTGTTATTGGCAAAGGCGTAAATGAAATCTGAATATAGTATATAACAATGTTTAGAAGATAATATAGTGTCCGGGAAAATAATAAAAAAGTGAATATTGTGGCATATCGGACAAGTGTGTAACTGTTTTTTATATTGGAATACACAGGGATTCAAGCACAATGGATGCCCTGGGGCGGGTAGACCACGACGGCCGTTTCGTCCTTGTTAGGACTCTACGGGCAGCCATAACCCAAGCAATTCCAACAACAGCAGTAAGATGTATTAAAAGCCTTTTACAAAAGTAAAGCGGCCATCAATACACCGTAGCGCCATCCCAGCGGAATTAACTCCAATAGAAAAGGCAGTCGCACTGGTAATAATCGAAAGGTAGACTACTAAATAAACCACGAAGTGCATCACAATCCAGTATAGGGAACGCTATTTGCGTTTTCACCGGAACATCTGCCATTTTGCAGACTAGAAACAGATCAACGCTGGCACCCACTAGAATGCGCGCAATCCGTTTCCGTCGTGGTCTACCCGCCCCAGGGTATCCATTGTGCTTGGATCCCTGTGTATTCCAATATAAAAAACAGTTACACACCTATTATGTATAATAATAATATATATTATGGCATATCGGACAAGCGTGTAACTGTTTTTTATATTGGAAGACACAGGGATCCAAGCACAGTGGATACCCTGGGGCGGGTAGACCACGACGGAAACTGATTGCGCGCATTCTGGTAGGTGTCAGCGTTGATCTGTTTCTAGTCTGCAAAATGGCAGATGTTCCGGTGAAAACGCAAATAGCGTTCCCTATACTGGATTGTGATGCACTTCGTGGTTTATTTAGTTATCTACCTTTCAATTATTACCAGTGTGACTGCCTTTTATATTGGAGTTAATTCCGCTGGGATGGCGCTACGGCCATCAAGGCCGCTTTACTTTTGTAAAAGGCTTTTAATACATCTTACTGCTGTTGTTGGGATTGCTTGGATTATGGCTGCCCGTAGAGTCCTAACAAGGACGAAACGGCCGTCGTGGTTACACACTTGTCCGATATGCCACAATATTCGCTTTTAATTTCATATAACTTTTTTTTGATAAAAGTGATAGTCGAAGTCCTTTATGGATATTGTTTGGTCCAAACTTGAACAAATCATCATGTTTGGTCATTTCAAGAGATATATTTTATTTGTTCATTTCGATAGAGAGATTTTTTAAATTATTGGGAACATTTTTTTTAATTTATAGTTTATTTGTCTGAAAATTGAATTAGCCTTTTAAACTTCATAGTCATCTTGCAACTATTCCAATAAGTTTTCAGAAATATACTTTGCGTACAAATAACGTTCCTTTAATAAATTTTTGGTAATATTTACGACAATCATAAATCGGATACATGTAAAAACGTTGCTCATGCCCTTATGCCTTTGCTATTAAATAATTATGTAAAATTAAGAACATTTTCCCATTTAGTCTTTTCAGGAAGACAACAACTTAGAAGTTGACAAATTGGCCGAAGAAAATATCGCCCTTCGAAACAGACTAAGAGATGTTGCTCATTCACCTCTCAGTGACAACGAGAAACAGCAGCTATTATTTGAGAGCAGGCATCATAGTAGTGCGCCCGCATCAATAGCAACAAACGTAAGTTGAAATTAAGAAAGTTTTTTTTATTGTTACTAGGACACCGACAGAAACGTCCCTCTCGATTTTAAAATAATTTGGTATACAGTTAGTAGACTCCCGATTAGACTCGATACTCGATTATGCGAACTCTGCATTATCCGAAACGACCCATGAACCCGATTATCCGAAATGATTCTTGCTATGCCTCCGCATTATTCGAAATTTCTAAGAAATGTTTTGTTCAGCATAATATAGGTTTTATTTTTGTATACCAAAATTAATACGAGATGGAGGGACATTGCGGCCAAAAATCGACAGACTTTAAAATTAAAACAAGTACCAATTACATATTTCTTGAATTTATGAATATGAATACATACTAATGTACATACCTACATAAGTATTAGACTTTGTTATGTATGTATGTACATCTATAAAAGTACATAGATATAGTTACTTTTCCTATAGTTAATGATTTTCCTCAATCTCCGCATTATCCGAAATCGGTCCGTTCACATTATTTCGGATAATCGGGGGTCTACTGTATATTTAATTAAATATCAAAAAATAACTGATAGGTACAGTGTGTATCAGCCAAATGGAATACATTCGATAATTAATACATGGGGGCGTGTCCGTAAAAACGCTCGGACACGTCGATTGGTATTTATAGTTGCGCATTTTATTAGTAAAAACTTTTTATACAGGGTGTGTCATGTAACAATGGCCAATACTAACTTTCTTATTTTAAATGCAACATCCTGTATATTATTGAATTTTTGGATTCTTCAGAAAATTTTAGACATACATATTTCATTTACAATATCGTATAACTATCATTAACTGTTTCGGCAATATTAAGTGTTTTCAGATTTATTGCATTTCAGCGTTTCTTATATAAAATTTAAAAAAGGTATAAATAGTTTTGTTTACTTTTGTTTAAAACTGCTGACCTTAGCGAATTGTTGTCTGTCTGCATGACGGTGTCAAGTCGTTTGAATTTTGTTAACTAAATATCAGAAAAATGGTTTATTTAACAGAAATGCACAAAATAACAATTCTACAGATGATTGGTTATGGAGATAAAACACGGACACAAATGAAAGTTGCTCGCTTATTTCATGAAAAATGTTTGGGCAGGAATAGTTGGAGATCATATATTATCATAGGTCCCTTTTTCCAAACATATATCCTGATCCGGCAAGCCCACAACTTCCAGCGAATATGATATGGTTTCAGCCGGCAGTACCTCAACCGAGTATTTCCAAATTGGTGGATAGGGAGGCGTGGATCGATGGAATGGCCCGTACGATCCCTTGATCTGACGCCATTAGACTTCTTATGGGGTTATGTCAAAAATATTATATATATTAAACTAAACCCCTCGACTTAGCTGACTTAAGACGACGAATAACGCTTGCGATCGGTCACGCCTGAGATGTTCAGTAACATAAGAAGACATTTCTATTAAGGATTAGGTGTTGCTAAGACGTTCACGGCGAGCATTTTCAACATCTGCATTAATGTTTTTTTTTTGTTTTTTAACATTATCAAGAAATAAACAGTATTACTTATTAGTTTTTGAGTGTGTTGTAATTTTTGCAATAAATCTGAAAACACTTAATATTTCCGAAACAGCTGAGAATAGTTGACAATATTAGTACCTAGTTTGAGGTTTGAGAATATTTGATATTTTTATGACTTTTTCTATTTAATTAACAAAACAGGTAGGCTAGGTTTTATAGTTTTCAAAAATGCCACCGTTTACTTCCAAACATAAGTCAGCTCTCTGATGATTAGCTCGGGTCGCTCTATGAATGGATGCGGGTATGTTTCTTATAGTTGCTACTGCATTTATTATTCGATCGACTAAAGCATGTCTAGTAATTACTTTACTTGAATTTACCAACGATTTAAACCACCCCCAAAGACAATAACCCAGAGGATTAAGGTCTGGCGAACGGTTATTTTCAAGTTTGAGTGATTAAAGTGTTACAAAATGCCAAATACTTATTCAAATTTAGAATATGCAAATATGGTGTTTATTTATGGTTTCTGTAATGAAAGTGCTACAGCTGCTGTTGAAGAATATCGTCAACGGTATCCACATCACAGACATCCGCCTAGAAACGTGTTTATCAGAGTTTTTAACAATTTGTGCGAGAATGTTTGAATGAAGCTTCCCAGTGCCAACATTACATCCGAACGAGCTACTCGACAAGGTTTAGGAAAAGTAGAAAATATTCTGGATTTAGTAGAAGAAAATGCTACGACCAGCTCACGAGATATTGGTACTCAATTGGGCATTGTACAAAAAAGAGTATTCAACACACTCCACGAGCTAGGCTTATATCCATACCATGTACAGAAAGTACAGCACCTAAAACCGGAAGATTATGCTAAACGTATTGAATTTTGTCGGTGGATAAATAATCATCGTGTTGTATCGCGTATACTGTTTACAGATAAAGCAACATTCACCCGTGACGGTATTAATAATACTCGTAACTCCACGCAACGGTTCAAAGTAATTTTCAACATAAGTTTTCACTTAACGTGTGGTGTGGTATGCTCGATAGCTATTTAATTGGCCCTTTCATTTTGGAGAATCGCCTCACAGGAGAGCCAACTACCTAAATTTTTTTACAACATGAGTTACAAGGACTACTAGAGGATGTTCCTGTAAATATCAGAAGGCAAATGGATTACCAGCACGATGGAGCTCCTGCACATTTTGCTCGTCAGGTCAAGAAACGTTTAGACGAAACATTTCCAGGGCGTTGAATTGGTCGCGGTGGTCCTATTAATTGGCCTCCAAGATCTTCAGACCTCACAGCACTAGATTATTGTTTATGGGGCTGGTTTAAAAATGAAGTGTACAAAGTAAAAGTGGACAATCGGGATGCACTAATTCGACGTATTAGAAATACTGCAGCCAATTTTAAAGAAGAAAGACGTGAAGCAACTAAAAGAGCATCTTCGGGCCATATTCGTAGACGAAGCAGGAAATGTTTAGAAGCCAATGGCGGTATTTTTGAACATTTATTATGATTAGGAAACCGTTAATATATGAACTTTTCTTTTTTCTAACTTGAAAACAAATGATTATCGAATAAGAACATAATATGGGTTTTTCAAATTGTTTTTGCGTGTATATTACGCTCCTAAAGTTTGGTCCGTTCCTCCCGACTCACCCTGTATATTCATCTCTCATCAACGGGGTGTTTCCTGAATGAGGGACTTTTAAGTTAAAGGTTGGCAAATATGTTTTACATATGACAACGGCGGCCATTATAAAGTAAGGTGATATTCACTATCTATTTTTATTGTTTAGGTTGTGGATGACAATGGAGGCGATGTTACGACTTGCACTACTCCTGATTGGGACAAACATTCCAGTAGTAATATCAGTGAGGTATCAGTTGCCGGCTTACAAGACAAAATTAATCAGATGCAGGAAACACACTATAGGTGAATATATTTATGATAGGTCCTAACGGTTAATAATTTAATTGCTTCGCAATTATTATTATATTTTTGATATTTTGGGCCGTATTTTGTATCTATGTATATTTTACCGAGGTTAAGAAATATTTTCACTCACGCTAACATGCATAAAAGCAATCCCATTGCAAGGTTTAAAATGCTGAGTGAAAATGCATAATTTCGGATCTGCCTTTACAGCTGTATTCAAGGTTGTAGTTAGCCGGTTTGCAATCTAAGCCATCGATATATTTACAAACACGTTAAAATAATAATGTAATTTTTTGTTAGTATTGACAATAATATATATGTTTTCAGTACTAATGAGGAACTTCAAGCTACCCTCCAGGAACTCACCGATCTGCAACGCCAGCTTACTGAGCTCCAACAGGAAAACGAAAGACTAAACGAGGAAAAGACTTTGATGTTTGACAGTTTGTGTCGACAGACGGAAAGACTGAATGACTCGAGGCAGGAGGTGGAAAATTTGAAGGAATTTTTATACAGGTAAATATTTTATCATGTTTCTCAAATAAAAGTAAAGCATTTCGTCAATTAATTATTTTAGGACATTAGGACATTTTAAAAATACAGTGTGTCCCAGATAGAGTTTGGAAAAATAAAAACTTTTTTATTAGTAGGATCGAATAGAAGAAAAAGTCATTTTTTATAAAAGCGTCTGCTTGTGCTGAAACTACAATTTCGAATATCAGATTTGCGATTACTATACAGGGTTCGTCACAAACAACATTTTTACTTTTTAGGATTTTATTTTCAATTCTAATTTTCAATTCATTGATTTATTAAATGAATTTTGCTTGTTCTGAAACTACAATTTCAAATATCACATTTGCGATTACTATACAGGGTTCGTCAGACACAATGATTTCAGTTTTTTGGATTTCGTTAAAAATAAATTTACGTAAAAACAAAAAACTATTGTTGCTTTCTTACTTCGAATATGAATTAATATCTGGCTGAGTAACGATTTTGTTGTAAGAAAACCATTTTTTATTGGCCTACTTTTGAAGTAGTTCTATTATTACATGTCATATTTCTTAAATTCATTTAATCATAAATGATAAAATTTTTATTCAAACGTGATACCACCGAGTTAGCCCATAGTTCAACTCGACATCTGAATTCCCGATAACAGTTCCTAACTTGCTGTATTGGGATATTTGCTATAACTACTCTTATTTTTTCTTTCAAAAGATCTAAGTTATTTTTAAAATTGGTTTTATATAATAATAATAATAATAATAATAATAATAATAATAATAATAATAAATGACTTTATTGTAATACAGAAAAAATTACAAAGGGCGAAGTTGAAGCAAGCTTCCTCACTTAACCACTATATATAGTACATACATACAATATTAATGAATTATTAATTATTTTCTACAACTACTGTTTGCACACATTAATAGACTACAATATATAGGTACTGTATGTCATTTAGCTCCAAATCAAACATATCGATTATCTATCCCAATATTCAGCCTGACACGCGCAGATACATTCGGGTAAGTTAATAAAATCAAAAAAAGTTGGTTATAATTTTCTTCTTGATGGCCAGTTTAAACCTTAAACCTGTTAAAAATTTTATATTATCAGGAATCTTATTGTAGCATTTAGCAAAATTAAAACTGAAAGACCGCTCGTAATGGGCTGTGAAATGTGCTGGGGTGGTAATGGTAAATTTATGTCGAATATCCAGATTGTGCACCTCGTTACGAAATTTAATTTTTTGATGTAAATATTGAGGGCGGTGGTCAAGAAGAATTTTATTATATAGAACAATGGAGTGCAACATTCGCCTTTCATCCATTCTAAGCCATTTAATCTCTCTAAGTTTAGCAGACACACCTCTCTCTCTGCCTCTTATGCCTCCAATCAAACGAACACAACAGTTTTGAATGAGTTGAATTCGGTATGCGTCAGCAGCCAGTAGACAAGGCCCATAGACGGGATCGGCAAAGTTAAAATGTGACAAAACAATGGAGTCGCAAAGCTTCTTTCTAAGATTTTCATTTAGGATACCTTTTTGGCCATAAATTAGTTTAAGGTTGGCAAATGCCCTCCTGATGCACATGTTAACATGTTCGGTGTATCTTAGATCTGTATCAATCATAAGTCCCAAATTCCTTGCTTTGTTAACAAGTTCCAGGGTTACATCATTAACCTTAATAGAAACATTGCCGGAATAAAGATTTCGTGCTTGTGGTCTTCCAAACAGAAGAACTTGGGACTTACCAGGGTTGATACTAAGACAATGAGCCCTGGAGGCTTTTAAAATAGCATCCAAATCGGAGTTAATCATGTCGTTACTATTTATAATTTCACTGGGTTTGAAAGATAGGTAGATTTGGGTATCGTCAGCATAGTAGTGGACTTTACAGTGTTTTACGAACTTTATCAACTGCGACGTGTACAGAGAAAAAAGCAGCGGTCCCAAAATGGATCCCTGCGGTTCACCGTGTTTTAATCCTCTTGAATTTGATAATTTTCCATTTACCTTTACCCTTTGACTTCTATTACTTAAATATTCCTTAAGAAGAGCACACGAATTCTCACGGAAGCCGAGATATCCCAAAATGAGCAGTAAAAGTGCATGATTAAGTTTGTCGAAAGCTTTCGAGTAATCCAAAAGGACCAATATTGTAAGTTGACCGCGCTCCGTTGCCTCTAAGATGTCATCTGTAACCTTTAGCAAAGCCGTACTACAACTAAAATTCTTCCGAAAACCAGATTGCACCCCCGGCAAAACACTGCACTGATCCACGTATCCTTTAATTTGTCCATTTAGTATCTTTTCAATTACCTTAGACAACGCTGGCAAGATGCTAACTGGTCGTAAGTCTTTTAAGTCACTAGGCGTATTAACTTTCGGATAAGGAATCACATAGGACTCTCTCCAGGCATCCGGAAAAGTAGATGTCTCTATGCAGTAATTTACCAGGTGCGTTATGACCGGCACGACAAGTGGACAACAGAGCAATAACATATTAATACCTATTCCGTCGGGGCCCACGGCCCTTGATTTTATTGAAAATAACGCGTCGTTTATTTCTTGAACCGTCGCGTCGCCATTTTAAAGTCAAATCCCACAACATTTTCGAGTTGACCACTATTGTAAAAATTTAACGTCTCTGGGCTCGGATCAGTCTGAGGAATGCTGACGAAATAGTCATTAATCTCATCAGCAGTTCCCAGCGCGTCGGGAACCGCCGACCCCTCCTTACCGTATACCTTGAGTTCTTTTAACAATTTCCAGTTATCCCTAGAGTCATTTCTTCGAATTCTGTCTTCCAGAAATGCATTCTTCTCCCTGTCCACTGACGCAGTGACAAAATTACGCAATTGTCTGTAAGATTCCCAATTTTGGTTATTTTTATTTTTTTTGTACTTTGAGAGAGCTTTATTTCTAAGGGATATAAGGTATTTTACATTTTGTGTGATCCAGGGTGTTTTTCTTTTGGTGATACGAGCAGTTCGCGTGGGGGCATGAACACTAAAAATATCTAGAATAAGTTGATTAAATAATTTTACTTTGTCATTAATGTCATGCAATTGATAAATTCTATTAAAAGGAACATTTTCAAGATCTGCATTAAACATATCTTTGTCAAAGTTTTGAAAATCTCTATATGTATGGTAATAGGTGGGGGTTTATTAACTTTTAATCCAAGGTCGCACTTTACAAGAGAGTGATCGGAAACATTCAGGGTATGGTCAACACCAGAATAAGTTATATAATTAGTGTTCGAACATAGAATGAGGTCTAGAAGTGTCGAATCACTTAGCCCATGTCTAGTGGGCTCATCCACCAGCTGTTTTAAACCGTATGCTGACAGTGTTGACAAGAAACGATCAACATATTTGCAATTTAGATTCATTACATTAATATTAAAGTCACCGGTACACACGAAGTTATCACAATCCGTTAATAAATTGCAAATATTCTCCTCAAACTCAGTACAAAAATCAAATATTTCCGCAACCGGAGGGGTTCTGTATAGAACTCCCACCACGTTTTTTATTTTATTATATTTAAATTTAACCCATACCTGTTCAGCTCTATCCGTGCTAAGATTATTTATCTCAGCAAATTTGATATTATTCTTAACATACAAAATTACCCCTCCTCCTCGGCCATACGCCCGGTCTTTTCTGATAAAGGTATAGCCATTAATTTGAATTGCATTGTTTGGTATACAATTTATCAACCATGTTTCAGATACCCTACAATATCAAGCTGATTATTAATAACATACATTTTAAATATATCAAATTTAGGTAATAATGACCTTATATTAATGTGTGCAATTATCATATTATTTGCCATAACATAAACATAAATATAAACATTTACAAAGAAAACAAATCAAACAATGATCCACAGGAATATCTACCCAGAGTTAACAATACTGTTAATTTGACTGTAGGTTAAAATTTTTTGAATAGGACCATTATCACATGTGGCTTCAGATATCCCCATAAATGAAAGTCGATTATTGTTAGACCTGGACTCCTACGTGCCAACTGATTTGGTCCATAGGTACATTCCAATCCGTTTGTTCCCAAAATGATGATTTAGCCAATCATCAAAAGGAATTGAATACATATTGGAATTGAAAAAAAAAACCCAAAAAACAAAAACTGTTGTTTCTGACGAACCCTGTATAGTAATCGCAAATATAATAGTTGAAATTGTAGTTTTAACACTAGCAAAATTCATTTAATAATTCAAGGAATTAAAAAAAAAAAGATCCAAAGAATTAAAAATGTTGGTTGTGACGAACCCTGCATAACAATCGCAAAGCTGATATTCGAAATTAAAGTTTCAGCACAAGCAGACGTTTTTATAAAGAATGACTTTTTTTTCTATACCTACTCATAAAATTTTTTCCCTCTTCCAAACTCTATCTGTGGACCCACTGAACGTTACAGTTGCTAGTGTAATACACAGGGTAATACGAATTTTCCGAAAAAAAAATAACGTTCTTATTACATCCGGTACAAAACGGAAATAAATTTTTATCGAAAACTGTGATATCAAGGAATCAATCTATAAAGCAAAATAAACATACATGTTGCGTTAATTTTTTCCAGGAGTATTAGTTTATTGAGACTAGAGTTGGAGATGGTCAAATTCGGTCAAATTATTGTAGCATTTTATTTTGGTTTTAACATTTTGCTATTAACATTATTTATGAATTTGTGATCAGTCCAGTTGACCTACACCCTATATACCCGTGCCAAAATCCCATATTTCTACGATCGCTTATGGCACGACAGGCCGTAGCTCGACATTCAAATTTTCTAAGTTAATAAAATAAAATATTTAGGAATTATTTTTGATAGTAAATTAAATTGGAATTTTCACTTAGAATACTTAATTAAAAAATGAAGAAGTTTACTAAGTACCGATTTTTGACATTAAAAAAATTTTAAATGTAAGATATGGAAATATTATATTACGCGTTAGTTCAAACTTACGGAAATTTTAGGTTGGGCATAAATAAATAATAGAACTTTAGTTAAAAAATTAGAAATATTACAAAAAAGGTTTCTAAAAATTATAATCAATAAAGATTATCTTTATCCTTCAAAAGAATTATATTCAGAAACAAAAACTTGAACATAAGACAACTTTACATTTATAACATCTTAATATACAGTGTGTCCCGCTTTTCATGAATACACCCTGATATCTCAGTTATTAATAATGCGATTTTCTTCAAATTTTGGTGATGATTGTATGTTAGAAAAATAAAGTATTTGGCATAGTGAACACTTTTATGCATCATAGGCGTGCGGTCTTGGGGGGTAAAAAAGGGTTGATTTTTTGAGAAAAGTATATTAGGGCTTATTTTAAATAATTTTTTCTATCAGATTTAGAATCAGCATCCCAAAAAAACCCTTAATTAATATTTTCAAAATCTCAAGAGCTGATTTTAGCAGTAAAAAAATTATTTTTGAATTTGGCACTGTTTTAATAACTTCTTTATTTAAAACTATGATCAAAATTACAAATTATATTATTTTAGGTTTCTGTATTTTCAATATAACTACCTTCTAAAACAATACACTTTTCAACAATTCTTCTTAAACGTAAATTCACTTTTCTTAAAGTTTGGGGAGTAATTTCTTATCAAAATTTCGAAAAAAAAAACTTAATCATAGTAGTTGCGAGGATACTGAATTCAACGAAATGACATGGAGGCGTTTGAAACGTAATAGGATCAGGACATTAAAACCAATAAGTTAGCAATAAACAACCTATTAAAAAAAAGTGCCAAATTAAAAAATTATTTTGTTACTGCTAAAATCAGCTCTTGAGATTTTGAAAATATTAATTAAGGGGTTTTTTGGGATGCTGATTCTAAATCTGATGAAAAAATTATTTAAAATAAGCCCTAATATACTTTTCTCAAAAAATCAACCCTTTTTTACCCCCCAAAACCGCACGCCTATGATGAATAAAACTGTTCACTATGCCAAATACTTCATTTTTCTAACATACAATCACCACCAAAATTTGAAGAAAATCGCATTATTATTAACTGAGATATCAGGGTGTATTCATGAAAAGCGGGACACACTGTATATATTTAAAAATAAAAACGTTATACAATTTAAAAACCATAATCATAATACACCTCATAAAAATGAAATAACCATAAAACCTAAAATAAATAAGTCCATAGGACAAAAAAAATTCAAATATTTATGTTTTTGTTTAAACGATTATTAAAGTACCAACAAAAATTAAAAAATTGATTTCATTAAAAAAATTTTAAGTCGAAATAAAAACATGGATATTAAAAACAGACAATTTGAAAATATTTTTTGAAATGCTTTAATTAATTTATATAAGTAATATTTTTTACTTAAAAATTATAAATTAATAATTTTATTATAGATAATATATTTCTTTAAAAAAACTGCGTTTATACTATAAATTAACATTTTTATTTTATAACTTAATTTTTAATGCATATTTATGATTTATGATTTTACATACTAAAACAAAAAATAAGATTGGCCCCTAACAAGCTCAGCTTCAGCGGATTGAGGAATAAGTTTATAGAAGACAACATAAACATATTTATTATATTATTAAATTTTAAATAAATTTATTATTATTATTAAATTTTAAATAAATTTATTATTATTATTTGGTTGTTCCCCGATCTTCTAAGGCGATATCGCAGCGCTTAACAGTTTTTTTCATATTGTTATTGTGGTTATTTGATGGCGTTTTTACAAATAATTTATAATTACTTCTTTTTATTTATTTTCAAATTTACTTTGGTCAATTGACCAAAAATAATTTGACCGGTCAATTCCACAGCCCTAATTGAGACATACATACTTTACATACTTGAGTAATTTTGTTTATATTTGACTTTGGTGCTTTCGACGGTCGCAGTAACCAATAATCTTGCCTTTTTTAGGGATCGATCCGATGAAACGGGTATAACTCAACTTGAGAGTGTAGTAGAAAGAGAACAAAAATTAGTAGAGTTGCTTCGGTCGGCCCAAGAAGAAAGAGAACAATTGTTACTAAAATTAGAGCAGATACAAGCCGAATTACAGGACTCTCGAGCAGGTATGTAATAGAGTAAAAAGTAATGAGCCTAATGAATAAAAATGTAGCGATTGCTTTTTCTTATAAAATCGAAGTAATTTCTTGAAAGGCAACGAATAAAAACTAAAGTAATTGCTTTTGCATCCAGCAATTGCTTAAAAGTGCCGGAATTGCTTCTAGTCAATGCTTTTTCTTAAAAAATAGAAGCAATTACAATCGTTTGCTTAAAATGTGATGTGTGATGAATAAATTAAGGAATTGCTTTTTCTAGTGTAGCGATTGCTTTCAACTTTTTAAGGTAGGTCGACCCCTGCATCAGTTGCTTGGTAGCAGTCAACTTTAGTTCTCCGCGGCATACACGTGCGTTGCTCTTAATTTGTGTGTTCAATTTATGGCTGAATATATTTTCTGTATATTAATGATTTCAGAAACTTATAGCAATTTGACTGCGAAAATGTTGAGTGGTTGGCAAATTATTTTTTGACTAACACTGGTAAAAGGCGAGGGGGTGCACTGTCGCCTTTAAATAAGATTAAAGTCTTTCTGCGGCAATTGTCGGATCCGGGCTTTCAAAATTATGTAGGTGAAGAACTCGGTGTTCATCAAACTACTGTCTGTAAGACATACACTTCTGTAATGGATGCAGTTTTTTAGAAGGCCAATATTTTTATTAAATTTTCTACAAGTGCTGAAGCTGTTGTGGAAGCTAAACGGTTGTGGTCAGAGAGATTTATTTATGATCCTTCAATTTGGGAACGAGTATCAATTGCTTGTCTTTAATTTCTTCATCACTACTATCACTTTCCTCATTTTCACTGAAATCTGCCATATCACAAAAATATGTTTCCTATTTTCCACAATAACGTAACAGATTACTATTGTACTAAATAAATAGACCAACGTTGTTGTATTTACGTTAACTCTTTTGAAAATTAGGCATGAAACTGAACATGAAATCTATAATCTGAACAAATGGATAAGGATAAGCCACGTCTGAACTTGTGTTGAATAAGCATTTGCTACAGAGGTGTAAGAAGAGCAGCAATTGCTTCAAAATTTTATTCATATCCAGATCTAGCAATTGCTTTTCCTTATAGCATTTGCTAGTCAAGCAATTGCTTTTACTAAAAAGTAAGCAATTTTTATTCATTAGGCTCAATATCTTTGACAAAACGAAATATGGTTAGTGTTTGTTTGAAGGTGATAGACAACGAAGTAATATCAAAAAAATTTCCTTGTCGGACTTCCATTGTCTTTATTTTGTTACTTAACACAACGTTTTGGTTAGTTAGTATCTCTAACCGTTTTCAAGTGTAAACTAAATTATAATTCTAAGGCTACTGTCTTAAATACTATCCATGTGCAATAAAGCTTGATGACTCCGTCTACGTGCTTATTGGAGTGTGAAGTTTGAGCTGTTGGTTTTGGACAAAAAGAGGCTTCCAGATATTGGGGATATCTATACTTGGTTTACTAAATATATGGGTATTTTGATTCATGAAAGCTGCTTCTTTGAATTTTCGTTTTCTCCAGTGCTGTTCCGTGGCCAAAACCTGTACGAGTTAAAGCACATCTGAAACATACTCAAAGAGGTGACACTTCAAGATCAGGTATAGCGGAACATGTATGGACCAACCAACATAATATACAGTGGTCAGGAGCCAAGGTTTTATATACGGAACAGCACTGGAGAAAACGAAAATTCAAAGAAGCAGTTTTCATGAATCAAAATACCCATATATTAAGTAAACCAAGCGTAGATATCCCCAATATCTAGAAGCCTCTTCTTGTCCAAAACCAACAGCTCCAAACTTCACAATCCAATAAGCACTTAGGCGGAGTCATCAAGCTTCATTGCACATGGAAAGTATTTAAGACAGTCAAGTAGCCTTAGTATTATAATTTAGTTTACACTAGAAAACGGTTAGAGATACTAACTAACCGAAACGTTGTGTTAAGTAACGAGATAAAGACAATGGAAGTTCGACAAGGTATTTTTTTGAAAATAGGGTTAAGTACGGCTGTATACGAAGTTATTTGTCGTTAAGTATAAGTGCTAAATTATAATATTTAATAAAATAAGATTTTTTTTTAGAAAATATTGATAAAGGTGACGTCTTAACCCAACAAACCGAAAGGGTAAAGACACTTGAATATACGCTGGATGCGAAGCACGCCGAACATAAACAGTTAGACCAGGAGCTAGCACAAGCCAAAGATCAATGTTCCGGGAAGCAAATTGAAATCAATAGATTAAGTGATTTGTTGGATAACGCTAGAACCAAGGTAAGTTCAGTAATTATATAAACTCTATAATTTAATTATAGTACGCGGGGCACTAGACATAGTTTTCCTATAACAATAAAACAACATGTTTTTAAAATAATCTTCTTTAAGTTAAGCGCAGTTTGTAACGTCCTTTCGTTATAAAAAAAGTATCCCTTTTGGTTTGAAAAACAGGCGACAAAATCCTCATTCATTGGTTATGAGGTGCCTTTAAATTTCGAAATAAAAAAAAGTCGTGCCTTCCCATTGCCGTGAACAAGAACAAAGTTATGTTTGTGAAGCAAACCAAGACGTTATAAGTTACAGGGGTCCGTTACATTAGCCGCCCCCCCTCGATGCCCATAACTGCGTGAAATTTTAACACCATATAGACCATACCTAGCACCCAAGTTATACGTGTCCGCAAGAAAGTTCGCATCAAATGCGATTTTTTTAAATTCTTAGGTATAGGTAAAAATTGAAAAAGCAGTTGGTTTTTGCTTACCTAAAAACCAAAAATGACGTATACTAAAGCAGCTCCACGACTTGCGTTATCTGTCAAATTTGACATTTTTAATAAAATAGGTTCAAAAATGCCCTTATTTATCAAAATATCAAAAAATTTTATTTGAGAAAGTTGTTTATTTAGGCATTTTTAGCCTCTGTACGAAATTTTGACAGTCTAATAAAATTTAAATTTTTTGCCAGGTTCTTGAAAATTTTGATCAACCCTCGTAGATTAACTTTTATACATCGATGTAAAACCATTTGCCTTTAGTTCATTTGTAATCTTAATGCAATTTGTGTAAAATTTTTGTTTCCAATTATTTATTTTGCTTCAAAAACTGAAATTGGTATTGATCAGTATGTAATGTTTGATGCAAAGTTCATCTAATTACATCAGTTTTGCCAAAACCGACGTTTCTCATTTTTCTTAAGTTAGTAAACAGATGTACAAAAAGAAAATATTAGGAAGCTATCGTTGAAATTTTGATCAAAAAGAATAAATATTAATCGCTCGAAATATTTTATTCAACAAAAATATAGTTTACAAGTAGTAATATAGGCGATGCATTAAAAATTATTCTTTTTGATCCAATATTAATTAAGTAAAATTTCAACAAAAGCTTCCTAATATTTTCTTTTTGTACATCTGTTTACTAACTTAAGAAAAATGAGAAACGTCGGTTTTGGCAAAACTGATGTAATTAGATAAACTTTGCATCAAACATTACATACTGATCAATAACAGTTTTTGAAGCAAAATAAATAATTGGAAACAAAAATTTTACACAAAATTGCATTAAGATTACAAATGAACTAAAGGCAAATGGTTTTACATCGATGTTATAAAAGTAAATCTACGAAGGTTGATCAAAATTTTCAAGAACCTGGCAAGAAATAAAAATTGTATTAGACTGTCAAAATTTCGTACAGAGGCTAAAAATGCCTAAATGAATAACTTTCTCAAATAAAGTGTTTTGATATTTTGATAAATAAGGGCATTTTTGAACCTATTTTATTAAAAATGTCAAATTTGACAGGTAACGCAAGTCGTGCAGCTGCTTCAGTATACGTCATTTTTGGTTTTTAGGTAAGCAAAAACTAACTGCTTTTTCAATTCTTACCTATACCTAATAATAAAAAAAAATCCCATTTGATGCGTACTTTCTTGCGGACACTGTAGAGCTAGCACCATAGTCGTTACGGAGTTATTAAGCACTTTTAACGGGAGGGGCTAATTTAACGCTAGCCCCCCCGGTGCCCATTACTGCGTAAGCACCATATAATGTAGACCATACCTAGCACCCAAATTATAGAGCTAGCACCATAGTCGTTACGGAGTTATTAACAAATTAAAGAATGGCATCGGCAACGTTGCCGCCTCAGACCAATTACCATAGACAAAGCCATTTACATTTGGCCATGAAAACCCTTTTATGTTTACAGTATAAGAATTTACGCACTGTAGTAGTAATACGGCTGTGATCGCAACGCGATGTTGCCGACCTGCACTAAATTTTATAAAAATTATGGAAGTTTTGTAATAAAGTTGTTTTAAACTCAGAATATTCTTATTAACAAATAGTATTTTTAAGGGAAACAAAATATGTTTATTAAATATTATTTTTAAAACATATTTTTGTATTGTTATAAGCGGTTTCAAATTCGAGTCGTATGCACTTCCCCAACAATTATACCATAGGAAAGAATTGATTGAAAAAGTGCATAATAAAACATTAAACAAAGTTTTTGATTCACAATATTTTTTAAAAGTCTAAATTTACATAAAATGTTTCTTAATTTTTTTTTGTAAGAGTGTTAATCCCATTTTAAATTTTGGTCAATCAATATTCCTAAATATTTTATAATTTATTGACGCATATTTACTATCTCACCTAGTTCACGAATGTTAGAAAGATAAGCACTAATCGTGACGTAACGGTCAGCAAACAGACTTTATAATCAAGGCCTGCATCTAAAAATAAAACAATTTATTGAAAAAAAAATTTAATTAACTCGAAAACGTCATATGGGTTAATGAAACTCTAAGGTAAAATATTTTGATAAACTAAATTTGAAACTCTTCAGTGATAACGGGTGAAAGCGTTCCACTATTGGACTATTTCTTAAAATATTTATTTTCTTTCCAAACGGGTCATAAAACACAAAATATTGAAAGAATTGGAATGAAATTAACACACAAGTTGAAAAGGGTTGTAACTTGTCACTGTTGGACATTACAATTCAACAACCCTTTTTCGTATAATGGCTTTGTAGATAATAATATATTATGTTTTTTGGTTTTCCACGTTTTTAATTTTTTTTTAGATAAATGAATTAGAACAAGACCGAACCTTAAGCGATAAGAGCGAGTTGGATGAACTGTTGGATAACGCCAGGAAAGAGAAGGACCAGTTGGAATCTGAAGTCGCATACTTAAAAGAACAACTAGCCAGGAGCAAAAATGAAATCGAGAAACTTAAGGACCAAGTGTTTGTTTTGCAGGTAAATTCCTGTTTATTTTTACTCATTGGAACTAGGGTATTTTCATAAGCAAAGCGACACATGACACATTCGCATCTACTAGTTTTTTTTCCAGTCAGTTGTGTCAATTATTATCCAGGAAATAGTAAAAAAATCTTTCGTGTATATAGTACAGGTAATAAGTCGAAAAAAACTATAAAAATATAAAATATTATGTAGTATAAAATGAAAATTAAATTTTGCTAAATATCTTTATATTTTAGAACCAAAACGAGTTATTCTGAAAAGGTAAAAAAATACAAATATTTACTTAAACTAAAAAAAAACAAATAACTAAAAACAGGATTATAAAAAGTGGAACAAAAACTTATAGTCTAAGCGGCTTATGTTTTACAAAAAAACACTACCCAAAAATTAGTCGCATTTTTCACATTTATAAGGTCTTTGTTTAGCTTTTAATGCAGCGTGTTTCCTCCCAGATTCATTGTTAAGCCTTTCGATCATAGCACACTATACATCTTCGCCTGCTTGATCCCATATTTCTTAGACCACATTCTTGTTGAACTGTTGGCACATTAGTCCTTTCATCATCAAATAACAGTCTCATTGCAACTTCTTCCTTGAAAGTTGTTATGGATATATTATTTTTATTAACTTTTTTGTAAATGATGTGGGCATTTACAAGTGTCGATCCTGTAATCAGCTCTATTACCAGCTTCCATTTAACTCTTCGCCGCAATGCTGAAGAATAAGCCTTCATCTGGTCCGATAAATCTATAAAGCTCTTACTATTATTGTAATAAATAACCATTTTTGGCTTTTGACCTCCATGGTTTCCCTCTACGTTTGGCATACTGTCACAACTGACAAAAACCGGTTCTACTAAGTGCGGAAGCGACGTTGCGACGACGAATTGTATGTGAATCAAATATAATTCATGTGGCCCTGTAATATAATTTTTCCCCAGGGCCGCGTGAATTATATTTGATTCACGTGGGTAGTTGCTACCCTTACCAGAAAAAAAATCGAATTCCCCCATAATATGTATTTTTTTGCTCAATAAAACCTCAATTTTATTTAAAAACAAGATAGCCCATGGGATATTTTTTTTTCGGTTAGTGCGGTAGTCAACGTGTTAATACATCTTACCGCTGTGTTGGGATTGCTTTGGTTATGGCTGCCCGTAGAGTCCTAACAAGGACGAAAGGGCCGTCGGGGTCTACCCGCCCCAGGGTATCCATTGTGCTTGGATCCCTGTGTATTCGAATATAAAAAACAGTTACACACTTGTCCGATATGCCACAATATTCGCTTTTAATTTACTTTAACTTTAATCCTATATTAGCCTCTAATGCAATTTTTTTTATTTTGGCAAAATCTTATTAAACTTTGGACGTGGCAAAGAAAATTTTTTCACTGTCAATCAAATACAACCCATTCTGACCACTCCCCCCCTCCCTTCAATTTCTCGCTGGCTACGGGCTTGATGCAGCTGCCTGACTGTTTCCCACGTAATTGAATGTTTAAGATTATTCACTGCACGTTTATCAATATTTAAGCAATATCCAAATCGTTGGAATAAATTCCCATTATCTATTTATGACAATAATATTATATTTTTTTGGTCAGCATTGTAACTTTATTATTCTTTTATTGCAGGAAGAATGCAAAGTAACCAGAAACAACGCAAAAACCACCCAATCCGATTTGGAATACAAATGCGAAAAATTGGTGACCGAGAAAAATACTCTGGGCGACCAGTTGCAGCAATTTCAGGAAGCAGTAAATGAACTTCAGGTATAACAATTGTAAAGCTATAATTATTACATTTAAATGATATGAGGTTCAGCAGCAAAGAGATTTAAGGAGAAAATCATAACTTCTGGATATTTCAATTTAAAAATGTTGACTGAATGCATAAGTGAAAGCTTGAAAAGTAAATAAAAATTAAACCTGCCTCGAGAATCTAAATCTGACACAAAATGTACATCTTAATAAATAAACGTATCCTTATAAGTCTAATGTACGTTACATGGAAAGTGACAACATAATATAGAAAATAATAACCATTAAAAAAAATAACAATAAAAAAAACATGAAAGTTAATCCAATTTAATTCATTAATAAAATCAATTAAAAAAAAAATGTAAATAATTTAATTTAGTAAATATCTCTTTAATTGTTTTTTAATTTTTCTGATATTTTTTGGAGGATTGTTATATTTTATTATTCTGTCATATAAAAGCGATTTTTTTCCGAAATTACTTTTTACTGGTATAGTTTGATAATTTATACAACGTCTGGTGTTACGATCATGTAATGTCTTATTCTCTTGAAGTGTTATGTTTGATTTTTTTCTTTTAAAATAATAGAGTGAATTAGAATAAAAAATTTTAATTTATAAATGTTTTGAACATGTAACCCTTTGGTCTATATAGATTAACAGTTGGTTGTAAATGTGGTAATTTGTGTATACATTTAATACTTTATTTTGCAATTTTTGTAAAGGTTTTAAGTTTGATAAACAAGCAATTCCCCATGCAGAAGCTAAGTATTGTAGTTTTGAATGTATTAATGAAAAATATATATTTTTTAAGTATTTCAAAGGAATGAAATATCTAGCTCTGCACAAAACAGATACCAAAGGAGATATCGAGTTAATAATATACTGGATATGGCATTTCCAATTTAAATTTTCGTCTATAACTAATCCTAAAAATGTGATCGTTTTTGAATATTGAATATTTTCATTATTAAATGTTAAGGGGTTAATAATGGAATTTATTTTATTTTTAGTTATAAACATAAAAGAAGATTTTGTAAAATTAACGTAAGGTTATTTGATTGAAGCCAAGAAAAAAGTATTTTTAAATCATTATTAATGACAAAATTTTAACAACTTATCAACGGCTATTAAAAATATAGATCACGGGCCGGCCGAGTTAACAAAGCATAGCGCGGACGTTGTGAATCGAAAAATTACTTTCCACTGGCCCACGGCGCATTAAATCTGATTTTAAGGGGGTCCTTGTTACCCAACTTTTTAGACTGTCTATTTAAAAAAAAAATAAGTTTTTGCTAGGACACCCAAGGTGCCCCCTTCGGTGTCACCCATTTAAATATAATTTTCTTAATACCCGGTGACCCACAAGATATACCATGTTTTATACCCATTTTAACTATTTGTTGGAACAACAAGGTTCTAATTTATGTTACTATCCGGAATTCGGTGATTAATAAACATATTTTCCTACTTTTGCATAAACCTTATTTCCGGTATACTTATTTCAATTTTTGTAGGTTCAAGCACAGTGTCACTTGGAAGACAAACGGCAACTATCGGCTGTTCTGTCTGAAACCCAGAGAAACCTGAGCGAAGCGGAAAGGCGAAACCTTAATTTGGAAACTGAAATTCAGGAATTAAAGAAATTAAGAGCGGAAGAGGTACGTAGAAAACATACTTTTTATCTGACCCAAAGAGGGTTCTTTGATATATCTAGGGGATATCAAGTACCGTGCGAGCAAAAATTATTTGCATCAAAGAGGGCTTGGATTAAAAAACGTAGGGCTTGGTTTAGATCACAATGATATAGGGACGATATATCTAACCAAATCTAGGTTAAAATTTTGTCAAATTCATATTATGATATGCCAAACTAATGAGTAATGAAATAAGTAGACAAATACAAATTTATTTTTGTTGTTTACAAAATTAACAAAGTAAGAATATACAGAAAGAAAATGCTTCAAGCATAAATTCACACGTCTCTTCATATTTTCGAAAGTGTTGACCAGCATCTTTGGAGAAATGTTACCACATTCTTGGATAATCCTTTCTTATAATTGTTCTAAATTTGCAACTGGTGTTTTAAAAATAGTGTTCTTTAAATGAGGAAGTAATCCATAACCGTTAAACAAGGTGATCTAGGTGGGAATTCAATATCTAATCGAAAACCGATCAATCTGTCGTCGAAAAAATTGCGTAAGTAGTTAATAGTTTCGGCGGCTGTATGGGCGGTTGCACCGTCCTGTTGAAAATATCCAAAACGTAGTTCGTCGTCAAGTAATTGCTCCACAAATGGATTCAAAATATTGTCTCTATACCGCTGTGCTGTGTCATGGAAAATAATAGGACCAACAATTCTTCTTCGGGAAACAGCTAACCAGACACCAATTTTTTACGGGTGCAATGTGGACTCTACATAACCGGGGAGGTGGAACCAGGCTTCATCCGAAAAAAATTTCAGGTCTAATAAATCATTTCTTTCCAATAAATTTTAGGTAAACCATTGAGTCTTTCAAAATCTGCGGCTTGTATTTCTTGGAATAGTTGCACTTTATAAGGAAATAAATTTAGCTGCTTCTTAAGAATAGTCCTGCATGTTCCGTAAGATCTTCCCACTTCTTGGGACAGGCGTCTTATACAATTTGTTGGCGTATTTTGCATTATTTCAGGAACGTTTGCAACAAGTTCTTCTGTTCTTACAGATGGTCTTCCTGCTCCTTTTTTGTGTTGTATAGAACCTGTTTCCCTAAACACAGCCACGGTTCTTTTTAGGCAATGATAAAATCCCCAGCAATAAAAGCAACGTTACGAAAATGTTCGTGAAAATCGTCCATGCACAAACCCGGATTGTATTGCCACTCACCATTTACTTTAACCCCGTTTCGAAAATACGGTTCAACCATAAATGTTTTGTGCTGTTCCGTAAAGCCCATTGTGTGAATTGTTCAAGAAATTGGAAAAATTAGCGATGAATCAAATTACTTGTAACGACTGTCAAAGATGACGGAATAACTGATTGATTGTTAATTCAGGTAGTTACTGACACCTAACAGGTATTGAGCTCTACGGCTAAGCATTACGTCCTTAGATGCAAGGCCCTCTTTAATGCAAATAATTTTTGCTCGCACGGTACAATTGAAAATTATAGATAATTTTAAGTTTATAATAAGCATTTTTTATTATGTTTTTTATTTAAGCTTCAAAGGTCAAATATTAATCAAAAATGATATCAAGATTTCTATTCTAGCGGTATCGCATAATTATTAATAATTATTTTCCACTTAATGAACACCTTACTTATGACACTGTGTTCTTTTTGTCTTAATATTAAGGTGTATTACTTTCAGACACAAACTACGTTTTCAAAAATACTTATTTTATTAAGTTACCTTATACAGGGTCAAAAACAAATAAACTTTGCATCACATGCGACTAAATTTTAATAGCCCAATTTTGATTTTGTAGAAAAACACACATTTAATATGGCTCTACTTTAAAGAAAATGTATCTGAAATAAAGCATTGTCTAAACTAAGAAGTTTTATGTAGGTTGCGTTAAGTCTTATTTTGCAAAAGTGGTGCAATTTACAAAATATGGGTAAAAAATAAAAATTATCCTATGCATCTGAAATTTTGCATGTGGGCTAAAAAGTGCATTTAAAAAACTATTTCTAATAACTTTTTTCGATACTTTCAGAAATAACCCTACTTTTAAATTAATTTTTTGGAAAAAAATAAAATTTGACATAATATAATGCGAATCACGTGACTAACTATTTTTTTGCTTCATTTTCATCTCAATCGAAGCAGAAATTGATGCCAAAGTCAAATTTCGAATAAAGCTATTAATAAAAAAAAATCCCATATGTTGCGGACTTTACTGGTCACACTGTATAGCTATAGCTTATAGCTCTCGGACTATCACAAGTATCATCCCAGTATTAACTGGTTGTGGATAAAAAAATAATATTTACGCGTCTTTTTTGATCTAAAGACTAATCAATAAACTATGAAAAAACCCATTTAATATGCTAGACCTAGAAATTAATAGTTTCATATTTCATCCAGGATAATTCATATAAATGCTTTCCGGTATTCTGAAATGTTATCAGTTCACTCACTGTGTACCTATTACAGGGTATTTATTTTATAAGCATCTTATCAGCCAGCTGCTACCGATTTGTTTACATATATTATGTTCTAACAATAGGAAATAATTAAATATCACTCCTAACCTAAATACTGTTAGTTAAAAATCCAAATGATTGACACCAATTCTTAGCTCCGAGATTAGTTAGGAAAAAAGTTTACTCGAAAAGTATTATTTTTATTATTTACACACAACCATACCCAAAAATAGTATAAATATAATTACCAAAGTAGTAACACCATATACGTACGTTACTAATAATCATGTCAATGTCATATTGTTATATTAGAATGGATACATAATACAAAGATTACCAGATATTATGATATTCAGACGTCATGTGGTGATTATAATTTATATTTGTAACCATGGAAAAACAAAGAAAGTTACCAACTGTTGCTATGATTACTTTCTCACCACGAGACGTCACAGTCTTTAGAGATCACATCTTGTCAATCTCTGCAGCGTGCACTGAGAAAAAGGCCTTCTATTCCTTATAAGAATTCAAATACTCATTATACAACTGTTTAATACTATATGTGACAGCAACGCGCTTTCCTACTGTAAGGCAATGAAAATTGCTAGACCGGTATGAAGTGATAATATCACGGTAATTTAGCCAATAGGAAATAGGAGTTAATGCTACCATAGAATGGTTTATAGTCATTATTGTTCTGAATACTCACCGTAATTATAAAGTTCTATTGGGGGTGTAATCTGGTTTCATATACTGTATTAGTTCCGACTGGCAGTTGTAATGCATTACATTAATCATAATAATATATATTGGCTTGCTACGGTTAATAAAGCATATTCTTACCACTAAAAATCAGTACTGTAGTTCTCAAAAATTGAAATAGCTTCTAGTGTGATGTTGTTCTTGTCGTTTAATATTGCATATGATTATCTATTATGCAACATGGTTTACTGAGTTGGTAAAATTCGTCCATATTATAAAGTCCAATACTAATGATGGGTTGTGCGAAATAAGAATCTTCTATTGGTTTATCTGACATGCAAATTTAAAAAAAATTAAATACAAAGTAAAAATAAATTAATTAAAATAGGTATTGGTACGATCAATAAAATTCAAATTCAGACAGGACAGATAGAAAACTCAGAACAACGATGTGACCTGCGCAACAAATACGTTAAAACTAATAACATTGCGCGCGGCGATTGCCGATCGCTACGAACCCCCACCAACGTCTTGTGGATTATAGGCTCTAACGGATACAATTCGTTTTTGGGAACGCTGTTCTGCTTTCTTAATTATAGAGAAAACGCTTGACTGGGAACAAAATGCGTCGTATTAAGAGGATACAATTTATTTATTAATAAAATTGCTAATAAAAAAAATTGTATGTGCTTAAGACCACACGACAGAAGTGAAAACTTTAACAAGGTTAATTCAGTGCCCACAACTTGGAATACGGGATAATTTTACTGCATACGAAAAAAGATATTTCCTAAAATTGAACAACCCTTGAATTTTTACATCTTCAACAGAAGTCAGAAATCATAATAAATTAGGTCCATGGAATAAGCAATTACGGTAAAACTAATTACCTTACTTCACCCTGCGTAAATATATAATTTAAAAAATGCCAGAACATACCTGAGACGCAACAAGTGTCGCACACTGTTTCCACGTCGACTGATGCGGCAGCGGCAACGTTTACGAATAAACAGACCGGAAGGTCAGGGTCAGTTCGGATTGAATATAGGAGTCGAATTCAAGCGTTACACAGCCGACATGACGCGTGACGGTGACGCGTGACGGCTCAGTTTAATTCAGTGCCCACAAAAAGTGCTAAACGCGCCTAAAGAAGTTTTCACTTCAATAAAACTAAAATAAAATTGGTTCATTATTCAACAAGACTGTGCTACTAATGGAACTGATTACTACCAATAAAAAAAACACTGTTCTAGCAAATCTGGAATTGATAGATTTAACACTAACGCGGGTTTGATACACTAGCAATTTATTTACTATTGGTTAATACAAAATAAGCTATGCATACAAACTATGGTTTTAGCAAACCTGTTGTATTAGATCATTTTCCTCAGTGTAGTAACGACATGTTAACGCTAAGGTAATGCAGTATAAATGCACGTGAATGCAAAGACTATGGACATATGGACACGGTAAAATTTACCGCCAAGATACGGCAGTTGCAAAAAACATGTTAAAAAAGTTATAAAAGCCAATATTAGTGTTTTTTAATTATATTTCTCTAAATTACTTCTACAAAGTTTATTGCAATAATGATTCAGTCAAATCATAAACTATCGTTATCAGACATCAGCAAGGATTTAATAGATATGTGAGCAAGTTCCTAAATTTAACCTTAAACTAAATATTTTAAGTCTGACAATAATATGTTCTATGTGGTTCTAACAACACATTGTAAATTGTAAAAAAAATCATGAAATGGATCATGGGTTTGGCTATAAACATGATGTACGTTAATACAATTTAATTCGCTTATCTTAGAGATAAAATTTATCTCAATCTATACACGCGTATTAGGTCCTATTATTACTTTATCTTGATAAGAGTGATTGAGATGACTGGATGGATGACTAATTTTATTTAATATTATTAGTTAAAGTTAGGTCGTTTAGTTAGGTATGTTGGTGTGTACAATGTTCTGGTAATGGTTGGTTCTATGTGGCTTAATCGAAATTTGAAATATCATGTGTGGTTTTCTTAGGTTTTTAGACGACGGCGTGTGAAAATTTAAAATAGCGTCAGGTTGTTAAGGTATTTTTTAAGTGGGCGATAGAATACATTTTGAACAGTGATTTCAAGTGTATCGGTTATACTGCTCGGTAGTTTTCTTCGAGAGATAAATAAATGATATAGATACAGAAGTTGCAGCTGCAGATATTATCAAAGATATTCAACAAAACGTTGATAGCAACCAAAAATGCTGCCTACTGTCCCTAGATTTATGTAAAGCATTTGATACAGTCAATCACAACATTTTACTTAAATGCCTATACAATATTGGAATTCGGGGAAATATTTATTTCTTGTTAAAAAATTACTTAAGTAATAGAAAGCAGTTTGTCCAAATTAAAAATGTTAAAGTCCTCAAAAAACATAACTTGTGGTGTTCCTCAAGGATCAACCTAAGGACCTACTTTTTTTTTAAATCTACATTAATTCCATAGCAAAATTAAATTTAAAAGGTAAAATAAAATTGTTTGCCGATGATACTACTATTGTATATTTTCATGAAGACTATGCTCAAATTCTTAGTAACATTAACCACGACCTAAATATAATATGTAAATGGCTTGAAATTTATAAATTATCATTAAATTTTAATAAATCATCTTTTAGGTTTATACGTAAATCAAAATTAAAAAATAATAATATTTCTTCCCCATCTTTCAATAATCATTTAATTAAATATACTAATACAATTAAATTTTTTGGTTTATATATTGATGAAAATTTAACTTGGAAAAAACATATTGAATATTTAAGAAGTTACATCTCACCAATAATTGGCATTTTGTTTAAAGCTATAAATTATATATCGTTGAAATATTTAAAAAATATATATTATTCTTTGCTGGATTCAAAATTACAGTACATATATGATTTCAATTTGGGGATCAGCGAATTTAACTATAATTCAGCCATTAAAAAAACTACAAAACAAAATAATTAAATGCATACCTACATAAACTACCTTTTTTAGAACCAACTCTACAAATTTGTATGAACCAAATGGATATTTAAATTTAAAAAAGCTTTATAAACTAAAACTTTGCATTCTAATACACTATATTATTATTAAAGAAAAACAATCGAATATAATATTTCCTTCGACGAACATTATTCACATCACTAGACAAAATCATCATATTATATTCAAACTACTTACTTAAAGTACTTTTGGCCAAAAATCAATATTATATAAAGGAATAACAATTGACAACAGTTTGCCAAAAAGAATTAAAGAAATATAAAAGTTATGCACTTTTAAAAAAACACTAAAAAAATATATAAGTAGATATATATTTTATTTTATTAACTTTAAAAATTTGAATGTCTTCATTTATTTGAATACTATTCATATTTCGTGGTATGTTATTTAGGTTTAAAGTAAAAGGAATATAATTTGTTTAATTAAAATTAATTGTTAACAAATTGTTATCAAACCAATTTTTTATAATTTTAAAATCTTTTTTAATTTTATTATTTAAGTTTTCCCAATTTGTATCGGTATAAAAAATTGTAGTATCATCGGCAAAACTATGAATTTGTCCATCGCAATTTATACTAAAGAAGTCGTTAATATAAATATTAAAAAATAATGGTCCTAAAATTGTTCCTTGAGGACCACCATACTTAAATACTTTTGGATAGCTTTTTCTTTATCTATTTGAACATAAGTTGGTCTATTTTTCAGATAATAAATTTGTGATGTTACTAACGGGTTTACGTATTTTTTACTTTTTAGAATGATGAATGGGAAAAGTTCCAAAACGACCTTCTAACCTCCGTTCGGGTGGCCAACGACTTCAAGACCGAAGCCCAGCAAGAGTTGCAGAAAATTATTTTAGAAAATAAAACCTACAGAGAGAAATTAAGACTGTTAGAAGGGCAGGTGGACAAACTGAAAGGTAACTCGTTTAATATCAAATAAAAACGGACTATCTAATTCTAAAGTTTTCATCTCTGACCTTAAAATATTGTAAAATAAAAGTCATATTGGGGAAGGAAGATCTCTACAGTGTCCGGGAAAATGTGGGAAATCTCCCGGATATGAAAAAAACACGTGAAAAAAATACTACAAGTTCATATAAACTTCTTTCTGTATGATAAAAACTTTGGGCAACGTTTTTTACATACCTTTAACTATTGAATAAAAAGTACTCTTCATTCATGTCGCTAACCCTAACCGTTTTCTGAAAAAGTCATTTTGAACATATTTACATCATGTATATTTAACGTATTTCAATAAAAGATACATCTTTATTCCTATAAATTATAAATGATCACTTTTAACTGCTTAATATTAATACATGATCGCAATAAAATGACGTTTTTCCGAAAACGGTTAGGATTAGCGACATAAATGAAGATTACTTAATTTTTAGTCAATAGTTAAAGGTATGTAAAAAACGTTGTCCAAAGTTTTTATCATACAGGGCGTAAAGAGAATGGGCACATTAGTGTCACAGCTAGTCCGTCCCTGCAGCTGTGAGTAATTCGCAACACTTTCTGGGATAGTAATTTGAACGGTCTTACCTGGTATAGATCATATGACAAAAAAATTGAAATATACCTGTTGGTTTAATAACATGTGTAAAAATCTTAATTCCATGGGAGCTCTTTGGGAGCCCATATCTCCGAAGAGGAGGCCGATACGAAAGAAGTTTATATGAACTTGTAGTATTCTTTTCACGTGTTTTTTTCATATCCGGGAGATTTCCCACATTTTCCCTTACACCCTGTATATCGTAGTAAAAGATCAAAATTAGTAAACGTTTGGAATCAGAAATAGAATAAATGTATTAAAGATAGTAATCAAATGGAGTAACACCGGAGAAATAACCTGAAGAAAAGAACATTTTTTTTTTTAAAAGTAAATATTTTACTAATCATTTAAAGTTAATAAATTTGAATAATTACATATCTCAAAACATTTCCGAGAGATGGAGGTGGCGAGGTTTATAGACGCACTGTATATGTCTGCGCGTTCACGGGCGCAGATATAAGTAGTAACCTCCCACCCTCTAAATCTAGAACACACATAATTGACACTAAATTTTTAAAAAGTCAACTTTCAAAATCAAACTTCTAAACACCGTTAAAATATTGTCGCTTTTTTCAGAGTATAAAAGTAAAATATTAATTTTAAAAGGAACTTCCCTTGATTTCCATCTTAGCAAGTAGTCAGCTTTTCTACTACTCTTCCTCGATATGACTGTTAACGTTACGATCAGTGATCAAAACTTTTGAAAGAAATAGTCGTTCATTAGCCACATGCATATAAATAGCATCTCCTACTTGGGCACCCTAGAGTCTAACTTAAATCCGTCATATTTTTTTAATATTTCACAATAAAGCGTTTTTTTAAGCATCTTTGATGCAAAATTTTTAAATTCCTTTTTTTTTTGGAAAATTGGAAAAATAAGAATAACTTTTTAATTTGTTTTTAATTATGATGGTCATGATTAAAAAAACAATTTTTTTTTAAACAATCAGGCAATAAATTATTTTTAATTTTATGTATAAAGATACATACTAAATAAAAAATTCAACCAATTTAAATTTCTTAATATAAAATTTATTTTTGTATATTTGTCACAATTTAAAATAATCCGCATTGCCTTATTTTGTAAAATTTGTAATTTGTCTAATATTTCCTCACTAGCACAATATAAAATGGAGAAACAATAGAGAAAATTTGGTAATATAATAGTATTAAACACAGTTTTTTTAGAAAACAAACTTAAATTAGAACTGATTATTTTAAAATAATCTACTTTTCCGGCAATCTTCGATATGATACTTTCAAAATAATTTTAAAAAATTAATTTTGAATCAATAATTATCCCCAAATATCTAACACTGTTAACTAATTCCAATTTTTCACCATCAATTACAACATTTATATTTTGACAATTTAAATTATTACCCATAACAATACATTTAGTTTTTGAAGTATTTAATTTTAATTTATTTACTTTTAGCCAATTTAATAATATATTTATCTCAGAAATTAGAGTATTTAGACCATCAAAAATATTTTAAACATTAATGTAAATTAAGGTATCATAAGCAAATATTTGTAACTTACACATATTTAAAACTAAAGGCATAATTTTGATGTATAAAATAAATAATATTGGACCTAGTATACTTCCTTGAGGAACTCTTATATTATTTATTTTTTTATTTGAATATGTTTCTGATATTTTTGTTTTTTGTGACCTGTTACTTAAATAATTTTTAAACCATTTATAAACGTTTCCGCGAATACCATACTGATACAATTTACTCAATAATCTTGCCCTGTCAATTGTTTCGAATGTCCGCTTAGAATCCAAAAATACATCTATAACATTTTCCCCTTGATCAATGGTTCTCTTCCATGTCTCAATCACACATTGAATTGCTGTCTCTGTCGAGTACCCTTTTCGAAAACCAGCTTGAACGGAAACTAAAATTTTGTTGGCATCAATCAATGTAGTTATAATGTATGAAGAAAATAGTGAAAATATGCCCAGATTTTATTTGTTGGAAAACAACTGATAATAAACAATTGATCGCATTGATTACTATTATCGCTGCTTTTTTAATCCTGCTTGATATTCTATGGAGTATTCTATGGGAATCACCATTTAACTCGAGTGAAACCCCTCATTAGGTGAATGATTATTCTCCTTGTCCGTTCTTATAAGACTGATTTGTAAATGTTAAGAAATGTCATTAAAGAAATCTAAAAGAATTATTTATAACCAATTGGAGATGTTATTTAATAAACAAATTAATGTTTCGTTGAATTTTATTGGTGGTGGAAAACATGTTGTTTTGTTCGGCAAGTCATTGTTTTAAGATAAAAGAAAATAGGTGAGTAGCACTTTTTTATAAATACTAATAAATAGTTTGACTCTTTACTGCTATTCTTCTTTAGAGGTCATTCGCACTAAAGGCATATGCGACAGGAAAAAATTTCCGGCCTCAGGTACAGTTTTAATAGATTATAGACTTTTTAAATAAATTCCAGGAAAAATTACTTTTTTGTGATAATTCTGGATAAGCAGGCAATTGATTTTTTTTATAATTTAACTATTAATTATATATATACAGACTATCCGCGGATAGGGTTCACAATAGCACAAATGAATGAAAAATTTCATTTTTTGTGACAAAGTCATTCTTGATAAAAAGTTTTGCTTGTAAAAAAATACCATTCAAGCATTTTGATTTTTCATACAGTGTTCGCAAAAACTTCAAAAACATGATTTTTCTCCAAGAGTAAACTACCTTTATTTTTCATTTTTGACCAAAATGCCAATTAGTAAACTTGTTTAAAATAACGTCTGTACTTTAAATCCGAGATTTAAAATAAATCTTCGATTTTTTAGTTTTTTTAATTTTTAGAGGTAAAAGATTTTTTTTTGGATAGCAGCATTAGCGGTCGAAATACATACATTATCAATGACGGAAGGGTATCAAAAAGTTTCAAAAACTGATTTTTGGTTTTACCAGAAATATGTATTTTTAATTTCACAAATAAAATGACCCCGGAAATAACAAAAAAAATACAAAAAAAAAAACAACATATTCAACACATTTTTCGAGCTGTAAACGAATGTGGTCAAAACTTCTTCGAATTTCTTCAATGAAAATTGTTTGAAGAGCTTCAACAATTCGCTGTTTTAGAAGCTGTACTTCGTTCTCAATTGGACAGGAGTACACTAATTGCTTGAGGCGCCCCCAAAGATAGGCATCTGAAATAGTTGAATCGGGACTTCTTGGGGGCCACAGAACCAGACCATTCCGACCAATCCATCTGTAGCCAAATGTATTATTAAGCCATTCCCTCACTTCAATTGCGAAATCCGCAGGGCATCCATCTTGTTGAAAGTATATTTCGTTCCTAAATTGGAGAGGTTTTTCTTCTAGGTTGTCAGAAAGAAATGTTTCCAACATTTCAAGGTAACTCCTACGGTTACACGTGTTTTCGAAAAAGTATGGGCCAATAATGCCATAATAAGAAATCGCACACCAGACATTTACTTTTTTGTAATATTGTCTTCTTGCATGAATTCTAAAACGGGGATTATTTTCGCTTCAGTATCTAATATGCGCAGAAGACACTTTCCCGTTTGTTGAAAATGTCGATTTATCGGAGAACATGATAAATTTATGAAAATTCCTGTTTTCACTTAAAATTTTGTTTCCTTCCCAAAGAAAAAAATCCAAACGTTTGACTTCGTCTCCTTCTTCCAACGTTTGATTAAAAGTTGGCTTAAATGAGAATATTTTGTTTACCTTTAAAATATACTGAATATGAGTTTTTTTTACTACAGGAAGTTCTTGAGCTAGGTTTCTTAATGAAAGGGTAGGATTGTCAGCAACAGGCGGCAATACGGTTAGGGAAGCTGCGTCATTCTGATCATGTTTTTTTTTTTAAATTGGAAACAACCAGTTCGCTGAAATTTTCTTAATAATTTATGAAGTCCCATTTTTGAGACGTAAACGTTTGGGTATATTTGATTAAATTTCTCTATCACAAAGTTGTAAGAACTTTTGCCCGCACCGTAACATTGAACTAAATAAACCCTTTGTTCTAAGGTCAACATTTTCAAAACACATCAAATTCTATTTGACAACTTCAAATTTGCCCCATACGTAAAGCAAAGTAATAAAAAGTTTAAAAAATCCTTGTTTTTACAAAAGATGGTAGGAATGCATTTAAAATTTTATATTAATATTTTTATTGAGCAGCAAAATTTCCATTTACCTCTAAAAATTAAAAAAATCGAGATTTGTTTTAAATCTCGGATTTAAATTACAAACGTTATTCTAAATAAGTTTTCTAATTGGGATTTTGGTCAAAAATGAAAAATAAAGGGAGTTTACTCTTGGAGAAAAATCATGTTTTTGAAGTTGTTGCGAACCCTGTATAAAAAATCAAAATTTTCTCTTCGTGAATTGCATTTTTTTTACAAGCCAAACTTTTTATCAGGAATGACTTTTTCCCGAAAAATGAAATTTTTCATCTATTTGTGCTATTATAAACCCTATCAGAAAGTCTGTATATAAATGTTAGTTAATAAAATAATGAACTAAAAAAAAGCAAGGCGAAATAAGTTGGCAATAGACTAAACTTCCACCTTAAGATATTATTTATCTTTCATCCAGATGCGTCGTCGACATATCTGAAGAAATCTGGATCTGTAAATGATACCTCATTTTGTTGTCTATATTATAACTGATAAAGGTTTTAGCCGACGTGCAGACAATGTTTTCTTTGTTAATTGAAAGAGTTTGTGTCTCCGCTGGGCTTCGAACCTAGGACCTCTTGCTAATTTTATTCTCGTCACTAGTGGCAACGTAAGAGGAATACTGCTAAAATATTTTTATATTACCTTTTAATTCGTAACGTTAACTTCCGGCTCAACTAAACCTTGATATTCAGGCTTTTTTACACAATAACATTTTTTTTTTCAAAATAAATAAAACCCTAAAGGTGGAATAAGAAAGCAGAAAACCCACTTTTAGAAATATCTCTACGTTATTTCTGGTAAACAAAATAAATAAATTTCGAGTTTAAAATCTTTACAATCAGATTTAACGTTTGTATATTATTATATACTCCATACAATCCGGGTATACTTATTTCAAAATTGTATATCGACCGTATTTTCCATAATATTTTAACTAGGTTATTTCTATTTCTGTAGTTTAGTGCTTCAGTGTATTTGTGAATATCTGCGATTCTTACTTGCTTTTGTGTTGTGCCCAGTGTCAATACTAACTTATCATGCAAAAACGACTACATTAGTTTTTCTTTAGGTGAGAAACATTCCACCTCCACACAGACAGACATCATATTAACACCACAGCTCATATCATTGGCCAAAAATTTGGATCAAAGTATCCCGAACAGAATATCGTTATTGGAGCATCCAGTTACTTCTGCATCTAGTCCTACTTCTCCAACTAGCAGTATGGACAAATTATTTCCTATTTTAAATAAAGAAAGAAGGAACAAAAGTAGAGATAATTTATGTGAAGATGCTTCTAAAAATTCTGAAATGTCACTCGGTCAAAGTAAAGAAAATCTTAACAGCCTTGGTAGCTCTAAAAAATCCGTCACGAAAATTAAAAAGGGCGACAAAAGTAAGGAAAAGTCTATGAAAGCTGACGAACCTAAAAAAGAAAGTAGAAGTTTTTTTAGGAGAAATAAAAGTAAGGATAATTTAGAAGAAGCATCTCAGCCAGTGGAAGGTTCTAGCAAAGATGATCCTAAATATTTTAGTGAAGTCAGCAAGGATACGCCGAAACAACAAGAGTCTTCTAAAAGCAGTAGAGGTTTCTTGAAGAGAAATAAAAGCAAAGATAATCTAGAACAATATGCTGAAGTTGACAATGGTACATCAAAAAAAGAAGGACCTGTTAAAAACGATATAGTTTTAGCCGAAAAACCCAGAAAAAGCACCGATTCTTCATCAAGTGGTTCTAGATCTGATTTGGCCAGGCCAGAATTTTTCTCAAAATTTATAAAGAAGAGGGACAAAAAATTGTTGTCTCATAGAAAGACGATGTCGGTGGAGGAAGAAACATTATTAAAATCCTTAAATAGTTGGTATGGGAATATCGATCACAATATTCCAAATGAATTTCTTTCGAAAGAAGACCAAGCCGTAAAAAAATTGAAAATACTGTTTGAAAATGATCAATTGAAAGAGAAGCCTGTCGCTCATAAACCCAAAGAGCAACTTGCTATAAGCAAACCTCTTTTGAATTCGGTAGTATTAAATCCCAAGCTTGAAGAGATCGTTAGGGACCCTCGAGTTCCAACCGTTGAGACCCAAGTTAGAGAAAGTGCTCTGGAAGATGCATTTACTTTGGTCAATGAGGAACCAAGGGAGCATCATATGACTAGTGATCGTCCTAGATTAAGAATGCGAAGTGAAGAAGTATATACGAATATTGGACCAAAACATTTAGGTATACACAAATGTCAGAGTTTAGATGATTTGAATGTTTTTGAGGAATATAGGACTGACTCGGAGCTTGCGCCTGTACTGTATAGAGCTACCGAGACAGACAATTTAGCAACGGAAGAACATCGTGAAATTAAAACAATTCCTTATCGTGAACGGGCATTCAGTGAAATTTATCCGAATGATTCAGTGTCGAACCCCAGATATTCCACAAGATATCACGATGATGCTGTGAACGAGTATGTCGCAAATGATCTTCCTAAGCCAAACGTTTATATTAACTACGAAAATTTAGATGAAATTATCTTTAAACTTCCAAAAGACGTTCCCGAAAGTAAACTAACAGAAGAACAAAAGTTTGCGTTGAAATTAAAGCTGGCGTTGGACGACGCTGAAAAAAAAAACACTTTTAAAAACAATAAGAAAAGTAAAAAATCGATAAAAGGCTTGGAAATCAGCGGACCAACACCGGAATCCGTTCAGAAAAATTGGAAGTTAAAAGAAATTATGCTAAATCCGGGAATTAAAAGGGCTGAAGAAGCGAAGCAGGATAAATTTTTTCTCGATTTATTTGATGGGTCAGATGTAAAAAGACACAGCACTGATATAAGTAGCGCTATTGATAATCCAGATAAGACGGAAAGAAAATCTCCAATAATGAGCAAATCGTATGAGGATATATCCTTTTCATTTGTTCCAGAAAATACTTTAATGCATATGTACTATGGCAAAAAGGAAAAGTCTCACAGGAGACTGAAAATAACTTCCGATTCAAGTTCATCGAGTCGTTCTTTTACTAGTGCAGAGTTTAATTTGGACACAGGTAGAATTACTCAAAAATGGGATATTCCTGCCGAGGTGATTGTTAAACAACCTAAAGCTCAATCAGAGGAGGATTTATTGTACAATGAAACAATAAATAAAGATAAAAATAAAAAAATTAATAAACCTAAACAGATTAGCGACGATCTAGTATACCAAGAATCTTTAAACCAGTTAAAAGACGACTTGTCACTAACTAAACCCAACACAAGTAGCATTGAAAACAAAAACCATGGTGAAGGGGGCTCATGGCTCAAGGGCTCACTGGAACGATACAAAAAAGATCTTAATCAAATGGTAAAACGAATTGATTCTGACGAATTAAGAGAGAGTATAAGAAGGCGGGGCTTGAAAAGTTCGTCTTATGAAACTCGGTATCAGATAGCTCAGAGTGACCTAGTTTATGATGAATATAAAGTCAGCCTTACAAGCCCTCCAGAAGTATACAAGGAAAGGCAACAAAACCCTGAAGATATTGGTAATATCTATTCAAAAGAAAATGAAAACCCGGATAAATCGGCTATTGTTTCAATTTCATATGATCAAATTAATGAGTTTATTGTAAATGAAAGGAAAAATTCAAGTGGTCACGATTGGAAAGAAGTAAATCCTCAGAAGAACGACGTGCAAACATCAAATAACAATATGGATCCTGTGGAGAGGAATATTCATGTAAATTTTACTGGCCCCTCCGATACTGAAAACCAATCTGAAAACTCAGTTATTCATTATAAAAAAACTGATTTTACGGTAACAAGGCCATCAGAAAATGTTAGTAGAGAAGATATGCCTTACGGAGAACAATCCGATGTTACGGAAACTGTTAGTAAAGAAAAGATAGATAACACTTCCAACTATTTAGATAGTCGTACAAGTCTGATAAAGGAAGATAATAAAAGCTATTCAGAAAGTCACATTGCTCGCAAACCATCTCCAAAAGAGAGAACTAAAGTTACTTTGAGCTTCTATGACATACGCTTTCAAAATCCTGTTGAAGTTAACGCTCAGGTTGAAACGTCCAATATGACAGTTGTTAATGAAACCACATTTATCACAAATATTGGTAAATCCGAAATAACCGAGAATACCGACGCAAGTATTAGCACAGATGCTTTGAATTTTGAAAGATCTGTAACAGATAATTCCAATGTAGCAGTAGAAGAACCAGTTGATTTTTCAGTTTTATATGACAATATTAACAAGTTTATATTTAATGAAAGAATGGTTTCAGAAGGATATTGTACTCAAGACGGAGGAGAAATTAATATTCAGAAAATAGATTTACAACACGAGGATGACCTAGACTCCAGTAAAAATGATTTTCAAACTACTTTTACCACGCACGATAATCCTGCACAACATAATTTAGCAGAACATCCGCATGATGGCAATAAATCATCCACTGGAGAAACAAAATATCCTATTGATGTTTCCTGGCAATCAGAAAAACCTCATAAACAGCATGATAATAAAATGGAACGATCCAATTTTGTAGATTTTGTTAATAAGAATGAAAGCTTTAAAGTCTTACAGGGCTTAGATAATCGCACAAGTATATTGACCGAAGAAGAAAGTAATTCAACAACTTATCCTTTTGTAAAACCATCTCCCAATAAGAGAAGTAAATTTACTCCAAGCTTCTATGACATACGCTTTCAAATTCCTGTTGTAATTGACACTCAAGTGGAGGCTCCCCCGAAACAATACACAATAGATAATTCCAACTTTGATAGTTTCACTAAGGACCTAGATTTTCATGTCCCCGAAAACGTTGAGTTACTTGAAACGAGTGACGAAGCGACTAATTCATCACTGCTATATGGTATCATCGGTGATTTTATTTTAAATGAAAGAATTTTTACAGAGGGGTACAACTTTCAAGAGCCAAAAAAAATAGATGCTAACAATGTATATACACATAGCAAAACAGAGTTTGAACCTAAAGAACCAGTTCGTGGCTCTACTGGATCAATAAATGCTGATGCATCGGTTCCTAAACAAAGTGGTAATGATAGTTCTGATTGGCAAGCATATGATGAAGAAATACATCCTTTTGGTATCGAGGCTATAAATTTAGTTCAACAAGATAAATTTAAAAATCATAATTTAACAACAGACCTACAAAATGAGGGTGATGAAGAATCCCACATAATTATTGAAAAAGTAGCATATCAGTGGCCTTCTGCCGCTGAAGTTTCTACATTTAAAGATTCTGTAGATATTGAAGAAATTTTGGAAGATTTACCCGAAGCCATTCCAGGTGCACCTGTTATAGACCCTGCTTTTTCTCATTTCGGCTCGCTCGAAATAACTAGTTTCAACCCAAGCTCGGCAACCACTTACTCATCACGTTTACTTGACATGGTAGGCCCACAAACTGCTAAGGTAACCGAAGAATACAGTAACAAAGAAATATTAAGGGAAAATCAATATGGCGTCGTTTCTCCTTTGGATCTTAGATATACGTACAGGGGCGTAGTTAAAGAATACAAGAAAAAATATCATCCAGAGTCCACCGAGGAAAAGGACGAAACTACAGCCGATGGAAGTGACCAAAGCGACCTAGAATATAAAGAAGATTTTATCGACGAGTTTTTTAAACCTCCATACGGGTTCGATCATGGATTTAGTCCTAACATTGAAAATTTAAATAATAATGTTGCAATATTAAAAGATGTTGACGAACAGCTGGAAGTTAGGGCTGCTAACAGCGCCGTTGTCATTGACAAAGATGTGGACATACGAAGAAAGGAAGAAGCAGTATCTCAGATCGATAAAGAAATGCAGGCTATTATGGAAGAATATCTTCATACTAGAACATCTTTAATAGTAAAAGATTCAGGAGGAGATCATAAAGAAAATAACTTGGAATTAAAGACTAATTTAAAAAAGTATGTTAATTTTGAAAATTTAAACGAGATTGATTCTACTGATTCAAATGAAAATAGTGTTAAAACTCGGGAATTAGAGCCCACTGTGATTTTTGAAAATGCAGACTTTAAAGCTGTGGACCTTGGTTATTTACAAAACACTGAAGATGATGAGCCTCTTTCTTTAGAAGACTTAAAGTTTATCGAGCAAATGAACGCAAGGTATACTTCCGCCGACACCGTTTCCACAATTTCTGAAAAAGATATGGCACTCACAAACATAACCGAAGAAGAGATCGAACATAAATATCAGAATTTGACTGATGAAGAGTTAAATTTAATTAGATCGACCGAAAGCGATAGGTATTCGAGGCCTTTATCAGATATTAATGAAAGAGATTTGTTGCTTATTGAAGAAATTTCGAAAAGGTATTTTCATGATGTAAGTTTTCCGTCATCTGTGAGAAGTAGCTTACAGGAGGCTAGAGAAGTTTCAAAGCTATTTAAAGAAGAAGGTACGGAGCTTAAAGAAAAATCTGTTATTATCAGTGAATTTATTACAGATGCGAATAAAGACGTTATTCCGCCATTGTCATCCAGTTTACCACCCAAACCTTTTGATAAACATCAACATGAAACTGGGGATACTACCGGTTTTATCAAAAAAACGTGGACTGGCGATGCAGCACATGAAACGAGTGATGTTTCAATTTTATCTGACATTCTAAGAGAATTTATTTTAAACGAAAGACGGTTTTCGGATGAATGTAAAGTTCAGGATCACAATACAAATAGAAATTCCATCGGAAAAGAGTTTGAAATAAGTTTTACAGGTCCTATTATTACTAAAAACCAGTATAGTGCTTTAGAGCAAGAAATGGCGCCTAAAGTTCAGTTGGAAAAACAACAATTTGAATTTTCGTCCTCTCCTAATTATACCATTCCAACAGCTAAAGAAAATATTAAGGAGCAGACAGAGAAAGTAAATAAGAATAGTAATATTAGCAAGACGAGGAAACCTGAACATATAACGACCGCAGATGAGTTTTCACATCTACCGCCTAGTTTGAGACCTAAAAAGCTTACTGCAGAACGGCCTGCATCTTTCCAACAATACGGTAACGTTACTTTTAGAGATAAAAATAAATTATCTAGTTCTCAGGGGTTGTCCAATCGACCAAAGTCTAGTTCCGATAGATCGTCGGCCAATAGACTTTCAGACCTTATGTTTAAAGAAACGATTTTCGTTCCAGTTTCAAAAGATGATCGGATTAGTGCCGGTCCCAAGTCACCATTATCTCCCAGCTATGTGGAAATGGGAGGAACGTGGCGAAACCATGATAAACCGGATTTTAAGCAAACGATTGTTGTACCCACTTCCCAACAGGTGGGGTATTCAAGTGCGAGTACTAAGGCAGTACAAAGCCCTACCAAAGAAACTATTTTTATTCCTCGTGCAGTAGAAACAAGGACAAAAATTGAATCACCTACAAGCACTTTTAGTCTGCAGGGAACTAACAAACATGGTGATTTAGATTCTAAAGAAACCATAGTTATTCAATCGCAGCGAAGTGAACATAATATTTTCAATGATTCCACAAAATCGCCACAATCACAGACTAACATCACTACTATTAATAGACCAGGATATCACGGTTATAGAGAAACTCTTATAGTACCTAAACCACAAGAATCTCCCGAAACCAAAAATCAAAATTTGGAAACACTAACGTTACAAAAACCTATAACTGAAAACAACAAAACGAGTTCTCGGGCTGAAATTAAAGTTAATTTTAACAGATATTCAGCAATACCAAAACCTATACTAAGTACTACAACTAGCCGAAGTAGTGACAGGAGGCCATTATCAGAGCCATTTAAACTAACTTCCTTAGATAGTAGCACTACAACGTATGAGCCTGTTTATTCTAATGTGAATTATGGTTCAAGTAATTACAAATCAGTTTTTAGTTCAAGCATTAGGAAAAAGAATTTACCTATACCAAGGCCTACACAATCGACACCGTCATACAATAAATACCATGCTGGTACTAGCTTCAAACGTGACCCTGTCAAATCTAAAAATGACAGTTCTGTCAATATGACGGATTCAAAAGAAAATTTTAGTGAAAGATTGGCAAATACAGAAACACCAAATACAACTAATTTTGCGGAACTGCAAGCAAAATTTTCCGAAGGAATAGCTTTAACAAAAGAGATAGAAAAAAATCCTGTTTCACCTGAAAATATTGTAGTACCACAAGAAAATGTCCCATCAGACCGGGTAATTTTAGTTGAAAGTAAAGCGGAAACTGACATTTTAAAGAGCAAGGTCAAAGTAGAGCCAAAAGAGTCAGCAGGGAGTTCAAAAAATAGTGAAAAATCATATTTACAAAATGCTCCAACTGAGCCTTTAAATACAGGAGGGGGTATGGCTGAATTGGTTGCTAAAGATGAAGAGTCAGTGGCTTCAGGTAGTTCATCGACTGTCGAATCTATTTCAGTGACAACTAAAGGCGAACAGCTCGATATTACCAAGGTAGAAGCAATTGCGGATTACGTGCTAGATGAAGATGTTGAAGATGTAGAAAGAAAGCGTAGCGATAATGAAATTTCCAACGTAAACCTCTTCACCATGGATTCCCATTCCTCATACGATTCTTATTTGGAGATATTTAAAAGTAAAGAAAGTAAGGAGTTCGACGATTTACGTGGTAAAAAGACACCCCCTAAAAACTTTTTTGGCTTTGCTTACGTCGAAGAATTGGAAAGTGAAGATCTAAAGTCTGATGATATTCAAGATGAAACAAAACCTAAGATAGTAGATTTTGTTCCGCTAGACGATGACACGACGCCCTTTTTTACCAAGGAAGATATTAAAGATAGCTACGATACGTTAGAAAGAGAAAAAACGTTTCACGTACTTGGTCAAGCGTCAAAAATAAGCGACAAATTTAGCAGGGAAAGCAGCACAGCAAACGTACTAAACAAAGATAGAAGTGACTCGGAAATAAAAGGAGGTGAAAATGATCATTTGCAAACAACCCTCGAAATTTTAGCCAAGAAATCATCAAGTTTTTCGAAGGCAAGTAGTACAAGTCATACTAATACAAGCGGAACTAGTTTTACGCAAGCAAAAAAGATTTTCGAAGCCTTAGTTGAAGCTAACAAAGACGAGAGACCGAAAACTGCAGTTTCCAGTAAAAGCCCGCTTAGATATCATAATGTAAGGGATTCGAGGAGCGTAGATGAAATAAGGACGCGAGATGGTAAGCAGAGCGAGGTTGAGCAATTGGGGGAAACCGGCTTGTTAATTAAAGACGGACCCCAAGGGCCATTAAATGGAGGAACGCCAAGTAAATAAAAATGAAAAGTGGATACTTAGGTTTTAGTTTACCAATTAACACTAATAAAGTTTATTAATTTTTAAAACTCTTGAATAAAACTATTATAACGATTATTAAAAGATTTTTATTATATTTCCTAAATTATAGTAAGGTTATTAAAAAAGTACAATAAACATAAAATTTGTTTCATTTGTGTGTTATTAGATCGGCAAATTACCGATTAGATTTGGCTTTTTTTTTACAAAAGTGGGAGAAAAAAATATGGTTGTATTCTTTTTTTCTCCTCTAAGATACCTGATTTAAGTGGACTCCGTAGCACCTTGAAAACGGGATTTCTTTTGACGGGTTTATTAATCGGTTAAGAAAAAAATGTTGTACCTATATAAAAGTTTTTACAAATTTAACAAAGAATAATGGACAGTCCTTGTTTTTGTTATATATCTAGGGTCACACGGCAGTACCACAGCCGTCTTAACTTTCAAGCCATGAAGTGACATCGGGCAACGCCGCATCAGCTGGGAGTGGCGGACCCACAAGCTATTATTACGCGCGGCAACGGGCGATTTTTTTCTTCTGTCTGATAATATGTTTTGTGTTTTTTTTTGGCTCTGTTGCCACTATACTGATGTTGAAAAATGTACAAAAAAGTAATAAATAGTTTTGGATAACAAGAACAACTTACCTAATTATTAAATAATAGTAATATTGCGTTGAGAAGCTGTTTTTGTTTCACTACGAGTAGATTTATTTGATCGATCAAAAGTAAAATTATATCATACAAATTATTATCTTCTGCGTTTAAATAACAGGATTGACTATCATCTTCTGAAGTCTCAAAATTTAGTAAGCTTAAGGCTTTGTTTACGAAATCTACACTTGTCTTAAGAAAGTCACCTACTATCTGGGTAACTTCGTTACGTTACGCTAAGAACACCCGCTTAGTTTCATTTCAAAGGGTAAAATCCATTTCAAGTCATTGTAAGCCAATTCATTCCCTTTTTTACCTTTATCTCAATGTCCACTGAAACCTGATTAACAATATTTATACAGTCATTGGTCAAATCTAAACTATAAAAATATATTTTTCGAGTCACTTACAATTTTTACTTCCCAAAATTCATTATTAATTTTTTGTGAATAATTACTGAGATCATCAAAACTTTTTATAAAATCTGTTTGTTTGAAAGCTTGATTAAGTTGAGAGGTGCGCTCTTGTTGTTCCCCGTTTCTCTCCGCTGGACTTTTTCTAGGAATGAGAACAGTTTTTGACAAGTATAAATAATATAAATAAGTATAAATTGGAATAAAATCACGGAACAGCTGTTAAATTTAGTCTCACTTTAGTTGGATTTTTTTTGTGGTGCCATCAGGCAAAATATAAATATCCTCACGAATAATGTCACTGGGGACAAAATGCTTAGCACAAACTATAGAATACTGTGTGGGCGACCAATTAGCTCTTGGAACGGCTTTTAGCCATAGAATTTTCAGATTTTTATCTTTTGGGAAGTGAAAAACTGATACTCTCTTCACCTGCTTTTAAAACACTTTTATAGTTAGCGTTACACCCAGGAAGACAGCAGGGGCTTGGTATGTTGATAAATCGACAAACTAAAAGAAAAACAAAATAGTACTTACCTAAGTTCCGAGGTATCTAGAGGTATCCTACCTACTTACGAACTATCTCTACTAGTGATATTTTAAAACTAATTCATATATACCTTGAAGCTAAATAAACACCTCAATATGTAATAAATTAACTGTATAGCCACAAAACAATAAAGGTTATCCCAAAGAGCTAACCAGAATAAAAAAAACACAACTTTTAAATTAAAACAAATAAAATTCTGCCGCCATTTATAAAACCCGTAAACAAACTGTCAGGCCGGCCAGCCTGTTGGATTTTTCATTTTATTAATGCTATTAGAGCAAACCCGCACCAAAAATTTTTACTAGTATTTTGTAGAGGTTCTTAGCAATCATGTCACTTAAATTTTCTATTAGTTATCAGTCGAAAACCGAATAAAAATACAAATTAATAGGACAACTACAGCTACTTCGTGGGAAAAGTATACAGTATAGTATACTCAAAGTTGAGTCATTTATTTTACCAGGTTGTAGAACTCGTAAAAATAAGTAATTATACCAAAAATCATTTATATAAAAGTTGCAGAATAAAGAAGTTATTAACAATTGAAAAAATGTAAAATTTAAAAACTGTAAGACCTGATTTTTTGATATTCTCGACCACTGCGCTATCAATGTTTTGTTTACTGGCGATACTGGGTACGGCTTCTTTTTTTGTAGGATACAAATTACTTATCATTCATTCATTTTACGGGTTTTAGTGCGAATTTCGATTTGACCAGTAGTAAATATTTCGCTAAAGTGCGTGATATTTTTTAAGTTTTACATTTTTTTAATTGTTAATGACTTCTTTATTCTGCCACTTTTATAAAAATGATTTTTGGTACAATTACTTATTTTTACGAGTTCTACAACCTGGTAAAATAAATGACTCAACTTTGAGAACACCCTGTATACTAAACCATAGACAACCTCAAAAAAGTCACGTGACACATGGATCTTCAGGCAGTGTTGTCGATGTTTCTGTTACACGGCTTGAACAAGTTAAGACGGCTATGGCAGTACCTTCTAAGGAACTTTTTTAACGAAATTGGGTTATTTATGGATTTCGTCAAAAAATGGCTATTGCCATCTATCCATAACTTATAAAAGTATTACTTTCAATAATTTTGTTGTGAAATTATAGAAAACGATACCTCGTAAATGTTTCGCCCCTATTTTAAATACAGGACCTTGTTTTTTGTTCCTCCTGTATAATTTTGGATATGTGACTTACGTTTATTACGTATATGCTTTAATCTTTTTGAAATCATTTATTTATTAGTTTAGAAACAATATATTGACTCTCCAATATTCTAAATGATTAATTTTAAACAACTTTTATCAAAAGAAATTAAAAAATTTTAAAACGTAATCTTAACTTTTCGTCTAATTCTTAGCCTAATTAATAATCCGTCTCGAATCACCCGCTGATTCCCTCTCTTTCAAAAATGCACAGATCTTGCATTATACGCAAGTATCATAGGCGTATTGAAAACACCTACCACATACAGTGGCGAGAAGGAAACCATTATGTCACAGCACAGATTACTCCTATCTGTGAGTATATGTAACGTGCCGCGTGCCGCTATCACGCGTTATTATGACGGCATGGATGCTCCGATTTAGTTTGAAATAATAATTAAATTATTATACTTAGAAATGTGTAAATTTTACTTAGAAATGTCTAAATTTGACTGTTTTGTTAAAATAAAAAATATAGGATAATCTGTATATTAGTACATATTGAAGAGAGCTCAAAACCACCTTTTTAAAAATAGCGACAAAATTATTTCTTTAGCTATACACAGCCATTTACCTGCTGGTCCTTGTACTCTTTGTTCATATAAAATGTCTAAATCTTAAGTCGGCTATGAAATGTTTTGGATTGGTATATCCATTCTCCCCCGACTTTCTGTGTAATACGCCAAGACCGCCGCGCTATTTCGCTCTGTTTCAGCGACAGTCACTGTTTATTTTTTTCCAATTTTATCGAAATTGAAACAATCAAAAATGGGGTTACCATGATATCGACTAATATGGACACCTGTTTAAAAATTACGAAAACGTTATCTGACATCAATGAAATTTAGACGAATAAAATCTATTTCCACTGTCGTAGATTAAATTTTGAATGATACACGTTCGATATGAACTTTGTTAATGAAACTTGTGCAATTAAACCACTCGGCTGACGCCTCGTGGTTTAACGTTGAACACGTTTCATTATAGTGTTCATCGAACTAGTATCATTAATAACTATCTACTAACTGTTCTCAGACTTCTACTGTTCTCTCTCCCGGCCATATTATCTTAATATCAAATATCAACAAATATAATAATAAATGCCGAAACCCAAAACAAAACAATATTAATACTCAGCAGATGATGTCATCGATCCTGTGCTGCTCGGATGTTTGTTTAGACTTCACCGCCGTGTTATTTATGTGCATGTCGTGTTCATTTTTCATGAAATATACCCGTATATACGCACCCAGTAGTATTTTCAATACTAAAACCGTAAAAATGCGTGTAGCTACCGAATCCTCTTAAGTTCAACTAACGAAACACACAAAGTGTTTTCAAAGAAACATTTTACAACTGCATACAATCATGTGTGTGCGGGTGTCCCATTATGGATGGGCCACCGGCCACATATCAAAAACCGCTTACGCTACAGCTTTGTGAAGATGATTTTGTAAAAATTACCAAGAGAGGTCCATTGAAAATATTTTAAAATTTCTAATTTGGCCGCAAGTGGGCTTGTGATATTGCATAAAATTGACCGTTTCTGTTAAAACCTCATACATAAGGTCAGAAAACGTTTATAAAATTTGTTTGACATTTTACTCTCGAACCATTCAAATAGAGAGGGGGAACGAGAGGAATGTGTTTAAAATTTTAAATGACCATAACTTTAGATTGCCGTAACCCAATGGAGCAAACGATGGCTTGGCAATAAACATTATATGGGGGAAAAAAACACACAGTCGTCTCCACAAATAATATATAAAAAGTCAATTTATTGGGGTGTACATGTTTCGGTACTAGAAAGTACCATCATCAGCACCGAAGGGCTAAAATAAATTAAGAATAGAAAAATGATGACATCAGATTAATGTATGTACATGAAAAGGACAAGAACATGTTGTATAATTGGACGAAAACAAAGTTAAAATATATAAATAGTGTTAAAAAAATTTGAAATAGAAAGGAGTTTCCTCCTCTTTACCTTCCCGTACATACGATACAACTTGATTAGTCGATGATGACAACTGACTTTTTATCTTTTTATATATTATTTGTGGAGACGACTGTGTGTTTTTTTTCCCCATATCTTCACAGCTCCACTCTGAGATAATGGACTACTTGCGTAAAATTTAAAAATAAACATTATTCTTTAGTTCCTAGCATCATAGATAGGGGGCGCCGAAGGACCATTTCAAGTCAATATCTTTTCATTTTTAATTTATTTATTTATAGCAAAAGTTAAATAACTGAAACATAATTTTCCAAAATTCACTCAACTATTGAAACAATTATTAGACCTAAAATATTACTACTTGAACTTATCTGGTTGAGTATTTTAATGTTATGTTTTGTGTGCAACGAAACATTTGAAATGATATATTATAAACAAATAGAACATAAAGATGGGTAAGACCCATTAATTTAAAACAAAAATCAATAACAAAAAAAAACTTACACTCTTCATACTACTGACTATAAGTGGTACATTCTCTAAAAACTAAGTAAATGTTAAATCAATATTTAAAACAAAAAATAACTTTGAAAAATTTAGCCAATATTTTGTGCCTGGACGAATAAATTAGCTAGTTATGATTTCCAAAAGTTAGGTTAGAGTGGCAGACCTCTGCTATTGTCCATACAGTCACACGTAGTCCTATCAGAACCGTTGTGGTGGTACCACACATGTTCCGCAGAACCTATCCGCATCAGCGATGGTTAACGCGACGAAGATCGTAGAAGAATCTTGACAGCTCATTCAAACCAGCCACTGCTGTTAGTAAACTTAGTGAGTCGACCCAGTTGCAGGCTGCTCACTTCCTCCAGATCATTAAATAATGGTCCGCCCAGTGCATTGAACCTTCTTCTCGCGAGGCCGGGGCATTCACACAAGAAATGCTGAATACTTTTCTCCTCTTCTTCATCTCTGCAACCTCTAGAGAAGTCGTTAGCTGGTATTTCCATACGTTCGGCTCGTCTACGAAAAAGCCAATGTCCGGTGATTACGGCAGTGATGAGTTTCTTAGGTCCTTCCGACTGTGCTGTAATAGCGCTGCGGTTTTCCTACCGTCAAGTATGGGCCACAATTGCCTGGAGATGCTACAGGTTGTCAGCCCTGTCCATCTGCTTTGCGCAAGTTGCTTAGCTATCCGATCTATCTCCTCTTTGACTGATCCCAGCGGTCTAGCCACAGTATTATCTGCTCGTTCGACAGACATGCTTGCGCCCTCCTTTATTTTCAAAAGAAGAGGACGGTTTGGTTGTAAAGAAGTTAATTTAGTCATTACTATAACCCATTTCATGCTTTAAAGCCTTCTGGGCTCTGAAGGACGTCATCTTTGTGGAACGGCCTTTCTGAAACCGTGTTTTCAACCGAATATAACCTCCAACGATTCAAGAAAAACGTGAATCGCTTTCTTCGCACACGCACCGCTCCCAGAGCGCCTTAAAGGATTTTTCCTATCGTGCTTGTGCTCGATCATAGAAAAAAAGTACAAAATGTAAGAGCAATATAGAGTATACATCACCACAGAAAATGTTCACATTGTAACCTGACCATGAAGATATTATATTAAAGACAAAACGAAGTAATTTATTCTTCATTTATGGGCCTTAAAGCCCAATCTAAGGTAAAAAATAACCTGCTTTGGCGTTTATTACTAACTTTTCTTAGACTTAACTATCAAGTCGATTTACCAGGTAAATATCTACTATTTTGGACCATCTCTTGGACCTCTAATATTTTCCGACTTTAAAGTATATTTTTTACTTAAATAGGTAATTTTCTCCAAATTAGAGGTCGCTAAAGCTTTTAATATTTGTTGGGTAATGTCAACTTACCTTATGTAGGGGTGAGGGAGGCAAGAGTGAACACTTAAGCTTAGACTTTTTTTTTATTATAAGGCAGAACTTGAAAATAAACTTGCTTAGCATAGAACAATCTTTGATAAACCAGTAACACAAAAATATATGTATAAATGCTTTAAACTATAAAAAAAGTAATAATACAAAAATATTTTGAAAACTGCAAAAGCTTACTCTTGTCCCTCTGGTATGAGGCAAGAGCAGACAACAAGAAAATCCTAGGTAGGACGACAAAAATCACAAGTAAAATCATCAAAAGGTTTAACGTCTGTACAGTCTTCATGTGACCATAAACCACAGGTGACACACCGAATCCAATTCTCATTTGGCTGACTATATTTACCGCTACAATAAATACATTCGGAAGTGAAAGAGTGAACACATGTTCGCTTTTGCCCAAAAAAACAAAAATTTTTAATAAGCCAGCCCTTTTAACAACGCGCCACTGGCGACGTTATATAATGCCAATATGAAATTATAGGTTAGGTTTTAAAGATTTCGTAAAAAAATGGTAGGAAGCAAAAATGAACTACCACAAGCGATTAAATGATCTAAATTATCAAATAATTGTTACATGGTATACTATTAAAAATAGATTTCCCTTATTTTCGGCTTATTTTCTTAGTAAATTCAAACCAAAGTTGCACAGGGAACTTAAAGCACGTGGTTTGCACTACTGTGACCATTGGCAGCGAAAAAATATTAATTAGAAATGTTATTGCATTGTCTACTCTTGCCCACCTGTTTACTCTTGCCTCCCTCTCCCCTATGGGGTTTTCACAAAAATATCAATTTTATGCACTCTTTAAAAATATTTTCCAGGAACTTTTTACTAAAAACATTTTCTTCTATGATCTGATCCTAGATCTAAATTTAGTACCTATATTAAGGGCTAAAAATATATCCTATGTAAAATGTTAACCTTCATAGCCTTATGTAATCACTGAATAGAAATATTTTTTTATTAAATCCATCAGTAGGTACAGGGTAGAATTTTACTACATAGGTACGAAATGGTAAAATAAATTCGAGAACATGCTGAAATATCTACAGCAAGTTTTTTTTCTAAATACTAAAAGAAGCTTACAGCCATTATAAGGGTTGTTTTTATTAAAGTACAGTGTCCTTCAAAAACTTCGCATCATGGGAAACCTTTTTAGCTGATCTAAATTCATGCTTTAAATTGAAAATGAGACACGCGAAAAATCCAGGTAGGTACAAGCATGCCCTTATCCACCAATATTATTTTAAATTCAATTAATGCCCGCATAACCTCCTGTTGGCAATAAATAAAAATTATTTAAATATTATTGGATATAATATCTGTGTATTAAATTTTTTTACGTTTCAGTCTATTTATTATTATTTCACTTCCATGCATCCCAGAAATAAATCAAAAATTATGCTTAAACCGCATAAAATTTATATAGCAGAAAAACCTGGAAATAGTTCTAAAAATCTATTCACAAAATTAAAACAAGAAACACCTATGTTAAATCGAACAAATATCATTTATAAAATTAATTGTTCAGACTGTCCAAAAACCTATATTGGACAAACAAAGCAATATCTTAAAAATAGAAATAAAGAACATAAAAATGGCATCAAAAATACAAATCAATCTATCACCGCTCTTTCAAACCATGCAATCGACATTTTAACTTTAACAGCGTTCAGATTCTTGATTACGAAATTAATTATGAAAAAAGAAATATAAAACAAATGGTTCACATTGAAAAAACAAAAAAATGTTGCTCTACCGTTTTCTTTGAGGAGGGGACAAAAATATTCACAACTTTCGTTTGGCTTATCGGAATTTGACAAATTTGAACTCGCTAAATAGGGATTCTTTTGTTTTATTGATTTAAGAAAGAACGAAGTTGTTTTGAATTCCGTTGCGACAGCTTAGAGGGCGCTTGTTAGCAGAATCAACAAGTTCTGCATTTTTCTCAAAAATTTGAAAAGCAACGATATATTTTTTTACTTAAACAAGAAGACGAATAAATAAGAAGAATATATTCTGTAAAAACTGCAAGCCAATATATTTTTTAAACGGGAGATATGGAAAATATAATATATGAACAAACTGACGTTTCAATACGGTATTTGTAGGCAAGAAATTACAAATACTATACCATTGTGGCTTCTTCAAAGCTATAATCAACACAATTTTATTAAATATTTTAAAAATGTATGATTACCTACCTATTTTATTGAAAATGAAATAGGATAAAAAAAATTAAAAAGCCCAATTTATTTTTCATTAGTGGATACATTATGTTTAAAAGTAAAGTTCATTCTTCTGTTTTTATTTGCAGCAAACTTATCAATAACAATAAAGTCCCTAGATTTACACTCTGTGGTCTGTGTCAAGTTAATTTCGGGTTTAGGTCTTCCCTCAATTTTAATTTTTTGCTTAATACTTAATGAGCTAAAATTGTTTCTCAAATATTCCACATTCATAGTCGTTTGGGCATTAAAACTGTTCATTTTTATTAAAATAAGTCTTAACTACCCCAAAATAATAACAAAAATATAAAGGAAAACTCCAAATAATAAATTCATACAGCAATTAACTCAACGGGGCACATTTAAATTGTGCGAGTTTTCCTATTAGAGTCGCGCTTTCCCCCACCACACCTGCTAGTACAAGATGCATAGAGAAACAGCAGAAACCCCGCCTACTTTAACGCACGTGCGACTTATGATTCCTACGCGCTACACCGTCGCTTGACAACCGGCTTGGCGAGAGCTATTACACCACGTTTCGTTCGATTGTTTGACGGTACGTTAAAATAGGAGGGTTCTAACTTATATTACGGTATCATATAAGAAGGTAAATTTAAATGAACATTAATTTTTCTTTATGGGGGAATTCTTTATGGAGTATGGGGGGGTGCACGTGCTCCTGTGGAGAAACCACTACCTGTAGATAAGCCTTTACATATTCAGAAAGTGGGCGTACGGATGGCCATATGAAAATAAAGCTTAATTGGACCGATTTCTTTAAGGTGCGATACTATAATGAACTTTTAGAAAGTTTCACTGGTAGAGGCGGCTCTTGCGTGGATCAGTACTTTCGCCTATTTTTATTTTAAAAATTAAAACAAGATTTTTTTTCTTTCTCTATGATGTCGTAGGCCCGTAGGATCAAAATTAAAATTTTATTTAGGTTTTATCAAGTTAGCTTAAAAATAATATAGAAATACCATTTAAGGTCAAATCTAAAGTACAGAAATATTTCTTCCAGCTACACAAGAGCAGGTTTCCATTCGCCCAACGAGTTTTCCCACCGACGACCTTAATCTGCGAAGAAAAAATGCCGTACTTAGTAGGCAGAATAGTAGGCAGTCTGTCAAATCACTCATCGAAACCATCGAGAGTCAAGCAAAACCGGTGTCAAAGAGTCGTAAGTCATTTACCAATTATTAGTTAATACACAAATTTAAATGGTTTTTTGGAAGATCTTGTTCGGGATTTAACCATCCTCTGTTGGAATTGTTCGATACAAGTTTTATAATCATATATAGGTGTGGAAAACACCGAAATACATTAAACGTATTAAAAATAGTTATATAAATATTTTGGTTTGTTTAGAATTGTGTTTTTATTATATATATTTTTTTTTTTATATTATAATTGTCTTGTCAGTTAACTGTGTGCATGGTCTTTCGATGAGAGTTTGTTGATTAGTTTCCGTGGTTACGTTTGATCAGAATTTATTCACCCTGCCTTATTACGTCACGTTAAGTTTAAAAAACGAGGAAGTAAAGAAACTAAATGGCGAATGAGTCACTACTGTTTGCTCTTAACAACAGAAGATAGGGTACCGAAGCATCAAATTTTTAAAGTTTTCAAAAATATAAAATTATTAGATAAGTGATGAAAACCCCAAAAAGATAAGATCTCATAGATCTGAATCCGCTAACATTTATATCATACTTGCACATGATATACGTTAAAAAGGGCTGTTTTACGGTTGTATTATATCATTGTGATTCAAGCATAGACTTCTTATAAAATATACCACATTGTTTACGTTTAAAGAAATCCAAAGATAGCATCGTTCACAATTTGCCTGGCTAGCTGTATGCTGTGTAGCTTTTTTTCTGTGAGTAATCGTAGTATGTTTTTGCGATGTCGTGGTTAGTCGTCGGAATAGTCGTATTTGTACGTATTTTGTGAAGTTTTGAGTTTTTTGTAACGGATTTTTCATTTTATTGTTATAAGTTCGTAACAAATGGGGCGTCAGTGTCAGATTTGTGGGAAATTAGATTCTTTTAATCCGTTAATCGTGTTTCATTTTCACTATTTTCAAAATACATTATTACTTATTAAAAGCACGTCGAAAATGTAACATTTAAATTAAGATACCTAGGTATATTAACATGTCACGTTATGGCAAGGCAATGCGACGCGACATGAATGACCTTAGGTATTCCGGGACTCTGCAAGTGATTTTAATCAGATATTTCGCCGTAGCTTATTTTTAGTTATAATGAGATTAATTTCAAGTTATAATGAACCTGGAACACCAGCGGTAGGTAGGTTGCACTACGGCTGTCGATCTGATAGAGTCTATTCACCGAGTAAACCTGCAAGATGGCCGACATGTCATATGACAAAAGTCATTGAAAATGCAAACATTTATTTTATTTAGCTGGAATATGACTTTTGTCATATGACATGTCGGCCATCTTGCAGGTTTACTGGGTGAATCGACTTTATATCTTCATATCTTTCTTAATATATATAAATTACGTGTCACGTTGTTTGTTCGCGATGGACTCCTAAACTACTTAACCGATTTTAATAAAATTTGCACACCGTGTGCAGTTTGATCCAGCTTGAAAGATAGGATAGATTACATCTTATAAAAATTAATGTCTGTCTGTATATCCCGTATGCGTTCCTATACCATTTATCCCATTACGATGAAAATTTGGTGAGTTGTTGTGTGCAGGCCGAGGAAAATTTTGGCATAAAAAAAAGTGGCATTTTAACAACGCATGCCGGGTACTAATATATTATATATATAGCTGGGTCTGAAATTAATTTTAGAGAAAAACAAAAAACACGTATATTTTCTTTTGTTCTGTCAAAATTTGACACGAGTGATTTCAACTTCTTTTAATTGAAATATTTCATTAGGCATTATTGTAGGTACCATCCCGAACAAGAAAAAAGTGAAAAAAAAATTGACACTTACCTGTCAAAATTTGACAGATCAAGTATAAATTGTTTTTTTTTTCATATTTTTGATATTGGATTCTTGAAAGCTATGATATTGGAAAAAAAATTGACATATTAGACCTGTCAAAATGTGACAGCAGTGATTTAAACTTGGGTTATAAAAAAACTATACTATAGGGCATGTGCACGTGACGTCATTAGTCAAATTTGACAGACGCCCTGAGGAAAAGCAAAACCTGTTTTTACCGTTAGTTTACAGGTATTTTTGATGTTTGGATGTTCTTTAGTGTTTTTTTGGTAGTTTTTCTGTGCGAATAATAAGTATAATTATTGTAGCCAGTATCATATTTTTGGATTTTGTTTTATAAAGAATATTCGCTTTGGTTTTAAGTTGCTACATTTACTACATTACTTATAAGGTTGTACAAAGTATTTTAACCTGCAACATGGACAAAAGCAACTACTATAATACCCTTCCAAAAGAAGTTCAAGAACGCTATTTAGCCAAACTGGCTCTAATAAAAAAAAAACGATACCTAGACTTATTAATTTTAAAGAAGTGACAGGGTCAGTGCGAGTTGATTTTTTGTTATTATAACGTCTTATCATGATTTGACAAACAAACTAACCTGAAAATATACCGATGTCAACGTCATAAAACTAACCTTAATATGTTTTTCCTCAGGGCGGCTGTAATCTGTCAGGTTGTGCACATGCCACATTGTAAAAAAACTACAGATACCCGAACAGTGCCGTGCCCGAAGGGTTCGGCACAATATTATTGTCTCAAATACATCATGGATTGCGGATAAATTGACACATACCCAAACAGTTCCGTGCCCAAAGGATTCGGTATAATAGTAATTGTCACAAGTGTACAACGATCTTAGGTTGTAGAAAAATTACACACACCCGAACAGTATCGTGTATAAAATATATAAAAATGAATGTTTTTCTGTCTGTCTGTATGTCCCGTATGCGTTCCTATACCATTCATCCGATTGCGATGAAACGTTGGCGAGTTGTTGTGTGCAGGCCGAGGAAGGTTTCAGTATTAAAAAAAGTGGCATTATAACAACGCATGCCGGGTACTAATATATAGAATAATTCTGGTTTGTATCTATAAATCTGTAAAGTATTACTTGACGTGATGGGTGAACTCGCCTTACTATGGCATCTCAGAGATAGCGATCATACCAAGACGTATACCAGGGCGTATACCGGGGCGAATGCCGGGCATTGCAACGCATGCCGGGTATACGCTAGTTAATTATATAAATCAGACTGCCATGGCAATTTAGGTTATTTGGAATATTACGAATTCATAACAGTCATAGGTATGAGAAGTTATAATAATCCTAGGTGTATTAGGCATAGCATAAACTATCAGAAGTATTATTCGCCCATTATTAACTGGTTGGGGATAAACAATTTAAAACTTCATTTTACCAATAAAAGGGCTAGCTATAGTACATTTATATCGATGATCGACATTTTGATATAGGTTAGTCTTAAAAATCTACTCGTTGACAAGTAAAAATTACTTGCTCGTCTGCATATCAAATAATGACTATACAGTGTGACCAGTAAAGTCCGCATCATATGGGATTTTTTTTTAATAACTTTATTCGAAATTTGACTTTGGCATCAAGTTCTGCTTCGATCGAGATGAAAATGAAGCAAAAAAATAGTAGTCACGTGATTCGAATTATCTGTCAAATTTTAATTTTTTCCAAAAAATAATTTAAAAGTATGGAAAAAAGTTATTAGAAAAAGTTTTTTTTAAATGCGATTTCTAGCTTACATGAAAAAGTTTAGCAGCATAAGATAATTTTGATTTTTTACCCATATTTTGTAAATTGCACCACTTTTGCAAAATAATACTCAACGCAACCTACATAAAACTTCTTAGTTTTGACAATGCTTTATTTCAGATCATTTTCTTTAAAGTAGCGCCATATTAAATGTGTGTTTTTCTACAAAATCAAAATTGGGCTATTAAAATTTGATCGCATGTGATGCAAAGTTTATTTGTTTTTGACCCTGTATAAGGTATATTCATAAAATAAGTATTTTTAAAAACGTAGTTTGTGTCTGAAAGTAATACACCTTATTATTAAGACAAAAAAGAACACAGTGTCATCAGTAAAGTGTTCGTTAATTGGAAAATAAATTTTAATGGTGCGTAAAAAATCAAAATTATCTTATGCAGCTGAAATTTTGTATGTGGGCTAGAAACTGCATTTAAAAAAACTTTTTCTTATAACTTTTTTCGATATTTTCAGAAATAACCCCACTTATTTTTGGAAAAAAATTAACTTTGACAGATAATGCGACTACGTGACTACTATTTGTTTTGCTTAATTTTCATCTCGATCGAAGCAGAACTTGATGCCAAAGTCAAATTTCGAATAAAACTATTAATAAAAAAAACCCATATGATGCGGACTTTACTGTTCACACTGTATAATATTTTGTTCTCGTATCGAACCTTACTAGTGCACGGTGTATTTTCAGAATTCTTTTCCCTTGCAGCGTTTGCCAGTGTTAGCCGAAGCAGTTCAGCGTCTTCGATCAACTCATTGGCATCGGACATACGAAATCCATCCAGTCCTTCGATACTGCCTACACCATCGCCAGGCAGCCCCTTGAGGACTCCTTCTGACTGGTCGGATATTTCCACCAATAATGTGACGCTAATTAAGACGCCGTTGAAAGAACAACAGCCGAATAAAATTAGTAATTGGGGAAAGAATGGTATAAATGGTAAGAATTAATTGACAGTTATACAGGGTGTGCGGAAAAAGGAGGTCCGTCGTTGAGCAAATATATGTAATTTTTCATTTTTGACCCTCATGTTCGATATTCAACTTAAAATTGGAAACTGATTTTTTTTTTAATAATTCGAGTATTTAATAATATATAAATTTCAAATTTGGTACATTGCTTCAGCACAAGGAGTTTCATCTTTTGAGAAAAACAAAACAAAATCTCCTTTTTCCGGACACCCTATAATAGTCATAAAAAGTTACACCAACAAAATGCATATTACTCTGTATAATAAAACGGCATAAAAAAAGCAATACGTAGTACTATGGCTGTCTAACAGGGACTTTGCGATAGAATGGAAAGATGTATAACAAATATAGATACAGAAATAGCTGTAGGAGATATCATAACAAATATTCACGCTAATGTCGACAGCAGTAAAAAATGCTTCTTACTATCCTTAGATCTGTGTAAGGCTTTTGACACCGTAAACGATGATATTTTATTAAGAAAATTGAACAGTATTGGGATAAGGGGAAAAATACACACAAACTACTTCAAACTTATTTAAGCTATCGTAAACAATTTGTTCAAATTGAGGAAAGAAAAAGTTCGGAAAAAGAAATAATATGTGAAGTTCCACAAAGATCAATATTAAATTAGGTCCGTTATTATTCTTAATTTACATTAATTCCGTTTCCAAATTGAACTTAAAGGGCAATATAAAGCTATTTGCAGATGATTTAACAATTATTTATTTTGCTGAAACTCTTGCAGAAATGTATTTTGATATTACCTAATAATGATTTAAAAATACTTCTTTCTTGGCTTCAATCAAATAAATTTCTTTTATGTTTATAACTAAAAATAAAATAAATTCCATCATTAACCCCTTAACATTAAATTTAATAATGAAAATATTCAATATTCAAAAACGACCAAATTTTTAGGGTTAGTTTTAGACGAAAATTTAAATTGGAAATGCCATATCCAGTGTATTATCAACTCGATATCTCCTTTGGTATCTGTTTTGTACAGAGCTACATATTTCATGCCTTTGAAATACTTAAAAAATATATATTTTTCATTAATATATTCAAAAAATTACAATACTTAGCTTCTGCATGGGGTTCTGCTTGTTTATCAAACTTAAAACTATTACAAAAATTGCAAAATAAAGTTATTAAATTTATATTTCGTAGGCTGATAGTGAAATCCGTCATTTCATGAAAATCCTAGTCACATCACGAAGCGTGGCTAAAAGGTATATTGCAACTGGTTTGTTCGTTGTTCCCCAGAGCATTTTTTTCAATTTTCAACTAATGTTATTTTATAAAAAAAAAATTTAAATCAAATTAAAAAAAAAAATGCTCTGGGGAACAACGAACAAACCAGTTGCCAATATACCTTTTAGCGTGCAGCATGATATGACTAGGCTTTTTATGAAATGACGGATTTCTCTATCAGCCTACGACATATACACAAATTACCACATTTAGAACCAACTGTTAATCTATATCCGTCGAAAATTTCATTTGCTCTTTCTCTGTGGTAGTGAAAAATTAAAATTAAGTGAAAAAGCCTATTACCACTGTAATGTTATTGCTTTCATTATGTTTTTTTTTATAGATGGATTCGCCAAGCAAGACATAGTAAAAACTAAACCTGAAGACAACTACAGAGATTCCATTTTACAAAAAGGTATAGATTTTTCTCGAAGAAACAGCTATTCTGATATAAGTAAGTGTAAGTCAGCCATAGTGTAACAAAAAAGGCTTTATCGCATTTTCACTAACTCATTTGCATGCACTTACACAAGCGCCAGTAATCCAATCTACAGTAAAAGTTAAGCAAGTAGAATTGTAAGTATTAAGTTAAAAAATAATCCTGCGGCCACTTATGATATGGTGATACGAAAGAGTAATTAATATATGCCACTTACTAATACTAGTGGCAACACTAACTTTTTGCAAACCACGAAAAACTAATAATTTAACAATTTTTAACAGCTGCGAGAGAGTTAGAACCTGAGGACCAAGATTTCCAAGTTGTGTGAAAGTTTTTGCTTTTTATTTTTCAATTCACGTCTGGTAGGTAATATCTTGAACGATATAAAGAAACTTCGAAGTTGGCCTCTTATCGCCTATATACACTACGCCCATTAATTATCGAATATTCAAAAATGCACGCCCAAATTAATAAGCTGTAATTTCGTTAATAATGAACCAATTTTGAATTTTTTTTGTTTAAATGATATATATGTCGTAGGCTGATAGTGAAATCCGTCATTTCATGAAAAGCCTAGTCATATCATGCTGCACGCTAAAAGGTATATTTGCAACTGGTTTGTTCGTTGTTCCCCAGAGCATTTTTTTCAATTTTTTCAACTAATATTATTTTATAAAAATAAAATTTAAATTAAATTTAAAAAAAAACTGAAAAAAATGCTCTGGGGAACAACGAACAAACCAGTTGCAATATACCTTTTAGCCACGCTTCATGATATGACTAGGCGTTTCATGAAATGACGGATTTCACTATCAGCCTACGACATATATAAGATTCTAGGGTTTAGGGCAGAGTAGTTTGCGTCCTGAAACGTCTTATTGTACGGGGTAGCGCATAAACTCCAGATGCATGTAAATTTCCTTAAATTTAAAACTGACATATCTTACATAAAATTTGAATTTAATTTATTTTTTAAACGAAAGCAATTAGACATGTATCTGCGCTAGAAACTGGCCAAAAAGTTTTGCTATGCCACTAGAGGCAAAGAAAAAAATACCATATCTTCGAAATAAATTCTGATGCCGAAAAAATGTTTCGTAAATAATCAATGAGTCATTTAATCACTTTTGGCTTTTGCTAAATTTAGAATAAAAAACATGTCAACAAATAAATTCATAATACAGGGTGGCACGCAAAAACCTATCCATTTAATTCGTTCACAGAAAATTTATACAAATACAAATTCAAATACAGCATCATTATTAGGTAACCAAGGATTGAGCATGTGTGGGACCATATGAAGAGACAAGTCCGTGCGGAAGCTAACCCGGCGCAAACTCTTCCACAATTAAAACAAGCGCTGCATCGAATATGGCAGAATATTGACCACGAATTAATAATAAATTTAATTTTAAGCATGCTACGACGGTGTCAAGAAGTTATTAATGCTCGCGGAGGGAATACCTGATAATAAAAATGAATTATTATTTTTGTATTTTTAATTTTAACTTTTTAAGCAATTTAATTAGATATTTCCGTACTGTATTATAGACTTTATTTGTTGACATGTTTTTTTATTCTAACTTTAGCAAAAGCCAAAAGTGATTAAATGACTCATTGATTATTTACGAAACATTTTTTCGGCAACAGAATTTATTTCGAAGAAATGGTATTTTTTTCTTTGCCTCTAGTGGCATGGCGAAACTTTTTGGCCAGTTTCTAGCGCAGATAGATGTCTAATTGCTTTCGTTTAAAAAATAAATTAAATTCAATTTTTATGTAAGATAGGTCAGTTTTAAATTTAAGGAAATTTACATGTATCTAGAGTTTATGCGCTACCCCGTACAATAAGACGTGTCAGGCCGCCAACTACTCTGCCCTAAACCCTAGAATCTTATATCTATTATTTAAACAAAAAAAATTCAAAATTGGTTCATTATTAACGAAATTACAGCTTATTAATTTGGGCGTGCATTTTTGAATATTCGATAATTAATGGGCGTAGTGTATTATCTTTTTTAGCATCTGTTAAATAACGTTTTATTTTCTAACCAGAAAAGAAGAGTCGGTTGTACGCCGTATTTTAACAATTTTTTGTATTAGGCGTAATACTGTTTAGAAGATAATATAGTGTCCGCGAATATAATTATGAGCGAATATTGTAGCATATCGAAAAAGTGTGTAACTGTTTTTTTATATTTGAATACACAGGGATCCAAGCACAATGGCTACCCTGGGGCGGGTGAACCACGAAGGCCGTTTCGTCCTTGTTAGGACTCTACGGGCAGCCATCCCAAGCAATCCTGACATATCCCTGTGTATTCCAATATAAAAAACAGTTAAAGTCGCCACAGTGGATCTTTTTCCGTGCGTCATCACTTTCACGTCATCAAAATCGTATGAATCAAATCAAAATTACGAGACGAAAAAAGTCAAAACTAAGTCTAAGTTCATAAAATGGACGTGCCTGCCTACCGTTTGACGTACCTACATAATATCCCGAAAAATTATTTATAATTCCTAGTTTCTCTCAGGGTTTATTCGTATTCTAACGCAGTCTAACCCATTAATTCCCAGCTAAAAATGAATTTCAATACATTTATTGAAATCTTAAACTAACATTCTATTTTAAAGGGGAATTATATTTAACAGCTGTATCTCGGAAACGAATCGTTTGCGGATCCATGTTTATACACATTTTTTTCACTATTTTTTTGGATATACCTATAGATAATCCTTCTCTTATTATATATAATATTATTATGTTTCTGTAACAACCTATACTTTTAAATATAGTTTTGGGAAATAACCTAATACACAAAATAATTTATAAAAATGTTTTATTAATATGTATTTCGGATAAATATTCTGTATTGGTGAGATGTGCTGGTTGCAGATTTGGATAAGTATAGTAGTAGGATGGAATGTAGCATTTGTTTTTAAATCCAAATTGGTATTTTTTGCTGCACGTGTTTTTTCATGGATTTTTTAAGGAATTTTTCAAAGAATTTTCCAAGCACTGGAAGTGCATGATGCTATAATTTATTGGTTTAGAATAGTCTGTATTAGGTTTTAAAAAGGTGATTCTCTATTATCTACAAGAAATTGACAAACAAATGTTAATACATTTAATACTATTTTTAAAGATTAAAATCTAGAAAAGTTTGGTGTTTTATTGACTATTAAAATCGCAAAAGTCAACTTTTTGACATTCTTTCATTTAAGGGAATTTAGCCACTGCCGTAAACTTTGCAAAGAACTTTCACGGTTAGAATATTTAAAATAAATAAATTATTATAAAAATCCATAAATACTTACCGCCAAAACAGATGGTGGGTATAATTAGCTCTAAAAAGAACTATTTTTAGAAAAAGGAACAGTTTTAAGGCACACAAATTTACAAGATACGAATTAGATTGGCAGATCTAAACAAGGTTGACAATGACGTTCTAAAATACAAGGGTAGTCAACTAAACAAATAAAAAAAATAATTAATTGACGTTTATATTTTTATTCTTGTCTAGCACGTTATATTATTGCGGAATCTTGGAGACGTTCTTTTATGCTTTTATTTAACTGTTACTGTAATAAATAAGGATGCAGAGTTATTAACCACGTTGAGTCCTGATCGTTGATTGATGACGCACGGGAAAAGATTCACTGTGGCGACTTTACACACTTGTCCGATATGCCACAATATTCGCTTTTAATCAGGCGTAATTTTATTACTATTGCCTAGCGCTTTCTGGCCATAGTAGTAGTTTTAAATTTTATAAACAATAGGTATTGTAACCACAATACTAGATACAATAACTAGAGAAAATTTGTTTATAAATTTTCAAATATCTTATTAATATGTTTTCTTGTCTCCTGGACATAATTTGACGAAACCTAAGCCTCATAATGGGCCGAGAGCACTAGGCAATAGTAATAAAATTACGCTTAATACAAAAAAAAATGTTTCATTTCTAACCAGAATAACTCCGAAGGCTAGTAAATACTATGAAATTTGTTAAAAAACAGATTTTTATTATTTGATATAGGAAAACAGCAAGTATATATGTGTAAATTACTTACTTTACGTGCTTTTATTTAAACGATTTGTTATTGGGATGGAAATAAAATTTTAAAAAACTTTCTTACCAATTAAAATTTATTGGAGTTTCCTAAAACATTTTCTTTGTCAAAAAAATCATATTAGCTCAGATGCACCTTTATATTTAACCTACGGTCGCAAAAAGGCATTAATTAACCCGTACCACAGGACATATAAGTATCAAATAATTTTCAGGTGAACGCAAAGATCCCCTTAACAGCCTCGTCAAGAACGGCGGCTCAAAACGCAACGCCTTGCTTAAATGGTGTCAAAACAAAACCGTGGGATACCGTAACATCGACATAACAAATTTCAGCAGCAGCTGGAACGACGGGTTGGCTCTGTGTGCGTTGTTGCATACTTATTTGCCCGACAGGATCCCGTACGATTCGTTGACACCTCAAGAAAAAAGGCGAAATTTTTCCTTGGCCTTTTCGGCTGCCGAGAGTGTTGGTATTCCTACGACTTTGGTAAGTTTTTTTTTAGTTTAAAGTAGCTCTATTAGTCCAGGAGTTAGAAGGCGTCCAACATGTACCGTGATGATGAGCCTTTTTTTACTTTCGCTTATAAACACAAGTTTGTTTTAACGACTTGTCCACTTGTAGTATTTTTTATTATAGATGGTAGGGGAGAGTGTCGTACCTTGGGACAAACGCTATTTTAGCGACACCTCCAACTTTGTTGCTGTACTAACGCAGGTTTATATCGCCATTAGTTTAAGGTTATACGTTTTAATAGGTTTGAAGAAATCTTGGCGGTCTTGTTCGCGTCCTATTTTTATTTTGATCCATGTTATAAAAAGGCTTATGCTGGATTCTTTTACATAGAAAATTTATAATAAAACGATTTTCACCTAGTATAAAAATATCACAGGGAAAAATTAATGTTGTTACCGTGCGCAAAAATTATTTGCATCAAAGAGGGCTTGTATTAAAAAACGTAGGGCTTGGTTTAGATCACAATGATATGGGGACTAACCAAATCTAGGTTAAAATTTTGTCAAATTCATATTGACATGATATGCCAAACTAATAAGTAATAAAATAAGTAGACAAATACAAATTTATTTTTGTTGTTTACAAAATTAACAAAGTAAGAATATACAGAAAGGAAAAGAAAAATAATTACATAAATTGCTGAAATTGCCACCGCCATGCTCCAAGCATAAATTCACAAGTCTCTTAATATTTTCGAAAGTGTTGACCAGCATCTCTGGAGAAATGTTACCACATTCTTGGATAATCCTTTTTTGCAATGGTTCTAAATTTGCAACTGGTGTTTTAAAAATAGTGTACTTTAAATGAGGAAAAACGAAGTATTTCTTTATAAGGAAATACATTTAGCTGCTTTTTAGGAATAGTCCTGCATGTTCCATAAGATCTTCCCACTTCTTGGGACAAGCGTCTTATACAATTTGTTGGCGTATTTTGCATTATTTCACGAACGTTTGCAACAAGTTCTTCTGTTCTTACAGATGGCCTTCCTGCTCCTCTTTTGTGTTGTATAGAACCTGTTTCCCTAAACACAGCCACGGTTCTTTTCAGGCAATGATAAAAATCCCCAGCGATAAAAGCAACGTTAGGAAAATGTTCGTGAAAATCGTCCATGCACAAACCCGGATTGTATTGCCACTCACCATTTACTCTAACCCCGTTTCGAAAATACGCTTTAACCATGAATGTTTGTGCTGTTCCGTAAAGCCCATTGTGTGAATTGTTCAAGAAATTGGAAAAATGAGCGATGAATCAAATTACTTGTAACGACTGTTAAAGATGGCGGAATAACTGATTGATTGTTAATTCAGGTAGTTACTGACACCCAACAGGTATTAAGCTCTACGGCTAAGCATTACGTCCTTAGATGCAAGGCCCTCTTTGATGCAAATAATTTTTGCTCGCATGATATTTTCATTTGACCCAAGTTTGATTTCTATTCGATTTATTACAGACGAAGTAAGTAAGGTAAAGTGTACGCCCTTCTCGAGACAAATTTAAATGATTTTTTTAAAATTATCATTGAAATATTTTGGTTTTGTTTCAGAATATCAACGACATGATTCAACTGGAACGTCCAGACTGGCAGCAAGTTATGTCATACGTGACAGCTATTTACAAACACTTTGAAGTTTAAATACTTTTAATCGAAAGGGACAAAACCTTTTGCTATTTATACGATTTTTCCGCATTTAAGTTATTGCTGTGATAATAATCAAACTGTAAAGGTAACTGTAAGTTTTAAGGTGGCTGTTTTGGAAACCCCGTTTGAGACATTTCACACTGTATGTAAAACTTTGGAAAGGCGACCGTTACCTTGTAAACGCCTCGACATGGAATCTATTGGAACAAAGTGATGGTAAAAATCACAGAGTCGCTTTCACTAATTTTGATAACGAATTACTCGTTATCGTTAAATATTCACATCTCACTCTATCGCACTGGCTGCCCTATTCCATTATCTCTGGACCCGGCAAACAGTGTACTGATGATATTTTAACTTACTTTGGTGTGTATATAGGCACAAGATCGTTTTGCACATAGTGATGATGATGATGATGCCGATATGGTCAAATTAAAAGTCTTTTTCGAACGTTTAGGCACTTTTTTTTAACCCGGTATGTTCTCTTTGAATTGTGCAACAAACTCCACCAATGGGATTAAAACCTTTATTGTCTTCGTATATAATATACGAGTTTAAGAAATCAAGTCCTTTCCAAGTATTTGCATACCGTAAATGTTAATTATAAAATTTTTGAACGCTTTACACTTAAATAATCAAGTAGATTTTGGCTTTTGGAAAATGTTTACAATTGCATAGAGGTAGGGATATTATATTGTATGAATTTTTATCGATTGGTGTATGGATAGATTTTGTACGTAATTCTAGTCAACAAAAGTAGCATTTTCGTTGAGAGAGTTTTGCAGTTTTGACAATAAAATGACATAGTGTTGTGGTTTTGATTTTTCGTGAAGCATTGCTTACAATAATTGCGTTTTGCTGGCCTCAGCTTGTGTAAAGTTGACGTACTCGGCGTGCATTAAGTGCACTAGTGCGAACAGGAAATTTCGCATTTTATACCAATTGCATAATCGAGTAATTAAAATGTTTTTCGGATGAAGTAAATATTACATTTTTACATGCTAATATAAAAACTCTTATCACAACGAAATAAACATAAATTCATTAATTTTGCTGTATTTAAGTAAATTCCCGGAAAGGAACTTTTATGGAAAATTAATTTGAATAATAACACTATAAAAACATTTAGTAACACTGTACTAAAACATATAATTTACGTTTTTTTTAAATTCAGAGCTTTGTTTATAGACTTAAGTGGCCGATAAACTGAAGCGCTTGAATACGCGCAACAATAGTCAGGGCGCAGATGGCCGCTTTTATCAACTTGTTTGAAATGAGATACACGGGAGCGCGGAATAGCATATAATAATTCAGAGCAAAGAAAAACAATGTTTAAGATGTATTATTGACAAAATTAAAATTTTGGTGCACTAAAAAAATGTGAAAGTTCCCTTTACTGCCGTTCGAAACACACATACTTTTATTTACTTGGACTACAGATAACACATCAATATCCGCGGAAGGAAACCTATAGACTTAAAAATTTATGGGTTACAGATCTTGGGGGACAGACTATTTTCTAAATTTGTTGGATGAATGGAAATACAGATAAAATTTAATCCTACATGTTGTAGTATGTTTGTTTGACTCTAATTTAAAGAAACTTATTTTTGGAATTGGAATTTATTGACTGTACCTACTGATCAAACTTAAAGACTGTCTTGAACTTAAGGAATTTAAAGATCAAAACATTTTTATACGCCAGGCTTGTATAGTGGTAATTTTGATCTCCGACAGTTGCGTCAAAGTTTTAGACGTCATATCAATTTTAGGGTAGCTATCCTAAATTGATTCATATTTTTTTATGACGCTATGTTTTGGAACAAGATGCTGTGAATGCCTCTGTCGCGTGAAATGAGAAAATCTCTTGAAAATGCCATCGGATGTGAACATTTCACGTACCCTTATATTGTGTAAAAAGATGGAATTTTGAGGAACTCTACAAGGTGCATTTTTGACTACCACTTGAACCTTCCTATTCTTTGAATGTGGAAACTTCGGTACGGTAACAAATAAATTATAAAAATTATTTTTTACAAAAAAATATATTATTGACTTTTTGGGTTTATAAATGTCGTCATAAGTAACGGGTGATATATGGCCGCTTACTACTGGGTTATAAAAATTGCATGCATAGAATCTCTTACACTGCTCTATTATTAAAACATCATACCGAAATTACAACTGAAAATGAAACCCTACCTCTGCCTGTGCATCTGTCCTCTTTTTCTTTAATATTTTCTATACTTAAATGGGTGAAATCTTTACAATGATGACACATGTGTCTTCCAATATCAATACCACCTAAATTTAACAAATATTATATATTATTTCAATAAATATTAAAGGAACGTTAAAAAGAGCAAAATTATAAAATACAACTTAAATCCCAGCAATTGTAACATAAACCTGATGTAATCGATACTTGCTGAAAGGTATTGCTCTATAGGAGCCTTTAACAAGAATCGATTGATTTGTTCTTTTCTTGATTTTTGGACAAATGGGACTAAGTTTTCTGTATTTGGACATAAATTCTCATAAACTTTTAAATACTTTTAGTATAGTGGAGTTAGTTTTTCACCTAGGTTTACCAACTATTTCTTTGATACGTTCAATCTTGGCCTTCAACCTTTTTTATTCATTTCGTGAAATTCTGCTTCTAGATTTTTCGGGAATGATGCCGAAATTTACTATTTACATATTTTCGCACTACTATTTCGGTGTGGATTTTTGTTACATAAACAACCCCTTAGTTATATACAACCCAAACCTCTATGGCGTTTTTTTTTTAATAGATTTCATTGGTAGATCAGTAAACCGCATGACGTTCGACTTGTATTTTTAGAATGTTATCAAAAGGATTTCTGCATCACATTTATGTTCGTTAAAATGTGAGAACTTGTCTGAATAATTATGACGAGGTAAGAAAAGACTATAAATAATTATTTGTGACAATTAGCACATTGACAATAACATTAAAAAGAATAACCTAAAAAAAAAGTTTATTTAAAATTAGCTGTTTGAAAGCAGCCATATTTCTTTTGTGATTTGGACATGCGTCAATGACGTCTAGTTTTGGAATAAAAGAGCGGTAATATACGACGCAACTGCCAAAGATCAAAAACACCGCTATAATTATACTAGTATAATTTATACTATTATGATATTATTGTATGACTACCTACTAAAAACCCGGATGTACGAAAATTTTTAAAACGCAATATTTTTTAAATGTCTTTTTGTATAATTAAAATTGTTGGAAAGAAAATGAATTGTGTTACAATAACGAATTAATAAACATTTTTACAGGAAAAATTTTTTGACTGGAATGTTTAACAAAAAATAAGTGTTTGGTACAAGACCGATAAAACACTTTGGTAACGTTGTACAAGAAAGTATTTCGACAAAATTAAATTATACATAGGCCTATATTTTCAAATTGTTTTTTTTTTGAAAATTTTTCGTACACCCAAAATATTTAGAATATAATTCGTTGGCCGCTGCAAGGTTATGCTGCCTAAACTTTTACTAGACTGCGTATTTAATATTACCCCTATGAAATATAAACATATTTTAAAAATGTGAATACTTCCACCAACAATACACCAACCAAATGCAGTCTACAGATTATGACGTAGACGAATCTGATTACTTGCGAAAATTTGTTTCGAAATTAATTTGAAAGAAAAATTACGTATCAGTAAGGCTTGCCTCTTCAAAAAGAGTCTCTAACTTTCTAGGTGTACGTACCCTTCCGGCCAAAAAGTTTGTATTGATGGATCATAGTCTCAAGATTTGTGAATCTTTTGTACTATAAATAAACTTCGTTTGCTAATCCGAAGTTGCTACATATGTTTCCTGGCCAAACATGAAGTTTTTAGTAGGAAGTTTAAATATTGCGGAATTTATGAGTTGAAAATGTTTAATTTAATGTATTATAATATTCAGAGAGCATACGTCAGTGTTTTTTTTTAATAGGTGTAGTTGTCGAATTTTTGTTGTTATTTATTAGAAGTTATAAGTTTGTAATTACGTTGTTTTGTGGAAAATAAAAAGTTTAAACATAATTATCATTGTCTTCCTATTCGTTTAAAGCTATAATGTCATATATTGAGCCTAATGAATTAAAATTAAGCAATTACTTGAAAAGCAATTGCTAGATCTGGATATGAATAAAATTTTGAAGCAATTGCTGCTTTTCTTACACCTTTGTAGCAAATGCTTATTCAACACAAGTTGTATGAAGCACAACGCAGGCAATTATCGTGAATGGAATTTTTTCTAATTTAACATCGTTCAATTATGACACGTTCACGGCAGAAAACGTTATTATAATTTTGCTGCTCTTGGGTTGCAGGAGTTCTCCAGGAAGTCATAACCCAAGGCGATATAGAGTAGCCATCGTCTCCTAATAATACGTATTTTTCTGTGCGGTAAGAATCTTAACATAGTATAAAACAAAGTCGCTGTCTGTCCGTCCCTCTGAATGCTTAAATCTTTAAAACTACGCAACGGATTTTGAAGCTGTTTTTTTTTAATAGATAGAGTGACTTAAGAGGAAGGTTTTTATGTATAATACATGCATAATATTGTAGAGAAACACTGATAAATTTAGAGGTTTGTTCGGGTTTGTATTTATAAATCTTGACGTGATGATGAACTCGCCTTATTATCTCAGAGAAAGCGACGTCGTATAATGCCGGGCTGCAACGCAGGCCGGGTACACGCTAGTGTTGTATATATTAGAATTTTTGAAAATTCTGCTATCGTGCACAGAGCCTGGCCATTGGCAGTCTACACTTGTAAAATTTCTTGTGCATTACAAGTTGTCTGCACGTTGATGCTGGGGTACCCTTTTCGGTTTAGAAGTGTATGTCTTACAGACAGTAGTTTGGTGAACACCGAGTTCTTCACCTACATAATTTTGAAAGCCCGGATCCGACAAATTCCGCAGAAAGACTTTAATCTTATTTAAAGGCGACAGCGCACCCCCTCGCCTTTTACCAGTATCAGTCAAAAAATAATTTGCCAACCACTCAACATTTTCGCAGTCAAATCGATACAACTTTCTGAAATCATATCTGCAATTTTTACGTACACAAGATTTTTCTTTTACGGACGTTCATAATATATTCAGCCATAATTGAAGACACAAATTAAGAGAAACGCACGTGTATGCCGCGGAGAACTAAAGTTGACTGCTACCAAGCAAATGATGCAGGGGTCGACCTACCTTAAAAAGTTGAAAGCAATTCCTACACTAGAAAAAGCAATTCTTTAATTTATTCATCACATTTTAAGCAAACGATAGCGATTGCTTCTATTTTTTAAGAAAAAGCATAGACTAGAAGCAATTTCTGCACTTTTAAGCAATTGCTGGAAGCAAAAGCAATTACTTTAGTTTTTATTCATTGGCTTTCAAGAAATTACTTCGATTTTTTAAGAAAAAGCAATTCCTACATTTTTATTCATTGGGCTCATTATGACTTTACAGATTGTCCTAGTCGTCTATTAGACTACATAGGTGTAGATTTGAGCATGGAAAGCGAAACTCCACGATCCAGAGATCTTCAAATCCAAGGAACTGACCGCTGTCAGGCTAATTTTTTTTTATCTTGCACGAAGCCGAAAGATAACCTGACTAAGCACCAGGCTGGGTGGTGAAGTGGCGGACAAATTGATGCGGGTCATATCATTTACCAGTCAAGACCAGGGGCGTAGCGTAGCCAGGATTTACTCCCGGGGAATATGGAAATTATTTATTTCAAATTTATTATTTTATGACGGGTTAATACTTTGTTTGAAGGTGGTAGACAATAAGTAGTATTAAAAAAATTACCTTGTCGGAATTCCATTGTCTTTATTTTGTTACTTAACACAACGATTCGGTTAGTTAGTATCTCTAATAAAACGGTTAGAGATACTAACTAACTAGATTTATGTAAAGCATTTGATACAGTCAATCACAACATTTTGCTTAAATGCCTATACAATATTGGAATTCGCGAAAATATTTATTTATTGTTAAAAAATTACTTAAGGTTGAATTCTCAACGTCATTCAATCTATTGCCAACCAATTTTTGATTAACTAACATTTAAATAAAATCAATATCGTCGGTACATTATTTAGGTAGTATCTGATATATTACAAAAATATCAATTTATTTCATTGCTAATTTTGGGAGAATTGTATAGTTAAAGATCAATGAGTGACAATGACATAATAATGTTAAAAAAAATCTTACCCGATATTTTTCGCTATACAATTCTCCTAAAATAAGTTATGAAACTCCTTGATATTTATTAAATATGTCAATTATTACCTATAGAATGTCAAGTCGATACTGATTTTCTTTAAATTTTGTATAAAAGCTAGAAAACATAAATAAATCTACGCGAAATAGGTTATAGGTTGACAAGCATGTTGATACTCCCACCTTAAGTAAAAGAAAGCAGTTTGTTCAAATGGAAAATGTTAAAAGTTCACAAAAAAACATAACTTGTGGTGTTCCGTAAGGGTTAACCTTAGGACCTACTTTTTTTTTTAAATCTACAATAATTCTATAGCAAAATTAAATTTAAAAGGTAAAATAAAATTGTTTGCCGATGATACTACTATTGTATATTTTCACCATATCCACCATCCACCATATCATCAACCACGACCTTAATATAATATGTAAATGGCTTGAAATTAATAAATTATCATTACATTTTAATAAATCATCTTTTATGTTGATAAGTAAATCAAAATTAAAAAATAATAATATTTCTTCACTATCTTTCAATAATCATTTAATTCAATATGCTACCTAATAAAATTAAATTTTTAGGTTTATAATATAGGTATTGATGAAAATTTAAGTTTGAAAAATATATTGAATATTTAAGAAGTTATATATCACCAATATTTTGTTTAAAGCTAAAAATTATAAATCATTAAAATATTTAAAAATACATATTATTCTTTGGTTTATTTAAAATTACAGTAATGATTTCAATTTGGGGATCAGCGAATTTAACTACAATTCAGCCATTAAAAAACTACAAAACAAAATAATTAACTGCATACATAAACTTCCTTTTTTAGAACCAACTATAAATTTGTATGAACCAAATGGATATTTAAATTTAGAAAAGCTTTATAAATTAAAACGTATACACTCTATTATTACTAAAGAAAAACAATCGAATAGAATATTTCCTTCAACCAACGTTATTCACAGCACGAGACAAAACCATCATATTCAAACACCTATGATAAAGATTACTTTTGGCCAAAAATCAATATTATATAAAGGAATAACAATTTACAACAGTTTGCCAAAAAAAATTAAAGAAATATCAAAATTATGGACTTTTAAAAACACTAAAAAAATATTTTTTAAAACTGAACTAACTTTAACGTATTATATATTAATATTTTTTTTAGATAATTTCGATGGGGTTATTAATAGTTACTAAACATGATTTTTATTATTTGTGATTTTATATATTGTATATTTAATGTGATATTCTCTGCAATGAACTTTTTACGTTGGTTGAAAATAAAGATATATATTATTATTTTTATAGCTAAAAAAAGTAACGTTGTTAAGTAACAAAATACAGACAATGGAAGTCCGACAAGGTAACTTTTGGGGGTTAATACTTATTCCATTTAAATTTCTCTGGGTGTGGGGTTTTAACCCGAACAAACCACGACAAGGATGTAGCATAAGAATAAATAAAAAAATATTTATTCTTATGGATGTAGAGTTCGAACATAACATTTTATAGAACAACGGTTTTTACCTATATTAAAGCCATCTTTTACGTTAACCATAACCTAAGCATCTCAAAAACAAAACTAATTTTAAAAATAAGAAAACTGGATTTATTAATATTTACAAGAATAACTAGAGGTAATATATCCACATTTCAATAGGCACATAAATAAATAATAAAAACTAAATACATACATGGTGGCTGTTAAACAATTCAAGAGAGTGCTGCCTGTATATGCTACTTTCAGCAATTGAAAATCTAAATTGATGTTTACCACTGTTTTTGAACACAATGTAATCCCCCCTCCCCCACGGCTCCCTTTTTGGTGCAACTGATAGCAATGCCGCCATCCGTCAATACAAATCGGAAAATTCATACCTACCAAGGCCACGATAGTGTTGCTATTGCATTGACTAGACACGTGATTGATTCAAATTGGTATTGTCGATAAGTGTTGCCAGGTACTGGTTCCGTTTTCCCAGTGCGAGTCGCCTCGCCTCGTCTATCCGTCAGTTAAAGTAAATGCAATATCTAATTAATTAAAAATAGTTTTAGAATAATGACTTTGGTAAATTTTTTACATAATATACCTTATGTATGTTGTTTTTAACAACCATAAAAACACTTGAATCTTTAATGTAATTAATTTAAATTAGGTTTTCGATTAATTTAAAAATATCTTATTTTTTAAATAAAAATAAATTTAAAATTGACCAAATACCGATAAGGATATAATTTTTAAGGAAAAATTATTTCTAGCATATTGTATCTTCTTTAAAAGAAACGACGAAGAAAGCAGCATGATCTATATCTATCAGAACATTAAAAAATATCACATAGAATGCAGTGGCGCAGCGAGGGGGGGGGTTTTAGGGGTTAAAACCCCCCCCCCCCAGACTAAGATGGTTTTTTACGGTTTAGACGAGGGCTGAAGCCTTTGAAAATGGTAAAAAGTGAAAAAAAATAATAGTAGGAGGAAACCCATTGGAAAAGAAAGAGAATATAACAAAAATGAAAGGAAACATAATTTACGGGCGATCCGAGGTCGGGAAGTGGAAAGGGGTGAGTTTTTAAGGGTAGAAAACGATTTATCTCGATTTCCGGCAAAACTACAAGTCCCATGGAAAAACGTTAAATGGCAAAGTTGTAGGTAATAAAAAGATCTACAACTTTTGTATTTACACATTTTCACATAAACTAAAAATTTATGTGAAAAATTCAAATAACCAAGTTTTTGGTTTTTTATTTTTATCTTTTACAAGAAAAATTTTTTTACGAAATTTGGTGAAAACTTACCTTTTTATGCCTTAAACACACTGTATTTTTTTTGATTTAAAATATTTATTTTTTCACCTTATTTTGACTTAATATCGAAAAAGCACCCTAATTTTCAATCGAAAATTCTCACGTCAAAATATCTGCTTTTTTAAAAAAGTCGGTGGGCTTTTTGTTCGTTGAAATCTCTACTTTCTGATGGTGTCAAAAAAAAATAGATTACTATGGTAAATGTGATGAAATCTCCTTTAAATCCTACCTTTAATTATATTTAGAACAACTATTTTCGCATATTTTTTGCGATATTTATGTTTTATGGATTTGTAATTTTTTTGTTTATTAATGTAACATGGAATCTTACGTTTTTCGAGTAATTAAAGTATAAATTTTAATAAATAGCTCAAAATTGTACATAATAATTTTAAAAAAAATCGGATTAGAGTTTTTTTCGTTTCTTTGCATTTTTTGAGAACATTTACCATAGTAATGTATATTTTTTTACACCATCAGAAAGCAGAGATTTCAACGAACAAAAAGCCCACCGACTTTTTTAAAAAAGCAGATATTTTGACGTGAGAATTTTCGATTGAAAATTAGGGTGCTTTTTCGATATTAAGTCAAAATAAGGTGAAAAAATAAATATTTTAAATCAAAAAAATTACAGTGTGTTTGGGACATAAAAAGGTAAATTTTCAACAAATTTATTTTTCTTGTAAAAAATAAAAATAAAAAACCAAAAACTTGGTTATTTGAATTTTTCACATAAATTTTGAGGTTATGTGAAAAAAGTGTAAATACAAAAGTTGTAAATCTTTATATTACCTACAACTTTGCCATTTAACGTTTTTCCATAGGACTTGTAGTTTTGCCGGAAATCGAGATAAATCGTTTTCTACACTTAAAAACTCACCCCTTTCCACTTCCCGACCTCGGATCACCCGTAAATTATTTTTCCTTTCATTTTTGTTATATTCTCTTCCTTTTCCAATGGGTTTTATCCCGCTATTATTTTTTTTGGTTTCAAAAATTATCGACCCTGTTTTAATTTTAGTTTTTAAAATTTTGAAATCCTGTTCTTTTTTTTTGAAAACCCCCCCTAATACAAAATTCTGGCTGCGCCACTGATAGAATGAAAATTAAGCCGTCCTAATTTTTAATATTAAATAGTGGTTATTGCAATGGATTGTTTAATGTAAAATATCACTCATCGATTACGAACCAGCATAATTTTTTCCCAGTTAGTCGGGTTTGCTCTCGGGCTGCTCTGTGGGTAGTAAAAAACTTACAACATTTAGTTTTTGAATAAATCCCATTACGCTTCTTCGGAATGAATTATCTGTACCATCTATCCGCCAACCCAGAAGCTTAAAAATAATTTCCAGGCGTTTCCTACAAACATTATTTGCAATGGATGTTAAATTATAGCGGGTTCCTTTTTACGGTTGACTAAAAGGCAACGATTTTGTTAAACATACAAGGCCACTGTGCAGGCTACGCTCCCGTTCTATTTTGTCGGATCTTTAGGTCGTTTTAAAATATGGTGATAATAGTATTCATTGAAAAATATACATTGCGATGGCGTAATGTATTTTGCTATAGTAATGTGTTACAATACGATTTATAAAGCCTTTTAACTTAAACAAATCGAAAACATATTTTAAAACACCTTTTACTTGCACTGTTTCCTTTAAGGTGGAATTCTCGACGTCATTCCATCTATTGCCAACCTATAACCTATTTCGCGTTGCTTTTTTTAGTTTATTGTTTGATTAACTAACATTTAAATAAAATCAATATCGTCGGTACAATATTTAGTTAATATCTGACATATTACAAAAATATCAATTTATTTCATTGCTAATTTTGGGAGAATTGTATAGTGAAAGAAGAATGACATAATAATATTATGTTAAAAAAAATCTTACCCCATATTTTTCGCTATACAATTCTCCTAAAATATTTAATGAACTTCCTTGATATTTATTTAATATGTCAATTATTACTTATAAAATATGAAGACCATAATGATTTTATTTAAATTTTGTGTAAAAGCTAGAAAAATTAAATAAATATACGCGAAATAGGTTAGCAAGCATGTTGATACTCCCACCCTAAGTACAATTTAATGACATTCAATTGCTGTTTACTGGTTGAATAATACTTTCAGTCAGTTGCAGGTAGATATGTTATTATTTTAAGTATTGGATAGAATAGATAGGTCTAGCACATATTTTATACAAAAAAAAGTACAGAATTGATCGCAGAATCTAAAAATGTAAAAATATACATGAGTCATAGATGTGTTTTGGACTTCCATTGCCTTTCGTTCTTCATATCACAACGTTTCAACTGGTAAGTGTCTTCGGGTGAATACTGAAGACGACTGGAGATACTTACCAGTTGAAACGTTGTGATATGAAAAACTAAAGGCAATGAAAGTCCAAAACACATCTATGACTCAAGATACATCATTGTCTACAACCTTCAAACAAACACTAAAAATATACATGTTTCACTAAAAAAAAAAGAAATTGGAGAACGTGCCATATTTCTGTTTCACCCTGTATTTTTTTTAAACGCAGTACAAAAGAATGTACGTATCTGTAAGAGGTATAAAAGGCTAATTCGCTTCTTTATCACAAGCCAGTATGTACGTACAACGTACATAATAAATAACAATAATATTTGTGAGTTCCTGCTGAATTAGTAAGCACGCAGAAATGTCACCTCAAGGAAAAACACCCATGTTTACTCTGGGATATAGGTAACCCATGATAGCCCTCTCCAAAATTATAAATTAACATTTTTACTTTAAAAAACTTGATTTTTAATGCATATTTATGATTTATGATTTTACATACTAAAACAAAAAATAATATTTGCCCCTAACAAGCTCAGCTTCAGGGGATTGAAGAATAAGTTTATCGAAGACAACATAAACATATTTATTATATTATTAAATTTTAAACAAACTTATTATTATTATTATTATTAAATGAAGGAGTTGTCTTCCGAAAAAAACCTTTTAATGGTTTGCAATTTGTTTTGATATGTCATTGTGATTTGGAGAAAATACCTTTTGTGTTAGAACATATTTTAAATCAATCAATAAACCTGCGTAAGTTGCACCGTGGCCAAGTATGTTGTACAAAATCGCTACAAATGTGGACCAGACATAATATAGAAAATTTCAAGAAAAATCGTATCTGTTCGGTTTAGTTGGAACACTTACGGATGAGTACATTTCAATATCAAAAATATAGATACACTACCCCCTCGCTTACCGAATATAAAGCTATGGCACACCCTCAGTTTAGAACTCTACAAACTACTCAACATTTTCAGCTTATTCTTAAGAACACCCTGGATCTCCTTATTCGATACCGAATAGCTCTGTATGACGTTTTGACGTAAAGTAGCACCATCCACGTTTAAATTTAAAGATTCTAATATATTCACTAAGTCTTTTTCGCTCACTTCGTTTGACCATCTTTCCAATAAGTCACTTAACGTATTTATTTCAGTTTTAATTTGATTTACTAAAGAATTAAATAAGTCTTTCGATTTTGATTCGGTATGTTGTTTCTTTTTGCCCTTTTTCGATTGAGGAGGTCTTACTAGTTCGCTGCACATTATACAGATTACACACGCTACACAAACCACCTGAAAGAGACAAAAAAATACAATAAATAAAAACACAGACAATTTTGATGAGGATTACAAAAAAAAACAGATGAAACTATACTTTGTGCTACCTTTGGTAATTCGTAAATTGTTGTAAAGAAGGAAGTAATTTTCGTGACGCTACCGCGGGCGTTTTTAGTTAACAGCCCTAAATAAGTTTGCTAACGAATTACACAAAGTATCGTTTCAGCATAATTATTTTTGGCACGAATTTCTTTAAAAGTTCTTAACTATTAAGGGCTGTTACACTTAAACTTTATTGATTTAAATTCCGGTACTACCGTAACGTACAAGCACAACCACCTTGAAAAGAAGCCATGAAGTGAGATCGGGCAACGCCGCATCAGCTGGGAGTTGCGGATCTACAAGCTATTATTATGACGCGAGGCAAAGGCGAGTTTTTTTTATTCTTTCTGATATTTTTGTGTTTTTTGCCACTATATTGAAAAATGTACTAAAAAGTTATAAATAGTTTTGGATAACAAGAACAACTTACCTAATTATTAAATTATATTAATTTGCGTTGAGAAGCTGTTTTTGTTTCACTACGAGTAGATTTATTTGATGGATCAAAAGTAATATTCTATTATACAAATTATTATCTTCTGCGATTAAATTACAGGAATGACTATCGACTCCTGAAGTCTCAAAATTTAGTAAGCTTAAGGCGTTTAAGAAATCCACGCTTATCTTAAGAAAGTCACCTACTTTCTGGGTAACTTCGTTACAATAAGTTTTTAAACTGAGACCACCTGCTTAGTTTCATTTCAAAGGGTAAAATTAGGGTTGGGATTTTAACCGTCAAAATCTTTTGTGGTCAATTGACCAGTCAATTGACCAAGCCCCGGTCAAATTTCTCAGTTTTGTAAAAAGAATCAAAGCCATGAGTAATTACATAGAAACGTGTTTTTATTTAAAAACAGCTAACAAAAAATAAAGAAACCATTCTGAGGTACAAAAAACACAAAAATGACACATAAATATTATGTATAATATTAATCTAACAATACTAAATTACTAATGAAGTAATTAGTGAGTGACTGATTGATGATTAAATGAGAGACTACTGGCAGTACTGGTCTTGGTAGATAGCTTACATAAAGGTAGATCATCTCGTCACTAAACTCACCCCCGGCATTGCCTTTATGTTCTTCAGAATCTGAATCACTCGTTCTATCCTCACTACTGAAATTTAGCGCTGGTTCCTCCGAATTTCTATTTTTTTTTATTTCCACTGCCACTTAATATAACAGCTTTAAGTTGTACTTTATATAAACAAGCTTTCCTGAGCGAGTGGTTTTCAATCGGTTGCGAAGCTTGCTATGTACAATGCCCCATAAGGACAAATTTCTCTCCCAAAAGGCTGCAAAAGTTTTTGACCCGGTCAAAATCTCTCCGGTCAAAATCTTGGTCAATTGACCAGGCACAACCCTAGGTAAAATCTATTTCAAATCATTGTAAGCCAATTCATTACCTTTTAAAAAAAAACCAAGGTATCTAGAGGTATCCTACCTACTTATGAACTATCTCTACTAGTGATATTTTTAAACTAATTCACATATACCTTCAAGTTAAATAAACACTTCAATATTTAATAAATTAACTGTAGCCCCAAAACAATAAAGTTTATCCCAAAGAGCTAACTAGAATACAAAAAACACAACTTTTAAATTGAAGCAAATAAAATTATGCCGCCATTTATAAGACCAGTAAAAAACCGCCAGGCGGTTGGATTTTTTACTTTATTAGTGCTATTAGAGCCAACTAGCAAACCCGCACCAAAATTTTTTTATCAGTATTTTGTAGAGGTTCTTAGCAATCATGTCACTTAAATTACAATCGAAAACCGGATAAAAATACAAATTAATACGACACCTACATCTAGTTCGCGCGTAAATTACATACTAAACCATGGCTAACCTCAAAAAGTCACGTGACACATGGATCTTCAAGCAGTGTTGTCGATGTTTCTGTATCACGGCTGCTTTCAAGGTGTTGTGGTACAAGTCTTGAAAAAGCCTAAATATGTAGGCCCCGAAAAGCCAAATGCCCCATACTAAAATAGTAATTACAGAAAAGAAAAAGGCTCGGTATAAACCTCACAAAACACTGTTTACTATCCTTAGATCTGTGTAAGGCTTTTGACACCGTAAGCCATGATATTTTATTAAGAAAATTATACCGTATTGGGATAAGGGGAAATACACACAAATTACTTCAAAGTTATTTAAGCTATCGTAAACAATTTAATCAAATTGAGGAAATAAAAAGTTCGGAAAAAGAAATAATATGTGGTGTTCCACAAGGATCAATATTAGGTCAATTATTATTATAAATTTACATTAATTCAATTTCCAAATTGAACTTTAGGGGCAATATAAAGCTATTTGCAGATGATACAACAATTACATACCCTATCCCGATACAAGACTACGGCGCTGCAATGGGTTAGGGTACGTACTTATTATAAAAAACGTAACCAACATATTATAAATCAAAATTAAGTAAAGTAAATATTGTAATTGTTGTGTCGGATAAAACGAAGAAGTAACGAAATACTGATCCAAACACGAAACGGCGAAGGAGTTACTAGTACTTTTTTTACTTCTTCGTTTTATCCAAAAATCGCAAATACCTCTTTGCAATATTTCAGCTTACCTCTACCGTATTTACAGCCAACTCCATCTCTTTCCTTTTCTCCCTGAAATCAGACGATTTATTCATAATTTTCTGCTCCAAACCTCGCGACAACTTTGTCACCTCCTCTGCGGCCTTTTTATATATATTCGTGGATTCATCCAAATTATCTACCGTCAACGATTGAAAGAACTGTAGTAAGGCCGTTATTGTTGGACGATAGGGAGTGTCTAGAAACCCGTGAAGTCTTGAAGGTAATGGGTAAGTTATAAGGTCCTGAAAAAAATATAAAAAAACGTAACTTAAAAACTTAATATACAAAGAAAACACTATATTGTGTTAAATTCCACTATATTCAAAAAACAAACAAAAACATTTGTCGACTCGACATGTTTCGCGACACTGTAGCTTTATCAAGAGTGAATAAGCAAACCTAGGTGTAAGTATATATACCTTAGATTGGGTTTTCCAACAATTCAAAACAAATTTAATAGGGGTGAGTTATTAAGATCTAATTGACAATTTAGGAGATTATTTGTATTTTTAAGTTTATTTATTTCTAGCAAATTAAGTTTATTACGCTTATTTTCTGTATGAATAATTTTGAAGTTGTAATTAAAATTATGAGAATATTCTAGTAAATGATTTGCATAAAGGGAGTCTGTTTTTTCCAACGTAAAGTTAGAACTGTGTTCTCGAATTCTTTTTGAAAAGCTTCTACCAGATTGACCTATGTATGTTTTGGGGCAATCCTGACAAGTTAGTTTATAAACACCGCATTTATTGTCATTTTTTGTTTTAGTTTTATTGTTTTTAATAAATTTCCCTGTTGAGTTATTGGTTTTGAATGATACTGTAATATTATATTTTTTTAAAAAATTTGATATATTTTGGCTTGCTTTACCAATATACGTAATTGACTTATAAATTCTTTTATCTTTGGTGAACGGATAGACACTATTTAACGTTTTTTTGTATAATTTTTTATTTAAAATCTTATCTATTATTTGGCTTGTATAACCGTTATTAATTGCAATTTGTTTAATTATGTTTAATTCTTTTTGAAAATTAATTTTACTAAGTGGTACTGTGATGAGTCTGTGAATCATACTGTGAAAAGCTGCTAATTTATGTTGTATAGGATGATTAGACGTATTGTGTATTGTAGTGTCTGTGTGTGTAGGTTTATGGAAGATAGAAAAGGTGTGTTTATGATTTTCTCGTGTTATAGTAAGGTCCAGAAAGTTAAGAGAATTGTTTGATTCCTTTTCTATTGTAAATTTTATATTAGGGTGTAAGTTATTAATAAAATCAAAAAATTGAGATAGTTGTCTTGAGACAACAAATCATTTACTAGAATATTCTCCTAATTTTAATTACAATTTCCAAATTCTTCATACAGAAAATAAGGGTAATAAACTTAATTTGCTGGAATCCCTAGAAATAAATAAACTTAAAAATACAAATAATCTCCTAAATTGTCAATTAGATCTTAATAACTCACCCCTATTAAATTTGTTTTGAATTGTTGGAAAACCCAATCTAAGGTATATATATACTTACACCTAGGTTTAATTATTCACTCTTGATAAAGCTACAGTGTAGCGAAACATGTCGAGTCGACAAATGTTTTTGTTTGTTTTTTGAATATAGTGGAATTTAACACAATATAGTGTTTTCTTTGTATATTAAAATGGAGTTCCACCAAGTAAAGGCAGAATCAATTCAATTAAAAACTTAATTATTACAAAAGTCCCTTTTAATGTCCTATCCAATTTAATGCGACATTTGCCGGCGACGCTGGTAATGCCCTATTATATTATGCAGTGTGGCCCACGTTCAATGCAAAATTCTGTAGCATCGAATGTATTCTTTTCTCCCGAGTCTTCGGATGGACCGGACACTTAGTTCTTTATAAACAGTTGTGCTTATTTCCAAACGTTTAAAGCCGTAGCCCTATTGAAATTTTGAAATACTATGCAGGGTGATTATAGAAGAAACATGTATTTAAGTCGGGATTAAACTACCCAGAATACAAAAGAGAAGTGCATAATGTTACAGGAACATGTTTCTACTGTCAATAAAAGCTTAGTGTAATTAATTTATTGAAAACGGACATTAAAGGTGGACTACCATGTATAACCCTACATAATTTGTTTCGATTTACATAGCTTTGGAATCAACAGCAGTTCAATAATAAAAGTTAAAAATATTTGAGGATGTTTGTATTGAGTAAAATAAACAAACCTTATAGGTCACAAGACATTACCTCACGAACAGGCGTCGTTAAATCACTTTTTTCTACATTTTCCTCCATTTCTTTCCAGTGGGTTAACATTTCTTTCAAGTAATCAATATTTTTTTGCCTCGTACCATCAATAGATTTTAATACCTACAAAGTATAAACTTTACTGCATCTAAACCAAGATATTGGTATATTTGAAAAATTACCAGCCGGTTTCACTAAAAAGTTTTAAATTAATGCCTGCTCCGATAATTTATGATCACACCGAGCACTAAAAATAATAAGCATGTAACATAACCTATACCGTGTGTCCCACTACGAGTGGCTCTCGGTAGTATCTCAGAAAGTGCTTGCAAAAAATTTTTTTAGTAATATGCATTTTTCAATCTAATTAAAATTCTGGATAACTTTTGTTTTTGACCTTTGCTCTACCTTTTTGTTTAAGGGGGGTAGGAGGGGACAAATATTGCTATGCAAAAATATTCACAACTTTGGTTTGGTTATCGGAATTCGAAAAAGTTGAACTCCCTAAATAGTGATTCTTTTGTTTTATCAATTAAATTAAAAACAAAGTCGTTCTGAATTCCGTTGCGACAGCTAGAGGGCGCTATTCACTTATAATCTCCCTAGCAGCAGAATTATTACCGATAATTTTTTTTAAGGTCACTCATGGTTTTGTTGATAGAAAATTATCCCGAGTCGAAGACGAGGGAAATTTTCTATCAACAAAAACATGAGTGAAACCGAGAAAAAAATTATCGGGAATTAATTATGCTGCGTGGGAGATTCGGTAAGAAAATTTCATGAATTGGAGTTTCATTTAATGTTCCTGAAATTTTAGTAATAAACCTTAGTTAGTAACAAGTAAAATCAACTTCTATTGTGAAAATACAGTGCGTCATATTAAATTAAACTCATCGGAAATATGTTTTTTAAAGTTATATTTGAATTTAAAACTATAAACACATTGGATTGTCTCACCTGCCACTTCGAAATGATTTGACATTTGAATTCGAAAAAATTTGAATTTGAAATTAAGTCGTAGTAGTCGTAAAAATTATCACTTATTAATTTTATTAGGTTAATAGGCTATAGACTATCGCGATAGTCTCCCGTTGCTATAAGCAACGTAAACAAAAAGGAGCCTTCTAATTGGTTGAAAATAAATTTATGAAATTTTCAACGTAATCAACAATTTCTAAATCCAATGATATATTTTTTAACTAAAGCAAAAAGAAGAATGAATAAGAAGTGTGAAAACCAAGCCCATATCTTTTTTTAAGCCGGAGATATGGGAAATTTAATATAAAAATGAACTTCATAAGAATAAACGATATTTTAATATGGTATTTGTAAGCAAGAAGTTACAAATACCACACAATTGTATCTTCTACAAAGTCATAATCAACACAACACTTTTTTAAATTAGTGTTCTGTAAATTGCATTTATTTACAACAAAAATAATAGAGGATGGTTGCATTAATAGAACAAATTGCAGTAAAATTTTAAGTGGGATGTAAAAAAAAAGGGAAGGAAAGCTTTGATTTAAAATATGAAATACAGTTGACGACAGATAATTTCGTACACTAAACTGTGACACTGTAAATGCAACTTTTATACCTTTATTATCTTTGTAACGTGTTAATTGTTATCATGATATCTGTCAAAGTATTGTCATTATCTTATTTGATTTAAAAATGCCTCATTTAAGTATTATTGAAAAAGCAAGAATAATATGCCAACTTTATATGAACTTGGCAAAACACCTCGTATTTTTTAAAAAAGACGAGCGGCAAAATTAATTTTTTACGGTTAATTAGCGGTTAATTAACGGTAAATTTTCATAGTATTGAACACCCAAAAATATTGCACGGTCCAAAGTTGTTTTGCCAACTTTATATGAACTTGGCAAAACACCTCGTATTTTTTAAAAAAGACGAGCGGCAAAATTATTTTTTTTTACGGTTAATTAGCGGCTAATTAGCGGTAAATTTTACCGTTACACTTAACTTAGTTGTCCGGAGTTGTTTTGCTAACTTCATAGAGGTTAAAAAATCGTACATACAATAATTTACAGCTATGTATATAGGTAGCTGGTATTCTATCCAGGTATAAGCAGCAAGGTGAGAAACCCTTTTTACCCAATTTTGTTGTAATTGAATTATGTATGGGTGGAATGTACGAATTTATATGTCATTAACTGTACGTGTAGTAGGTATATGTGGTATACGTGTCAAAGTTTAAATACGCTAATTTTTATTTCTGATTTTAAGGAAATTCATCAAATTTTAAAACTAATTTAGACTTTGACATTATTGCAATTTGTTTCATTAATGCAACCATCCTCTATTATTTTTGTTGTAAATAATTTTCATTTAGAGAACATTAATTTAATGAAGTATTGTGTTGATTATAGCTTTGTAGAAGCGGCCATTCGAGATTGCATCCTGAAATGGGCAATCAGTAATTTTAACACATAAGTTGCATCCCGGATACAACGAAATTGCATCCCGAATGTGAATTTTATAAATAAGATTAGATTCAGCTAAATATTGACAGTGTTGTTTTCTTTAGAAGATTGTATTTCTAGAAATTGTCGATAAGGAAAATCCAACTTGGACTTTACATACTCTCCAATCGGTTCTAAAAGGTGTATTGGCAACCGGTTTGTTCGTTGTTACCCAGAGCATTTTTTTTAAGTTACTTTTTCAACCAATATTTTTTAACTGAACTTGACATACGTACTCTCCAATCGGTTCTAAAAGGTGTATTGGTAACCGGTTTGTTCGTTGTTACCCAGAGCATTTTTTTAAAGTTACTTTTTCAACCAATATTTTTTAACTGAACTTGACATACGTACTCTCCAATCGGTTCTAAAAGGTGTATTGGTAACCGGTTTGTTCGTTGTTACCCAGATCATTTTTTTTAAGTTACTTTTTCAACCAATATTTTTTAACTGAACTTGACATACGTACTCTCCAATCGGTTCTAAAAGGTGTATTGGTAACCGGTTTGTTCGTTGTTACCCAGAGCATTTTTTTTAAGTTCCTTTTTCAACCAATATTTTTAACTGAACTTGACATACGTACTCTCCAATCGGTTCTAAAAGGTGTATTGGTTACCGGTTTGTTCGTTGTTACCCAGAGCATTTTTTTTAAGTTCCTTTTTCAACCAATATTTTTAACTGAACTTGACATACGTACTCTCCAATCGGTTCTAAAAGGTGTATTGGTAACCGGTTTGTTCGTTGTTACCCAGAGCATTTTTTTTAAGTTCCTTTTTCAACCAATATTTTTAACTGAACTTGACATACGTACTCTCCAATCGGTTCTAAAAGGTGTATTGGTTACCGGTTTGTTCGTTTTTACCCAGAGCATTTTTTTTAAGTTCCTTTTTCAACCAATATTTTTAACTGAACTTGACATACGTACTCTCCAATCGGTTCTAAAAGGTGTATTGGTTACCGGTTTGTTCGTTTTTACCCAGAGCATTTTTTTTAAGTTCCTTTTTCAACCAATATTTTTAACTGAACTTGACATACGTACTCTCCAATCGGTTCTAAAAGGTGTATTGGTTACCGGTTTGTTCGTTTTTACCCAGAGCATTTTTTTTAAGTTCCTTTTTCAACCAATATTTTTAACTGAACTTGACATACGTACTCTCCAATCGGTTCTAAAAGGTGTATTGGTTACCGGTTTGTTCGTTTTTACCCAGAGCATTTTTTTTAAGTTCCTTTTTCAACCAATATTTTTAACTGAACTTGACATACGTACTCTCCAATCGGTTCTAAAAGGTGTATTGGTAACCGGTTTGTTCGTTGTTACCCAGAGCATTTTTTTTAAGTTCCTTTTTCAACCAATATTTTTAACTGAACTTGACATACGTACTCTCCAATCGGTTCTAAAAGGTGTATTGGTTACCGGTTTGTTCGTTGTTACCCAGAGCATTTTTTTTAAGTTCCTTTTTCAACCAATATTTTTAACTGAACTTGACATACGTACTCTCCAATCGGTTCTAAAAGGTGTATTGGTAACCGGTTTGTTCGTTGTTACCCAGAGCATTTTTTTTAAGTTCCTTTTTCAACCAATATTTTTAACTGAACTTGACATACGTACTCTCCAATCGGTTCTAAAAGGTGTATTGGTTACCGGTTTGTTCGTTTTTACCCAGAGCATTTTTTTTAAGTTACTTTTTCAACCATTATTTTTTAACTGAACTTGACATACGTACTCTCCAATCGGTTCTAAAAGGTGTATTGGTTACCGGTTTGTTCGTTGTTACCCAGAACATTTTTTTAAAGTTACTTTTTCAACCAATATTTTTTAACTGAACTTGACACACGTACTTTCCAATCGGTTCTAAAAGGTGTATTGGTTACCGGTTTGTTCGTTGTTACCCAGAACATTTTTTTTAAGTTACTTTTTCAACCAATATTTTTTTAACTGAACTTGACATACTCTGCAATCGGTTCTAAAAGGTGTATTGGTAACCGGTTTGTTCGTTGTTACCAGATCATTTTTTTTAAGTTACTTTTTCAACCAATATTTTTTAACTGAACTTGACATACGTACTCTCCAATCGGTTCTAAAAGGTGTATTAGTAACCGGTTTGTTCGTTGTTACCCAGACCATTTTTTTAAGTTACTTTTTCAACCAATATTTTTTTAACTGAACTTGACATACTCTGCAATCGGTTCTAAAAGGTGTATTGGTAACCGGTTTGTTCGTTGTTACCCAGAGCATTTTTTTAAAGTTACTTTTTCAACCAATATTTTTTTAACTGAACTTGACATACTCTGCAATCGGTTCTAAAAGGTGTATTGGTAACCGGTTTGTTCGTTGTTACCCAGGGCATTTTTTTAATTTACTTTTTTCAATTAATATTTTTTTAACTGAACTGGCTCAAAAAAGTCAAATCCTTTAGGAATTTTCTATCAATTTATATTTTATACTAAGTCTGTATACTACAGTCTTATAGATAAATTATTTAAAAGAATTAAATTGTCGTGATACACTTTCTATAGGGGTTTGGCAACATTGCATTGATTTTATATGGTATAATGACCACTCGACTACAGGTGACACTTTTCTGTTTGGGATGCAATTTCGTTGTGACCTTTTCTAGTCTAGGTAACAACACCTTTTTCGGGATGCAACTTCGAATGGGCCGTAGAAGACACAATGGTATGGTATTTGTAACTTCTTGCATACATATCTTCGATTAAAAAAAAAGATAATTAACTTGCGGTTTTCACAGATATTCTTCTTTTTGCTTAAGTTAAAAAAAAATATATTAATTCATTTAAAATTTTTGAAAAAAATAAAGAAATTGTTGATTCTGCTAAATATCGCCCTCTAGCTGTGGCAACGGAATTAAGAAAGAGTTAGTTTTTTATTCAATTAAAATAAAACAAAAGAACCCCTCTTTAAATTTGGCAAATTCCGATAAACCAAACCAAAGTTGCGAATATTTTTGCATAGCAATATTCGTCCCCTTCTACCCCCTTAAACAAAAGGGTAGAGCAAAGGTCAAGAACAAAAGTTATCCAGAATTTTCATTAGATTAAAAAATGCTACCTTTCTGCATTCAAATTTAATGGCATTTTTACAATTTAAATCTTTTTAGTGAATAGGTAAAATAATTAAAGATATTTATTACCTCTATTCCTGCGCTCAAGGACCATAAAATATGCGTTCGTAATTTTAAAAATTCGAGATCTTGCGAAAATAACATTTTGATTTCATCAGACTCTTCAACGGGCGTGCCGGTAAATTCCGGTTCCCAACTAACAAATACTTGAAGATCTCTATTGTCCCTAAAATTATTTTTAGCAATTATTTAACCATTTTGGATAGTTGTTACTATCAAGTCGCCGAGAGGCAAAAAGGGAATTACACCGATGTCATATTTGGAAAAAACGGTTCCATAAAGCGTGACAAATATTATTTTTATAATCTCAGAAATAATTATCACCGTTAATTATTATTCCCTACCTAACAGAATGCGATTTGTTATTTGAAGTTAGAGAATTACATACAAGCTAGTATTTTTTTTTTTAATTTTACTAATGTATGAATAGAAAAGCCTTAAAAATATATTTTTCTATTTCAAGTTCATAATAAGCTCAGTACGATACGCATTTGCGTATCGTAATGAAGCTATTTCGATACGCGTTTTTTCTATATTTCATGTTGGTAACATTTAAATGTTTTATTTCTTTGACTTGCGCGGCCTTTGTGATTTACGAGAAAACCCATTTTTCGCAGAGGAAAAATAGCTTGATAACTAAATATATAAATCAATCTTTTGTAGATGCTTTAAGCTATCATTTTCTGTCAAATACTATCCAAAATTCAATTTACTAACTTTCCAATGTCGATTTTAACTTCAACTTTATTTGAATTTTCCATCTTCCCTATACTAAATTGCAATGCCGTGACGTAAAATCACGTCTTTTGAAATTCGAAAAAAAGTAGCAAAATCTCCCGAATTTCCGAACGCTCTGTATATGTACCGAATGTACAGGGTTATCCAACCAAGACTAGACAAGGCGATTTTTTGACTTTTCCTGTACTTTTATAAAAAAAACTGAAATAGCCATCTTACGTCATTTTCTCCCGCGAATTCGAATATCTTCAGCAAAAAACAATTGAACATCAAACAAAAGTACTAGGGGTCACTTTGATATTTTTTTAAATGGAACACCCTGTATATTTTTACATTTTTAAATTCCACATAAAATTATAATTATTTTTTATTAAATGCACTATTAGTCTATACTTCATAGTTTCCGAGATATTGACTCGAAAAGTGACATTTTTGAACTTTGACAGCTTATAACTTTCTAACAGTACGTCTTAGAGCAAAACGGCTTACATGTCCCTATCTTCAATTTTTATTATCTTCCCAAAAAAATCAACTTCCAGTTAAACCGGAACAACTATATTTCCTTCTTTCGAGTTACATCCGGTTTAACCGGAAGTTGATTTTTTTTGGGAAGATAATAAAAATTGAAGATAGGGATATGTAAGCCGTTTTGCTCTAAGACGTACTGTTAGAAAGTTATAAGCTGTCAAAGTTCAAAAATGTCACTTTTCGAGAGTCAATATCTCGGAAACTATGAAGTATAGACTAATAGTGCATTTAATAAAAAATAATTATAATTTTATGTGGAATTTAAAAATGTAAAAATATACAGGGTGTTCCATTTAAAAAAATATCAAAGTGACCCCTAGTACTTTTGTTTGATGTTCAATTATTTTTTGCTGAAGATATTCGAATTCGCGGGAGAAAATGACTTGAGATGGCTATTTCAGTTTTTTTTATAAAAGTACAGGAAAAGTCAAAAAATCGCCTTGTCTAGTCTTGGTTGGATAACCCTGTACAAGGATCACACAACGTATTCCGTTCAATTTCAAATCTCATATCGCTAAAATAACTTTGGAATCTCGTGGTGAAAATGGGTCAATAAATCAAAAAATGACAGTTTGCAAAATAATTTTTGTTGTCCAGAGGCTACTATGATAAAAAATAGTATTACCAACATAAAATGTAGACATAAAAATTTACAAAATTTGAAGGACTTATTTTCTTTTTAAAATGTATATTTCTTAATTATAAAAGGTGAAATAGAAAAAAATGTATAAAGCACATGTTTCATAGGGCTTTTTAGCGCACGTGTCAATAAAAAAACTCGCCACTTTGTGGCTCGTTTTTTAAAATAGACGCGTGCGCTAAAACCGCTTCTTATGAAACGTGTACTTTAATATACTATTTTATTACAAAATGAATACCTCTTTTACAAATGATTCAAAAAACAAAAATGTTAGAAATACATGGAACTTTATCAATAAATTATTAGTACGTAATATAACACTTTCAATTTATCCATATTATGGTGCTTAAAACTTAGAACAAAAAACACATCTAAATCTGGTGTGGTCCCCAACATTTGATGAACAGTTTTTTGTAAACACTGTATTTTTTACAATAATAACGTGTTATTTCACCCGTAGTATGACTATAGTAAAACTACAGTGTGGTTGTTTAAGTGTGCAACGGCATTTTTTTATTACCGATTTCTCAGAAAATTTTATTCTTGATAAAAGTTGGTGCATGTTCGATAATCATATTTGGTGCACTTGGAATGGTTGCAAGTCAAACGGTGTACAGGGTAGGCCAAAAAATATAAAACTTGTACAAGAATAAGTTTTTTAATAAACATTTAAAATAAAAATTTTGCACTTTAAATGGTTAGTTTCTTAATTAGCATATTATCATTACTAATGTTTTATCTTCTTAAAAGGAATTTTTAGGATATTTTAAAGTTGTGTTTAATATCGTTGCAACAAACATGAAGTTTGTGATTCCTTAATAAATTAAAAATTCAAGTAAATTTTACAAATAAGCTTGAATTTGAACAAAGAAAGATATGTGAAATTGATTTGATTTTGATTAATTTATGAAGGTCTTTATGGTGAATAAAAAAAAAATTTTTGGGAAATTATTAGTTTTAAAAAAAAATGTTTTTTTTTTATTTTAGGAGGTCTCATTTTTGAATCTATGCATAACTTTTAATTCTAAACAACTTGTCCTAATAATATTTTGCTGAATTTTCTGAAATAGGGTTACTTTATTCTTGTACAAGTTTTATATTTTTTGGCCTACCCTGTACGCCGTTTGACTTGCAACCATTCCAAGTGCACCTAATATGATTATCGAACATGCGCCAACTTTTATCAATAATAAAATTTTCTGACAAATCGGTAATAAAAAAAATGCCCATATGTTGCACACTTAAAAAACCACAATGTATATCTAAATATTGTGTTTAGTGCTAGTGATGCGACGACCGAATATTCCCATAAATTCCGTAACTTACGGTGATATTCCCTCACCCTCAAACGAATATTCGATTTTGGGTAACATATTACGGTTATATTACCGAGAATATTCCCGGTAATATTACCCGAATACATTCGCGTTAGATTCTGTGTAGTTCCGCGGAGTGCTCATGTATCCTCAATCCTTATGTATCCTTAATTGGATAACGATTTTTGAAGTCGATGCAGCAATAATTTCTCAGGTTTTTATAGCTCTAACGGAAATTAATGGATTTATTAATGATAATATTAAACCGTTACCAATACAATCCAACGAAGAAAATAAACCTATTTCCCTGTTCTAAAAAGGACGACCTTATCTTAAAACATATCAATTTAGCTGCCTATTTACTGGAGCCATGATTTAATCGATCTGAATTGGAGCTATATAATACAGCATATTACAGCAATGCAGGTCATAGACAATTTAATTTCCAACCATCCTCAGTTTCAAGAACACAAAGAAACTATTACTCTTGAGCTTACAAGCTACTTAGGCAGGAACGATCGAGGGAGTATCGATTTTGTGTGGGAAAGTGCCAAAAAGTCTGGCTGTATTACTTGGTGGAAAGGCATTTGTAATAAAACCTAACTTAAAAATTTAGCTGTTGTCATTCTAGGGTTACCACCATCAACAGCTGCGACAGAAAGAGCTGGAAAACATCTATATATTTCTCATAACTTAAAACTTTTAGATCAAAACGTGTGCCAGTTTATTAAAGATTATAAAGTGTAGAATAGAAAAGGCCAGAACAATATTCACACAAATGAAGCACTTTCTCTGCTGTCGAGACCTCAGTATGACGCTCAAGAAGAGAATGAAAAAATGCTATGTTTTCTCAGTATTGTTGTATGGTGTCGAGGCTTGGACGTTGTTCGAAGCAACAGAAAAAAGGATCACGAGCTTTAAACTATGGATTTATCGAAGACTCCTAAGAATTTCCCGGGTTGACCGAGTCACCAACGAAGAGGTCCTCAGAAGAATAAACTGCCAACTAACTCTCATGAATACCATAAAACAACGCAAACTTGAGTATTTGGGTCATGTCATGAGAAACCCTGTCAAATATCGTCTACTACAACTGTTCCTGCAGGGTAAAGTGAAAGGAAGAAGGGGACCAGGTAGAAGGAGAATCTCCTTGCTCGCTAACTTACGGAAGTGGTTTGGTGTGACTTCCATTGAACTGTTTCGCGCCGCAGCCAACAAAGCGCGAATAGCCATGATGATAGCCCAACATCCGGAACGAATAAGGCCGACGAAGAAGAAGAAATATATTATAGAAGGAGGACGTATTGAATTAAATAAAACTACTAATAATGATAGCCTTGATGGCAATAGCAGTCTGAGGTCAGCGAAACAGACAATAAAGAGGCAAAGGCAAATGGAACATAAGAGTGATAGTTCTTTTGACTCAGATAGGGCAGAAGAGTTTTCAGTTCACGATACTAACTCGAGTGTTGGAGAAGAAGATCTTTCCTATTTGGAAAATATTTAGGTTATTTCATGTTTAGTTGTCACTCTTCAGTATTCCTTCTCAATAGCCTGTTACTTTTTAAAATATTTTAAACTGTTTCGGTTTTATTTATAGGTAGTAAGAAACTACATTATGTTATTTAGGTTAAAATGTTTTCACATCATACATATTACATATTATACAATAAATTGTAAGTTAATACAAAATATTTCATTCTGGGCTCAATTTTAAAGATAAAATATTGAAATTTTGTTTAATAGTATATTCTTGAACAAGGATAATAAATTACCGATTAAGGCCGGATTTCACCAGAAGGCTCGAAAACGACGTTCTCATAAACTCGGTTCTTAGTAAACTCAGATTTAAATGTTGATAAAACTCGATCGGGTTTCACCAACACAAACAAGCAAAAAGCAAAACGGAGTTTATCGAAACTTAATTTAAGGATGAACCAAAGCCGGCAACATTGTAAAAAGATGTACAATTTTGTATTTTGTGAGATGCCAGCACTTTTGTACAGAAGACAAAGTGTTAACAACTTAACCTAACAATTCAAAAATATCAAAAATTATTTTTGCTTCTGGTGTGGTGCTTCTGATTGAAATTATAAATTTGATATACCTAATAGTGCCCAAAATTTTGTTTTTAAACAAACCTATTAAAATAATCTCTAGCTCAGATTCGAATATCCAGAAGAGGAAAAGGGATCCACCGTTTCAGCCAACCGAAAAAAACAATTTAATCGATCTTGTTGCTAAACATTTTTCAATAATCGAGTGTGAAAAGACCGATTCCATAAGCACAAAAGCGAAAAAGTAATTTTCAATCGCCTCCAAAACAGCAAGTACTGTTCGTTTAGTCAGTCGAAACCTGGTAACAAAGTCTTTATCGTCTAAAGTATGACAATGATCTTCTCTGTCTCTCACCCAGCCCAGCGAGGTCGACGAACGAGGTACTCATCTTCACTATCGCTGTCTTCGAAAGCTAATAAATACGCTCTTCTCATATTTACTAACCTCAAATTTCACAGAACTTATCAACACTAACCTAAAACGTCGTTTAACTTTCGTAAACTGGCCAAAATCAGCCGGTTTCAAGCGGAAACGCCGTTTAGAACTAAACTCGGTTTATAATTCCTGGCGAAAACCAATTTTACCACTCAAACACTAAATCTAAGTTTAATTTAAACAAACCTAGTTTAAAGAGTTTGGTGAAATCCGGCCTAAGTGTAGTATACTGCCTAAGAAAAAGTTAAATTTCCTAAAAAAATTCTCATAAATTACGGTAAGTTCTCGTACTTTAACGAATATAAATCGACCAAAAATAAATTACGGTAATTTTTACATCACTAATTCTGTACATCTAAAAATCTTCACCCCAAAAGTTTAAATATTTTTGTAGTCTGAACTTTATAGTACTAAACGCTTACCTTAATTTATCCCATTCAATTTTGTTATCCCTAGGTGATATGTCCAAATTATACAAACTGTCCAAACTGGCACAGTCTACCAAACTTAAAATTATTCTATCTACAACTACGGTCGTATAATGCATACTGTTGTTCATCTTTTCCCGGAAGTCCATAAATTCGTCTAGTTTCATGAAGGAACCAAATTTGTATGAAAATGTTAGGTGATCCGTGCTCTGTAAAAGCGATTTTTGATCAATATTATAAAGTTTTTAATACAAAAAAGGTTTTAGTTTAACTGGTTTTGAGATCAACAGAAATATACAGTGTTGCCCAGAAGTAAGGAATAAAATTAATATAGCCTTAGCCTGTAACTTTTGGGGAAAACGCTCGAACACGTCAATTATTTAGTTTTATACATGCTCACATTTTGACGTTATTCGTTTGTTTTTTTTATAGAGATTTTTTGTTACAAAGATATGGCGACATCATCTTTTTTTTTTAATGGAAATATACAGCTTGTGATATATCATTTGAAAGCTTATATCTCGTACCAGTGGCGCAACCAGGGGGGGGGGGGGCTGCCGGGCTGCAGCCCCCCCCCCCGAGCTTAGAAACTTAGCCTATTCGTTTAATTGCAAACCAATTTTTGATGTCACGCCTTTTACTAATATTTTATATTCAGCCACATAACTTACATCAATCATGTTATCAATAGTGAAATTATACTACGTCTGACTAAATGGAACGACCGAAATACTTCCACTGAGGCATCTGGATTACTGGCCAGCATTATAAGTTCCAAATTTGTGATCGCACGAATGTGTACAGAAAGAATATATGCCTGCGCACTGCCTTTAAGCAAGATTCTACAAACAGCCGATTTAAACCTTTGTAAAGCATTACAGTTAGCTAATGACGTAACAGATCAAGTTATAGAAATAAGAGGCCTGGCAGATGATAAATTTCAAAATATTTTTAAGGAAGCTCAAGATCTACTTTCGGAATACGATATTGAAATCAGAGTACCTAGACTACCGCCAAGACAAACACAAAGATTGGTTATAAAAACCGATTCTGCTGCTGAGTATTTTAAAATAACAATTTTTAGTCTGTTTTTAGATGGCCTCATAGCAAATCTCGAGGATCGGTTTTTAAAACATCGAGAAACCATTCAAAATTTTGAATGCCTCTTTCCATATGATTTAAATGTTTTTTGAAACTTCACAGCTTCTACAAGAATGAGTTCCTTGAAGAGTTTTCCAATAAAACGATGTTAAAAGCTGAACTTGAGCTGTGGTATAAAAAATGCAAAAACAAAAACTGAAGGAAGATTTTGACAAAGTGTATTCCGAATGTGATGCCAATATAGTTCCTAATATAAAAAGGCTTTTACAAATTTTTTAACTTTGCCTATTACAACCGCCACATCTGAAAGGTCCTTTTCAAATTTAAAATATTTAAAGACATATCTGCGTAGCACCATGGAAGAGGACAGATTAAATGGTTTGGCAGTTCTTTATGCGAACCACGATATTGATATTACCGTGGAAGAAATTCTGGACGAAAGGGCAAAAACAAAACGAAAAATTTTACTTTAATATTAGTATTATTAGTGATTACTTACAACTTATTGTATAAGGTTTTTGTTTTGTTTTAGTATAAGTATGATTAATATATGCGTTACTTATTTTAAATACATTTTTACTAATTAAAATTAAATCTCTAAATTTTTTTTCATAAATATTTAGTTAGGGCCAGCGGCATATTATTGCAGAAGTTTTAGGGGGCTGTCGCTCTCGTCAATCATACGTATTTTACCCAAAAAAGGGCGTGGCACCCAAAATTTTTTTCGCCTGCGGCGCAAGAAGTTATAGCCCCCCCCCCCCCCGAACTAAATTTCTGGTTGCGCCACTGTCTCGTACAGTAATATGCTCATAAATTTTGGCGCGATTCTGTCAAGCTATTTCAGAATGGCGACTGTTAAAAAGTTTTTAAAAAATGTCTATTTAAATAAGCGGAAATGATAAATCATTGATGTTTTTTTATCTTTTAAGGTAAGAAATCTTCATTGTTTCACGTTCTAACATTGTGAACTTGTAAAATTAATTTAGGTATTTCCGAAGTATTATTTTACAATTTTCTAAACAAAAATGGTTTTTTTTGGAAAGAAAGCGTATCGAAGTCGTGATATGCTTAGGATGTGGAGATAAAATAAGAAGTCCAAGTGAAGTGTGCACTTTATTTAATGCTAAATATCCGGATAATCAAATTTCACGGGACACTGTTAGTAACATATTCCACAAATTTGATGAACATAAACATCAGTAAATGACTTGCCAAGGAGTGGACGGCCACGCGTTTTAGGCGACGATGAAAAATTGGATATTGCATTATCTCTGCAGGATATTTCGCATGTTTCAACAGTTTCATTGACTCAAAATCATGATACATCTAGAGGTACTATTTTTGAAAGCAGAAAAATACCACCCTTATAAAATATATGTTGACCAAGAGTTTTTAGAAGATGACTATGAGAGGCGTTTGCAATTTTGCGAAGAAATTATGAGACGGCGTGACAAGAATAATAGGTTTCCACAGAACATATTATTTTAGGATGAAGCTACTTTCTATTTAAACGGGGTGATTAACAGACAATTATCGTTTCTGGAGTTAGGAAAATTCACGATGGATATTTGAAGCGCATACTCAGCGGCCCTAGAAAGTAAATGTATGGGCAGGTATCATTAATACCCGAATTCTGGGGCCATTATTTTTTGAAGGAAACCTCACAGCTGAATGGTACCTGGATTTCTTAACCTTCGAGTTGATGCCTGCTCTAGCTGTAATTTTTTCCAACGCAGTAGATCCAGATATACCTAATGAAACAATCTGCAGATGGTGCTCCCCCGCATTTTGGTGTCAATGTGAGAAGATATTTTGATGAGATATTTCCAAGTCGCTGGATTGGACGACGTGGTACAATTTAATGGCCACCGAGGTCCCCAGACTTAACGCATCTAGACTATTTTTTTGGGGATATTTAAAAAAAAAAGTTTACCAAAATAGGCCAAATAATATTGAGGATTTGAAATACAAAATTAGTTTGGAGACACATAACATTGGCTGAAGCCATTCGGAATTCCGTCGACGGATTTTACAATCGTCTGGGAGCATGCCAAGTAGTGGGTGAAGGACATTTCCAGCATTTGCCACGTTAAACCACCTTTTTGTTGTGTTTTGTTTTGCTTAGTTACATTTTTGTTTCTTTTGACAAAATAAATAACAAATAAACCATAACTATTGTTGAGTCACAAAATGTCAGAACGTGAAACAATGAATATTTCTTACATTGAAAGGTAAAAAAAACATCAATGATTTATCATTTCCGCTTATTCAAATAGAGATTTTTTTTAAACTTTTAACAGTCGCCATTTTAAAATAGCTTGACAGAATCGCGCCAAAATTTATGAGCATACTGTACGAGATATTAGTTTTCAAATGATGTATCACAAGCTGTGTTTCCATTTAAAAAAAACATCGATGTCGTCATATCTGTGACAAATGTCTATAAAAACAAACGAATAACGTCAAAATGTGAGCATATAATAATAATAATAATAAGTTTATTTAAAATTTAATAATATAATAAATATGCTTATACAGAAAAAGAAAAGCACGAAGTCTTTCTCCACAATCTTTATTAATCGAAAAACTAGGCGAACCTAGTATCACATCGACATGTTTCGAGTGTAGAAACACTCATCATCAGGAAACAAAGTGAAAATTAAAATGCTGATGTTTTTAGCAAGAGAATATAATGGTGAGATTGAGCCGTAATGGAGCTTTTAATGGTGTACAAGAGATGTAAAATTGAAAAATCAGAAGGTCAAAAATCAAGACTCCAGCATACTGAAGAGTCGAGGGTTAAGTGTAGAAGCACACTGTCGTGCAGAAAAAGGTTTACTACCCTATCTTTTTCTGCACGACAGTGTGCTTCTACACTTAACCCTCGACTCTTCAGTATGCTGGAGTCTTGATTTTTGACCTTCTGATTTTTCAATTTTACATCTCTTGTACACCATTAAAAGCTCCATTACGGCTCAATCTCACCATTATTTTCTCTTGCTAAAAACATCAGCATTTTAATTTTCACTTTGTTTCCTGATGATTAGTGTTTCTACACTCGAAACATGTCGATGTGATACTAGGTTCGCCTAGTTTTTCGATTAATAAAGATTGTGGAGAAAGACTTCGTGCTTTTCTTTTTCTGTATCATTTAACTACACTTTGAGTATGGACTACTTCTTCAAAATATGCTTATGTTGTCTTCTATAAACTTATTCTTCAATCCCCTGAAGCTGAGCTTGTTAGGGGCAAATCTTATTTTTTGTTTTAGTATGTAAAATCATAAATCATAAATAAATATGTATTAAAAATCAAGTTTTTTAAAGTAAAAATGTTAATTTATAGTTATAAACGCAGCTTTTTGAAAGAAATATATTACCTATAATAAAATTATTAATTTATAATTTTTAAGGAAAAAAATATTACTTATATAAATTATTCAGAACAATATTAATTAATTAAAGCATTTCTAAAAATATTTTCAAATTGTCTGTTTTTAATATCCATGTTTTTATTTCGACTTTAAATTTTTTTAATGAAATCAATTTTTTAATTTTTGTTGGTAAATAATCGTTTAAATAAAAACATAAATATTTGAAATTTTTTTGTCCTATGGACTTATTTATTTTAGGTTTTATGGTTATTTCATTTTTATGACGTGTATTATGATTATGGTTTTTAAATTGTATAAGTTTTTTATTTTTAAATATATACAGGGTGTTTCAGAACATGTGGGCAATATCTCGGATTCATATAGATTAGGTGAAAATAACATGATAAGTTCATATAATATTTTTTCCTAAGAGCCCCCCTCGAGGAGATATATGCCCCTAAAGACCGGCCCTGAAAACTAGTTTTTTATTGATAGCCTTTGAATCGCCCTGTATATTTTGATTAAAATTTAGTATAATCTACACTATGGAAAGCTTTATTAAATAGGTTAACAATAAAATGAATAGTGTTCATTCTGTGGGCCAGGGACGGACTAGCTTGGGCATAAAAATCTTACATCTCTGACAGGCGTCATGCAATCGGGATTTTTATATTATTTTTGGATAGTTTACGTATTTTAACGCAAAATAGATACTCTTCGCAGATTTCGATAAGTTGAACCGTTTTCGAGAAAAAGACAATAACGTTAATCATTATTATAACTATAATAATAGGAAAATGAACGGATTTTTATTTAATTAAAAAATTTATAACAAAGCTCAATGTGGGCTCCCTCTACTCTAACACACTCCCGGGCATGATGTACTGAAGACTGCTGCACCCTCCATAACACCCCTATTATAACGAAAAAACACGAAACAGATTCGGGTACGATTAAACCTTTTTAAAGTATGTTAACGGTCAAGTTGATTTTTCTCGAAAACGGTTCAACTTATCGAAATCTACGAAGAGTATCTATTTTGCATTTAAATACGTAAGCTATCCAAAAATAATATAAAAATCCCGATTGCATGACACCTGTCAAAGATGTAAGATTTTTAATGCCCAAGCTAGTCCGTCCCTGGCCCACAGAATGAACTGTACATTTTATTATTAAACTATTTATTAAAGCTTTCTATAGTGTAGATTATACTAAATTTTGATCAAAATATACAGGGCGATTCAAAGGCTATCAATAAAAAACTAGTTTTCAGGGCCGGTCTTTAGGGGCATATATCTCCTCGAGGGGGGCTCTTAGGAAAAAATATTATATGAACTTATCATATTATTTTCACCTAATCTATATGAATCCGAGAGATTGCCCACATGTTCTGAAACACCCTGTATATTCAGATGTTATAAATGTAAAGTTGTCTTATGTTCAACTCTTTTGTTTCTGAATATAATTCTTTTGAAGGATAAAGATAATCTTTATTGTATATAATTTTTAGAAACCTTTTTTGTAATATTTCTAATTTTTTAACTAAAGTTCTATTTATTCCTACCCAACCTAAAATTCCGTAAATAAAAACTAAATTGATGTGTTTTCCCAAAAAGTTACAGGTCAAGGCTATATTAATTTTATTCCGGACTTCTGGGCAACCCTGTGTATTACTTAGTTGTAAGGTACAAAATGCAATTTTGCAAATACAAAAATACGAAATAAGTTTTATTTGTAACATAGTTACTAACTGGATATGGAAAAACTATTATGTAATAAAACTACCTACATTAGCTATCCTTAGGTTGGTAAAATTAAACTCTTATAAAGTTTCCTGAGGACAAACAGATAAAAAAAAACATTCGCCTATACGATTCCCGTTTTGACAGATACTTACATTCCCGTTTTGACAGATACTTACGTCTTTATAATTCGATGAAAAAAACTTCAGCGCCGTATCAAAATGTATCGCGCACAAAGAAAACAAGCCAGTAGTCGACAGTCTTCCGCAGTGAATGTAACCTAGTGAATCTAATTGGAGGTGTTTTATGTCCAAACTATAGTACATGTTATTTGCACCCATAACATCACCTAGAAAGAAACGAAATAACTAAAAAAGTAAATAATACATCAATAAATAATAACTAAAAACGAATATTGTGGCATATCGGACAAGTGTGTAACTGATTGTTTGAAGGTTGGAGACAACGATGTTTCTTGAATGATGAAAGAGTTTTGGACTTCCATTGTCTTTATTTGTTTTAAATCACAACATTTCAACTGGTGAGTATCTCCAGTCGTCTTCAGGTGAATACTAAATAAGTAAAGTAACTACAGTACTATTTATACTAGCTAGGTGCACTGAAGCATAACTGAGGTGGGTGCAGTCATGCGTTCAGTTGGCACTCGATCATAGCTAGAGCATAGTTAAAACCCTCGTGGAGAGAGCAATTATAATCTGTAACTCGGAAGAAGCACTTAAAAAAGAAACTCACCACATCAAGACCGACCTCAACAAAAATGGCTACCCCACAAGATTAGTTGACACAATATTGGAAAATCGTAAGAATCGACCCAACGCGCAAGAAGCAAACAGAGAGGCACAACCAACACTCAATATGTCAAAAGAGTATCTGAGAAAATAAGAAGACTAGGATAACGATATAACATCAACACCGTATTCAACTCGAGGGACCTAAGAAGCCACCTGACAAAGACAAAGCCTACAAGTCAAAAAGATAGGAAAAACTGCGTCTACCGGATCCCCTGCGAATGCGGCCAATCTTATATAGGTGAGACATTAGGACCACTAGAAACAAGGATTAAAGAACACAAAAACAATACGTTAAAAGGAGAGACCGAAAAGTCAGGTGCAGCTGACCATGCCTGGAAACATGGTCACCATATCAGGTGGTCAGAAGCTGAAATCCTACATAAGGAACCACACTGGAGGAAAAGAAAGTTCAAGGAAGCTGCTGCTATTCACCAGAACCCAGGCTGCTTTAGTAAACCATCATTAGACATAAGAAATATCTGGAAACCTTTGTTAGATAGATGTAATCTTAGGATAAGATCGAGTGCCAACTGAACGCATGACTGCACCCACCTCAGTTATGCTTCAGTGCACCTAGCTAGTATAAATAGTCCTGTAGTTACTTTACTTATTTAATATTCACCTGAAGACGACTGGAGATACTTACCAGTTGAAACGTTGTGATTTAAAACAAATAAAGACAATGGAAGTCCAAAACTCTTTCATCATTTAAGTGTGTAACTGTTTTTTTTTATATTGGAATACACAGAGATCCAAGCACAATGGATAGCGTTCCCTATACTGGATTGTGATGCACTTCGTGGTTTATTTAGTTGTCTACCTTTCGATTATTATCAGTGTGACTGCCTTTTATATTGGATTTAATTCCGATGGGATGGCGCTACGGCGTATTAATGGCCGCTTTGCTTTTGTAAAAAGGCATTTAATACATCTTACCGCTGTATCGGGATTGCTTGGGTTATGGCTGCCCGTAGAGTCCTAACAAGGACGAAACGGTCGTCGTGGTCTACCCGCCCCAGGGTATCCATTGTGCTTACAACACTGTGTATTCCAATATAAAAAACAGTTACACACTTGTTCGATATGTCACAATATTCGCTTTTAATTATTTTCGCGGACACTATATTATCTTATAAATAATAACGTTCCACCATTAGGATATTAAAAACGGAATTTTTGAAACATCACACATAAACAGTAAATTAAGGTGGGAGTATCAACATGCTTGCCAACCTATAACCCATTTTGCGTAGATTTATTTATTTTTAATATCGTTTGCCCAAAATTTAAAGAAAATCAATGCCGATAGCATATTTCCTAGGTAATAATTGACCTATTAAATAAATATCAAGAAATTTCATAAATTATTTTAGGAGAATCGTGTAGCGAAAAATATCTGGTAAGATTTTTTTAAACTTTATTGTGTCATTTTTCTTTTACACATGTTTCTTCCCAAATTAACAATGAAATGCATTAATATTTTGGTAATATGTCAGATATGATCTAAATAATGTGCAGACGACATTGATTTAAATTAAATGTTAGTTAATAAAGTGATAAATTTAAAAAATAACGAGAAATAGGTTGGTATTGGATTAAATGACGTTGAGAATGCCACCTTAAGTCATAGATATCTTACCTAAAATATGATACATCCTCAACGCCAACAACTTGGCATGAAAATTTGCAGGCGAATTTTTCAACAAACTCTCCAACAGCGCAAGCGCGGCTATTAAATAATCCACTCCGTCCTCCTTTTTAGACAAATCGAATAGAATGTGAGCGCCCAGAAGCGCATAGCAATCTGAAGGCCCGAGATCGGTAGATGGTTGTCCTTTACCATAGGACTGATACCCATGTTGGTAGTGTAGAGTTAGGGCTGTAACTAGCGCCCGTAGGTGCTCCGGGGAGAGGTTCCGGTGGCTCCCGCAAAGGCGGGAAAGTTGCAGAGCTCCTATGTGTCGTTGCATTTGATCTGCCTGCAAGAATTAGACTGAAGAAGGTAAAAAAATGTTGGCATTTTTAAATTAATAATAATAATAAGTTTATTTAAAATTTAATAATATAATAAATATGTTTATGTTGTCTTCTATAAACTTAATCTTCAATCCCCTGAAGCTGAGCTTTTTAGGGGCAAATCTTATTATTTGTTTTAGTATGTAAAATCATAAATCATAAATATGCATTAAAAATTTAGTTTTAAAGTAAAAATGTTAATTTATACTATAAACGCAGTTCTTTTTGAAGAAATATATTACCTATAATAAAATTATTAATTTATAATTTTTAAGCAAAAAATATTACTTATATAAATTATTCAGAACAATATTAATTAATTAATTAATAAAAAAACTATTTCTAAAAATATTTTCAAATTGTCTGTTTTTAATATCCATGTTTTTATTTCGACTTTAAATTTTTTTTATGAAATCAATTTTTTCATTTTTGTTGGTAAATAATCGTTTAAATAAAAACATAAATATTTGAAATTTTTTTGTCCTATGGACTTACTTATTTTAGGTTTTATGGTTATTTCATTTTTATGACGTGTATAATGATTATGGTTTTTAAATTGTATAAGGTTTTTATTTTTAAATATACATTATATATTAAGATGTTATAAATGTAAAGTTGTCTTATGTTCAACTTTTTTGTTTCTGAATATAATTCTATTGAAGGATACCGAAAGATAATCTTAATTGAATATAATTTTTAGAAACCTTTTTATAATATTTCTAATTTTTTAACTAAAGTTCTATTTATTTCTCCCCAACCTAAAATTCCGTAATTTAAATGAGTTTTAACTAACACGTAATATAAAATTTCCATATGTCTTACATTTAAAATTTTTTTAATGTTTTTAAAAATCGGTAGTAAACTTCTTAATTTTTTAATTAAGTATTCTAAGTGAAAATTCCAAATTAATTTACTATCAAAAATAATTCCTAAATATTTTATTTTATTAACTTTAAAAATTTGAATGTCTTAAATAAAATTAAAAGTATTGGGGTCGTATTTCTTTTATTGAATGCCAACTTTACTCTAAAAAAAAAAATTTTTTAATTACAGTTTTGCCGGAAAAGAACCATATCCAGAAAAAGAAACTAGATTCTGTCACTGACGCATGTTTGTAAAATAACATATTTATAATTCACTTATAGTATTTTATAGTTATTGATAAAGAGAGAGATAAATATTGCATGAGGGTTCAAATGACCTAACAACAAAACCATTTTCGAGTCCTTGTTACTTACGGATTGTGGAACGCTGGTCGATCCAATTCCAACCTCCTTAATCAACTTAGTGGCAAGATCCGATTTTTGTTCCCCATCCAACAGTTTCAAATATATCCTTAGGTCCTGAACACTACATGGTTTATGCCCGAATTTTCTAAAATATTCTATAAACAGCTCTATAACATCTCCCAAAATATCGTCGGCTTTTGCGTTTTTTTCTTGAAGTTTCGCACATAATTCAAACCTTGCCAAATATGGACCTCGTAGTAGAAAACCTGAAAACAATTCCAGAACATAATTATAAATTAAAGTATTTAAATATGATATTTCCCTAGGAACATTATTTTTTAATATTTATATTAATGATTTATTTACTATGAATAACGATAGGAAAATTGGTAGTTTTGCAGATGATACTGCTACTTTTAAAAGCGATATAAATTAAGACATTTGAAATAAGAAAATTATGTTAGATACATTTTCAAATTATAAAAAATTGGTTTCTTAATAATTTATTAACAATTAATTTCTTCCTCTTACTTTAAAATAAATAGAATAACACAAAATATATTATTGATATAAGTGAAGACATTCAATTTTAAAAAGTACTTATGAAATCATGTGAAATATTTAGTTTAAACCAATTCACATGTATAACGTTTTAATATACAGTATGACGGCGATGTGATAGACAAGAGGGCAAGCACCATTATAAAATAAGCCAATGTGTGATTCAGTACTTACTATTATCTGCTCCACCTTCAATTATTCCACAAATAAATTCATGGCACTTTTCAGCTGTGTTATCCAAACTCTCCAGATAGTTGATCGTAGTTCCTATACTATCTCCGTTTACACTTACTTGAGAGACCTCAAAAACTGAATGTACATAGTCTTTCCAAACATCCCATCTGTCGAAACTATGACAAAATACTAGATTTCAGTGTTCTCCTTAAATACATTAGAGGAAGGAGAGGAATATATAATACGGTAAGAACATGGATAGAGGGAGCCAACTCCCTACCAGAAATTTCGACAGAGTTCAAGCAAACACTTGTATATTATAACGATTCGTTATTCGAATATTATTGACAAAAAAATGTACGCCACTGATTTTTTTCTAATTTTGATATATACAGTGTCCGCGGAAAATTCTGCTCCATTTTTTATGCGTTTTTTTTTGCAAATCAGTTTTTGGCATTAGGTTCTGCATGAACCAAAACAAAACAAAAGCTAAAAACTTTTGACTTGTGAAGTGCGTTACACCTGTCAAACGTTAAAGGTTTTTTTTTTATCTCACTTACCTTTCATTCAATATGGCTTTACAAAGTACGTTAATCTCCGGCCACCTATTTAACTTTTTCAAATAAGTCAACTTCGACTGAGGTATATTTGTGCACTGAAGTTTTTCATTCAAAGGAGTTTCTAGAACCTCTAAAATTTTTTCGTATTTGTTTTGAAGTTCGAGTACCATTATGTAGAGCTGAATCTAAAAACAGCCAAACAAGAAGTATGTATAAATAAACATTTTCAAAGTATTTTGAATAAGATAGAGGAGGAGATATTAGGAGATACAAGACTCTACTGTGGTCTGTAAGCTAATATTATAATATACATAAAATTCGTTATTTTTTTTCGGCCTTTTATTCTAAAGCATTATAAAAGACTCATGCACTGTCAATGATGTACAGGGTTATTTTTTATATTTGCGTACAGGGCTTAATATAAGTGACAAAAAAAAAATTTTAAATACAAAAGTTGCATAATGTTTTCAGTCATATCTTTTAGACTTATTAAAAAAAACATCTGCACATCGGAAAGTTAAAAAAACAAATGAAAGTCTTCTTTTTTTAAATGGAACACCCTATATATTTTTTACCAGGGCGAAAGACCTCTTTCTCCTGATTTCAAAAATATGTAACATGTCATCATTTAATCCAGTCGTTTATGAAATATTTGAGTTTTTGATTAATTGAATTGACTATAATCTAGTCGGCGTTCCGCATACTTCAATGTGACATATTTGTCACTTTACTTTAAATTGAAAGATTCAGTAAGGAAAATGGGATATTCGGAAGAAGACTTTACTTTATATCATAAATTATAAATCATAAGTTATTTTCTTTAGTGCATGTTTCAATTTAAAGTAAAGTGACAAATATGTCACGTTAAGGTATGCGGAACGCCGACTAGATTATAGCCAATTCAATTAATCAAAAACTCAAATATTTCACAAACGACTGGATTAAATGATGACATGTTATATATTTTTGAAATCAGGAGAAAGAGATCTTTCGCGCTGGTAAAAAATAGATAGGGTGTTCCATTTAAAAAAAGAAGACTTTCATTTGTTTTTTTAACTTTCCGATGTGCAGATGTTTTTTTTTTAATAAGTCTAAAAGATATGACGGGAAACATTATGCAACTTTTGTATTAAAAGTTTTTTTCTGTCACTTATATTAAGCCCTGTAGGTGGGTACGCAAATATAAAAAATAACCCTGTACAACTGTATAAAAGGATATTCTAGTGAAACAGCCATACAATATGTAGTAGAAAATTGGAAAAGAGCCTTGGAAAGAGAAGAATATGTAATAGCAGTATTTCTTGATTTTAAGTGAGCTTTTGAAACGATTAATAGAGATATATTATTAGAAAAATTATTTGAATATGGTATAAGGGGTAAAGTTTATCAATGGTTTCAAAAATTATTTAAATAATAGATCACAGAAAACCAAATTTGGTAATTTTTTTTCAACAAAGAAATTTAATAACATAGGAGTAACTCAAGGAAGTATTTTGGGGCCTTTACTTTTTATTTTATATATTAATGACATGCCATATTAGTCCTAAAATTTCTTAAAATACAAATGTTTGCTGATGGTACTCTTATCTATATAAGCGGTAAAAATCTTTTGGAAATTTTGGAAATTTTAAATTCAGAACTGATTCTATTGTCAAACTGGTTAAAAGTTAACAAATTAAAATTAAATGTTTCTAAAACAAAATGTATGGTTATGGGTGTAAATTTAAATAATTATACAAATATAAATATTTTAATTGATGGTGATAAACTAGAAATAGTCAATTCTTTTAAATATTTAGGTATATTGATTGATTCAAAATTAAAATTTAATAACCAATTCGAAAATTTAATTTACAAAATTGCGGGAAAAATTAGGTATTTTAAAAGAATAAGTTTAAATTTAACATTTTATTCAAAAAAAATTGTATGTACAGGGTGTCCAGTTTTCGACACTTTTGACGGGAATCTCAGTTATTAGTACAGATAGAATGATGCGGTTTTCGCAAACCTCTGTCACCTTTTTGTGAAACAAACGATGCCCTTAACGGATTTATCATGGCCATCTTGGTTTTTGAGATACAGGGCGAAATTGAAAACGGTGCATTTTCAGACACTCCTTGTATTTTAGGTATCTTATACCTTATCGAAAATATAAGAACGGGGTGTTATACAGTTTTTTACGTAGAATCCAGTGGCGTAGTTGGTATTTTTCCAAGTGTCCCCATTTTTGAGAAATATACCAAAGTTATGTTTTTTTAAATGGAACGTCCTGTATATTTTTTCATATTTGCATTCTGCTTACTGAGAGCTTTTGAAAAATATATAATAGTTGGCACTTTGTTTTAACAGAAAGGTTAAAATTCATATTTTATAAATAGCAAGCTTTAAGTTGACAGTAGGCCGTGTATTTTACTTTAATAAAAATAAATTGACGATACACTACACCATCAATATTACTTTATAGTTTAATTTCAAACTTTTAAGTTTTTTAATACTTACAATAGTAAAAAGTCATTTTCTCTTATTGTTACGTAGGTATATTATCGGAATAGACAAATACATCTAGTAGGCCTTGACTTATCCAGGTTATAAAACAAAATTTTCATAATGGCGTTTAGCTTTTGTCAGAATTGTATTTAGGTAGGTATTTAAGGTTGAAGAGTTACTCATAATTTATTTATGATATTGTTCAATTTTAACGATGGCCCAAAAGTATGAAAAATACGATATGCTGGTATGCTTAATACAAACCAGCAACTTTTTAACCTTAAATACCTAAATACAATTCTGACAAAAGCTAAACGCCATTATGAAAATTTTGTTTTATAGTCTGGATAAGTCAAGGCCCACTAGATGTTTTTGTTTATTCTGATAATATACCTACGCAACAACAATAAGAGAAAATGACTTTTTACTGTTGTAAGTAGGTAAAAAAAAAGTTTGAAATTAAATTATAAAGTAATATTGATGGTGTAGTGTATCGTCAATTTATTTTTATTAAAGTAAAATACAAGGCCTACTGTCAACTTAAAGCTTGTTATTTAAAAAATATGAATTTTAACCTTCCTGTTAAAACAAAGTGCCAACTATTATATATATTTTGGAAAGCTCTCAGTAAGCAGAATGCAAATATGAAAAAATATACAGGGTGTTCCATTTAAAAAAACATAACTTTGGTATATTTCTCAAAAACGGGGACACCTGGAAAAATAATAACTACGCCACTGGATTCTACGTAAGAAACTGTATAACACCCCTTCTTATATTTTTGATAAGGTGTAAGATAACTAAAATATAAGGGGTGTCTGAAAATGCACTGTTTTCAATTTCGCCCTGTATCTCAAAAACCAAGATGGCCATGATAAATCCGTTAAGGGCATCGTTTGTTTCACAAAAAAGTGACACAGGTTTGCGAAAACCGCATCATTCTATCTGTACTAATAACTGAGAAACCCGTCAAAAGTGTCGAAAACTGGACACCCTGTACAATACTTTAATTTTACCACATTTTCTTTATTGTTCTACAATTGTGTTTATGGCGGATAAAGGTGTAATAAATAGATTACAAATTTTACAAAATAAAGCAATGCGAATTTTACTTAATATGGATAGATATACAAAAATTAATGTGATGTTAAAAAAATTAGAATGGTTAAATGTAAACAATTTAGTATTATTTTTCGTTCTAATATTTATTTTTAAAATTCAAAATGATTTGTTACCGCCACATTTAAAGCAATTGACTTTTCTAAATAGTCATCAACATAATTATTTAACACGAAATAACAATAATTTTTCAAAAAACATTGCATATAAATCAGTTTTTCATAAGGGTCTTATTGAATTTAATAAATTAAACAAGTCAATTAAAAATCAAAAAAGTTTAAAATATTTTAAAAAAAGTTTAAAATCTTTCTTATTAACTCAACAGGACAAATAAAGTTTCAAAAGGTCATTTAATTCAAAAAATAAATAAAAAAAGGGTATAAACTTGTTAAAATGTATCATGTAGCCACGTGCTAAATAAATCTTTTTACTACTACTACTACTACATTAAACTATTGTCAGCGAATCTTAACGCTGAAGTACCATAAAACGTCACCAAAACTTTGTTTGCGATACGGTACTGATAATCTGACTGTGGGCTTATACTTTGTTGCAAATATTGGGCGTAATCGTGGAACTTTATTTGTTAAAATGAGGGTACTTTACTCTTGAACGATTTTCATATCGCATCGCATCCTATTCGACTTGAAGTCATTTTAAAGCATGCACTAACTTTTGGCAGGATTTAAACTTTTGTTATAATAAAACTAATTTAAAAAATCCCATTTGGACCACACTGTATATACATATTCGTTCAGAAAATTTACCTCCTGCTCAGCATCAATCTTATTCTCGTCCACCATTTTTTGCATCATCCTTTCGGCAAGACTTAAAAGGAGTTTTCTCTTAGTTTCATCTTTGGATCCTGAACAAAAATTGGAACTTACTTAAATTGTAATTTCTTTTTAATAGGGTAAGTACCGTAAAACGGGGTGAATAGGATCAATTTTCAACTTTGAAAGCTTGTAACTTGAAAACTATCTGCCTGAATACATTTCTCAATAGCTTAAAACATGAGTTAAGGTTGGTACTTTTAAATGGCGGTATAAGTTTTTTTTCACCCCGCAGGCGGTGTCAATGGGATCATTGATTGATTTATTGACTGTATCGCATTTAAACAACCGCGGGGTGTATAGAATTTTGCACACAAATGTATCTTAATTAATATAAAAGAGTACTAAAAATAATATTACCTAAATTTTGTGCTGCATAGTTGTAGAGATATGAAGTTTGTAAGACAAAAGCAAAGATAAAATGACAACAGTTTAACCGCTAAATTTGACGTTTTAGGTTATGGTATTCAGCCTGCGATGTGGTCAAGTTTTTTTAAAGTTTAATGTCATAAAAATTACTTTTAACAACCGTTACTTAAAATCTGTACATAGAAAAGACCTACCCTTTAAAATTTTTACAGATTTTTGAAATTTGAAGGTAACTTCAATCCTATCCACCCCGTTTTACGGTACATATTATAAAATTGGGACATTTTTGGGTAAAATATTGCGTACGGTAAGAGATACGAATATAATTAAATTAAGGCAAATAATTTGATAAAAGGTTGTAAATATTTCGCAAATAGATAACTAAAAAAACGAAATGTTTGAGATCCCCGTGTACAGGGTTATCCAACCAGGACTGAACATACGCCTATTTTTTGAGTTTTCCTGCATTTTTATTAAAACCAATATAGCCATCTTGTTTATGTTTTACCGTCGAATCTAAAATTGCCATTTAAAACGCAACTTGGCTTAAAACAAAGGAACTCCCAAGTAGCATTTTTAGACACATTACGGTAAATGTGTCTAAACTATTGTTTCTGTTTCAGACACAAATTGGAAATTGTTGGCAACATGTATGGAAATATTTTCGAAACGTATACATTTTAAATGGCGCATTAGCACGTGTTTCCAAGTGGTTGGTACGGGCTGTGACTTTCGCTGTTTCGATGCAAAATCGAAACTTTTATCGAAAATGTTTCGAAAATTTTTCAGAAATGTTTGGAACATGTTTCCATAAATGTGTCGAGTGAGAGTTCATTTTACAAAGAGGGCGCTGAGTGTTGGAATTGTAAATTGTCAAAATGGAAACATTATTGAAACAAATAATTAGATATATAATATCTATCTCTCTGCAGGTTGTAAAATAAAAGAAAGTAAACAATATGATGACAGCATAATTTCGCCATAATGAATTTGTCACCAGAGTATTTTCTATAAGTGATACATTTTTTTTCGTATGGTTTATTGCAGAGGAGATCCAAAAATCGTTGACGAAATAAATTTTTTCGTGCAATTTAGTAATTTAGCTTTATATTCTTAAGACGCTCCCGGTATATTGACATTTACACACAAAATAAATACTTTGTCAAAAAATAAAATCTTAAATATTTTTAAAATTTTACTTAATTCTTCTTTCAATTGAATAAGCTAGCAAAATGGAACTAATGTAACCACTTTTTTACATTTCAAATGACGCAGGAAGTTAATTAAAGTCCATTTTAATAATATAAAAATGAATTTGTCAAAATGACCACCAGAAAACGAGAATTATTCTGGTCTAAAATGGAGTCGACACACAATTTCTAGTATTTGGTTTCTATAATGTTTCGATAATCATGTAGCTATAATTCATAGAAAATGTGTCGAAACATGAAGAATGTTTCGATACTGTACCGAAACCATGCGAAGCAAACGTCGCTAAAGTAAAAAATGCACAGTCCCGTCAAGAGGAAGGTTAAGCTTAGAAGCATAAAACTTCTGTATACCGTCACGGTATACACTACCACTTTACACTTTCTGTGACATATAACCTACAAAATTGGTTTGTACTTTGTTGAACGTTTAATAAAACTTACTTATAACTTATTCCTAAGTAATAATCTAAAACATGTACTCAATTGTCGAGACAAAGGAAAAAAGTAGGTTGGTAACAAAACAAAAATGGGCAATTTATAGGTTATAATCTTTATAATCGAGGTTATAATAATTGTCCGGGTGCGGTAGTGTAAAGGTTTCTGGCAGTTTCGAAAATTATTTTCTGCGCAAGTTTCGTAATTAAATGGATATCACTGTTTGGTAAATATTTCAAAGCAGACGAATACCAATTTGTTTTGAATCACTTAATTCGAAAATGTGTCGCTACAATTTGGGAGCACATGTGTCTAAACACAATTTCATAATATTATATAAAAATGCTTCGATAAATTTTCTTTTGTGCGTTTCCCAAAATGTATCGACACTGTAGTTTGGAAAGTATTTCGAAACTAACAGTTCTTAATCGTTTCTAGTAACTAAATTCGAAAATGTGTCGCAAAAGTTTCGAAACACATGTGTCTCCACACAATCTAAATAATTTTAATCGAAAATGTTTCGAAACGTTTCTCAGCAAAGAATTTGTGTCCAATTTGTGTCTATAATTGCTACTTGGGTGTGGCATAAAGTTGTTGTTTGAATATGACGTAACGGTCGGCGGTCATTGAAAATACTAATATGCTTTACAAAAAGTCTATTTTGAGTAGCATCAACACTTTGCCAATATATTTAGATATTTAGCATTCACTTTCAACTAGCAACGTTAGCCTGAACGTAAATTTTTTGGCCGAGTTTTTCAGTTTTACTGTAGTTATAATAATACCTACCTTCTCCCCTAGTAGCTTGTAGTACAATACTCATCACATTCCAACAATAGTACGGATTTTTTGGTTTCTGTTTATACAAGGCCATGGCGCTTTGCTGTTGAGACTTGAAATCGTTAATTCTAACATAACTCATGAACAGGTGAGTATGCAATTCTTCATTGGCCGGATCGAGCTTCACGGCTATTTCGTACAACCGGCATATTTTTTCCACTAGAAAATTGAAAACTCATTACAAGAATCGTGATATAAATTAGAGATGCGCCGAATAGTAGTTTAGGCCATTGGCCGAATAATGAATATTCGGCCTATTTTCACGGCCGAATAACGAATATTCGGCCAATGTGTATTGTTGGTTGTAAATATTTTTAGGGTTTTACGCTATTAAAAGTTGGTACGACGGATTTTATTTGACAGTGCTGTTTAAACTTAAAAAGTTGTTGTGAATTATCTATTGTGAGGACTTGTTTATTTTTAAAGGCGCGAGTTGAATTATTTTTTTTTAAGTTCTTAAAATAAAATAAGGTAAACATGGAAGACTTTGGGGAACCGAATATTCACCGAATACATCAGTTCTACTTGCCGAATAACGAATATTCGGCCTTTGGTTAAAAGTGGCCGAATATTCGGCGCATCTCTAATATAAATTGCAGGAGTTGGCTCAGTCTGACTTTCTTTAATCAAAAATTTGAAAAAATACTTCAGGTTTTGCAGACAATAACCAATTTAAAGAGAATATTGTGGAGGAATAATTTTTTATGATGAAGAATTGTCAGCCTTTTGTTCTTTGTTAAATAAGATAAGATACATATATATTTAATTGCAAGATGCGACATAATTTGAGAAAATTTTCTATATCGTTGCTATCAGGAGACCAGCAAGTGATAGGGGGCTTTTCTCCTAGCGCTTGGGTGAATTAAGCACATTTAAAAAAACAGTTACAGAATAAACCATTCAATGTGTAGAAAATTATATTAACACTTTAAAAGTAATGCATTAAAATAAAAAAGTTGTCACTACTAGAGTCGATTCACTCAGTAAACCTGCAAGATGGCCGACATGTCATATGACAAAAGTCATATTCCAGCTAAATAAAATAAATTTTTGCATTTTCAATGACTTTTGTCATATGACATGTCGGCCATCTTGCAGGTTTACTGAGTGAATCGACTTTAATAAAAATATTTGAACATTGTATTTGAATATTTCAATTAAACCACAGAGCTCTTTGAAAAGTTTTAGAAAATCATTGAAAAATTATTTTTTTTTTAATAATTTAAAGATGATATTGTTAAATAATTTACTAATTATTAGTTTAAATATTTTATAAAATTTATTAAATTGTAGCACATTGCTAAATAAATCTTGTTACTACTACTACTTTTGATAACAAAGATTTCTTAGCGGAGCTATTTTAATTGTGGTAGGGGAGCGTGGGGTAATAAGGTTAAAAAAATCGATGGTTTGACTTTGAAACTAAATTATAAAAAATCGTCTATGATACCTATCGCTGTTTTTTAAAAATATTGCTAGTGATGAAGCTTTTGTGACTAAGAAGAAAAATTGACGAAATCCTATTTTTTGTACGAAAAAAATTAGAGTTCTTATTACCCCACTACCAAGTTCTTATTACCCAGTTCGGGGTAATAAGAACTTGGTAGTGTATGAAGTGTAATGGCTCTTGCTTGAAGGTGCGTTGGGTAATAAGAACTTATCCATGTTTATTCTTTTTACCCTGAAAAAATAACTGCTGTGGAACAAACCAACTTGAAATGCGGCAGTTTTTAAAAAATATACGATAGTATTCGTTAGTAATAATTTACCAATTTGCTGAACAAAAAGTAGCAACAATAGACCGAAACTGGTGCTAGGGAGAATACAGGTAAAGTCGTAATTTTTAAAGATATTGATAATTTTAAAATATGTTTATAAGAAAAAAAGTTGTGACCATTTAAATCTTCATATGTTAAAATAAATATTTTTAAAGAATTTCACTTTCGGTTCCAACATTTCTGTCCGCTTATGGGAGGTGTCCGCATATAAGAAAGGCAAATAAATTTTTTTTAAAAAAATCGCAATTAAAAAAAAATATACTAAAAAGGTAACTTTTTTATGTAAAAATATGTATTGGAAAACATATGAACATAATACAACTTGTTGGCGCCATTGCTATCCAATACACTTACGTACATATAAAAGACACATAACAAACTAATGAAATAACAACCGCAACGCAGGGTATTTACATGAAGGGGAATCACCTAAACACATACTGCGGGGAAATACCAGGGCTGTCGAAAGAAATGAGTGATTTCTATGGTCATTAATTTTAGTAATACGTCCTATATAATATTATATTATTGAGTTCTTATTACCCATGTACCCAAGTTCTTATTACCCCAAAACGTTTTTTTTCGGGTAATAAGGACTTACCTAAAAAAAAAAACAAGCTGTAATCGTTTGTTACCAAAAACCCTTTAGTTGGGACCTTTCACTTCGAGATAGGTTCATAATAAAAGGCATAAACCGTTACAACTTAAAAATACAAATTTTTATATTAGCCGCTACTGAAATCTCAAGAGCCGAAAACACCAACCTAAAATATATTTCCAAAAAAAAAATACAAAATGATACAATAACGCCGTATGAATTATTTTGACGATACCTTTCGTTGTATACATTATTTTATATATTTTTTAAACCATTTTAAACCATATAATATATAAGAGTTTTTTTAGCTGAAATGTTTGACCGTTCCTATTACCCTACATGCTATAAATTTTCTATTTCGTAAAGATTTTGCCTTTTGGTTTTACTTGTACAGGGTTATCCAACCAAGACTAGACAAGGCGATTTTTTGACTTTTCCTGTACTTTTATAAAAAAACTGAAATAGCCATCTTAAGTCATTTTCTCCCGCGAATTCGAATATCTTCAGCAAAAAGCAATTGAACATCAAACAAAAGTACTAGGGGTCACTTTGATATTTTTTTAAATGGAACACCCTGTATATTTTTACATTTTTAAATTCCACATAAAATTATAATTATTTTTTATTAAATGCACTATTAGTCTATACTTCATAGATTCCGAGATATTGACTGTCGAAAAGTGACATTTTTGAACTTTGACAGCTTATAACTTTCTAACAGTACGTCTTAGAGCAAAACGGCTTACATATCCCTATCTTCAATTTTTATTATCTTCCAAAAAAAATCAACTTCCAGTTAAACCGGAACAACTATATTTCCTTCTTTCGAGTTACATCCGGTTTAACCGGAAGTTGATTTTTTTGGAAAGATAATAAAATTTAAAGATAGGGACATGTAAGCCGTTTTGCTCTAAGACGTACTGTTAGAAAGTTATAAGCTGTCAAATTTCAAAAATGTCACTTTTCGAGAGTCAATAACTCGGAAACTATAAAGTATAGACTAATAGTGCATTTAATAAAAAATAATTATAATTCTATGTGGAATTTAAAAATGTAAAAATATACAGGGTGTTCCATTTAAAAAAAATATCAAAATGACCCCTAGTACTTTTGTTTGATGTTCAATTGTTTTTTGCTGAAGATATTCGAATTCGCGGGAGAAAATGACTTAAGATGGCTATTTCAGTTTTTTTTATAAAAGTACAGGAAAAGTCAAAAAATCGCCTTGTCTAGTCTTGGTTGGATAACCCTGTACCTATCAGTCCCAATAGAAATTTTTTACTTATTTTGATATTTTTGTCTGTGGGGGAATTTCATTAGTAACTTTAATTCGTGGATGGTATAAACTCGCTATTTTGTAAAAAAAAATTGTCTGCCCCTGTCAATTTTAGTTAATTAATTTCTTTATAAAAAAATTTTATAGCAACTTTGGTTTATACATTTTAAATAGGTTAATGAAAAAATTATTTTAGTTATTAGGTTAGGTAAAGGTCTAAATACTGCCATAAACATAATATTTTTATTTGTCAAAAGTATCTTCTTTATGAACAATAACGTTGTTTAAAGATAAAATAGGGTTATTTGCTGATGCTAAAACAATCAAACTGCATTCCTAAATATAAATATAAAATGACTTGTTATCATCAATGTTCCCCTGTAAACAACTACAATAACTAGATTAATCTTACACAATAAATAATAAGAGTAAGACACAACAAGAGAGGTCATAAATAACTTTTAAACATATTTAATTACAGTAACTAACTACCTTAAGTTTTTATTAATTTAAAAGAGAATGACAATAATAACAGTAACATCTTAACAAAAATAATGAGTAAAAATAGACAGCTTATAAAATGATAACTGATAATGAAGATTAAAACAACTGAGGTGCGAACAATTAAGGTATTTTATTGTATAACAGAATTATGGGGTATTTTTTAGAAAAATAACGGGGATTTCTCTTTGATTTTACCAAAAATAAGACATATTATTAGTCCGGTCAATCTAGACATTCGAAGATACATAAATTCGCAACAAGCTGAAAATCAGTAAAATTGTTCAAAACATAATTATAAATAAAATTTAAAAGTTCCCCATCATTCCCGTGTGTGCAAAAAATTTTACTCGAGGTCAAAGGTCAAAAACATCAGTTTTTCGCGATTTTCAGCAAAACGGTAAGTTTTATCATAAAAATACGCCAGAGAAAAATTGGAGACCATAATATTGTCTTTCAAATATGTATCAATACTTTTTTTCCTACGAGCCACCGTTTCTAAGATATAACGATTCATAAAGTTGTAAAAGTTGTTATCGTCATAATATGCACACGTTTCCACACCACCTATGAGGTAGTGTCCTTAGCGCGTTTTTTTAACGTGGTTAAGTTTATTCGTCTGATTCGTGATCTTTAAATTATTCTTCTTGTTCTTCTTCTTGATATTCTTCTTGTTCTTGTTCTTCTTCTTCTTCATCTTCTTCATTATCATCATCATCTTTTTCTTCGTCTTCATCTTCTTGTTCATCTTCATCTTCATTCTGGGTGCAAGTAAATTGCGTCAATAGCGATGTATCGCATGTCACCTCGTTGGAATCAAACGGATCCTCCACTGTTAGTGATTCACCATTAGAGCACGACCGGCCTTGGCAATTTGTGCATGCCAGAGAACAAAACAGTCCGACTTTTTTGCAACCACATTTAGCACTGCATCCCTTTTTGCAGTTACAAAAAATTGTGTTCAGCAGTTTTTCCGGCGCAGGTGGGAGTAAAGTTCGAACTGGTTCTAATGTATTGTTGATCAACTTCCAACCCCAGTCTGTAGGGTCTAGCTGATAACCAAGCCACACTTGAACTTGGTAATATACCCGAAAAAGATGTTGATGAGTAGCAACTGAGGTTGGAGGAAGACAAGCTAATTGAACTTGTTTTTTATTTTTAGTATTTTTAACGAAACATGCATATCGATGTTTATCTAATAAGGAAGTTGGTTTTTTTAGGAGCTCCCTACATAGAAAGAAGAAAGCGGCGTATAAATTAAGGGACTGGGTTTCATTTTATTAAATATTTCAACATATATGTATAAAAACTCTAGAGATGTATATACGTGGCGTACTCATGCATATTATGACGATAACAACTTTTACAACTTTATGAATCGTTATATCTCAGAAACGGTGGCTCGTAGGAAAAAAAGTATTGATACATATTTTATAGACAATAGTATGATCTACAATTTTTCTCTGGAGTATTTTTATGATAAAACTTACCGTTTTGCTGAAAATTGCGAAAAACTGATTTTTTTGACCTTTGACCTCGAGTAAAATTTTTTGCACACACGGGAATGATGGGGAACTTTTAAATTTTATTTATAATTATGTTTTGAACAATTTTACTGATTTTCAGTTTGTTGCGAATTTATGTACCTTCACTATCATTTTTTGGTCTAGATTGACCGGAGTATACAGGGTGTAACAAATTTGTTTATCACTACAGGGATCTCGTAAACCGTAAGAGATACGAAGATGGTTAAATGGGGGCAAAGTTGCACAATTTGATGCCTAATCATAATCCAAAAAGGAGGAAGACATAAAAAAGGATTAAAATAATTTACTATTACTACCTACAAAACACAGCTAACCATCGCATATCATGCCTTCAAAATTGTTTTTCTTTGATAAATACCAAAGTTTCTAATGAATAATGGGAAAGAAGTCATGAAAAAGTTTTACTGCAATGCTTATTACTTAAGTAGTGTATTCTACCTTTTAATACCTGCGTTCCACGAAAAAACTATTTGACGTAGAAAATGAGAATTTAATATTGGGTATATAAAGTCGAATGGAACTGTGTCCGAAAAAGAAAGCAAGATGAGATTAGATTAGATGTTCAAATTTTCCACATGTCTAGATAAGGTTACCAGCATGTAGGGAAAAATATAAATTTCTTAAATGTTTAACCCTGAAATGACTTATAACAAATATGCAATAAATTTCTTTACAAAATAGTAAACATCGGCGACGACGGGCGCGGCCGTCTTCGGAACGGTCGGGTACTATTATGCAATAGCATATTATAGCAAAAATAGTTTATTGCATGTTAGAAAAATGCAGCCAAAGCCTCGGCCAAAGCAGACAAGCTACAGTATTTACTATGAATTTGCGCAGTCAAGCATAGAAAATAAGATAAGATAAACTTTGTTTGTTCCATAATAGTTTTCCAACTTACATCTTTAGGAGTGTAGAACGTGTCAAAAATTTATATAATTAATATCACAATTATATTATAAATAAAATATTAACAATTAAATAGCATGAAACCGCGGAAAAGTCGACACTATATGGAAAACTTTTCCATGCGTTATTTTTTGCAAATCTGTTTTTGGCATTGGGTTCCGCATGATCCAAAACAAAACAAAAGCTTAAAACTTTTGACTTGTGACGTGCGTTACACCTGTCAAATGTCATTTAAAAGTTTCAAACTGGCGAAAGAGTAATTTTTTTTAGAAATACGAAAAAAAGTTGTGAGAAAATATTGCTTCTCATCATATTTTGACAATTTTAAGTCTTAAAAATCTATCAGAAAACCACCACATCCCTTACTATTATTTAACATTTTATCATTGCTTGTAGAATCTTATAAATGTAAAATTTACTACTACCTCTATAATCTTTTGTTTTTGTTATAAAACTTTTTAAGTTATATTAAAAATTACACTATAAAATTCAAAATATATATATATAGAAGTAGTAAATAATTATGCATTAAAAATATCGTTATGTCAATAATCACACATATACCAGTCCTAATACTCCTTCCTAATGCGGTGCTTCTAATAAATATGCGAAGTTAATAATAATAATAATAATAAAAGGTATTTATTTTTAACTCGGCGAATTACAGCAGAGCTGCTTTTAACCGAGCATACAAAATTTTGATAAATATAACAAAACAAGTTACAACTCATGTTGGATATATACATTCAATGTTATTTACACTTTAAGGAAATGTTAAATAAAAAAACCCATCAAACATCCATAATGATCTATCCCAAAAGTAGTCAAAACCTGGGTTATTTAATACCACAGAGGAACAGAAAGAAAAAAAAAACAACAAAAAAAAAAGCTGCCGGAGCCGGAACTATTTTCGGGGAAAACCCTTTTTCTTAAAAATAGGAATAATAAAATAAAAATAAGTAATATGTACCTTTATTAATAAATAGAGAATAGAATAGAGATTACTTTATTATATTTTATAAAATTATTACATTAAAAAAAAGTTTACTATTTTCTATAAAGCAAAAACAATGATTCTGAAAAAAAAAACTTTAAAAAAAAAAACCGCATTGTTTTTTTTCTAAAAAAAACAGAACTTTTTTTTTTTAATTTACATCACTAGTTTTAGTACTATTGAATTGGCTGAACCCCAAACAAGATTTCATCAGTTCATTTGGACTAATTCATTGCTGCACGCTAACGACGTGAACCCGTTAATACAAAATTTATCACATTAGAAAGGCAGGAAGAGCTAGTAGGTCTTCTGGGTGTATCAAAAAGATAGAGCAAACGGCACAAAACGCTAATTAAATTGTTATAAAAAAGGTAGTCACAAACGAGTACTTTTTCGTAATTTTATTGTTAGTGAGTGCTATTGAATACGGAGTACATTTTACTATATTTACTAAAGTTTTATATACAAAACATCAATCTCACTTCAGCTTAAAAACAACGGACAACTTTTATGCTCAAAGAATCACAGATATGGGACTTAATTACAACAATTTTAGGCAGTAAATAGTCAACTAAGACCGTCCGCACACATTCATTTTCCGAATTCGAAAACAAAGACGCGTCTTTTCGAAATTCGAATATTTTACTATTTGAATAATTTAACATCTTACTTTATTAGACAAAATGCACATTATTATTATTCGATAATTTAGATATTAAAAATTACTAATACTTAAAAATGTTCCGATAATTCAAATAGTCGAATAGTCAAATATTCGAATTTCGAATAGTCGAATATTTGTATAGTCGAATATTCGAATAGTCGTTTATTTAAATATCGAAATACAGTTGTTTAATCACGGTAGAAGTGGTTTAACTGCTTAAACATAATAAAGGAACATTTTTAAGTATTAGTAATTTTTAACATCTAAATTATCGAATAATAATAATGTGCATTTTGTCGGATAAAGTAAGATGACAAATAAATAATTGTGTTAAATTATTCAAATAGTCAAATATTCGAATTTCGTATAGACGAATATTTGAATAGTCGAATATTTAAATAGTCGAATATTCGATTAGTCAAATATTCGAATTTCGAATAGTCGAATATTTGAATAGTCGAATTTTTTAACTAACAAAAAATTCGAATTTAGAATAGTCGAATATTCGAATTATTCGAATACAATTCCGAGCCCTAGTATAGACTACGTGAATGTTTTCCGAATTGGAAACTTTCGGAAACCGAATGCTGAAAACGTATGTGTGCGTACGGCCGGCCTTATTATACAGGGTTGGGCAAATGTTCCGGAACGGCTTAATTACAGGCGAACGAAAACTGATATCGGATCCGGGTTTTGGGCAATCTATGGGACTAAAATTTTACTATTTGACTATTATACCATATGTCAGTAATGTCACCAACTGTCAAGTGTTGACGTAATTTTTTTTTTTTTAATGGAACACCCTGTATATTTTTACATTTTTAAATTCCACATAAAATTATAATTATTTTTTATGAAATGCACTATTAGTCTATACTTCATAGTTTCCGAGATATTGACTCTCGAAAAGTGACATTTTTGAACTTTGACAGCTTATAACTTTCTAACAATACGTCTTAGAGCAAAACGGCTAACATGTCCCTATCTTCAATTTTTATTTATTGACTCTCGAAAAGTGACATTTTTGAACTTTGACAGCTTATAACTTTCTAACAATACGTCTTAGAGCAAAACGGCTAACATGTTCCATTCTTCAATTTTTATTATCTTCCCAAAAAAATTAACTTCCAGTTAAACCGGAACAACTATATTTCCTGCTTTCGAGTTACATCCGGTTTAACCGGACGTTGATTTTTTTGGGAAGATAATAAAAATTGAAGATAGGGACATGTAAGCCGTTTTGCTCTAAGACGTACTGTTAGAAAGTTATAAGGTGTCAAAGTTCAAAAATGTCACTTTTCGAGAGTCAAAATCTCGGAAATTATGAAGTATAGACTAATAGTGCATTTAATAAAAAATAATTATAATTTTATGTGGAATTTAAAAATGTAAAAATATACAGCGTGTTCCATTAAAAAAAAAATTACGTCAACACTTGACAGTTGGTGACATTACTGACATATGGTATATTACTCAAATAGTAAAATTTTAGTACTATAGATTGCCCAAAACCCGGATCCGATATCACTTTTCGTTCGCCTGTAATTAAGCCGTTCCGGAACATTTGCCCAACCCTGTATATATTTAAAATACTTACACTGCTGCATCTCCCTGTAACAAAGGGCCATTGCTTGCAATGTTGCTTCATCTGTAGGTTTAGCATTTGTAAGATTGTCTAAAATCACATTGGTATCATTCTCCCTCCCCATTCTTAAAAGAGTCAAAGCTTTAAGAGCCTTAGCACAGTGTAGGTTTGGCGTCTTTTTTAAGACTTTATCACATTCTTGTAGAGCTTTCTTGTTGTTTCCCGAATCAAGCCAATCTAGAAAAAAAAAGATAACCATATATTTACTGTCTTAAATGTTTAGTTAACCCTCCAAACATGGCTAGGGCCTCGTGGATTATTATTATTATTAACGATGTTAGGGGTAATAACGGGGAACACAAAGATGATGTTACATCGACTGCACACAATTAAAAAAAAATTCCACTATTGCTGATGAAAGTCTCAAGAATATTTAACATACAACAAGAGATTTCAAAGGATACTAGGGTGGAGTTCATCAAAATACTAGCTTTAACTGCAAAAAGGTAACACTCATTCAAGTTAGGAAAGTTATAGATTCAGTTAAAAATTAAAAAAAAGTAGGGATATCTATGACATTAATGTAACAAAAACTTTTAAAAGTATGTTGGTTTCTCCATTGACAAAACGAATTATCTTTTTTTATCAGAGCGGGCACTTTTCCGTTCTCTCTTAAGAGATCAAGGGTTATTCCCGTGATTAAGAAAGGAGACCCAAATAACTATCGACCAATTTCACTAATCCCAATTCTGTCTAAGATCTTTGAATGCTTCCCTACTAAAAAAACAACTATAAATAATCAGAAAGTACTAGCGTAGCGGAAAAGCCAATAATATATAGGGTGTCTCATTCAAAATATCAAAGCTGATGCTACTTCTTAACATAGTATAAAACAAAGTCGCTGTCGCGTCTGTCCCCAGCTATATGTGCTTAAATCTTTAAAACTACGCAACGGATTTTGAAGCGGTCTTTTTTAATAGATAGAGTGATTCAAGGGGAAGGTTTTTATGTATAACTAGCGACCCGCCCCGGCTTCGCACGGGTGCAATTTCAGAAAGTGGGTACTAATATATCGGGTTTATTGGGGTTTGTATTTATACCAGCGGGTTGCAACGCATGCCGGGTACACGCTAGTTTTTGTATAAGCGGCAACGTTGCGTTGTTGAAAATATTTTATATCGATAGAACAATGCCAATTACCCATGTTGCCAAATTTTCAGAAAATTCCTATGTCCCGTTTTCCGTAAACGTCTAAAGGGGCCTACAGACACACGTACATGTATAAGTACATGTACGCGCGTTGATGTGTGTGGATCACATTTCTCTACAGACACAGGTATGTCAGTCTTCTAGGCGTTGCGGTGTCAGAATGTCGAGTGACAATGAACTAAACTTATTGGCAGTGGCTTATTGCGTGTGTGTTATAAAAAAAACAATTAAATAAAAAGGCTTCAGCACCAAACTAACACGACACTGGCAAAATCCTTGAAACAAACAAACTTTCGTCCCCACACCTTCATACATGTGCGCGCGTTTATGTACGTGCGTACATAAATTCAAGCGGGAACAGTAAACGTGCGTCGGTATTTTAACGGAAAATTTGTCTACACACGGGCGAACATCAACGCGCGGTACATGTACTAATACATGTTCGTGTGTCTGTAGGCGTCTTTAGATACCATCGACCGTGAAACACCCTGTATTTATAAAATTTATTTCTTTTGAATTTTAAAGCGTCCGTGTCAGTTAACTGTTTGGAGATCTGAAATAAATTGTTATAAAATATATTAATTTTAGAAGCCCCTTTGGCTAAGAAAAACTTTTCTAATACGTATTACATCTAATAGCAGATAATAGTAAAAACAGGTAATAAAAATCGTTTAGCAAGGATTATGCTATAAAATAATAGGAAACTTAACATGAAATGATATCAGATAAAATAGTGGCATGAAAAAATTAACTAAAGTGTCTCAATACAAATTCCTCCATAAACTCACATTTATAGACTTAGTATTTCTTAAAAATTCTTTAATGTTATAGGGGGGATCAATGCCTTTTTATGCCTTTATTTTTTAATTCTTTTAAGTAGGTATTCACTAGAGTTGGGCATGGTCAATTGACCATGACTTATAAAATATTTCAATTTTATTTTATTATTTATGCATTTGTGATCTGTCCAGATTACCTCCTACCACCCAGGATATCAGAGACTTTTTGCACCTCTTAAATTAATATCAGTTTTTAGCTCCATTATGGTTAACTTTATTAAACATAACGAGAAGCGCCACTGTTAAAACACTTAAAACCAGAGATTTTGCAGCGCCTATACGTTCTGTCTGTAGTTATTAATTTGGCGTCGGCGCACCTAAACAAAATAAAATACCTAACCTAACAATAATTTGATTAAGTTGTATATTTTAATGTAAAGCTACTATTGCTTTGGATTTTAATTAATTGCTTATCACAATTTTAATTTATAGCAATGATGCTTCATAACTTTTGTATGTTCCGGCAACCATGCAGTTTAAGCATAACCATAAGGATAACGATAAGCTCTTCCTTATCCTTCCGTAACTAACGGAGTCCGTTATGGTTATTAACCATAGCGGATCACCTTTCTGACATTGCGCATGCTCAGAATAACCATAACCACAAAAGAATGCACTTGCATTGCATTTTTGTGAACTAACGACGCGACGTCGCATTTACGATGAGTTTGGGGAAGTCCAAAACCAAAATTTGGAATTGTTTTACCGACATAAGAGAAGAAAACAAAGTAAAAGGGAAATGTATCTACTGTAGAGCAACTATTGAGATATAATAAAATGTGTACCTGGATGGACCTAACTAGATCATCCATTTGACCACCCTGTATAAAATTTAGGTATGGCAGTAGACTTTTCAGAACAAGTAAAACTTGTTATAAAAAATTAATTTTTTCCAAAATACAAAATAAAAAATTTGGCAAGTATAGTTAGGTTTATCCACTGCATTTTTAAGTTTTAATTTATTTCAGTCAATTGACCGGACAATTGACCAAAAACAAATTGACCGGTCAAATCCACAACCCTAGTATTCACTAACTTGTTTTACCTATATGTAAATCTCTATTCAGTGCATAGAACACTGGTCGTGGGGATATTTACATATTGACAGCAGTAGAACTGTATAATAATTAGATTTAGAGACAATTTCATGAACAGCTGAAGATTGAGACTCAAGTATGCCCAAAGTAATCGGAATCCATATTATGTAAAGGACATTGAAGCACTGGAAGTCCAACATAGAGCCTGAACTAAAAACTTATCATATCAAGAAAAACTGCAAAGTATAAATCTTCCAACCCTTCATCTAAGAATGCCACCTAATTGAGACCTTTAAAATAACCACCGATTATTTATTTATTTATTTATTTTTTTTTTTTTTTAATTTTACGTCGGCCTATTTCCGCAACAAGGCCAATCACCGACGCAAGGGAATTTGTCACACACTATCTGGTAATTTTGCCGAATCCCTCTTTGTCGAGGGTAGGGTTCTTTATCGTGCCAACATCCATGACACGGGACCCACAGTTTAACGTTTCTTCCGAAAGACGGTGCACCTCTTAAACCAAATTCCAAATTTAACATCAACGTTGCCGGCACCGGGGATCGAACCCGGGACCTTCGATCTGTGAGGCCGCTGCACTGACCACTAGACCACAACGCCGATAACCACCGGTTATTACTCCTACAAACTAGAAATCTTCCAGCCATCAGAAAACCAACAACTTAGGGGCCACAACAAGAAACTCTGAAAGAAAAGATGTGCCAAGCTTCTGCACAGGAATTTCATCTCAAACAGTTATTTATTTATTTATTATAAACAGTATCAATAGCAATAGCAGCAAAGCTTGCTATTTACAGATAAGTACATCAATTTAATCTAATACAAGTCTTAACAAGTAATGTGAGCTAAAATAAACAATACAGTAGGAACTGACTCAGTGAACTGTGAAGAATAAACAGCCAATGCACCTTCCATTTATCAATAATTTAAAAATAACCTAGACGAAGACATTATCCAATGGAAAAATTAATTTAAACTGGATGGATCCAGTCCATTTACCTTTCCCTAATTGAATGCCACCTTAGATTGATTGCATTTTGGAGATTTTGTAGCCAATTTCACTTTAGTTCAAGTTTCATACTCTAAAAAAGGGCAATATTCTCGGAAATGTTAATATACTTAAATTTGTAGGGCGAATGAGCATGAAAGTTGTACTCTTATAACCTACAATCAAAAGTACGTAATTTTTTTTTATATAAGTACGGGTAATTTATTATAAACATCAGATGCCTGCGAAATTGAATTGCATAAGCCCTTATGAGTTCGAATATTTTCTAAACCTATATTTTTACTTAGGTACTTAAATACAGCTTTGTGTTTTCGCAAATTTTAAAATATTGTATGGTTTAATAAAAGTATAATAAGGCACTAGTTGATGGCATACCGCATACAATGTGTGTATGTTTTATAACTAAAAAACACTAAAATACTGATATTTTCGGAGATATTTTAATATTATTTTCAGAAAGTTGGTGTGTTCACCTAGATTGACAAAATAGGGAAACACAGTGCAACTTAAGGAATTAAAAATTTATAAAAAAGGTACTATACTCGGTACTATAATAATACTGGGGGAAAGTGAATATTTTTAAATGGGGTTATTTCAAAATTTAAAAAAATATTTTATGGCTCCTGGTATGAATCCTTGTATATTAGATACTTGGTGAAAATAATACTCAAAACACTAACTTACCGTAAATAGGCCGTAGTCTTCGCTCCAAAACCGAAGCATCGGTATTTTGCACGTGTCGAGACATTTTTTCCGAAAATAAATTCAGTTAGGTTAGGAAAAACTTCGCGGGGTTTCGCACCAATCAGACCACAAACTAACAGAATCAATTAGCGCTGGGTTCAAAACAGTCCATTGATATTCTTAATAAATATTTACGTTTATTGTAATATTTAGCAATAAAAAGTGAGTTCGGCAAAAAGCTTTATGTTCACCGTAAATAAACGGGCTCGGGCTTGGCGCTCGGCAGCCATTTATTAAAAGAAAAGAACTTTTGACAATTTAAAATTTTGACACATTCATTTGTGGTCATGTGACCTACACCCTTCGGTTTGTACTAACCGAAATACTGACAGCTAAAAATCCATTTTCAAAAATGAACATGAAAAGCTTGTAGCAGTTTCCATTTCCTTGTTTTAAACAGCAAAGGAAAGTAAAAACCTTTGCTTAGCTAAGTTGTTAAAGAAACGCTTCGCGAACAACTTCGTATAGTCCGTATAGAAAATAGAAAGGGGCATACTTTACTGTGGGATGAGGGGAAGAAGAAATCTTTAATATGCTAAGCTTAATTTTTAAAAGGAACGCTCAACTTAGCCGTTGGCTCTGCTTTGCTCTTTAAAAATAACTAGAAGGAAACCACCATTGTTGCTTGTCGCCTTGTTGCCGTAGCTGTCACCACAAAAAGAAAAGGGCTTGTTGGGGTTTGTTGTATTCTCGCTACCCTCGTATTCTCGGCATTCGGCTGTCAGTGTCAGTTGTCAGTGCTGTGCTGTCAACAGTGTCAACTGTCACATCACTGCAATCAGCTGAGCTGTTATGTGACATAACATTTTAATAAAAAATAATAGTTTCCTTTTAAGAAAAAATATGTCTACTTCTCTTGCAAAAATATTTTCCTTAACTAGAACAGGTTACCAAAAATTATTACTTTCTTAGTGCAGATTATATTAACATTCTAAATTATGTGGCCATAACCTAAAAAGTTACAGCTCTATAAAATAACATTTTAGATAACTTTGGGATCCATGAGTGTTAATAATAATTTCTACGATTTTAGGATCTAGATTTGTACGACCTAACTTAGTAAATCATCGATGCCTCGGTAGTGCCGCTAAAGACGGGTACAAATATGTTAATGACCAAGAAGAATTAATGAATATGAAGGATCTTACAGGTAAAATAGTACCTAGTTGACTTTACTACCAATGCACCTGCAAAACCCGACCTTTTTCAGCAGGTACAAAAAACTGTTTAAATAAAATAAAGTGAATACCATATCTTTTATCAAAAACTTTTAATATATCAAAATGGAAACATCTATCTACACAGCACTTTAATAACAAGTTGTAATAAATAGAGTTTTTCATAATAATATAATTATTCGGGCTATATAACATTGCAGTATATACCTACCAATAATAATGAAACAGAAAAAAGTGTCTTTATTGATACTCCTACTTGTTTCCTACTGGGTTTCCTAAAGAAATGAGAAATAGCATGTCCTCTGGACCTTAAGGACATCATAGTAAAGTGACCAAGAAATACATTTCTATATTTGCAACAAAGGGTTAGGATACTAAAAGCTGAAAACATTTTAAACTAAGTATGTAGGTACCTATATTAGGTACTTACTTATTTATATGTTTTTACAGATAGAGCAGCTAAAACTATCTTTGCAACTGAACTAGTCAGGGGTTTTGGAGTTACTCTTGCCCACATTTTTAAAGAACCAGCTACTATTAACTACCCTTTTGAAAAGGGTCCCCTTAGCCCCAGATTTAGAGGAGAACATGCCTTAAGGAGATATCCATCTGGAGAAGAGAGATGTATCGCTTGCAAATTGTGTGAAGCCATATGTCCTGCTCAGGTAGGTAGGTTTTAGGTTTCGTATTATTAGTGGCGGCTAGCATAGGCTTTTTACAGTAGTTATCTTACTTCTTCAGATAGAAGAAAAAAAATTAACAAATTATTTTAATATAGTAACGTAAAGTGATTTCCATGACACCTTATAGGTTATCTCATCTGTCTATTCATTTATTCTTTTGAAACTAAACTTTTTGAATTAAAAATGTATTATTTCTACTAAGGCCGATTCTAGAATTCATATCAATAGACTAATGTCAAGTGATATAATTACCATTTCGTGAGTACTTTTAAAATTAATACAATATAATATAAGTAAATAAATATAGTTTAAAAAAACTAAAAAACACGCTTTAATAATTAATCAGACTAAACAGCGGAAAATAAATATAGTTTAAAATAATTCTTGAAATTCTTAATATAGGCAGAAAATAATAATGAACGATAAACATTAGTATTATTGTGAAAAAAGCGTGGGGCGCTTTGTGCTATATTTTTCGTATATCGAGCACTCCAAGCTTTTTCACAATAATTCTAATGTTTATCGTTCATTATTATTTTCTGCCTATATTAAGAATTTCAAGAATTATTTTAACTATATTTATTTTCCGCTTTTTAGATTGATTAACTGGACAACAAATTTTAGGTTATTGGTTGTATCGTGTATCAAAATGCATTTTTTTTGTTAACTTTGGGATGCTGAATACAAAAATGATAATGAAATTAAAAACTTAGTTGCCGTTTTAAAAAAAAAGTGGTTATATTTTATTTTTGATAAAATAATAAAAACTACATAATTTTACACTTTAGAGTCACTAAATGCGCTGTCGCTTTGCTACTCTTTTGTGAACTGTTTCTGGAGCATCTCTAACAAGAGTCCAACAGTAGTCGGCAAGCATGGAAGCATTCCAGTGTCCCTGGTATCTGTTTTCCATGGTTGATATGTCCTGATGGAAGCGTTCGCCGTGCTCGTCACTTACAGCTCCGCAGTTGTCAGGAAAAAAGTCCAGGTGAGAGTGTAGGAAATGGATCTTTAGAGACATATTGCAGCCCATTTTTTGATACGACGACAGCATATTTTCAACCAGAGTAACGTAATTGTCAGCTTTTTTATTTCCCAAGAAATTAGTTACCACGAGGCGAAAGTCTTTCCAGGCGTTTTTTTCAATATCTGTTAGAGTGCTGTCAAAGTGTTCGTCTTTCAGAATATTTCGAATTTGTGGCCCAATAAAAATACCTTCTTTAATTTTTGCCTCACTTAGCCTCGGGAATTTCTGACGTAGGTACTGAAATGCTGGCCCATCTCGATTCAGTGCCTTAACAAAGTTTTTCATTAGGCCCAATTTGATATGCAGTGGTGGTAACAAAACCTTTTTGGAGTCTACCAATGGCATGTGTTGTACATTTTTTTGCCCTGGCTCTAATGATTGTCGAACGGGCCAGTGTCGTCTATTGTAATGAAGTGACCTTGCCCGACTGTCCCATTCACACAAAAAACAGCAAAACTTGGTGTAGCCTAGCTGCAACCCAAGTAAAAGTGCAATAACCTTTAAGTCACCACAGATCTGCCATTGGTGCTCATCATATTTTATGGTTGTCAATAGGAACTTCATATTGTCGTATGATTCTTTCATGTGAACTGCATATCCGACAGGAATGGACGGAAGAATATTGCCAATATGTAATAGTACTGCCTTTAAACTTAATTTTGAACTGTCTATAAACAATCTCCATTCCACTGGTTTGTAGTTTATATTTAAAGCCTCCAATAAACCGCCAATATTATTGCAGAAAACTAAAGTTATTTTCCATGTCAAAAAATGGCGCTAGACCTTTATGGCGTTTACGAAAAACACTTACAGAGACATCTTCTTCTAACAGGTTCCACTGCTGCAATCTTGATCCTAGTAACTCAGCCTTACTTTTTGGAAGTTCTAGATCTCTCACAAGATCGTTTAATTCTGACTGGGTTATTTTGTGCGGTTGGCGGTATGATGTGCTGGGTGCGAAATCGGGATCTCTGGAAGTTGATGGCATATCTTCTTCTTGGCACAACGCTGTATCGCTGTCTGATTCGTAAGTGACTGTTTCTGGGGGTTCTGGAATATGAAGGTCGTCACTATGTGGTACAGGGCAGATGGTATATTTGGATAGTTAATAACAGACTTTTTCTTCTTGGATATACCGGTGCCTTGCCCAACAGGAGGTATCATGCAGAAATAGCAATCATTAACATGATTTGTAGGCTCTCTCCAGACCATTGGAACAGCAAACCGCATAGATCGGTTTTTACGATTTAACCAGCTTGTCAAACTTGAAGCGCATGCATTACAGCATATATGTGGCGCCCACTGTTTGTCTTGATCTCCTATTCTGCAACCGAAATAAAGATGATATGCTTTTTTCATCAATGGAGTCATAGATCGCTTCTGAGACGCAAAAGTCACTTCACCACAAACATAACAGAAGTGATCTGGATTGTTTACACACTTTCGAGGCATTTTACAATCTTAACTATTCGACTTGAATTACTAACTTCGACTGACTAACCTTTCCGCTTACCTACCTGTTTATATCCCCAAATATGGATTATAGATTTTTAAATACATTTCATTATAATTATACTTATAAGTAGTCTATATACAATTTTAGGAAACCAACATAATGAGTTTTTTATTTGTTATTACCTAAATAGGGATAAAGGACACAATGCGACTGAGCAGGTACTAATGGATTTATTGGCCTACATTATAGTACTGTGCTCAGGTAAACCATAGAAATGAGGATAAACAAGGGTCCTTTTATCCATTTACTCGTTTATTTATTTAAAATCGGGTAGTAATAAAGCATTATTTATTTGCCGCTTAATTAAATATTTCAATATTATCCCTGTTTTAGGGTGGTCCCGGCTAAGTCGCCATTGTGTTAATATCCCTATTTAGGTAAATTTATGTAAAACTCATTTCGTTCGCTCTCTTATTTTTGTAAACAGATTTTTATTATATAGGGACTGTTCAGTACAAGGCAGACATGAAAGTGGATTTACATGGGTTTCAATGGCTATCGCTCTTATTTTAAGCAATAGGGGGTTAGGATTTCGAATATAGGGGATCGTCCCTAAGAATCCACCATTCCTTAACTTGGTGAAAATGTAGATTTGGCAATATAAAATCCATATGTTGTTATTACAATACAAATATACTACGTGCGTTCTCGCGGTTACAGTGTTAATATATTAGGGGAACATGACGTCACGTATCTCTTAAACGTGAACTAATATTTAAAAAAAAAGTTTATTTTCGATTTAAGCACACCTAAAATAGTAAGATTTAGTTGATTTTATTTCTGCAACATTTTAGCTGTTGTCCAGTGTAAAGCGTGTTTTTAGGTTTTTTAAACTATACCTATTTATTTTTCATTTTTTAGTTTGAGCTAAGTATTGTTAAGAATTTTTTTTTTGGGTAGATTAAGCTAATTAATAAGTCTACAAAATTTTAATTAAATCTGACTGTTTAAAGTGGGTCAAAATCGGGTTCAAAGAAGTCTGAACAAACCCGAACAAACAAACATACATACAAACCCGAACAAACCCGGTCGTTTAAGCCGAATTATAAGAAAAGAACGATATTTGCAAATTTTTGAAAATTCTGACATATTGACAGGTGTCAAATTTGGACAAGAGAATTTTTTGCGTATTTTTTTCAACTTTCCATGGTCAATATACATACGACCTTATAGTTTTTTCATTAATATAATTTTTTTAAACGATTTGACATATTGACAGCTGTCAAATCTTGACAGGAGAATTTTTTGCTTATTTTTCCCGAAGTCTCCGCATCGAATACTATACGACCCCATAATTTGTTTCGTCAAAATCGCATCTTCGTTTTATACCTGACAGCTGTCAAAATTTGACAAGAGAATTTTTTGCGTATTAGATTATTGTATTGTCAGCGGTTCTTGATAAGTCCACAAAATTTAAATTAAATCTGACCGTTTAAAGTGGGTCAAAATCGGGTTCAAAGAAGTCTGTTACAAACAAACATACATACAAACCCGAACAAACCCAATTGTTATGCCGAACTATAAGAAAAGAACGATACTTGCAAATTTTTGAAAATTCTGACATATTGACAGGTGTCAAATTTTGACAAGAGAATTTTTTGCGTATTTTTTTAAACTTTCCACCGTCGATATACATACGATCTTATAGTTTTTTCAGTAATATCATTTTTTTAAACGATTTGACATATTGACAGCTGTCAAATCTTGACAGGAGAATTTTTTGCTTATTTTTCCCGAAGTCTCCGCATCGAATACTATACGACCCCATAATTTGTTTCGTCAAAATCGCATCTTCGTTTTATACCTGACAGCTGTCAAAATTTGACAGGAGAATTTTTCGCGTATTAGATTAATGTATTGTCAGCGGTTCTTGATAAGTCTACAAAATTTAAATTAAATCTGACCGTTTAAAGTGGGTCAAAATCGGGTTCAAAGAAGTCGGTTACAAACTCGGTTACAAACAAACAAACAAACATACATACAGGTGAAGCTAATAAAAGCGTGTTAAAAAGTCTACTTCTTCTGATCTTTATATCTACGTTTCAGGCGATCACTATTGAAGCTGAGGAACGAGAAGATGGTTCACGTAGGACCACCCGCTACGACATAGACATGACCAAATGCATTTATTGCGGGTTTTGTCAGGAAGCCTGCCCAGTGGACGCCATCGTGGAAGGTCCCAATTTCGAATTTTCAACCGAAACTCACGAAGAATTGCTTTATAATAAAGAAAAGTTGTTGAATAATGGTGATAAATGGGAATCGGAAATTGCCAGTAATATTCATGCCGATCACTTGTATCGTTAAATTTTGTACAATGTAGGAATGTTAAAGTTGTGTGATAGATAAATTATAATAATAGTAATTATTGTTTTTTATTGCGTATCGCCAAAATTGTATAGGCAGGTATCATGTAAACCTCCTCGAGGGGTGAGTAATATAATAAACTCCTGGACATAATAATTACCACATCATAAATTGGCTACGTATTTGATATTTGTTTTTCTGAACCTTTAATTCGATTTGAATGATGTTCGTTATATTGTAGGTTGGTTCTCCTTGACAATGTTATAGTTTTCGCTATTTGTGATCAGAGCTGTCGGTAATTGAATTAAAATAATTGAAAAATCGTGTTCAATTAATTTTTAGTAATTGAATTACTTTTTGAAAATAATACCTAATTGTAATTGATTTTCCAATTACTGTGATAAAGTATTTGTTATTGGTAATTGGTTTTAAGAAATCTGAGGTAATTGAACTACTTAAAAGTAATTCAATTATTTTAAAAAGTAATTGAATTATTCCCAAATAATTAAATTACATTAAAAGTAATTTAATTACTCCCGAATAATTCAATTAAATTAAAAGTAATTGAATTACTCCAAAATAATTCAATTCCTTTAAAAATTTTCAGAATTCCTTTACTCTAGAAAGAAAAAAATATTTTTTATTTTCCCTAATATTAGATACGTTTGTTTTATTTCAACAAATAAATCATATTAAATAATAAATATAGTTTAAAAAAACTAAAAAACACGCTTTAATAATTAATCTAAAAAGCGGACAATAAATATAGGTAATTCTTGAAATTCTTAATATAGTATTAGTTTAGTATTATTGTGAAAAAAGCGTGGGGTGCCTGATATACGAAAAATATAGCACAAAGCGTCCCACGCTTTTTTTTCACTATACTACCAATGTTTATCGTTCATTATTATTTTCTGCCTATATTAACAATTTCAAGAATTATTTTAAACTATATTTATTTTCCGCTTTTTAGGTTGATTAATTATAAAGCGTGTTTTTTAGTTTTTTTAACTATATTTATTTTTAATTTTTTAGTTTGAGTTATTGTGAAGAAAAAAAAATTTTTTTTGAGTAGATTGAGTTGGATTAGTAGATTTTTGTATTGTCAGCGGTTCTTGATAAGTCTACAAAATTTAAATTAAATCTGGCCGTTTAAAGTGGGTCAAAATCGGATTCAAAGAAGGAAAGAAGTCGGTTACAAACAAACATACATACATACAAACCCGAACAAACGACAAAAAATTTCAAAATTTTATTTTGACAGGTAAAATTTTTTTAAAAATTTTTCTCTATTCTTAGCGACAATATCTATACAACCCCACGTTTGTTTCATTACTATCGGTTATTGTAATAATTCTGACATATTGACAGGTGTCAAATTTTGACAAGAGAATTTTTTGCGTATTTTTTCAACTTTTCACTGTCAATATACATACGACCTTATAGTTTTTTTATTAATATAATTTTTTTAAACGATTTGACGTATTGACAGCTGTCAAATTTTGACAGGAGAAGTTTTTGCTTATTTTTCCCGAAGTCTCCGCATCGAATACTATACGACCCCATAATTTGTTTCGTCAAAATCACTTCTTCGTTTTATACTTGACAGCTCAAAATTTCAATATCAACTTTTTCACTCCTTGTAAAACTATTATTTTCCATGTTTTTTAAAGAACAAATTAGTTTACTTTGGCAGAAGCTGTTGGCATGTCAATTTTCTTAACACACAAAAACTATGAATAATTTTGAATTTCTCACCTCAAAAACCCCAAAATCTTTAATTTTGTGCTGCTATGTCGTTTTCTTAAGAAATAATCGCAAAAAAACGAAAACAAAATTAAAACTTTGACACCCTGTATCTTGGTTGTTATCAATATTGGGATAAGGCAAGTTTAAATAAATCGCATTATTTCGACTTAAGGAGTCTGCTGTTGCTCTGTGTCTCATTACTTTTGGGACATCCTGTATAGGTACCTTATTTGCCTTTAAAATATTACTTGCATTTTTTTACCAAATATGCATACTGGTATGCAATATTTCTTAATTTATTATAGTAAAATGAAATAAAGAAACACATTGGGTTTTGAAAAATATGTTTATTTAAAAAAAATGCAAAAAAAACAGAAAAATAAAGGTAACCAATTTTTAACCTAAAATTGTTTAAAATAAGGTAGGTAGGTACTTATTCCTAAATATTTTTCGAAATTTTTAACTAAAAAGGATTGTCTTCTATTAGTAAAAATATGTTTATACAAAGAGAAGCTTCTTTACATCTACTGATATAATCGGACAATATACTGCAACTTTGGTAGCAAAATATAAGGCCAAGATACAACTTCGTTGGATGGTTTACCCTCATAAATGCTTTTTACTGTAGTTAAATATTTAGTTTCACACTGAAAATACTGAAATCTTCGACAAACTAAAACAGAAGTATGTATTACAAATATAAATTCAGTTTTGTTAAGGTAATAATAACGCATTATTAGGTGACAAAAACAACCCCCAACAATATACCTGCAACCCCCGTAAACCCCCAATAAATACCTTAATTGTGTATAACCAAAATGTAAATATAATTATTATATTATTCATCAGATTGGAAAATCCCTGAATTAAGTACCGAACTGGACATTAAATCTTTAACGTTTTAAATTTTTGGTAAAGCCGAAAACATAAAAATTTGCTTTTAAAATAATAATTTATGAAAAATATGCATTTTTTCATAAAATTGAGAAAGTATGCAAAAAATGCATATATTCCGCTCTTTACTTATTAGGTAGCGGCGATTTTTGAACAAATTGTGCTTATTTTCAAAAGGAAAACGTTGAATATAAGCAACCTATACCTAATTTAAATTACAATCGCCAATGGATCAACTCTGCGTGTTCGACTCACTTGGGTATCATTGTTACAAAAGTCAATTTAATTAACTTTTTGTTAGTTCGTATATGATTATCTTATTTAAATATAATCAGGGAGTCACCAAATTTTCGGAGAACTGTTTTAAATATAAATAAACTGCTACACTGAGAAAATAAAACAGGTTTGATATTGATTGAATTAAAAAACTAATACTTAGTAAATATTTACTTTAAAAAAGTATATAAAACGAAACCTTAATATTATTTTATTAATTTCTAAGAATGAACGTTTTTGATCGAGATAAAAAAAATCGTTCTTTTGATTGTTTCCAAATGGCAGTAGGTATGTATATTATGGCGTTGTCATTTAAGAATAGATAGAAAGTACCTAATATGTTCCTATCGTGGAAGCAAAGTTCAAGTGGAAGGATATAGAAGATATGAAATATCATACAATAAACTCTAGCTGTTATCTAAACTATAGAATCTTATGGAATTAGAGGTATTGCATATAATTTATTTAAAAGTTACTTATCAGATAGAGAACAGAAAGTAAAAATAGATAATTTCAGTAGTAAAACAACTACCTACTTTAATTTGTGGTGGTCCTCAGGGTACTGTTTTGGGACCAATTTTATTCTTACTTTATATTATGATCTATTAAAATCAGAATTAAATGGAAAAATATTTTCATATGCAGATGATAGTGTATTAATAATACCAGCTAATACTTGGAATGAATGCGTTTTAAATTCAGAACTAGACATTTCAATAATAAAAATAATTTCAGTTATGACCTATTAAACTTAAATTTAACTAAAACAAAGTTTATGACTTTTTCTTGTTATAATGATACTCAGCCGAATAGTTTAAAAGAAATTAAAATTCATGATTTAAATTGTTTAGAAATATTATATATATATATATATATATAGTTAGAATTAATTATTATGCTAACTGTTCTTGCCAAAATAAAATTAAAAAAGTTGAATTTATAAAATAGTTAGGAATATTGATTGACCAAAATTTAAAATGGGATCATCAAATTAAACTTACAAAAATATTAAGAAACACTTTATGTAAATTATTTAGACTTTTAAAAAATATTGCGAATCAAAAACTTTGTTTAATGTTTTATTATGCACTTTTTCAATCAATTTTTTCCTATGGTATTGGTTGGGGAAGTGCATACGACTCGAATTTGAAACCGCTTATAACAATACAAAAATATGTTTTAAAAATAATATTTAATAAACAAATTTTGTTTTCTTCAAAAATATTATTGTTTATAATAACATTCTGAGTTTAAAACAACTTTATTACAAAACTTCCATTTTGTACTTACCTATATAAAAATAAAAGTTTATTACATAACATTATATAGTCATATTATACCAAACAAGAGAATAAACAAATCTATGTTTATGGTATGATAATTTTAATTTAACAGTTTTAAAAAAGAATGCTTTATTTGTTGGTATTAAAATTTTTAATATATAATAATTTGAAAACTATGAGTTTTTTGGCATTTAAAAGAAAATTAAAATCATGGATTATGCAAAATTATATAAAGGTAAGCCAACTTATATATAGGTAATAATAATATCTACTAAATATAAACAATTTTTCTATTATAATTAATTTCTCCCTTATTTATAATTTTTTCTTTTTTTTTGGGTGAAATATTTTTGAATTACTTACTTATATTTTTAAATATATTTATGATGTGATTAAAATTAATAATCTAAATGGGTGTATATTTTTTCATTACAGAATCGGACCGATTTGTCAATCTATGGTTTTTTAATGATGCTTTCATTGGATTTATTTTTATTAAAAAAAAACAATGTTATTGATTCTTAATATTATTATAAAGAAACTTGCAAATAAATAAATAAATAATACTTAAATAAATTAAAAGTATTGAGGATTTAACATCGGTTTTATAAACTTTTAATTCTATTGAAAATGTGTTTACAGGTAAACTTTTGATATTTATTATTTTGGCATAGGTACTGTAAATAAAATAAAAGGGGGCCCTAACTCCTCCTTGTAATTTGTAGGTAAGTATATTATACTGTCGAAATTGCTCAATTCCAATTCGCAGATATTTTGGAAACCATTTTGTTGTGTGGTCTATTGGCAACAGTCGTTGGTCTATTGGTAGATCTCCGACAATTTATCCTATTAAAATATTGGCATGGTACGAGTTGATCATTTATCGTTCTCTTGGTGTACCTATAGTAGGTTCTACTGGTTTTACAAAAAATATGTTACCAATTAAATATTATAAAATAATATCAGATGTTAACGGTCTTTTTCTTCTTGGAAGTTAAGCGAATTGGGAAAACCTTTAATTATTATTTTGCTACACTATAAGATTTATTACTTATAGAGTATCTACAGATATTAATTATGAATAGAAAATCTTTTTTAACACGGATATGGGTATAACCACAGATCTCTTAAACAAGAAGAGATCTGTGGGTATAACCTAGCGACAGTGGATTATATATATAACCTGTCCAAGCGAGTGGTTATACCAGCGGTTATATTACTTCAAATCTTTCGTACGTCACGGTTAGGAGGTCTCTTAGATACATTGGTATTTACCGCACACCGTAGCCCATTGACACGATTTTTAAAAAACTATTTTGGGAAAGAAATCACAAATTTAAAATTACCATATTTTAGAAAAAAAGAAAAAATAGGTTAAAAAGATTAATAAATCATTCTGAAAGTCTACAATAGAAAATGGTGAAATTAAGTAATTTACCGTTTTTGTAATAGTTTATTAAGTTTTGTTGCATTTGTAAACTGAGTGGAGGACAGGCCGAATACATGCATCAATGCCATTGCAAGTATTATTGAAAATAAACATTGATTGATAAATTGGTGTTTTAATTAAAAAGCTTGTTGAAGATATGGAAGACGGGAGAGAATCTAACAGTGCGTGAGAAAACATATGAAACTTTATACAGGATAGTAGCATAGGGCAATCGATGAGCGACCTGCACACTTTTGCAAGAACTGCATGAAGAAGTAATATTTGCGATTACGAAGCGATGGTATCTGAAATCTTAATAAGAAAGCGTTTTGATCAGCGCCTCTAGGGGGATATGTGCCATCTTCCTTAAAGGGAAGGTATTTGACAAACTTTCTTTGGATGTTTTCTAGGATATTAATGTAGGTATTTGTGGAAAATGGGGTGCCAATATATAATAGCGCCCTATTCTAGTTTGGATCGCACGAAACTATAATACTTAGTTTTAAGTCGTCTAAAAAAAGCAGTACATTTGCTGGACATAGGTATTAATACTTATGTCATTGATAAAGATTAAAAATATTAGGGGGGCTAAATTGCTACCCTGTGGAGCACCACTAGTGGCTTTAAATTTAAAGGATTGATATCCGCGAATCTCAACATACTGTACGCGATCCTTTAATAGAAATAAAACCAGTTGTTGGTTAAAACCTAATTGACATAGTTTACGTAATAAAATAGAATGATCAACTCTGTCGAAGGCCTTTGAAAAATCAGTGTAAATGGTATCAACTTGTTTGCAATTATCCATAGCCTGTCCAACGAAGTGGGTGAAGCAGGCGAGATTGGTTGCTGTACTACGGGCATTAAAAAGGCCATATTGCGTGGGTGAAATTAGCGATTTTATTTGGCTAAAAATACATTCGTCGACATACATATCGAAGACCTTGGCAAATGAAGACAAAATAGATACATACAATATATGTAAGTGACTCTTCTTCACAAAGTATCGAAATCTATTAAGAAAACTTGCTCAGAATTCAAAATCATTCAAGAGTGCCGAATTTTATTTAATGTATACTGACGAGTACAAAAAAGTTCGAAACCGGTCTGCAGGTGGTATTGGGATGATTGACTTTCAATTTCTTAGTAAAACTTTGCAATCTGAATCTGCATTTTAAATATCTAACTGTGTTATACATATAGATGAAATGCAACCTTTAATATATTTTATAAGGATTTTTCAGGTGCCATGCTTAGAAAAATATTTTCTTGAATAATATTTAGTACCGAATTTAATGAAATAACCGTCAGCCTACACTGTTTTTTAATTGTTTCTAATAAATGTATTCAATACCATGTATAAACATTTTTTTTTGGGGGTTAAAAAAAGTGCTAGGTAGGTAGGTACACCAATATCACATATTTCCCGAAAGAAAAATTCCCAGTTTTAAGGCAGGAAATACAGATGCGTGTCATACTTTCACTCTTTAATCTCGTAAACTCACCAGCAAAGAAATGCGATATTACGGGGATTCATAATCTCGTAAAAACCTCTTGTCTTGGAAAATACTAATGACGTTTTACATTTTATATCTCTGCGATGACTAAAACAGTACAAGGTTTTTTTTGTTCGTTCCTGCTACTCTCTGTAAAGCTGACTTGATTTGAATATTTTCTCTTATCATATTTCTATCGTTTTTTACTTTTCTCACCAGTGACCAATGTAGTAGCAAAGAAATGTTGGCGGTCTGGCTGCCGACAATGGATTCCCCTAAATATTTTTTAAGTTTTATGTTGAGTAAATCTAGAATTTTGCTTATCTACTTCTTTTGCCTGTATAAAACGTTCCATCAAATAAGCCATAGTTTGTTATATTCGGTTAATGCAGAACGAAGTTACAGCCTTTTAAGTACTTTTAGTCCTTACCCTTCTCCACGCTGTTACCATGGTAACTACAAAAAAAATTCATTACAAAATTTATAGAGGAATTACAAAACATAAAAACTTACTTTCTGAACTGCATTGTATCGCTGTTATTAGTAGAAATTATGGACTTTGTAACATAGCATAGCGACTACGCACCCTAGCGGTAAAATTAGTAACTTAAAAATTATTTTCAAGTGATTTTTGGTTTTGCAGATACAGTCAATCGCCACCCGTTGTGGATCACCCTGTATAAACATTCAAAAATGATGGATGTGTATGATTGTCAGTAGACATTAGCAGTACAAGCTTGATTATGATTGATAGCTATCTACAGGGGAATTATCGCTTCTACTGTGGAATTATCGGTGGTAATACCACAAGTGCTTTAAAACTACCGATAATTTTTAGCGAATGGGTTTTTGTTTTTAATTTCACGAGTCCGAAGAAAAGAGTAAAAAAAAACACGTAGATATAAGTGAAAAATTGTCCGGTTAATTTTAAAGCACGCATGGTATTTAGAAGAAAATTACATAAATTTATTTTCAACCAACTAGAAGGCTCCTTTTTGTTTACGTTGCTCATAGCAACGGGAGATTATCGCGATCATTTTTTTAGTTCCTATTAACTTAATAAAATTGATAAGTGATAATTTTTCTGTCAAAAATGAAGTGCTTTATATCTATTGGCAAAAGTCACTCAGAATAAAATCAAAATACTTTTTGTCGCTAACTTATAATTTTTTTGATACTAACCAATTTGCTTTACATATCGAATATCGGGGCTAAAAGGGACACATCAAAAATTTAACTAAACTAAAACTAAATATGTTTTTTAAGTTTCATTTGAAACTATGTAGACATGTCATTTCAGATGGTATGGTTGAAAACGAATTAATGTTTTTAATGTTCCTGAAATTTTAGTAATAAACCTTGGTTACTAACAAGTAAAATCAACTTCTATTGTAAAAATATATTGTATCATATCATATCATCGGAAATATGTTTCTTAAGTTTCGTTTGAAACTATGTAGACATGTCATTTCAGATGGTATGGTTGAAAACGAATTAATGTTTTAATGTTCCTGAAATTTTAGTAATAAACCTTAGTTACTAACAAGTAAAATCAACTTCTATTGTAAAAATATATTGCGTCATATCATATCATCGGAAATATGTTATTTAAGTTTCATTTGAAACTATGTAGACATGTCATTTTAGATGGTATGGTTGAAAACGAATTAATGTTTTTAATATTCCTCAAATTTTAGTAATAAACCTTAGTTACTAACAAGTAAAATCAACTTGTATTGTAAAAATATATTGCGTCATATCATATCATCGGAAATATGTTATTTAAGTTTCATTTGAAACTATGTAGACATGTCATTTTAGATGGTATGGTTGAAAACGAATTAATGTTTTTAATATTCCTCAAATTTTAGTAATAAACCTTAGTTACTAACAAGTAAAATCAACTTGTATTGTAAAAATATATTGCGTCATATCATATCATCGAAAATATGTTTTTTAAGTTTCATTTGAAACTATGTAGACTTGTCATTTCAGATGGTATGGTTGAAAACGAATTAATGTTTTTAATGTTCCTGAAATTTTAGTAATAAACCTTAGTTACTAACTTCTATTGTAAAAATATATTGCGTCATATCATATCATCGGAAATATGTTTTTTAAGTTTCATTTGAAACTATGTAGACTTGTCATTTCAGATGGTATGGTTGAAAACGAATTAATGTTTTTAATGTTCCTGAAATTTTAGTAATAAACCTTGGTTACTAACAAGTAAAATCAACTTCTATTGTAAAAATATATTGCGTCATATCATATTATCGAAAATATGTTTTTTTAGGTTTTATTTGAATTTAAAACTATAAAGACATTGGATTTCAGATAACAAATTTGATATTTAATGTTTCTCCCATTTTAGTAATAAAAATGAGTTACTAATGACTAAAATGAACTTTATTTCTAGAACTTTAGTTAGTTACAATTAACTAAAGCCGCCGAAAATATGTTTTTATAGCATTTTTACAAAAAACTCCAATTTATGAAATTTTCTTACCAAATATCCCACGCAGCAGAATTAATTCCCGATAATTTTGCTGCTAGGGAGATTATAAGTGAATATTTCACGAATCCAAAACCATAACCTGAATAACTGAAAATCAAATACCTAATGTATTTTTATTAACTAACTTATTAACAATATTTTTTAGGTAATTTTACTATAACTAAAAAATATGATAATCCTAACATGAAAATCCTTTATTTGTTGAAGAATAATTAAAAGTGCAATTATGGTACTTAATTATTATTATTATTTTGTCTTCCTGAATTGATGGATTGGCTGCATGGAGTCGGTGGTCAGTCTATGCTGTTGATAGGTTGCTGAATATCCGATAACTGGTAACTGCAATTTGGGGTGTATCTCATTTGTTCAACAATAATTTGCGGAATCTCCGATAACCGATGACTGCAACTACGAGTATCTCTCATTTTTTTAATAATTTTTTTGTGGTGTTCATCCATTTTACGGTAGCTTGAAATTGAATTAGCACTTGAATGGCCGGTGATTTTTGTCATGTTTTGTTCAGAGACCACGCTTTTCGCTAATTTTGATACAGCCGTGCCGTGGCTCTGAAAGAGTGGTTCGTAATTTTTTTATTGGTATACCTAGTGTCGTGTCCTATTTTACTTGCTTTTTTGTTGGTCCATTTAGAGATTTCATTTGGACTTACGGGGCTGTTTTTAAACCAAGGTCTTCCAACTTGCCAATATGGATTTAGGTACAGTTAGAAATAAGAGCCATTTGATTGTGACATTTCCTCGTTTTTCAATGAGTTTCAAAAACAATCTCACTGGACAAAGTGACACATTATTTTTAACAAGCTATTTTTGTGAAAGACCACACTTCTTATGAGATATTTTACACATACCTATAGGCGATAAATATTTAAGAAAGCAGCAAAATATTATAATAAGTAATACACATTGCAAATGAGTTAGTAAAACCACCAGACAAGCCTCGCCAATAAATATTTTAATAGCAATGAGATAAGTAAATGACTGAATGACAAAGAACAATAGCCTAAAAATGTATTGTAATGTCCTCTTCCCCCGCTTACGCCTGCTTCACAACAAAAAGGCGGAGGTAGGATTTCCCGAAAACCCGGAATTAACATTTTGTTTAACATAAAAATCACGATCATATTTTCACGGGCTTGTGAGCTCACTTATATTCAATATGTACAACTATAATATTAAAATAAAATTATTTGCACTTCAGGAACGGTTTAGTCCAGTCAAAGTTGATTTATATTGGTAAAGAGTTGACAATTAGAAGATTTAAAAGAACTAACAGGTGTAAGAATAATATTGACTTGAGATGCAATTTTAAGGAATTGTAATGAGGAAATTGGTCTACTTAATACAGCATACAGCAGGTTTGCTAAAACATAGTTTGTATTGATAGCTTATTTTTTATTAATAAATTAGTATAGTGTATCAAACCGCTTTAGTGTTATATCAATTCCAGATTTGCTGGAACAGTGTTTTTATTGGTAGTAATCAGTTCCATTAGCAGCACAGTCTTGTTGAATAATGAACTAGTCTTACAAACAGCAATTTTGTTCCCAGTAAAGCGCTTTCTCTACAGTTAAGGAAGCAGAACATCGTCCCCAAAAACGAATTGTATCTGTTAGAACCTATACCAATCCATAAGAAGTTGGTGGGGTACGTATAGCGATCGTCAATCGCCGCGTGCCGTAGTATTAGTTTTAACATATTTGTTGCGTAGGTTACATCGTTGTTCGGAGTCTTCTAGCTGTCCTGTGTGTATTTCAATTTTATTGATCGTATATATAGTTAAATTCACATAAAGTTTTAATGCCAAATGTCAAGACTTGTCATTGTCTAGTTACTTTAGATTTCACCAACTTACTAAATTTCTTATACAGCTGAGATTGGTCAGTGTTTTTTCTTTTTCTTTTCTGGAATTGTTCGGCCAACTCTTTTTATTTCTTTCTCTTTTTAATCGTATGAAATAATACAAGGTAGACATACTTTGTGAGCAGTACAATAATTATACTAATTAAATTTTGCCATTAGAAATTTATATTTTATGAGTTGCTGCAGTATTTGACACGTACCTATGACAGAACTGAAATATCACGGCATTAAAAGTTTATGTGAATTCAACTATACCAATACCTATTTCAATTAATTTATTTTGCCTTTTTATTTAAGTTTTTTTAAACTTTGCGTGTCAGGTAAAGCAATCGAAGATTCGTATTTCGCACAACCCATCATTGGTATTCGACTTTATAATCTATGGACGAATTTTACCATCTCAGTTAACCATGTTGCATATAATAGGTCATCATATGCAATGTTAAACGACAAGAACAATATTACACTCGAAGATATTTACATTTCTAAAAATTACAGTATTGATTTTGAGTGATAAATATGGTTTATTAACCGTAGCAAGCAAATATTATAATGATGTCAAGTTTCTTTACAACTGCATGCCAATCGGAAGTACCTAATACAGTATAGAAAATCAGATTACCCCCCTCTCCCAATAGAAAGTGATAATTACTGTGAGTATTCAGAGCGATAATGGCTATAAACCATTCTGTAGGAACGTTCACTTCTATTTCCTATTGGCTAAATTACCGTGATATTATCACTACCAACGGTCTAGTATTTTTCGTTGTCTTACAGTAGGAATAAAGCGTCACATATAGTATTAAACAGTTGTATAAAGAGTATGTGAAGTATATTAAGAATCAGAAGGCTTTTTCTCAGTGTGTATTCGTATTGTATTGTAATGCCCTATTAATTGTTAACACTTTTAAAAACATATCCATGTCTTCCGAAAATCATATATGTTTTTCGAGACAATCATCCATGTTTTTCGACAATAGCCGATGTTTTCAAACACTATGCGACGTCGACGATTATCGATGTTTTCTATTTGGATGTTTTTCCAACATCGATGTCTACTTTTGACGTAACACATCGATGTTTTCATTCGACGTGCGATATGCGGTTGAATCGTTATTATCTTGTTAAGGTGTTTCAACTTTATTTAATAACTAATACTAGATTATTATCTTAAGAACGAGTGATAATAGTGTGCTTTTACTGTTATGCGAAGAATATCAGAAATAGGAAGTTCTTAGAAGGAGAATACAATAATTTAATTTAATCGGTTTAGTTGTACAGGTTTTTATCTGTACGCCACTGTTCTTACATTATTTTTGGCTGGTTCTTTGCTTTTGGTATTGTCACCTTATGCAACTTAACTATATCTTATATCCCTGGTAGTACCACAACAGCTCACTTCATTTAGCAGTTGAAAATTAGGAGATTTGCGTAAGCCGCGTTTTCATCAGTTACCCATACTTTTCGAATTAGATCCAAAACGCATCATTTCATTGAAATTTTATAAGGAACTAAAAATATTCAAAAATAAATGATTACCTTAAAAGACATAGTTCGGAAGTCACTGGCGCACGTACTAAAAATAGGGGACGTCAGCGGGTACTGAACCCCCCCCCCCCCCCCTATTTTGAATATTTGACAATTGTTTTTTTAATTTGTTTCTCTCAAAAGTTGTTCTCTTTATGCTGAATCAATGTACCAAACTTAAAATTAAAATCATCAATTCAAGTAAATCAGTTTTTAATTTTATACTTTGGTATATCGAACATGAGAATTAAAAATGAAGAATGGCATTATAAAATTTACCCGAGGAATATACAGGGTGTTCCTAAATATCATGTAAATACCAAAAGGGGTAATTCTTTGGCTTATTTAATGACTAAAAATTCATATAAACATAGGCGCCCCGAAAAAAGTTCATGGGGAGAAAAGGGGGCATGACCCCTGAAAAAATATCTTCCTGTAGATTCTTAAAACCATTGATGTATATCCAATGATGTAAGTCCTACAACGTAACCTATACTCCAAATTAGAGCTAAATATCTTAAAAACTACAAGAGCTATAAAGAAAAAACTAAAAAAATCTTGAAATTTCAACACTCTGTAGATCGGCAACGAAGCGTTTGCGGACCTATGTTTATATGAATTTTTAGTCATTAAATAAGCCAAAGAATTACCCCTTTTCGTATTTACATGATATTTAGGAACACCCTGTATAGTTAACGGATTGACCTTCATTTTCCGGACATCCTGTATGATACGATATGTATATAGTGTGACCAGTTAAGTCCGCATCATATGGGATTTTTTTTTATTAATAGCTTTATTCGAAATTTCACTTTGGCATCAAGTTCTGCTTCGATCGAGATGAAAATTAAGCAAAAAAATAGTAGTAACGTGATTCGCATTATAGTCGGATCTGGTCTTATCGTGCGGGTCATACGATTCAAGAAAGACATACTCTCAGTTTTTGTTTTCTTTACTTGCATTTAATTTTACCCCCTAAATAAAATACGTAAGATAAATGAGACAGACTTATTCCATTTTGGCATGAAAAAAAAAGGATATGTATTTACTTTCCAGCGATTCTAAAAAGCTTATAATAGCATCAGCTACGTTTTATTTTAAATATGCCAGTTTTGTGACTTTGACAGTTTGTGACAAAATGAAACAATTTTCTGGGTTTTTGCATCCCCAATCAAAAAAAATGGTACTTAATCTGATAAACTATTTCGAAAATGAAAGAAAAAGTGAAAATTCGCCAACCAATATTCAGGAAACAGTAGCCAAAGCACCGGGAATTAGTTTAAGGACTGTGCAGAAAATTGTGCATGAAACAAAACATAACATAATACCCAAGAATACTAAAAAGTGTAAACGAAGAAAGCCAAAGACTGAGGATTTAAGCGAAAATATTAAAATGGGAGTTCGAAATGTGATTTACGATTTATACAAATCAAAAACCAATGTAACTCTTCCAGTTTTACAAAAAACATTAAAAATTCGGGGTGTTTTGGAAATTGGACTTGAAGCGTTATCAAAATTAATAAAAAAATTTAGGTTTTCGCTATAAAAAAGACTGTAACCGAAGATTTTTATGTGAGCAGCCACAGATAGTGAGTCAGTGTGTTCAGTTTTTAAAAAAATATACGGACAATTACAAATCGAAATTTAGAAAAGTGGTATTTTTAGACGAAACGTGGATATTTTCGAATGGAAGTGGTTCAAAATCTTGGCAAGATGAGTCTGTAAAAAGTGTTAAAAGGAAAAAGGGGTGCGGTACGGGAAAGCGTTTTATTATTTTGCATGCCGGTTCTGCAACAGGATATGTTGCAGGTGCGAGTTTAATTTTTTCTTCAACATCAAAAAGTGCTGACTATCATGATAATATGAATTGCGAAATGTCTGAAAAATGGTTAAAAGTTCAATTGATACCAAATTTGGATGCTCCGTCTTTAATTATATTAGATAATGCATCATATCATTCAAGAATTTTAAATAAACAGCCTACTTCATCTTGGAGGAAAAGTGATATTTATGAGTGGCTGGAAAAACACAACCAAAATCCTTTACCAAATATGCTTAAATCGGAGCTCCTATCAATAGCAAAGTCTCTTAAAAAACCCAAAATATACGCGGTAGATGAAATACTGCGTGAATATGGTCATAAGGTTCTACGACTGCCGCCATATCATTGCCAGTTTAACGCAATGGAATTAATATGGGCTGGTGCAAAGTCTTATTATGAAAAACATGTAGGTGATGGTCTTAAATCCGACCAAGTACAAATACTTTGGCAAGATTCGTTAGATCATATTACACAAGAGTACTGGAAGAAATCGGTGGAACATACAGAAATATTAATAAGGAATTGGTGGGATCGAGAACAAGTACTAGATGTCGAAGTAGCGCCAATGATAATTGCTCCATTCGAAGACGACTCAGACGACGAGGACTTTTCAGATTCTATAAGTGACGTTTACATTTTTTAGTATTCTTGGGTATTATATTATGCTTTTTTTTCATGCACATTATTCTGCATAGTCCTTAAACTAATTAACAGTGTTTTCATTACGGTTTCCTGCATATTGGTTTGCGAATTTCCACTTTTTCTTTCATTATCGAAATAGTTTATCAGACTAAATGCCATTGTATTTTTAGGTTTTAGTAGTAAAATTGTTAAAATAAATTGCACTGTTTATTATTGTCGTTTTTAATTAAAGGGTACAGTAGGTGTATAATTATTAACGATTATATAATTTTTTTGTAACTTTTTCAACTCCCCTGAACATAATTTTTACAAAACTAATAATATTAGGTATATGTGGCTATCTTCGCGATAGCTAAAATAATGAAACTATTTTTCCTTCCTTCGGTATATTTGTAAATAATCTCACAACATTTTGATAGCCTCTGTGTTGTCTGATTTGACGCATATGATCAGTGACCTTTGGACCCGCACGTTAAGACCAGATCTGACTATATCAATAAAATTTTAACTTTGTCCAAAAAATAATTCAAAAGTGGGGTTATTTCTAAAAGTATCGAAAAAAGTTATTAAAAAAAGTTTTTTTTTAATGCAGTTTCTAGCCCACATGCAAAATTTTAGCTGCATAAGATAATTTTGATTTTTTACCCATATTTTGTAAATTGAACCACTTTTGCAAAATAAGACTCAACGCAACCTACATAAAACTTCTTAGTTTTAACAATGCTTTATTTCAGATACATTTTCTTTAAGGTACCGCCATATTAAATGTGTGTTTTTCTACAAAATTAAAATTGGGCTATTAAAATTTGGTCGCATGTGATGCAAAGTTTATTTGTTTTTGACCCTGTATAGTATAAGGTAACTTCATAAAATAAGTATTTTTGAAAACAGTTTGTGTCTGAAAGTAATACACCTTAAATTAAATGGAAAATACATTTTATTGGTGGGTAAAAAATCAAAATTATCTTATGCAGCTGAAATTTTGCATGTGGGCTAGAAACTGCATTAAAAAAAACTTTTTCTTACTTATAACTTTTTTCGATATTTTCAGAAATAACTGTTGAATTGTTTTTTAGAAAAAATTAAAATTTGACAGATAATGCGATTCACGTGACTAGGTACTATTTTTTTTGCTTAATTTTCATCTCGATCGAAGGAGAACTTAATGCCAGAGTCAAATTTCGAATAAAGCTATTAATAAAAAAAAAATCCCATATGATGCGGACTTTACTGGTCACACTGTATAACATCATATGTTTTCATTACTCAGTAGACCAGTCCGCAGTCCGTCTACTTTAATCTGCAGTTTGCAGTTAGCACCTACTTGTACCCAAGTCAACCCATCTCGCGTATTATCTTACAATAAGACAGACATATATTTATGTATAATTTATCATATACTTCATTTACGACTGGTAATATAAAAAAAGCAAGTATCTTCAGAGCATCGCGATCAGTTCCGTCAAGATATCTGTTTATAAATATTTGTTGATGTACCAACTACCGGTCATCGAGTTTACTTGACTTGGTACCACGTTTTGTTTTTTCGCCGTGCGAATAATACAAAACGGACGAACCGCAAATTGTTGACTAGAGTGAATTTTTACACGGAACCGAACGGAACCAGAAACATGTTCTGTAAAATAATTGCGTCAAACCGCGGTAATATTTTAATAATTTAACATTGTTTATCAGTTAAAGCTAATTATTTTTAGTTTAGTTATTAAGTGAAATATTAACAGTTCGCTGTGATTGTGTTTGATTTTTCTGCTTGGAAAAGAACATCAGAACTCTTTTTGGATTTACTTTGGTTTTGGACCCCTTTAATAGCGATGGTGGAGGTAAGCATGCTCAACAAAACTAAATATTTATAATTCTGTTTTTGTCATTCAAGCACCTACCTATATTTTGCATATTATAATAGACCAGGGTCGATAATTTTTGAAACCAAAAAAAATAATAGTAGGATGAAACCCATTGGAAAAGGAAGAAAATATAACAAAAATGAAAGGAAAAATAATTTACGGGCGATCCGAGGTCGGGAAGTGGAAGGGGGTGAGTTTTTAAGGGTAGAAATCGATTTATCTCGATTTGCGGCAAAACTACAAGTCCTATGAAAAAACGTTAAATGGCAAAGTTGTAGGTAATAAAAAGATATAAAACTTTTGTATTAACACTTTTTTCACATATCCTCAAAAGTATGTGAAAAATTCAAATAAAACCAAGTTTTTGGTTTTTATTTTTATCTTTTACAAATTTTTTTTTTTTCACGAAATTTGGTGAAAACTTACCTTTTTATGTCCCAAACACACAGTAATTTTTTTGATTTAAAATATTAATTTTTTCACCTTATTTTGACTTAATATCGAAAAAGCACCCTAATTTTAAATCGAAAATTCTCACCTCAAAATATCTGATTTTTTAAAAAAGTCGGTGGGCTTTTTGTTCGTTGAAATCTCTACTTTCTGATGGTGTAAAAAAAATATACATTAATAAGGTAAATGTTCTTAAAAAATGCAAAAAAACGAAAAAAACTCGAATCAAAAATTTTTTTTTAATGATTATGTAAAATTTTGAGCTATTTATTAATATTTATACTGTTTTTTTTTGTTTCTTTGCATTTTTTAAGAACATTTACCATAGTAATGTATATTTTTTTTACACCATCAGAAAGTAAAGATTTCAACGAACAAAAAGCCCACCGACTTTTTTAAAAAAGCATATATTTTGACGTGAGAATTTTCGATTGAAAATTAGGGTGCTTTTTCGATATTTAGTTAAAATAAGGTGGAAAAATAAATATTTTAAATCAAAAAAAATTACAGTGTGTTTGGGACATAAAAAGGTAAGTTTTCACCAAATTTCGTAAAAAATTTTTTTTTTCTAAAAGATAAAAATAAAAAACCAAAAAGTTGGTTATTTGAATTTTTCACATAAATTTTGAGGTTATGTGAAAAAAGTATAAATTGTGTAGATCTTTTTATTACCTACAACTTTGCCATTTAACGTTTTTCCATAGGACTTGTAGTTTTGCCGGAAATCGAGATAAATCGTTTTCTACCCTTAAAAACTCCCCCCTTCCACTTCCCGACCTCAGATCGCCCGTAAATTATTTTTCCTTTTATTTTTGTTATATTCTCTTCCTTTTCCAATGTGTTTCATCCTACTATTATTTTTTTTTGGTTTTAAAAATGATCGACCCTGGTCTAATATTAGATTCTGTTTTTATGACGAAAATTACAATTTTTTATGACTTAGTTTTAAAACTCTTAAACACAAGTAATAAAACATTTCAACGTATACTGTACGACAGACTAATGAATTTTCTTGGCCGATTTAAAGTGACGATCAACATGGTTTTTCAACGGGATAAATCCACCGAGACAGCTGCATTCCAACTTGTTCAATTTAGACATCAAGAATTCTAGTTCTTGTTCAAGGTTGTTATCGGAATGTTCTTTGACTTATCACGAACCTTTGATACTTTGAACCTAAAGTTTGTCGAACAGAAACTTTATGCTGTTGGAATAAGGGGAAACGCACTGTCCTTAATAATGTGAACCAAAAGATGGCTAGCTTCTCCCAAAATGCAATTAAACCAGGCGGCCAGGCGGCATCCTCTTCCAAATTTCTGGGAAAATATCTTTATTCCAAACATGCAGAAAAGTATACAAAAAACACAAAATCCTCTAAGTCACTTCAATATACATCCTTAAGTGCTCCACATTATGTAAACAAGAACAAGAACGAATTCCAAGAAAACAGAAACAATCACAATTATTATCCTACAAGAAACGCAAATGCCTTATAGTCCCTAGACACACTTCAACACGATATAAAAAATCCTCCCACTATGCCTGCATCAAAATTTTTAATAAACTACCAGAAGAAATCAAACAATACATAACAAGAGGTATATTTGGAAAAAAACTAAAGGACTTACTTATAAAAAATGCATTTTACACACTAAAATACTTTTTGAACGCCTATAGTCGATGTGATATTTACGTAAAAGGTCTTGACATTCTAGATTTTTCTCTTACATTTAATGCTAGTAGTCTGAAATTTTAGGTAAACTAAGTAAAATTAAGCAAAAAAATAGTAGTCACGTGATTCGCATTATCTGTCAAATTTTAAGTTTTTCCAAAAAATATTTCAAAAGTAGGGTTATTTCTGAAAGTATCGAAAAAAGTTATTGGAATAAGTTTTTTTAAATACAGTTTCTAGCCAACATGCAAAATTGTAGATGCATAAGATAATTTTGATTTTTTACCCATATTTTGTAAATTGCACCACTTTTGTGGCTGCTTTATTTCAGATACATTTAATCATTTAATTATCTTATGCAGCTGAAATTTTGCATGTGGGCTAGAAATTGCATTTAAAAAAAACTTTTTCTAATAAGTTTTTTCGATATTTTTAGAAATAACCATACTTTTGAATTATTTTTTGGAAAAATTAAAATTTCACAGATAATGCGAGTCACGTGACTACTATTTTTTTGCTTAATTTTCATCTCAATCGAAGCAGAACTTGATGCCAAAGTCAAATTTCGAATAAAGCTATTAATAAACAACAATCTCATATGATGCGGACTTTACTGGTCACACTGTATAAACACAATAATTTAATTGCGCAAGCGAAGCTGTGGGTAGCCGCTAGTTGTATATAATTTCGTAAGCCAGTTTTTACAATATTTGTCAATAATACCGACAATATGAAGATATATTTTGGTTTTTGATTTACTTCGATCTTTTGCATATTAACCAAAATTAAAATTTTGAAAAATTTTGAGGCTAATTTCTACCCTCTGGTATGGTAGCTTGTTTATTATTAATTTGTATAATTTTCAGCATGTAACCCGATATGCATGTGTAACCATGGTTATTATCCGATTTTCCCGTTTCGAAAAATAATTATCGTTCAAAATAATGTTATTGTAAACAAAACCATTGTTAAATTTAAATGAGGTTAATATAGTTTCGGGTTGTAGGTTGCAATGGTACCTAAAGCATGCTTTTATTTCTGATTTCCGTTTGGATAAATGTGTTGTATTATGGAATGGTTATGGGTCACTATACTCGCAAAATGTTGTTATAAATAACACATAGATAGATAGATAGAAACGTCTTTATTTTCGCCTCGGCGAAGGTCAGCAACAGCTGTTTGCGTAACCGAGCATGTATAAAACATTAACAAAAGTTTAAATTTTTACAAAGAAAAAATACTAAATTCGAGTAATATTACCTAAATCTAATCATATAGGAAACTTAAAAATGGCAACTTAAAAAGAAATAAGATATTGATCTCAAATCTACACATCTATAAACATAATTCAATCATAATTTCCTAGCAAAAATCTACGATAATTTGTCCTAAATGAATTCGAACTTAGGTTAAGGACAGTGGCGCACCCAGGGGGGGGGGGGGGGGGGGGCAAGGGGACCTTGGCCCCCCCAAAACCCATAATGAAATGAAAAATTATGAAAGTGGATAGGTATTTTAAAAAGTCAATTTTCTTAGATTTACCTCACGGGCCTCGTTTAAGGGGGGCCAGGTGGGGCATTTGCCCCTCCCCCCCCTCCCCCTGGAAGTTGACTTATTGACAAAAGTTGACTTATTGAGGTTTATTATGGTTTGATTGAACGTATGAATTTATTATTTCGAGTTTTCCTTTATATTTTTGTTATTATTTTGGGGTAGTAAAGACTTATTTTAATAAAAATAAACAGTTTTAATGCCAAAACGACTATGAATGTTTGAGAAACAATTTTGGCTCATTAAGTATTGAGCAAAAAATTGAAATTAAAATTAAGGGAAGACCTAAACTCTCGAAATTAACTTGATACAAACCACAAAGTGTAAATCTAGGGACTTTATTGTTATTGATAAGTTTGCTGCAAATAAAAACAGATGAATGAACTTTACTTTTAAACAATGTACCCACTAATGAAAAATAAATAAGCCTTGTTATTTTTTATTTTATTTCATTTTCAATAGAATAAGAAGGTAATCATAAATTTTTAAAATATTTACTATAATAATTATTGACGAAATTTGGGCGTGGTCTTAAAAAAATTTCGCCTGCGGCGCATTTTGCCTACAGCAGGCTTTTAGTACACCCCCAAGTTAACAAGTCACAAGCCGCCAATGCCCCCCCCCCCCCCCCCTAAGAAACCGTTTAACGACTCCCATGACTAGGCTATTGCGATCTTCGCTGCAAGAGTACCTGTTAAAAAAGCTCCAAAGTTCTAGAAAAATGCGTAACTTAAAAGTTTATTAAAAAATTTGCTTCCAGCGCTGGTTGGCGCCCCCCCCCTAACATAATATCCTGGGTGCGCCGCTGGTTAAGGAATTTGTTACATATATCAGCATTGTAAACGTTGGGAGCTAAATAGGAAAACCTACGTTGAAAAAGGGCGGTTCGGTGTTTCGGTACATCTAAGAAACTGTTGTACAACGGGTTGAACGATCATGTGTGGAATGCCGAAAATGAAGCTTTTCACGAATGTATTGGGGTATAACACTCAAAAGCAAACGATATAAGAAACAGGCAAAATGCAGTTTTTGTCGGTCTACTATTTTAAGCCATTTCAGCTCAAATAACTTGTAGCTGACATGGTCTCTTGTTCGCAGTCCATAAATAAAACGAATACAATAATTTTGAACCCTTTGTAATCTCGTTTTGCATTGAAAGTCCAGACAAGGCCCGTAAACATAACTACAATAATTAGAATGAAAGAGAACAAGAGTTTCACACAGTGCTTTCTTTAATTGAGGTCTTAAGATGTGCTTATTTTTATACAAGTTTTTGAGAGAGAAATACGATTTCTGAATAACTTTACCTACCTGACTTCTAAACCGAAGCTTGCTATCAAAAATAACCCCCAAAATTTTTATATTTCTGCACAACGGGAAGTACCGTATCAGCCATAACCACATTTATGTTTTCAGCTGCCCATTTAGAATCCGGTCCAAAATAAATGATATAACGGATGAATAATTGAAGCACTGTGTGAGATTGTCTTTTGCCTCAACAACTTTGGCCCTACTAAAACTGGTGCGCAGTTGCGTGTCATCAACATACCTCTGTAAATCGCAACCCCTAACAAAGTCATTCACATCAATTGTATAAATTACAAAAAGTAGCGACCCCAGTATCGACCCCTGGGGCACACCCATACGCACCTCCCTAGAGGTAGAACGATGCCCTCCAGGAGCACAAATTGGGACCTGCCTCTATATTCTTTAAAGAAATTCACTGAAGACTCAGTGAAGCCGGATGATTCAAGCTTACCACATAAAAGCCGATGATTAAGCGTGTTAAAGGCTTTACTATAGTCGAGCAACACCAGAGCCGACGTTTCACCCCTGTCAGCAGCCCCAACAATATCGTCCAAGACTTTCAATAAGACCGATGCGGTGCTGTAACCTTTACGAAAACCGGACTGAGATGAAGAGAGCAGACTATTTTCGCTAAAACTTGGCAGTCTGCTTATAAAGAATTTTTTCGAGCACCTTGGATAAAACAGACAATAAACTAATTGGTCTCAATTCTGACACATCTGTGGGACTATTTAATATAGTAAATAGTTATTTAAATTATTTGAAACTAATTCTCCAATTCAAATTTAAATTTCAGAATTTTCATAGATGATTTTTTGTGGTTCTTGAACATTTAAAACGTTTTCAGTTTAATAGGTAAAATTTTTTTATTGCTGAGCTTTTACCCAAAGAAAATTAAAAAAAATTAATAGGTGTGACTAACATCTTGCAGATCACAGTATAACCAGTCGGGAAAAACCATTTGGTGTTTCTAATGTATTAACTACCTATCTAATATAAATAAAAAGTATAACAATTTAAAGAAAATTACACAAGCATTAATTTCCCTTTTAGGTTCAGAATTATGGCATTAGTTTGAAACTCAAAAACTATAATATATTATAGATTTTAGCTAATACTCTACTAAGTAAGCCAGGCAGCTTCGGGGCGACGCAGGACTAACGCAAAGACTGAGAATGTTGAAACAGTTTCAGTTATTTTAAGTACAGCTTTAATGGAATATTGGAAAAAACGTATTATTAATAAAATAAAATTATTAAAAAAATAAATAAAAAATACTTTTTTCTTGGCTTTAATCAAATAAACTTACTTACAAAATATTTTTTTATGTTTATAACAAAAAATAAAATAATTTCCATCATTAACCCCTTAACATTTAATAATGAAAATATTCAATATTCAAAAACGACAAAATTTTTGGGATTATTTTTAGACTAAAATTTAAATTGGAAATGCCATATCCACTTTATTAACAACAAGATATTTCATTCCTTTAAAATACTTAAAAAATATATATTTTTCATTATTATATTCAAAAGTACAATACTTAGCTTCTGCATGGGGATCTGCTTGTTTATTAAACTTAAAACCATTACAAAAATTGCAAAATAAAGTTATTAAATGTATACACAAATTTCCACATTTAGAACCAACTGTTAATCTATATAGACCGAAAGGGTATTTACACGTTCAAAACATTTATAAATTAAAAATTTGTATTCTAATTCACTCTATTATTTTAAAAGAAAAAAAATCAAACGTAACACTTCAGGAGAATAAGACATTATGTGATCATAACACCAGACGTTGTGTAAATTATCAAACTATACCAGTAAAAAGTAATTTGGGAAAAAAATCGCTTTTATATGACGGAATAATAAAATATAACAATCTTCCAAAAAATATCGGAAAAATTAAAAAATTGCCAACTTTTAAAAAACAATTAAAGAGATATTTACTAAATTAAATTATTATTACTATTTTTTTTAAATTGATTTTATTAATGAATTAAATTGGATTAACTTCCATTTTTTTATTGTTTTTTTTTAATGGTTATTCTTTTCTATAATTATGTTGTCACTTTCCATGCATCATCATCATCGTCAATCAGCCCTTTGCATCCACTGCTGGATATATGCCTCCCCGATTTCTGCCCACTGTCCTCTATTTTGAGCGCTCTGAACCCAGTTTGTGGGTATTCTTTTAATATCGTCCGTTCATCGCGTGGGAGGTCTTCCCCTGTTTCTCTTGTCAGCCCTTGGTCTCCACTCGAGCAGCCTTTTTGTCCATCGTTCATCTATCATGCGGGCCACATGTCCAGCCCAGCTCCATGTGAGCTGTGTCACGTGGTAGATAACATCCGTGACTCCTGTTCTCGCCTGTAAATCCTCATTTCTAACGTGGTCACGAAGTGACACACCGAGCATCGATCTTTCCATCTTGCATTGTGTTATTCTAAGCTTCTTAGCAGATGTGACTGTCAGAGATAAAGTTTCGGCGCCGTAGGTCATAACCGGTAGAATGTACTGATTAAAAACCTTTCGCTTCAGACAAATTGGGAGATTACTCCTAAACACGTCCCCAAGTTTGCCATACGCAGCCCAAGAGAGCGAAATTCTTCTTTTTAATTCGCATGTTTGATTGTCTCTCGAGATTCTCAGTTCATGACCATGATATGTGTACTTATCTATACCATCTCTACCTCACAGTCCCCAACAGTAATATTTCCGTTAGGCACCAAGTTCGTCATAAATTTCGTTTTTGATATATTAATTCTTAACCCTACCTGAGCACATACTTTCCATGTAATGAACTGTAAAAGTTAGTTTGGAATAAAGACATTTTGAAAGTTAAGTATATCTGATTGTAACCTAATAGTTTTGATGAATGGAACGTTTGGTCTCATTATATATAACATGTCTGTGGCAACTCTACAGCTACCCTTAATATATCAGTTATATTTTTAGTACTGAGTTCCTTTGTTAATTTGGAGTTTATCAGTTCCTTGCACTAGTTCGTGTAGGTAAACTGGCGAAAGTGTCGGTATATCCTCTGGTTCTAGTCTTGGTTGCCCGAGAATTTGTAGCCTTTTTCGATCCAGTGCCTCGTATTGGCAGATTATGTGCTGTACAGTTTTCCAATCTCATCCGCAAAGCCTACTGCTTAGATCCAACTTGTACAGTTGCATACAATGCAGGTGCTTCTTAACAGCCATGTCCTGTCATGATTCCTGTGATGATACTCAGCTTAGTTTCTGTTCATTAGAAATAGCTGTATCGCTATAGTTAAGGGGCTGGGTACCTGATGAAATCTGTTATACGCTAAGCGTTTTGGACCTTTAGCTATCCCGAGATACCAAATTTATTCTTGTTTAGTAATATTTTACTGATGATATTTCATGACTGCCCAGTCCTGCAAATAATTTTGTAATATTTCTCTGGGCGTTCGTTATCATACCAAAAGTGACATGTACAAGAAACACTTTAATGATTACCGATAAACAAAAAATATATTCGAAAGCTTTAATTAGACATTTTTGGACAAACGGTATTAGCTAGCCAAAAATCCCCAAAATCTGTGGTTACACACACTATGGGGCTTCAATTTATTGGTATCACGATTGCGGTTTTCCAAAGACTGCAAATCTTGGATCCGAGTAAATTCTGTGAAACCAGGAACATGATTTACCAGTTTGTGTCACGGTATTTAATATGTAAATTAAACATGATTCCCTATTAATATTTTCCCGGTTGATGCTGATTAGTGTAATTATCTTATTCGAAATAATTAATGAATTTTTAACTAAAACATGTGCGTCGTAAATTTCCATAGTGATATTAGGTGTTTGTATTTTGTTGTTATATCGGTTTTATAAATTCACTTATATTTTATGTAGCAGTACCTTATTAAATTTGAATTTGAAACATTTGAACAGTGAAATTATAACAGGAGTGATTCAAAATGGAATGGATATGAATGTTGTAATGTGTAAATTAGTAGGTCCAATGGCTTAAGATGTAAACGATTGCTTTATTATCCGCTTGCTATTAGGGAAAAATGTTTTTACATTTTTAAGGGAAGGGAAGAGACTTGTTATAATTTATATGATTATAAATAATTATAGAAGACAAAGAAGCGGGCATTGACGGCCCCTTCAAAATTTGCTGCCAGCTTTGCTTTTTTACATCCTGATAATTTAACTTCGTTAAGTGAAGAAGAATTATACGTGAAAGCGCGGAATTTACAAACGATATATATGACGTAGGCTGATAGTGAAATCCGTCATTTCATGAAAAGCCTAGTCACTTCATGAAGCGTCGGCAGATTGTGTAAAAACATGAAATTACACGATCTGCCGCGTCACTTCATGAAGAGACCTTGACGTTTCGGCGTATTATGTATAACACAATCTGCCTAATTTTAAATATCGTCACTTCATGTAGTACCTAACGATGCCATGTCAGTCGGCAGATTCTGTAATTCCGTCTAAAAGGTATATTGGCAACTGGTTTGTTCGTTGTTCCCCAGAGCATTTTTTTTTTAATTAAATTTTTTTAACTAATATTATTTTATAAAAGTAAAAAAAAATGCTCTGACAAACCCGAACAAACCAGTTGCCAATATACCTTTTAGACGGAATTACACAATATGCCTTGTTTTTGTGGCATTTCATGAAGTGACGATATTTAAAATTAGGCAGATTGTGTTATACATAATACGCCGAAACGTCAAGGTCTCTTCATGAAGTGACGCGGCAGATCGTGTAATTTCATGTTTTTACACAATCTGCCGACTCTTCATGAAGTGACTAGGCTTTTCATGAAATGACGGATTTCACTATCAGCCTACGACATATATACCATAAACACTTGTCCGTTGACTCCTAGCCAAATTTTAAGCCTCAGAAAGGGACTTGGAGATAGTATTTCAAAATTAAAAACAGTGTATGAACATGCGGATCATTTATTTTTAAAAAATCAGTGTGTTCGTCAAATTTTCAAGATGTATCTAGTGCAGTGATGTTATTTCTAACTTTACCAGTTAGTGTGGCATCAGCGAAACGATCTTTTTCCAAACTTAAAATAGTAAAAACCTATTTACGTAGCACCATGGGACAACAACGCCTTTCGGATTTATCCTTAATCAGTATCGTTTCGAATTGTTTGCTGTTTTAATAGTAGGTACTTAACCCATAATGCCTAAGCCTAATTAAATTATTACGCAGTATACATTTGGTATTACTGCATGACGTTGTTTGTTCGGGTTTGTTCGGGTTTGTCGGGTTGAAAATTTTTAGAGGTTTTTAGAGGATGAAGATGAAACAATTAAAAATATGATAAACCTTATTTGTGCCGAAGCTAAAATGATATCCGCAGGCCGACCATTAGTTGAGAATCTCTTCGGTTCAGAGGAAGTGTCCAATTTTGCGACATCCGTGTGTGATTGCTGGCCTTTAATTCAAGAAATTTCAGACATTGATACTCCCGATGAAGGCACCAGACTTGCTAATAAATTAAGAAAACTTATAGTTTGCACTAAGGATATATTACAAAAGCTTTTAGTCTCGTTATTGCTAATAAATCCTCATTCAATGACTACTGAGAGGATTATTTTCCATTACAACAAGTTAAAAACGCCAGGAAGAATTTCATTAAATGAAGATACAATGAATGATCGCCTCTTAGTGTCATTGAATGGAGTTGGAACAGCCCATTTTGATCCAAGATCGGCAGTCGCCGAGTTTTTAATGAAAGAAGAATGTAGGTTTAGAGAACCAACTCCTGAAATATACAAAACTAGTGATTTTATTAGTACATTTTTTAGAGATAATCCTAAATTATAATCTTATTAATGAAGTTCCTTTTACAATGAAAATGAGTAGGTATATAACGAGTTCCTTTTTGCACGACGCCGTAAAATAAAACTGTTTTCAATTTGTACTGGGTTATGAACTCACTCTTTTTGACTCCACAATAGTTTTTACGTATGTTGAAATGTAAACCGCCCAGGGGGGGGGGGGGGGGGGTCATGACCCCCATGACCCCCCCCCCCTGGATCCGCCCTTGTGTTTGTCATGTAATGGGTTTTAAATTTAGGGCCGTCGTTGAAAGATAATAGTTTCTTGTAAGATGGCCTATTTATAATAATTTACTATAAGTACTGAAATGAGTAAATTGTAATCAGGGAAAGTTTGATGACGGACGAGCGCAAAGAATAGGGTCCTTGCACATTTTTTTTTTTTAATTTAATTTAAATCATTATAGGCTCATATTACGCCCCCCATTTTTCTTTTTTCATAAAAACCAAAATATTAGCAGATATCGTCAAATAAAATTCCTCTTTTTTAAACACGCGCCAAAACGCTTCCTTTTTCGTGACGTCAATAATAAGGAAATAGCGATGTTGCCAAATACGCCGATGGTACAATTTAATTCCGCTGTACAATACAATTTTAAATAAAATAAATGTACCGGAGTGATTCATAACATCATAACCATACTTTTTATTGTTTATTTTTTCTATTGCATTTAAAATTCTCTGTAAAACGTAAAAGTACTTATTCCTGGTCTTTCTATCGGAAAACGTATTTATTCAAGTTCCATCTGAAATGGTTCGTTGACTAAACCCACAGTCAGCAGCTAGTTGTTCTTCCAGGCTTTTTATCCACAAGTTCTTTGATTTTGTAAGTATAAATTAATTTATATTAAATCTGTTTCCATTTTTTGAAATATTTTACAAATAGGTATTGCTGTAGAGTAACAATATTAAAAATTCAATTCAATTTAAAAAAAATTGTTTTAGGTTATCCGAAGATATGGAAATTTATGAGCCACATAAGAAATCTTTTTTAAAAAGATGTACCGAGGTATCGCCTCTCAATTTTGACATAATACAGAATATGAAATCTAAAGTTACTTATCAAGATAGTTAAGAAGATCACTGATTAAGATAATATAGCTTAGAAGTTCTTCGCATCAGTCGTTTGAAACATATTTTTCCCTGTGTGGTCTGGTGATTGGAAAGCGACTTCTTAAGAGGCAGGAAAATATTTAAGGATGCTAGTACATTACCCTAAGAATAATACAAATCAAAAGATTTCAACGGACACTGGACATAAGATTCTTTATGCTAGATGACTGAAATTAATTTGAACGAACCATTAATAATGTTTGTTTCTAGTGTTTTTTAATGTTTAAAGTAAAATTCCTGAAAAATTTTTGCCCCAAAAATTTGTGTTTATAAAACTAACAATGTAAGCTTTAGCATACTAATCAAATAAAAAAAAATTGATTAACTAAATTTAAGTATTAACAAACTGAAGTAGGTAAAATACCTTTAGAAGAATAAAGATAAAAAATATTTTTTACATTTGTATCATTTATACCTTATTTCACCGTAAGAAACAAAACAGAAGAAAAGATTATTCCATTCCACTTTAGTTTGATTTCTTGAATTATTGCTGCCAGTTTCATTTCTAGGTGGAAACTAATATTGTCAAGAATAATTAAAAGATAAACTACAAATAGGTATTTAATCTTTAATATTTTTAAGATATCACTTGTAGAGATTCATTACAGGTTATTTTTTCAGATACAATATTTTTTTTTACCTATTTCACCAATATTACTAGGTAGGTACATGTATTATTACTGGCCGTACTTAATTAAACGCCTAATGGTATTTTAAACTCAAATAACGTGAAAAAATATAATGACACTAAAATTATTCTGCTGTAATAAGTTCCAGGAGCACAACATCAAATTTATATTATTCCTAGTAGCATCGAGTCTCAGTTTATAATGGTTCCTCGTTAGACCTGGGTATTCCTCAGAGTTACTGCACCTTTATCATCTAATTTTAAATAAACTAAATAGCAATGTACTGATGTGGAAAGAAGAGTAGATCAACTAGTTATTTACAATTCAATATGGGACAATCCATTATTCTTCAGTAAATTACTTTAAAAAATAATTACTGTAATAACTGATAGGGCAGTAAAATCATGATAAAACACTCATTTCCTACTGTCTTTCATTGTCTTGGCTCTAACCCTATGCTCGGAACACATTTTTCCATTGTTTATTATTATCCATGTTTTCCTCTTGCTTTTCCAGTATTCAATAGTAGAATCACGGTTTTTTATCACTAAAAAATAATTATTGATATTGTACCTAATTTATATTCCAATTTTACTCACTATCAGTATTTATCGAACAGAATTATTATGACTTTAATGTTTCAGTTCATAATATAATATTCAGTAAGCTTAATTTCCTTTAAAAAAATTCAAGAATTATATACCCTTCATTAACATTTAAATGTAAATAATAATATATTACAATATATTATATATACCCAATATAAAAATGCACATACCTACCTACTTATCTGTCTTTATAAAAGTTTTAGCAGCATTATGAAATACATGGCTTTCACACCTCTTAGCACAAAGCTTTCAGTTTTAGCAAACTGTTCGGGCTTCAGTTGTAATTTTGTAAATTAATACCAAAGACTAGGAATAAAAATTACTTAAATATCAAAACAGTATTTTATTTTTGTTTGACAGGATCTGATCTAACCTCATTTGGCAATGACTATAGCTTACACCGATCGTGAAAAAGCAATCTGTACATCCTTAAACGTGATTATGTTGAATTATCTATTAAAATAAAACTTATTTATTTTATAGAAAGGCTAATATTAGCTATGCTGTTTAATTTTTCATATCTTGTTAAATTATTCTTTATTAATACATGATTTATTGAAATTGGTTGACGGGTTTTTAAAGTGTCGATATGTTGAAACTGTCGGACTTAAAACATTTTCTTCTCTGTGGTCGCAGAACTCGCAGATGCCGTAATTCCGGTCTTAAATGCCACTTACAGTGTTGCCAAATCAAATTATTGACATGGGAATATTTTTTTCTTCCCGACATGAAGAATTTGTAAACAATTATTGATGACTGTTATAGTTATTTTTATATTTTAAAAATTATTCACCTTATCAATATAAGGCCGAGTATGACTTGATATTAATAGTTATTTTAACTACGATACCTTTTATAAAGAAACTGTACAATTAAAATGTGAAACGTTTGGCAACGTCAAAACTGTACAATTATTGTTATATATTTGGCAACGTTTTACTTATTAGTGACGTAAAACCAATCAAAATCGTTTTTGAATATTTAAAATTTTAGTGAATTTCAATCTTGAATATTTTAAAAAGTATTTGGATTTAAGGCAAAATAAAAAATATGTATACAATATTTATGCATTTACTATGAAAAAATATAAAAAATTTTAATATTTAAATTTCGTGCAAGTACCCTATTGGTTTACTTTACAATACCTACATGCAGTGATTAACGATTACAAGAATAAAAATGAAAAGTAAAACTTTTCTACTTATTCTCAGCTCTCAGCGAAACACATCGTAAAAGATTTTGAAAAGTGTTTTTCAAATAAAGAGGAAATTAAGTAGAAAGTTGGTACTTTGTCACTTCTACTCTCGTAATAGTTATAATGAATGTCCACCCGACACCTTTCGATCTAATTAACTCCATTTGCCTGTTTGTTAAGTCATTTCGGGAATTATAGGCGCTAAAAGACACATATTATTTGAACAAATAAAGTACATCTACAACAAGAATTTAAATTATAGAAACATTTTAAAATAAAAAAAATTATTACTTAGGGGAAGGTTGCCCATATTGAACCAATTTCCAGATTTCTTGTCATAGATCCTGATAATAATGCAAAATCGATATTGAAGCTATACCTTAAATTGGAATAAGTACAGACAAATATTGAACAACGACACAGAAATAAACAACAACATTACTACAATTGAACAGCTAGAACTAGAAGTGAACAAACTAACCAATAACATTCAAACAGCCAGAAACCAGACTGCCAAAAAAGTTCAACTTATCCCCAAGGAAAACAAACTACCAGACGACATTTTAAACTTAATAAAATTTAGAAATGCAACCAGAAAAAGATGGCAAAGACACAGAGCGATACAAGACCAAAATACACTAAGACAACTGAATTATGAAATTAAAAATAGAATAAAAGAACATAAAAACCAATCATGGACAAACATACTAACAAACTTAACCACTACAGACAATTCGTTATGGACCTTAATTAGACGCACAAAAAAGACACAGACAAAAATTCCATCATTCACACCATTACCACAAAATAATAAAGAAAAAGCACAGACTATAGCGGACTTCTACGGACAGACTTGCGCGGGAAAACCCAATACTAGTGCTGAACAAAATTAAATAACAAAAATAGCGAACAAATTTACAAAGAATAAGTACCCTATTCCACCCTCCGTGTTACAAAAAATTTATACAAAACCCTCAGAAATCTCCAAAATAATTAAAAATCTTAAAAACAAAAAAGCACCCGGTGAAGATGAAATCGCTCCTATCCTGATTAAAAACCTACCTAGAAAAACTATTGTACAATTTTCTTATATTACAAATTCAATATTTTTATTACAGCACTTCCCGAGCGCATGGAAGAGAGCAATAATTATACCAGTATTAAAGCAGGGAAAACCTGCAAACAGGCCAGAATCATATAGACCTATTGCTCTCTTGAGTGCGCTCGGGAAAGTAGCGGAAAAAGTAATTCACAATAGATTGAAGATCAGTCCATTAGACCAAAAAATACCGGAGGAGCAGTTTGGTTTCCGAACAGGCAGGAGTGCTGTACTCTTGGTAGCGCACGTCGCACAACAAGCAATAAAAAAGTTCAACCAAGAGCAAAACACAGTACTCCTGTCTCTGGATATCAAACAGGCGTTTGACAGCGTGTGGTATAATGGACAGATCTACAAACTAATAAATACTCATGAATTTCCACTACACTTCATTTCATTACTTCATTCATATATAATAAATAGAACATTAAAAGTCAGGATAGAGAACGATTTCTCTAAGCCGGTGACGCTGCATGCTGGATTACAACAGGGTACCAACCTAGCGGCCCCTCTCTTTAATTTATATACAGCGGATATACCAAAATTTCCAAACTCTAATTTAGCAATATTCGTAGATGATGTACTTATTTTTGCACATTCATACTACGCAAATGTAGCCAGACAAATAATCACAAATCATCTAAGAATTTTAATTCCTTGGTATCAAAAGTGGAAGCTGGAAATAAATCAAAGCAAATGTGAATGCATGATTATGACTAAAAAATACACGAACAACCAAATTAACCAAAACATACAAATAAATGGACAACAAATTCAACCAACGGACCATATTAAATACTTAGGTGTAATTTTGGACAAAAGACTGACATTTAAACAAAATACAGACAACACAGTAAGAAAATTTTTAATAGTTTTCAATGCATTAAATAAATTACTAAAAAACAATTCCCCTCTCTCTCCCCAAAATAAATTAATTATTTACAATCAAATCATAAAACCGACAATGACCTACGCAAGTCCAGTTTGGTGCAGCATGGCGGACATACACTACCATAAACTGCAAGTGCAACAAAATAAAATATTAAGGCAAGTACTAAGAACAAACCGATACACCTCCAACCGTCATCTGCACCAAGCTACCCAGACACCGACAATTTTTCAATATATACAAGACATTAGTACAAAATTCTATAATAATCAAATACGAAATTCGACACTGACTCAGGACATTACGCAAATAAGACAAAATGACAACCCTACACACAAACCCTTGCATGCAAGATTGCCGATTTATTTCCAGCAAAATAATCCACATTAATAAATTCAAAAACTTCCAAAAATAAGTGCATCAAACATGAAATTGCAACGAAAAATTAACTCCGCCCCAAAAGAGAGGGGACCCGCCCTCAAATTACATTCAAGTCGAAAGACAACTATGTGCTACCTTGTACCTGATAAAATTGAGCTGGTTTTTCATCTTATTTTTCCAGTAATCGCAAACCAAAAGCTTTAACATTTCAATCATTTTAATCATTCTAATTAAATCATTTCAAATATTTATATAAAAACAAAACTCTTTCATGGCGGTAGAGGGTTACGGAACCGACCAAACAAAGTTTTGCTGAACGTCATTAGAAGCTACCAAGGGTTAAAATCAGCCCCACAGGCGTTGCCAGTGCGTGTCCTGGACAGAACCCAGAGGGAATCAAATCAAATCAAATCAAATCAAATTTTATTTCTCAAAACAAAATTTACAATGTTAAATCAAACTTAATTTTAAGCACCTAGGTATAAATACATATATATTTATACTTGTATATTATATTATGTAGGAAAAATGTAGTTATATAATGACATGTTAAGAAATACGAAAAATAAAGATATTTTGAAAGTAAGTAAGTAAGTATACTTTAGTATGTTGTTCAAATGTAGGATTTTTTGCAGAATTTTATTTCAACGTATCTATGATATACCAGGCTATAAAAAACCTCTGCAAGTGGTTCAATATAGGAAACCGGTTGCCTAAATTGCACCTGGGGGTTCCAAAATTGGACCACATGATTTAAATCGGAAGCTTAGGTGTTAAATAAATAATTAAAAAATAAAATTTTTGTCCATATAGGAAGTTTTATACTTATATTTCAAAAAAACATCAAATTTACAACCAAAACTTCGTTAGAATACATCCTAATTCAAAAAAAAATTACCTATTAGTTTCCTATATTGGACCAGTCATACTTAGTTTCATTTTTAACTCAAAGAAAAACGATTTTAGCAATATTGAAATGGTGTTAGTTCATGACATTAACTTAATTAAAGAGAAAAATTATTTTTGCACAATTTGAAAAAATTGCCTAAATTGGACCGGTTCAATTTTGGCAATCACCCAGTGGTTTAATTAAAGCAACTACCACGTGTTTTACAAAACCACCCAGGAAAGAAACAAGAAAAAACAAATATGGCATGGTAATAGGAGAAATAGAAAGAGAAAAACTTACTTGATAACTTCCATAAAAAAGATTTTGCTTGGAGTTTTATGGTTCTAAGGTAAATTCTTAGGAAAATCCTAAAAATATTACATTAAAATTGTGTAAATTACGTTTTGTTCTGTACACGCCAATCACTAACGGCCAACTAGTTGATTTTGTTGCCGATCAAAGGTTCTGGGTGAAAGTATGTTACAGTGTTGCCAGATGATATTGTACTTGTTTAGTTTCGGAGAAATGTACTTTGGTCCAATTTAGGTAGCGGTTCAATATAGGCAACCTTCCCCTATATTGCGATTCGTGAAACGTAAAGTAATTTTTGATGTTTAATATTCACACAAAGTCCATCAGTGCGCTACTTTTTAAATAAATTAATTGGTATTTTGCTAATATAAATTTCATAAAAAGTATTGGCCACAAGAAGCCTTTCACTTGCCTGTAATTAATACGGAAAAGTAATAATTAATTATTCGTCGTAAAACGATTGCAAATGTGAAATTTTTAAGTTTTATAATATAGTCCACGGATAAAATTTGGAAGAGAAAAAACTTTTTTATTAGTAGGTATAGAAGAAAAAGTAATTCTTTATAAAAGCGTCTGCTTGTGTTTAAACGACAATTTCGAATATCAGATTTGCTATTATTATGCAGAGTTCGTCACAAACAACATTTTTACTTTTTTTTGGATTTTTTTTCTTTCAATTCCTTGATTTGTTAAATGAATTTTGCTAGCGTTGAAATTACAATTTCAACTATTCGATTTGCGATTACTATACATCAGGGTTCGTTAGAAACACCAGTTTTTATTTTTTGGATTTTTTTTCCTCCTTCAATTCCTTTTGGTGATTGGCTAAATCATCACTTTGGGAACAAATGGATAGGAAGGTACCTATAGTTCAAATCAGTGGCGCAGCCAGAATTTTGTATTAGGGGGGGGGGGGGGGGGGTTTTCAAAAAAAAGAACAGGATTTCAAAATTTTAAAAAGTAAAATTAAACCAGGCTTGATAATTTTTGAAACCAAAAAAAATAATAGTAGGATGAAACCCATTGGAAAAGGAAGAGAATATAACAAAAATGAAAGGAAAAATAATTTACGGGCGATTCGAGGTCGGGAAGTGGAAGGGGGTGAGTTTTTAAGGGTAGAAAACGATTTATCTCAATTTCCGGCAAAACTACAAGTCCTATGGAAAATTGTTAAAAGGCAAAGTTGTAGGTAATAAAAAGATTTACAACTTTTGTATTTACACTTTTTTCACATAACTTCAAAATTTATGTGAAAAATTCAAATACTTTGCCATTTAACGTTTTTCCATAGGACTTGTAGTTTTGCCGGAAATCGAGATAAATCGTTTTATACCCTTAAAAACTCACCCCCTTCCACTTCCCGACCTCGGATCGCCCGTAAATTATTTTTCGTTTCATTTTTGTTATATTCTCTTTCTTTTCCAATGGGTTTCATCCTACTATTATTTTTTTTTCACTTTTTACCATTTTCAAATGCTTCAGCCCTGGTCTAAACTGTAAAAAACCATCTTGGTCTGGGCGTCTGGGGGGGGGGGGGGGGGGTTAACCCCTAAAACCCCCCCTCGCTGCGCCACTGGTTCAAATCTAGCACGTAGAAGTCCCGATCTCAGATTTATCGACTTTCATTTATGAGGATGTCTGAAGCCACATTATGTGTATGAAACCAATTTCAATAATAACTTAGATCTCTAGATATTTAGAAAACTAGAAAAAAATGCTGTTTCTGACAAACCTTGTGTAATAATCGCAAATATAATATTTGAAATTGTAGTTTCAGCACATGCAGACGTTTTTATAAAAAAATACTGTTTTTTCTATACCTACTAATAAAAAAGTTTTTCCTCTTCCAAACTCTATCCTTCTAGTAAATAGGAGTTAATGCTACCATAGAATGGTTTATAGCCATTATTGCTCGGAATACTCACAGTAATTATCAAGTTCTATTGGGAGTGTAATCTGGTTTTATATACTGTACCTATTAGTTCCGACTGGCAGTTGTAATGAAACTTGGCATTAATCATAATAATATTTGCTTGCTACGGTTAATAAAGCATATACTTACCATTAAAAATCAGTATACTGTAGTTCTCAAAAATTTAAATAGCTTCTAGTGTGATATTGTTCTTGTCGTTTAACATTGCATATTATGATTATCTATTATGCAACATGGTTTACTGAGATGGTAAAATTCGTTCATAGATTATAAAGTCCAATACTAATGATGGGTTGTACGAAATAAGAATATTCTATCTACTTGATCTGGGTTGCAAAGTTTAAAAAAACTTAAATACATAGTAAAAATAAATTAATTGAAACATGACAATAGAATTCAAATTCAGACAGGACAGCTAGGAGACTTCGATGTGACCGCGCAACAAATACGTTAATACTAATATAACGGCGCGCGGCGATTGCCGATCGCTACGAACCCCCACCAACGTCTTGTGGATTATAGGTTCTAACGGATACAATTCGTTCTTGGGGATACTGTTCTGCTTTCTTAATTATAGAGAAAGCGCTTTACTGGGAACAAAATGCGTCGCATTGAGAAGATACAATTTATTTCTTAACAAAATTGCTGTATTAAAAGTAGTTCATTATTCAATAAGACGGTGCTGCTAATGGAACTGGTTACTATGGATAAAAACACTTTTAGTAAATCTGAAATTGACATAACACTAAAGCGGGTTTGATACACTAGTAATTTATTTATTATGGGTTAATAAAAAATAAGCTATCAATACAAACTGTGTCTTAACAAACCTGTTGTATTAAATCATTTACCGCAGTGTAAATATTTTAAAGCAGCTAAGTCGTTATAAGACTGTAAATTATTAATTAAAAATCAATAAAAAGGAAAAAAAAATAGAGACTAGATAGGAATTATTAGGTTTTTGAATAAAGTAATAATTTACGGATTATTTCGGATTAATTATTTTATTATTTAAAATAAGTAGATATTATATGCAATAAATTAACCTTAACATTGGTATACGAAAAACTGGTGTTTTAATATTTATTTACATCGATTGTCTAGACCTTGGTTAACAGTAGGTACCGGGTGAATCAAGGATATTTAAGTAACATAAGGAAAAGCTATCTTGTCACATAATTTGAAGTCAAAACAAAAATTATAAAATTTATTTCAAAGTGATATTTTCTAAAAATGTGCATTTTCTTGTCGACAAGTACCACATATAGAAGATACTGAGAATGGTTGAATCCAACGTAGGCAAGTCTTTAATTAAAAATCCATCGTTTTACTCAAAAACGACTAAAGCTAATGAAATTAATTTAAGATATTTTTGCTTGTGCTAACAACGAATGCCAAAATAAATATTTGCAGGAGTACCTGTGGCTGTCACAAAATACCACCAGCAAGGCTATTTTATGTGTAACTAAACATTGTCCATTTAGACACATCCTAAGAAAAAACACGTAGGAGCAAAGACTATTAGCTTAAAATTGAATATCCGTATTATAAAAAGTTTGATTATATAAAGAATTAAAATTTGTTTTAAACATTATGTGTGTTTACACTTAAATTTTCTATTTCTCTTGATCTGTTGGTTGGTTAACGGCGAGGGTCAGGTTCGACGTGTGGCCTAAGCTTCTTACACTGCAGCCTTCTGGCTTATTGTGCGCCCTAGTTTTGTTAGAAAATATTTGTTCCTCCTACGAAGTCCAGTAGTTTTCTTCCAAGTTTGTCAGCACAGAACAGAATCGCACCTGATATTAAATGGTTTTGTAAAGTTATATATCGCTTTCATGCGATCAGTTTGCAGCTCATCGTTGATAAGGTCCGTGGCTTTTGTATGCCCTATTTTATCGGGGCGTTGTTTCCATTCCCCGTTTGCTTTCATCTTAGAGTCGCTGCAGTTTGCCTCCATTGTGTATGTCTAGTGGTGTTAGTCCTAGTATGATTTTCATTGCTGCGGTGGAGGTGCTTCTCGTGGCAGCGCCGATGCACAAGCAACCCAGCCTCTTCTTGATCTGTTGAAAATGTTAAGTACTGTACATCTTCATAGTGATCTAAAGGGAAAGTAAGTTGGTTTAATCTTATAATAACTAAACAAGATTATATTTGGTTATTACTAAACAGCAAAAGATTCAAACGTCGTTTGTCATTTAAATAATTTAGGACTTTTATTAGAAAAAAATAATTCCTAAAAAGGCCAATTTATACTAGCATAAATTAATAATAATATATAATGTTTAGAAGATAATATAGTGTCCGCGAAAATAATTAAAACAGAATATATTGAGGTATATCGGACAAGTGTGTAACTATTTTTTTTATATTGAATACACAGGGATCCAAGTTTAATTGATACCCTCGGGCGGGTAGACCACGACGGCCGTTTCGTCCTTGTTAGGACGGACAGCCATCACCCAAGCAATTCCAAGAACGACGGTAAAATGTACTAAAAGCCTCTTTGCAAAATCAAAGCGGCCATCAATACACCGTAGCGCCATCCCAGCGGAAGTAACTCAAATATAAAAGGCACTCACACTGGTATAATCGAAAGGTAGACAACTAAATAAACACGAAGTGCATCACAATTTAGTACAGGAAAACATCTGCCATTTTGCAGACCAGAAAACAGATCAACGCTGGCACCCACTAGAATGCGCGCAATCCGTTTAAGTTTTGAGCCATAAAAATATTTAGAATATAATATAGTGTCCGCGAAAATAATTAAAAGATAATATATTGTGGCATATCGGACAAGTGTGTAACCATTTTTTATATTGGAATACACAGAGATCCAAGTTTAATGGATACCCTGGGGTCTACCTTTCGATTATACCAGTGTTGCCTTTTATATTGGAGTTAATTCCGCTGGGATGGCGCTACGGTGTATTGATGGCCGCTTTGATTTTGCAAAGAGGCTTTTAGTAAATTTTACCGTCGTTCTTGGAATTGCTTGGGTTATGGCTTCCCGTAGAGTCCTAACAAGAACGAAACGGCCGTCGTGGTCTACCCGCCCAAGGGTATCCATTAAACTGGGGTCCCTGTGTATTTTAATATAAAAAATAGTTACACACTTGTCCGATATGCCACAATATATTCTCTTTTAATAATATATAATATTTCAAAAATTACAATTAAACTTGAAAATCCGTTACATGAGAAACATAGTTTAGATAATATGTATGTTTAAGTTTCTTAGTAAAAAAATAAATACCTATTTGGAAGAATACCTACCGAGGACTTTTAACATAACAAGGTCATGTCATGAGGTTTAGCATGTATTCGCTGCTATGAGAAGTGGGTACTTACAATATCATATTTGCAATACATTTAATTATACAGAATGTTCACCTGGTTACTACCTAATATAACCTGTTGTTGATGGTGTTGATGTTGCTATATAGAGAAAATGAAAATGCTTATTTAAAGTTCTTCATTGTAACTTAAAAAAAATGAATATTACGCCAGATTTTTCATTAGATGGGCTGCTGCATGGACATATCCTATAGCTCTATATAACCCATTGTGGGTACACTAATATTATAACCATTTTAATATTGCCAACAATAAAATATTTGATTAAAAAAATGATATTCTGTTATTTGAAAGTTCATTATTATTATTAAGAAGAAAGCCGCGTATAATACTTTTTTTAAATACATTTTTTCGAGCTCGGGATCTATTTAAAGGTACACTGAGGAAAATGATCAAATACAACAGACATCATTTGTATTTATAGCTTATAGTAAATTAATTGCTAGTGTATCAAACCCGTTTTAGTGTTATATCAATTACAGATTTGCTAAAACAGTGTTTTTATTCGTAGTAATCAGTTCCATTAGCAGCACAGTCTTGTTGAATGATGAACTACTTTTAATACAGGAGTTTTGTTAAGAAATAAATTGTATTTTCTCAATGCGACGCATTTTGTTCCCAGTAAAGCGCTTTCTCTACAATTAAGAAAGCAGAACAGCCTGCCCAAAAACAAATTGTATCCGTTAGAACCTATAATTCACAAGGCGTTGGTGAGGGTTCGTAGCGATCGGCAATCGCCGCGCACCCTTGTGTTAGTTTTAACGTATTTGCTGCGCAGGTCACATCGTTGTTCCGAGTCTTCTAGCTGTCCTGTCTGAATTTGAATTGTATTGATCGTACGTACCAATAATACCTGTTTCAATTAATTTATTTTTACTTAGTATTGAATTTTTCTTAAACTTTGCATGTCAGATAAAGCAATAGACAATTCTTATTTCGCACAACCCATCATTAGTATTGGACTTTATAATCTATGGACGAATTTTACCATCTCAGTAAACCATGTTGCATAATAGATAATCATATTATGCTATGTTTATAGTAAATATACGATTTATTAACCATAGCAAGCAAATATTATTATGATTAATGTCAAGTTTCATTACAACTGCCAGTCGAAACTAATACAGTAAATAAAATCAGATTACATTCCCAATAGAACTTGATAATTACTGTGAGTATTCAGAGCAATAATGGCTATAAACCGTTCTATGGTAGCAATAACTCCTATTTTCTATTGGCTAAATTACCGTGATATTATTACTACTAAACGGTCTAGCAATTTTTGTTGTCTTACGGTAGGAAAGCGCGTTGCTGTCACATATAGTATTAAACAGTTGTATAAAGAGTATCTGAATTCTTATAAGGAATAGACATATATAGACTTTTTTCTCAGTGTAGTTTTCAAGTAATTCAATGTTGTACTAAATATACACATTTTTTAATGGAGAGCAAAGGCAAAACTTAGAGCAGGTACTAATTTTTTATGGAATTTTTTCCTTACTGCAAATATCAGTTTACATGCATCTACTAATTTTGGGCCCAAAAGGTTTTAGGCAGTTTTCGAATTATTCAACAGACTTTGTCGCCGTGTGTAAAATATTTTCTATTTTACATACGTTTACCAAATTGGGTCCCAATAACTTAAGTAAGTAGTTTTTTAGTTATCAAGGAGAAAACAGACTTTGCCAATGCCAACAAAGCATCTTACTAATATATTTCGAAACCCAACTTTTATATATCAAATTTATCTTGCTGACTAACGGACTAATAAAATAACTTCGTCTGTAGAGTTTCCATTTTTGTTATGAAAAGTGTTCTTTTTCTTGGCGATATCAGAATAAGGATCCTGCATTTATAAATTCCAAGAATAATACGTACCTACCTAAAAAGAAGAAGTACCAAACTCGTCAAGCCGCAGAAGAAACAAGTTTTTACCTGGTTAATTATACATTCTTATTTTTTTTTTGCTTAATATTTGACTGCACTCGTTACTTAAAGAAAATTGAAGACCATAAAATACTGTATATTAACTGTGGAGTGTGGATGTCGTACGAAAAGCTTTTAGCGATGTTGGATTTAAGTTACGTCCCGATGAGCTACTTAACAAATTTTCATGCAAAAAATCTTGAGAAATAGGTAATGGTAATAAGGTTCTTGCGATGCGATGCTTGAAGATCTATAATAATTAGTAGCCAATGTAAAGATTAAATAATAGACTTTATGTTTGATACTGTAGTTAATAATATAAACTAAACTGCTTTTTAATTATTTATAAAATAAATTACCGTAATTCCGTCTTACTTTGCCCACTTTTTTTAGGTTTTTTAAAAATATTATTTTTACCAGGATGTTTTTTTACAGACAAAAAATAGCAACCTAACGTACATACTTTCTTAATTCATGTCTTCTAAGGGTAGGTCAATGACACCAGAACTTTATTAAAAAAAAATAAAAAAAGTTGGTGGGCAAAGTTACCCTGAATTTCTGGTAACATTGCCCACCCCTGAAAAAAGCCTTTAAAAGCAAAGTTTGGAGATTATAAAGGTAACATTGCCCAGTAAAATGTGTTTTAAAAATCCTGTATATAATTTTACCTGCAAAAAAAAAGGAAAAATATCATTAAATGCAGCTATTATCAAACTTTCTTTTATTCAGACCAACAAATAACGTCCTTTAAACTATTTTACACCTAACACTAGGTACCAAAAATAAGTTGTAACCTAAAGTGCATCAAAATAAACAAAGATAGGAAAATACAAAAAATTCAACTAATACACACATTAAAAACTTTACTTTACAAGTATTTAAAGCCGTATGGTAACTTATCAAATAATATATAAACACCTCGTCGATCCACCGAAGGTGTTGGCAATTTTGTTTTAATGTCCAATGGAGATATATCCGATATATTATCTTTAATGGGAAAAATGTATCCCCCAGTTGTAGACTTCCTTAAAAATTTTACTGTTTGTGTGTTTTTTATTCATCTTACACAACAAAGTTTTTCTAGGGATCTTAAATTGTTCTTCTGCATTTCTACTACTAAGCCCCCTTCTCATGGCAGCAACCGCTTGATTTAACGTTTCCTCTGTATAGTTTTTGTAGTGCCTAGCACCCAACTTTGGTTTGTACTTAACGATTACATAACCTACAACACATTAAAAACAATCAATAAATGTTTTCTTTACTGAAACTTAAAAAATAATTTGATAAAAGTTTAGAAGGTAACATTGCCCACTTATTGTGCCTCTTTTAAAAAATACTAAGGTTTAGAATTTTACTTAATCAATAATATCAGTGTTTTCCCAAAATTCCAAAGTATACTACAATAATTTTCCAAAATATATCCTTTATTAATAACTTGTGGACAGGCCTTACTCTAACGGGTAAAAGAACCGATCAAAAATGCACAAAAGTACTTACCTTTATAAAACACTTAACACGCCGGTTAGAGCTTACAAACAAGAATAAACGATGGCCGACTGATGTTAACCTTTAGTTTTGAATATTGCCACACTTTCCACTGTCGCCAGTTTTAACTCAACAATTAATTACTTATGAGATGAAGCTGGGCAAAGTTACCCAACGGTGGGCAAAGTAAGACGGAATTACGGTATTTGAAAACCCAGGTAAATAGAAGACCGGAAGGCAGAAACTTTGATTTTATATGACCTTATTAATACTATCAATAACCTATTTATGGTTTAAGGTACTTAGGTACTTTGAGGACCCTAATTTGTTGGAGTACCCTTTATTGCCTTTATATACCCTAATTTTTTTCTTTTATGTAAAATTCTATTCTGTCTCATTTTAATTATTACAAATCTGATAATGGTACGTCATAAACCGTAGGCGAATGGACGGCCGGCGTCAACGAAATTAGAATTAAGGTTCAATACAAAATAGCAATTATTGTATCTGGTAGTATGACATTGCTGTGGCTTGTAACAACTCACACAAGGCATCGTGTTTGTTGGTTGTGTCTTTACGTGTGGTGCGATAGAACTAAAAAAGTGTTAAAATTGCGTGGTTAGAGTGAAACCGTGAAACTATAAACTGACTGGATAGGTATTGACTTTTTACTCTGTTTCGTTGTCTTATACAGGGTGATTCACGGTGGATGGAACGTTAGACGTTTCTGACGAACCAGTAAAGGAATCGTTCTGAAAATTTGGTCGTTTACATAAACGGACACGCTCTACCTATCTAAAATATTTTTAACAATACAGTGTTGCCGCTTCCACACAAAAATAATAGCCACTTCGATATTTTAAATGGAACACCCTATATATTATCAAATTTTTACATTCTACATAAAATTATAATTATTTTTTTAGTAAAAGCATTATTAGTCTATGATTAATGGTTTCCGAGATATTGTCTCTTGAAAAATGACATTTTTGAACTTTGACAGCTTCCAGCTTTTTACTGTCGTCTGAGAGCAAAACGGCTTACATGTCCCTATCTTTGATTTTTATTATCTTTCCAAAAGTGTCAATTTCCGGTTAAACCGGATGTAGGAAATATGATACTTCCGGTTTGGCCGGAAGTTGTTACTTTTGGAAAAATCGAAGATAGGGACATGTAAGCCGTTTCGCTTTCAGACGTATAGTTAAAAAGATAGAAGCTGTCAAAGTTCAAAAATTTCAATTTTCAAGAGACAATATCTCGGAAACCATTAATCATAGACTAATAATGCTTTTATTAAAAAATAATTATAATTTTATGTAGAATTAAAAAATTTAATAATATATAGGGTGTTCCATTTAAAATATCGAAATGGCTATTATTTTTGTGTGGAAGCGGCAACACTGTATTGTTAAAAATATTTTAGATAGGTAGAGCGTGTCCGTTTATGTAAACGACCAAATTTTCAGAACGATTCCTTTACTGGTTCATCAGAAACGTCTAACGTTCCATCCACCGTGAATCACCCTGTATACAGACTGTCCGCGGATAGGGTTTACAACAGCATAAATGGATGAAAAATTTTACATTTCGGGAAAAAGGCATTCTTGATCAAAAGTTTTGCTTGTAAAAAAATGCAATAATTCACAAAGAGAAAATTTTGATTTTTTATACAGGGTTCGCAAAAAGTTCAAAAACATGATTTTTCTCCAAGAGTAAACTACCTTTATTTTTCATTTTTGACCAAAATGCCAATTAGAAAACTTATTTAGAATAACGTTTCTCTCTCTTTAAGAATATATGAAAAGGAGAGTCGGTTGTACGCCGTATTTTAACAAATGAAACATTATATTTGTATTCAGCGTATTTTTATTGCTATCGCCTAGCGCTTTCAGCCCATTATAAGGCCATCATCAGGGCTTAGGTTCTAAAAGAAACACACAAAAGAGAGTAAAAACAGCTGGAACAAACTACGTGAGACTACTTACTCGTCAAATTATGTCCAGGAGACAAGAAACATATTAAGAGAAATTCGAAAATTTTTAAACAAATTTTCTGGTAGTGGTTTCCAATTGTAAACAACACCTGACTGACTGATATTTGCATTTGACACATGGACACAAAGTGGCGAGGGACATCTCAGATAAAAACGTAGTTAATATACACAAAATGACGAATAATATAAAACATAAAGGTGGTATAAAAACTTTAAATAAGTCATAATGAATAAAATTGTATAAAAAGGTAGTCAATTGTTTAAAATAAAAAAAAAATTAATTTAAACAGGATTTTTAAATTATGATATCTGTATTCTGCAAAACCGTCCTATTGTTAATAAAATGGGAGGAGTCAAAAGTCCACAAGCGTAGGTTAAGGTAAACAATAAATTCTTATCGCTGAAAGAGTCTAAAAATTGGATTTCGGTTGTTAGTTTCAATTCAGACATGAATCTGGATATTTAATTGAATGTCTATGGATTTCAAGGTCCTCGAGATAGTCCAACTCTCTGAAGTTTTTATGATCAAATTGATGTAAAATTTTGCTGTTAGAAGTTGGTGAGAAACTATGATTATTAAATTTGAGGTGTTGTCCAAATACAGACGTACCTGGTCGGTTGACATGTTCTTTTATTCTTGTTCCGAGTTTTCTTACGGTTTTTCCAATGTATAGAGCTGGGCAACTACCACATGATAATTTGTAAACTCCGCTTTTTTCAAGATGTGAAACGCTTTCTATATTTCTGACTAAATGAGATTGAAGATTGTTTTTTGTTTTAAAGGAGATTGTTGTATCTTTTACATTTTTATTAAGTACTTTGGCTATCTGAGTGGAAATTGGACCTTTGTAAGATAAAGAAATGTATTTTTTGTGTAAGTTATTTTGCGGAGGGTTAAATGCAGTTCGTTGATCTTTTTTTAATTGTATTTTATTTTTAGCCCTATCACCAATTTCATGTGAATAGCCGTTGTTAATTGCTATTTGTTTAATGGTATTTAATTTCAATTCAAAAGAGATCTGTTGATATAGCTGAATACAAATATATATAATGTTTCATTTGATAAATCTTTAATTTTTTTAGTTTTTTTAATTTTAAGACGTAAAAGATTTTTTTTTGCATAGCAGCATTAGCGGTCGAAATACATACATTATCAATGACAGAGGGGTATCAAAAAGTTTCAAAAACTGATTTTTTGTGTTACCAGAAATATGTATTTTTAATTTCACAAATGAAATGACCCCGGAAATAACACAAAAAAATCTTAAAATAACAACAAATAATAATTTCATAATTTTTTCAAACACTCCCCCTCCATATTCAACACATTTTTTCAGCTGTAAACGAATGTGGTCAAAACTTTTTCGAATTTCTTCAATGGAAATTGTTTGAACAGCTTCAACAATTCGCTGTTTTAGAAGCTGTACGTCGTTCTCAATTGGACGGGAGTACACTAATTGTTAGGGGCGCCCCCATGGGCGTCCGAAGGGGGGGAGCAAGGGAGTGCGCTTGCCCCCCCCTGGCCCAAGTAGATTTGAGAATATTTTATTTAACTGGGATATACATATTTATTGAGATACAATTCAGTTGACAAAATTGGTAAAACGAACTCTTGTTGCATAAAATGAAATGTGGAATTCAAAAATCTTCACTGAATAGCGAAGGAAAAATATTAGAATAGAATAAATAAAGCTCTATTTTAATTTACACAGAAGATACATCCATGTTAGAATTACTGGAACATTGCAAGTTCTATCCAGCTATTGGTCAGGCAATTGCGATAGCAATTTGTTTACCTCCAATTACATGTAGAGAAAAGTCTCCTAATATGGGGTATTTTTTTTTAAAACACTATAATAAAAAAACGAATTGAATTTTAGAAACTATTTCCAAATTTTACGTTTCCTTGGACGCTTTTTAAGCATTTAATAAGAAGAAACAGGTTTTAAAAAAATGTTGAACAAAATATGCAGCATTGAAAAAAAGTTTACCTACCCCATATTAGGGGCATATGGTATCCTAATATGGGGATTACAAATTTAATATGTAAAATTTAAAAATATTAATATGTATCTAAAACTCTTTTAGGTTTGTATAAAAACTATTTATTTTTAAAATAAGAATATAAAAACTAAATCTAAAAAAAACGACATTCTAACCTAACCAAAAAATGTTAGGTATTCTAACCTAACTTACCTAACCAAAAAAAAATGATTTTCTAGCCTAACCAAAAAATGTTAAGGATTCTAACCTAACTATTCCTTACTCCAAACTTTTCGTTTTTTAGGCATCGAAAAGAAAATATTTCGGTATTACACACAAATAAAAAACAAAAATTTTAATTAAAATTATAATCCTAATATGGGGTACCCCAAATTAGGAATTGATGGGTACCTCATATTTAGGAGCGAATTAAATTATTGAGAGGGGCGACTTTTTGCAAAAAATGTGGTGTGTTTTAAAGAAACAAAACCATTTTCATAAAATACGCATAATTTTGTATAGAATTATATTAGCAAAACTTTTGAAACTTACCTTTAAGTCTCCTTAATCGGCAAAATCTATACCACTAAAAAAACTTTCAACACAGGACAAAATTATTATAACCTCAAACGTCAAAACCGAACATATGTTGGCGTCAAAAAAATATTGGTCGCTTTCTGGCAAGTCGTGCTTTAGTACGAAATACACACAATAGATGTCGGAACTAGTACTGGCTCAAAAGTGAGCTACCTCATATTAGGCGCTACCCCCATATTAGGAGATTTTCCTCTACAGTCGAAAGATCATTCAGTACTCTCAGAAGAGTAAAAACCTGGATTCGCTCGACTATGACTGAGCACCGATTGGACGGTTTATGTATGATGAGTGTTCATCGCAAATTTGTAAAAGAAAAAAAACCTTTAATTGAAAAAATTATTCATGAATTTGCAAAAGATTCAAGAAAATTAACATTTCTTTTCTCCAATAAATCTGAATAACTTAAAGTTTTTTGTTGTATTTTTTTTGTTATATTTGAACATTTTTAAATATTTTGTTTAGCTATTTTTTGTTATTTAATATAAGTATTAGGTGTTTTGCTCTATTCTTTTATTGAAGGTTTGTTGAAGTGCTAGAAACAAAAATAATTCCAATTATGATTTGCCCCCCCTTGGAAAAGTTCTTTCGGACGCCCTTGGGCGCCCCTAAAGATAGGCATCTGAAATAGTTAAATCGGGACTTCTTGGGGCCACAGATCCGGACCATTTCAACCAATCCATCTGTGGCAAAATGTATTATTAAGGTATTACCTCACTTCAATTGCGAAATGCAAAAAATAAAAATAAAATCGAAGATTTATTTTAAATCTCGGATTTAAATTACAAACGTTATTCCAAATAAGTTTTCTAATTGGCATTTTGGTCAAAAATGAAAAATAAAGGTAGTTAACTCTTGAAAAAAATCATGTTTTTGAAGTTTTTACGAACCCTGTATAAAAAATCAAATTTTTCTCTTCGTGAATTGCATTTTTTTTACAAGCAAATCTTTTTATCAAAAAATACTTTTTCCCGAAAAATGAAATTTTTCATCCATTTGTGCTACTCTAAACCCTATCCGCGGACAGCCTGTATAAAATTGAAAAAAACCGTAAATATAAAACTTTTTTTTTTTTAAACCCTGTTAAATGGTTTTCATATTACATTTTCGTCTAATGGACGTTAAGTTTAGTGTCAAGACTTTTTTAAATGGTCGCCCAGGATTTTGTTTACGGAAAACTATTACATTATACAAAACAAATAATTTAACCGAAATGTATTAAATTTATTATTACTTCCTTCATCTAAAAAGGTAACATCTAAAAATTTGTAAAATTATTTTGCATTTTTAATCAGTTAATAACCTACCTTTTTTTACTCTCTGATTTTTTTTATAATATCTACTTTAAACAGGAAATTCTCCGTTAATTAGTAGTACAATTAAATGAATTATTGAAGGTTGGTTTAAGAAAAAATAATAAAAATGTTAAATTTTGAAGAAGTAGTCCATACTTAAAGTGGAGTTAAATGATACAGAAAAAGAAAAGCACGAAGTCTTTCTCCACAATCTTTATTCATCGAAAACTAGGCGAACCTAGTATCACATCGACATGTTTCGAGTGTAGAAACACTCATCATCAGGAAACAAAGTGAAAAGTAAAATGCTGATGTTTTTAGCAAAAGAGAAAATAATGGTGAGATTGAGCCGTAATGGAGCTTTTAATGGTGTACAAGAGATGTAAAATTGAAAAATCAGAAGGTCGACAATCAAGACTCCAGCATACTGAAGAGTCGAGGGTTAAGTGTAGAAGCACACTGTGCCGTGCAGAAAATTATAGGGTAGTAAAAATTAGGGAGTTTTGAAAAACATATCTGTAAAAAGCATTATTAAATTACTGAAACATCCTGAGTTTTATTAAGCCCAGTCAGAAACATGTGAAAATGTTGGGGTGAGATGTAAAGAAAAGAAAAAGAAAAAAGTTGTTTTATGGCTCAAAGCATCTGTAAAAAATAGAAAGGAGAATGTAGTAAATGAAATTTAAGAAGTGTGGTAGATTAGCTTACCTTTTGATTTTTACTTTTTAACCTTCTGATTTTTCAATTTTACATCTCTTGTACACCATTAAAAGCTCCATTACGGCTCAATCTCACCATTATTTTCTCTTTTGCTAAAAACATCAGCATTTTACTTTTCACTTCGTTTCCTAATGATGAGTGTTTCTACACTCGAAACATGTCGATGTGATACTAGGTTCGCCTAGTTTTCGATGAATAAAGATTGTGAAGAAAGACTTCGTGCTTTTCTTTTTCTGTAAAAATGCTAAAGCTAACGAGGAAGAAATATGAAATTTTCGCTTTTTTTCTTTGTAACAGCGTTATCTATTAATAGGATATATGAATTTGTATGCTGGCAAGTGATGTCCCGTGCGTCGTGAAAAAAAATATTGTTCTTGACAATTACCTCCAACGTTCACCTCTGGCAACCATGAATATACAGGGTTGTCCAGAAGCCCGGAATAAAATTAATATAGCCTAACCTGTAACTTTTGGGGAAAACGCTCGAACACGTCAATTTAGTTTTATATATGCTCACATTTTAACGTTATTCGTTAGTTTTTTTATAGACATTTGTCGAAGATATGACGACATCGATGTTTTTTTTAAATGGAATGTGATACATCATTTGAAAGCTAATATCTTGTACAGTATGCTTATAAATATTGGCGCAATTCTGTCAAGCTTTTTTAAAATGGCGACTGTTAAAAGTTTTTTAAAAAATTCTATTTAAATAAGCGGAAATGATAAATCATTGATATTTTTTTTACCTTTCAAGGTACGAAATCTTCATTATTTCACGTTCTGATATTTTGTGACATTGTGAACTTGTAAAATAAATTTAGGTAGGTATTTCCGAAGTATTATTTTACAACTTTCTAAACAAAAATGGTCTGGTCGGAAAGACAGCGTATCAAATTCTTCATATTGTTAGGATGTGGAGATAAAATAAGAAGTCGAAGTGAAGTGTCCACTTTATTTAATGCTAAATATCCGGATAATCAAATTTCACAGGGCACTGTTAGTAAAATATTCCACAAATTTGATTAATATGGCATAGTAATGAACTTGCCTAGGAATGGACGGCCGCGTGTTTTAGGCGACGATGAAAAATTGGATATAGCATTATCTCTGCAGGATAATACGCATGTTTCCACAGTTTCATTGGCTCAAAATCATGATACATCTAGAGGTACCTAATATTGGAAGATTTTTGAAAGCAGAAAAATACCACCCTTATAATGTATATCTTGTCCAAGAGCTTTTAGAAGATGACTATGACAGGCGTTTGAAAGTTTGCGAAGAAATGATGAGACGGTGTGACAAGAACATTAATAGGTTTCCAAAGAACATATTATTTTCGGATGAAGCTAGTTTCTATTTAAATGGGGTGATTAACAGACATAATTATTGTTTCTGGAGTCAAGAAAGTCCACGATGGATATTTGAAGCGCATACTTAGCGGCCCCAGAAAGTAAATGTATGGGCAGGCGTCATTAATAACCGAATTCTGGGGCTATTCTTTTTTTAAGGAAACCTCACAGCTGAACAGTACCTGGATTTCTGAACCTTCGAGTTGATGCCTGCTCTCGCTGTATTTTTTCCCAACGAAGTATAGATCCAAATATACCTAATGAAACAATTTGGTTTCAGCAAGATGGTGCTCCCTCGCATTTTGGTGTCAATGTGAGAGATTTTTAGATAAGATATTTCCAGGTCGCTGGATTGAACGACATGGTATAATTGAATGGCCATTGAGGTCCCCAGACTTAACGCTTCTAGACTATTTTCTTTGGGGATATTTAAAAGAAAAAGTTTACCAAAATAGGCGAAATAATATTGAATCATATGGGAGCATGCCAAGTAGAGGGTGGAGGACATTTCCAGCATTTGCCACGATAAACCACCTTTTTGTTGTTGCTTCGTTACATTTTTTTTTTGACAAAATAACTAACAAAAGAACCGTAACTACTGTTAAGTCACAAAATGTTAGAACGTGAAACAATGAAGATTTATTTCCTTGAAAGGTATCATTTTCTCATATTTAAATAGAGATTTTTTAAAAACTTTTAACAGTCACCATTTTGAAATAGCTTGACAGAATCGCGCCAAATTTATAAGCATACTGTACGAGTGTATGAGATATTAGCTTTGAAATGATGTATCACAAGCTGTATGTTTTCATTTAAAAAAAATATCGATGACGTCATATCTTTGACAAATGTCTATAAAAAAAAACGAATAACGTCAAAATGTGAGCATATACAGGGTGGCCTTTTAGTGTGGCAAAGTACAATAGCTCCTTTACTATTTCAAATACATTAAAAATATTAATACAAAAGTTGAAGGGCAGTAAGTGACTTATAACGTAAAATTATTTTTAACTCTATAGGGTGGCTCAAAAAAGCGGAACAATAAAAAATGTACTTTTTTTAAATGGAACACCCTGTATATTTTTTCATTTTTAAATTCCACATAAAATTATAATTATTTTTTATTAAATACATTATTAGTCTATACTTTATAGTTTCCGAGATATTGACTCTTGAAAAGTGACATTTTTGAACTTTGACAGCTTCTAACTTTCTAACAGTACGTCTTAGAGCAAAACGGCTTACATGTCCCTATCTTCAATTTTTATTATCTTCCCAAAAAAATCAACTTCCGGTTAAACCGGATGTTACTCGAAAGCAGGAAATATAGTTGTTCCGGTTTAACTGGAAGTTGATTTTTTTGGGAAGATAATAAAAATTGAAGATAGGGACATGTAAGCCGTTTTGCTCTAAGACGTAGTGTTAGAAAGTTAGAAGCTGTCAAAGTTCAAAAATGTCACTTTTCAAGAGTCAATATCTCGGAAACTATAAAGTATAGACTAATAATGTATTTGATAAAAAATAATTGTAATTTTATGTGGAATTTAAAAATGTAAAAATATACAGGGTGTTCCATTTGAAAAAAGTACATTTTTTCTTGTTCCGCTTTTTTGAGCCACCCTATAGAGTTAAAAATAATTTTACGTTATAAGTCACTTACTGCCCTTCAACTTTTGTATTAATATTTTTAATGTATTTGAAATAGTAACGGAGCTATTGTACTTTGCCACACTAAAGGGCCACCCTGTATAAGACTTAATTGACGTGTCCAAGGGCGTCCGAAGGAACTTTTCCAAGGGGGGGGCAAATCATAATTGGAATTATTTTTGTTTCTAGCACTTCAACAAACCTTCAATAAAAGAATAGAGCATAACACTTAATACTTATATTAAATAACAAAAAATAGCTAAACAAAATATTTAAAGCACCCCCTTGCCCCCCCCCCCCCCCTTCGGACGCCCTTGGACGTGTCCGAGTGTTTTCTCCAGAAGTTACAGGTTGAGGCTATATTAATTTTATTCACTTCTGGGCAACCCTGTATATAGGGTAGAATATAAAGTCTAATGCTTAAAAATGGTTTTGCAACGCGCATCATTCGCCAGTATACCTACACCCGGTCTGCTCTTTGACGAGTTTCTCTATGAGCAGTCTGTACCGGACAAAAACAACGCACAGTGTTTTTTAGTTTAGGTAGCAGTAGCGTAGTAGCCGGAAGACTGCAGGTTGTAACTAGATAAATTCCGCCTAAAAATTAGCTGCATTTTTAAAAAATTTTAATTTTGGATTTTTTATAATTTTCTTTCTTTGTATCACGTTTATGCGGACTGTGATTAGGAAATATATCTCTCAAGGCATCTTAAAGGTGCTATAAGCCGCTCATGTGGTTTAATAGTTTGTCTCAACTGCGTGTCCTGTAGGTCTCGTAATCTATTCGTAAGTAATGAAACAAATGTTCTAGTTCCAGCTATTTTAATAGGTTCAACAATGATCAATGGATATAAATTAGTTTAGTATCTGTAAAATTTTTGTTGTCAGTCTCTAACATATACTTTAAATTTTATCTGCATGTAATTTTATATTTCCATATTTAAGGTTCCTCGCGGTAAATAAACAGATTTTTTTTTTCTCCTACGATTTTTATACTTTTAACTTATTATGTCTACTTCTACACGTTTTATTTGCATACAGAAATATTATTATATGATTTGGTAACGGAGTTATGTCAACTTTAAAAGTGTTGATGAGGACATTATCATGACGTTTATGGGTTTTAATTTTCGGATAACTTATACCTAAGTATTTAACATTTTGAATAAATTTTCAATATTTTGTAGACTTTGCTCAATATAATTTTGATTACGCCTATTAGTTATGGTGTCCCCTATAACATTTAAATAATTTATTAATATTTTATCATAATTTAGTCAAATCCAGTGAAAATATCGGTGATTTCATCAGATCACAAAATTACTTCTCGTTATTCGATGTCTACCCAATAGTGACGTCATTATTGTTAAAAATATGCAAACTGATACCTATATACCTAATAGAAAATAGGGGAAGGCAGAGTAGATTAACTAACGTTTTCTTTAATTTAATTGTATAACTTAAAATAAACATTTCGTGCTCAATGACTCTCCCGATATCCGCCACTGGGACTACCCGAATTAGAAATCTCTAGGTTTCCTTGCAACCTACATAAAATTTAGTCAATATTAAAATAGTATATAAATGTAGTAGTAGTAGTAACTTGGTTTATTTAGCAAAAAGCTACAATTAAATATTTTTTAATACATTTTTTAACAAATTTTTATAGATTTATTTTTAAATTTTAAACCGCAACCATCTTTTAACAAAAAGAGACAGAAAAGTTAATCATTTTGCAAATTGTATCAAATATTACGTATCATTTTGTTTTTTAATTAAATTTAATTTTAAAGTTTTTCTAAACAGTTTTAATTATTTTTGAGGTTTAATGGAATTTTCCAAATTGTTATATTCTATCAAACCTTTATAAAAAATAGATTTATAAGCTAATGTTTTAGGCACTCTATCCACATAAAAATTTTGATTAGTTCTTGTTTTATAGTTATGATAGTCATAATTAAAAGAACAAAATTTTTTTAAACAATCATGCAATAAATTATTTTTGATTTTATGTATAAAGATACATACTAAATAAAAAATGTAATTTCTGACATTCAACCAATCTAAATTTTTCACAATTTAAAATAATCCGCATTGCCTTATTTTGTAAAATTTGTAATTTATCAAATATTTCCTCACTATCACAATATAAAATGGAAGAACAATAAAGAAATGTGGTAATATAATAGTAGTAAATACAGTTTTTTTAGAAAACAAACTTAAATTAGAACTGATTCTTTTAAAATAACCTACTTTTCCGGCAATCTTCGACATACCTAATACTTTCAAAATAATTTAAAAATTTTTATTTTGAATCAATGATTATCCCTAAATATTTAAAACTGTTTACTAATTCCAATTTTTCACCATCAATTACAACATTCACATTTTGACAATTTAAACTATTACCCAAAACCATACATTTAGTTTTTGAAATATTTATGTTTAATTTATTTACTGTTAGCCAATTTAATTACATATTTATCTCAGAATTTAAAGTATTTAGACCATCAAAAATATTTAAAATATTAATGTAAATTAAGGTGTCATCAGCAAACATTTGTAACTTACACATTTTTAAAACTATAGGCATATCGTCGATGTATAAAATAAATAATATTGGACCTAGTACACTTCCTTGAGGAACTCCTATATTATTTGAATATGTTTCTGATATTTTTGTTTTTTGTGACCTGTTACTTAAATATTTAAAAATTAAAAGTGTTGTTTTCTCTAACGACCTGTTTAAATTTATCATAACTTCCACTGATTATTTCCGAACCCATGTAAAAGGTTAAAACAATTTATATGGTAATACTTATTATTAAAAAAAAACTAACACAACTATCACCGATTTGAAAGATATTTGCTTTTTTTTTGACCTTGAAATTTCTAAAACAAAAAAAATAGTATTTTGTTTCACTAGACAGAAAAGCACAAGATTTAATGCCGCGGCTGGTATTTCATAGACGAGGCGCAGCCGAGGCTAGGAAACCAGCCAAGGCATTAAATCTTGTGCTTTTCTGCCTAGTAAAACATATAATTTTTTCTCCAAATTTGTTCCAATTTCACGCAAAATCGTATTTTTTATATTTATGTATGTTATTTATGACATTTATTAAATTGTTGTGTTTACTTGTCATTTTAAATTTTAATTTTTAATGACACCTTTTGACCCTGTCAGGTGTCATTAAAAGACCGCAATGTCATTTGGAGAAAAACATGTAAGTATTACTTAGTTGGTAGGATAAAAGAGTATATTATTATGACGGTTACCACTAAAGAAAAGTTGGATTTATATTACCTACTCTTAACCAGGAGAAAAAAAAATTAAACCCTTTGCTTCCAAATCGCATTTCGTAAAAATAAACAAGTCTGACTGATCTTCTTAGGCTTTTACAGAAACTGTAATTTAGTCAGCTTAACTCCATAACAGAGTTTCGCCATAACCTCAAAAAACACCATTTTTAAAGCTGTTAAACCCTGTAATGTTGTTACTAAAGTTTTAAACTAAAAAACACTAATTAGTTAACCCTTATAACCCTATAACCCAATAACCATGTAACCCCAGAACTGCGCAACCAAAGAAAATAAATCATTACAGGCAACCTGCATTATGACAATGTCACAAGGTATTCGATTAAATGAAAATTATCATATGTTATTTTTTAAGTATTAACCTTAAATGTAAAATAGTTAAGATGAACATAATATACACATTTATATTATAAATAAAATTATTAAACTAGAAATAAATATAAGATATAATATTTAGAAGATAATATAGTGTCCGCGAAAATAATTAAAAGGTATATATTGTGGCATATCGGACAAAAGTGTAACTATTTTTTATATTGGAATACACAGGGATCCAAGCACAATGGACACCTTGGGGCAGTTAGACCAATCCGTTTAAGGTTGAATTCTCAACGTCATTTAATTTATTGCCAACCTATAACCTATTTCGCGTTGATTTTTTGAGTTTATTATTTTAATAACTAACATTTAAAGAAAATCAATATCTTCGGTACATTATTTAGGTAGTATCTGATATATTACAAAAATATCAATTTATTTCATTGCTAATTTTGGGAAAATTGTATAGTAAAAGAACAATGACTGACAATGACATAATAATGTTAAAAAAAATCTTACCCGATATTTTTCGCTATACAATTCTCCTAAAATAAGTTATGAAATTCCTTGATATTTATTAAATATGTCAATTATTACCTATAGAATATCAAGTCGATACTGATTTTCTTTAAATCTTGTATAAAAGCTAGAAAACATAAATAAATCTACGCGAAATAAGTTATAGGTTGGCAAGCATGTTGATACTCCCACCTTAAGTTGCACGCATTCTAGTGGGTGCCGGCGTTGAAATGTTTTCTGGTCTGCAAAATGGCAGATGTTTTCGGTGAAATTGCAAATAGCGTTCCCTATACTGGATTGTAATGCACTTCGTGGTTTATTTAGTTGTCTACCTTTTGATATTACCAGTGTGACTGCCTTTTATATTGGAGTTAATTCCGCTGGGATGGCGCTACGGTGTATTTATTGCCGCTTTGATTTTGCAAAGAGTATTTTAATATAATTTCCGGCGTTGTGGAATTGCTTGGGCTATGGCTGCCCATAGAGTCCTAACAAGGACGAAACGGCCATCGTGGTCTACCCCCAGGGTATCCATTGTGCTTGGATCCCTGTGTATTCCAATATTAAAAATAGTTACACACTTGTCCGATATGCCACAATATTCACTTTTTAATTAGAGATAATTAAAAATGTGTTCTCTAAAGTTCAAATTACATGATCGAATTCTTTTTATAAATGAATCGTTAATGTTTCTTAAGTTAAATGGTTTAGAATACCTCTCGAATTCGATCCTGCATATTTTCTTTTGTGTTAGGAGCCGTCTTATAGACTATTTCTTTTACATATCCCCACAAGAAAAACCTAACTTGGTAAGGTCGGGAGACCTTGCTGGCCAAGACACTGGGCCTCCTTTACCGATCCAACGGTCATAAGAACGTCGGTTTAAAAATTGTGTCACTGGTAGACTGTAGTAAGCCGGCGCTCCATCCTGCTGAAACCACATTCGTTCACGTGTATGTTCCGGTAACCCATTTAAAAGCTCTTCTAAGTGATTCTGCAATTAATCAAGATACATCTCACCAATAAGGTTTTCATGAAAAAAAGTGGCCCAATAATATTGTTTCCTTGGTAAAATTACCAGCCCAGATATTAAGCGACCATCGATGTTGAAAATGAGTTTCCCGCATAACGAAAAAATTGCTAGTGTCATAATAATGAAGGTTATGTTTATTCACATATCCCTTTCTATAAAATGTAGCCTCATTACTAAGCATAACATATTCAAAGAACGGAGGTTGTTTTACTTTATTTTCATAATCATTTTGCTCTAATTCTTGTAATAACTGGATATGATGAAGCATTCTTGACACTGATGAAGCACTAAAAGGCAGTACTTTGTTTAGCTGTCTAGTACTTTTGCGACGATCTTCAACTACCCTTAAAGCCGTCATTAATTTATTGTCATCGTTAGATGCTGGCTTGATTCCTTAATTTAATGTGTTTAATCGATATTTACTGTTCTTTTTAAACTCATTTATTCTTAAATCGCTAAAACGCAGTTGGATGTTATTGGGCATATATCCTTGAAGCTAAAAATGCATTTCATTCGCCTGCTCCTACAACGTAAGTCATGTCAATAACTTCTGCATGCAAGAAGTTCATGGCCAAAATACACCAAGATCAAAAATTGTGACAAAGAAAAATTTAAACAACACTAATAAATAATACCAGTATAAAGAAGTCTAAAGAAAAATACTAATTATTACTTATGTAAAGAAAAAGATTTTATTTTATTTTGTCATGACCATTTTAATAGGTTTCTATGTTTATATCCCAAATTTTATTTTTTGTGTAAATTTTATACAGCAGATAGCATTGAACCGAAAATAGTAAATTTGTATTTTTCCTAAGGTTAAAGAACTGAAGTAAATGATTCATAGCCCTCTAGATAAAAAAAAATAATTTGGAAAATGTTTTTTTTCTTGGTGACAAGAAGAGACAAGACACATCGTTATATTTAGAATGTCATATCGAGTCAAAATATATTTGAAAATCCAAAGTTTATGTCACTTTCGGTTAAACCGGAAGATCCCAAACGATGAGTCACCTGTCAAAAATTGCAGTTTTATGTCGTAAACAAATCCTCCATATTGTATTCGATTGTAAGTTATAGGGACGAACCACCTTCCGCGTACACCCGGTATATAGGAACAATTTACAACAATCGACATGACTTTAATGGGGGTTTCGTTTTATTACACCCGATATACAACGCAGCATGTCTGGGATCCAGAGGTAACCATGTTTAATTATAAGCTAGCTAGATATCTATGTATTATATTATACTAAATAAACCACGAAGTGCATCACAATCCACTATAGGGAACGGTATTTGCGTTTTTACCGGAACAACTACCGCTTTGCAGATTAGAAACAGATCAACGCTGGCACCCACTAGAATGCGCGCAATCCGTTTAATGAAAGCCATAAAAATGTTTAGTAGATAATATAGTGTCCGCAAAAATAATTAAAAGCGAATTGTGGTATATCGGACAAGTGTGTAACTGTTTTTTATATTAAAATACACAGGGATCCAAGCACAATGTTTCGTCCTTATTAGGACTCTATAAGCAGCCATAACCCAAGCAATCCCGACAACAGCGGCAAGATGTATTAAAAAAAAAACAGTTACACACTTGTCCGATATACCACAATTCGCTTTTAATTATTTTTGCGGACACTATATTATCTTCTAAACATTTTTATGGCTTTTATTAAACGGATTGCGCGCATTCTAGTGGGTGCCAGCGTTGATCTGTTTCTAATCTGCAAAACGGCAGTTGTTTCAGTGAACCTATACTGGATTGTGATGCACTTCGTGGCTTATTTATTTGTCTACCTTTCGGTCATTACCAGTGTGATTGCCTTTTATATTGGAGTTAATTCCGCTGGGATGGCGCTACGGTGTATTGATGACCGCTTTACTTTTGTAAAAGGCTTTTAATACATCTTACCGCTGTTGTGGGGATTGCTTGGCTTATGGCCCATAGAGTCCTAATAAGGATGGAACGGCTCTCGTGGTCTACCCGCCCCAGGGTATCCATTGTGCTTGTATCCCTGTGTATTCCAATATAAAAAGCAGTTACAGACTTGTCCGATATGTCACAGTTATTCGTTTTCATTTATTTTCGCGGACACTATATCTCTTCTAATCATTGTTAATGCAATAATTATCTTTTTCTTTTGTTTTCAGATCCAAAAACTGGATAACCAATGGAATGGTTCGAAGAGACGCCTGTATCAAGTTGACCCAAAATACCAAGAGTAATAAACTACTTCTAAATACGTGTAGTGTAGTAAAAGTATTTTGACATATTATAAGAAATAATTTGTCTATTATCGTATACAAAAAACAAACTTTTTTTTTAGTTTGACTATTAATCTACTACACTGTGTGATCTGTGACAATATATTAGTTTCCTATAAACACAACGACACTTTAATTTATTATATAAATTTCATATCTAGCTTTAAGCCTAAACTTTAAACTGAGTGATAATAATTTGTTGATACCATCACCTAGTGCACATTTAAAAAATTAGACAAAAATCAAAATGATAACATTAACTGTGATAATACTTTTATGCTTCTTTGCGGCTCAAGATGCTTCTGGACAAAGAATATACAAATATTCCCGAAGCGTGGACTCGAGTCAATTTACCCCTCAGAGTCCATGTCCAACTGTTTTCCAGTATCAAAATGATGACAGTGGAACATTGATTGGAACAATTAGGGTTGATCGGGCGGACCAGGCAGGAAAAGTGCAATTGGATGTTGAATTGTCTGTTGGAAATAGTGTTCAGGTAAGCGTTATCATTTTATATTACAGATGGACCATGATGTCGATGAGCCGGTTTCACAATTTAATTTTTTTTTATTAACAAATTCCCAACGAACTTTAAAAGTTCATTACAGGGAATATAAATTATAAACAATGACAAACTAAAAAATTACCAATTTTTATAAAAATGCATAAATATATACAGTGTATCCAGGGGCGGATGGGACACCTCGGACCGGCGCGGGAAGTCAATTGAAACTGGCCGCGTCGTGTCGATCCAATAAAAAAATGAAAAGACATAGATATGTATTTTTTCATCCACTTACGATATAATTTTTATAATAACTCATAAATAAAAAAACAAACTTCATTCTTTAACAAGCTTTTTTTTATTATTAGCATCATCTGTATGTTTATATGTATGTTTGTAACCGACTACTTTAAACCCGATTTTGACCCACTTTAAACGGTTAGATTTAATTTAAATTTTGTAGACTTATCAAGAACCGCTGACAATACAATTTTGACAGCTGTTAGGTATAAGACGATTTTTTTTTAATATGGCCAAAGCGGAAATACAACTGTCCTTCCTTGTTCAAAAAGTCGAGAATTCATATAAAAGCCCAAGCTATTATTTATATAAATAAACTAATTTAGTTTTCAATAAAAAGGACACTTAGAGTACAAAATAAAAGAAATAACCCGATAATTTTCTCAAAAAAAGAGCCTTCTTGTCCACTTCCGCACCTATCCTACGTAGCAACTGCTAAATTGGATACAATTTAATTGTTTGATCAAAATACAATTATAATAAAAACAATATATCATAGATTTGGTTATTCTTTCTACTAAAATATTCAATGACATAACCGAGATAACCCGCAATAGTCTTTGCACTATTAGCTTTCTAGGACTGTCACCTCGGAAAAATGTCCATTCCGCACCTACCAAATCCACACATTAAGACAGCGTCAGTTTGGTATCAGTGCGTTTTTATAATTTCTGGTTTTGTAATAGTGTTGTGCGCCGCTTAAAGATATTGGTAAGTACCCGTTTTTTGATATATATTGGCAAAACAGTTAATTAAAAAAATAAAGTAAAAAATGCTCACTTTCTTGCGTGTCCTCTCTGCACCGCAGTTTCCGTTTACGTTACGTATTTCTTTTAGCAAAATAGATTATGGTATGGTGCATTTTTAGGTCGGCAAAACATAACCTAAGAATAATTCGAATCAGCGTTGCCAGAATTTGTGAATAAATTAAAAAGTCAAAAAATGTCCATTCGGCACCGTCCATACCGTGCCTGTTTTGCGTTGGTGCGGATTTGACATAAATAAGTATTTATCGGTGTTGGTTAATGGTAATTTGTCTTTTCTTAGTACTTATTTGAAATTTACATTTTGGTTTTTAATAAATAGTTCTTTACCTTTTTATATTGATTTAATGGAATTTAATGATATACGATGTCCAATCCGCACCTTAAGTGTCAAGTCCGCACCTTTTGTAAAAACGGTTAAAAAAAAAGTTGAGGCACCCAATTAATATTTTTAGTCTATTTTTTATAAAGACTCGAAACGTTCTTAAATTTCCTTAAAATATTCTAGGGGCATTTACCGATGAAAAATATATCCCAAAATATTATTTTTATATTTGGGTCAATAAATTTTCCTCTTAGTTTTTTTCAAGATTTTATTCACACAAGATATATTTTTTGAAGATCTGGACGTCTATTCTCCAATTTTAGAGAAGTGAACGCTCCCTCGCGAGAAGGGACAATTCACATCATATGCTCACATCGTATGGAAATGAATAGTAATTTTAAGTTTCAAGAATACAGTTTAAACATTTTTAAGAGAAAAAGTAATCACTTCTCTTGAAATTATCATTCGCCTATTTCGAGAATAGACGTCCTGTTGTAATTTAAGTTTTTTTAATATATAATGCATAATTTATTCTTACTTTTTAGCATAAAAAATTGCCTTGGTTTTTAAGGTGCGGAATGGACAAAATTATCGACCTTTTTGAGCAAAATAGCGTTTTGAGACCTTATTTTACAAAAAGTTGTTGATTTTATTCCCGAATATCTATCCTCACACCTTTGTTAAGTAAGGAAAATAACAAAAATATTAATATCTAAACTTTAAAAAATTAGAGTATAAAAAATGGTTTTGGTCATATTAAAAAAAAATCGTCATAAAACAAAGATGCGATTTTGACGAAACAAATTATGGGGTAGTACAGTATTCGATGCGGAGACTTAGGGAAAAATAAGCAAAAAATTCTCCTGTAAAAATTTTACAGCTGTCAATATGTCAAATTGTTAAAAAAAATGATAATAATGAAAAATTTTAAGGTCGTATGTATATTGACGGTGGAAAGTTAAAAAAAATACGCAAAAAGTTCTCTTGTCAAAATTTTACACGTGTCAATATGTCACGATTATTACAATAACCGATAGTAATGAAAAAACGTGGGGTCGTATAGATATTGTCGCTAAGAATAGAGAAAAATTATAAAAAAATTCTACCCGTCAAAATAAAATTTTGACAATTTTTTTTTTAATTTTGAAAATTTTTGTCGTTTTTTTATTTCTTGCAAATAACTCCGTTATTGTAAGTTTGAGAGAAAAATGTTATATAACTATATTTATGAAGCGTTTAAAGGCGCGTCTTTTTTGTCTAAGTATAATCAGTTTCGAGATATGAGGCAAAATATAGAAATCATATTTTGGCCGATATATCGATAACCTATCGGCGCCTGAGGGACCGGCGCACCGGGAAATCTCTCGGTGTCCTGGTGGGCCCATCCGCCCCTGAGTGTGTCCCCGGATGGAATTGACAAGAGGAAAAATATCTTTATTATTGAGATTACGACGAAAAGTTATTCTTCATAAAAAATTTTGCTTGTCGAGAAAATTAATTTACCGTATAAAATTTTTAGATCAGATGTAAAATGTGTTGATAAATTAAGAAAACATGAAAATGCTGTAAGAGAGAAGTACCATTATTTATTATTTTAGACAAAATGTTTATGAAACAAAGTTGTTTATAATCCAAAATAAAGCCAAAATACAAAATTTCAAATCTGAATTCTAATTTTTGTTTTTTATTTTTTGCAATAGAATTTATGAACATTCAAAATGTACAATAATTGTGGAAAAAGTTACTATTCTACATATCCTCCTTTAACATGCTTATATTTTTCCAAATTAGAAATAAATTGAATAAATAGGTCAGCACTCACAGGTTTTCATTAAATAAAATTTAGTTCGATTTTTAAATAGTACTAATTTTTTAATGTTTTTATATTTGTTTGGTAGGTTATTATAGATCATAATCCCATGGTATAATTATGATCGTTTACCGAAATTACTTCTAATATTTACTATACTTTAAATATATACGTGTACAGGGTTATCCAACCAAGACTAGACAAGGCCATTTTTTGACTTTTCCTGTACTTTTATAAAAAAACTGAAATAGCCATCTAAAGTCATTTTCTCCCGCGAATTTGAATATCTTCAGCAAAAAACAATTGAACATCAAACGAAAGTACTAGGGGTCACTTTGATATTTTTTTAAATGGAACACCCTGTATATTTTTACATTCTTAAATTCCACATAAAATTATAATTATTTTTTATTAAATGCATTATTAGTCTATACTTCATAGTTTCCGAGATATTGACTTTCGAAAAGTGACATTTTCGAACTTTGAAAGCTTATAACCTTCAAACAGTACGTCTTAGAGCAAAACGGCTTACATGTCCCTATCTTCAATTTTTATTATCTTCCCAAAAAAATCAATTTCCAGTTAAACCGGAACAGCTATATTTCCTGCTTTCGAGTTACATCCGGCTTAACCGGAAGTTGATTTTTTTGGGAAGATAATAAAAATTGAAGATAGGGACATGTAAGCCGTTTTGCTCTAAGACGTACTGTTAGAAGGTTATAAGCTTTCAAAGTTCGAAAATGTCACTTTTCGAAAGTCAATATCTCGGAAACTATGAAGTATAGAATAATAATGCATTTAATAAAAAATAATTATAATTTTATGTGGAATTTAAAAATGTAAAAATATACAGGGTGTTCCATTTAAAAAAATATCAATGTGACCCCTAGTACTTTTGTTTGATGTTCAATTGTTTTTTGCTGAAGATATTCGAATTCGCGGGAGAAAATGACTTAAGATGGCTATTTCAGTTTTTTTATAAAAGTACAGGAAAAGTCAAAAAATCGCCTTGTCTAGTCTTGGTTGGATAACCCTGTACAACGTTTAATGTCAGAGTCCTGACCTCAAGATAATAATATGTCGATTTTACCCAACTTAGTATCTAATATTCAGAATTGTCTTATTTTAGTGTTTTACGAGACGAGATTGAGAAAATCTCGTCTCGTCTCGATAGAGTCTCGCAATTTCTCGTTCTCGCAATATGTCGTCACAAAAAATAGTTGAATGTAAACGCGTTTGGTTATATTGGTTACACACTTGCCAGATTTAACAGTTTTTTTTTTGTTTGACATGAGTACGTCAATCAACAATGGAAAAGGACGAAAAGGTACAAAAATGTAAGGTTATTTTGGATTCCTGAGTTATGTTGTCAAGTCGTCTACAAAAAAATATAATTACATTTTTTACCGCAGCGTTATTTTATGATTTACATAAAGTAAAATTTTGAATTATGTATAAAAAAAAAACCTTTTCTGTTCGATTTTATCTAAACTACAGTTATAAAGTTATTTTAATTTTTTTAAGTGTTTTCGGAAAAATGATCGTGTCCGAAATATATTCTTATTAAATTATAAAGGTAAGTATTGGCAACATGGCAAATTAAGCAAAATAAGAATAACCCTAACGATAGCCTTCCCTATATCTCCGTATTTAACGAAGCTAGTTATCGTTAATAAAGGAATCGCTGCCTCGTTTTAGTACTGCGCATGCTCAGAATAAGGATAACGATAACGACACGCTAAAATAAGAGTTCCAAAATCTCTCTATTAGGTCGATGATAATCATAAGTCGATAACTTTTACGGGTGCACTACGCACGTGCCACTGATTAATAATAAACCGTTTAGACGTTGCGTTGGTATAAAACCATAATGGAGCTTTATGGCATTGAAAAATTGAAATGTAGAAGTGACATATAAGAAAGGGTTGAGGAGAGTTAAAACATGCTAAGCATGTGAAGAAAGTTAGTAAAAGAAGTATAAACAACCAAATAAAATGAGGAAGAAGAAAAAGGCCTTCTAAAGAGATGGTGTCGAGGATTTTTAGACAGTATAAAGATGAAAATTGTCATTTGTAGAAGTCATAATGTCAAAATTGTTGAAGAATGGTTTTTGGGGTACCGGGGGTTAAAGCCCAGTAACCCCTCGAAAGGTTAATTTATAACCTCATTGTGTCATGTTTTAACTCTCCTCAACCTTTTTTATATATGTCACTACTACATTTCAATTTGTCAATGCCATAAAAGCTCCATTAAGGTTTTATACCATTTTCTCTTCTGCTAATACCATCAGCACTATATAATTTTTTTGTCTCCTGATGATGAACGTTTCTACGTTCGAAACATGTAGAGATCCATAAGGAATTTCTATATCTATTAAATTTTGTGGAGGAAGACTTTTTCTTTTTTCTTTCTTTCCTATACTTTCAACTCCACTTAGAGCATGGACTACTTCAAATTCTTGTACAAGAATATCCTATGATTACAATTACCTCATCTACAAAATATTGTCTGGGTCCGGTACTTTTTTTGCACTGTCGAAGGTTAGACGCAATAAATGTATCATTAGGAATTTTCGATGTCTATTGTCCTATTAGATAATATAAGCAGAATATAGTAATATTACATACGTTTATTAAACACTAAGTTACTAAACATTTTTTGCTACTCTGCTATCAACTATTAAATGTAAAGATTTTATAATAACTGGGGTTTTCCCAAATAATGATAAGTAGCTTTTATTTTGGTTTTATACAAGTACCTAGTACCTACTTAAGATGAATGTTAATGTTTAATTTAAATGGCAAATAATTCATTCTGTGCAAAGTCGAAGAAGCAAAATAATTATTGTTAAATGCAATTTTTAATTGATATATAGCTTAGGGACTTGTGGCTCAAAAATAGCTCGATACTTCGGTTTTTGAGTAAAAGCAAATCCTTTCTGCAGTGGATAGAGCATGTCAATATTATTAGATTTTTGAACAGACCCACCTCGAAAAGTTATGCTGGCTCCCCCCACGCCCCCCTCAGGTTGGGGAGTGGACTGTTATAATATTTATTTATTTTCTCGAGAACCATAAAAGATAGAAAAGTGAGGTTAGCGCCATTCGATAAAGCATAAAATTCTACAAGTAAGCTGAAATTTTTGTTTGTTTTTGTGTGCTACCTAAGTTACTACAACAAAAAGAAGTGGAGGGGGGATATTTATATTGGCACATTTTTAGCTATATCATAATAACCGTTAATTTAACAAAAAATTTACAAGAGACAAAAAATGAAGGCTTTAGCTTTGCCTATCGATTGGTATATCAATAAGTTATGCTTTCTTTTGCAATATGGATCCAGAGGCGTACATAGTAATCGTAAATGCATTATAATAGAAAGTTTTTAGTATGTTTCTCCATAATTTGAGAAAACACTTATGACGATGACTGACGATATTGATTTTACGATATAAGTGTTCACCATACCCCCTCCTCCTTATTTGGGTAGGGGTAAACATCGTTTAATAATAATATTTAGAGTAATAAACGGATATTAATTCAACGATTTTTATATTTTAAATTTACAAAAAAATATTAACAGATAGGTAGGGATCTAATTACAACATTCCACACACAAACACAGCCTAGTGCATTTTAAATTTTTTGAAAAGCACTTGCATTTTCGGCCACAAATTTTACATTTGCATAATAATAAAATATCAGATGATATTTTGTCATTTTCCTTAGTGGTCCACAGTGGCGTCGATTTATTGTTTTGTAAAGTCCATCCCCATTTCGATGGGCATGGAAGTTCTACCACTGGTTGGCACAGATTACCCCAAACAAATCCAGCTTGATAAATACACCGATTAATGTGAAGTGTCAAATCATTCATTGTTGGAGGTAAATTCTCGACAGTTCGATTTTTTTAGCAATGAGTTGCATTCGACAAACGTCAATATCATTAGTTTCAGTATGTTTGTCGTAAATTATTATAACAAATTTTGAAATGGTACATAGTTGTTCAGGTGTAGGTTCTTTTGGATGCTGCACGAAATCAATAAAAGTAGCTGTAACCTCCGAAAAACATTCCCAAACTTTCCAGCACTTTTTCTTTCCTTTTCCAAAAAAGGAAGAAGTAGTGTCACAGCCGGTTAATGAGTGAAAAAAAAGGAGAGCCAGACATTCCTCTCTTCTTTTTTGTGCAACATCCATACAGGAAATATATCTTAAGTTTTTACCAGTGCCAAACTCAATTTACACATCTTGATTTTGATACTGGTAATAAATTGCAAGTGCTAAGTATCTACAGATTTTATGATAATTTTTTTAAGTTCGTTTTGAATGCAATTGTACGCATGTACGAAAATTCGCTTGTCTGCCTCCTCATGATTGCAAATTGAAACTTTTTCTAAACTGTTTTTATGTGGGTTATACAATACTTTTTCATTGGTCGTACTATAAATTTATTCTCAGGCAATAAAATAGTACTAAGATAAGTGGAAATTAATTCAAATAGTTCCCTCTTGTTTTTTGACACCCTTAGGAAATCGTACCAGTTTTTTGGAATTGCTGTAGTGTCCCGTACTAGCTTCCTATTTCCTTTTCCCCTATTTTCCCTTGTTTGTTCCTTTAAATTATTCTCAAAATAAGTATCCCATATTATATCTACTCTTTGTACAAATTTTAAAATACTTAACAAATAAGGTTTTATAACATTTGATAGATATTGGGTAAAATTTAAACAAGCTTTTGGTTGGAGCATGTGCACAAGAGCTGCCCCATCTATGAGTATGGCATCAACATTGGTTGGTCTATCAACACTGATAATATATTTATCTAGGAATCGTATTAAATCATTTGGTTCCATGGTACATATTTCCCAATTGGGCAAGCGAGGGAGGATATGGGTGATTTTCAAACTTAAAAAATGAAATGAAAAAGTATTGTATAACCCACATAAAAACAGTTCCAATTTGCAATCATGAGGAGGCAGACACGCGAATTTTCGTACACGCGTACAATTGCATTCAAAACGAACATAAAAAAATTATAATAAAATCTGTAGATACTGATGTATTAGAACTTGCAATTTATTACCAGTATCAAAATCAAGATGTGTGGATTGAGTTTGGCACTGGTAAAAACTTAAGATATATTTCCTGTATGGATGTTGCACAAAAAATGAGAGAGAACTGTCTGGCTCTCCTTTTTTTTCACTCATTAACCGGCTGTGACACTACTTCTTCCTTTTTTGAAAAAGGAAAGAAAAAGTGCTGGGAAGCTTGGGAATGTTTTTCGGAGGTTACAGCTACTTTTATTGATTTGGTGCAGCATCCAAAAGAACCCACACCTGAACAACTATGTACCATTTCAAAATGTGTTATAATAATTTACGACAAACATACTGAAACTAATGATATTGACGTTTGTCAAAAGTAACTCTTTGCTAAAAAAATCGAACTGTCGAGAATTTACCTCCAACAATGAATGCTTTGACACTTCACATTAATCGGTGTAGGTATTTATCAAGCTGGATTTGTTTGGGGTAATCTGTGCCAACCAGTGGTAGAACTTCCATGCCCATCGAAATGGGGACGGATTTTACAAAACAATAAATGGACGCCACTGTGGACCACTAAGGAAAATGATAAAATATCATCTGATATTTTATTATTATGCAAATATTAAATTTGGGGCCCAAAATGCAAGTGCTTTTCAAAAAATTTAAAATGCACTAGGCTGTGTTTGTGTGTGGAATGTTGCAATTAAATCCCTACCTAACTGTTAACATTTTTTGTAAATTTAAAATATAAAAATCGTTGAATTAATATCCGTTTATTACTCTAAATATCTACGCTACTGAGTATTTTTTATTGTTATTAAACGATGTTTACCCCTAGGTACCCAAGTAAGGATGGTAAACACTTATATCGTAAAATCAATATCGTCAATCATCGTCAAGTGTTTTCTCAAATTATGGAGAAACATACTAAAAACTTTCTATTATAATGCATTTACGATTACTATGTACGCCTTTGGATTCATATTGCAAAAAAAACATAACTTAATGATATACCAATCGATAGGCGAAGCTAAAGCCTTTATTTTTTGTCTCTTATAAATTTGTTGTTAAATTAACGGTTATTATGTGATATAGCTAAAAATGTGCCAATATAAATATCCCCCCTCCACTTCTTTTTGTTGTGGTAACTTAGGTAGCACACAAAAACAAACAAAAATTACAGCTTACTTGTAGAATTTTATGCTTTTTCGAATGGCGCTAACCTGACTTTTCTATCTTTTATGGTTCTCGAGAAAAAAAAAAAATACTATAACAGTCCAATCCCCAAACTGAGGGGGGCGTGGGGGAGCCAGCATAATTTTTCGAGGTGGGTCTGTTCAAAAATCTACTAATATTGACATGCTCTATCCACTGCAGAAAGGATTTGCTTTTACTCAAAAACCGAAGTATCAAACCCTCAAGTCACTATACTAATACAGTATACAGTATGTCCGGCAGTATGGCGATGCATCGATGTATTTTAATCAATGTATTAGGCCTTAATTTTATACCTAAAATAACTATTTTGCCGTTGCCTCTCGATCTTGGTTATACCTTTTACCTTTGGTTTCAGTTAAGGTGTGAGCATAGAATATTTAGATTTGTGATTGGTTTTCTAATTCTAATTCTATTAATATTTTTGTTCGATGCATCGCTAACATCGATGTTTTTCCGCGATACATTTTCTGTGTACATCCCTAAACGGAAATGAGTGAAACAACGTCATCATGGACTCAGACCAATGTCGTGGCGCCACATCTTTGAGAGCGAATCTCTTACTGCTGCGTTGCCATACTGCAGACTTTTTATAAAGTTTTAGACAAAGATTAAAAGTTTTTGTTCATGTTAATAGTTTTAACAACGTAAGTTTGGCACACAAAGCGGAGGGGCTAAATTTGTAAGTTAATTTACTTCAGAATGGAATACGATTTTGTCAATTTGTTATTGTTTTACGTATAGGTACCAGATCATAATATAATTCATAATTAAATTAAATTTTTTAGGGTTATAATGGTAAAATAACGCTGGCTGAAGACAGAGAAAAAGTAATAAATGATATAATGGATAGAAAACCAATATTCTACAGAGTGCATTTTCCTCCATGGCAAAACATTCCTCCAAGGGTTACGAAAATTCTAGTCAACGGAAACCAAATTTGTAGTGGCTCAAGAATTCCCAGTAAGTAATGTTTTTAACACTACAAAAAATTAAATATTAGCTGCCTGTTCACACTAAGGTTTGAAGCAAGAAAGTAAATAGCTTTCTTTCTGGGAAGAGATAAGAAGTAATGAGCCTAATGAATAAAAATTAAGCAATTACTTTTTATGAAAAGCAATTGCTTGACTAGCATATGCTATAAGTAAAAGCAATTGCTAGATCTGGATATGAATATAATTTTCAAGCAATTGCTGTTTTTCTTACACCTCTGTAGCGAATGCTTATTCAACACAAGTTCAGCCGTGGCTTATCCACTTGTTCAGATTAAAGATTCCACGTTCAGTTTGGTGCCTAATTTGCAAAAGAGCTGACGTAGATACAGCAACGTTGGTCGATTTATTTAGTACAATAGTAATCTGTTACCTTTTTGTGGAAAATAGGAAACTTATATTTGTGATATGGCAGATTTCAGTGAAAATGATGAAAGTGATAGTAGCGATAATGAAATTAAAGACGAGCAATTGATATTCGTTCACAAATGGAAGGAACATAAATAAATCTCTCTGACCACAACCGTTTAGCTTCCACAACAGCTTCAGCACTTGTAGGAAATTTAATAAAAATATTGGCCTTCTCCAAAACTGCATCCATCACAGAAGTGTATGTCTTACAGACAGTAGTTTGGTGAACACCGAGTTCTTCACCTTTTAATTATAAATAAATTTTAAAAGCCCGGATCCGACAATTTCAGCAAAAATACTTTAATCCTATTTAAAGGCGATAGTGCACCCGCTCTCCTTTTACCAGTATCAGTAAAAAAATAATTTGCCAACCACTCAACATTTTCGCAGTCAAATCGATATAACTTTTTGAAATCATCATATCTGCAATTTTTACTTACACTGTAGATTTTTCTTTTACGGACTTTCATAATATATTCAGCCATAATTGAAGACACAAATTAAGAGCAACGCACGTGTATGCCGTGAAGAACTAAAGCTGACTGCTACCAAGCAAATGATGCAAGGGTTCGACCTACCTTAAAAAATTGAAAGCGATCGCTACACTAGAAAAAGGAATTCCTTAATTTATTCATCACTTTCGACACCCGTCGATGACATGCATCAATAATATTAATATTAATAATAATAATGAATTTTACACTTAATTGTTTTCTAGTTCAAATGGTTCCAGTCTTAACTACAATTAATCTCCAGCACAAGCTGAGTTTGGGTGTTACACCGTTGATTTCATCTCCAGATGGTGACAGTTCTTCGTTTGATAACTTCCCACCGGCACAAGGTAAGCTTTTATATTGGTTACAAATTTTGTAAAAGTAACGGAATCCAGAAATTCGCACCGGTTATTTGTATTGATGTATTGTATTGTACCGGGTGAGTCAACGATTGCGCGGAATAATTTTAGGGCTTGAAGATAAGATTTGTCGATAATGAGCTTTTGTATGAAGGTATAGTTGGATATCTGGCACATCCTAAAAATATTTTGAATTATACAGGGTGCGCCCAAATAGTAGGGTGTCATAAAGTTAAATTTTTTTAAATGGGACATCCTATATTTAAATTAATTAAGTTTTTATTAATGGTTTAATATTTTCATAATTTTTATAAGTACTCACAAAAATACATATTTACTATGAAATATTTGACGTCTCATTTACAGGGTGTTTACTTTTTAGGGACCAATTCAGAAAACTTCTAATTGAAAAATATCACTTTTATTAAATGGAACGCCCTATATATGTTTCTCCATATTATAGCTCGTCATAACCTCTTCAACTTTCGTAAAGAACGTCCTATCCTTATCTCTAATAGTTTTTCGAGATTTAATGTCCTCGTTATAGCATTTTTTGTCAATGGATCACAATAGCCATGGAAAATAAATGAAAATAATGGCAGTGGATGACACATTAAAAATCAGATCAATGTAAAAATTATGCTTTTTACTGCAAAGTTTATTGTCCAGTCATTTTATAAGTTGGTACTCAAAATGAATTTTTCAAAAAATGAATTAATCGATATGATTTATGTTTTGGGCGAGGCGGATAAAAAGTATCTTTTTGCTGAACGACTATACAGGATGAAATATCCCGAGCGGCGAACACCCAGTCCTCGAAGTTTTCAAAATTTAATGGAAATGTTTGATTCAACAGGCGTGATCCATTGTCAAAAAATGCTATAACGAGGACATTAAATCTCGAAATATCAAAATATTTCAGAAATAGATTCTGGAGGGTTTCAAAACCAAAGAAGGGTGTTAAAAAGAACATGATCTGTTTTCGTTGTGTCGAAAAAATATAACTTATGTGCCTCACGGGAGGGAAAGGGGGTTGACCTCCCTATCAAGTATTTCATTACAATATATCGACGACCCGTAAATTCTAAAGTATACTCACTAAATTACCAGCTACTTGTGATATAACTCTTAAAAATAAAGCGTTAACGATGAGCTACCATAATAAGAAAAAGGTTAAAATTAATTTTCAAACCTAAATTAAAATTAAACTTTTTTTTCACAAAGCTGTTAAGAAATTAACATTTTCAATTTCAAGATACTTCTAGTGTATTTGAAATTTTTCCTCTATCTTCTATCTTCAAAGATGGCCAATAGACAACATGTAGCCAAATATTATGATGGGCACACGATTTTAAATTTTACAACAGAAATATATAGAATACTCTTAACTACCTTTTGATTCACTTTTTGTATTCTACTTAATTTTATTGGTTGCATTTTGGTTAGTATCTTTCCGTTACGTCACTAACACTGCAGAATTTATGTAGGCTTTTTATAAGGGCTTAAAATAAGTATTGTAAACTTGGGTGGCATCTGGTAATGTAGACAGTAACTTAAATAACTCAACAGTATTTTGTCGGGTAGGGGGGCTTCAATCGATCGTAAATATTAATTTTCCTTTTATACGAAGCAATATGTTTTTCCCTTTATGCTTTATGTTGAACTATTTTTTTAAACATAATATTAATAATATATATAATTATTATTAACAGTGTGTGTATAAAGTCTGGAAACGGCTTAATAACATCACAATTTATGGCCGATTTAAACCAAATTTGGTAAAGTTGTGTAGGAGGATCTAACGCACCTAATGACGATATTGGCATTGTTGCCAGCTTTTTAGTTTGTCTGGAATTCGAACGAATTTTATATTTTTAAATATAACACCCAGTATATTTTTACATTTTTAAATTTCACATAAAATTATAATTATTTTTTATTAAATGCATTATTAGTCTATACTTCATAGTTTCCGAGATATTGACTCTCGAAAAGTGACATTTTTGAACTTTGACAGCTTATAACTTACGTCTTAGAGCAAAACGGCTTACATGTCCCTATCTTCAATTTTTATTATCTTCCCAAAAAAATCAACTTCCGGTTAAACCGGATGTAACTCGAAAGCAGGAAATATAGTTGTTCCAGTTTAACTGGAAGTTGATTTTTTTGGGAAGATAATAAAAATTGAAGATAGGAACATGTAAGCCGTTTTGCTCTAAGACGTACTGTTAGAAAGTTATAAGCTGTCAAAGTTCAAAAATGTCACTTTTCGAGAGTCAATATCTCGGAAACTATGAAGTATAGACTAATAATGCATTTAATAAAAAATAATTATAATTTTATGTGGAATTTAAAAATGTAAAAATATACTGGGTGTTATATTTAAAAATATAAAATTCGTTCGAATTCCAGACAAACTAAAAAGCTGGCAACAACGCCGGTGCGGTAGATCCTCTTACACAACTGTACCAAATTTGGTTTAAGGTGGCATTTTCAATGTCATTCAATCTATTGCCAACCTATAACCTATTTCGCGTTGTTTTTTTAGTTTATTATTTTATTTACTAACTTTTAAATAAAATCAATATCGTCGGCCTATTATTTAGGTAATATCTGATATATTACAAAAGTATCAATTTATTTCATTGCTAATTTTGGGAGAATTGTATAGTGAAAGAATATGACATGACAATGACATAATAATATTTAAAAAAATCTTACTCAATATTTTTCGTTACACAATTCTTCTAAAATAATTTCTGAAATTCATTGATATTTATTTAATATGTCAATTATTACCTATAGACTATGCAGTCGATATTGATTTTATTTAAATTTTGTGTAAAAGCTAGAAAAATAAATAAAATCTGCGTAAAATAGGTTATAGGTTGGCAAGCATGTTGATACTCCCACCTTAAATCGGCCAGTAAATTGTGATGTTATTAAGCCGTTTCCAGACTTTATACACACACTGTATACATAATGTGTGTGGCGGATTCAGATAAGTAATATTTTTTTTGAGTCTTAACACAGGGAAGGAATGGTAAAAAATTAAATTATAAAAAAGGCGTAGGGCTAGGGATATAAGAAGGAAAATACATTTTATAACTTATTGTTAGGTAGTAGGTAACTTTTATATTTATGTGTCCACGGATAGAGTTTGGAAGAGAAAACACTTTTTTATTAGTATGTATAGAAGAAAAAGTCATTCTTTATAAAAACGACTACTTGTGCTGAACCTACAATTTCGAATATAAGATTTACGATTACTATACAGGGTTCGTCACAAACAACAGTTTTAGTTTTTTGGATTTCGTTTAAAATAAATTTACGTAAACACAAACAACTATTGTTGCTTTCTTACTTCGAATATGATTTTATATTTGGCCGAGTAACGATTTTGTTGTAAGAAAACCATTTTTTATATGCCTACTTTTTAAGTATTTTTATTATTACATGTCATATTTCTTCAATTCATTCAATCATAAATTAAAAAACTTTTATTCAAACGTGGTACCACCGAGTTAACGCATAGTTCAACTCGAACTCGGATTTCTCTAAAACAGTTCCCAACTTGCTGTATAATATTTGCAATAACTAAGTACTCTTACTTCTTTCTTTCAAGGGATCCATAAGTTATTATTGAAATTGGTTTTATACACATGTGGCTTTAGATATCCCCATAAATGAAATTCGATAATTGTGAGATCGGGACTACTACGTGCCAACTGATTTGGATCATAGGCACCTTGCAATCTATTGGTTTCCAAAGTGATGATTTAGCCAATTATCAAAAGGAATTGAAAATTGAAATTGAAAAAAAATCCAAAAAACAAAAACTGTTGTTTTAGACGAACCCTGTATAGTAATCGCAAATCTAATAGTTGAAATTGTAGTTTTAACACTAGCAAAATTTATTTAATAAATCAAGGAATTGAAAAAAAGTATGCTATGCATGCATTATCTTGTTTTGTTTTTGAAATAAACTATTACATTACTTTGAACTTTATAACTGGACTGGACTGTAACTTATTTATAAAAGTAATTTGTGTGTTGCTAATTCAAGTCAATTAAATTATAAATAGAATTTTAGGAAATTTATCCAAATACGATCTAAGAAGGTCAAAAAATATTGTTAATTATTGGAATAATATATAAAGTCCTTTGTTTTTTGTTTTTATGGTTTTCTTAAAATATTTAAGTTAATTTAGGCTTTTTCCTTTAATTTCGTACCAATATGTAGTACTTTATTTCAAGCTATTTCTAATTTTATTAGGATTTTCTAACAATGTATTTAAAAATATATGTAATCAAAACATATGCATACTGCACAGGTATAGACTTTAATAGAGGGCCGATCAAATATATCGAATTCAACCATTTTGCAAATGGTAAACATTATTAGTATACATGTTTGACAGTTTTAAAGTATAACCTTTCCAAGTTAACATGTAAGTAAATTATTTAAAAAATATTTATCATGCGTTAGTACATTTAAAAATTCAGTATCTTATTTCTATTTGGGGTTCAGCCAATTCGATAGTACTAAAACCTTTAAAGAAACTACAAAATAAAATTCTTAAATGTATTCATAGACTTCCGCACTTAGAACCAACAACAAATTTATATAAACCGAATAAATACCTAGATATATAAATAATTTATATAATTTAAAAATTTGCATATTTATTCATTCTTTACTTTTAAAACAAAAATTTCTAACATAACTTTTACAAAAGTTCATGATCTCCACAGACATAATAGTAGACAAACTAATTTTTTACAAACTATTAAAATAAACAGCAACTTTGGAAGAAGGTCATTGTTATGTAATGGATTAATATTATATAATAATAGAATGGATTCGGCTTTTACATGGTGGAAATCCATTATTAATTGTGTTAAATAAATGGTAAAAAAATTTTAAAAATTATAATTTTACACTTTCCACACATCTTTATTTTGACTCGACATGTTTCGCAACACAGTGGCTTCTTCAAAGGAGTACTTAAAAATGGCATTTTAAAAGTTATAACTTAGATGTAACAATAAAATTGCAGGTAATTTTCAGGTTGTTTAAATTGCTGGAAAAACCAATAATAATGTTTACAGACTAATTAAAGAGATCCAAAAGAAGTGATCCGTTAAAATCATATTAGCACTAAAATAAAAAACTTGAATATTAATATTGCTTTCAAAACTAACAATACTCTAGGGAAACACATTAAAAATAATAAAAGTAAATTGAACAAAGAAAATAAATCTGGTGTTTACAAGTTAAAATGTAATGATTGCTCTAAAGTTTATATCGGACAAACAGGTCGAAACTTCGAAAAACGAATGAATGAACATCATGCTAGTTTTATAAAAAACAAAACAGATTCTAACTATTCTAACCGTCTCTCGTCTGTAAATCATACATTTAATCATAACTACGATATCTTGCATATTGAAAACAAAAGTACAAAATTAAAATTGCTTGTATCCTTAGAAATAAACAGGCTTAAAAATAACAATACTTAATGATCAATTGGATTTAAACGGATCACCTCTTTTGAATCTCTTTAATTAGTCTGTAAACATTATTATTGGTTTTTCCAACAATTCAAACAACCTGAAAATTACCTGCAATTTTATTGTTACACCTAAGTTATAACTTTTAAAATACAATTTTTAAGTACTCCTTTGAAGAAGCAACTGTGTTGCGAAACATGTCGAGTCAAAATAAAAATCCGTGGAAGGTGTAAAAGTATAATTTTTTTTTATTTTTTACCATTTATTTAACACTATTATATAATATTTTACCCGAAAATATTACAACATTATAAAACTACCCTTATTTAAATTTAATTTAAAAAAATATTTCCTAATGTAAATTTCTTTCTTAAATGAGTTAATCAAACGTTTATACAAAACAAATATTTTTTTTAAACGTATTTTCTTTATACAGGGTGTCCGGAAAATACGTGTACAACGTTTGACGACAGACCACTAACGTCAAAATAGGTCGATCTAAGCCGACTTAGTTATATCCAAAATTATCTCGTTTAGCCGGTAGAGGGCGTCAAAAATTTGTAAAAATATTGGTTTTTCCTAAATTACGTGAAAACCTGCTAATCGATTTTAATGATTTTTAGTATGTAGACTAATACTATAAAATGACGTTTTCTAGTAGTATAGTCACCGGCTGTAAATAAGTGGAAGTGTTGTAAAAGTGATATAATACGTCAACATTTCTCCTCATTTTTTATATGAACGGCGTTATGACAACCCAGATATTTTTGTAGAGTGACTGGATGTATTTGGAAGCTATTTTACCTCTTTAATATTTTTCGTTAAATGAGCTGTTTTGCCAGAAGAAAATATTTACAATATTTAGTATTATTAGTAATAATATTAAAATCAAATTACCTGTAAGAATAATTTTTTAAGTGACCTTGTTGCTATGGCATTTAATAATTTGACAATTATTGACAAATTGTCACCAGTCTATGAAATTTACTCAAGTATACGATCAACATTCTTGAATTACAAGTTCATTTTACCATTCAAAATGGAAAATTATACGAACTCTGAGAAGGTTGATATGCTCCTGGTATACGGGTGTTGTCAAGGAAATGGGCGTCAGAGTGTTAGGGTTTACATATTGATCGCTACCTTATTGGTCCCATTGTTATTCCAGACAGGTTAGATGGAAATATTTATTTAAATTTTTTGCAAGACACATTACCAATTCTTCTGGACAATTTGCCCCTTTAACTTCGAAGGGAAATGTGGTATATGCATCATGGTGCCCCGCCCCATTTTTCCGTTGTCGTTCGGCAATACTTACATCATCAATATCCCAACCGATGGATTGGAAGGGGCAATGATGCACCAGTAAAATGGCCACCACGTTCTCCTGAGTTAAATATGTGTGACTTCTTTTTGTGGGGCGCTATTAAAACAGAAGTTTACAAGACTCCGGTAAACACACGCGATGATTTATTGCAGCGGATTTTAAATGCAGGCAACCATTTTAATAACCCCGAGACATTAGATAGGGTCCAATATCATTTTTTAAGGAGTGTTTTACTTAGTTTCTTACAATACATACTTTCAACTTTGTTGTACTTTGTTTTATTTTTATTGTTAATAATTGATGTATGCAGGTAATTGTAAATATTTTCTTATGGCAAAACAGCTCATTCAACGAAAAATATTAAAGAGGTAAAATAGCTTCCAAATACATCTAGTCACTCTACAAAAATATCTGGGTTGTCATAACGCCGTTCATATAAAAAATGAGGAGAAATGTTGACGTATTATATCACTTTTATAACACTTCCACTTATTTACAGCCGGTGACTATACTACTAGAAAACGTCATTTTATAGTATTAGTCTACATACTAAAAATCATTAAAATCGATTAGCAGGTTTTCACGTAATTTAGGAAAAACCAATATTTTTACAAATGTTTGACGCCCTCTACCGGCTAAACGAGACAATTTTGGATATAACTGAGTCGGCTTAGATCGACCTATTTTGACGTCAGGAGTCTGTCGTCATACGTTGTACACGTATTTTCGGGATACCCTATATACTAAGTATATACTTATTTATCCCTGTAATAAACTTGTAAAGTTGGTTGGGAGTAAAAACACATTTAAATTTGTTTAATTTTTCGACAAAATGCAGTAACCAACATCTAATTTTTACTGGGTATGTCTAGACTGTAATTTTTAGGTTTCATATATTACCAAGTTATTATTTCTAGGACAGGAAATTTTCCTATATAATTCATTATTTTACAACATTTTACAGTTGATCATTTAAAGTTCTGTGAATAAAATAAACATGTAAGTTCATGCAAAAGAATGTAAAAAAACAGTGCGGTCGCCCTCACCGCCCCCCTTTGGAACCGCCACTGGCTTAACAATTTTGTGGAGCTTTTAACGATTACAGTTCATAATGGGGTTCTGAGTAAATTGTCATCTATATACAGGGTGGTTGTTTAGTGCGAGGAAGTCCAATATCTCCGTTGTTCTTAGAAATACCGAAATTTATTAAGTACAAAGGTTCTAAGATAATCAAAAGCGCACATTTTAAAAATATTTTTGGATATACAGGATGCGCCAAAAAAGCGGGGCATCATGAATGTTTTTTTTTTAAATGGTACCACCCATTTTTTCATATCTCATTAAATTTGGCATAAAATTGTACATAAGATACGCTATTTTATTTTGGTAATTTATACAACGTTGCCAGATTATTCAATTTTTCCTAAAATTTTTGCGGAAAACATCATATCAAAAAAATGATTTTAAAATATTACTAATCTGAACTAAAAAAGAAAATTTAATATTTTTGCAAACCTTAAAGGTGTCCGAATAATTCTACCAAAACAAAGCATTAACATCGTATACTTTATACATCGGTACAAATTTAACAATCTTTAAATAACTATTACTCGTTTTTTTCAAATGGATTCCCCTGTATATTATTGTGTCAGTTTACAGATAATTTCAACCTCTTTAAATATGCAATTACAAAAAATGCACTAAAACGCAACGTTCTCTTAATATTTTATGTTTTATTTAAAAAATGCAAAATATCAGCAATTTCAATAAGTTGGCCATGAGTTAAACAAAAATCAAGACTTCGTACTGTCAAAATCATAATGAATTTATATTTCTGACATATATGGTCTAACAACGTTATGGTGTTAAGATTATAAAAATTGTTTTTTGTTAAAACGCTATGAATTTTTCTACAAACGAATTAGTCGATATGGTTTTCATACTAGGAGTAAGTGACAGAAACTGTCTACTTGCTGCAAGGCTTTATCGGGAAACTTATCCTGATAGAAGGTAACCAAGAAAAGAGGCATTTGATAAATTAATGGATCGTTTCTCTCGGACAGGGAAAGTGGAATATGAAAAAACCGAAAGAACTAAAAGTGTTTATACAGAAGAAAATGAATTAACCGTGCTGCTGAAAGTAACTGAAAATCCCCATATCTCCCAAAGAATAATTTCAAATGAAGCGGATATAAAACGTTGTACTTTCCAAAATATTTTGAGTAAAAATAAAATGCACCCATATCACATTCAACTGATGCAAGAGCTGAACGATCAAGACTATGAAACCAGAGTTGCTTTCTGTGAATGGGCTCAACAAAAAATTCAGCAAGACAGTTATTTTTTCAATTATGTATTGTTCGATGACGAAGCTACATTCCATAAGAATGGAAATGTCAACAGGCATAATTTCCATTATTATGCAACCGCCAACCCACATTTTATTAGAACTCACAGTCAAACCAGATGGTCACTAAATGCGTGGGGTGGGATAGTTGGAAATTATGTCATTGGTCCTTATTTTTTTGAATCACGAGTAACTGGACAAGTCTATTTGGATTTTTTGCAAAATGAGTTACCACGCTTGTTAAATAATTTACGAAATTTTCTAAAAGAAAGAATGTGGTATTTGCATGATGGAGCTCCAGTCCACCATACGGCACTAATCCATGAACATTTAAATAATGAGTTTCCCAATAGATGGATAGGCAGAGGTGGACCATTTCAATGGCCACCTCGATCTCCAGACTTAACAAAAATGTACTTCTTTTTGTGGGGATACGTCAAAGATGAAGTGTATAAAGTTCCTCCAACCACAAAAGATAATTTATGAAGAACCGCATCATACAAGTTTTTTGGAATATCAACAACAATGTATTGGATGAAGTTAGTAGATAATTTCAAGAACGCGTAGAGATCTGTTTAGATGTTAACGGAGGTCATATTGAACTTTTGTTATAGTTTTTATTTATTGAGTTGTTATAATTTATTATTTTTTTGTTCAACTTATGGCCATCTTAATGAAAGTGCCAATATTTTGCATTTTCTAAATAAAACATAAAATATTAAAAGAACGTTGGATTTTAGAGCATTTATTGTAATTGCATATTTAAAGAGGTTGAAATTATCTGTAAACTGACACAATAATATACAGGGGGATCCATTTGAAAAAAACGAGTAATAGGTATTTAAAGATTGCTACATTTGTACCGATGTAAAAGACACCCTGTATACGATGTTAATGCTTTGTTTTGGTAGAATTACTCGGACACCTTGAAGGTTTAAAAAAATATAAAATTTTCTTTTTTAGTTCAGATTAGTAATATTTTAAAATCATTTTTTTAATATGAGGTTTTCCGCGAAAATTTTAGGAAAAATTTAATAATCTGGCAACGTTGTATAAATCACCAAAATAAAATAGCGTATCGTATGTACAATTTTATGCCGAATTCAATGAGCTAAAAAAAATGGGTGGTACCATTTAAAAAAAAACATTCATGATGCCCCGCTTTTTTGGCGCATCCTGTATATCCAAAAATATTTTTAAAATGTGCGCTTTTAATGATCCTAGAACCTTTGTATTAAATAAATTTCAATATTTCTAAGAACAACAGAGATATTGAACTTCCTTGCACTAAACAACCACCCTGTATGTGGCAATTATACTTATTTTTATGCAGAGTTCAAAGTTCGAAAAGAAATACTATTTTCCGCTTTTTATAAAGGTAATTACGGAAATTTGGAAATATTCAATCAATATCCTGCTCCACCCCCAAGCTATCAAGATGACGGTTATGACTTAAGTAAGAACGTTTTTCTAAATGGTCGAGTTCCTGGTCCATCCACTAACACGGACAGTAGTCTTGTTTTCTTCAACAAGAATACGGCTCAGAATAATGCAGAGTATGATCTGGCTACTTGGATACTGCATGCTTTAAATTTGCCCCAGAATACTGGTCCAAATGGACGTCCGACCAATAGTTATAGCGGTAAGCAGAACTGTTTTAAAAATAGATGCTGCTGCAATTAGCTTGCGAAAATAGTTAATTAATTATTTGCTAACTTATTAAGCTCTCTTTAAACATCGGGGAAGGTAAGGTATATTCGTGATAATTTTAGGTTTTCTTACCATCTCCCCTGTTAATCCAAACCAGAGTTTTTGCATTTTTATAAAGTAATTAAATACTTGCGTCTTAAGTTCTGCAGTAAGAGCAAACGGCCTTCCCAATTCGGAAACTTTGCGATTATCACCTTAATTCTTCTTTAAAAAATCTTTTGGTGTGCATCAAGGAGGCTTTATTTACTTGTTTCTCCTCTTGTCCAAGTCTTGCGGCTGCAAGCAATTCAGGGATTTATGGCACTTATTATATGAAGGATCTCTGCAATTTTTTGCTTAGCGATGACCAATTAAATAAAACTTTCATTATAAAATATTTTAAAGTAAAACATTGCAAATTACTATGATGGACTTTGCCATGGTTGCTGGTTGTTAAATACACTGTGCTTTGATCTAATTTTTATTCATAGAATAGTATTGGAAATGCAGCTTAAGCAGCCTAACACTTTAATGCTTACATCAACGTTAGTATTCATTCTGCACCTTATTATGATATAAGTACGCAGTTATTATCATTTGTATCATCCGATATTCCTCAAGTGGCCACCCTCCTAAATGACATCCCGAATCTTGTTTCCTATTTCTAAGCCGTTCGTTTTTTATTTAAGTCATCGAAGTAGCAAAGGGGAGGCTTAGCGCCAAGCAAGTAGGCCAGTGCGACTCTTTTTGCCAACCCCATTTTACGTCTGGGTAATATCAGCCAGACGGGACCTACAGTTTTACGTGGGTTCCGAACCACAATTTTTACCGGCAGATGTTATTCTCGGCACAGTTTTTACGGTCCTGTTGTAACACCTCTTGTCCACCACATACCTCGACGGGGGAAGCCCAATACGTCTCCGTGATGCGACTTAAAAGATGTTGCCGCAGATCCCCCTAATCCATCGGGATCCAGTATCACTCCACGGGACACACCGTCCGTATTACCAAATCCTCTGATTCGGAGCGTCCCCCAATCCGTCTGGATCGGTAACAGACATGCGTCTCTTTTGTGGGTCACTAGATCCGTTACTTCGTTCAGGAGTAGCTCACTTCTCGACAACATACCGAAGGAACACCCGAACGATACCGGAGGTAGCCCGAGAGCTCCACAGCTGTATCGTATCGAGGTCGCCTTTTACTGCAATGTTTATTTTTGCCGTTGAGAATGCCAGTGTGTGTTGTACAATGCAACACTACGAAGTACGCTGGCCTGGTCAAGCAAACTAAATAAGTCCGCCAAACCTGCCTGGGATCGAACCAGGTACCTTCGGCATGCGATGCGAGACCGCTATCGCTGTGCTAGGCAAAGTCATCGAAACAATGATAACATTGTAATCAGGTTGCCCCGCAATAAGAAGAACTGTGAGTAATGACATGACGTAGTCCTGTTGGTCCTTATTGTTTCTTGAAACGTTTTGTGTTACTTCAGGAAGGTTGTTATTACTCTTAAACGGTTCTATTTCAGGATGTTAATGTTAATTCAAATTTTCAAATTCAAATTATTTAACTAAGGATCATACATTATGATTTGAGGTTCGTCATAATGTAATGACGTGTCATATGATGAATATAGTAAAATTGTCCATTAAGGCAGAACCGTGGCGTCAAGGAATCGATGTACCCATCTCGGTACAATCCATTTTTTTCACATTATGCCTGTGTTGTTTCAGATTCTTCCTACCCCAGGATTTCTGAATTCATTGCTGCTTTGAATATAAAAAGCTTGTATTAATAACTAATGTTGGCTTTCTAATAACTAATATTGATATGATTGATCATACACATATTCATAGAATCATTTTCATAATAGGTTCAGGAAGTAGTCTCAGTTGTTACAGTTTTAAATGGTCGGAATAAAAAGTCCAGTTTATCTTTTTATTCCTACCAATTTCCATCCAACGTGCAGATACTGCGTGCACTTACGAAATAACTCACATCTGTGACAGGACTTAACTAATATACAGGGTGTTAATTTGAAAACTTCCCACCTCGATTTTCCTACTTTAAAATGAAAATGTGGAAAATCGCTCGGACCCGTCGATTTTTATTTCGAGAGGGACACCTTTTGCGTATATTGTCAATCTTGTTACTTCAAGCCCCTAGGAGGGAGGGGGGTAAGATCTAAATCTTAAATGGATACCCCTATTTTATATAATTTTTTTGGATTCTGCATAAAATTCTGAACATTTTTTAATAAAAGCATTATTAGTCTATACTTAACAGTTTCCGAGCTATTGACTCTTGAAAAATTACATTTTTGAACTTTGACAGCGTCTAGCTTTCTAACTGTACGTCTTAGAGCAAAACGACTTACATGTCCCCATCTTCGATTCTTATTATCTTTCCAATAGTGTCAACTTCCGGTCAAACCGGAAGTACTATATTTCTTACTTCTTTATTTTTGTGCTATTACCTTAAGTGGACCCAAGCTCCTGTTAGGTATAATGCCTTTGCTATACTTGTAACTAAGTCGAAATCAAAATAATCCGAAGCAAACAGAAGATTTTCCTATTGGCTAATTCTTTACCAATTAATGAAAACTTGATTGAATCTATCTATTTTGATAATGAATTAGTGGCACTTGGGGGGGTGAGGTGCGTTTTAATGCAGAATTTTTAATATATAAATCTAACAACAATAATAAAATTAAAATAATAATAATAATAATAATAATAATAAATTTACGGACTATGTATCAATCGTGCCTTTTCTTACAGGTAATCAAAATCAACAAACAATTACCCAGTATCCATTTGACATTAGAGTTGATAATTTGCCAACCATCCAAAATAACATTTTCACAGACAACTCAAACAACCCATATAACTTCAATCCTCCGCAACGACCACCACCACCACCACCCGATAACCGTCCACCACCTGACCGACGTCCTCCACCAGATGATCGTTGGCCTCCACCGGATAACCGTTTCCCTCCACCAGGCGACCGTCGTCCTCCGCCAGATGATCGTCGTCCTCCTTTTGATAATCAACCACCACCAGATGACAGCGGTGCTTTTCCTGAGAATCCGTTTTTGACGGGTTTATCAACGCCACAGACTCCCGGTTCAAGTGAAGGTGATTATAGATAGTTTGTTTAGAATGTACCGGGTGTCCCACTAAGAATAGCTCTCGGCCGTATCTCAGAAAGGGTCAGTCGTATGGCTTGCGGAAAAAATTTTTTTTGGTAAAAGTGGCCATGAGAAATTGCTGGAAATTATTTTTAAGTTCCTTATTTCGCCGCAAGAGGGCACAATTAAATTTTTTTTTTAAATTCTAAATTTCCTCAAAAATTCCCATATTAAGGTATAACTCTGATTACATCATTGGAAAGCTTAGATAATTCTGCATCATTTTGGTTTAAGGCTCGTTGGCGTACCGACCTTGATAAGAGTGGGGGAAGCTACTGAATGTGTAAACATTAAAATCGCTGTAACTTCTAAACGACTTATCCGATTTTACTAAATTTAAGCTTGTTTTTAAGGGAAAGGTAAGTATCTTCAATTACCGTATCCAACAGTACACGATAGTGTTTAATAAAATGGCTAGAGGGCGCAATTTGTAATAATAACAGTTTTTCGATTTTATCCCAAAAATTCAAATCATACGGTATAACTATGACATCATAATCGGAAAGTAGATGAAATTTGCAAGAAAAAACGTGAAGACCGCAGTTTGATATCTTTGTTGGTTTCAGAGTTATTGCCAAAGCAATAATTCTTAACACTTTTAGCGAAGAAATTATTGTTTTTATAGTTCCATAGGTATGTAGGTAAGATTAGTAAAATGTATTATATAAAAGACAAAATTTGGAGCGTGTTTAAAGGCAATCGGGCATTAACAACATCAGAAAACTTTTTAAAGAAACAATCGAAAGACAACAACAAATATATCAAACTGCGGTCTTCACATTTTTCTTGCAAATTTAATCTACTTTCCGATTCTGATGTCATAGTTATACCGTATGATTTGAATTTTCGGGATAAAATCGAAAAAACTGTTATTATGACAAATTGCGCCCTCTAGCAATTTTATTAGAAACTATCGTGTACCGTTGGATACGACAATTAAAAGTACTTACCTTTCTCTTCCAAGGAAGCATAAATTTAGTAAAATCGGATAAGTCATTTAGAAGTTACAGCGATTTTAATGATTACACTTTCAATAGCTTTCCCCCACTCTTATCAAGGTCGGTACGCCAATGAGTCTTAAACCAAAATGATGCAGAATTGTCTATTCTTTTTAATGATCTAACCAGAGGTATAGGACCATAATATTGGAATCTTCAGAAAAATTTAGAATTTTAAAAATTAATTTTCAATTGTACCCCCTTGTGGTGAAAGGCGGAAATGCTGGGATAAAACCTAAACATACACACCCAAACATGTTTGAAGTAAAAAATCTATAATAAAACAATGAATAAAGATACTGAATGCAAAAACTTCTCAGTACTGCTACATTTATGTTAAATGCTCTAAAAATCGTAGTACAGGTTTATTAGAATAACCTTGTCATTTAAATATAATCAGCTGATCAGACAATGCCGCGCTTTCAGCAGACCCAGTTTCAAGTAGAGCAGTACAGTTTATTATTTTGATTGGTGCGAGGTGCAAAAATAAAAATACATTTTATTGTGCCCCCTAATAGTAATTGTGTCCGGTACTGATGAGTCACTGACGAAACTTTTGGAATACTTACTATATGTTAAAATATTAAGTATTTTGTACCTAAAACATATTAATTCTTAACTATTTTTCAGTTGCTGTTTTCGGCACGCGCACCACTGAAACACCACCAGTATTTACTACAAGACCTCCATCCAGAAATGGGTAAAATGTTTGAGCATTTTTTAAATGTTGTAACTTCTTTCCTTTAAATCACGTGGTGAAATCCTATAACGTAACATACAGAAATTTGAAACTTCTGTAAATTTCTCATTTAATAGTTCGGTTCTAAGGCATCGATTTAAACAAAGCTAATATTTAATTTAGAAGATAATATAGTGTCCACAAAAATAATGAAAAGCGAATATTGTGGCATATCGCACAAGTGTGTAACTGTTTTTTATCCCTGTGTATTCCAAGCACAATGAATACCCTGGGGCGGGTAGACCACGACGGCCGTTTAAGTTATGGCTGCCCGTATAGTCCTAACAAGGACAAAACGGCCGTCGTGGTCTACCCGACCCAAGGTATCCGATGTGTTTGGATCCCTGTGTATTCCAATATAAACAGTTGCACACTTGTCCTATATGCCACAATACTCTCTTTTCATTATTTTTGCGGACACTATATTATTATTATTTTCTTAATATTTTTATGGCTTTTCTTTAACGGATTGCGCGCATTCTAGTGGGTGCCAGCGTTGATATGTTTCTAATCTGCAAAATGGCAGATGTTCCGGTGAAAACGCAAATAGCGTTCCCTATACTGGATTGTTATGCACTTCGTGGTTTATTTAGTTGTCTACCTTTCGATTATTACCAGTGTAAAAGCCTTTTATATTGGAGTTAATTCCGTCGGGATGGCGCTACGGTGTATTAATGGCCGCTTTGCTTTGTAAAAATACTTTTAATACATCTTACCGCTGTTGTCGGGATGGCTTGGGTTATGGCTGCCCGTAGAGTCCTAACAAGGACGAAACGGCCGTCGTGGTCTACCCGCCCCAGGGTATCCATTGTGCTTGGATCCCTGTGTATTCCAATATAAAAAACAGTTACACACTTGTCCGATAGGTAGGTATGCCACAATATTCTCATTTCGCTAATATTTAATATTCACAATATTTTTTCAGACGTAGCTAGACTATGGTTTACGTTTACAGTTTCCGAGAAAAAGAAACTTTGTTTATTCGTCAGTGCGTAGGATATAATAAAACACAGGATTTTTCAGTCAGTGGATGTTTTGCATTTATTTAAATACTTCCCTCTGGACTAAAAACAAAAGACACAACATGATAAACATATTTTATTGAAAATATAGTTAACTTATAAAAGAATTGCTAGTATAAAACATTGATTGTGCAAAACAGAGTTAAAACATTACAGTAAATATTGGGGGTAATTACACGAGTGCTTAAAAATTTTCGATAATTTTGCATGAAAGCTTATTGCCTAAAAACTACATGAGTTTATTTTCTCATTTGGGCGAAATAGCCCGAGTCCGAAGGAGGAGGGCTATTTTACAAAATGTGAAAATAAACTAATGTAGTTTTTATAAGGCAATAATCAAAAATTTTCTGAAAATTTTTATGGAGGAGTGTAATTTATGGAGAAAATTACTCGAATTAACAAAAGTTAAATGCAATAATGTATTATATATTTTACTTTAATAATTATTAATAACGCAGTTGTAATAAATAATATTAAAATTTAACTCGCAATTTGAAGAATCTCTTAAGGTTGGTTTTGGTTTAGTGTTTTTGGGATACTCTGTGCAATCTTTTCTTGAATTACTTCGATTGATTCCTTTCCAAAACGTGACATTTTCAAAACTAAACTCGGAACAATGAGAATGTCAAACTGACATATTATTCCAATAATGGCGTTGTAAAGAGGTAACTATGGTTTTATGTTTAATAGGTAGAGGGGTTATTTTCGATAGCTAGGGGTATTGTTTTCGGGCGTAAGTGCACAAGTGCATCAAAATTACCGATAATTTTTGAATGAAATGTGTTTTTTTATAATTGCAAGAGTTTGTTTTCATATTTTTGCGAAAAAGCCCGACTCCGCAGGAGGAGGGCATTTTCGTAAAATATGAAAACAAACGATTGCAATTTGTAAAAAAAACACATCGAATAAAAAAATTATCTGGTTATTTTTATGCACGAGTGTAATTTATTTGAATATTTCCCAAATTAATTAAGAACTCGAATCAAGTAAATTTAAATATTTTATTTAACAGAAAATACTAACAATAAAATTAAAATGCTTAAAAATTACAAGAATTGCAATGAAAAGTACAATTATTGTAATTAACAATATTTTGCTTTGAATTCGTAGACATGGTGGTTGATGCAGTCAACGAGCGAGAGCTTATTTCGGCGGGGGACTCTCTTGAGCTTGACGGTTGGTCATTGTCCCGCATTTTTTCAATCAAAAGCATATAGTGGTTCTCATCCATCTGAATGTAAGGCGTCAGTGACTTGGTATTTGAGTGTCCACTTAGTTTAATTAACTGTTGTTCTCCAACACCTTTTTTGGCAAGTTTTGATACGGCGGTTGCTCGTAAGCTATGATTCGTCAGTTTGATATTTTTTTTTTTTGGTGAGGTCTGACTTTTCCGCTTGTGTAGAGGTCCATTTATTCATCAAATTTCGTCCAACCGGTATGCTTTTGTACCATTTTCCTGATTGCCAGAAAGGATTCACGGTGAGAAAAAGTCGTTTGCATTTTATTGCTTGCCTTTTCTGCATGAATTTCTTATATAGTCGGATAGGGCAGATGTTCGAGTTTACTTTATTCCTTTTTTTATTTTTATTTTGTCTGCTGTCACTCAATAAGATGACGTTAATTGTCAGAATATTACATTTTTTGACGTTTGTTAACAATAAAATCCCGCTTTGACGTTTCATCAACAATATAAACTTGCGATGCAATTTTCGATTTCTGACAGTGCTGTTTTCGCTGTAATTTTGCGAAAATTGCATTTCTCTTATGGGAACTTTAACATATGAGGGAAATATTCGATGTAATCAATCGAAAACAACACCTCTAGCTAAATGCATGAGGGTAATTTTCTATTTAATTATTGCATTTCAACAAATAAACGCTCATGAATAAAAGATCGCTATATCGTCAACAACACAACAAAGGGTGAAAACCATTACCAGCGACCATTTTAATTATGGTATGGTATTTTGTTCTATAAGCACCAACAAATAAACACACTAATATACCATTTAGCAAACTACCAAGATGCTGATTATTTTGATACCAATGTTTTTTACGTGTGTAATGAAAGTCTAATTTTGCTACAGTGATGCGAACTACAACGACATCTGTGGACGGCCAATAGCAACCAATTCGTTAATAGTTAATGGACAAGGTGTTCCAAGAGGAGCATATCCATGGCTTGTGGCCATTTTCCGACAACTTGACAATCTAAGTCTTAGTTATATTTGTAGTGGATCACTGATATCTGATAGGCATGTTGTTACAGGTAATCAAAACGTATTTCTATATTATTTTGGTCAAAATAGTATCAAACAAATAAAAAAAAAGACCTAATATATTATAAAACAATTATTATATATCTAATGCTAGGTTGTTTTCTGAGTATTTCGATTTTATATGAACGTAAAGAATATAATTGTACTTTTCTATTAATTGTAATACTTATTACAAGTTTTTTATTAGTTAGGTTTTTACATACCTAGCTGACTTAAATTGTATAATTTTCTTATTAAAAAACGATATGACTTTTTTAGCTGCCCATTGTGTAAAAATGGAATATAGACGAGTAAAGCCAAGCGAAATCGTTTGTGTCTTTGGTAAATTAAACATAAGAAAATGGGTAACTGTTCCAGGGGAACGAATGCAAGAACCTGAAGCGATTATTGTACATCCGGGTAAGTAAACATACAGTGTCAATTCTCACATTAGAATCTCAGTGTGTAATAAAGTTGTCTTGTGGAATTTAAAGCTGATCTTTAATATCATAATTTTTCCCATAAATCTCCATAATTTTTTTGAAAATTATAAAATAACAATAAAAGGTCTACCTAAACCATACAATTGTTTACTGGAGAAAATAGGATAAATATTTTTACATCATAGAGGTACATCCTAGGCTATGTTTTGTTAGACATTTTTGTAGGTTTAACCAGTCAAACATAAATATAATATCAGTAAAAATTATTAAAAAAGTCAAAATAGAAATATTACCAATTTTACTTAAACTATTTGAATTATCTGTTAAAAAGGGTATTTTTCCATCAAAAATGAAATTAGCTAAAGTATCACCAATTTTTAAAGCAAATTCAAAAAATGATCCAAGTAATTATCGGCCAATACCTGTTTTGCCAATTTTTTCAAAAATTTTAGAAAAAATTATGAACAACAAATTAACAGATTTCTTAGATAATCAAAATTTAATTTCGGATAGTCAATATGGTTTTAGAAAATATAGAGATACTGAAATTGCTGTTATGGATGTAATAACAGACATTCAATTAAAAATAGATCAAAATCAAAACTGCTGTTTATTATCTTTAGACCTTTGTAAAGCGTTTGACACAGTTAACCATAATTTTTTATTACAAATAATTCATAACATTGGAATAAGGGGAAATATTTACAATTGGTTTAAAAGTTATTTAAGCAATAGATCACAATATGTTGAAATTAATAACAGTAAAAGTACTCAAAAAAACTATTAAATGTGGTGTTCCGCAAGGATCAATTTTACGACCAATATTATTTCTTATATATATTAATAGTATATCTAAATTAAACCTAAATGGTAAGATACAATTATTTGCTGATGATGCAACTATTATTTATTTTGGCGATAATTACTTTGACATTCAAAATCAAATAAAAAATGATTTACAAATCATTTTTTCTTGGCATCAGTCATATAAATTATCAATAAATTTTAAAAAATCTTCTTTTATATATATATTACTAAAACAAAAATAAACAGCTTGCTATCAAAAAAAGAAATTTTATTTGATAATAAAATCATAAAATATGCTGATTCTATAAAATTTGTAGGACTGCATATAGATGAAAATTTAAGTTGGAAAACACATATCGATTATCTCAGGAAAAATATTACCCCATTGATTGGAATTTTTTATAAAATAAGATATTATTTACCAATTAAGCTTTTAAAAAATATTTATTATTCTCTAATTTATTCTAAATTTCAATATTTAATATCCGTCTGGGTATCTGCTACCTCTACAATAATAAACCCTTTAAAAAATTACAAAATAAACTTATTAAATGTATTTACAAGCTTCCTTTTTTAGAACCAACAATAAATTTATACAAACCACTAGGATATTTAAACTTAGAAAATTTGTATAAATTAAAAATATGTGTATTCATTCAATATCCACTCATCAAAAAAAATCAAAAATCACATTCCAAAAATTAAATACCGTACATAATCATGACACAAGGCAAAATGAAAGTATTTTAGCAGTTAATATTAAAAGCAATATTGGTGAAAGATCATTATTATACAATGGGGTTATAATTTATAATACCCTACCAAATATGTATAAAAAAATTAAAAAATTGACACTCTTTAAAAAGAAAACTAAATTGTATTTAAAAAAAAAATAAAAGCACTCTAATTTTATTCGGAAATTAGTTTTAAAATTGATTTAAATTTGACTATTTTATTAATTTTATTGGTATTGTATTCTGTATTGTAATTCTATATTTTTGTAAAAAAATTTTGTTTATATTTGTTTATTTTTAAGTTAGTGTAATAATTTCCCTGTAATGGATTTCTAAAGTTCGTTGGGAATTATTTAATAAATAAATAAAAAATATCTTTTCGCTATATTGTAGACTCCAAGAAATAATTAATTTAAAAAAATTTGAATTTTAGATTACGAGACGGGAAAAGCAAACGCAGATATTGCCGTTATGACTTTCCAAGATCCAATTCCATTTAATAAAATGATTCGACCAGTTTGTTTGTGGCAGGGTCCAACTGATCTTAGTCAAGTTGTTGGCAATCTTGGGACAGTAGTAGGGTAAGTAAAGTTAGCGTCTATTTTTCATAAAAATCCTTGAGATAGAGAAGAAATGTGGTAAGCCACAAATAAAAAAAAACTAAAATCAGTATAGGCATTCCATGACAAAGATCTATAAATAAAACTTATGAAATATGAAATTTGGAGAAAAATATGTTTTAATAACGTTCAAATAAGACTATACTGGGTAAAAACACGTGAAAAGAATACTACAAGTTCATATATACTTCTTTCGTATCGGCCTCCTCTTAGGAGGTATGGGCTCCCAAAGAGCTCCCATGGAATTAGGTTTTTGACACATATTTATTAAACCAACAGGTATATTTCAATTTTTTTTTCATATGATGTATACCAGGTAAGACCCTTCAAACTACTACCCCAGAAAGTGTAGCGAATTACTCACAGCTGCAGGGACGGACTGGCTGTGACACTAATGTGCCAATTTTTTTACGCCCTGTGTGATAAAAACTTTGGACAACGTCTTTACCATACCTTTAACTATTGACTAAAAATTAAGTACTCTTCATTCATGTCGCTAATCCTAACGGTTTTCGGAAAAACGTCATTTTATTTACATCATGTATTTAGTGTATTTCGATAAAAAATACATCTTTGTCAAAAAATAAAAATTTAAACTTTACCTGCTTCGTTAAAAACTTCACGGAGCCCATCTTGAACCCACTTACGAAGTTTTTAACTAAGCAAGTAAAGTTTAAATTTTTGTTTTTTGACAAAGATGTACCTATCTTTTATCGAAATACGCTAAATACCTACAGGTTGTAAATAAAATGATGTTTTTCCAAAAACGGTTAGGATTAGCGACATGAATGAAGAGTACTTAATTTTTAGTCAATACTACTTAAAGGTGTGTAAAAAACGTTGTCAAAGATTTTGTCATACAGGCCGTAAAAAAATGGGCACATTAGTGTCACAGCTAGTCCGTCCCTGCAGCTGTGAGTAATTCGCAACACTCTCTGGGATAGTAATTTAAAGGGTCTTACCTGGTATACATCATATGAAAAAAAAAATTGAAATATACCTGTTGGTTTAATAGATATGTGTCAAAAACCTAATTCCATGGGAGCCCATATCTCCTAAGAGGAGGCCGATACAAAAGAAGTTTATATGAACTTGTAGTATTCTTTTCACGTGTTTTTTTCATATCCGGGAGATTTCCCACATTTTCCCGGACACCCTTTATACAATATTTTCAAAATTTATTGCTCTTTTGGATTAAAAAAAGACCTAAAGTATGTCCAGTCTTTTGGACAACAGGCCCTCAATCATTGTAATATGTACGTCATTCCATTTCCCTATTTTATAAAACTCTTATATTTTAGGATTTCTTTATTTCATATAGGTATATATACAGGGTGGGGACTTTAACTGGAATAAATTCGATATTATTAAAACCGCTGAAGTTGCGCCTACAAAATTAGGTGTGTGGGGGTTTTGGATCATGCGGAATTAAAAATGATATCGGCGCTGTTGCCAGATTTCCCAGCTTTGCGCTACACTTAGTAATTTTGTTATTTTAAATGAAGTGCCTAATTTATTTTAATTGCAGTAAATTGGGCCTGTCAAATTTAGAAAGATCCCAAATTTACAAAATTTTATCTTCATTAGTTGCTGAGCTATGGCAACACTGTAGTTCCATTAAAAAGTACAGGAACGCTTATCTATCTTTAGAACCGTTAAAGTTGTGCTTACAAAATTTACTATCTGGGGGTTTCTGGGCATGCAGAAATTAACAATTATATCGGCAATGTTGTTAGATCTCTAAGCTGTGTGCTACACGCGGTAATTTAACTCGAACAAATTTGACAAAAAAATCACAAAAACACGAAACTAGTTCTATTGATTTCTTATTTCAAAAGTTGTTTAAAATGCGCTCCATTGACTTCTTGGCAAAAAGCCAATCGGTTATAAAACTCATTTTGTAGGCTGCGTAAAACCTGAGGTGGTATAGATCTGATTTCTAGTCTAATCCGATATTTTAGATCTTCAATATTATTTGTAGGTTTTATAACATACACTTTATGTTTCAAATCATCCCATCCATAAAAATCTAAGGGTGTTAAATCAGGCGACCTTGCTGACCATTCAATAGCTCCCCGTCGTCCAATCCACCTGCCAGGAAAGGCGGTATTCACGTAATTCCGCACGTTAGCCGCATAGTGCGGAGGCGCCCCATCCTCCTGGAAAAAAAATCTTTCTTCCAAGTTATTATTTCCGGTGGGGTATGACTCAATCAGTTCTGGCACTAAAATTTCTTGCAAAAATTCCAAATATTTTTCACCTGTTACGTTGGTGGTCCCCGAAACCGATCATCATGAAAATTTCTATTTTTAAGGTTTTAGTTAAATAAGCCATTTTGACACGACAAGAACTTTTCTTGAAGCTTGTCAATAACTTAGTAACTATGGAGATGTTACCAAGGTAACGCTACTTTAAGGTAAATAAGCGTCCTGGTACTTTTTAATGGAAATACAGTGTTGCCACAGCTCAGCAACTAGTAAAGATAGAATTTTGTAAATTTGGGATTGTACTAAATTTGACACGCCCAATTTACTGCAATAAAAATAAATTGGGCATTCCATTTAAAATAACAAAATTACTACGAGTAGCGCAAAACTGGGAAATCTGGCAACAGCGCCGATATCATTTTTTAATTCCGCATGGTCCAAAACATACACAAACCAAATTTTGTAGGCGTAACTTCGGCGGTTTTAATAATATCGAATTTATTCCAGTTAAAGTCCCCACCCTGTACAATATACTATAAACTAATAATATTTTTTTCAGTTGGGGAAGGGATGAAAACGGGGATGTAAGCACTGCGGAACCGCGTCAAGTTACTATGCCTATTGTGGATCAGTTGGAGTGTCTAAAAGGAAGTAGTTCATCTGTTGGACAAGCTCTGGTGGAAATTGTCTCTAAAAACACTTTTTGCGCAGGTAAATATATCCCTCTTACAAATAGCTGAAACGGGCGCACATCAGTGAAATAATGATCGGATCATTCGGTTCTAACAAATAATACAGCAAAATTAAGATGAACTTCTATAAAATTTCCTATTGCGGTCTAGTGTAAGTCGAACTGGCCTAATAGTGTAATAATGTAATCCTTACAGTGTGTATCAACCAAATGGAATAAATTCGATAATAAATACATAGGGGCGTGTCCGAAAAAAACGCTCGGACCCGTCGATTGGTATTTCTAGTTGCGCATTTTCTTCAATAAAAACTTTTTATACAGGGTGCGTCATGTAATAGTAGCCAATACAAACTGTCTTATTTTAAATGCAACACCCTATATATTATTCCAATTTTGGATTTTTCAGAAAATTTTAGACATATTTTATGTAGAATAATCTATACCTATCTTCAACTGTTTCGGAACTATTAAGTGTTTTCAGATTTATTGCATTTCAGCATTTCTTTTTACTGATATAAAATTAAAAAAAGTTATAAAAAGTTTCGTTTGCTTTTGTTTAAAACTCCCGACCTTAGCAAATTGTTGTCTATCTGCATGACAGTAGTTGTCAGTGTTATAGTCGTTTGAATTTCGTTAACTGCATATCAGAAAAATGGCTTATTTAACAGAAATGTACAAAACACCAATTCTACAGACAGGTTATGAAGATAAAAGACGGACACAAATGGAAGTTGCTCGCTTATTTCATGAAAAATTTCCAAATTTGCCGCCTATAACTCAAGGAACCATTAGTAAACTATAAAAGTAGTTTTGCCAGCTTGGACATATAAAGCAAATAAAAAAAAATAGCTGCCAATGCAATAAGTGATGATACCAAAGTATTTCCAAATCGGTGGTGGAATGGCCAGCACGATCCCCTAATCTGACGACATTAGATTTCTTCTTATGGGGTTATGTCAAAAGTATTTTATACAAAACTAAACCCCTCGACTTAGCTGACTTAAGAAGACGAATAACGCTTGCCATTAGATCAATCACGCCTGATATGTTCAGTAACATTAGAAGAAATTTCGATTTAAGATTAGGATGTTGCCAAGAAGTTCGCGGCGAGTATTTTCAACATCTCCTATATTAATGTTTTTTTTTTGTTTTTTACATTTTCAAGAAATAAACAGTATTACTTATTTGGTTTTGAGTGTGTTGTTAATTTTTGCAGTAAATCTGAAAACACTTAATATATAATTGAATCGGTGAGTGGAAGAACAGTATAAGTGCAAATCGTTAGTTTTTCAGAAATGCGCCACACTTCTACTGTTCTTTCACTAAGCCGAAAATTTAATAGGTTACCGTTGTGGTCGGAGGATGGCTGATGTACTGTTGTTTCAATATACAGGGTGACAATTTAAAAACTTGCAATGGCCATATCTTAGGAACGAAAAACTGAAGAAAAAAACGCAAAAAACAGTTTCTATAAAATGAAGGGGAAACAAAAACAAGCGTATTATCCCACCCTTATCTGCAACCCCTTGGACAGGGTGAGATACACCCCTAAAATCTTAAATAGAAAGGAGGGTCGAGTGATACATCATTTTGAAGCTATTGAAAAATGCTTTCCAATGGTACCATAGAAAGCTACATTTCAGGAAATTATTCTCTGTTTATTAAGGAAAACAATAAATGAAAACACAATTTTGAAATTTTTTATTATTATTTAATTAAATGTTCAAAATGATTGCTACCAATATCCTGGCATATTAAGAGATATCTCTTAAGAATTCTAAACATTTTAGGCCTAGGTATTTTGTTTTGGTTTATTTGCTATGGTGTTTTTTGTCGAAAAAAAAAATTTGTTTATAAATATCCGCATTTTATTATCACAGAATTTACTTTAAAAGTAACTTGTACTAGTATTATTATTTTACGAACAGTTGACTTTCGGTTCAGTTTAAACGAAAAGCCGCACTTCTTATCTTTAACAATGGTGTACAGCACAGCTGAACGTGTAGACATTATTTTCATTTATGGTTCCCAGGATCAATGTTTCTTAAGGACAGCTCAACGTTTTAACGAAAGGCATCCAGGTCAAAATGTAAGCCCGGAGTATGTTCGCCAACTAGTAGCCAAATTTGAAGAAACTGGTTCTGTCGCGAATAAAAAGATAAATCAGTCTAAGCAGCGCAAATTGAAATTCTGGGGCAGTTTGCAACGAATTCAACTTTATCAACTCGTCAAGCAGCTGTAGCAACAGTATTATCTCGTGAATCAATAAGAAAGGTAGGTACTTAAATTTCATAAGTTTTATGCCTATAAACTGCACATACTGCAAGAACTTGGTGACGACGACCCGGACAGAAGAATTCAGTTTTGTGAAATAATGACAGATAGAATTACGGCAGAACCTCGACTAGTTAAAAATATTTGCTTCAGTGATGAGTGTACCTTTTATTTAAATGGGCGTGTTAATAAGCAAAACCCCCACGTATTTAGAGAAGGGCATACCCAGTACCCCCAGAAAATTAATGTTTGGGCTGGTATATTGGGAGATGGTATTATCGGCCCAATATTTATACAAGGAAATTTAAATGGCGACAGGTATGCTGAAATGCTACAGAGGTCTATCGACCTACTAATAGTGCGAGCATTAGAAAATCAGAGGGACATACTCGGAAATGTATCTTCAGAAGAACGCTTACTACATTTCCAACAGAATGGAGCACCTCCGCATTATGTAGTTCCCGTTAGGCAGTGGTTGGATGATAATTATCCCAACCAGTACCAGTGGATTGGAAGAAGAGGTCCTCTTGAATGGCCACCTAGATCCCCGGACCTAACACCTCTTGACTTATTTTTGTGGGGTCACCTAAAATCTGTGGTTTTTAAAATGCAACCTGAGTCACTAGAGCAACTGCAGCATAGAATAGTTCAGGAATGCCGTGCTATATCCAGAGAAACATTTGCAAATGTACGTGAAGAATTTGAAAGTAGGCTTTATTATTGTCTTCAAAACAACGGAAATCATTTTTAACATTAAATTAAATAATAATAAAAAATTTCAAAATTGTTGTTTTCATTTATTGTTTTCCTAAATAAACAGAGAAGGAGTTCCTGAAATGTAGCTTTCTATGGTACCATTGGAAAGCATTTTTCAAGAGCTTCAAAATGATGTATCACTCGACCCCCCTTTCTGTTTAAGATTTTAGGGGTGTATCTCACCCTGTCCAAGGGGTTGCAGATAAGGGTGGAATAATACGCTTGTTTTTGTTCCCCGTTCGTTTTATAGAAACTGTTTTTTGCGTTTTTTTCTTCAATTTTTCGTTCCTAAGATATGGCCATTTCACGTTTTTAAATTGTCACCCTGTATGACAGGCCTTTGGATTTTAAGCACAATTTGGCTATCTAAATTTAAAACGCCATTTGGCACTTGTATTGTTCTTCCACTCACCGATTCAATTATAACTATAACTTATTATAAGTTTTTATTGAAAAAAATGCGCAACTTGAAATACCAATCGACGAGTACAAGCGTTTTTCGGACACGAGGCGTGAAATTACTATTAATACTTTAAATGTCAAAATGTTTTCATTACTGGCTTCGACAATTATTGCTTTGGTTATTAAAGTCATATCTACCAAGATAAAGACGATATATTGTTCTATTTACTGTATTTAAATGTTTGTAATATCTATCAGAAGATCAGAAGTCATTTTTTGTAACAAAAACTACCTTAGTCAGTATTAATATGAATACGAATGAAAAAAAAAAGCCCTTATTTCATACTAGTATGCATGTATTTATTATCGAATTTATTCCATTTGGCTGATACACACTGTATAATATAATTTAAACCAATGAGAAGAACACTACAAGCGTAAAAACGCTCATCATCCAGAGATAGCATGAATAAAATATACATATTTTATTTTATTTATATTTATATTCTATTAATTTTTGCTGATGATGAGCGTCCCTACGCTCGAAACAGGTTGAGATATTCTGAAACAATCTTTATTATTCTAAAAAACTTGTCGAGAAAGACTTTGTGCTTTGCTCCTCATTCCTATGCTATCAACTTCTTCTTCACCAGTGACTATTTCTTCAAAAAATATTAAATTTAAGCATCTTTTGACACATTTACTTTTAGCTGCCCCCTGATGAAAAGTTCTTTCGGCGTTACTGTTTTTCTGTGTCATTTATTTGAATTATTAACACTCGGGTTTATTGTGTTAAAATGGTAAAAGAAATAAAAAATAATAATTTTACACTTTCCAGAGATTTTTATTTTTACTCGACATGTTTCGCAACACAGTGGCTTCTTCAGGAGTATAGTCTATCCAAACCTAAAAGAATTTTTAAAGACCATGTTTCGCCACCGAAATAAATGTATCCATGGGCGTGCCGTCGAACGATAATTATGACTTTAAATTAATGCAATAAATATATTATTTTTTATAATTATTTGAAATCCAGTATAAACATGGTAAGCATTTTAGAAACCTGTCAAATCGAGCGCAAAAATAATTTACCTATTACTTTAATCAAAACTTTTGAAGGCCCGTATTGTAATCAAGCGTAGAAATTGCTAATTGGTCGCAAAAAAGGGCTCCCTTCTCCCCTACACCCTTTCCAATCCCATCCCGTATTTATAAGAATATTAATCATTGTTAAAACTTTTAAATCAAATCTAAAATAAAAAAATATGTATTCATACGCTGTTGGAATCGTCAGATGATTCGGAACTGGATTCATTCGCATTTTGAATCACTAATGGTGCTACTGGCGGTAAAATAAGATATTCCTCCTCTTTTTTATAACGTGGGCCACACAGTTTTTCCAAATATCGCGGCTTAGTTCACTTACTACTTGCCGAATATTATCGAGTACTATTGCGCTTAGTGTTGGTGACTGATTACATTTACGAAGACGTTTTTTTATAGTGCCCCAAATCATTTCTATAGGATTAAATATGCAATAATAAAGAGGTAAACGCAATACAGTATGGCCGTGTCTAGTGCAAAGATTATGTATTCATTTTTAAAATTTGGACTTTTTATCATTTTTAGTAATTCTTTTTTTACCGGGACTTTCTCAGGAATTTTCATGTTTTTACTCCTCATAAAGTTTAAAATGTCCTCTTTTTTAGTATTATTATTCGGGATTTTGTTTAATATACGCGAATGGTATGATGTATTGTCCATGACTATTATCGAGTTTGGTGGAATGTTTGGTAAGAGCTGACCGACAAACCATTTTTCAAATAAATCCTGTCCTCATGATAATCGACAGAAGATGTTGATATATTTTCACCTCCGGCATGAAGTATTATTATGCGCTTTCCTCTTGAACACGGTGTATTTAAGCTACAATTTTGAGTTTCATCTACCCAACCGTACTGAACAACATCATGAGTATCAAACCATGTCTCGTCTAGATATACTATATACCTTTTTGATTCGCGATATTATTTTATTTTACGCAAATATTCTTGACGATGTTCAACGAGACGGCGTGACTCCATTATTACCATTCTATTATTAATTTTTTTATGTTTAAATCCGCAATTTAATAAAATACCCCGAAGCGTTTCCAATGACAATCGCGTAACTTATCCCAGATAATTTGTAATGTCGGTACCGTATTTTCCTTGTATGAATTGTAAACAATTCGTCGAATAACATCTTTTGCTGCATCGTCAACTTTCCGAAACTGTTGGTTATTTTTCTGTCGCTTTACCGAATGATCTGTAACATCTCCTGCCTTAATTAAGCGATAAATTGTAGATATCGAAAGTAGTGTTAATTCGTTAATTCTTTTTATTATGAATTTATCTAACTGTTCGGGATTTTCTTTCTTTAAACACCCGTAAATATTTAAAATTATTCGTTGACTTTGAACATGTAAATCTTTATTAAACTCCGAACATTTTTCGGCTAGCGATGCGGTCGTTAGCGAAGGTAATTCAACATGTAATAATTCCCGTTCATCTACATCAAACGGGCGCCAAAAAGACATTATTATAATAAAAATATACTTATCTTAACGAAAACTCGGAAACAATCGAAACACGTCCACACACGACACTGCTTTTCTAGAAACTAACCGTTTGAAAATAAGATCTCAATTAAATAGCATGCGATGATACTATATTATAAGTGGAAAAGAGACAAAGCGTTAGAAACAAGTCGAACGGAATGCAGACCGCGATCGTTCAACCTTTTTTAAGCCTAAAATCTGACCGCCTAGCGCGTAGTATTTAGTAGTAGTGAGCAATCCTGGTATATAGTGCTGTTGGCGGCGTTATTTGTAGTTTTTATTGCCATTTTAAAAACACGTTTATTTTGGATGGAAACATCATCTTTAAAAATTCTATTTGGTTTGGATAGAGTATACTTAAAAATGGTATCTTAAAAGGTATAACTTAGGTGTAACAATAAAATTGCAGGTAATTTTCAGGTTGTTTAAAATTGTTGGAAAAACCAATAATAGTGTTTACAGACTAATTAAAGAGATTCAAAAGAGGTGATCCGTTTAAATCCAATTGATCATTAAGAAGAGTATTGGAATTTTTAAGCCTATTTATTTCTAAGGATTCAAGCAAATTTAATTTTGTACTTTTGTTTTCAATATGCAAGATATCGTAGTTATGATTAAATGTATGATTTACTTCTAACAGATGGTTAGAATAGTTAGAATCTGAAGGCGAACCACGAACAATCGCTTTTATATCCATCGACAAGGAGAAGTCGATCGCCTTCTTGTCGAAGCGATCGAGATTTCGTACCACGGCTAATCTACTTATCGAAATCGTCTTCTGTTCGGGCGGTTCCGCTTTGTCGATAAAGACTTATTATCCATTTTAAAAATATTTCCTATAATTCCCCGTTTATGATTAAAAGCCAGTAATTAACAATAAAAAGAAGAAGAATATAGGTTATATTTTTAAATTGTTTTGGTATTTGTGTTTGTTTACTGTTTATTGTAGTCTCTAAATTTTAAGTTTTTAATCATTTTTCTTGTATATTATCTAATAAAATGTTTTTATTTCCGCCACCTTCATTTTTGTTTTATATTTTCAGTTTTGGACAGCAAGCTTTCATTTATCAGGGTTTTTTCCCCTAGGCCCAACGCATTTTATTTTGTGGCTGCATCCTTCCACAACTCCAGAGATTTTTGTTTAGCATTTTGGCACACAAATTTGCCTGTAATCATTTCAGGATGCACCTCTAAGATATCTAGGAGTAAATCCCAATGCCTGGAATTTACTCTCATTCTTTTTACTGCAGACTCCATTGTCTAAAAACAGAAAACTTCATGTAGGTACATACTTACTGTGTTTTTCGCTTTCTCCGAAAAACCTATAAATTTGTATGAACTAAACGGATATTTAATTTTAGAAAGCTTTATAAATTAAAACTATGTATTCTAATACACTCTATTATTATTAAAGAAAAACAATCGAATATAATATTTCCTTCGACCAACATTATTTACATCACGAGACAAAAACAATGATATTCATACACCTATGGTAAAGAGTACTTTTAGCCAATGATCAGTATAAAGGAATAACAATTTGCAACAGTTTACCGAAAATAATTTAAGAAATATCGAAATTATGGATTTTTAAACAAAAACTAAAAATACCGAAAATTTTTAAAACTAAACTAACTTTAACGTATTATTATTTCGTAAATGGTTATTATAAATATATATTTTTTAAATAATTTCGATGGAGTTATTAACAGTTGGGTACTAAACATTTGTGATTTTATATTATTATATATTTGGTGTTATATTCTCTGTAATAAACTTTTTAAGTTGGTTGAGAATAAAGATATATAATAATATTAGTATTATAATTATAAAGATATATTATTATTAAACCACCCAAATGCGAAAAACCATTTAAAACTCAAAACAAAGTAAACAAACACGATTTCTGAGGTTAGGTTGTTCGTCGACAAGCTTTAGCGGCGTCCACTTGTCAGTCGACTTCTTTCGATGCGATAAAATCGTTTAGTTGGATAAAGCGATCGTCTGTGGTAGCTATTTATGTAGATTGACCTTGAGCAAAGGCGAGACGGGGAAAGACGTAAGGGGAAATTGTCGATTACGATTGTCTGTGGTTCCACTTCTGGTTTTGTTTTTTATAAAACTAGCATGATGTTCATGCATCCGTTTTTCGAAGTTTCGACCTGTTTGTCCAATATAAACTTTAGAGCGAAACATGTCGAGTAAAAATAAAAATCTGTGGAAAGTGTAAAATTATAAATTTTTATATTTTTTTACCTTTTTAACATAATTAATAATGGATTTCCACCAAGTAAAAGCCGAATCAATTCTATTACTCCGGTTTATTTTATTAATAACCCATTTTCTTTTCTAGGTTTTCGAAATGGATCAGGCCCTTGCAATGGCGACAGTGGCTCTGCATTTTTACTGAGAAAAAGTGGCGTTTTCTACTTAAGAGGGATCGTATCCACGGCACTTTCGGAAGTCACGCACAAGTCGTGTAACCTTCAGGAATACGTGGTGTTTGCGGATGCTAGCAAATATTTAGACTGGTTAACGCGTATTTTAAGACAAAACTAATTAATTAAATAAAAACCTTTTTTACAGTTAGTTGTTGTTTTTCTGTAAACCTGCAGTGGCCAGGCTTCGCAAAATCCAAATGGGAGTATGTATAATGGGGGACAGGTAAAAAGCCTCCCGTATAAATGAAGGTTACATATTCAAAGGTAAAAAGGGCGCCATCAAACTCGGCACATCTTAATCTCTTAATCCCTTTGCATTTTTAATGAGATTTTTAAAACAACAAACTCTGCACAAAGTGGTGCACCTGACCCCGTAATAATTATTACTATCATCTTAATGTCTTAATCCCTTGAAGATAGATGTAAAGCATATTTCCACACCATTGGTGAGCCAAAAAGTCACATTATAACGAGCTTAAGTGAAAATCCTAATAATGAACGACCTGTGTGCTACAAAGACAAGTTTTAACTGAATGTGTAAAGAGAAAAGCTAAACTTGATATAAGAAAATTGACAAAAGTGAAAAGTCATATATGCATTGCATGTCTAAAAAGAGAATTGTGATTTAAGCTAGGCATTGAATTTGTACCGAAAGAAATAGTTGTCGATTTTGAGTTAGCGATTCATAATGCTGTACTAAAAATGTATAAAATGCTAAGATTACTGGCTGTCAATTCCACCTAATCCAGGCATGGTATAGAAAAATTCAAACTCTTGGTTTAACAGTGGAATACAAAGACAAAAATTCAGAGATTGGGAAGTGGCTTCATTATTGTTTTGGTTTTTTATATTTGGAACCAGAACATGTTGAATATTTTTATTTCTTTGAACTTTACGAAATTAAGCCAGCAGATGACAGACTGGAAAAATTTTCCGATTAGGTACCTACCTCCTAGGAAATTATTTGACATTAACCAATTAAATAAATATAAATATATAGCCAGTAAGAAACGTTATGATTTTATTAATACCAAAATTAAAGAATATAAAAATAATGTTTTGTCAAGACTATAATATGTCAAAATATTATCTCATTATTATGACTGGAATTAATTCCAATATGGCAATCTTTTATAATATGCTGTATATTACTATTAATATGTATACAGGGTGATTCACGGTGGATGCAACGTTAGACGTTGCTGACGAACCAGTAAAGGAATCGTTCTGAAAATTTGGTCCCGTACATAAACGGACATGCTCTACCAACCTAAAATATTTTTAACAATACAGTGTTGCCGCTTCCACACAAAAATATTAGTAACTTCGATTTTTTAAATGCAACACCATATATTTTATTTTATTTTCGAATCCCCCATTACTTTCCTTATAATTTTTAATAACTCTACTCTATACTTATCTCTTACCGTTTCTAAGAATTTTGAACTCTAAAACACTAAAACCCTGAAATTTGGTAAATAGTTAACTAATACCATAGGGCTCTTTGCACTAGTCCCAAATCTTAGTTGCAATATACAGGGTGGTTGAAAAATACACTTATTCTGGTAACTTGAAAAAGTGACCGGAAGCCCTTTTTTTCAAATGTAACACCCTGTATATTATTACGGATTTGAAAAGCTGCTAAAATTTCACTTCATTCCTGTATATCATACCTGTACCCTGTACCTAACTGGTTTAACCATTTTTTTTGACGTATTAAGCATAATTTGTTAAATTTTCTATACAATTCAATTTTTATTCGGTTATTAGTAAGTTAGCCATGACAGCAACTGATGTTTACGTAGGTTACTATGGTTATCGTTTTGACATTTCATTAAGTTTACATACAATATAGAAATACCGTTTAAAGTCATGAAAGAAAACTATACAAATACAAATGCAGTTCTTATGAATTTATTTATTTTATTTGGACAATGTGTGTTTGCATTAACATGCAAAAAACATTAAAACTAAATTTTTCTTGAAATCCATGCAGTCAACATCCGCATATTAAAGTGTTTGGATGTAAACGGCCAGCGTTTTGAACATCTGTTAAAATAGCATTTTATTAGTTATAATTTTAGTAGTATTTTATTATTTGACTACCTAGTTAACATTTAATAATATTGTTCTGGATCCTTATGAATTTTCTAAGATTCATTGGCGGTAAATTAGAGTACATTTCGTTAAACTTTATACATGTCCTGGCGATAATTCTATCACATTGTCCAAATAAAATAAATAAATTCATTAAAACTGCATTTGTATAGTTTTCTTCCATGACTTTAAACTGTATTTCTATCTTGTATCTAAACTTAATGAAATGTCAAAACGATAACCATAGTAACATACGTAAACATTAGTTTTTGTCATGGCTAACTTACTAATAACCGAATTAAAATTGAATTGTATAGAAAATTTAACAAATCATGCTTAATACGTCAAAAAAATGGTTAAACTAGTTAGTTAGGTACAGGTATGATATACAAGAATGAAGTGAAGTTTTAGCAGCTTTTCAAATCCGTAATAATATATAGGGTGTTACATTTGAAAAAAAGGACTTATGGTCACTTTTTCAAGTTACCAGAATAAGTGTATTTTTCAACCACCCTGTATATTGCAACTAAGATTTGGGACTATGGCAAAGAGCCCTATGGTATTAGTTAACTATTTACCAAATTTCAGGATTTCACTGTTTTAGAGTTCAAAATTATCAGCATTTTTAAAAGTGACGTTTTCGGACAAAAAAAACGGAAATTAATTTATATCTTAGAAACGGTAAGAGATACGTATAGAGTAGAGTTAATAAAAATTGTAAGGAAAGTAATGGGGGATTCGAAAATAAAACAAAATATATGGTGTTACATTTAAAAAATCGAAGGTACTATTATTTTTGTGTGGAAGCGGCAACACTGTATTGTTAAAAATATTTTAGGTTGGTAGGGCATGTCCGTTTATGTACGCGACCAAATTTTCAGAACGATTCCTTTACTGGTTCGTCAGAAACGTCTAACGTTCCATCCACCGTGAATCACCCTGTATATGTAGTATAATAAATTTTGTTATAAAGATACAATCTTTTTCTTTTAATTTCCAAATTAATGTGCCGAGTTTGATTATTTTGAAAAGGGACATTTGAAACTCTGTGCCGAGTTTGACTATTTTTATTATGTCTACCTGTGGCATGTGCCGACTGCCGAGTTTGTATTTTCCCACGGGCGTAGCCAATCTCGACACCAAATACCTGCCATTTTTAATCCTATAGCCGATCTCGACACCAAACGTTAAGGTTTTAGGTAAACTAATAGCCTTTCTCGACACTAACAGCCAGGTACTTAACCTATAAATATGTAATTATCTTGGATGGATATATTTTTAGGTCAATGAAAATCAGAGTTCCAGAATGAATATTTATTCAGGTGTATGTGCATATTGTGCATATATTCTTACATAGTACAAATATTTTCAAACATGATTGAATATTTAATCAAGTTTATGTTCTTACATACTAAAATATTTTCAAACAAAAATTTCATTCAATTTAAACTAAAACTAACCTAATTTAGAGTAATAAGAGACTGCTTTAACGTATTCTAGTCTACTAATTTGCAAAGCTTCAAATTTCCCTACTAGATTTTCTAGCGCTGTGAGTTTTGACTTAACAGATCGATCTTTGATTTTTGCTGGCTTTTGTAAACTTTGCAATTTAATGTATGAGTCAATTTGAATTTCTTTGAGTTTTTCGATAAAAATATAAATAGAAGGATGAGTGTTATAAAAAGAAGAATTGAATTTTGAATGGAATGATTCGCAACAATTAGTCGTTCTTGATATTGACGGTGTTTGATCTGCCCAAATATGAGGCCTAAAACTTGCAGTTTCACCGATATAATTATCCAGAAGATAATCTGCGTACATGTCTAATTTAGAGTCTAATGGTTTATAGGACATTATATCGAAAACAAAACACTCTTCGACATCCTCTGGTTTAAGATAAGTCAGTCCAAGAGTGTCTTTGATCCATTTGCCAATTTCTGACTGATTTTTATATTCAGCAACTAATCCTAAAGATTGTACTTTCCGGTACCATGCTTGATGAAGATGAAAACGGCAGCCACTAATTTTCACATCTGGCCAAACATTTTTCAAAGCCAAATGAATCCCTATTTCAAAATCAGCATACACTTCTTTGGGATTCCAATTCAACCCAAAATTAGTAGTAATCTGATTTATTAGTCCAAGAAACAATTTACTGTACGTGATTTTGTTTTTATCTGGCAACAAGCAAAATATTAAAGGTACGTAATGTCCGTTCTTTTGGCCGTGAATTGTGAACAGTTGCAAAAAAAACTTGGTACAAAACGAAAATGTACCATCCATATAAAATGTATCCATAGTTAACATTAAATCAATGTTTGTTTTACAAGTAAAAACAATTATGTGACTATCTGGATCGTTTATAAAAATGAAGTTTTCTTGCCTGCTGGTTGTTGGAGCATAAAGCTTTATCACATTATGTACTTCATCGATGTTTTTTGGAAGGACACTTGGAAAACTTTTTCTTCTGGCATGATACATACTTTTTCGAATGAGGCCCACGTCGTCTGAGGAAATATTCTTGGGTAGATCAACACTCAACACTTTCCGGATAATTTTGGATGGTTGCTCTGACAAATCTTCTTGTGCTTTCCTTTTGCATGAATTTGAGATATTTTTTCGGATGACTTTGTTTTCGTCTGAATCATGATTATGATTGAGTTCGCTCCGAGAAACTGTCAACTCTTCACCTTCAGTGAATAGTTTGGCACTGCACTTCGAATTCCGCTTACAACATCTCCAAAATGTTTCACCACTTTTTAATATTTTTTGTTTAGAAAACGTAAAGTTTTCTAAAACAAGAACTTCTCCGCCACGAATACTTTCAGTAAGATAAGGTTTCATATTATATAATTTACTTTCTTTCTTAACAGCACAAGAAGGACTGACCAAAAATAGCAATTACTATTATACCTACTAACTAATAAACTAATACTAACTGTTAAATAAGCAAAAATTATCATTAATGAATAGGGACAGGTACCTAAGCCAAAAGTTTACCTTTATTTTATTGTTACCTACCTAATTACTTTTGTTTATTAGAATATCGATTTTAATATTCATGGTGTCGAGAAAGCCTATCGGCTTAAAGGGCCCTTTCTACAGAGTTAGGTACAAGACAAATTTGGTGTCGAGAAGTGACCCGCCGTTTTTACATGTACCCATCAGGTAAACCTAAAATGTTGGGACCGTTTTTACCTATGAATATGTGGGAAAATACAAACTCGGCAGTCGGCACATGCCACAGGTAGACATAATAAAAATAGTCAAACTCGGCACAGAGTTTCAAATGTCCCTTTTCAAAATAATCAAACTCGGCACATTAATTTGGAAATTAAAAGAAAAAGATTGTATCTTTATAACAAAATTTATTATACTACATATACAGGGTGATTCACGGTGGATGGAACGTTAGACGTTTCTGACGAACCAGTAAAGGAATCGTTCTGAAAATTTGGTCGCGTACATAAACGGACATGCCCTACCAACCTAAAATATTTTTAACAATACAGTGTTGCCGCTTCCACACAAAAATAATAGTACCTTCGATTTTTTAAATGTAACACCATATATTTTGTTTTATTTTCGAATCCCCCATTACTTTCCTTACAATTTTTATTAACTCTACTCTATACGTATCTCTTACCGTTTCTAAGATATAAATTAATTTCCGTTTTTTTTGTCCGAAAACGTCACTTTTAAAAATGCTGATAATTTTGAACTCTAAAACAGTGAAATCCTGAAATTTGGTAAATAGTTAACTAATACCATAGGGCTCTTTGCCACATATTCATAGGTAAAAACGGTCCCAACATTTTAGGTTTACCTGATGGGTACATGTAAAAACGGCGGGTCACTTCTCGACACCAAATTTGTCTTGTACCTAACTCTGTAGAAAGGGCCCTTTAAGCCGATAGGCTTTCTCGACACCATGAATATTAAAATCGATATTCTAATAAACAAAAGTAATTAGGTAGGTAACAATAAAATAAAGGTAAACTTTTGGCTTAGGTACCTGTCCCTATTCATTAATGATAATTTTTGCTTATTTAACAGTTAGTATTAGTTTATTAGTTAGTAGGTATAATAGTAATTGCTATTTTTGGTCAGTCCTTCTTGTGCTGTTAAGAAAGAAAGTAAATTATATAATATGAAACCTTATCTTACTGAAAGTATTCGTGGCGGAGAAGTTCTTGTTTTAGAAAACTTTACGTTTTCTAAACAAAAAATATTAAAAAGTGGTGAAACATTTTGGAGATGTTGTAAGCGGAATTCGAAGTGCAGTGCCAAACTATTCACTGTAGGTGAAGAGTTGACAGTTTCTCGGAGCGAACTCAATCATAATCATGATTCAGACGAAAACAAAGTCATCCGAAAAAATATCTCAAATTCATGCAAAAGGAAAGCACAAGAAGATTTGTCAGAGCAACCATCCAAAATTATCCGGAAAGTGTTGAGTGTTGATCTACCCAAGAATATTTCCTCAGACGACGTGGGCCTCATTCGAAAAAGTATGTATCATGCCAGAAGAAAAAGTTTTCCAAGTGTCCTTCCAAAAAACATCGATGAAGTACATAATGTGATAAAGCTTTATGCTCCAACAACCAGCAGGCAAGAAAACTTCATTTTTATAAACGATCCAGATAGTCACATAATTGTTTTTACTTGTAAAACAAACATTGATTTAATGTTAACTATGGATACATTTTATATGGATGGTACATTTTCGTTTTGTACCAAGTTTTTTTTGCAACTGTTCACAATTCACGGCCAAAAGAACGGACATTACGTACCTTTAATATTTTGCTTGTTGCCAGATAAAAACAAAATCACGTACAGTAAATTATTTCTTGGACTAATAAATCAGATTACTACTAATTTTGGGTTGAATTGGAATCCCAAAGAAGTGTATGCTGATTTTGAAATAGGGATTCATTTGGCTTTGAAAAATGTTTGGCCAGATGTGAAAATTAGTGGCTGCCGTTTTCATCTTCATCAAGCATGGTACCGGAAAGTACAATCTTTAGGATTAGTTGCTGAATATAAAAATCAGTCAGAAATTGGCAAATGGATCAAAGACACTCTTGGACTGACTTATCTTAAACCAGAGGATGTCGAAGAGTGTTTTGTTTTCGATATAATGTCCTATAAACCATTAGACTCTAAATTAGACATGTACGCAGATTATCTTCTGGATAATTATATCGGTGAAACTGCAAGTTTTAGGCCTCATATTTGGGCAGATCAAACACCGTCAATATCAAGAACGACTAATTGTTGCGAATCATTCCATTCAAAATTCAATTCTTCTTTTTATAACACTCATCCTTCTATTTATATTTTTATCGAAAAACTCAAAGAAATTCAAATTGACTCATACATTAAATTGCAAAGTTTACAAAAGCCAGCAAAAATCAAAGATCGATCTGTTAAGTCAAAACTCACAGCGCTAGAAAATCTAGTAGGGAAATTTGAAGCTTTGCAAATTAGTAGACTAGAATACGTTAAAGCAGTCTCTTATTACTCTAAATTAGGTTAGTTTTAGTTTAAATTGAATGAAATTTTTGTTTGAAAATATTTTAGTATGTAAGAACATAAACTTGATTAAATATTCAATCATGTTTGAAAATATTTGTACTATGTAAGAATATATGCACAATATGCACATACACCTGAATAAATATTCATTCTGGAACTCTGATTTTCATTGACCTAAAAATATATCCATCCAAGATAATTACATATTTATAGGTTAAGTACCTGGCTGTTAGTGTCGAGAAAGGCTATTAGTTTACCTAAAACCTTAACGTTTGGTGTCGAGATCGGCTATAGGATTAAAAATGGCAGGTATTTGGTGTCGAGATTGGCTACGCCCTGTAAAAAGCCTCCCGCATTAATAAGGGTTAGTAATCCCCAGGTAGGTTGTATTGAAAAACACCATTTTATGTAAACACATTTTTTAATATATTTTCAAAATTTACAAATACCTACAATTACAACCAAAAAAACACATTTTTCATATTATTCATTAAAAGCACAATGATATGCAATACATTTAATAAATTGCATTCGGCTAATTTATTTTCTACAATATTTTTGTATCATCTAATAAATAAATTTTTGGCGATTTTTCACTTTGCTATTATGAATAACAGGTTGCAAATGCACACTTTGAATTTTGACATACGTTTCGATTTGAAATTCTTTTAACTTTTCAATGAAAACAAAAAATACATCACTACTCTTACTCAATTCAGCAAAACCAAAACCAATCACAATTTCATTAAGTTAAAGTTCCGAGCCATTCTCAATAGTCTAACCAACTACGAAACAATTTACACTGATTCATCAAAAACAGCAGATGGAACGGCAGCCGCCGTAGTAACACACCATGAAACCCTGAAATATAAGCTCTTTGAGTCCTCCAGCAGCTTTACAGCCGAGCTTTATGCTATACTACAAGCCCTAAATCATGCACTACAATACAACCTTCCACTCTCAGCTATAATCACAGACTCCCTCAGCTCTATACACGCCATAAAACAGATATTCTTTCCCAACCCCATTGTTCAATTGATCCAGAAAGCACTATACAATATATACAGCGTTGGAAAGGAGGTGGTATTTGTTTGGGTACCATCACATATTGGAATTCCCGGCAACGAAAAGGCGGATGAAGCAGCCCAGCGAGTACAGACGTCAACTCACAAATAGTCCAACAAACAACAGTTTACGACTTTAAAGCCTACATTAAAAACAAAGTGTTAAACGCGTGGCAAACTGACTGGAACAGTTCACAGTGCAAACTGCTCGAAACAAAACCGTCTGTTAGACCATGGCAACATTTGCCTGCCACTCGAAAAGCTCAAGTGGTACTAAGCCGGCTTAGAATTGGCCACACAAAAAGGACACACGAACATTTACTCTCCAAAAACAATCAGCCTATTTGCGATACATGCCTCGAAGTGCTTACGGTAAAACATATCCTAATAGACTGTCCAATATACAGCACCCACAGACAAAAGCACGATATCAAGAAGACCATGAGCGATGTTTTAAACAGTAATGTAAATAACGATAGTGTAATAAACTTTCTGAAAGACTGCAACTTACTTAACCAGATTTAACCATAATGTAATCTCAACTTAGTGTCCACACTAAATACTGTTATACATTGCGCTAATGACCCAAGAGGTCAATGCGCTTGACTTACAAATAGATAAAGAAAAATATTTGGGTGTGTATTATAAAAAAAATCGTTAAAATCTCGATGAAATGATTCACATGCGTTTGTAGTACGAGCAAGTGAACAAGAATTTTCTGCCCAAAGCGCAGGTGGAAATAGAGAATCTTCTGATATATAATTAACTGTTAAATAATCAGCGTATTTATGAAGTCTCTCATTAAGAAATTATACAGATACAACACAAAACAATCTACAACTTCATCTGCTATATCCTTGGGCAATGGTGGCTGCAACTTCCTGTGCGCGTTATACAGATTTTTTGTTATAGTAACATCTGGAGTGGTTATTATACAGGGTGTCTCACGGTGACCGTCCATTAGAATATTTTGGGAAGTAATGCGATTTGAATCCGGCAAATTTGGATATTGGGGTTTAAAGAGATGCTCTTTTCAGAGGAAATAACGGCGACCTTGTGCGACTTCCGGTTATGCCGGAAGATGTCTCAAACTTGCTTATTTTAAATGGAACACCCTATATAATATACTTTTTTTGTATTCCTTTCTTCATTTCCAATAACTTTTATTAAACATATTTTTGCTCTACTCAATCCGTTTCTGAGATAAAAATTATTTTCCTCAAAATTTGACCTTTCACAGGGTGTCACCTAAATTTGAATATCTTTTCAAAGATCAAAGAGAGAAACTCGAAATTTAGGTTGTGTCATTAGATAGTATGGTGCTTGATAATGTATTGTCGGAAAATAAAATTTTATATACAGGGAAGTGGAAAAGTAACAATTTTTGATCTTTATCAAAAAATTAAAAAAACTTAATTTTTTTAAATACGATGCTATGTTGTTAGTTCATTGAATGGATAGGCGATAACATTTCCTATCTATTCACATATGATATCCCTATACCTAACTAGTATAGTTTTGAACTTATTTACGATTTTTCGCAGAATCCTCCAAATATCAAGCAGTTTTATTGATTTTTGGCAAGAAGGCCATGATAAATAAAAAAAGAATACGCATCTATACAGACGCGTGTCATTGTCAGTTGCAATTATTTATTTATCAACGTTTTGATACCGAGTTTATTCCAGAGAAATATTGCTGAAAAATGGAAAATAATACGTCGATAAATAAATAATTGCAACTGACAATGACACGCGTCTGTACAGATGCGTATTCTTTTTTTATTTATCATGGCCTTCTTGCCAAAAATCAATAAAACTGCTTGATATTTAGAGGATTCTGCGAAAAATCGTAAATAAGTTCAAAACTATACTAGTTAGGTATATGGATATCATATGTGGATAGATAGGAAATGTTGTCGCCTATCCATTCAATGAACTAACAACATAGCATCGTATTTAAAAAAATTAAGTTTTGTTAATTTTTTGATAAAGATCAAAAATTGTTACTTTTCCACTTCCCTGTATATAAAATTTTATTTTCCGACAATACATTATCAAGCACCATACTATCTAATGACACAACCTAAATTTCGAGTTTCTCTCTTTGATCTTCGAAAAGATATTCAAATTTAGGTGACACCCTGTGAAAGGTCAAAATTTGAGGAAAATAATTTTTATCTCAGAAACGGATTGAGTAGGGCAAAAATATTTTTAATAAAAGTTATTGGAAATGAAGAAAGGAATACAAAAAAAGTATATTATATAGGGTGTTCCATTTAAAATAAGCAAGTTTGAGACATCTTCCGGCATCACCGGAAGTCGCACAAGGTCGCCGTTATTTCCTCTGAAAAAAGCATCTCTTTAAACCCCAATATCCAAATTTGCCGGATTCAAATCGCATTACTTCCCAAAATATTCTAATGGACGGTCACCGTGAGACACCCTGTATGTAGATGGGAGATTCTCTTGAAGTACACGTCTGATTATTTTGGCAGGTCTCTCAGATATATCTTTCACAGCTCTTCTTTTACAAGCAGATGTCACAATTTGGCGGTTTAAAAATTGCAAGTTGGCATTATGACAATGGTCAGAAATGTGTTTTGTAACGGTTATATTATTACTTACTGGGCCCACAGAGCTGACTTACATTTTTTATCAACACAAGTCCAGCGATCCTCACCACTTTTTAAGCTTTTTTCAAAACTTTACTTGAAATTATCTACCACAAGTAACTGTTTTTCTTAGCATCACAGCATCAAAACTAATTCAGCTAATCGTTTGCAAACATAATTAAAGTAAGCTTAATTTTATTCAAGAAATTTTAAATATTGGTGTACCTACCTGACTATATCTCATTATTATGCATGCGGGAGAGGGTTTCTACCTTTAGATAAGAGCAATAAAGTATGTGGTCCGGCACTTGTACCGGTTTTGAGAGCGCTCTTGCAAACATTTTCTGTTTTTACAGAATAACCCCTTTACGACTGACTTTTTCTAAGGTACCGTACTGGGACGCAAGATGTCGCACCGGGTTCTATAATTCCCGTCGATGATCGACCCTGACAAGTGATTTGTCTTCGAGCCCTGTTTTCTTCTGCCAAACTGAGCCTCACTGATGAGCCGTAAACGGCGAAACGCGTCTGGGGATGAGTTTGGCGGAAGGAAACAGACATAACCTTTTCGAATTAATAAAGTATAATTTCTCGATTTTCCTACCTGTCGGGACCGTATTTACCAATATGATATTGTAGAATTTCGAGGATAAATCTTTAAGTACCTACTTCAGGGGTGCTGCAGATCAATCTGAGACACCTGTTGCTTTTAAATATTTTTTTTAGCAACGAAAAATATTCTCAGCTAGAAGACTTTAAAGTGTTTCATTTTTCATTGAACTAAGCAGGGATGCCAAAAACAATGGAGCCGAGTAACATTGACAGCTGTTTCGTCCTTGTTAGGAACTCATCAGAATGCAACAAACCGAAGCAACTCCACCGATAACACTGCAGCGCATTTAAACCTTGCTTAATAAAACAGTCATCTATTACTTTTCTATTTCAACTAATTTATTGTTAGTTGTTTGTACTAAGGATTTTAGAATCATAGTCCAAATATATATATATCATAATATTTATTTGTATAATTTCATGGTATATACAATATTGTTGTTAATAGTAAATAATGATGCTGTTTCAGGCTTTACGATTTTATTGGATGGATGTTGAATTCTGAAATAAAGAAAATTAGGATTAGATTATTTTAATATTATTTGATCTAAATCTAAAATAAATAGGTGTGGACGGAACCAAAAAAACTTACACCTTACACCCTAAACTCCTATTAAACGATTTCTAAGTAGTAGTATATGTGAACTGTGGTATTTATATAGCAATTAAAGTAATTGAAATTGGTACCGAAGTATTTAATTTTAGGTATAATAATTATAGTACTGTGTACCGGGTGAGTCAACCATTGGGCGGAGTAATGTTCTGCCTTGAAAACAAGATTTATCGATAATAACCTTTTGTATTAAGGTATGGTTGGATATCTGGCACATTAAAAAAATATTTTAAATTATACAGGGTTCGTCCAAAAAGTAGGGTGTCATAAAGTTAAATTTGTTTAAATGGGACAACCTATATTTGAATACATTTATTAATTCTACGTGTTATTTCATACATTTTTATTAATGGTTTCATATACGAAAAAGTTATAGTTTTTAAGATAATTCGACTGATAATAAAAATTTTGCATTTGCAATAAGCATTTCGTTGTTGGGAAAATGCTACTTAAATTTTGACACTAAGCGATTCATAATTTTTATACTTACTAAGTAAAGTCAAAAATACATAAATATTCACTATGAAATATTTGACGTCTCATTTACAGGGTGTTTACTTTCTAGGACCAAACTCCGAAAACTACAACAGGCACTTAGTCCATGATTGTGTCAAAAATGATCCAAATAAAAATATTACCATAACATCTTGTATTACTCTAAGTCTAAGGCATTAAAAGTACTTATTTTTCACAATAGTATGAGATATTTTAAACAAAAATACACAAAGTAAAAATGTATTAAATACCGTTTTTGCTGAAGGCTCCTCTAAGTTTGCTCTTGTATTTCTTCTTCTTCTTTCTGCTGATGTCTAAAAAATTATAAATATTAATTAATTTAATAATATTAATTATAATAATAATAAAAATACTTCAACCACTAGTTAGTTGGCAGTGGTAATCAAATACTGTTAATCATATAAACCGCTAAATGACACCAATGTTTAAAAAATATTAACAATATAACAAAATGTAAATATAAATAAGTTAACATAAGAAGTGGTAAATAAGAAAGCAATAAAAAAAGTAACTAGAGGGAAAAAAATATGGTAACAAAATAATAAAATGTGTTTTTCTAAGCAATAACTAAAGTAAGAGGAAGTTAGGGTAATAATTATACCAAAAAATAAGTAAAAAATAATCACTGTTTAGGATTAAGCAAGCAAATAATATTTAGGTTCAGTGCCTACTGTGCTAGAAAAGCAGTGGTAAAAAAGCTTATATATTCTTGAGATCATTTTACAAGCTACTACATCGTGATCAGACACCATAAAAATCTAAACCACTTCTTAACTCAGAATAGATAGATTATCATTGATTTTATCACCAACAGTTTATTATTGATAATTAATAATATCTTATTATTTCAACTAGATATTAAAAACGGGTAAACCGTGATTTATCTCATTATCACTAGCCACATAGTCAAGAAGGTAATCCAAGTTAATCAATATTAAATTAGTTATTTATGTGTCAAAACAACCAGCACTTAGTCCATGACCGTGTCAAAAATTATCCAAATCGAAAAATTACCATAACATTTAGTATTACTCTAAGGCATCAAAAGTAGTTATTTTTGACAATAGTATGAGTTCTTTTACACAAAAATATACAAAGTTGAAAATGTATTAAGTACCTCCTCCGACGTATCCTCATCTAAGTTTGATCTTGTTTTGCTTTTTTTTGCTTCTTCTAGTGACTAAAAAATTATAAATAATAATTAGTTTAATAATAAAAATAATCTAACCAATAATTAGTTGGCGGTGGTATTCTACTACTGTTGATTATATAAATTGCTAAATGATTCCAATCTTTTAATATACTAAAAATATAACAAAATGTAAATATAAATAAGTTAACATAAGAAGTGGTAAATAAGAGAGCAATAAAAAAATTACTAGAGGGAAAAAAATATGATAACAAAATAATAAAATGTATTTTTCTGAGCAATAACTAAAGTAAGAGGAAGTTAGGGTAATAATTATACCAAGAAATAAGTAAAAGCTAATTATGTCTACTGTGCTACAAAAGCAGTGGTAAAAAAGCTTATATATTCGTGAGATCATTTTACAAGCTACAACATCGTGATTAGACACCATAAAAATCAAAACCTCTTCTTAACTCAAAATCGATTGATTATCATTGATTTTATCACCAACAGTTTATATTTGATATATAATAATATCTTATTATTTCAACTAGATATTAAAAACGGGTAAACCGTGATTTATCTCGTTATCACTAGCCACATAGTCAAGAAGGTCTAAGTTAATCAATATTAAATTAGTTATTTATGTGTATAAATAACCAGCACTTAGTCCATGACAGTGTCAAAAATGATCCAAATCGTAAAATTACCATAACGTTTAGTATTACTCTAAGGCATCAAAAGTGGTTATTTTTGACAATAGTATGAGTTGTTTTCCACAAAAATATACAAAGTAAAAAATGTATTAAGTACCTCCGCCGACGTATCATCATCCAAGTTTGCTCTTGTTTTGCCTTTTCCTACTCGTACCTAAAAAATTATAAATAATAATTAGTTTAATAATAATAATAATAATAATAATAATAATAATAATAATAATAATAATAATAATAAAAATAATCTAACTAATAATTAGTTGGTGGTGGTATTCTACTACTGTTGATCATATAAACTGCTAAATGATCCCAATGTTTTAAAATACTAATAATATATCAAGATGTAAATATAAATAAGTTAACATAAGAAGTGATAAATAAGAAAGCAATAAAAAAATTACTAGAGGGAAAAAAATATGGTAACAAAATAATAAAATGTGTTTTTTTGAGCTATAACTAAAGTAAGAGGAAGTTAGGGTAATAATTATAACAAGAAATAAGTAAAAAATAATCACTGTTTAGGATTAAGCAAGCAAATAATCTTTAGGTTCAGTGTCTACTGTGCTACAAAAGCAGTGTTAAAAAGCTTATATATTCGTAAGATCCTTTTACAAGCTACAACATCGTGATTAGACACCATAAAAATTAGAACCTCTTCTTAACTCAGAATCGATTGATTATCATTGATTTTATCACCAACAGTTTATATTTGATATATAATAATATCTTATTATTTCAACTAGATATTTAAAACGGGTAAACCGTGATTTATCTCGATATCACTAGCCACATAGTCAAGAAGGTCTAAGTTAATCAATATTAAATTAGTTATTTATGTGTCAAAACAACCAGCACTTAGTCCATGACCGTGTCAAAAATGATCCAAATCGAAAAATTACCATAACATTTAGTATTACTCTAAGGCATCAAAAGTAGTTATTTTTGACAATAGTATGAGCTGTTTTACACAAAAATATACAAAGTAAAAAATGTCTTAAGTACCTCCGCCGATGTATCCTTATAAGGGTGTGATCTTGTTTTGCTTTTTCTGGCTTCTGCTCGTGACTAAAAAATTATAAATAATAATTAGTTTAATAATAATAATAATAAAAATAATCTAACCAATAATTAGTTGGTGGTGGTATTCTACTACTGTTGATCATATAAACTGCTAAATGATCTCAATGTTTAAAAATACTAATAATATAACAAAATGTAAATATAAATAAGTTAACATAAGGATTGGTAAATAAGAAAGCAATAAAAAAAGTTACTAGAGGGAAAAAAATATGGTAACAAAAAAATAAAATGTGTTTTTCTGAGCAATAACTAAAGTAAGAGGAAGTTAGGGTAATAATTATAACAATAAATAAGTAAAAAATAATCACTGTTTAGAATTAAGCAAGCAAATAATCTTTAGGTTCAGTGTCTTCTGTGCTACAAAAGCAGTGGTAAAAAAGCTTATATATTCGTGAGGTCATTTTACAAGCTACAACATCGTGATTAGACACCATAAAAATCAGAACCTTTTCTTAACTCAGAATCGATAGATTATCATTGATTTTATCACCAACAGTTTATATCTGATATATAATAATATCTTATTATTTTAACTAGATATTAAAAACGGGTAAACCGTGACTTATCTCGATATCACTAGCCATATAGTCAAAAAGGTCTAAGTTAATCAATATTAAATTAGTTAATTATGAGTCCAAACAACCAGCACTTAGTCCATGATAGTGTCAAAAAATTATCCAAATCGAAAAATTACCATAACATTTAGTATTACTCTAAGGCATCAAAAGTGGTTATTTTTGACAATAGTATGAGTTGTTTTCCACAAAAATATACAAAGTAAAAAATGTATTAAGTACCTCCGCCGACGTATCATCATCCAAGTTTGCTCTTGTTTTGCCTTTTCCTACTCGTACCTAAAAAATTATAAATAATAATTAGTTTAATAATAATAATAATAAAAATAATCTAACCAATAATTAGTTGGTGGTGGTATTCTACTACTGTTGATCATATAAACTGCTAAATGATCCCAATGTTTTAAAATACTAATAATTTAACAAGATGTAAATATAAATAAGTTAACATAAGAAGTGGTAAATAAGAAAGCAATAAAAAAATTACTAGAGGGAAAAAATATGGTAACAAAATAATAAAATGTGTTTTTCTGAGCTATAACTAAAGTAAGAGGAAGTTAGGGTAATAATTATAACAAGAAATAAGTAAAAAATAATCACTGTTTAGGATTAAGCAAGCAAATAATCTTTAGGTTCAGTGTCTACTGTGCTACAAAAGCAGTGTTAAAAAAGCTTATATATTCGTGAGATCATTTTACAAGCTACAACATCGTGATTAAACACCATAAAAATCAGAACCTTTTCTTAACTCAGAATCGATAGATTATCATTGATTTTATCACCAACAGTTTATATTTGATATATTATAATAATATCTTATTATTTCAACTAGATATTTAAAACGGGTAAACCGTGATTTATCTCGATATCACTAGCCACATAGTCAAGAAGGTCTAAGTTAATCAATATTAAATTAGTTATGTATGTATCAAAACAACCAGCACTTAGTCCATGACCGTGTCAAAAATGATCCAAATCGAAAAATTACCATAACATTTAGTATTACTCTAAGGCATCAAAAGTAGTTATTTTTGACAATAGTATGAGTTGTTTCACACAAAAATATACAAAGTAAAAAATGTCTTAAGTACCTCCGCCGATGTATCCTTATAAGGGTGTGATCTTGTTTTGCTTTTTCTGGCTTCTGCTCGTGACTAAAAAATTATAAATAATAATTAGTTTAATAATAATAATAATAATAATAATAATAATAACAAAAATAATCTAACCAATAATTACTTGGCGATGGTATTCTACTACTGTTGATCATATAAACTGCTAAATGATCCCAATGTTTTAAAATACTAATAATATAACAAGATGTAAATATAAATAAGTTAACATAAGAAGTGGTAAATAAGAAAGCAATAAAAAAATTACTAGAGGGAAAAAAATATGGTAACAAAATAATAAAATCTGTTTTTCTGAGCAATAACTAAAGTAAGAGAAGGTTAGGGTAATAATTATAACAAGAAATAAGTAAAAAATAATCACTGTTTAGGATTAAGCAAGCAAATAATCTTTAGGTTCAGTGTCTACTGTGCTACAAAAGCAGTGGTAAAAAAGTAGTTATTTTTAACAATAGTATGAGTTGTTTTACACAAAAATATACAATTAAAAAATGTATTAAGTACCTACCGTCGTCTCATCATCTAAGTTTGCTCTTGTTTTGCTTCTTCTTGCTTCTGCTCGTGACTAAAAAATTATAAAAAATAATTAGTTTAATAATAATAATAAAAATAATTTAACCAATAGGCGGTGGTATTCAACCACTGTTGATCATATAAACTGCTAAGTAATACCAATGTTTCAAAAATATTAACAATATAACAAAATTTAAAAATAAATACGTTTATATAAGGATGCTAATTAGAAAAGCAATAAAAAAAAAATTGAAGAAATAGTCCATGCTTAAAGTGGAGTTGAAAGAATGGGAAAGAAAGAACTTAAAGTTTTTCTCCACAAAATTTAATAGTATAGGTAAAAATTCTCTAGGGGTCTCTACATGTTTCGAACGTAGAAACGTTCATGATCAGGAGACAGAAAATGTATTTAGTGCTGATTGTTTTAGCAGAAGAGAAAATGGTTTAGAATCTTAATGAGCTTTTATGGAATTAAAAAATTGATGTGTAGCACAATATGAAGAAAATTGATAAAGGTGAAACCATACCGAGTATGTTAAAAAAGTTATGAAAGGGGGTCTAAACCAACCAAATAAACTATAGAAGAAGAAAAAAAACCTTTCCAAAAAGAAGGTTTCAAGGATTATTTAAAAATTTTTATAAAACTTTTCAGGTGTATGTCAGTATGACATTTTAAGGATAAAATTGTCATAATTATGAAGATATCACAATCTGTAAAGGTGGATTTATAAACTTGACGTTCTGTTTGCGTTCGCCGGTTGAACTTAAAAGTACATAGTTCCATAAGATCATTTATTTTTGCCGTTGGCGTCGTCGTTTGCGTCGGTCTTGCCGTTCCCTTCCGTTCAACATAAACCAATTATCTTATCCAATCAAAATCGTATTTGTCTATCACATGATGTTTACCATTTGACATTTGATTTGCAGCCATTTTGAAGTTTGTTTGTGTTCTGTGTCTGTCGTTTTAAGACCACATAGGTACAAAGGATAGTTCCCACTCCGGCAATTAAATCTTCATAACATTCATTGTTCATTTGGTCCATGTTGAGAATAACAAAAACACACTCTTCACACGAAAAGTCAAAAGAAAAGCAGGTTATGTTATTATTTCTGATGTAAACGTCAGCCGACGTCAAGTTTATAAACAGTCGAATTTTGTTCCATCCACCTTAAAAAATATAAATTGAAATTAAAATCAAAGAGTGAAGGAGTAAAAAAAATTATGGAATATTTTTTTTGAATATAAAGTAAGTCGGTACTTACAAGTCAAAATTACATTGCAAAAAGTATTTTGTGGGGTACTGAAGATTAAAGCCCAGTAACCGCGCAAGCTGTTAATTTAAAACCCATAAAATTAATTAAAAAATTTCACATTTTTTTTTTAAATTAGAGGTCAAAAGGTTGTTCACGTCCACGTGTTGGGACGAAATATATACTGACAGGTAGTATGGTGGTAAAATTTAAATTACGTAAAAGAAAGAGAGAAAATTGTTCATAAAAGAAAAGCTCAATTAAGGTTAGGTAGATATAATACTGCTAACCAATTACCTAAAATAAACAATATAACTTAAAAACTAAGAAGTGAAAAGAAAAGTTTTATGTGGGAGAAAAACAATTTAGGTGGTTGAAGAATAAATGTCCTAAAAGTTTTTTGTGTGTGGTAACATCTGTAGATGAAAAGATTAAATGGTGCTGTATATGTCGTAGGCTGATAGTGAAATCCGTCATTTCATGAAAAGCCTAGTCACTACATGAAGCGTCGGCAGATTGTGTAAAAACATGAAATTACACGATCTGCCGCGTCACTTCATGAAGAGACCTTGACGTTTCGGCGTATTATGTATAACACAATCTGCCTAATTTTAAATATCGTCACTTCATGAAATGCCACAAAAACAAGGCATATTGTGTAATTCCGTCTAAAAGGTATATTGGCCACTGGTTTGTTCGGGTTTGTCAGAGCATTTTTTTAATTTTTATAAAATAATATTAGTTGAAAAAATTTAATTAAAAAAAAATGCTCTGGGGAACAACGAACAAACCAGTTGCCAATATATCTTTTAGACGGAATTATACAATCTGCCGACTGACATGACATCGTTAGGTACTACATGAAGTGACGATATTTAAAATTAGGCAGATTGTGTTATACATAATACGCCGAAACGTCAAGGGCTCTTCATGAAGTGACGCGGCAGATCGTGTAATTTCATGTTTTTACACAATCTGCCGACGCTTCATGAAGTGACTAGGCTTTTCATGAAATGACGGATTTCACTATCAGCCTACGACATATCCATATCTATGGAGAACTAGAGGGTAGAAGGCCGATCGCAATGCATTGGATTCGGTCCCAAATTAGCATCGGTAATTCAGCTTTACGAGTCGCCGTAAGATGGCGCTCGTGATCGAAGTGGGCTATTAAATAAATGGTTTCTTATGGACGCGATAACTATTTTTATTTAATTTTTTTTTATTTTTTTTTTTATTTTAATTTCCCAACCAACTTTACAAAAGTTTATTACAGGGAAATTTCTAAGTAAAAAAAAATGTAATTAATTAAGATTAAGAGTCAAATTATACAATAATTATAGTATCATATATAACAACAAAAAAAAAAGAAAGAAAACAATAATATGTTATATTTTTAATAAATGTTTTTTTATCAATAAATTTTATTTCAGAATTTTTATTCTTTTCATTGATTGAGTGAATTAATATACCTACTTTTAATTTATATAAATTTTCTTTATCCAAATAACTATTTGGTTTATATAAATTTACAGTAGGCTCTAAAAATGGTAATTTATGAATGCATTTTATGGCTTTATTTTGTAATTTTTTTAAAGGATTGATATTTGACAAACAGGCAGAACCCCAAACTGATATTAAATATTGCAATTTTGAATATATTATGCAAAGTAAATATTTCTTAAAAATTTTAATGGGATGTAATATCTCACTTTGTATAAAATACCAATTAAAGGAGAAATATTAGTTCTTAAATTATTAATATGTGTTCTCCAACTCAAATTTTCATCTATGTATATGTAAACCTAAAAATTTTATTGTATTTGAATATTTTATAATTTGTCCATTAAAAAGTAATTTAAATTTATATCCAACATATTGATTTGTTTTAGTTAATATCATAAAAGAAGATTTTTTAAAATTTAAAGTTAATTTAAAACTTTGTAGCCACGAATAAATTTGAATTAAATCTTGTTTTATATTATCTAAAATTTGATCTATATCATCATCAAAATATATAATTGTTGTATCATCTGCAAATAATTTTAAATCACCTTTTAATTTTAAGTTTGAAATTGAATTTATGTATATTAGAAAAAGAATAGGTCCCAAAATTGATCCTTGCGGTACACCACAAGTAATGTTTTTAAATGAATTTTTTGTGTTTTCAATTTGTACAAACTGTTTACGGTCATTTAAATAATTTTGAAACCAATTATAAATATTTCCCCTTATTCCAATATTATAAATACATTTTAATAAAATATTATGGTTTACTGTATCGAATGCCTTACATAAATCTAAAGACACTATGCAACATTTTTTTATTATTGTCAACATTATTTTGAATTTTTGTGATAATATTTGCCACTGCAACCTCCGTGTCCCTAGATTTACGAAATCCATATTGGCCATGAAATAATAATTTTTTATTTTCTAAAAAATTGGATATTTTTTGTTGAACAATTTTTTCAAATACTTTTGAAATTACTGATAGCACAGAAATTGGACGATAATGGTTACAATTAGATTTTGAATTTGCTTTTAAAATAGGAAAAACTTTGGCTATTTTTAATTTTTTTGGATAAATTCCTTTTTCCAATGATAGTTTTATAAGATATTTTAAGATTGGAGTTATTACTGTGTTTCTACTTTGACACTTTGTATAATTTTGACTGTTATATTATCAAATCCACTGGCTTTTTTTCTATTAAGTTCTTGAATTATATCTTCAATATATTTTTCAAAAATTTCATTCATATCGAAAAACATATTTCTTCACTGATTTCATTCTTATCTTCAATTTTGTTTCCATTTATAACTAGATGATCAATTTTTAATTTTTCTTTATTTGATTTATTTGTAAGGATTAAATTTAAATTGTTCCATATTGCTTTTTGGTCTCCATTGTTAAATTGTTTACGATAAAACTCATTCTTTGTTTGTTTAATTTTTGTTTTTACAATTTTATTATAATCTTTGTATGTTTCTCTAAAGTTTTTATTATCTGGATTTCTTTTATATTTTTCATAGTATTTATCTCGAATCTTTATCATTCTTGTTAACTCTTCATTAAACCATGATTTTGAATTTTGTTTAATTTTAATCGATTTTTCATACGAGCATTTTTCAAATGCTTTTATAATTTCTTTATAAATATCATCAGGATCTTTTACTAATATTTTATTATTGTTTATATTGATTAGTTCAATTTTTAGCTTTTTTACATCAAAATCTATGAACTTAATTGTTTTAAATTTTGGTATTTTTGTTTTAAATATTAATGGAATTTCAATAATTTTAATTTTATGGTCACTTATATGACTAGTTTCCAAATTTAATCGTTTATCTTTGGATGAGTTAGTTATTATATGATCAATTAATGATTTGCTATTAGGTGCATTTCTTGTTGATATACTTGAATTTAAAATTTTAAAACTATTCGTTAAATAAATATCCATTTTTCTTCTTCATTGTGTGTCACTTTGAAGAATATCCACATTCATATCTCCTAGCAAATCACTCTCAAATTTTGAATCTGCAAAAGTTTCCAATTTTTCATCCAAAAATGTAAATAATATATTATTTTTAATTGTTGGTGGTCTGTAAATTCCACTTATTATGATATCATATTGTTTTAGTTTTACTGAAATAAAAAATATTTCATTTTCAATCGTTTCCAATAATTCAATTTCAAAATTTATTTTAATAAACATTCCCAATCCACCTCCTCTTTTTCTTCTGCATGCCAATATTGACTTAAAATTTTAAAAAAATTATAATACTTTTCTTTCCCTTTATTCACCCATGTTTCTGTTATAACTATAATATCAATGTTTTCTCCAAATATCATTATTTCGATATCTTCCATTTTATTTTTTATCGATCTTGCATTTAAATACATAACTTTAGTGTATTCATATTTTTATTTTTGATACCAGTAATTGATTTTTTCTTTTGCTATTTTAATTTTTTGTTAATGTATGGATCATTCATTACTTATTGCTTGATGTTCAAAATTTATATTTTTTTTGTATTTCTTATTATAATTTCTACAATTGTTACAGATTTGTTTTTCATTTTTACAGTTCCAAAAGTTATGATTTCCTGAACAAAAAGAACATATTTGATTTTCTCTACAGTCCTTTATTTTATGCCCATATCCACAACACTTATGGCAAATTAAAATATTTAGGTCTTCTTTAATTTTAATTTTATTCCAACCCGATGAAATTTCTTGGTTAACTAATTTTTTAAACGTTTCAGCTTCAGTTTCAACATAAATTATGTATTTCTTTGAAAATTTTGATTGTCTTATATATTTTATTTTTAATTTATCATTTGTATCTATATATCGCAATGTTCTAAATTCCTCTAAAAGCTCTTCTTCCTGGTATTCTTTTCTAAATCCAATTAATACCAATTTTGAATTTTTCAATTTTGGAACTACTATTACATAATTTTCATTTAATTTTTCTTCAGATAATTTTGTAGTTTTTTCAATTTCATCTTTAGATTTACTTTTAATTATTATTCCCCCATTCTTTAATTCTTTCATTTCACATACTGATGCATTTACGCTCGTTGGATTTACCATCTTCTGTACTTCATTTTTTGTTTCACGGCTATTTTGATTTTTTTTTGGGTTTGATAATAAGTATTGGCACATTTTCCTTTGTGTATGATTTATTTGTATTATTTTTCAGGATATTTGAGTATAACTTACTATTATAATCAATTTTACTAGTTTCTTTTTCTTCTAATAATTTAAAAATTTGATTAATATCCTTTTCAAATTTATTTATTTTTGTATTGATTTCTATTTCTTCAAATTGTTTAAATTTTTTAATTAAATAGTCCATTTTTTTATCCATATCGTAAATTATGTTTTTAAGAAATGCATTTTCTTTTTTAAGATTTTCCAACTTACTTTTTATTTCCTTATTTTTTTCGTATTATTATTATTGGTACATACTGAACAATTCCAGACAATTTTATTTTTCTCATATTCCAATATATCTTTCTTCTTTCTACCTGCACACTCTAAACAACTCCATTTTTTACAAGTAGAACATAATATTGCAACTGCTGATTTTGTTAATTTTTTTAGGTAATCATTACAATTTTTAGTCTCATTTAATTTATTTACGTCGACGTTGTGGTCTAGTGGTTAGCGCAGCAGCCTTACAGATCGTAGGCCCGAGTTCCATTCCCGGTGCCGGCAACGTCGATGTTAAATTTGGAATTTGGTTTAAGAGGTGGCGCCGTCTTTCGGAAGAGACGTTAAACTGTGGGCCCCGTGTCATGGATGTTGGCACGTTAAAGAACCCTACCCTCGACAAAGAGGGATTCGGCAAAATTACCAGATAGTGTGTGACAAATTCCCTGGCGTCGGTGATTGGCCTCGTTGCGGAAAAAGGCCGACGTAAAATAAATAAATAAAAAAAAAAAAAATAATTTATTTACGTTTGAACTTTCAGCTTCGTTCCTATCCTGTGTTGACATTTTAAATTTATTTAAATATTTATCGAATTTATCGTCCTTTGGATACTTTAAAGGTAAATATTCATCATCGGAACATATTTCACTTTCATTTTCTTCTGTATTTTTTTTGTCATTATTACAAGACACTGACAGTGACGTATTATTATTTTTTCTACGACCCATTTTTATCCATTGGCCTGGCTTTTCTAATAAACTTCAATTTGTACTATTTTCTTATTTATTTCTTGATACGAAAATATATTTCTTTTCCAATATTTTTCTATGATTATTGCAGAAAAGTGATTTTTTTGACAGTATTTTAACCTTATTTGATATCGAAGGTAAAAAAAGGCGTTTTTCGTTAAGGAACAAATAAGGACTTTTATATGAATAAACACTTACTTTGTTATACTTATTAGTAAACTCGGCCTGTATAAAGTTTCAACGATGCTTGGTTTTTAAAATACAGGGTATTAAACATTCTAGCTACAAAGAGTTGTTTTTTAAATGAGCAACTAAACAACTATTGAAGCTAGAAAGATACTTATTTGGCTGCGTTTCCTCTCCGAAGAAGATCCTGTCTTACACCCCGATACAAAGGAAACTCTACTTTTATAAATTTTACCATTATTCACTATAAATAATATGGAAATCAATTACAATACAACGTTATTTGTCTTGTCTTGTCTTCAAACCTTTAAAAGTTATTTGTTATTTCGAAAAATAAAATGTCAATTGACAAAAGTAAAAGTCCAAAACGAAGAAGAAGAAGACGACACCAGCGCACTAGCGAAGCGAGAGCATCTATCGGCCAACTAACGAACTAACCAAAAAACCGGGACAGAAATTGAAAATGCTGCCATTATCGATCGGCCTCCTACCCTCTAGTTCTCCATATACATATCACCGTGTGAAAAAATTGGTATTCTGCAGTATATATTCTGCCATCTATGAATGGGAAAACTAGTGTGAAAGATTTTACTTTTTGTCAGTAATTAAGATTAGTTTTGTGATGTATACATGAAAATAGTGGTGATAGTTAAATGGATTTCACAATCGTATAAAGTAACAGGAGAAAATTAATTAAATGGTTTTTTTTTGAAAATTGTAATTGACACAAAAGAACAAAGAACAACAGAGAAGGAGAAGGGAAAACACAAAAATTATATTAAATCATTGAAGTTGAGAGCATTAAAGCTGTGTTGAATTTGATCATTTAGACAAAGGACATTGATATTATTTAACGATTTATTAATTTCAAGAATTTCTAAAAGGTCTAGTTCGTTTCCTTTGCTGCAAAAGTGTAAATACTTTGTATGAGAATCAGAATTAAAAAAATGATTATTTGAAACGATATGTCTGGAAAAATTAGATTTTATCTTTGAAGGGAAAGATTTTGATTGTTAGCCTTCTCTATCTCTTTACAGCGTACTTTGATACGAGTTGAAAATTTGCGTCCTGTTTGGTCAATATAGGTCGCTGTACAATCCTAAGTAGAACAGCTGATACTGTAAACTCCAGATTTATCAGAAACTGGGATAAGTTCTTTAGAGTCGACTAAAAACTTATTTAGAGAATGTTGAGTTTTAAAAACAATATTAATGTTAAAAGGTGTGAAGGCATTTTTAAGTGTGTATGAGATAGGGCCCTAAAAAAGTAATGAGAATTTTTTTTTAAGGTTTGTCGGTAAATAAGAGATTTCTGTTAAGAGATTTATTTAAGGTGGGAGTATCAACATGCTTGCCAACCTATAACCTATTTTGCGTAGATTTATTTATGTTGTCTAGCTTTTATACAAAATTTAAAGAAAATCAGTATCGACTTGATATTCTATAGGTAATAATTGACATATTTAATAAATATCAAGAAATTTTATAACTTATTTTAGGAGAATTGTATAGCGAAAAATATCGTGTAAGATTTTTTTTAACATTATTATGTCATTGTCACTCATTGTTCTTTCACTATACAATTCTCCCAAAATTAGCAATGAATTAAATTGATATTTTTGTAATATATCAGATACTACCTAAATAATGTACCGACGATATTGATTTTCTTTAAATGTTAGTTATTAAAATAATAAACTCAAAAAATCAACGCGAAATAGGTTATAGGTTGGCAATAGATTGAATGACGTTGAGAATTCAACCTTAAGTGTTTAATTTTATTAATTAATTTCAACCATTGTTAACACCTATTTGTTTAATTAAATAAATTAAGTTCAGATTTTAATTCATTATCTTCAAGGGGGATGGTAAAAAGTCTAGAAAAAAATGACCAACCTAACCTAAATTATTTTTCTCCCACATAAAATTTTTTTTTCACTTCTTAGTTTTTAAGTTATATTGTTTATTTTAGGTAATTGGTTAGTAGTATTATATCAACCTAACCTTAATTGAGCTTTTCTTTTATGAACAATTTTCTCTCTTTCTTTTACTTAATTTAAATTTAACCGCCATACTACCTGTCAGTATATCTGTCAATCAATTCATCTCTCATTGTCTTTCGTCCCATCACGTGGACGTTAACAACCTTTTGACTTCTAATTTTTTTTTATGTGCAACTAAATAATTAATTTTATCGTCAACCGGCAGTAAAGCCTTACATTATCAGAGTGATTTCCGGAAGTAAAGAAACACTTTATTTTATTGTAAAATAAAATACTTTACCTGCCGCAAAGGCGGCAGATAATAGTACATTATATACTTAGGTTGAGAAGTGAGCTATTATAAAGCGAGCGCTTTTATATACTGAGGCGCGAAGCGCCGAGGGATATAATATGCGAGGTATATAATAGCCTTTTCAACTGCGGTATATATAGAATTTTTTCTACTACTAACAATAAAATATTACATATTTTAATTAGTTTAAATCTTTGTTACCCATTTTCACCTAATTTTTAAAAAAATTTGAAAATCAAGTCACTTAGGATTTTACTTGTCAAATGCGATCTTCTGTCAGTATGTAGAAAATATTCGGGTTAGATAATAATATAAAGTTAAAATTATAAAATGTCTGAAATTGAGAGTGAAGAATTGGAAATTTGTACCCCACCCGAGCTTAGAGAGGCGGCAAATAGCGCACAGTGCGATCTGTTACCAGAGAAATCTAAGAAACTATACTTGAATGCATACGCGCAATTAATGGACTGGTGTGTAAGAAAAATTACAAGCGAAAATTGCAATTTTATTATAAATAAATTTGGTTTGTGTTTATTACCACAGAACCATTCCTGAAAGTATCTTCCCAATAAAATTATAATGAAAAGTCCTATTTTATTGATAATTTAATCCTGTTTTCCAGAATTTCTTTGTTTAAAATGGTCAAAAAAGGCTCAGAATCAATAATATGTTAATGAAACGGTGAGTTAAGTTATAAAATTGTCTGCAACAACCTCATTGAACAGCTGTTTTTCATTATTGGAATTTTTTTATTATTATTAGTAACCTAGGTGAAGAAATGTTACTTCTCGATAAAGGAATGAAGTAAATAATGACGATTTCTCAAGTAAGTAGTAGAAAAATACTTTTACCTGCCGCAAATTTTTTCTTGAGGGGTGCTTTGGAATACGCACGTGGTCGGCAGAAATTTTCTGACATGTCATAAAAAATCGTCTGTCACTGTCACGCCTTTCCCTATTACAGCTCGATAAATAGTAGGTCAAATTTTTTGTGGGGTGCTTTGGAATACGCACGTGGTCAGCCGAAATTTTCTGACGTGTCATTTTTGACGTGTATATTTGCTGTTTTCTTTGTTATAATAAAATGCGATGAGTTATACCTCAATTTTTTATATTATAAATTCTGAACGGTTGGCGATAAAATTTTGTATGCACCACGTCAGTAAAGTGTCTTTATCGACTCGCCTGTTATTCGCCTCGCTCGCTTCGCTCGCTCATCTCATAATTTCAGACTCGTCCGATAAAGAATCACTTTACTGCCTTGGAACATAAATAACTATTATTGGTTTTAAATTAACCGCTTGAAGGGTGGGGTTACTGAGCTTTAAAAAATTTTTTTTACTCCTTCGCTCTTTGATTTTAATTTCAATTTATATTTTTTACAGATTGTGATATTTTCATAATTATGACAATTTGATTCTTATAATGTTTTACTGACAAATAGGTAGGTACTTAAAAAATTTTATAAAATTTTTTGACACCTCTTTTTTAGAAAGGTTTTTTCTTCTTTCCCAGTTTATTTGATTGGTTTAGACCCCTTTAATAACTTTTTTAACATACGGTTTAACCTTTATCAATTTTCTTCATATTATGTCTCTTCTACACATCAATTTTTTAACTCCATAAAAGCTCCATTAAGGTTCTACATCATTTTCTCTTCTGCTAAAACCATCAGCACTAAATAAATTTTCCCTTTAGTATCTACCATGCTGCCAAAGACGTGGTAAAAAAAGCATTTGTATTCGTAGATCATTATAGAAGCTACAATATCGTGATTAGACACAAAAAAATCAAAACCCCTAATTATTGTACTATTAACGAAATATTTGGCAATTCGATAGAATAAAGTAATCAAATTTGCGACCATTAAAACAGAATATGGTTGCCTTGACAAAAATGTCCCTGTGCAGAATAATTAAAGTTTTAGTTAAAAAAGGGATCTATGAGTTAAAGACATTCGTCGAGCAGAAATTATCAATCATAATCAATATATTATCCATTGATTTTTAGCATCAACAGTTTATATTTAATATATTTATAATAATAATTTATTATTTCAAGTAGAGACTTGAAACGAGTATACAGTGATTTATTTCGTTATCACTAGCCACGTAGTCAAAAAGGTGATCCAAGTTAATCAATAATAAATTAGCCATTTATGCGGCAAAACAACCAGCACTTAATCCATGAGAGTGACAAAAATGATCACAATCGAAAAAATACCATAACATTTAGTACTACTCTAAGGAATTAAAAGTAGTTAATTTTAACAATAGTATGAGTTGTTTTACACAAAAATATACAAAGTAAAAAATGTACTAAGTACCTTCGTACGCTCCTCTAAGTTTGCTCTTGTCTTGCTCTTATTTGCTTTCTCTAGTAACTAAAAAATTATAAATAATAATAATAATAAAAATAATTTAAACAATAGTTGGTTGGCGGTGGTTTTCAAGTACGGTAGATCATATACATGCTGAATGATACCAATGTTTCAAAAATATTAACAATATAACAAAATATAAAAATAAATAAGTTAAATAAGAAGTGGTAAATAAGAAAGCAGTAAAAAAAAGTTACTAGAGGGAAAAAAATATGGTAACAAATTATTAAAATGTGTTTTTCTGAGGATAAACTAAAGCAAAAGAAAGTTAGGGAAATAACAATACCAAGAAATAAGTAAAAAAATAAGCAGTGTAGGAATTTGATGGAATAATGTAATCAAATTTGCGACCATTAAAACAGAATATGGTTGCCTTGTCAAAAATGTCCCCGTGCATAGTAATTAAAGGTTTAGTTAAAAAAAAGATTTTATGAATTAAAGAATTCGTCGAGCAGAAATTCTTACCTCAGGATCGATAGATTATCAATGATTTTAGTACGAACAGTTTATATTTGATATATAATAATAATTTATTATTTTAAGGAGATACTTGACACGGGTAAACAGTGATTTATCTCGTTATCACTAGCCACATAGTCAAAAAGGTGATCTAAGTTAATTAATATTAAATTAGCTATTTATGTGTCAAAACAACCAGCACTCAATCCATGACAGTGTCAAAAATTATCCAAATCGAAAAATTACCATAACATTTAGTATTACTCTAAGGCATCAAAAGTAGTTATTTTTAAAATAGTATGAGTTGTTTTACACAAAAATATACAAAGTAAAAAATGTATTAAGTACCGGCTTAATTATATCACAGAGTGCACTTATTTCGTTGCTTCTTGCTCCTGCTCGTGACTAAAAAATTTAAAAAGATAATTAGTTTAATAATAATAATAATGATAACAATAATAATAACAATAAAAATAATGTATCCAATAGTTAGTTGGCGGTGGTTGATCATATAAACTGTTAAGTGATACCAATTTTTCAAAAATATGAACAATATATGAAAATTTAAAAATAAATAAGTTGATATAAGAGGTGGTAATTGGGAAAACAATTTAAAAAATACTAAAGAGAACAAAATATGGTAACAAAATAATAAAATGTGGTTCTCTGAGCAAGAACTAAAGAAAGAGTAAGTTAGGGAAATAACTATGTCCAAAAATAAGTAAAAAAATAAGCTGTGCTTAGAGATAAGAAAGCTAATAATCATTAGGTTTAGTATCTACCATGCTGTTAAAGGCGTGGTAAAAAAAGTTTATTTATTCTTGGAATCATTATACAAGATAATATCATGATTAGACACCATAAAAATCAGAACCCCTTATTATTGTACTATTAACGAAATATTTGAGAATTTGATGGAATAATGTGATTAAATTAGCGACCATTAAAACAGAATATAGTTGGCTTGTCAAAAATGTCCCTGTGTATGTTAATTAAAGTTAAAACAAAGGGTTTTATGAATTTAATACATTCGTCGAGCAAGAATTCTTTTCTCAGAATCGATAGATTATTATTGATTTTAGCACCAACTGTTTATATTTGATATATAAAAATAGTTTATAATTTTAATAAGAATCGTGAAATGGGTAAACAGTGATTTATCTCGTTATCACTAGCTACATAGTCAAAAAGGTGATCTAAGTTAATCAATATTAAATTAGCTATTTATGTGTAAAAACAACCAGCACATAGCCCAGTACAGTGTCAAAAATGATCCCTATCGAAAAGTTACCATGATATTTACTATTACTCTAAGGCATCAAAAGTGGTTATTTTTAAGAATAGTAAGAGCTGTATTACACAAAAATATACAAAGTAAAAAACGAATTAAGTACCGTCGCATTTAAAGGCTTCAATAAGTTTGCTCTTGTTTTGCTTTTTCTTGCTTCTGCTCGTGACTAAAAAATTATAAAAAAATAATTAGTTTAATAATAATAATAATAATAATTATAATAATAAAAATAATTTAACCAGTAGTTAGTTGGCAATGGTATTCAACTACTGTTAATCATATAAACTGCTGAATGATAACAATGTTTTAAAAATATTAACAGTATAACAAAATGTAAAAATAAATAAGTTAACATAGGAAGTGGTAATTAAGAAAGCAATAAAAAGAAGTTACTAGATGGAACAAAATATAGTAACAACATAATAAAATGTGATTCTCTGAGTAAAAACTAAAGCAAGAGGAAGTTAGGAAAATAACTATACCCAGAAATAAGTAAAAAAATAAGCAGTGTTTAGAGTTAATTAAACAAATAATCATTAGGTTCATTATCTACCGTGCTGCCAAAGAAGTGGTAAAAAAGGCTTATGTATGCGTGGGATTATTTTACAAGCTACAATATCGTGATTAGACACTATAAAAATCAGAACCCATAATTATTGTCCTATTAACGAAATATTTGAGAATTTGATTAAATAATGTGATCAAATTTGCCACCAGTAAAATAAAATCTCCTATTCTAGTTGCCTCGACAAAAATGTCCTTGTGCATAATAATTAAAGTGTTGGTTAAAAAAAGGGTTTTATAAATTAAAGACATTCGTCGAGCAAAAATTCTTAACTCATTATTTTAGCACCAACTGTTTATTTTTGATATGCTTATAATAATAATTTATTATTACACATAGTCAAGAAGGTAATCTAAGTTCATTATTATTAAATTAGCTATTTATGTGCCAAAACAGCACACAGCACTTAGTCCATGACAGTGTCATAAATTATTCAAATCGAAAAATTACCATAACATTTAGTATTACTCTAAGGCATCAAAAGTAGTTATTTTTAATAATACTATCAGTTGTTTTACACAAAAATATACACAGTAAAAAGTTATTAAGTACCTCTGCCGACGTATCCTCATCTAAGTTTGCTCTTAATTTGCTCCATATTGCTTCTGCTCGTGACTAAAAAATTATAAAAAATAATTTGTTAAATAATAATAATAATAATAATAATAATAATGATAATAATCATAATATTAAAAATGATTTAACCAACAGTTAGTTGGCGGTGGTATTCAAGTACATATAAACTGCTACATGATACTTATGTTTTAAAAATATTACCAATTTAATAAAATTTAAGAATAAATAAGTTAACATAAGAGGTGGTAATTATGAAAACAATTAAAAAAATACTAAAGAGAACAAAATATGGTAACAAAATAATAAAATGTGTTTCTCTGAGCAAGAACTAAAGAAAGAGTAAGTTAGGGAAATAATTATACCCAAAATTAGAGATAAGAAAGCTAATAATCATTAGGTTCAGTATCTACCATGCTGTTAAAGGCGGGGTAAAAAAAGCTTATTTATTCGTGGGATCAATATACAAGACAATATCATGATTAGACACCATAAAAATCAGAACCCCTAATTATTGTACTATTAACGAAGTATTTAAGAAATTTGATGGAATAATGTGATTAAATTTGCGACCATTAAAAGAATATCGTTGGCTTGTCAAAAATGTCCCTGTGCATGTTAATTAAAGTTTAAAAAAAAAGGGTTTTATGAATTTAATACATTCGTCGAGCAGAAATTCTTTTCTCAGAATCGATAGATTATCATTGATTTTAGCACCAACTTTTTATATTTGATATTATTACATAAAAATAGTTTATTATTTTAATAAGAGTCGTGAAATGGGTAAACAGTGATTTATCTCGTTATCACTAGCTACATAGTCAAAAAGGTGATCTAAGTTAATCAATATTATTTGGGAAATATTTGAGAATTTGATGGAATAATGTGATTAAATTTGCGACCATTACAACAGAATATGGTTGGCTTGTCAAAAATATCCCTGTGCATGTTAATTAAAGTTAAAAAAAAAGGGTTTTATGAATTTAGTACATTCGTCGAGCAGAAATTATTTTCCCAGAATCGAAAGATTATCATTGATTTTAGCACCAACTTTTTATATTTGATATTATTACATAAAAATAGTTTATTATTTTAATAAGAGTCGTAAAATGGGTAAACAGTGATTTATCTTGTTATCACTAGCTACATAGTCAAAAAAGTGATCTAAGTTAATCAATAATATTAAGTAAAACAGAATATGGTTGGCTTATCAAGAATGTCCCTGTGCATGTTAATTAAAGTTAAAACAAAGGGTTTTATGAATTTAATACATTCGTCGAGCAGAAATTCTTTTCTCAGAATCGTTTATTTATAAATAATTATATAAAAATAGTTTATTATTTTAATAAGAGTCGTAAAATGGGTAAACAGTGATTTATCTCGTTATCACTAGCTACATAGTCAAAAAGGTGATCTAAGTTAATCAATATTATTTGGGAAATATTTGAGAATTTGATGGAATAATGTGATTAAATTTGCGACCATTACAACAGAATATGGTTGGCTTGTCAAAAATATCCCTGTGCATGTTAATTAAAGTTTAAAAAAAAGGGTTTTATGAATTTAGTACATTCGTCGAGCAGAAATTATTTTCCCAGAATCGAAAGATTATCATTGATTTTAGCACCAACTTTTTATATTTGATATTATTACATAAAAATAGTTTATTATTTTAATAAGAGTCGTAAAATGGGTAAACAGTGATTTATCTTGTTATCACTAGCTACATAGTCAAAAAGGTGATCTAAGTTAATCAATAATATTAAGTAAAACAGAATATGGTTGGCTTGTCAAGAATGTCCCTGTGCATGTTAATTAAAGTTAAAACAAAGGGTTTTATGAATTTAATACATTCGTCGAGCAGAAATTCTTTTCTCAGAATCGTTTATTTATAAATAATTATATAAAAATAGTTTATTATTTTAATAAGAGTCGTAAAATGGGTAAACAGTGATTTATCTCGTTATCACTAGCTACATAGTCAAAAAGGTGATCTAAGTTAATCAATATTATTTGGGAAATATTTGAGAATTTGATGGAATAATGTGATTAAATTTGCGACCATTACAACAGAATATGGTTGGCTTGTCAAAAATATCCCTGTGCATGTTAATTAAAGTTTAAAAAAAAGGGTTTTATGAATTTAGTACATTCGTCGAGCAGAAATTATTTTCCCAGAATCGAAAGATTATCATTGATTTTAGCACCAACTTTTTATATTTGATATTATTACATAAAAATAGTTTATTATTTTAATAAGAGTCGTAAAATGGGTAAACAGTGATTTATCTTGTTATCACTAGCTACATAGTCAAAAAGGTGATCTAAGTTAATCAATAATATTAAGTAAAACAGAATATGGTTGGCTTGTCAAGAATGTCCCTGTGCATGTTAATTAAAGTTAAAACAAAGGGTTTTATGAATTTAATACATTCGTCGAGCAGAAATTCTTTTCTCAGAATCGTTTATTTATAAATAATTATATAAAAATAGTTTATTATTTTAATAAGAGTCGTAAAATGGGTAAACAGTGATTTATCTTGTTATCACTAGCTACATAGTCAAAAAGGTGATCTAAGTTAATCAATATTATTTGGGAAATATTTGAGAATTTGATGGAATAATGTGATTAAATTTGCGACCATTACAACAGAATATGGTTGGCTTGTCAAAAATATCCCTGTGCATGTTAATTAAAGTTTAAAAAAAAGGGTTTTATGAATTTAATACATTCGTCGAGCAGAAATTATTTTCCCAGAATCGAAAGATTATCATTGATTTTAGCACCAACTGTTTATATTTGATATTATTATATAAAAATAGTTTATTATTTTAATAAGAGTCGTAAAATGGGTAAACAGTGATTTATCTTGGTATCACTAGCTACATAGTCAAAAAGGTGATCTAAGTTAATCAATAATATTAAGTAAAACAGAATATGGTTGGCTTGTCAAGAATGTCCCTGTGCATGTTAATTAAAGTTAAAAAAAAAGGGTTTTATGAATTTAATACATTCGTCGAGCAGAAATTCTTTTCTCAGAATCGATAGATTATCATTGATTTTAGCACCAACTGTTTATATTTGATATTATTATATAAAAATAGTTTATTATTTTAATAAAAGTCGTGAAATGGGTAAACAGTGATTTATCTCGTTATCACTAGCTACATAGTCAAAAAGGTGATCTAAGTTAATTAATATTAAATTAGCTATTTATGTGTAAAAACAACCAGCACATAGCCCAGGACAGTATCAAAAATGATCCAAATCGAAAAGTTACCATAATATTTAATATTACCACAAGGCTTGCAAGTGGTTATTTTTACGAATAGTAAGAGCTGTATTACACAAAAATATACAAAGTAAAAAACGAATTAAGTACCGTCGCATTTAAAGGCTTCAATAAGTTTGCTCTTGTTTTGCTTCTTCTTGCTTCTGCTCGTGACTAAAAAATTATAAAAAATAATTAGTTTAATATTAATAATAATAATAGGAATAATAATGATTATAATCATAATATTAAAAATAATGTAACCAATAGTTTGTTGGCGGTGGTATTCAAGTACATATAAACTGCTACATGATACCTACTTATGTTTTAAAAATATTACCAATTTAACAAAATTTAAAAATAAATAAGTTAACATAAGAGGTGGTAATTACGAAAACAATGAAAAAAATACTAAAGAGAATAAAATATGGTAACAAAATAATAAAATGTGTTTCTCTGAGCAAGAACCAAAGAAAGAGTAAGTTAGGGAAATAACTATACCCAAAAATAAGTAAAAAAATAAGCTGTGCTTAGAGATAAGAAAGCTAATAATCATTAAGTTTAGTATCTACCATGCTGTTAAAGGCGGGGTAAAAAAAGCCTATTTATTCGTGGAATCAATATACAAGACAATATCATGATTAGACACCATAAAAATTAGAACCCCTAATTATTGTACTATTAACGAAATATTTGAGAATTTGATGGAATAATGTGATTAAATTTGCGACCATTAAAACAGAATATGGTTGGCTTGTCAGAAATGTCCCTGTGCATGTTAATTAAAGTTTAAAAAAAAGGGTTTTATGAATTTAATACATTCGTCGAGCAGAAATTCTTTTCTCAGAATCGATATATTATCATTGATTTTAGCACCAACTGTTTATATTTGATGTTATTATATAAAAATAGTTTATTATTTTAATAAGAGTCGTGAAATAGGTAAACAGTGATTTATCTCGTTATCACCAGCTACATAGTCAAAAAGGTGATCTAAGTTAATCAATATTAAATTAGCTGTTTATGTGTAAAAACAACCAGCACATAGCCCAGGACAGTGTCAAAAATGATCCAAATCGAAAAGTTACCATAATATTTAATATTACTCTAAGGCATCAAAAGTGGTTATTTTTAAGAATAGTATGAGCTGTATTACACAAAAATATACAAAGTAAAAACGAATTAAGTACCGTCGCATTTAAAGGCTTCAATAAGTTTGCTCTTGTTTTGCTTCTTCTTGCTTCTGCTCGCGACTAAAAAATTATAAAAAATAATTAGTTTAATATTAATAATAATAATAAAAATAATTTAACCAGTAGTTAGTTGGCAATGGTATTCCCATAATTATTGTCCTATTAACGAAATATTTGAGAATTTGATTGAATAATGTGATCAAATTTGCGACCATTGAAACAAAATCTAACATTCTGGTTGCCTTGTCAAAAATGTCCCTGTGCATAATAATTAAAATGTTTTTTTTTAAAAAATGCGTTTTATGAATTAAAGACATTCGTCGAGCAGAAGTTCTTAACTCAGAATCGATAGATCATCTATAATTGATTTTAGCACCAACAGTTTATATTTTATATGCTTATAATAATCATTTATTATTTTAAGGAGAGACTTGAAACGGGTAAACAGTGATTTAGCCACATAGTCAAAAAGGTGATCTAAGTTCATCAATATTAAATTAGCTATTTATTTGTCTAAACAACCAGCACTTAGTCCATGACAGTGTAATAAATGATTCAAATTGTAAAATTACCATAACATTTACTATTACTTTAAGGCATCAAAAGTGATTATTTTTAAGAATAGTATGAGCTGAAAATATACAAAGTAGAAAATGAGTTAAGTACCGTCGCATTTAAAGCCTTCAATAAATTTGCTCTTATTTTGCTTCTTCTTGCTTCTGCTCGTGACTAAAAAATTATAAAAAATAATTAGTTTAATAATAATAATAATAGTAAAAATAATTTAACCAGTAGTTAGTAGGCAATGGTATTCAACTACTGTTGATCATATAAACTGCTGAATGATACCAATGTTTTAAAAATATTAACAATATAACAAAATGTAAAAATAAATAAGTTAACATAGGAAGTGGTAAAAAAGCAATAAAAAGAAGTTACTAGAGGGAACAAAATATGGTAAAAAAATAATAAAATGTGATTCTCTGAGTAAAAACCAAAGCAAGAAGAAGTTAGAAAGATAACTATACCCAGAAATAAGTAAAAAAATAAGCAGTGTTAAGAGTTAAGCAAACAAGTAATTATTAGGTTCAGTATCTACCGCTCTGCTAAAGGAGTGGTAAAAAAGCCTATTATATGTATTCGTGGGATTATTTTACAAGCTTCAATATCGAGATTAGACACCATAATCTCAGAACCCCTAATTATTGTCCTATTAATGACATATTTGGGAATTTGATGGAATAATGTGATCAAATTTACGATTATTAAAACAGAATCTGATATTTTGGTTGCCTTGTCAAAAATGTCCCTGTACATATTAATTAAAATAAAAAGGGTTTTATGAATTAAAGACATTCGTCGAGCAAAAATTCTTAACTCAGATTCGATAGATTATCGTTAATTTTAGCACCAACAGTTTATATTTGAAATATAATAATAATTTATTTTTTCGACGAGAGACTTGAAACGGGTAAACAGTAATTTATCTCGTTATCACTAACCACATAGTCAAAAAGGTGATCTAAGATAATCAATAATAAATTAGCCATGTATGCGTCAAAAAAACCAGCACTTAGTACATGACAGGCAAGGCATCAAAAGTGGTTATTTTTAAGAATAGTATGAGCGGTTTTACACAAAAATATACAAAGTAAAAAATGAATTAAGTACCGTCGCATTTAAAGGCTTCAATAAGTTTGCTCTTGTTTTGCTTTTTTTTGCTTCTTCTCGTGACTAAAAAATTATAAAAAATAATTAGTTTAATAATAATAATAGTAATAATAACAAAAATAATTTAACCAGTAGTTAGTTGGCAATGGTATTCAACAACTGTTGATCATATAAACTGCTGAATGATAACAATGTTTAAAAATATGAACAGTATAACAAAATGTAAAAATAAATAAGTTAACATAGGAAAGATAACTATACCCAGAAACAACTAAAAAAAAAAAGCAGTGTTTAGAGTTAAGCAAACAATTAATTATTAGGTTCAGTATCTACCGCTCTGCTAAAGGAGTGGTAAAAAAAGCTTATTATATGTATTCGTGGGATTATTTTACAAGCTACAATATCGTGATTAGATACTATAAAAATCAGAACCCATAATTATTGTCATATTAACGAAATATTTGAGAATTTGATTAAATAATGTGAAAAAACTTGCGACCATTGAAACAGAATCTGATATTCTGGTTGCCTTGTCATAATAATTAAAATGTTTTTAAAAAAATGTGTTTTATGAATTAAAGACATTCGTCGAGCAGAAGTTCTTAACTCAGAATCGATAGTTCATCTCTCATTGATTTTAGCACCAACAGTTTATATTTGATATGCTTATAATAATAATTTATTATTTTAAGGAGATACTTAAAACGTACAAACTGTGATTTAGCCACATAGTCAAAAAGGTGATCTAAGTTTATCAATATTAAATTAGCTATTTATTTGTCTAAACAACCAGCACTTAGTCCGTGACAATGTCATTAATGTTTGCTTGAAGGTTGTAGACAATGATGTATCTTGAGTCCTAGATGTGTTTTGGACTTCCATTGCCTTTAGTTTTTCATATCACAACGTTTCAACTGGTATACTGAAGTATTCACCTGAAGACAACTGGAGATACATACCAGTTGAAACGTTGTGATATGAAGAACTAAAGGCAATGGAAGTCCAAAACACATCTATGACCCAGTGTCATAAATGATTCAAATCGAAAAATTACCATAACATTTAGTATTACTCTAAGGCATCAAAAGTAGTTATTTTTAACAATAGTATGAGTTGTTTTACACAAAAATATACACAGTAAAAAAGTTATTAAGTACCTCTTCTGACGTATCCTCATCTAAGTCTGCTCTTGTTTTGCTGCATCTTGCTTCTGCTCGTGACTAAAAAATTATAAAAATAATTAATTTAATAATAATAAAAATGATAATAATAATAATAATATTATTAATAATAATAAGAGTCAAACGAAAGATAAGATACCAACAACCTCTTCCTTAGAAATGAAAAGCAATTCTACCAAAGAACCGTGGCCAACCAGGAAATAAGAATAACAGAACCACCAGACAAACAAGAACTAACCAATTATTGGAAAAGCATTTGGTCGGAATCAAAACAACACAATAACAACACCTGGATTAAAGCCGAAGAAGATAGACACAAACACATAACAGAACAAGAATATATCATACTTAAAACAGAAGAAATCACAGACACAATCAAATACACACAAAACTGGAACTGCCCTGGCATAGATAACATTCAAAACTTTTGATATAAACAGTTTACTACTACACACGAAGCACTTACACGCCAAATTAACAAAATTATGCTGCAACCTCAGGCGCTTCCCAGCATCCTGACTCAAGGGATAACCTACATAAAACCCAAGAACTCGGACACTAAAAACCCCTCAAACTATCGACCTATCACCTGCCTACCAACCTTATATAAGATCATTACAGCCACAATCTGCAATAAAATAGAACAAAATCTAAAGATCAACAACATACTCACAGAGGAACGAAAAGAATGCAGAAAAAACAGCCAGGGCTGTAAAGAACAACTGGTTATAGATAATGTCATCATGGGACAAACTGGAAAAGAACATAGAAACCTCCACATCGGGTATATAGATTATAAAAAGGCCTTTGACTAAGTACCTCATAGCTGGTTAATAAAGGTCCTTGAAATCTACAAAATCAACAAAAATATCAGAGAATTCCTTATACAAACCATAAAAACCTGGAGAACGAATATCCGATTAAACACAGAAACCGAGAATATCCAAACAGACGAACTCCATATCAGGCGTGGTATTTTCCAGGGGGGCTCACTTAGCGCCCTGTGGTTCTGTCTCTGTCTTAACCCACTCTCAAACATACTTAATAGTACAAAGCATGGCTTTCATCTCAGGCACAATAAAGAAAACCAACAACAAATAAACCACTTATTATATATGGACCACATTAAACTCTACGCAGCCACGGATACCTAGTTGAAGGGTCTTCTCAAAATCACGGAAACATTCACCTCAGATATCTGCATGGAGTTTGGAATGAGTAAATGCAGAGTACTTCACATAAACAAAGGCCAGTGGAAAGAACATCATGAGGTTTAAGCAGTCAATAATAAAACAGTAGACAACATGCTCAGAGACGAAACATACAAATACCTAGGATTCCATCAAGGCACCAAACTAAACCATACTCACATCAAAACAGAGCTTAAAAGTGAATTCAAAAATAGACTTACCAAACTGATAAAGACTAAGTTAAATTCCAAGAATCTTACTAAGGCCATAAATACGTATACCATACCTACTCTCACATATTCATTCGGTATTATCAAGTGGTCCCAAACATACTTAGAAAATATTAACATTTTTATACGCTCTGAACTTACTAAACACAGAAAGCTACACCCCAATTCATGTAAAGAAAGGCTAATAATCAAAAGAAATGTAGGAGGAAGAGAAATTATAGACCTGCACACAAGGCAAATCCAAAAACTCAAAAAATTATTTCATACTAAACTAAACATACCAGTCTCCACATAGCGATAAGCAATGCAGATAAAAACTATACGCCCCTCAATCTATCCCAAACAAACCATCCAGCAGACACATTCAATGATACACAATTACAACAAGATAAAATCAATACCTGGTCAAAGAAAATCCTCCATGGACAGCATAGATACCACGTGAAACAAGATAACATCGACAAAGGATCATCATATATATGGTTAAAAGATGGTCAGCTCTTTCCCGAAACAGAAGGGTTCTTCCTCGCTATTCAAGATAAAGTTATAGCAACAAGGAATTATCAAAAACATATTATCGAAGACCCGGCTATAACAGACGACACATGCAGAAAATGCCACCTCCAGAAGGAAACAATTGACCATATTACAAGTGGATGTAAAATTCTTGCTGGCCAAGAATACACAGCAAGACACAGTGCAGCAGCAAAAGTAGTTCACCAAGCACTGGCCATAGCGTGTAAGCTCGTAGAAAACTCAGAACCATACTACAAATACACATCAACATCCATACTCGAAAACAAAGATTTCATACTGTACTGGGATGATATAAATATTCAAACAGACAAAACAATATCCGCAAATAGATCAGATATCACTTTTCAGTTAAAAAAAGAAAAACAACATACCTAATTGACATAGCTATTCCTGGTGATACAAACATCCAAACGAAATACAATGAGAAAATCTCCAAATACACAGACCTGGCAATGGAAATAAAAAGACTTTGGAAGCAAGAAAAAGTCACTATTATCCCTCTTATTATGTCAGTGATAGGCCTCACACCAGGAACATTCAAATCACACCTGAAACAACTAGGAATCAACACATACATACATCAAAACTTTCAGAAAACAGTCATCCTAAAAACATGTTATATTGTCAGATCATTTCTCAATTCAGAATAGTAATAATAGAATATGCACTGACTTGGCATAGCCCGTCAGTCCAAAATAAAACCACAATTATGTGAGAAAAAGAAAGATCATAATAATAGTAATAATAATAATAATAAAAATGTTTTAACTAATAGTTAGTTGGCGGTGGTATTCATCTACTGTTGATCATATAAACTACTAAATGATACCAATGTTTTAAAAATATTAACAATATAACAAAATGTAAAAATAAATAAGTTAACATAAAAAGTGGTAAAAAAATAATAAAATGTGTTTCTCTGAGCAAGAACTAAAGCATGATGAAGTTAGGGAAATAACTATACCAAGAAATAAGTAAAAAGATAAGCAGCGTTTAGAGTTAAGCAAACAATTAATTATTAGGTTCAGTATCTACCGTTCTGCCAAAGGAGTGGTAAAAAAAGCTTATGTATTCGTGGGATCATTTTACAAGCTTCAATATCGAGATTAGACACCATAAAGTCAGAACCCCTAATTATTGTCCTATTAATGAAATATTTGGGAATTTGATGGAATAATGTGATCAAATTTGCGATTATTAAAACAGAATTTGATAATCTGGTTGCTGTGTTAAAAATGCCCCCTGTTCATAATAATAAGAGTTTTAGTTTAAAAAAGGTTTTATGTATATATTTAATCCTAAACTATAATTTGTATTTAATACCAAAATATAGTGAAGTGTACGTACATAGTAACTGACAAATTTTCTTTATAAATTAAAGACATTACATGAGCAGAAAATATTATCTCAGAATCTATAGACAATATTGAAATTTTACCCTTACTGGAGGGATTTAAAACAGTTACAATAAAAATTTGAAATGGCGGATCTTCAACTACTGTAATAATTATTGATATAGACTTTTTAAACCACTAACTGGGGTATCTTCCTAGTTTCAAATTATTGTATGTGCATTAGAGATCTTTAAGATAGTTTGAAGATCACAATTAGATTTTTTAATCGAATGACAAAACTAATAATATGAAATCAGAAGTATTTTATTCACTTCATTTCGTCAGATCAATCCCCAGACGCGTTTCACCATATTATAGCTCATCAGTGAGGCTAGGATTCGACGAAAGAGCAGAAGTTCTTAACTCAGAATCGATAGATCATCTATCATTAATTTTAGCACCAACAGTTTATATTTGATAATATGCTTATAATAATAATTTATTATTTTAAGGAGATACTTGACACGGGTAAACAGTGATTTAGTCACATAGTCAAAAAGGTAATCTAAGTTCATCAATATTGGATTAGGTATTTATGTGTCAAAACAACAAGCACTTAGTCCATGACAGTGTCATAAATGATTCTAATCGAAAAATTACCATAACGTTTAGTATTACTCTGAGGCATCAAAAGTAGTTATTTTTAACAATAGTATGAGTTGTTTTACACAAAAATATACACAGTAAAAAAGTTATTAAGTACCTCTTCTGACGTATCCCCATCTAAGTCTGCTCTTGTTTTGCTGCATCTTGCTTCTGCTCGTGACTAAAAAATTATAAAAATAATTAATTTAATAATAATAAAAATGATAATAATAATAATAATATTAATAATAATAAGAGTCAAACGAAAGATAAGATACCAACAACCTCTTCCTTAGAAATGAAAAGCAATTCTACCAAAGAACCGTGGCCAACCAGGAAATAAGAATAACAGAACCACCAGACAAACAAGAACTAACCAATTATTGGAAAAGCATATGGTTGGAATCAAAACAACACAATAACAACAGCTGGATTAAAGCCGAAGAAGATAGATACAAACACATAACAGAACAAGAAGATATCATACTTAAAACAGAAGAAATCACAGACACAATCAAATACACACAAAACTGGAACTGCCCTGGCATAGATAACATTCAAAACTTCTGGTATAAACAGTTTACTACTACACACGAAGCACTTACACGCCAAATTAACAAAATTATGCTGCAACCTCAGGCGCTTCCCAGCTTCCTGACTCAAGGGATAACCTACATAAAACCCAAGAACTCGGACCCTAAAAACCCCTCAAACTATCGACCTATCACCTGCCTACCAACCTTATATAAGATCATTACAGCCACAATCTGCAATAAAATAGAACAAAATCTAACGATCGACAACATACTCACAGAGTAACGAAAAGAATGCAGAAAAAACAGCCAGGGCTGTAAAGAACAGCTGGTTATGGATAATGTCATCATGGGACAAACTGGAAAAGAACATAGAAACCTCCACATCGGATATATAGATTATAAAAAGGCCTTTGACTAAGTACCTCATAGCTGGTTAATAAAGGTCCTTGAAATCTACAAAATCAACAAAAATATCAGAGAATTCCATATACAAACCATAAAAACCTGGAGAACGAATATCCGATTAAACACAGAAACCGAGTATATCCAAACAGACGAACTCCATATCAGGCGTGGTATTTTCCAGGGGGGCTCACTTAGCGCCCTGTGGTTCTGTCTCTGTCTTAACCCACTCTCAAACATACTTAATAGTACAAAGCATGGCTTTTATCTCAGGCACAATAAAGAAAACCAACAACAAATAAACCACTTATTATATATGGACCACATTAAACTCTACGCAGCCACGGATACCCAGTTGAAGGGCCTTCTCAAAATCACGGAAACATCCACCTCAGATGTCTGCATGGAGTTTGGAATGAGTAAATGCAGAGTACTCCACATAAACAAAGGCCAGTGGAAAGAACATCATGAGGTTTAAGCAGTCAATAATAAAACACTAGACAACATGCTCAGAGACGAAACATACAAATACCTAGGATTCCATCAAGGCACCAAACTAAACCATACCCACATCAAAACAGAGCTTAAAAGTGAATTCAAAAATAGACTTACCAAACTGATAAAGACTAAGTTAAATTCCAAGAATCTTACTAAGGCCATAAATACGTATACCATACCTACTCTCACATATTCATTCGGTATTATCAAGTGGTCCCAAACAGACTTAGAAAATATTAACATTTTTATGCGCTCTGAACTTACTAAACACAGAAAGCTACACCCCAATTCATGTAAAGAAAGGCTAATAATCAAAAGAAATGTAGGAGGAAGAGGAATTATAGACGTAACATCCCTGCACACAAGGCAAATCCAAAAACTCAGAAAATTCTTTCATACTAAACATACCAGTCTCCACATAGCGATAAGCAATGCAGATAAAAACTATACGCCCCTCAATCTATCCCAAACAAACCATGTTGTAGGTAATTCATATTTTTATAATAATAATAATTTTTAATAATAATAATAATTTTTTATTGTACTTACATATGTCATATAAATAAAAGATAAACAACAATGATACACAATTACAACAAGATAAAATCAATACCTGGTCAAAGAAAATCCTCCATGGACAGCATAGATACCACGTGAAACAAGATAACATCGACAAAGGATCATCATATATATGGTTATAAGATGGTCAGCTCTTTCCCGAAACAGAAGGGTTCTTCCTCGCTATTCAAGATAAAGTTATAGCAACAAGGAATTATCAAAAACATATTATCGAAGACCCGGCTATAACAGACGACACATGCAGAAAATGCCACCTCCAGAAGGAAACAATTGACCATATTACAAGTGGATGTAAAGTTCTTGCTGGCCAAGAATACACAGCAAGACACAGTGCAGCAGCAAAAGTAGTTCACCAAGCACTGGCCATAGCGTGTAAGCTCATAGAAAACTCAGAACCATACTACAAATACACATCAACATCCATACTCGAAAACAAAGATTTCATACTGTACTGGGATGATATAAATATTCAAACAAACAAAACAATATCCGCAAATAGACCAGATATCACTTTTCAGTTAAAAAAAGAAAAACAACATACCTAATTGACATAGCTATTCCTGGTGATACAAACATCCAAACGAAATACAATGAGAAAATCTCCAAATACACAGACCTGGCAATGAAAATAAAAAGACTTTGGAAGCAAGAAAAAGTCACTATTATCCCTCTTATTATGTCAGTGATAGGCCTCACACCAGGAACATTCAAATCACACCTGAAACAACTAGGAATCAACACATACATACATCAAAACTTTCAGAAAACAGTCATTCTAAAAACATGTTATATTGTCAGATCATTTCTCAATTCAGAATAGTAATAATAGAATATGCACTGACTTGGCATAGCCCGTCAGTCCAAAATAAAACCACAATTATGTGAAAAAAAGAAAGATCATAATAATAATAATAATAAAAATGTTTTAACTAATAGTTAGTTGGTGGTGGTATTCATCTACTGTTGATCATATAAACTACTAAATGATACCAATGTTTCAATTAATTATTAGGTTCAGTATCCACCGTTCTGCCAAAGGAGTGGTAAAAAAAGCTTGTGTATTCGTGGGATCATTTTACAAGCTTCAATATCGAGATTAGACACCATAAAGTCAGAACCCCTAATTATTGTCCTATTAATGAAATATTTGGGAATTTGATGGAATAATGTGATCAAATTTGCGATTATTAAAACAGAATTTGATAATCTGGTTGCTGTGTTAAAAATGCCCCCTGTTCATAATAATAAGAGTTTTAGTTTAAAAAAGGTTTTATGTATATATTAAATCCTAAACTATAATTTGTATTTAATACCAAAATATAGTGAAGTGTACGTACATAGTAACTGACAAATTTTCTTTATAAATTAAAGACATTACATGAGCAGAAAATATTCTCTCAGAATCTATAGACAATATTGAAATTTTACCCTTACTGGAGGGATTTAAAACAGTTACAATAAAAATTTGAAATGGCAGATCTTCAACTGCTGTAATAATTATTGATATAGACTTTTTAAACCACTAACTGGGGTATCTTCCTAGTTTCAAATTATTGTATGTGCATTAGAGATCTTTAAGATAGTTTGAAGATCACAATAAGATTTTTTAATCGAAGGACAAAACTAATAATATGAAATCAGAAGTATTTTATTCACTTCATTTCGTCAGATCAATCCCCAGACGCGTTTCACCATATTATAGCTCATCAGTGAGGCTAGGATTCGACAAAAGAGCAGAAGTTCTTAACTCAGAATCGATAGATCATCTATCATTAATTTTAGCACCAACAGTTTATATTTGATAATATGCTTATAATAATAATTTATTATTTTAAGGAGATACTTGACACGGGTAAACAGTGATTTAGCCACATAGTCAAAAAGGTAATCTAAGTTCATCAATATTGGATTAGGTATTTATGTGTCAAAATAACAAGCACTTAGTCCATGACAGTGTCATAAATGATTCTAATCGAAAAATTTCCATAACGTTTAGTATTACTCTGAGGCATCAAAAGTAGTTATTTTTAACAATAGTATGAGTTGTTTTAGACAAAAATATACACAATAAAAAAGTTATTAAGTACCTCTGCCGACGTATCCTCATCTAAGTTTGCTCTTGATTTGCTCCTTCTTGCTTCTGCTCGTGACTTAAAAATTATAAAAAATAATTAGTTTAATAATATTAACATTAAGAATAATAATGATTATATTCATAATATTAAAAATAATTTAACCAATAGTTAGTTGGCGGTGGTATTCAAGTACATATAAACTGCTACATGATACTTATGTTTTAAAAATATTACCAATTTACCAAAATGTAAAAATAAATAAGTTAACATAAGGAGTGGTAATTAAGAAAGCAATAAAAAAAAGTTACTTGAGGGACCAAAATAATAAAATGTGTTTCTCTGAGCACAAACTAAAGCAAGACTAAGTTAGGAAAATAACTATACCAAGAAATAAGTAAAAAATAAGCAGGGTTTAGAGTTAAGCAAGCAATTTATTATTAGGTTCAGTATCTACCGTGCTGCCAAAGAAGTGGTAAAAAAGGCTTATGTATTCGTGAGATTATTTTACAAGCTACAATATCGTGATTAGACACCATAAAGTCAGAACCCCTAATTATTGTCCTATTAATGAAATATTTGGGAATTTGATGGAATAATGTGATCAAATTTGCGACCATTGAAACAGAATCTGATATTCTGGTTGCCTTGTCAAAAATGTCCCTGTAAATATTAATTAAAATTTTTGGTGAAAAAAAGGGTTTTATGAATTAAAGACATTCGTCGAGCAAAAATTCTTAACTCAGATTCGATAGATTATCGTTAATTTTAGCACCAACAGGTTATATTTGAAAGATAATAATAATTTATTTTTTCGGCGAGAGACTTGAAACGGGTAAACAGTAATTTATTTCGTTATCACTAACCACATAGTCAAAAAGGTGATCTAAGTTAATCAATAATAAATTAGCCATTTATGCGTCAAAACAACCAGCACTTGGTCCATGACATTGTCAAAAATGATCCAAATCGAAAAGTTACAATAACATTTAATATTACTGTAAGGCATCAAAAGTGGTTATTTTTAAGAATAGTATGAGCTATTTTACACAAAAATATACAAAGTAAAAAATTAATTAAGTACCGTCGCATTTAAAGGCCTCAATAAGTTTGCTCTTGTTTTGCTTCTTCTTGCTTCTGCTCGTGACTAAAAAATTATAAAAAATAATTAGTTTAATAATAATAATAATAAGAATAATTTAACCAGTAGTTAGTTGGCAATGGTATTCAACTACTGTTGAACATATAAACTGCTGAATGATAACAATGTATTAAAAATATTAACAGTATAACAAAATCTAAAAATAAATAAGTTAACATAGGAAGTGGTAATTAAGAAAGCAATAAAAATAAGTTACTAGAGGGAACAAAATATGGTAACAACATAATAAAATGTGATTCTCTGAGTAAAAACGAAAGCAAGAGGAAGTTAGGAAAATAACTATACCCAGAAATAAGTAAAAAAATAAGCAGTGTTTAGAGTTAATCAAACAAATAATCATTAGGTTTATTATCTACCGTGCTGCCAAGAAGTGGTAAAAAAGGCTTATGTATTTGTGGGATTATTTTACAAGCTACAATATCGTAATTAAAAACTATAAAAATCAAAACCCATAATTATTGTCCTATTAACGAAATATTTGAGAATTTGATTGAATAATGTGATCAAATTTGCGACCATTGAAACAGAATCTGACATTCTGGTTGCCTTGTCAAAAATGTCCCTGTGCATAATAATTAAAATGTTTTTTTTTTAAATGCGTTTTAGGAATTAAAGACATTCGTCGAGCAGAAGTTCTTAACTCAGAATCGATAGATCATCTATAATTGATTTTAGCACCAACAGTTTATATTTTATATGCTTATAATAATCATTTATTATTTTAAGGAGAGACTTGAAACGGGTAAACAGTGATTTAGCCACATAGTCAAAAAGGTGATCTAAGTTCATCAATATTAAATTAGCTATTTATTTGTCTAAACAACCAGCACTTAGTCCATGACAGTGTCATAAATGATTCTAATTGTAAAATTACCATAACATTTACTACTTTAACATACTTACTTTAAGGCATCAAAAGTGATTATTTTTAAGAATAGTATGAGCTGTTTTACACAAAAATATACAAAGTAGAAAATGAGTTAAGTACCGTCGCATTTAAAGCCTTCAATAAGTTTGCTCTTATTTTGCTTCTTCTTGCTTCTGCTCGTGACTAAAAAATTATAAAAAATAATTAGTTTAATAATAATAATAATAATAATAATAATAATAATAATAATAATAATAAAAATAATTTAACCAGTAGTTAGTAGGCAATGGTATTCAACTACTGTTGATCATATAAACTGCTGAATGATACCAATGTTTTAAAAATATTAACAATATAACAAAATGTAAAAATAAATAAGTTAACATAGGAAGTGGTAAGAAAGCAGTTAAAGAAGTTACTAGAGGGAACAAAATATGGTAAAAAAATAATAAAATGTGATTCTCTGAGTAAAAACCAATGCAAGAAGAAGTTAGAAAGATAACTATACCCAGAAATAAGTAAAAAAATAAGCAGTGTTAAGAGTTAAGCAAACAATTAATTATTAGGTTCAGTATCTACCGCTCTGCTAAAGGAGTGGTAAAAAAGCTTATTATATGTATTCGTAGGATCATTTTACAAGCTTCAATATCGAGATTAGACACCATAAAGTCAGAACCCCTAATTATTGTCCTATTAATGAAATATTTGGGAATTTGATGGAATAATGTGATCAAATTTACGATTATTAAAACAGAATCTGATATTTTGGTTGCCTTGTCAAAAATGTCCCTGTACATATTAATTAAAATAAAAAGGGTTTTATGAATTAAAGACATTCGTCGAGCAAAAATTCTTAACTCAGATTCGATAGATTATCGTTAATTTTAGCACCAACAGGTTATATTTGAAATATAATAATAATTTATTTTTTCGACGAGAGACTTGAAACGGGTAAACAGTAATTTATCTCGTTATCACTAACCACATAGTCAAAAAGGTGATCTAAGATAATCAATAATAAATTAGCCATGTATGCGTCAAAAAAACCAGCACTTAGTACATGACAGGCAAGGCATCAAAAGTGGTTATTTTTAAGAATAGTATGAGCGGTTTTACACAAAAATATACAAAGTAAAAAATGAATTAAGTACCGTCGCATTTAAAGGCTTCAATAAATTTGCTCTTGTTTTGCTTTTTTTTGCTTCTTCTCGTGACTAAAAAATTATAAAAAATAATTAGTTTAATAATAATAATAGTAATAATAACAAAAATAATTTAACCAGTAGTTAGTTGGCAATGGTATTCAACAACTGTTGATCATATAAACTGCTGAATGATAACAATGTTTAAAAATATGAACAGTATAACAAAATGTAAAAATAAATAAGTTAACATAGGAAAGATAACTATACCCAGAAACAAGTAAAAAAATAAGCAGTGTTTAGAGTTAAGCAAACAATTAATTATTAGGTTCAGTATCTACCGCTCTGCTAAAGGAGTGGTAAAAAAAGCTTATTATATGTATTCGTGGGATTATTTTACAAGCTACAATATCGTGATTAGATACTATAAAAATCAGAACCCATAATTATTGTCATATTAACGAAATATTTGAGAATTTGATTAAATAATGTGAAAAAACTTGCGACCATTGAAACAGAATCTGATATTCTGGTTGCCTTGTCATAATAATTAAAATGTTTTTAAAAAAATGTGTTTTATGAATTAAAGACATTCGTCGAGCAGAAGTTCTTAACTCAGAATCGATAGTTCATCTCTCATTGATTTTAGCACCAACAGTTTATATTTGATATGCTTATAATAATAATTTATTATTTTAAGGAGATACTTAAAACGTACAAACTGTGATTTAGCCACATAGTCAAAAAGGTGATCTAAGTTTATCAATATTAAATTAGCTATTTATTTGTCTAAACAACCAGCACTTAGTCCGTGACAATGTCATTAATGTTTGCTTGAAGGTTGTAGACAATGATGTATCTTGAGTCCTAGATGTGTTTTGGACTTCCATTGCCTTTAGTTTTTCATATCACAACGTTTCAACTGGTATACTGAAGTATTCACCTGAAGACAACTGGAGATACATACCAGTTGAAACGTTGTGATATGAAGAACTAAAGGCAATGGAAGTCCAAAACACATCTATGACCCAGTGTCATAAATGATTCAAATCGAAAAATTACCATAACATTTAGTATTACTCTAAGGCATCAAAAGTAGTTATTTTTAACAATAGTATGAGTTGTTTTACACAAAAATATACACAGTAAAAAAGTTATTAAGTACCTCTTCTGACGTATCCTCATCTAAGTCTGCTCTTGTTTTGCTGCATCTTGCTTCTGCTCGTGACTAAAAAATTATAAAAATAATTAATTTAATAATAATAAAAATGATAATAATAATAATAATAATAATATTAATAATATTAAGAGTCAAACGAAAGATAAGATACCAACAACCTCTTCCTTAGAAATGAAAAGCAATTCTACCAAAGAACCGTGGCCAACCAGGAAATAAGAATACCAGAACCACCAGACAAACAAGAACTAACCAATTATTGGAAAAGCATATGGTCGGAATCAAAACAACACAATAACAACACCTGGATTAAAGCCGAAGAAGATAGACACAAACACATAACAGAACAAGAAGATATCATACTTAAAACAGAAGAAATCACAGACACAATCAAATACACACAAAACTGGAACTGCCCTGGCATAGATAACATTCAAAACTTCTGGTGTAAACTGTTTACTACTACACAAAGCACTTACACGCCAAATTAACAAAATTATGCTGCAACCTCAGGCGCTTCCCAGCTTCCTGACTCAAGGGATAACCTACATAAAACCCAAGAACTCGGACACTAAAAACCCCTCAAACTATCGACCTATCACCTGCCTACCAACCTTATATAAGATCATTACAGCCACAATGACAGCGTCCTGTGGTTCTGCCTCTGTTTTAACCCACTCTCAAACATACTTAATAGTACAAAGCATGGCTTTCATCTCAGGCACAATAAAGAAAACCAACAACAAATAAACCACTTATTATATATGGACCACATTAAACTCTACGCAGCCACGGATACCCAGTTGAAGGGCCTTCTCAAAATCACGGAAACATTCACCTCAGATGTCTGCATGGAGTTTGGAATGAGTAAATGCAGAGTACTCCACATAAACAAAGGCCAGTGGAAAGAACATCATGAGGTTTAAGCAGTCAATAATAAAACACTAGACAACAAGCTCAGAGACGAAACATACAAATACCTAGGATTCCATCAAGGCACCAAACTAAACCATACCTACATCAAAACAGAGCTTAAAAGTGAATTCAAAAATAGACTTACCAAACAGATAAAGACTAAGTTAAATTTCAAGAATCTTACTAAGGCCATAAATACGTATACCATACCTACTCTCACATATTCATTCGGTATTATCAAGTGGTCCCAAACAGACTTAGAAAATATTAACATTTTTATACGCTCTGAACTTACTAAACACAGAAAGCTACACCCCAATTCATGTAAAGAAAGGCTAATAATCAAAAGAAATGTAGGAGGAAGAGGAATTATAGACGTAACATCCCTGCACACAAGGCAAATCCAAAAACTCAGAAAATTATTTTATACTAAACATACCAGTCTCCACATAGCGATAAGCAATGCAGATAAAAACTATACGCCCCTCAATCTATCCCAAACAAACCATCCAGCAGACACATACAATGATACACAATTACAACAAGATAAAATCAATACCTGGTCAAAGAAAATCCCCCATGGACAGCATAGATACCACGTGAAACAAGATAACATCGACAAAGGATCATCATATATATGGTTAAAAGATGGTCAGCTCTTTCCCGAAACAGAAGGGTTCTCCTCGCTATTCAAGATAAAGTTATAGCAACAAGGAATTATCAAAAACATATTATCGAAGACCCGGCTATAACAGACGACACATGCAGAAAATGCCACCTCCAGAAGGAAACAATTGACCATATTACAAGTGGATGTAAAATTCTTGCTGGCCAAGAATACACAGCAAGACACAGTGCAGCAGCAAAAGTAGTTCACCAAGCACTGGCCATAGCGTGTAAGCTCGTAGAAAACTCAGAACCATACTACAAATACACATCAACATCCATACTCGAAAACAAAGATTTCATACTGTACTGGGATGATATAAATATTCAAACAGACAAAACAATATCAGCAAATAGACCAGATATCACTTTTCAGTTAAAAAAAAAAAAAACAACATACCTAATTGACATAGCTATTCCTGGTGATACAAACATCCAAACAAAATACAATGAGAAAATCTCCAAATACACAGACCTGGCAATGGAAATAAAAAGACTTTGGAAGCAAGAAAAAGTCACTATTATCCCTCTTATTATGTCAATGATAGGCCTCACACCAGGAACATTCAAATCACACCTGAAACAACTAGGAATCAACACATACATACATCAAAACTTTCAGAAAGCAGTCATTCTAAAAACATGTTATATTGTCAGATCATTTATCAATTCAGAATAGTAATAATAGAATATGCACTGACTTGGCATAGCCCGTCAGTCCAAAATAAAACCACAATTATGTGAGAAAAGAAAGATCATAATAATAGTAATAATAATAATAATAATAATAATAATAATAATAATAATAATAATAATAATAAAAATGTTTTAACTAATAGTTAGTTGGCGGTGGTATTCATCTACTGTTGATCATATAAACTACTAAATGATACCAATGTTTTAAAAATATTAACAATATAACAAAATGTAAAAATAAATAAGTTAACATAAAAAGTGGTAAAAAAATAATAAAATGTGTTTCTCTGAGCAAGAACTAAAGCATGATGAAGTTAGAAAAATAACTATACCAAGAAATAAGTAAAAAGATAAGCAGCGTTTAGAGTTAAGCAAACAATTAATTATTAGGTTCAGTATCTACCGTTCTGCCAAAGGAGTGGTAAAAAAAGCTTATGTATTCGTGGGATCATTTTACAAGCTTCAATATCGAGATTAGACACCATAAAGTCAGAACCCCTAATTATTGTCCTATTAATAAAATATTTGGGAATTTGATGGAATAATGTGATCAAATTTGCGATTATTAAAACAGAATTTGATAATCTGGTTGCTGTGTTAAAAATGCCCCCTGTTCATAATAATAAGAATTTTAGTTTAAAAAAGGTTTTATGTATATATTTAATCCTAAACTATAATTTGTATTTAATACCAAAATATAGTGAAGTGTACGTACATAGTAACTGGCAAATTTTCTTTATAAATTAAAGACATTACTAGAGCAGAAAATATTATCTCAGAATCTATAGACAATATTGAAATTTTACCCTTACTGGAGGGATTTAAAACAGTTACAATAAAAATTTGAAATGGCGGATCTTCAACTACTGTAATAATTATTGATATAGACTTTTTAAACCACTAACTGGGGTAACTTCCTAGTTTCAAATTATTGTATGTGCATTAGAGATCTTTAAGATAGTTTGAAGATCACAATTAGATTTTTTAATCGAATGACAAAACTAATAATATGAAATCAGAAGTATTTTATTCACTTCATTTCGTCAGATCAATCCCCAGACGCGTTTCACCATATTATAGCTCATCAGTGAGGCTAGGATTCGACGAAAGAGCAGAAGTTCTTAACTCAGAATCGATAGATCATCTATCATTAATTTTAGCACCAACAGTTTATATTTGATAATATGCTTATAATAATAATTTATTATTTTAAGGAGATACTTGACACGGGTAAACAGTGATTTAGCCACATAGTCAAAAAGGTAATCTAAGTTCATCAATATTGGATTAGGTATTTATGTGTCAAAACAACAAGCACTTAGTCCATGACAGTGTCATAAATGATTCTAATCGAAAAATTACCATAACGTTTAGTATTACTCTGAGGCATCAAAAGTAGTTATTTTTAACAATAGTATGAGTTGTTTTACACAAAAATATACACAGTAAAAAAGTTATTAAGTACCTCTTCTGACGTATCCTCATCTAAGTCTGCTCTTGTTTTGCTGCATCTTGCTGCTGCTCGTGACTAAAAAATTATAAAAATAATTAATTTAATAATAATAAAAATGATAATAATATTAATAATAAAAAGAGTCAAACGAAAGATAAGATACCAACAACCTCTTCCTTAGAAATGAAAAGCAATTCTACCAAAGAACCGTGGCCAACCAGGAAATAAGAATAACAGAACCACCAGACAAACAAGAACTAACCAATTATTGGAAAAGCATATGGTCGGAATCAAAACAACACAATAACAACACCTGGATTAAAGCCGAAGAAGATAGACACAAACACATAACAGAACAAGAATATATCATACTTAAAACAGAAGAAATCACAGACACAATCAAATACACACAAAACTGGAACTGCCCTGGCATAGATAACATTCAAAACTTTTGGTATAAACAGTTTACTACTACACACGAAGCACTTACACGCCAAATTAACAAAATTATGCTGCAACCTCAGGCGCTTCCCAGCTTCCTGACTCAAGGGATAACCTACATAAAACCCAAGAACTCGGACACTAAAAACCCCTCAAACTATCGACCTATCACCTGCCTACCAACCTTATATAAGATCATTACAGCCACAATCTGCAATAAAATAGAACAAAATCTAACGATCAACAACATACTCACAGAGGAACGAAAAGAATGCAGAAAAAACAGCCAGGGCTGTAAAGAACAACTGGTTATAGATAATGTCATCATGGGACAAACTGGAAAAGAACATAGAAACCTCCACATCGGGTATATAGATTATAAAAAGGCCTTTGACTAAGTACCTCATAGCTGGTTAATAAAGGTCCTTGAAATCTACAAAATCAACAAAAATATCAGAGAATTCCTTATACAAACCATAAAAACCTGGAGAACGAATATCCGATTAAACACAGAAACCGAGTATATCCAAACAGACGAACTCCATATCGGGCGTGGTATTTTCCAGGGGGGCTCACTTAACGCCCTGTGGTTCTGTCTCTGTCTTAACCCACTCTCAAACATACTTAATAGTACAAAGCATGGCTTTCATCTCAGGCACAATAAAGAAAACCAACAACAAATAAACCACTTATTATATATGGACCACATTAAACTCTACGCAGCCACGGATACCCAGTTGAAGGGCCTTATCAAAATCACGGAAACATTCACCTATTCAAGATAAAGTAATAGCAACAAGGAATTATCAAAAACATATTATCGAAGACCCGGCTATAACAGACGATACATGCAGAAAATGCCACCTCTAGAAGGAAACAATTGACCATATTACAAGTGGATGTAAAATTCTTGCTGGCCAAGAATGCACAGCAAGACACAGTGCAGCAGCAAAAGTAGTTCACCGAGCACTGGCCATAGCGTGTAAGCTCGTAGAAAACTCAGAACCATACTACAAATACACATCAACATCCATACTCGAAAACAAAGATTTCATACTGTATTGGGATGATATAAATATTCAAACAGACAAAACAATATCCGCAAATAGACCAGATATCACTTTTCAGTTAAAAAAAGAAAAACAACATACCTAATTGACATAGCTATTCCTGGTGATACAAACATCCAAACGAAATACAATGAGAAAATCTCCAAATACACAGACCTGGCAATGGAAATAAAAAGACTTTGGAAGCAAGAAAAAGTCACTATTATCCCTCTTATTATGTCAGTGATAGGCCTCACACCAGGAACATTCAAATCACACCTGAAACAACTAGGAATCAACACATACATACATCAAAACTTTCAGAAAACAATCATTCTAAAAACATGTTATATTGTCAGATCATTTCTCAATTCAGAATAGTAATAATAGAATATGCACTGACTTGGCATAGCCCGTCAGTCCAAAATAAAACCACAATTATGTGAGAAAAGAAAGATCATAATAATAGTAATAATAATAATAATAATAATAATAATAATAATAAAAATGTTTTAACTAATAGTTAGTTGGCGGTGGTATTCATCTACTGTTGATCATATAAACTACTAAATGATACCAATGTTTTAAAAATATTAACAATATAACAAAATGTAAAAATAAATAAGTTAACATAAAAAGTGGTAAAAAAATAATAAAATGTGTTTCTCTGAGCAAGAACTAAAGCATGATGAAGTTAGGGAAATAACTATACCAAGAAATAAGTAAAAAGATAAGCAGCGTTTAGAGTTAAGCAAACAATTAATTATTAGGTTCAGTATCTACCGTTCTGCCAAAGGAGTGGTAAAAAAGCTTATGTATTCGTGGGATCATTTTACAAGCTTCAATATCGAGATTAGACACCATAAAGTCAGAACCCCTAATTATTGTCCTATTAATGAAATATTTGGGAATTTGATGGAATAATGTGATCAAATTTGCGATTATTAAAACAGAATTTGATAATCTGGTTGCTGTGTTAAAAATGCCCCCTGTTCATAATAATAAGAGTTTTAGTTTAAAAAAGGTTTTATGTATATATTAAATCCTAAACTATAATTTGTATTTAATACCAAAATATAGTGAAGTGTACGTACATAGTAACTGACAAATTTTCTTTATAAATTAAAGACATTACTAGAGCAGAAAATATTATCTCAGAATCTATAGACAATATTGAAATTTTACCCTTACTGGAGGGATTTAAAACAGTTACAATAAAAATTTAAAATGGCGGATCTTCAACTACTGTAATAATTATTGATATAGACTTTTTAAACCACTAACTGGGGTATCTTCCTAGTTTCAAATTATTGTATGTGCATTAGAGATCTTTAAGATAGTTTGAAGATCACAATTAGATTTTTTAATCGAAGGACAAAACTAATAATATGAAATCAGAAGTATTTTATTTACTTCATTTCGTCAGATCAATCCCCAGACGCGTTTCACCATATTATAGCTCATCAGTGAGGCTAGGATTGGACGAAATGCGTTTTATGAATTAAAGACATTCGTCGAGCAGAAGTTCTTAACTCAGAATCGATAGATCATCTATCATTAATTTTAGCACCAACAGTATATATTTGATAATATGCTTATAATAATAATTTATTATTTTAAGGAGATACTTGACACGGGTAAACAGTGATTTAGCCACATAGTCAAAAAGGTAATCTAAGTTCATCAATATTGGATTAGGTATTTATGTGTCAAAACAACAAGCACTTAGTCCATGACAGTGTCATAAATGATTCTAATCGAAAAATTACCATAACGTTTAGTATTACTCTGAGGCATCAAAAGTAGTTATTTTTAACAATAGTATGAGTTGTTTTAGACAAAAATATACACAATAAAAAAGTTATTAAGTACCTCTGCAGACGTATCCTCATCTAAGTTTGCTCTTGATTTGCTCCTTCTTGCTTCTGCTCGTGACTTAAAAATTATGAAAAATAATTAGTTTAATAATAATAATATTAAGAATAATAATGATTATAATCATAATATTAAAAATAATTTAACCAATAGTTAGTTGGCGGTGGTATTCAAGTACGTATAAACTGCTACATGATACTTATGTTTTAAAAATATTACCAATTTACCAAAATGTAAAAATAAATAAGTTAACATAAGGAGTGGTAATTAAGAAAGCAATAAAAAAAAGTTACTTGAGGGACCAAAATAATAAAATGTGTTGCTCTGAGCAAAAACTAAAGCAAGACTAAGTTAGGAAAATAACTATACCAAGAAATAAGTAAAAAATAAGCAGTGTTTAGAGTTAAGCAAGCAATTTATTATTAGGTTCAGTATCTACCGTGCTGCCAAAGAAGTGGTAAAAAAGGCTTATGTATTCGTGAGATTATTTTACAAGCTACAATATCGTGATTAGACACCATAAAGTCAGAACCCCTAATTATTGTCCTATTAATGAAATATTTGGGAATTTGATGGAATAATGTGATCAAATTTGCGATTATTAAAACAGAATTTGATAATCTGGTTGCTGTGTTAAAAATGCTCATAATAATAAGAGTTTTAGTTTAAAAAAGGTTTTATGTATACATTAAATCCTAAACTATAATTTGTATTTAATACGAAAATATAGTGAAGTGTACGTACATAGTAACTGACAAATTTTCTTTATAAATTAAAGACATTACATGAGCAGAAAATATTATCTCAGAATCTATAGACAATATTGAAATTTTACCCTTACTGGAGGGATTTAAAACAGTTACAATAAAAATTTGAAATGGCGGATCTTCAACTACTGTAATAATTATTGATATAGACTTTTTAAACCACTAACTGGGGTATCTTCCTAGTTTCAAATTATTGTATGTGCATTAGAGATCTTTAAGATAGTTTGAAGATCACAATTAGATTTTTTAATCGAAGGACAAAACTAATAATATGAAATCAGAAGTATTTTATTCACTTCATTTCGTCAGATCAATCCCCAGACGCGTTTCACCATATTATAGCTCATCAGTGAGGCTAGGATTCGACGAAAGAGCAGAAGTTCTTAACTCAGAATCGATAGATCATCTATCATTAATTTTAGCACCAACAGTTTATATTTGATAATATGCTTATAATAATAATTTATTATTTTAAGGAGATACTTGACACGGGTAAACAGTGATTTAGCCACATAGTCAAAAAGGTAATCTAAGTTCATCAATATTGGATTAGGTATTTATGTGTCAAAACAACAAGCACTTAGTCCATGACAGTGTCATAAATGATTCTAATCGAAAAATTACCATAACGTTTAGTATTACTCTGAGGCATCAAAAGTAGTTATTTTTAACAATAGTATGAGTTGTTTTAGACAAAAATATACACAATAAAAAAGTTATTAAGTACCTCTGCCGACGTATCCTCATCTAAGTTTGCTCTTGATTTGCTCCTTCTTGCTTCTGCTCGTGACTTAAAAATTATAAAAAATAATTAGTTTAATAATAATAATATTAAGAATAATAATGATTATAATCATAATATTAAAAATAATTTAACCAATAGTTAGTTGGCGGTGGTATTCAAGTACATATAAACTGCTACATGATACTTATGTTTTAAAAATATTACCAATTTACCAAAATGTAAAAATAAATAAGTTAACATAAGGAGTGGTAATTAAGAAAGCAATAAAAAAAAGTTACTTGAGGGACCAAAATAATAAAATGTGTTGCTCTGAGCAAAAACTAAAGCAAGACTAAGTTAGGAAAATAACTATACCAAGAAATAAGTAAAAAATAAGCAGTGTTTAGAGTTAAGCAAGCAATTTATTATTAGGTTCAGTATCTACCGTGCTGCCAAAGAAGTGGTAAAAAAGGCTTATGTATTCGTGAGATTATTTTACAAGCTACAATATCGTGATTAGACACTATAAAAATTAGAACTCTAATTATTGTCCTATTAACGAAATATTTGAGAATTTGATTGAATAATGTGATCAAATTTGCGACCATTGAAACAGAATCTGATATTCTGGTTGCCTTGTCAAAAATGTCCCTGTAAATATTAATTAAAATTTTTGGTGAAAAAAAGGGTTTTATGAATTAAAGACATTCGTCGAGCAAAAATTCTTAAATCAGATTCGATAGAATATCGTTAATTTATAGCACCAACAGGTTATATTTGAAAGATAATAATAATTTATTTTTTCGGCGAGAGACTTGAAACGGGTAAACAGTAATTTATCTTGTTATCACTAACCACATAGTCAAAAAGGTGATCTAAGTTAATCAATAATAAATTAGCCATTTATGCGTTAAAACAACCAGCACTTAGTACATGACAGGCAAGGCATCAAAAGTGGTTATTTTTAATAATAGTATGAGCTGTTTTACACAAAAATATAGAAAGTAAAAAATAAATTAAGTACCGTCGCATTTAAAGGCTTCAATAAGTTTGCTCTTGTTTTGCTTCTTCTTGCTTCTGCTCGTGACTAAAAAATTATAAAAAATAATTAGTTTAATAATAATTATTATAATAATAAAAATAATTTAACCAGTAGTTAGTTGGCAATGGTATTCAACTACTGTTGATCATATAAACTGCTGAATGATAACAGTGTTTTAAAAATATTAACAGTATAACAAAATGTAAAAATAAATAAGTTAACATAGGAAGTGGTAATTAAGAAAGCAATAAAAAGAAGTTACTAGTGGGAACAAAATAACAACATAATAAAATGTGGTTCTCAGAGTAAAAACTAAAGCAAGAGGAAGTTAGGAAAATAACTTTACCCAGAAATAACTAATAAAATAAGCAGTTTTTAGAGTTGATCAAACAAATAATCATTAGGTTCATTATCTACCGTGCAGCCAAAGAAGTGGTAAAAAAAGCTTATGTATTCCTGGGATTATTTTACAAGCTACAATATCGTGATATATAACAAGCTCAGCTTCAGGGGATTGAAGAATAAGTTTATCGAAGATAAGATAAACATATTTATTATATTATTAAATTTTTAAATAAACTTACTATTATTATTATTATTATTATTATTATTATTATTATTATTATTATTATTATTATTACTATTATTATTATTATTATTATTATTATTATTATTATTATTATTATTATTATTATTATTATTATTATTATTAGATACTATAAAAATCAGAACCCATAATTTTATTATTGTCGTCCTATTAACGAAATCTTTGAGAATTTAATTGAATAATGTGATCAAATTTGCGACCATTGAAACATAATCTGATATTCTGCTTGCCTTGTCAAAAATGTCCGTGTGCATAATAATTAAAATGTTTTAAAAAAAATGCGTTGTATGAATTAAAGACATTCGGCGAGCAGAATATCTTAAAACAGAATCGATAGATCAATAGATCATCTATCATTGATTTTAGCCTCAACAGTTTATATTTGATATGCTTATAATAATAATTTATTATTTTAAGGAGAGATTTGAAACGGGTAAACAGTGATTTAGCCACATAGTCAAAAAGGTAATATAAGTTCATTATTATTAAATTAGCTCAATTAGTGTCAAAACAACCAGCACTTAGTCAATGACAGTGTCATAAATTAGTCAAATCGAAAAATTACCATAACATTTAGTATTTCTCTAAGGCATCAAAAGTAGTTATCTTTAACAATAGTATGAGTTGTTTTACAGAAAAATATACACAGTAAAAAGTTATTAAGTACCTCTGTCGACGTATCCTCATCTAAGTCTGCTCTTGTTTTGCTTTTTCTTGCTTCTGCTCGTGACTAAAAAATTATAAAAAATAATTAATTTCATAATAATAAAAATGATAATAAAAATAATAATAATAATAATAATAATAATAATAATAATAATAATAATAATAATAATAATAATAATAATAATAATAAAAATAATAATAGTAATAATAATAAAAATGTTTTAACTAATAGTTAGTTGATGGTCGGGTGCGACGCGAGAATTTTCAGCTCGATCAAAAATATGACGACCCGGCTACACTTCTGAATAATCCTAATATCAACACCTTTACCATATCCGATATTGTGGGCGACGGATGCTGCCTATTTAGAGCGGTAAGCTTGTACCGATATGGTCACCAAGAGTGCCACGAGCACGCACTAGAATATATAAAAGAGAATTGGCCCGTACTCCAAAACCATGCTCTAATTGAAAATGACAGGATGAGAGATATTAAAATCTACTATAATAACATTAAGAAGACAAATGTTTATGGAACTATCCTTGAAATACTTGCTCTCTCCGAAATTCTAATCATGAACTTTCACATTTACACCAGACCACGGGCTACAAGAACAAGAAGTTTTACCGTCGTAAGCGAACCAACAACGATAAGTAAAAGAAAGCACGATAAGAATATATACCTGCTTTTGACAGGCAACCCAGCATCAGGACACTTTGAGTTCCTAATCCCACAAAATATAGATTCAAACCCGGCTACGGATGTTTTGCAGGAACAACCCGCAACCACCAATGCTGGCAAACAAAGACAGTACAATGGACAGTTGAAATTAATAAAACAGTAATGCGCTGTTACTACACTGTCACAAAACTCGAAACAATAAAATCAGGCTACAAGCATGAATTACGAAGACTTTTTCTGGCTCAATATCCATACCTCCAGCAGCATGTTACGAAACAGCGAGTAATAGATCAAAAAAGAACAATCACCAAGAACAATCGCCTCACGTTATTTGAATTACAAATGCTCAAAGATACAGTAGCTGTCGAACTTAACATAGATCAGTCCCACATTAGATACACTAACGAACATCCAGAATACACCCTGCAGAATAAAACACAAGAAGCATCAATTCACTAATTTTCCAATGAAAGCACAACCCCCAACATTTACACACAGAAAGCGAGAACACAGCAACAAAACATCATAGACACACCAATAAACCAATTTTCAAACCTAACCACATTCACACAACATCCTCCCAAATCAACTCTTTTACAAAAACTTAAAACTAAAATGGATGACACATACATAACAAACCTATGTACAATCGAAGATATCCATACAATAATCTACGCAGCAGCTTTCACCTCAATCATACAGAATGATCAAAAACTACAACAACGATAGGAAAATCTCAACAAAACAAAACCTAAATTCGAATGGCAGATAAGATTAGAAAACAGAATTATTGAAATCAGGAAAAGTCTAGGACACCTTACCCAGATCTCCAAAGGGAATACCTCAAAATATGTAACACACACATCAGAAAAAATAAAATCCAAATATCCCACCCAAACAATGTCAGAGATCCTTGATACCCTTAAGCAAAAACTTGCAGTATTCGCTTCAAGACTCCAAAGATACAAAGAGTCAAACGAAAGAAAAGATACCAACAACCTTTTCCTTAGAAATGAAAAACAATTCTACCAAAGAACCGTATCCAACCAGGAAATAAGAATAACAGAGCCACCAGACAAACAAGAACTAACAAATTATTGGAAAAGCATATGGTAGGAATCAAAATAACACAATAACAACACCTGGATTAAAGCCGAAGAAGATAGACACAAACACATAACAGAACAAGAAGATATCATACTTAAAACAGAAGAAATCACAGACACAATCAAATACACACAAAACTGGAAGTGCCCTGGCATAGATAATATTCAAAACTTCTGGTATAAACAGTTTACTACTACACACGAAGCACTTGCATACCAAATTAACAAAATTATGCAGCAACCTCAGGCGCTTCCCAGCTTCCTGAGTCAAGGAATGACCCACATAAAACCGAAAAACTCGGATACTAAAAACCCCGCAAACTATCACCTGCCTACCAACCTTATAATAAGATCGTCACAGCCTCAATCTGCAATAAAATAGAACAACACCTAACGATTAGCAACATACTCACAGAGGAACAAAAAGGATGCAGAAAAAACAGCCAGGGCTGTAATGAACAACTGGTTATAGATAATGTCATCATGGGACAAACTGGAAAAGAACATAGAAACTTCCACATCGGATATATAGATTATAAAAAGGCCTTTGACTCCGTACCTCGTAGCTGGTTAATAAAGGTCTTTGAAATCTACAAAATCAACAAGAATATCAGAGAATTCCTTATACAAACCATGAAAACCTGGAGAACGAATATCCGATTAATTACAGAAACCGAGTATATCCAAACAGACGAATTCCATATCAGGCGTGGTATTTTCCAAGGGGACTTACTTAGCGCTCTGTGGTTCTGTCTCTCTCTTAACTAACTCTTAAACATACTTAATAATACAAAGCATGGCTTTCATCTCAGGCACAATAAAGAAAACCAACAACAAATAAACCACTTATTATATATGGACGACATTAAACTCTACGCAGCCATGGAAACCCAGTTGAAGGGCTTTCTCAAAATCACGGAAACATTCACCTCAGACGTCTGTACGGAGTTTGGAATGAGTAAATGCAGAGTACTCGACATAAACAGAGGCCAGTGGAAAGAACATCATGAGGTTCAAGCAGTCAATAATAAAACACTAGACAACATGCTTAGAGACGAAACATACAAATACCTAGGATTCCATCAAGGCACCAAACTAAACCATACCCACATCAAAACAGTGCTTATAAGTGAATTCAAAAATATACTTACCAAACTGATAAAAGCCAAGTTAAATTCCAAAAACCTTACTAAGGCCATAAATACGTATGCCATACCTACTCTCACATATTCATTCGGTATTATCAAGTGGTCCCAAACAGTCCTAGAAAATATTAACATCCTCATATGCTCTGAACTTACTAAACACAGAAAGCTACACCCCAAAAGGCTAACAATCAAAAGAAATGTAGGAGGAAGAGGAATTATAGACGTAACATCACTGCACACAAGGCAAATCCAAAAACTCAGAAAATTCTTTCATACTAATCATACCAGTCTCCACTTAGCGATAGGCAATGCAGATAAAAACTATACGCCCCTTAACCTATCCCAAGCAAACCATCCAGCAAACACATACAATGATACACAATTACAACAAGAAAAAATTAATACCTGGTCAGAGAAAATTCTCCATGGACAGCATAGATACCACGTGAAACAAGAGTACATCGACAAAGGATCATCATATACATGGTTAAAAGATGGTCAGCTCTTTCCCGAAACAGAAGGGCTCTTACTCGCTATTCAAGATAAAGTTATAGCAACAAGGAATTATCAAAAACATATAATCAAAGTCCCGGCTATAACAGACGACATATGCAGAAAATGCCACCTCCAGACGGATACAATTGACCATATTACAAGTGGATGTAAAATTCTTGCTGGCCAAGAATACACAGCAGGACACAACGCAGCAGCAAAAGTAGTTCACCAAGCACTGGCCAAAGCGTGTAAGCTCGTAGAATACTCAGAACGATATTACAAATACACACCAACATCCATACTCAAAAACAAAGATTTCAAACTATACTGGGATATAAATATTCAAACAGACAAAACAATATCCGCAAATAGACCAGATATTACTTTTCTGTTAAAAAAAGAAAAAAACCACATACCTAATTGACATAGCTATTCCTAGTGATACAAACATCCAAACGAAATACAATGAGAAAATCTTCAAATACACAGACCTGGCAATGGAAATTAAAAGACTTTGGAAGCGAGAAAAAGTCACTATTATCCCTCTTATTATGTCGGTGACAGGCCTCACACCAGGAATATTCAAATCACACCTGAAACAACTAGGAATCAACACAAACATACATTGAAACTTTCAGAAAACAGTCATTCTGAAAATATGCCATATTGTCAGATCATTCCTCAATTCAGAATAGTAATAATAAAATATGCACTGACTTGGCATAGCCCGTCAGTCCAAAATAAAACCACAATTATGTGAGAAAAAGAAAGATAATAATAAAAATAATAATAGTAATAATAATAAAAATGTGTTAACTAATAGTTAGTTGACGGTGGTATTCAACTACTGTTTATCATATAAACTATTAAACTAAATGATACCAATGTTTTAAAAATATTAAAAATATAAGAAAATATAAAAATAAATAAGTTAACATAAAAAGTGGTAAAAAAATAATAAAATGTGTTTCTCTGAGCAAGAACTAAAGCATGATGAAGTTAGGGAAATAACTATACCAAGAAATAAGTAAAAAGATAAGCAGCGTTTAGAGTTAAGCAAACAATTAATTATTAGGTTCAGTATCTACCGTTCTGCCAAAGGAGTGGTAAAAAAAGCTTATGTATTCGTGGGATCATTTTACAAGCTTCAATATTGAGATAAGACACCATAAAGCCAGAACCCCTAATTATTGTCCTATTAATGAAATATTTGGGAATCTGATGGAATAATGTGATCAAATTTGCGATTATTAAAACAGAATCTGATAATCTGGTTGCCGTGTTAAAAATGTCCCTGTTCATAATAATAAGAGTTTAAAAAAGGTTTTATTTATAAATTAAATTCTAAAATATAATTTGTATTTAATTCCAAAATAGAGTGAAGTGTACGTACATAGTAACTGACAAATTTTCTTTATAACTTAAAGACATTACATGAGCAGAAAATATTATCTCAGAATCTATAGACAATATTTGAATTTTACCCATACTGGAGGGTTTTAAAACAGTTAGAATCAAAAAATTTTAAATGGTGGATCTTCAACTACTATAATAATTATTGATATAGACTTTTTAAACCACTAACTGGGGTATTTTCCTAGTTTCAAATTAATGCATGTGCATTAGAGATCTTTAAGATAGTTTGAAGATCACAATTCGATTTTTTAATCGAAGGACAAAAGGTAAACACGTTTGGGTATTACCAGCGTATTCCGGCGAAATTTGCAGTAATTAAAAGATTTAGAAAAATCGGATTCTTTGAAAAATTCAATAAATGGGATATTCTTGTTGATTATCTTAGCAACAAAATTAGAAAACTTGTATACAAGATCCCAATGCTCGCCCTTGAATGTGGTAGATCTACATTTTAATATGGGTAAAATGGAAAAAAGTTTTAGTGAAAAAAATGGTTTTACGAATTAAAAACATTCGTCAAGCAGAACATTATAACTCAGAATCGATAGATTAATTATCATTGATTTTATCACCAAAACGGTTTATTTTTAAAATATAATAATAATTTGTTATTTCAACTCGAGACTTGAAACGGGTAACCAGTAATTTATCTCTTTATAACTAGCCACGTAGCCAAAACGGTGATTTAAGTTAATCAATAATAAATTAGCTATTTATTGGTCAAAACAACCAGTACTTAGTCCATAAGAGTGTCAAAAATGATCCGAATCAAAAAATTACCATAACATTTAGTATTACTCTAAGGCAGTGGTTTTCAACCTTTTTGTGGTGGCGGAACACTTTTGGTAGCAATAAGAAAATGGCGGAACACCACCTTTGTCAACATATTTGCGGTGAAGTAATCAGTTTATCAATAGACCAGGGCTGAAGCCTTTGAAAATGGTAAAAAGCGAAAAAAAATAATAGTAGGATGAAACCCATTGAAAAAGAAAGAGAATATAACAAAAATGAAAAAAAAAAAATTTTACGGGTGATCCAAGGTCGGGAAGTGGAAAGGGGCGAGTTTTTAAGGGTAGAAAACGATTTATCTCGATTTTCGGAAAAACTACAAGTCCTATGGAAAAACGTTAAATGGCAAAGTTGTAGGTAATAAAAAGGTCTGCAACTTTTGTATCTACACTTTTTTCACATAACCTCAAAATGTATGTGAAAAATTCAAATAACCAAGTTTTTGGTTTTTTATTTTTCTCTACTACTACTACTCAAAATTGTAGGTACATAATGATTAAAAAAAAATTCGGATTCGAGTTTTTTTCGTTTCTTTCCATTTTTTAAGAACATTTACCATAGTAATGTATATTTTTTTACACCATCAGAAAGTAGAGATTTCAACGAACAAAAAGCCCACTGACTTTTTTAAAAAAGCAGATATTTTGACGTGAGAATTTTCGATTGAAAATTAGGGTGCCTTTTCGATATTATGTCAAAATAAGGTGAAAAAATAAATATTTTAAATCAAAAAAATTACAGTGTGTTTAAGACATAAAAATGTACGTTTTCACCAAATTTTGAAAAAAAATTTTTTTTTTGTAAAAGATAAAAGTAGAAAACCCAAAATTTGGTTATTTGAATTTTTCACATAAATTTTGAGGTTATGTGAAAAAAGTGTAAATACAAAAGTTGTAGATATTTTTATTACCTACAACTTTGCTATTTAACGTTTTTCCATAGGACTTGCAGTTTTGCCGGAAATCGAGATAAATCGTTTTCTACCCTTAAAAACTCACCCCTTTCCACTTTCCGACCTCGGATCGCCCGTAAATTATTTTTCCTTTCATTTTTGGTATATTCTCTTCCTTTTCCAATGGGTTTCATCCTACTATTATTTTTTTTTGGTTTAAAATTATCGACCCTGGTCTACAAAAAATCTCATGATTCCGATTAGTTGATATTACTAAATTATTTCGCGGAACACCTGGAAGAGGTTTGCGAAACACCGGTTTTCCGCGGAACAGCGGTTGGGAATAGGGTTGCCAACCGTCCTCCAGCCAGGAGGACAGTCCTCCTTTCGATCTAAATGTCCTCCGTCCTCCGCAGGTACCTCGGAGGACGCAGTTTGTCCTCCCCTACACTAAAATGTTCTAAAATTCCATAAATAGAATGGTAAACATATAAAAGATTTTAAATTTAAAATTGATACTAGAAAAAGTGAAAGGTTCTTTGGTTTTGAAGTAAGAAATATGATTAATCGTTGTATTAATAAGGATGAAAAAATAAAAATGGAAAATGATTTTTTACATTTTTATGAAAATATTCTTATCTATATAAAAAAATTTTTGATTTTGCCGATGATAACATATTGGCCAAATTGGGAAATCTTTCGTTAGAACCAGTTATGGAGAAGGTTCCTTTGTTTAACATGTTTGTAAATTTAATAGAGGAATTACATTTACAAAGTACTGTTAACCAGGACAAATTATTTGACGAAATTATGTTAATTAAAGAAACTATTTTCAAAACAGACATTTGGCATGGTTACAGAACTAGTCAAAAATGGTCATTCATTTTTCAAAATATAACAGGGCTCGAAAATGTATTCATTCTGATTTCTTTTGCTCTAAACATTCCTGCCACTTCTGCGTTTCATGAACGAATTTTTTCGTTAATGAATATTAAATGGCGGGATGAAAGATATAAAGCATTGTTGGATTTAATAAAATCAGAACTAATTGTCTCTGCTAATTCCGAAAGCAGCTGCTTGGAGTTTTTTGATATTATTAAATCAGATGCAGCATTTTTGGACGCAGCTAAAACGCAAAAAAAATATAAGTTTAAGTAAGTAAAGTCTGTTTTTATATTTAAAATTTTATGTTTTTTATTTCGTATATTTTTTTTTATTGTTCAGAAAAACGTTTAAGTTTATTTTTGTTACTTTATTAATATATGTTTTGTAAAAAATTATTTGTTGTATTTCCTGGTTACTGAGAAATTTGTAGTTATAGATCAATTAATATTACTTATTACATATATTTTTAGTGCTAAAAAATTCGTAGTGTCCTGTCTTCATGTCCTCCTTTTGCTCTCTTCCGAGTTGGCAACCCTAGTTGGGAACCACTGCTCTAAGGCATCAAAAGTAGTTATTTTTAACAATAGTATGAGTTATTTTACACAAAAATATGTATACAAAGTAAATGCAAATAAACTAAAAATGCATTAGGTACCCTCGTATGTGAAGTCTCCTCTAAGTTTGCTCTTTTCTTGCCGCTTCTTGGGTCTATTTGTGCCTAAAAAATTATTAATAATAATTAATTTAATAATAATAATATTAAAAAAATTTAACCAATAGTTAGTTAGCGGTGGTATTCAACTACTGTTGATCATATAAACGGCTAAATGATACAAATGTTTTAAAAGTGTTTAAAAAATGATAAATTGTGTTTCTCTGAGCAAGAGCTAAAGCAAGAGGAAGTTAGAGAAATAACTATTACCAGGAAATGAATAAAAAAATAAGCAGTGTTTTGAGTTAAGCAAGCAAATAATCATTAAATTTTGTGGAAGTAGTCCATTATCTCAAAGTGGAGCTGTATAGATATAAAGAAATTAAACCCACAGTCGTCTCCACAAATACTTATATTAAAACAGTTATATTAACTTGGTGTACATGTTTCGGTACTAGGGAGTACCATCATCAGCACCGAAGGGCCCAAGTGCCACTATTACAAGCAATGTAAACGAAATGTAAAAGATTTAAAAAAAAAAAAAAAAAAAATACTAAAAACTTGAATAAGAGGAGGAAATTTTGATTGTTGGACGAAAACAGATTAAAAAGTTTAAAGTAAAATAAAATTCTAAAGGAATTAATTTTCTTCCACTGCCCTACATCGTAAACAATCAGCTTGTTATTTGTTTACGATGTAGGGCAGTGGAAGAAAATTAATTCCCTTAGAATTTTATTTTACTTTAAACTTTTTAATCTGTTTTCGTCCAACAATCAAAATGTCCTCGTCTTATTCAAGTTTTTAGTTTTTTTTTTTAAATCTTTTACATTTCGTTTACATTGCTTGTAATAGTGGCACTTGGGCCCTTCGGTGCTGATGATGGTACTCCCTAGTACCGAAACATGTACACCAAGTTAATATAACTGTTTTAATATACGTATTTGTGGAGACGACTGTGGGTTTAATTTCTTTATAAATAATCATTAGGTTCAGTTTCTACCGTGCTGAAAATGGAGTGGCAAAAATAGCTTATTTATACGTAGGATCATTATACAGGGTTAGGAAAAATTACCAGAACGGTCGATTATTTCAAAATATACAGGGGTTATCAAAAAACGTCTTTTATAAAAAATGCAGGGCTGTTAAAAATCTACATATCGGTGATAAATTGAAATATATAGGGTCACCCACAAAGTTGCGGAGAATGATAGTTATATTTTTTTAAATGGAACACCCTGTATATTTTAACATTTTTCAGTTCCACATAAAATTATAATTATTTTTTATTAAATGCATTATTAGTCTATACTTCATAGTTTCCGAGATATTGACTCTCGAAAAGTGACATTTTTGAACTTTGACAGCTTCTAACTTTCTAACAGTACGTCTTAGAGCAAAACGGCTTACATGTCCCTATCTTCAATTTTAATTATCTTCCCAAAAAAATCAACTTCAAGTTAAACCGGAACAACTATATTTCCTGCTTTCGTGTTACATCCGGTTTAACCGGAAGTTGATTTTTTTGGGAAGATATTAAAAATTGAAGATAGGGACATGTAAGCCTTTTTGCTCTAAGACGTACTGTTAGAAAGTTATAAGCTGTCAAAGTTCAAAAATGTCACTGTTCGAGAGTCAATATCTCGGAAACTATGAAGTATAGACTAATAATGCATTTAATAAAAAATAATTATAATTTTATGTGGAACTGAAAAATGTAAAAATGTACAGGGTGTTCTATTTAAAAAAATATAACTATCGTTCTCCACAATTTTGTGGGCGACCCTGTATATTTTAATTTATCACCGATATGTAGATTTTTAACAGCCCTACATTTTTTATATAAGACGTTTTTTGATAACCCCTGTATATTTTGAAATAATCGACCGTTCTGGTAATTTTTCCTAACACTGTATATAATATAATATAATGATAATATCGTGATTAGACACCATAAAAATCAGAACCCCTAATTATTTTCCTATTATTTGAGAACTTGATAGAGTAATAGTATCAAATTTGCGACCATTAAAACAGAATCTGATAATCTGGTGGCCTTGTCACAAATGTCCCTGTGCATAATAGTATGGGTTTATTTTCCTTATATCTCTACAGCTCCACTTTGAGATAATGGACTACTTCCGCAAAAATAATAATAAAAGTTTTGTTTAAAAATTAAAAAAAAATTTTTTTTTAATTAAATACATTCGGCGAGCAGAAATTCTTAACTCAGAATCGATCGATTTTAGCACCAACAGTTTATATTTGATATACTTATAATAATAATTTATTATTTCAAGAAAATATTTGAAACGGTTAATCCGTGATTTATCTCTTTATCAGTAGTCACGTAGCCAAAACGGTGATCTAAGTTAATCAATATTATATAAGCTATTTAGGTGTCAAAACAACCAGCACTTAGTCCATGACAGTGTCAAAAATGATCCAAATCGAAAAATTACTATAACATTTAGTATTACTCTAAGGCTAAGGCATCAAAAGTAAATATATTTAACAATAGTATGAGTTCTTTTACACAAAAATACACAAAGTAAAAAGTATATTAAGTACCCTTCTAGCTGAAGGCTTCTCTAAGTCTTCTCTAATGTGGCTTCTTGCTTCTGCTTGTGTCTAAAAAATTATAAATAATAATAAATTAATATTAATAATAAATAATAATAATAATAATAATAATAATAATAATAATAATAATAATAATAATAATAATAATAATAATAATAATAATAATAATAATGATAAAAATAATAATAATATTATTAAAAATAATTCAACCAATAGTTAGTTAGTCGTGGTATTCAACTATTGTTGATCATATAAAATGCTAAATGATACCAATGTTTTAAAAATATTAACAATATAACAAAATGTAAAAATAAATAAGTTAACATAAGAAGTGGTAATTAAGAAAGCAATAAAAAGAAGTTACTAGAGTAAGGTGACCATTTTTTTCTTACCTGAAACCAGGACAATATCAATTTTGACCAGCCACGCCCAAATTTTACAAATCTTTATCAAAAATTCACCCAACGGCCCAACGGTCCAACGCCCAACGACTTTTAGATATGCAAGAAATGTGAAAATCTTTTGATTTTACAATATAAAAATAAAACATGATATAACATGATAATATAAGTCATAATAATAATAACATAATAAAACATAAGTAGTTCTTTAATTTAGTTTGGTTTTTTATATTTTTCTGAGGAAAGAATTACTTTTAACAAATTTTCTTTTTCCTAAATATTTCCATAGAATTCCATACAGGTTGCGTTTAAATAATTTTTGACAATCAACAAGGATTTCAAAGTTTCCACTTTCAATTGGGTTTTTTCGCTAGTCCAGATGTTGTTTAATAAAGAAAAAACCCGTTCGGTAGGTGCATTAGTTTCTGGCATACAGAGGCAATACTTTATCAATTTGCCAATATTATTGTGGGACACATCATTTTCTTTAAAGGCTTTAAAAATTTCGATCCACCTATCTGATACCGAAACACAATTTTGTTTCCAATGCCCAATTTTCTTATCTGTGGTGTATCTAAAACCAGTGCTTTTCGTGTACTGTTTTTTTTTAATGACTAACCAGGACTTATGCCATGAAAACCAGTACTGTACTGGTAAAATCAGTACGAATGGTCACCTTATACTAGAGGGAACAAAATATGGTAACAAAATAATAAAATGTGTTTCTCTGAGCAAGAACTAAAGCAAGAGGAAGTTAGGGAAATAACTATACCAAGATATAAGTAAAAAAATAAGCAGTGTTTAGAGTTAAGCAAGCAAATGTTTAGTATCTACCGTGCTGCCAAAGGAGTGGTAAAAAAAGTTTATGTATTTGTGGGATCATTATACAAGCTACAATATCGTGATTAGACACCATAGAAATCAGAACCCCTAATAATTGTCCTATTAACGAAATATTTGAGAATTTCATGGAATAATGTGATCAAACTTGCGACCATTGAAACGAAATCTGATATTCTGGTTGCCTTATCAAAAATGTCCCTGTGCATAATAATTAAAATGTTTTTTAAAAAATGCGTTTTATGAATTAAAGACATTCGTCGAGCAGAAGTTCATAACTCAGAATCGATAGATCATCCATCATTGATTTTAGCACCAACAGTTTATATTTGATATGCTTATAATAATCATTTATTATTTTAAGGAAAGACTTGAAACGGGTAAACAGTAATTTAGCCACATAGTCAAGAAGGTGATCTAAGTTCCTCAATATTAAATTAGCTATTTATGTGTCAAAACAACAAGCAGTAAGTCCATGACAGTGTCATAAATAATTCAAATCGAAAAATTACCATAACATTTAGTATTACTCTAAGGCTAAGGCATCAAAAATAGTTATTTTTAACAATAGTATGGGTTGTTTTACACAAAAATATACACAGTAAAAAAGTTATTAAGTACCTCTGCCGACGTATCCTCATCTAAGTCTGCTCTTGTTTTGCTTCTTCTTGCTTCTGCTCGTGACTAAAAAATTATAAAAAATAATTAATTTAATAATAACAAAAATAATAATAATAATAATAATAATAATAATAATAATAATAATAATAATAATAATAATAATAATAATGATAATAATAATAATAATAATAATATTAATAATAATAAAAATAATAATAGTAACAATAACAATAAAAATGTTTTAACTAATAGTTAGTTGGCGGTAGTATTCAACTACTGTTGATTATATAAACTACTAAATGATACCAATGTTTTAAAAATATTAACAATATAACAAAATGTAAAAATAATTAAGTTAACATAAAAAGTGGTAAAAAATAATAAAATGTGTTTCTCTGAGCAAGAACTAAAGCAAGATGAAGTTAGGGAAATAACTATACCAAGAAATAAGTAAAAAAATAAGCAGCGTTTAGAGTTAAGCAAACAATTAATTATATTATTAGGTTCAGTATCTACCGTTCTGCTAAAGGAGTGGTAAAAAAAGCTTATGTATTATATATATATATCATTATACAAGTTACAATATCGAGATTAAACACCATAAAGTCAGAACTCCTAATTATTGTCCTATTAATGAAATATTTGGGAATTTGATGAAATAATATGATCGAATTTGCGATTATTAGAACAGAATCTGATAATCTGGTTGCCGTGTTAAAAATGTCCTTGTGCATAATAATAAGAGTTTTAGTTTAATAAAGGTTTTATGTATAAATTAAATTGTAAACTATAATTTGTGTTTAATTTCAAAATATAGTGAAGTGTACGTACATAGTAACTGACAAATTTTCTTTATAAATTAAAGACATTACATAAGCAGAAAATATTATCTCAGAATCTATAGACAATATTGGAATTTTACCCTTACTGGAGGGTTTTAAAACAGTTACAATAAAAAAATTTGAAATGGCGGATCTTCAACTACTATATTAATTATTGATATAGACTTTTTTAAACCACTAACTGGGGTATCTTCCTAGTTTCAAATTAATGTATGTGCATTAGAGATCTTTAAGATAGTTTGAAGATCACAATTAGATTTTTTAATCGAAGGACAAAAGGTAAACACGTTTGAGTATTACCAGCGTATTCCGGTGAAATTTGCAGTAATTAAAAGATTTAGAAAAATCGGATTCTCTGAAAAATTCAATAAATGGGATATTCTTGTTCATTATCTTAGCAACAAAATTAGAGAACTTGTATACAAGATCCCAATGCTCGCCCTCGAATATGGTAGATCTACATTTTAATATAGGTAAAATGGTAACCACGCAACAGCAACTAAAAACTAATAATATAAAATCAGAAGTATTTTATTCACTTCATTTCGTCAGATCAATCACCATACGCGTTTCACCATATCATGGCTCATCAGTGAGGCTAAGATTCGACGATAGAAAGGAAACTCAAAGTTCTACTTTAACCAGTATACGGGGATACCGTCCAGAGGATGAAGCGCGTAGCTCCATCTAGTGTCGATGTGGGACATTTTAAAGCATATTAGCACCTCTAACAAACTTACGTAAGTAAAATGTTTAGATTAAATTACCTGTAAAGGCATAGACACCTTTACAATTACAGGAGTCCAGCTGGGCAACGCTAAGCCCGTAGGCTATCGGTTTAAGGACCGAAAACTAATGAAATCGGTAGAATGTTTCCCTTTCTTTCGTCAGATCCATCCCCAGACGCATTTCGCCATATAATGGCTCATCAGTGAGGCTTGTATTCGACGATAGAAAGTAAACTCAAAGGTTTACTTGAACCAGTAAACGGGGATACCGTCCAGAGGATAAAGCGCGTAGCTCTATCTAGTGTCGATGTGGGACACTTTTAAAGCATATTAGCACCTCTAACAAACTTACGTAAGTAAAAGGTTTAGAGGAAATTACCTGTAAAGGCATAGACAATGTCACAATTACAGGAGTCCAGCTGGGCAACGCTAAGCCCGTAAGCTATCGATTTAAGGACCGAAAACTAATGAAATCAGTAGAATTGTTTCCCTTTATTTCGTCAGATCCATCCCCAGACGCATTTCTCCCTATAATGGCTCATCAGTGAGGCTTGTATTCGACGATAGAAAGAAAGTAAACTCAAAGGTTTACTTGAACCAGTATACGGGGACACCGTCGAGAGGATGAAGCGCGAAGCTCCATCTAGTGCCGATGTGGGACACTTTTAAAGCATACCAGCCCCTTTAATAAACTTAAAAATAAGTCACCTGTAAAGACATAGACAACGTCACAATTACAGGAGTCCCTCTGGGCAGGTGTTTGCGTATAAACAAGTTTTTCCATATTGTGCAGACTTTTCCGCGGACACCGTATAAGTATTGAGGAAAATGCAATAACTAAATCGTATCCCAATAAATTTTCAGAGAAAAAAAAATATAATTTTTTTTTTAAAACAACCGTTTGTACAAGTTTACCAGTGAAACCAAACGTTGGCATTTTTGATTAGAAAATGTAAAATAATAATATTAACTGTTTTGGGTGTTTAATCACCTGCATGCCCTCAGGGCAAAAACATTAACACTCGTTATTCACGAAAGTGTTTAATTCAGTCCATCAAAATATTTAGGTCTTCTAGTCTCCCAGTTGTGTTTTCACCGTGTCATTGTTTCAGTACGCCATATAATGTTTCCGTGTTAATTTGATTTTGCCAATTAAAACGTTTTACCGGTAAATGCTCTTACCGGGATGTGGTTACCAGTGGCGGCTTCTCCTATGAGGCAGGTGAGGCAGTGCTTCAGTAATAAATTTTGCAAATTAAATAAATGCCGTCAACCTTAACGCGCTTCGCTAGAAATATCATCTATCATCCATCTTATTTCTGCATGCGGTCGTATATGGTAGAAGCCGGTCTCGCGCTTCCTTGTCTTTTACGATCCCTGCGGTCGTATATGGTTAGAGGCCCGGCCTCCCGCTTCCTTGTTTAGCGTATTAGTGAATATATCTAATGTGATGTATGATACCTGTAATAGTCCAGTCGAATCTAGCTTTAAATAGCGCATAAAAACATTCTTTTGAGGCCAGCCTCAACTCTCTACGTAAATTTAATGCGAACGCGAGGGGACTAATCTAATCTATAAAGATGAACGCCGCGATACGGTATTTGGAGAAATGCTATTATTAGATTAACAGGTTTTCCGTTGAATGTTGAAAGTTTAGAGTTTAGAGAGAGTGCATAGTGCATTGTATTTTATTATAGTTTTCGGTAAATACTTTTGTGGTTTTCCGTACTGATTTTTGTTTTGCCTTTTTTCCAACAGTGGGCAGTGATTTTTCTAAAATATTAATATTACATTACTTTTATTACTTATTAGTTTATTTGTTTTGTGCTTATTAGCAAAAAATGGATTCAGCGGGACCTAGCACAGCGTCACAACTTCTCCAGGTAAATGTAAACATTCGCAATCCTACTTGTGATCTTGTTAATTTTTTAGTAAATGAGCAGAATTTTTCAAGTAATTCCTATGAAGATAAATTGTACATAGTAAAAGAAGTAAAGCGACCTGTTCCAGATTTGAGTAAACATCTGGTTACTATCGGTGGGGTGGGAAAATCAAACCGGAGCTTTCAAAACACTTGGTACGAAAAGTACGACTGGCTTACTGGTAGTGTAACGTTAAACGAATTATTTTGCTGGCCGTGTATTCTGTTTGCAACAAATAATAGCGACAAAGTTTGGTCAAAATGTGGTTATAGCGATTTAAAAAACTTGTCTAAACTTTAAAATCTAACCTTGCTAAAAAAAAATTTTCAACTGTGCCTCACCACTTTCAAATACCACGAGCCGCCCCTGGTGGTTACCAAAATAGTTTTAGATATACTAAAGGAAATAGTACCAATCAAAATCTATTTTCTTTAATTTTCTTAATTTAATCCTGAACTGTCTTCAAAGCGAAGAAATTTTTCGCCTTTTTCCTTTAAGAATTAAAGAATTTAAAAAAAAATACCAAACAATACTTAGTAGACTTATTGTGACACTTTTCATTTTAAACCTACTCAATTTAAGATAGCCGTTAGGTCTTTGACGATTTTGCTGACCTTAAATTTAATTTTTACCAGCACTAATCACTGTGGTTTCTAGTTGTACCGGGTGTCCCACTAAGAATGGTTCTTGGCCGTATCTCAAAAAGGGTTAGTCGTATGACTTGCGGAAACATTTTTTTTAGTAAAAGTGGCCATAAGAAATGGCTGGAAATTATTTTCAAGTTTCCCAGTCAAGCGCTAGAGGGCGTAACGCTAACGGTAAATCAGTAAAACTCAGTATCCGCAAAAGTTGCCTATTTAAGGTGTATTAAAACTACCATTTTCGTATACTTTGAGGCTTTCTGAACAAAATTCACTAATGAAACGTCTTTGTCAGTTTTTAAATAAAGTGGTGGGGGAATGTTGAACATTATTATAAACAAATGCTCATAACTCCGGGTCAGCTCAACAAAATTCAGTAAACTTAGTTTCCCCTACTCTATATTCGACTATATAAACTATGACAATATGATTTTTAAAGTAGGCGCTAGAGGGAGCTATTCTACAACTTAACAAACATTGAGCATTTTTTCAAAAGTTTTAAATACAATAGTAGGATATTTAATTTTACCTAATTACAAAGATGATTAAAAGCCTAAAAAACTGGCGAAAACCACAACCCAGATAGCATACCTCGTCCAAAGGACGTACATTTTATGTCCATTTTACGTTTTTACGTCCTGTGGCGTATTTTGGACGTACATTGTACGTTCAGCACGTAAGTTCCAAGAACCTACATTTTTGTTCGTACATTTTACGTTCATTTTATGTCCTTTTTATGGGACATATGTCGGACGTCCTTTGTGCTTATTAAATGGAACGTATTTTGGACGTAAAACCCAACACGGTCCAACTTTCTTGATTATCTTATTTGAAAAGAAACATTTTTTTAATAATATACACAGGGTGACAACTAGAATCCGGTCCACCTATAACTTTCTTGTTTTTGATAATAAACAATTGAGAGTTAATACATAATATAGGTACACTATATAAATATGCACTTTTTGACGTATCCAATTGTAAAAAGGCGCAAAGCGCTGCCTTGATTCCAATTGAGTAAATAAAAATACACTCGACCAATGGGTAATGCCATATCTAGTGTGCTTTTGTGCATATTGGAAAAATATTGAAAAGGATCTGATTAATCAGAAGCGACCGACCCATTATTACTCTATGACAAAGCCTGTTAAGACCTATTACTACTCTGTAAAAGTAGACAGGTGACATGACTATTGACATTCGACATCGATCGTTTCGAAGAATACGTTTTAATGTTGAGTTGAGTAATGTTGAACGCAAACAATCCTAAAAAACCTTTTACCTATAAGTAAATTTATTTTTCTATTATATATAGTATTTTCTACATCTTTTAAATGTTCACTGTCAGGTATGTATACTCGAACTTATGGGTTGGTTTCTTTTTCCAGTGTTTCCAGACTTACATTCGAAAGTCGATAAATTATTAAGGAAACCGCAGGCAGCAAACGAACCAAAAGAAATTATTTTGGAGAAATTCAAAATGGAGTTTCTAATTAGCAGTCAACCAAATGAGCTTTAACGTTTTTAAAAAACGTGCATATTTATGTAAGAGAGAGACCTATATACCGACTTGTATTTGTTTATTTTCAAAAACAAAAATTATAGGTGGACCGGATTCTCGTTGTATACTTTTAAGATTTTGTTATTTGCAATATATTTTTGTATAGCCAAAGATTTAAAGAAGTAGTAGCCAAAAGAATGTTAGTAGAGTTAAGATTTTTTTTGCAGTTAGTAAATAAAAGTTGTAAACAAAATTAAATTTTTTTAAGGTAATTTTTTATCCATCGTACGTACTTTATATCCACAGTATGTTCACTTTTCATTCAATACCGTACATGCATAGTACGTACATAATTTGCGTCCATTTTATGTCCATTGTACGTACTTTATGTTCACAGTATGTTTACTTTTCGTTCAATACCGTACATCCATAGTACGTACATATTTTCCGTCCATTTTATGTCCATTATACGTACTTTTGGACCTAAAATGGATGTACATCGGACGTCCCCCTAATCGGAATTTGGACGTCCTTTTTACGTCCTTCGTTCCTAAAATGGATTTTATGTACGTCCCATGGACGTACATAAGTCCGGAGACTTTGGTACGAATTACGTCCATAGGACGTACTTTTGCTATCTGGGAACTTGATATCTTTTTCAAACCGGAGATATTAACAAGAAGGTTTTTCAAAATGGCCATATAGGCCTTGGAAAAACAAAATACGATTTAAAATTACATGCTTTTACGTCAAATTATTATTACGTCAAACTTTTCATCGTGTCCACAGTATTGTGCCGATGTATTTATTGTTGTGCCGTTGTATTAATTTTTGAAAGTGCCTTTTTTGCCAAAACATCTATTATATTCTCTTCGGTTCAACCTCGACTTTGTCTGCGATATACAGGGTGAAGAATACTTCCCGTAGTACGAAAACATTGGGGCTACCTAAACCTTTTAATGTCGTATCGCATATCGCATTGCATAAACTCTTGCAGCAATACTTGCATCAATACTTGCATTGCTCAAACATTCAAAATACACCGCGATGATGTCCACTGCTTCTTCAAGTAAAAAGGCATTTTCAAAAATTAATACAACGGCACAACAATAAATACATCAGCACAATACTGTGGACAAGATGAAAACTTTGACGTAAAAGCATGTAATTATAAATCGTATTTTGTTTTTCCAAGGCCTATTTAACTTTTGAAAAACCTTTACCGTTGAAACTTAAATATAATCATATTTTCCGTGTTTATTTTTGTTCTTGTTAATATCTCCGGTTTGAAAAAAGATATCAAGTTGTGGTTTTCGCCAGTTTTTTAGGCTTTTAATCATCTTTGTAATTAGGTAAAATTAAATATACTATTATATTTAAAACTTTTAAAAAAATGCTCAATGTTTGTAAAGTTGTAAAATAGCTCCCTTTAGCGCCTACTTTAAAAATCATATTATCATAGTTGATATAGTGGAATATAGAGTAGGGGAAACTCTTTTTAACAAAATTAAGTTTACTGAATTCTGTTAAGCTAACCCAGAGTTATAAGCATTTGATTAAAATAATGTTCAACCCTCCCCCACCACTATTTTAAAACTGATAAAGACGTTTCATTAGTGAATTTTGTTCAGAAAGCCTCAAAGTATACGAAAATGGTACTTTCAATACTCATTAAATAGGCAACTTTTGAAGATACTGAGTTTTACCGATTTACCGTTACGGTTACGCCCTCTAGCGCTTGACTGAAAAACTTAAAAATGATATGTTATGGCCGCTTTTACTAAAAAAAATGTTCCACAAGCCGTACGACTAACCCTTTCTGAGATACGGCCGAGAGCAATTCTTAATGGGACACCCGGTACATCGCTAATAATTTTCTTATAGTGTCATAAGAAAATTATTAAATTTCCTGTTTTAGACTTCATAAACCTAGTGCCTTCCCTTTCGGTATCCTGATTGTTTAAGTATTAGCAGACGTCCTAAAAGAAAAAAATATTAATACTGTAAAGTCCTCGACACTTAATCAAAATATAATGGTTGCGGGGACCGACGCCATGCCATCATGCCTTCAAGCAACACAAGAAGATATTTCCTTCGTAACGAGGAGTGTGGGCACTTTACAATTCTACAAAAATGATCTATTTTGAGGAACCAAATAATGTCTTGTAACAAATATACACAGCACTTTAGAAGAATTCAGCTCTACATCGCGATCTCTGATTGGGCTGCCCCTTGAATCAAATACCACTGGTGTTACCTAGAAATAGATAGAAAAAATTTTAAACAAAAATTAACTAACCAGAAAACTTTGATTGTGATGTCAGTGACAATGGTAAAAATGTATTTATTCACAGTTAAAGTTGTCTGATGCGTAAAACAAGCATTACGGTAATCGGGTTCCTTAAATCGTGAGAAAATCGTTTGTACCGATGTCGTTTTTGTCACAGTCAGAGTTGTCTCAGTTGTCTAGTTTGAGTAATCCATTGAGAAGCTGAGCGACCTTCCTTATAGTGGTAGTAGTGGCCCAAGATCCTCGTACGGATTCCGAACAGAGAAAACAATTTTTTTGTGGGAAATAAATATCAAAAACAAAAAAGCCGGTTTTTTCGATTTCTCCTGGAAAATTTTAGGTTATGTGAAAAAATTGTTTATACAAAAGTTATAGACAATTTTATTGCCTGCAATTTTTATACTGAACTTTTATATAGAAGGTTCAGTTTCGCTAGAAATCGTGAAAAAACATTTTCCACCCCTAACAGTTCACCTACCTATATACAGGCCAAATACAGGAAGCTGTCGGAAGGTCAGAGGACCATGTCCAGTTTAAACACGTTTCCTAACATATACCGACAAGTTTCCTGCTCTAAAACAAGGCATTTTGATTTTACTTAAGTGAGAGACAACTTGATAGTTGGTGATGTCAAAAACCATACAGGTGACATCAGGGAATGATTAAATGTTGGCAAATAATTAGAAAACTATGCAAGATAACAATAACATAATTATGGGGTATTTATGAAGAGATCTTTTAATCCTCTTTAAAATGACGAAAAAATAAATGGGTCATTCTATTTAAAAAAATACAACTTTGGTTTATAATCACTTTCTAAGTTCCCAGTTGCAGGCTGCTCACTTCCTCCAGATCATCAAAAAATGGTTCGCCCAGTGCATTGAACCTTCTTCTCGCCAACAGGGGCATTCACACAAGAAATGCTGAATACTTTCCTCCTTTTCTTCATCTCTGCAACTTCTACAGAAGTCGTTAGTTGGTATTTGCATATGTTCAGCATGTCTACCGAACAGGCAATGTCCGGTGACTACGGCAGTGATGTTTCTTAGGTCCTTCCGACTGTGCTGTAATAGCGCTGCGGTTTTCCTGTCATCAAGTAGGGGCCACAATTGCCTGGAGATGCTACAAGTTGTAAGCCCTGTCCATCTGCTTTGCGCAAGTTGTTTAGCTATTTGATCTATCTCTTCTTTGACTGATCCCAGTGGTCTAGCCACAGTATTTTCTGCTAGTTCGACAGGCATGCTTGCGCCCTCCCTGGCGAGCGCATCGGCAGTCTCATTGCCATATATGTCGCTGTGTCCAGGAACCCAACACAAGGTGATTCGATGTTGAGCACCAAGTGTGCAGAGATTGTTGCGACAGCGCCTTACTAATTTTGACTTAGTACTACTGAAGCAAATTGCCTTTATGGCTGCTTGACTGTCTATATATATAGCAATAGACTCAAGCCAGGGTGATCCCGCAGGGTGTTGACTGCTTTATCCACGTCAAAAGTTTCTGCCTGGAAAATGCTGCAGTAGTCAGGTAGTCTGTACGACCTCTGTGTTAGCATGCTCTTGGAGAAGATACCAGCTCCCACCCCGACGTCCATTTTTGAAACGTCTGTGAAGATCGAGTGATTCGCCTCTATTATTACTTGATTGCCTTCCCACTCTTCCCTACCAGGAATGAGCATAGAAAAGCCCCTTCCAAAGTCGGGGAGCGAAACAGTGTAATCGGTCGGCTCTCGCAATTTTTGGCCTGGATATATCCGTAGTATGCTGCTGTGTCCGTAGTTGGTACTAGTCCAGCATTTCGCCTTTTTCAGTCGTAGAGCAATTTTTGCAGCCACTTTTTTTCCGTAAATATCCACGGGTATCAGATGCAGCATTACTTCCAGTACCGCCGTCGGTGCCGAGTAAAGGGCACCGGTCACTCCTAAACAAGCTGCCCGCTGTACCATCGTTAGTTTCTTCATGTGTATTGCTTTTTCCAAAGCAGTCCATCAGACCAGGACCCCGTAGGTTAGTATAGGTCTTACAATGGCTGTATAAATCCAGTGTACTATGTGGGTTTTCAATCCCCATTTCTTACCAATAGCTTTTTTGCAGGCATAGAACGCAACTGACTCCCTTTTGACTCGTTCTTGTAAGTTCATGCCCCAGTTAAGCTTGGAGTCAACTATCAATCCTAGATACTTTGCTTTTTCTTTCAGCACTAAAGTACTGTTGTCCAGGACTGGGAGCCTAAAGTTTTCAATCACCCTTCTGCGTGTGAATAGAACCAACTCCGTATTTTCTTGATTGACTCTCAAACCACATTTCGCAGCCCACCGTTCGAGTTTTCGTAGCGCTGTTTCTATTAGATCGCTGACGGTATTTAAATATTTGCCCGACACAAGTATAACTAAATCGTCGGCATATTATGCAATCACCTTGAATCCAGCCCTTTCTAACGCTATAAGAATTTTGTTCATTACTCACTCAAAACTTCAAAACTTAGCCACAGAGTTGGCGGTAAGCGACAGGTAATAGGATGGTCAAAATATAGCCAATGACCCTGTAGGTACTTCGGAAATAACATGTTTTAAAGAAAAATTTAGTTTAATTGGTCGGATCTATCTTTAGATGTGTTTCGCCATCAGACTAGGATCCGACGAACAAAAAAATAGTGCCGTTCTACTACGGCTGTCGTCTTGTTTATCGTTAGTTGTTTGTTTTTACCAAGGATTTTAAAATAATAGTCCAAATATATAACATAATATTTATTTTTATGATTTCATGGTATATATACAATACTGTTTTTACAAGTCAATAATTATCCTGTTTTGGGCTTTAAGATTTTATTGCATGGGTGTTGAACGCTGAAATAAAGAAAACTAAGATTATTTTAATATTTCAAGTTAGCTCTAAAAAATATTAGGTGTGGACTGAACCAAAAAAACTTACACCCTAAACTCTCATTAAACGATTTCTAAGTAATAGTAAATGATGTGGTATTTATAATGCAATTAAAGTAATTGAAATTGGTACTAAAGTATTTAATTTTAAGAATAGATATAAAAAGAATACAGTAAGTATATTACTAGACCAGGGTCGACAATTTTTGAAACAAAAAAAAAATAATAGTAGGATGAAACCCATTGGAAAGGGAAGAGAATATAACAAAAATGAAAGGAAAAATAATTTACGATTCCGATTCCGTCGGGAAGTGGAAGGGGGTGAGTTTTTAAGGGTAGAAAACGATTTATCTCGATTTCCGGCAAAACTACAAGTCCTATGGAGAAACGTTAAATGGAAAAGTTGTAGGTAATAAAAAGATCTACAACTTTTGTTTTAACACTTTTTTCACATAACCTCAAAATTTATGTGAAAATTTTAAATAACCAAGTTTTTGGTTTTTTATTTTTATCTTTTACAAAAAAAAAAATGTTCACGAAATTTGGTGAAAACTTACCTTTTTATGTCTCAAACAAACTGTAATTTATTATTTTTTCACCTTATTTTGACTTAATATTGAAAAAGCACCCTAATTTTCAATCGAAAATGTAAAAAAATATACTTTTGTTTCTGTTTCATTCTATTCATTCGATATTAAGTCAAAATAAGGTGAAAAAATAAATATTTTAAATCAAAAAAATTACAGTGTGTTTGGGACATAAAAAGGTAAGGTTCACCAAATTTCGTGAAAAAAAATTTTTTTTGTTAAAGATAAAAATAAAAAACCAAAAACTTGGTTATTTGAATTTTTTACATAAATTTTGAGGTTATGTGAAAAAAGTGTAAATAAAAAAGCAGATCTTTTTATTACCTGCAACTTTGCCATTTAACGTTTTTCCATAGGACTTGTAGTTTTGCCGGAAATTGAGATAAATTGTTTTCTACCCTTAAAAACTCACCCCTTTCCACTTCCCGACCTCGGATCGCCCGTAAATTATTTTTCCTTTCATTTTTGTTATATTCTCTTCCTTTTCCACTGGGTTATATCCTACTATTATTTTTTTTTCCCTTTTTACCATTTTTAAAGGCTTCAGCCCTGGTCTATATACTGTTACTTGCATTTTAAAGTAGGGGAGGGTCCTGTACCTTGAGGCCAGTTTTTTTTTATGCCTGTAAAGCCCAGTAAAAGAACAAAAGTCAATATCTCAATATCGTAATATTAACTTTTAGACTTGTTTTATTAGGTGATAACATTATTTGTGGTTAATATTTTTAAATAAATTTATGATCTTGTATTTAAAAAAAAGTGCAAAGTGGCCCATGGTACAAGAAGGTATTGTACCTTAAGCCACCTGTAATGTACCTTGGGCCATAGGCAAAAAAAAGAAGATACTGAAATATTTTTTAACATATATTTTACAAAATAACACAAAAAGCTTGAGAACTCATCCACTAACATCTATTCGACTTTGTATGATGAAAAATCAATGCCAAAAGTAAACATATTTTTTTGCCTTTCTGAAAGGCCTCCGACTACAGGCTGTGGCAGAGATAAGACAATGCTATATTTGTCAATTGCAAATATATCTTCACATTCTTTTACAAACTTGCTTGTAGAAAGGAATCTTTTCAAGTATTTTACATGAAATTCATCTGTTTTTTTTACCAGTTACTTTTGTTAATAGATAGTCACCCGGTTTTAAAGAACTGCTTACGAAAGCTTGTTCTTTAGACTCAAAAATTTCATCGGATATTTCTGAACTGCCGAAATCCTCTTCTTCAGATGATTCCAGTTATTTTGCTTTTCTTTTTACGACTGTAGTATTCCGGGCAACTAGCTTGCTTTTCTTCAGCCTTTCTTTTCTTTGTCTTTCATTAAACAGTCGTTCAATTTCTTCCTTCTTGGGAGTGTCAGTTAAAATTCTACTATTTTTTTACGATTATTGACTTTTGTAATACGATTTTTTGGTTTTGGATATGGCCTTATTTGTTCCGGAGTTGTGAACTTTAAGGTATTTAAATTTAATTCCATTGATGCCTTATTTTCCACAGAAGTAGCAGGACTTTGCGTACTTGTAGACGGCAGTGCATCGTCTGTTGGACCAATAGGATTTTAGGTTTGTACCTTGGGCCATGGCTCAAGGTTCAAACCACATGCCGGCTCAAGGTACAAGACCATACATTAAGTAATTTACAAAATCACATAACCTAAATGCATACTTTAAAAGTTAGGAAAAGTGTCTAAGTATGTTAAGTATACATCCACTGTTGCATGCCATAAATAGTTTATATGTCAATCTACATTCAGACTAGAAAAAAATGCAATTAAAAAAAAATAAATTACTTACTTTAGAGTGGCAAAATAGACATTTTTACCACAAACGGTCGCAATCATTTGAACACTACCGACTACTAGACTATATCAAACGTAAACGTGCAGCTGACAATTTACAGTGATGTCAGCTTTTATCGTAAGGAATACTACCAGATAATTGAGTGGCTTAAGGTACAAGATGGCTCAAGGTACAGGACCCTCTCCTATACAGATTCGAAGTAATAAAATACCTGAATTTGGTAATAACTTATGTAAGTATTCATAAAAATATTTAAGGAACTACTTAATTATTACAAAAGCGTAGTTAAATTTGTTTGAGAAATAAAGTACCGGTACCGCACTTTCAATATTTATAGACTATTAAGATATTCTGGTCTTCCGGTTGCGTTTTTACTTTAAGTTTGTAACTGGAAATAAATTTAGTAAAGTACAGTTTTTTTTTGAAAAAATGCTTGGGTTTTTCAAAATTATTAATGAAAAGAAATAACAACCTCAGGTTTTCTGATATCTTTTTCTCAACTAATACTCTATTAAAAATAGTAAACATGCTATAGGGCTGAATTAAAATTAATTGTGTTAATGATTGAAATAGTACTTTCTTTGATAAGCGCCCCCCTATTGTAGAGCAAACAAATTAAACTTAACGTTGGTTACAAGAAACTTTAATACTATTGAAAATACCTTTAAAGTAAGTCATCGTTCGCAAAAATCGGTAAAGGAAAATCCAAGTTGCAGCATTTTCAATTATTTGAATTTTTACACTGTCGGTGTTCCGGTAAATAAGGAAGAACAAACCCGAACAGAGATTGTATGTGGCGTGTTCCAGACCTACATTGTACAGGGTGTTTCATTAAGGTCGAAGAGCGGCCATATCTCGGAAACTACTAGGCATAGAAACTCAGGAAAAGAAAAATGATAATAAAAGTGGCCATGAGAAAATTCTGGAAATAATTTTCAAGTTCCGCATTTTGCCGCAAGAGGGCGTAATTGAAAAGTAAATTTTTCAATTTTACATAACTCCGAAAATTCCACATTAAGGTATATGTTTGATAACACCATTTTAAAGCTTGGACAATTATGCATCATTTTGGTCTTATGCTCATTAGCGTACCGAGTTTAATAAGAGTGGGGGAAGCTGTTGAAAGTGTAATAATTTAAATCGCTGTAACTTATAAACGACTTATCCGATTTTAGCAAACTAAAGACTGTTTGGAAGAGAAATGTATGCACTTTGACCAGTCGTATTTAGTTGTCCATAATAGTTCTAAAAAAAATGCTAGAGGGCGCAATTTCCAATAAAAATACATTTTTTGATTTTACTCCGAAAAAATAAATTATACGGTATAATTATGATACCATAATCGAAAAGTAGATGAAATTTGCTAGAAAAAATATTAAAACCGCAGCTCGATATCTCCGTTCGTTTCAGAGTTATTGCCAAAAAAATAATTTTTAAGACAAATTGCGCCCTCTAGCAATTTTATTAGAAACTGTCTTGTACATTGGATACGACAATTAAAGGTACTTACTTTTCTCTTCCAAACAAGCTTAAATTTAGTAAAATTGGTTAAGTCGTTTAGAAGTTACAGCGATTTTAATGTTTACAGTTTCACTTGATAAGAGTGGGAGAAGCTATTGAAAGTTTAAACATTAAAATCGCTGTAACTTCTAAACGACTTATCCGATTTTACTAAATTTAAGCTTGTTTGGAAGAACCTTCAATTGTCGTATCTAATGGTACAATTTAGTTTCTAATAAAATTGCTAGAGAGAGCAATTTGTGTTAAAAATTATTGTTTTGGCAATAACTCAGAAACGAACGGAGATATCGAGCTGCGGTTTTAATATTTTTTTTAGCAAATTTCATCTACTTTTCGATTATGGTATTATAATTATACCGTATGATTTATTTTTTCGAAGGAAAATCAAAAAATGTATTGTTATTGCAAATTGCGCCCTCTAGCATTTTTTTTGAGAACTATTATGGACAACTAAATACGATTGGTCAAAGTGCATACATTTCTCTTCCAAACAGTCTTTAGTTTGCTAAAATCGGATAAGTCGTTTATAAGTTACAACGATTTAAATTATTACACTTTCAACAGCTTCCCCCACTCTTATTAAAGTCGGTACGCCAATGAGCATAAGACCAAAAAGATGCATAATTGTCCAAGCTTTAAAATGGTGTTATCAAACATATATCTTAATGTGGAATTTTCGGAGTTATGTAAAATTTAAAAATTTAGGCAAAATGCGAGACTTTAAAATTATTTCCAGAATTTTCTCATGGCCACTTTTATAATCATTTTTCTTTTCCTGAGTTTTTATGCCCAGTAGTTTCCGAGATATGGCCGCTCTTCGACCTTAATGAAACTGTATATAAAATATATGGGAAAATCAGCTACCTTTAATTACATAACACCAAATGCTTTTACCGATTTTTTTATTATTCTTTACCCAACACTCGTAATACAGGGTCTTGCAATAGTGCGTTAGGCTTTCCATAGCTTCTATACTAAATATCACGAATAGCCTCGTTTTAAAACAGATGACAGCGGTTATTTGTCATCGATCAGCTGATATTGGGACATAATAATAACCCTAGATTTGTAGCGGACCGTAATGAGCCCAAACACCGAGTTATGAATTGCGTTTTTTTTACATTTAATTACATTTTAAAAATTTTAATTTAATTACTTTTGTGTAAGTACCTACCATTATTATTCATTTGACCAAAAATTTAGATACAGGTTAAAATTTTTTAATTCTTTTTCATTAGGGATCATAATTATTAATGTGTGCCTTGCTCGTTAAGTTGATTTCATCGATAAGTAATAAGTTTTATTTCATCTGAACGCCGTTTTTGTCGAAAAGTTAGTTTGTAAAATTTTTGTTCTTAAAATGTTTGTTCGTTAAGGTTAGGTTTCTAATGTATAATTTTCGCATTTTACATTATCCAGGTATCCTTTTCTGTTTCAAGAAAAATAAGTAGAAATTAAGTATTTCCCTGACTTAGGTAGGTAGGAGAGAGTTGGACAAAACCAGGTAGGTTGATAAAACCGGGTATCGCCTAGTTCTACCATATGCCAAAACAGCTTTCCATATTATTAACCTTTAAAAAGCAGCTATTTGATTTTGAAGGAATTATTTTTATTATTGTTATTAGTAAATATTATTATTGTTTGGCAATAGTAAGGTAATAGTCAGTAACATTATGTTACTATAGTAGTTAAAATAGCTAACCATATTAGTATGTAATAGGATAGCGAACAAATATATAATTCTATTCTATTTCTACGTACCTTACATAAGTGAAATTATTATTTGATATTACTATTATTATTGTTTGTATGACAATAAAATAAAGTTTTTAACATAAAGTTAGCCTACATACAAGTTTAGAAATGTAACTGTATCAATAAATTGCATTTTAACAAACAAATTCCATAAAAACCACTTTTGGGTCTACGTACGTTACGTAAGTCAAAAACTGTTAAAGTAGGGTTTCCACTGACAGAAAAATTTAATCCCTGGCTAAACTAAAGCTTTTAACTTTATGTTAGCCTACATACAAGTTTAGGAATGTAACTGTATTATAACCAACAAATTCTATAAAAACCGTATTTGGGTCTTCGTACCTTACGTTAAGTCAAAAACTGTTAAATTAGGGTTTCCATTGACAGAAAAATTAAATCCCTAACTATATTGAAGCTTTTAACTTTATGTTAGCCCACACACAAGTTTAGAAATGTAACCTTACCATAGCCAACAAATTCTATAAAAACCATATTTGGGTCTACGTACCTTACGTAAGTCATATATGGGGATTTTCTTGACAGTGAATGTAATAACTTGAATTCAATTAGTTTATGTTGAACTGTAGGTATTTTACCTATAGGTATAATCTGAACAAATAAAACAAAAAAAAATCTATTCTAAATATGAGTGACAGAATCCTATTTTAAGTTGTGTTTCAGTTAGTTTAGTATTTTTAAGGTTTGGATATTTATAATATTATAAACTTTTTAAATCTATTTTGACACACACAACAAACCCACCTTAAATTATAATATTTATAAAACATAACTTTCAAAAGAAATTATTACCTATTACTTATTATTTGGCAATATTAAAGCGGTAGAACCGATGAGGCTATTGCATAAATTGTTTTAGAAGGTATCACATGTATAATTTTTAAGTCCGGTCCTGTAATTCATGCCAACTTATAAAAATTTAATAGACCAAAATTGACAGAGTGTCACGTGACTTTGTCCCCATCTTGCGAGAGTATTCAATATTTTTACTATATACGAATTTAGTTAGGACTTTCATTCATACTCTAACTTATAATGTATCATACGGGGTACTTCAGGAAAATATATGTGTGGTCATAAAAAGTTGTGATTTTTTAAATGGCATACCCCATATTTTTTTGCATATTTAGATTTATACCATCGTCCTTTATAAATGCCTAAAATTTTGTTTGATTTGCTTTGGTAGTTTAAGAGCAATCAACTAAAAACTAAAAAAAAATTATTTTGAAGTCGTGGAAAAAATATCAAAAAAAAACAATCTAAAATTAGTTTTTCAACCACGGTATTAAGTTAGTTTAATGACAAGAGGTTTAATGATACAATGAATTGAATAGTATTTATCTATTTTATACAGGGTGTTCATAATAGGTTTCAAAAATGACACATTTCAAACCTATTTTTCCTTTTTCAAATAAAACACCCTGTATGTTATTTCGGTATTTTATATAAAATACACAAGCAATTCTTAATAAAAGTTGAAGCATATAAGTTATTTCCAGCCGTTTTCGAAATAAATGCAAATTTCATAAATTATGTTAATTAAACCGAGTTTATTTTTAAAATTAAGTGTAGGCGACTAGACTAATAATTGAAAACAACAGTAGGTAATTGTTCAAAATGTCTTCCATTTTGTTCTGTGCACAATCCAACATGTTTTTGAAAATATCTGTCCACCCTGTATATGATACGTGAAGATAATTAATATTTGTACATATTGGAAACAGTTTGAAACATTTTGTACAGTGATTTATCTCTTCATCATAGCCATATAGTCAAAAACGATGAGCAAAGTTAATAAAAATATCAAATTGACTTTTTATGTGTCAAAAGAAGTAGCACTTAATGCATGACAATGTTAAAAATGATCCGAATCAAAAAATAGCCATAACATTATGTATCGCTCTAAGGCATCAAAGGTACTTATTTTTAATAATAGTGTGCGTTATTTTAAACAAAAATATACAAAGTCATTTATTTTGTCGTGCAATAAGAATAAAAAATTAATTCAGTACCGTAGCTGGTAGCTTCTATGAGCGATCTTGAATGGCATTTGCCCTTGCTGCTGCATTTTCTCCTTGTGCCTAAAAAATTATAAATTATAGTTAGGTGGTATTTTATTACTGCTGATTATATAAACCCCTAAATGACACAAATGATTTAAAATTTTTAGCAATATAATATAACAAAATATAAAAGTTAACATAAAAACTGGTTAGTAAAAAGGTATAAATAGTTTTGTTTACTTTTGTTTAAAGCTCCTGACCTTTAGTAATAATATACTGTAAAAATAAAAGGTGTATTACCTATTTTAAATAATTGATTGGGATTAGTTCCTAGTTGTTAGAAAATAGCAAATGTTAGTTGTCATTTGTATGTCAAGAATATTTTAAAAAATAAAGGATATTAAGAATTATCAATTCTATACTATTTATCAAGAGCTATTACATTCACAAAAAATATAATATACATGATAAACAAAAATATACAAAAATTTTGTGGAGGAAGACTTTGTGTTTTTCTTTCCTTTTCATACTTTCAACTCCACTTTAAGTATGGACTATTTCTTCAAATTAAAAATATACAAAAATGTTTAACATGTATAAGACTAATAGCGTTTTCGGTTTACAACTCCGAGATTGCTCCGAGAGCGCTCTGTGACGTCATCGATCGGCCCGAGATTTGCTGTCACTCCGAAGGCGGTTGCCCTCGGACGGAGTGTAAATTGAACGTGATTGCGCTTGAAAATTTGACAGATGTCAACATACAAAAATAAACAATTAATTTTCAAATTTAAATCTACTTGAGTGCGTTTATGACATATTATATTAATATTCATTGAACTAGACGAAAAAAAAAACACAGAAAACACATCAAACGAGATTACACATCAACAAAAGAATAGAAAATGGTGGTGGTTTGCGGTTCTGCGCAAGCGCTGCCTCTCTACTCTGAAAAACTTTTCATATCGAAAAAGAGCACTCTCAAACGGATTCAGAGTAACCAAATTTGTAAATCGAACGTCCTACTCCGAGTGAGAGCAGTAGATTTTGATAACCGAACACGCAAATCTCGGGGAGAGCACTCTCAGAGTGCGCGAGAGCAGTAAATCGAAAACGCTATAAATGTATAACGTACCATTATTTTCGGCTCCTCCAAACGTTCTCCATTGGGCCAGCTTCTTGATTTAAATTCTGCTTCTGTCTAAAAAAATTTAAAATCATAATAGTTTAATTTGTGAAAATAAATGAAATAGGTAACATAGAAACTGGTAAATAAGAAGGCAATATAAAACCAATTATTTATTAGAAAAAAAATTATAACAAATTATTGAAATGTGTAGCTGTCTTGCATGAAACGGCATTAGGTATAATTTTACTTTAAAGCAGCATATTTTAAAAATATTTTACATTATACAGGGTGGCGGACTAAACTTGCATTTTTTTAATGGACCATCCCATATATATTATTGGCAGAAACGATATCTACTGATCATTTTAATATAAAGTTAGGTGGGTATATTATTATATAATATTACATAAATTATAATAAAACCAAAACTATGATCATTGTTAGAGAAAATAACAACTAACCTGAAACTCGGACTATTGGACACTGTGAAGTTGTCAACAGTTTTGTCTATCTTGGTGCCCTAATAGAAAATAGCGGGGGTTGTGATGGCGAAATAGGACGGCGCGGCGTATTCAGCTTGCTAGGTCAGCAATGACACAATTAAATAAAGTATGGAGGGATCGGAATAGCACAAAACAAACTAAAATCAATCTAGTAAGTACCTTGGTCTTTTCGGTCTTTCTATATGCTTCAGAATTTTGGACTGTTAAAGAACTAGATCGTCGTCGGATTGATGCATTTGAGATGTGGGCGTGGCGACGAATGTTAAGAGTGTCCTGGACCGCACATAGAACAAATGCTTCGGCTCTACAAGAAATACGTCCGTCAAAACGTTTGTCCAGTATCGTGTACTCCCGAATTCTTACATTTTTCGGACACATCAATCGGAGTGAGCATATGGAGAGGCTTATTGTACAGGGAAAACCTGAAGGAAACAGAAGGCGTGGCCGATCACCAAATAGATGGGTGGATGTTACCAAACAATGATTAGATGCTACTCTCCCACAAGCGGCTCACATGTCATCTAGTCGAGATAAATGGCGAGATGCAGTCAAGAGAGCCATCCAAAACATTGAACCTCGTTAATATGGGTCACAACACATCTGTTAAGATGCTATTATTATAAAGAAGGGTTTATTATTAGTAGTTTTAGAAATAATAACGATTTTATCTTAAAAATTGTCCAAGTTTAGTAATTATTTTCAAATTACTAAAAACAATTAAATGAAATAGCAAATTAGTGAAGTTAATGATATGTTTAAAGGCTCTTCCCTGTCCTTGAAGACTGCTGCTGAACATATAGAGTTCTTATTCTTATATTTCTAATGGCTCTCGCATACGATCTTTCATATCGGTTTGTAGAAAGCAAGGGAAATTAAATCAGGGAACCTAGGAGGCCAATCAATTGTTCCACCACAGCCGATCCACTGATTACGGCGCCAATGATTCATAACCGGCGAATTCGGCTTACAATAATGAGAAGGAGCGCCATCTTGCTGAAACCAGAAGTTTTGGAGAGTGTCGGCATCTTCATTTTGGAATAAAATGGGTAGATCATGATGAAGAAAATTTAAGTAAACTTGTCCCGTTAAACACTCTTTAAAAAAATATGGTTTAATAATGTAAGGCCCTAATATTTCTCCCCGGACATTAATCGATCAGTGATTTTGGTTATCTACATGTCGCATCCAATGTGAATTTTGAGTGACGACGCATTTAATGTCTATTTACCAAATCCTTTTTTTTTTAAATGTAGACACGTCACCAAAGAGAAGATAATGAAGAATGATAAGGGCTATATTTATACTTTTTCAAAAACATGGCTAAATTGTAAATATTGTCGGATTTGGGGCATCCTTAAGGCTAGATGAAATAGTTAAAACCTAACTGCAGTGTAAAGACTCTTAAGATGGCGGAGCTTATCAAAAAAAGGTGTGATAAAAAACTAGTGTGTAGAAGAGAGACAGTGACATTTGAGTTTAATAGGGGGACTCAGAATAAGATTGTTTATAAAAATACCTACTTGTTTGTAATTAATTGGAATAAAGGGTTCCATTTTGAATAGTACATCCAGGGAAATCCTTTCTTTTACAGTTTTGGAAAATAATTCACGACACAGCAAAAAAGGAACCCCTTCTTTCAATTGGTAGGGGTTACAAAATACTATAAAAACTCTAAAGAGCACATACGACACAGAGTTGAAATAAGTATTCAAGTGTAAGGGAAACCTCTGCCCGTTTGCCAATTCAAAGTACTAGTTTTTGTCCATTTAAGTGAAGTTATGGAAAACACGGCTCCAGAGTCAGTCTACTTTGCTCCCATTGCGTAAGTGTTCTTTATTATTTGATTTATAACGTGTAACTGCGTAAACTGTTTAATTTTCTTTTGGCCTGAGTTAACTATAAAGTCATAGTTGTTTCTTCTGACTTAATTGGATTAAACCATCGTTCCTAAGTGTGTCTTAAGAGGGCGACTTCTGACTTAATTGGATTAAACCACCGTTCCTAAAGTGAATCTTAAGAGGGCGACTCTTCTTTAAAGTAACTCTCTAAATTAACATTTTTGTGAGCACCTATTTGTTTGGTTATTTTCCTAGGTTTTAAGATTGCACTTTTTTTGTTTACCACAATTAATCATTACTTTGCTTATCTTTGTCATTAAATAAACAAATTAAAAATTCCTTCGTGTTTCAGTAAAGAACTAGAGCGCAACCTAAGTCCGTTAAGACAATTAAATAATCATTTTATAAATCTCCATTTTTAAACCATCTAAGCTACACAACCCAGTCGCCTACAAACTGTAGCCCGACCTTATTATAGCTGATGTTATTGTGCTATGGTTTATTTCGTATTGTCTGATTAACACTTTTAATGGGAACATTATTATTTCAACTAGATATTTGGAGTGGAGTGGTTGTTTGAAAATAGCGAATGCTAGTTGTCACTTGTATGTCAAGAAGATTTTAACAATAAAGGAACTTACGAAACATAAACTCTATACTTTTTATCAAGAGCTATTACATTCGCAAATATAATATACAGGGTGGTCCAACGAAAACTTAACACCTCGATTTTGCTGCTTTAAAATGAAAATGTGAAAAATCGCTCGGACCAGTCGATTTTTATTTCGAGGGGGACATCTTTTGCGTATATTGTCAATCTTGTTACTTCAAGCCCCTAGAAGGGAGGGGGGTAAGATCTAAATCTTAAATGGATACCCCTATTTTATATAATTTTTTGGGATTCTGCATAAAATTCTGAACATTTTTTAATAAAAGCATTATTAGTCTATACTTAACAGTTTCCGAGATATTGACTCTTGAAAAATGACATTTTTGAACTTTGACAGCGTCTAGCTTTCTAACTGTACGTCTTAGAGCAAAACGGCTTTCATGTCCCTATCTTCGATTTTTATTATCTTTCCAATAGTGTCAACTTTTGATTAAACCGGATGTAAGAAATATAATAATTCCTGTTTAACCGGAAGTTGACACTATTGGAAAGATAATAAAAATAGGGACATGTAAGCCGTTTTGCTCTAAGACGTACAGTTAGAAAGCTAGACGCTGTCAAAGTTCAAAAATGTCATTTTTCAAGAGTCAATATGTCGAAAACTGTTAAGTATAGACTAATAATGCTTTTATTAAAAAATGTTCAGAATTTTATGTAGAATCCAAAAAAATTATATAAAATAGAGGTATCCATTTAAGATTTAGATCTTACCCCCCTCCCTCCTAGGGGCTTGAAATAACAAGATTGACAATATACGCAAAAGATGTCCCTCGAAATAAAAATCGACGGGTCCAAGCGATTTTCCACATTTTCATTTTAAAGCAGGAAAATCGAGGTGTTAAGTTTTCGTTGGACCACCCTGCAAGTGATAAACAAAAATATACAAAACAATTTGACATATATAAGACTAAGTGTATTAATTACCAATATACTGGGTGCCTTCCAAGGTTCGCTAACGATATTACCTCTTATTTGTGCATTTGCTTCGTCTGCCTAAAAAAATTTAAAATTACAACAATTTTAATAATAATAATAATAATAATGATAATAATAATAATAATAATAATAATAATAATAATAATAAAAAATAAAAAACCACAATTATGTGAGAAAAAGAAAGATGATAATAATAATAATACTGCCCTTTTTTTAGTACATCAGAAAAATAATATACCAACAATAATAAGTGGGTGATATGCATAAAAAATAGTAAAACTAAAACAAAGTGTGTAAATAAATCAGTTAACATAGAAAGTGGTAAATAAGGGGGCAATAAAAAAGGAAAATTAGTTACAAGAAAAAAATTATAACAAAATTTTGAAATGTGTTGCTGTCTTGCATAAAACGGCATGATCCCCATATTTTAAAATATTTTAACTTATACAGGGTGGTCCAAAAAGTGTGGCGGACTAAACTTGCATTTTTTTAAATGGACCAGCCTGTATATAATTGACCCAAACGATGGGCATAGACCTGCTAATAAGAAAAGTAGGGTAAGTGCTGGTGAGATTTATAACTAAATCTCCTCATTCACTACAAGCATTTTTTTCTTTTCTTTATTTAGATGTTGATAAATTTTAAAATAATGCATTATTTTTACCAAAAACTCCACACCTAAAATAAATAGCGACCGTTTCAAGCGATTGAAAAGTAATTCTGATTTAGTTTAAATTTATTTCTTAATAAATTCACAGTGTATACAGTGTATATCAGCCAATTGACATAAATTAGATAACATATACATAGAGCCGTGTCCGAAAAAACGCCCGGACACGTCGATTGGTATTTCTAGTTGAGAATGTTTTTCAATAAAAACTTTTTATATAGGGTGTGTCATGTAACAGTCGCAAAACCAACTTTCTTATTTTAAATGCAACACCCTATGTATTATTCAATTTTCGGATTTTTCAGAAAATTTTAGACATATTTCATGACAATATCCTATACCTATCTTCAACTGTTTGGGAAATATTAAGTGTTTCCAGATTTATTGCATTTCTTTTACTGATATGAAATAAAAAAAGGTATAAACAGTTTTGTTTACTTTTGTTTAAAACTCCTAATCTTAGTAAATTGTTGTCTGTCGGCATGACAGTATTTGTCAATGTGTTAGAGTCGTTTGAATTTCGTTAACTGCATATCAGAAAAATGGTTTATTTAACAGAAATGCACAAAATAACAATTCTATAGATGATTGGTTGTGTAGATAAAACACGGACACAAATGGAAGTTTCTTGCTTATTTCATGAAAATTTTCCAAATACGCCGCCTAACTCAAAGGAAAATAGAAAATAGAAAAGCAGTTTCGCCAGCATGTAAAGCAGATAAAAAAAAGTAGCTGCCAATGCAATAAGTGATGATACCAAATTAGATATTATGCTTGAGTTTCAGGAAACCCACATACTTCTAGTCGAAAAATAACCCCAATGTTCGATGTTAGCCATTTATCGATTATTCGAACATTACAAGAAAATAAAATGTATCCCTATAAAATGATACCTATTTATGAGCTCATGGAAGACGATTTTGATAGGAGAACGTATTTTTGTGAATGGCAATGTTAGATAGATAACAATGTGATCCAATTAGAACATGCTTTATTTTCTGATGGTGCACCTTTACACTTCACGGTCATGCTAAACGTCAGAATTGCCGCTATTGGTCTAGAGTAAATCCTCACTGGATTAGAGAAGAACATACGCAATATCCTGAAAAGGTTAATGTTTGTACAGGAATAATTTATATCCTGATCTAGTAAACCCACAACTTCCAGCGAATATGATATGGTTTTAGCAAGATAGAGCACCGCCCCATTACTAAATCAATGTCCGGCAGTACCTCAACCGAATATTTCCAAATTATTGGTGGATAGGGAGGCGTGGGTCGATGGAATGGCCAGCACGATCCCCTGATCTGACGCCATTAGACTGTTTCTTTTGAACCAGGCCACGGCAAAAGTTTTGCAGATGGAATAGGTGGTGCTCTAAAGAGGCAGGCCGATGCAGCAGTTGCTCGTGCAAAGGATATAAGATCCTCAGATAGTTTTATAAAATGTCTTAGACAATTAGATAGATACAAAAAAATTTTGTATGAAATAAACTCAGATAATATCAATGAAGTGTAAGACTTGCTCCTACAATTTAGTGAACTGAGCCCTATTCCAAACACGATGAGTATTTGACAAATTATTTGGAAATCGACAGAAGATTTGCCAATAAAAATTAAATACTTAAGTTGTTTTAAATGTCACGGAGAATGCGACCATTATTTAATAAATTCAGGAAACTACAGTTTTAACCAAGTAACAAGAAAATATCCAGCATCAAATGCCTCAACGTTTAGATGGGCCCGCATATTTAGATTTTTTACAAGACTCTTTGCCTGTTCTACTTGAAGATATGCCCTACCAGCAAAGACTTTCAAACTATTTTATGCACGATGGGGCTCCACCTCATTTTAGTAGATTGGTTCGAGATCATTTAAATCAAACATATCCAGACCGATGGATAGGCCGAGGTGGGCCCATTGCCTGGCCTCCCCGTTCACCTGATCTCAATCCATTGGATTATTTTCTTAAGGGGATATCTGAAGTCTCTGGTATATTCAGTACCTGTTGAAAATGTACAACAATTGGAACAACGTGTTATTTTTTGTTGCGAGGAAGTTCGTAATAAGGAAGGAGTTTTCGCAAGAGTACGAACATCAATGAGAAATCGTTTAGTTGGTTGTATTGATATGAATGGAAACCATTTACAACATTTGTTGTAACTTTTCTACTTTTTTCAGATTATTCTTGTTAAACCAACAACTCTTAATTTATTTTGTTTAAAAATCACAATAAAACAACGTTTTGACTTAATTATTGTCATTGTCAATTTATTTTAACGCTAACCATGGACTTCTTGATGTTTTTTTACTTCAAATTTGTATTTGTCATAAGACTACTTTGATGTTTTAGTTTAAACACAATTCGATAATAGTTTATGCAATGATTTAAATAAATCGATTTTTCTCCTAAATCATTGGTCGAATAATTTTTTTTAAGAATACCTTTTTTGTGTAGAAAAATCACTGGAATTATAATTTTTGGGTAAAATTTTTTAAATGTGTCGTGTAAAAAAATTAGGGATAAATAAACTAAGCCACCCTAACTAAATTCTCAATAGGTATTATAAATTAGCAATTATTGTTAATATTAGTTTGTGTGCCAAAAAGCACACCGGTACCTTAAGCGGTTGCATAGATATAAAATAGAAACTAATCTTTAGAGGTCACCTTTGGACGGCCATAGCTTCCTTATAAGTCATTTAAGGACCTACATTCATATGAACTTTTTTTCATATTTTCATATGTAGAATATCCCCTTAAAGTATACGAACGAAGTTTCCGGACACCCTGTATAATGGTATATGTTATTCTATCTAAAATTATAACCTTAATGAATATTTCCCATTCGATAATTGGATATTTGATTCTGTAGAATGTGGTAATATTAAATAAATAAATAAATAAATAAATTTCATTATCTTTTTCAATGAAAAAATTTTATTTAAAAAATAAGGAAACTCAATTCTTATTTATCCTGTTCGTTAAATAAAAAAGGTCCACTGTCTAACTAGCCACCATTATAAAGTTACTTAAAGTGCCAATGTCTAGTTTCTATGCTTATATTTTGCTAAGACTTTACAACGCGAGGCACGAATTTAGCAGGAAGTACCACGCGAGGCACGAATTTAGCAGGAAGTACCTATTATTAGGTACGTCGACAGAGAAACGGAATATGCGGTTCGGACAGAACTGTACACGAGTTACATTTTCCGTATTGTTAATCCAAGCCGCTTAGCTCAAAGCACTTCTAGTGATAACGTTAAGTAATGTTATAAATGTAAGATAAAAAAATGATTTTTTGCGATACCCTGAAAAAATTAAATCAAAACCATTTCGAGAGACTATAAGTCTGCTTCAATCAATTTAAAAAATAATTCCATTGAGACGGAAATGCTTAAACAGTCCTTATTTCTTATCTACACTAATGTAATATGGGTGTTTGTACTTTACCCTAAAATAAGTTGGTTCAAAGAACAGACCTTCCTGACCCCTGACTGTCTGTTCTCTTTTCACCATGTCATTTAGTGTTGTTTCCATATTCTGTTGTGGTATTATTTCTGATTGATCCGGCTATATAGACAGGTATAATGTCAGAATGAAGAAATAGGCAAATTTAATTACTATAGTCAAAAGTTTAATATAGCAACAAGAAAAGTAATAAGCACAAATAATTCCTATTTACTTTAACCCGGCATATAAAGGGCCCTTGATTTGAAGAAGCAAATTAAATCGCGCAATATGGCAAAGTTTTATGTCTTCTCGAAAACAACAATATTATACTTATGGCCATTGAGGGTAGACGTAAAAGTTCACTTTTCCTAACATCAAAAACTTTTCTTTAAGATTTCATAAGTAAATGCTAAGCTTCCCTCATAAGTTTCGCAGTACCGCATACTAATCTACAATGGGCTGAAATGTTATCTACTTTTACTTTTTCCATACTTTTTGTTTTAAAACATTTTATTATTTTAAAAACCCACAAAAAGTCTCTGCTATTCTCAGAAACATTCATAATAAATAAGTATAGTGTTCCTCCATATTATGCCTATAATTTTTACTAACCCTGAAACATTACTCCACTACTATATTCTGTTAATTTCTTCAATTTACAGTTAATTAAATATTATTGACCACAACTGTCAAGTGGCTGTCAACTGTCAAGTCCCCTAAGGTGTCCCCTTTGGATTGGTCTTACTATATATGACGTATAACAGACCGTTGTAAAATTGTTTTATGAGCTTTGCTCAACCCCATTTAATTATATTGGTTTACTTTTTTCTTAACATAATATTTTCATTGTGTAGCTGATGATGACCTTTCCTAAGGTCGAAACATATCCAACCATTATATACTAATATACTTTATCCTATTTTGAGGTACTTAATATTTACTTATTAAAACTATTTTGTGGTTAGACAGACATTTTATTTTCCCTTATTATACAGGGTTAGTTGAAATAACCGGAACGGCTAATTTTCCTCGAAACTATCAGGGCTAAAACAATGAATTTTGATACAGGTGGATAACTTAAAAAATTGAATTGAAAATTGACAATTGCGACATTGCCAGATTTTTAGTTTTTTTTGTAACTCATGGAATGTTTTTTTTTTCAAATGTAACACCACTCTTTTTTTATTGAATTCGATTTCTCCCATTAACATTACTATTTCCTGATAATATCAAATTTTTATCTCAAATAGTTCTATGGGAAAAAAAGTTAATTAGTTACAACTCCAACTCTAAAAAAATCCAATTTATTTCCATTTAAAAACGTTTCAAATAATGTGAAAAGGAAGATTGGTAGACATAATGCACCTAATAGTATCGATAACGATAATACCAACAAACAACTACTAACAATAACATAGCTAGTAAAAATTACTTAAAGCCTTTTTACATTAGGTGCAGTCAATGCAATTGCAATAAAAAATTGCCTCAAGGCATGCGCTTTGGTGACTTTCTGATCAGCTGATGCAATTTTATTTGCATCGCACGAAATTGGGAATTGTTCTAATTTGATTGCAAATAGCATGCAATTTTAGTGACTTTTCTAGTAATATTTTTAATACCAACCTGAGAACAAAAGTAAACATAACTCTACAATAGTATTTGTTTGTATTGTGAAGCGTTGGGTGTAGGTTTTTGTGATTTTCTTAAATATAATATATTTTTGAAAGTACAATATGTTTTAATTAAGAAAAATCAAAACAAACACTTACAGGAAAGTCAACATAACACATAACCTCTTATTTAATCAGCAGTTTGGGTTGGTAATATCTGTTGTCAAGATACTTGCTTGAAATTATTTGCTTCATAATGTAAACGGTCATGCAATGCAATTAATTGCCCCGCTATAAACTGCATGCAGCGATTGCACCTAATGTAAACAGGCTTTTACATATTATAGTACACTACATTAATTTGATTAATAAACCGATAATATGTAAGTAATTTTTACTAGCTATGTTATTGTTAGTAGTTGTTTGTTGTTATTATCGTTATCGATACTATTAGGTACATTATGTCTACCAATCTTCCTTTTCACAATATTTGAAACGTTTTTAAATGGAAATAGATTGGATTTTTTTAAAGTTAGCGTTGTAACTAATTAACTTTTTTCCCATCGAACTATTTGAGATAAAAATTTGATACTATCAGGAAATGGTAACGTTGATGGGAGGAATCGAATTCAATAAAAAAAGAGTAGTGTTACATTTGAAAAAAAAACATTCCTTGAGTTACAGAAAAAAACAAAAATCTGGCAACCTGTACCAAAATTCATTGATGGGTAGTTTTGAAGAAAATTAGCCGTTCCGGTTATTTCAACTAACTCTGTATATCATTATACAGGGTGTCCCATAACTTATGGGCAGTAGAGTAACTGGAGATACTAGACCGCCGATTAAGTCATCTAAGTTTTTTCGGATTGTTACTCGTTCTAGAGATACAGGGTGTTGAAAGTAAAAGTTTATTATTATTATTAATATTATTATTTATTTAGTTAAAAGTTTAATAAAGTGTATTGAGGTCAACGGTGGTCACTTTCAACATTTACTTAAGTGAGCTTCTTGTTTTTGTTCCACTGTTTCGAATTTATTGCGTTGTGATAATTAAAATATTAATTTAATTATGTACTATGTTTTTTTATGCTTTGGGATGTTTAAAGGAAAATATCTCGAAAACCGTTAAAGATATTAAGATCAATCAAGTACACCTTTTTGACTCAGAAAATGCCCTTCTTTAAGAAACTTTAATTGAAAAACACCTAATATCACAGGTAAGAAAAAAAATCATAGACTTATGAAGCCCGGTGTATGCAACTAGCGCCCTCTAGTGTGAAACCCAAAAATTTCTACAAATTCTTATTTCTTGCTCATAAAAACATAATACTGCCAACTTTCAATTCAATTCATTAAACGGTTTTAAAAGTATGGCTTATTTTCGAGAATAAACTTTTACTTTCAACACCCTGTATCTCTAGAACGAGAAACAATCCGAAAAAACTTATATGACTTAATCGGCTTAGTTTGATATCTAGTATCTCCAGTTACTCTACGGCCCATAAGTTATGGGACACCCTGTATATTAAATACTTTAATAAGGATAGAGTAACTTACGAGTGGTTCTTGATTTAACTCTTTGGTAGATCTTGATTGCGGAGGTGAATCACTGTTTCCTAGATCTGCATCTACATTACGTGACCATGGTTGACCTTAAAAAATATTTTTAATTATATAGGTTGATTTACGGTGATCGGCCTTTTACAAAGTCTCGGAAATTAGAACACTTATTAAAACTTTAGCACTGCTAGTTTAAAATAAAATAAGGCCTGATTAAATTGTATTTCTCAATTTTGCTTAAAATTCCAAAAAGGATATCTAAAACAAATAGTTCTTGATTTATGTCATACCTTGAATGCAATGCTAACACAACTTAAAAAATACCTTAATTGAGTTTTGTTGAGGATTAAATTGTTCTTATCTCAAATTCGTATAATAACATAAAATGTTAAACTTAACACTTAAACTGACTATGTGTATGTGAGAATGAGTTTTGTATTTTTGAATAGTTTTTTTTTGTTTATATTACTTATTTTTACAAAAAAGTCCTAAAATTATGCAAATTATAATTTTAAACTTTTTAACACAATCCTATTTCCAAATATTTTTTTTTTTTTATGAGAACTGACCTAATAGTTCGTGTTATTTGCTCCATCTCTGTTATACAGGCAGAAAACGTATAGCTCTTCCTGCCTTCATAATGCGATGAATTTTTCTTCTACGGCTTCTCGATGACAAATCTCGAAGACAAAAACCTAGCATTTCTCGATTTCTCTAGTAATTTTTCTTTGGATATGATAGTATCGCATTGGATTAGGTATATGTGTGACTATTTTACCAGAGTGTTTTATACTGGCAAAATAGCATAGCTAGTGGAAAAACTCTTAATTATATACACCTCAATAAGATGGTTTACTAGCGGAAAATTTTTGATAAATATCAGGTAAAAACTATTGTTAGTCTGACATAATGTCATCCTGGTTTGAAAAAGACAAAATGAGCATTTTAAACGAATATGCAAGATTTGGGTTTGTTCTATCCATATTTTATATCTATTCAAGAAATAAAAGAATTGATAGCTGAAAATATTCCACTTAACACACAGAAATCCAAGAACTCAATTTGGGTACAATTCTCAGAGTTTCTAATGGTAAGAAATTATAAACTGGAAAAATTTACTACTGTGATGGAACTGGCGAAAATCCTCGAAGATTACGCCTTTAATATGAAGAAGGGTAATGGCGAAGACTATAAAGAATCTTCTGTAAAGGCTATATGGAACACTACAGCAAAAATGTATTTTACAGAATACGAAATAATGATGGACCCTTTTACGGATATTTCCTTTAAAAACTCGCGAATGGCAAGAGACGCTAAGTTGTCAGGAAAAAAGAAAAGTAAATTGAAACGCATTATCTACCAAAGATTTACTAACAATAATGCAAAGCTACAATAAAGAAACCCCCTTTCTTGTAAAAACTTTTACTTTAAAAACTAAGTATACAACATTATGTAATGTTGATATTACTAACTTTATTAAAATATTGGAACATTACATAGTACCTCTACTTCCCGCTTTGTTGTTCGTCACTCATTTCTCGCTCTCGCATTTTCCACACTCATTTCTTGGGCTTAAAATCAACATTTTGTATTTTAGATTGGCTAGAAGTTTCCCATTTATTGAAGTATCGGACTTTTTTCCGCATTTCTCGCATCGTCCCTGATATGCTATACCAAAATAACGGAAACATTAAATTGTTTAAAATGGAAAATTATAGGACACCTTTTATTATTTTGAACTTTGAAAATTTGAAAATTCTTATTCACGATACAAGAAAAAAAAATTACTTTGTTTGGATCATACAAATTTTGAATCGACTCAAAAATCAATATTTTGTAGAGTTATTATAGAATATAATAAATTGTGCAATGAAATTAAAAAGGCAAATTTTACCTAAAATGAGCTAAATAAAATCGACCTTTTAGATTGCAATAATTATATTAAATTATGAAAGAAGAAAATATTATAAAATTTGAAATGTATTTAAATACACTTCTCGTCAAAATTAGCGAATACTCTAAAATCTAGCAAAAGTTTGTTCTTAACTATCTTATGAACCGCTCATCCGATTTTGACGAACTAATTTTTTTAGTGTAACCTAAGGTGTTACAAACCTTTTTAAGTTCCTAACGTTAATCTGTAAAACGATTTTACTGATATACAGGATACAGGGTATTATTAGTAGAGGCGATTTTGTGCCGTAAATTTGAAACATTCTGTAGAGTAAACTGGTAAAGTAAGAAGTTCTCGGTATGCGCCGTTAGTTAGATGACATCAATATCTCCAGACCTTTTTGCCAGTTTTTTTATAAGTGTATTTTGGCAATAGATACATTATTAAACAAAAAATTCACAGATTTCGCAATGCTTGCAACCAGCGGAGACATTGGAAATGATTGAATTATATTTAAAACATAATTTTATTATTATTCTCAACAACTAAATAATAAGGTTATAATATGTAAATAACATACACTGAGGAGAATAATCTAATACAACGCAGGTTTGCTAAGACATAGTTTGTATTAATAGCTTATTATTTATTAACACATACTAAATACATTGCTAGTGTATCAAACCAATAACTCTTAGATCAAACCTGCTTTAGTGTTATATTAATTCCCGATTTGCTAGAACAGTGTTTTTATTGGTAGTAATCAGTTCCATTAGCAGCACAGTTTTATTGAAAAATTAACTACTTTTAACACAGCAATTTTTTTAAGAAATAAATTATAGGTACTATATATTCTTAATGCGACGCATTTTGTTCCCTATGAAGCGCTATCTCTACAATTAAGAAAGCAGAAAAGTGTCCCCAAAAAATGAATTGTATCCGTTAGAACCTATAATCCACAAGACGTTGTTGGTGATTCGTAGCGATCGGCAATCGCCGCGCGCCTTAGTATTAGTTTTAACCTATTTGTTCCCCAGGTCACATCGTTGTTCGGAGTCTCTAGCTGTCCTAGCTGAATTTTATTGATCGCACCAATAAATTTTTACTTTGTATTTAAGTTTTTTTTTAAATTTTGCATGTCAGATAAAGCAATAGAAGATTATTATTTCGAACAACCCATCATTAGTATTGAACTTTCTAATCTATGTACGAATTTTACCATCTCAGTAAACCATGTTGTATAATAGATAATCATAATACGTAATATGCAATGTTAAACAATAACAATATCACACTAAAAGCTACTTAAACTTTTGAGAACTACATTACTGATTTTTAGTGGTATATGCCTCAACTGTAGCAAGCAAATATATTATTATGATTAATGTCAAGTTTCATTACAACTGCAAGATGGAACTATTACAGCATATAAAACCAGATCGCTGTTTGTCGAACGTTTATAATCCATTATTACAAAAAATAAGCGCCCCAATCTCCCAAAAGTATACCTAATAAACAAACCAAGAATACCACCGACCGGTCTGACTCTTAAACTAGAAACAAAAACTTTTGAGAACTACAGTACTGATTTTTAATGGTATATACCATGCATTATTACCGTAGCAAGCAAATATTATTATGATTAATGTTAAGTTTCATTACAACTGCCAGATGGAACTATTACAGTATATAAAACCAGATCGCTTACATCGTTCACTGTTTGTCGAACGTTTATAATCCATTATTACAAAAAATAAGCGCCCCAATCTCCCAAAAGTACACCTAATAAACAAACCAAGAATACCACCGACCGGTCTGACTCTTAAACTAGAAACAAAAACTTTTGAGAACTACAGCACTGATTTTTAGTGGTATATACCATGCATTATTAACGTAGCAAGCAAATATTATTATGATTAATGTTAAGTTTCATTACAACTGCCAGATGAAACTATTACAGTATATAAAACAAGATCGCTTACATCGTTCACTGTTTGTCGAACGTTTATAATCCATTATTACAAAAAATAAGCGGCCCAATCTCCCAAAAGTATACCTAACAAACAAACCAAGAATACCACCGACCGGTCTGACTCTTAAACTAGAAACAAAAACTTTTGAGAACCACAGCACTGATTTTTAGTGGTATATACCATGCATTATTAACGTAGCAAGCAAATATTATTATGATTAATGTTAAGTTTCATTACAACTGCTAGATGGAACTATTACAGTATATAAAACAAGATCGCTTACATCGTTCACTGTTTGTCGAACGTTTATAATCCATTATTACAAAAAATAAGCGGCCCAATCTCCCAAAAGTATACCTAACAAACAAACCAAGAATACCACCGACCGGTCTGACTCTTAAACTAGAAAAATAAACTTTTGAGAACTACAGCACTGATTTTTAGTGGTATATACAATGCATTATTAACGTAGCAAGCAATTATTATTATGAGTAATGTTAAGTTTCATTACAACTGCCAGATGGAACTATTACAGTATATAAAACCAGATCGCTTTTATCGTTCACTGTTTGTCGAACGTTTATAATCCATTATTACAAAAAATAAGCGCCCCAATCTCCCAAAAGTACACCTAATAAACAAACCAAGAATACCACCGACCGGTCTGACTCTTAAACTAGAAACAAAAACTTTTGAGAACTACAGCACTGATTTTTAGTGGTATATACCATGCATTATTAACGTAGCAAGCAAATATTATTATGATTAATGTTAAGTTTCATTACAACTGCCAGATGGAACTATTACAGTATATAAAACAAGATCGCTTACATCGTTCACTGTTTGTCGAACGTTTATAATCCATTATTACAAAAAATAAGCGGCCCAATCTCCCAAAAGTATACCTAACAAACAAACCAAGAATACCACCGACCGGTCTGACTCTTAAACTAGAAAAAAAAAATTTTGAGAACTACAGCACTGATTTTTAGTGGTATATACCATGCATTATTAACGTAGCAAGCAAATATTATTATGATTAATGTTAAGTTTCATTACAACTGCTAGATGGAACTATTACAGTATATAAAACAAGATCGCTTACATCGTTCACTGTTTGTCGAACGTTTATAATCCATTATTACAAAAAATAAGCGTCCCAATCTCCCAAAAGTATACCTAACAAACAAACCAAGAATACCACCGACCGGTCTGACTCTTAAACTAGAAAAATAAACTTTTGAGAACTACAGCACTGATTTTTAGTGGTATATACAATGCATTATTAACGTAGCAAGCAATTATTATTATGAGTAATGTTAAGTTTCATTACAACTGCCAGATGAAACTATTACAGTATATAAAACCAGATCGCTTTTATCGTTCACTGTTTGTCGAACGTTTATAATCCATTATTACAAAAAATAAGCGGCCCAATCTCCCAAAAGTATACCTAACAAACAAACCAAGAATACCACCGACCGGTCTGACTCTTAAACTAGAAAAATTAACTTTTGAGAACTACAGCACTGATTTTTAGTGGTATATACCATGCATTATTAACGTAACAAGCAAATATTATTATGATTAATGTTAAGTTTTATTACAACTGCCAGATGGAACTATTACAGTATATAAAACAAGATCGCTTACATCGTTCACTGTTTGTCGAACGTTTGTAATCCATTATTACAAAAAATAAGCGCCCCAATCTCCCAAAAGTACACCTAATAAACAAACCAAGAATACCACCGACCGGTCTGACTCTTAGAAACAAAAACTTTTAAGAACTACAGCACTGATTTTTAGTGGTATATACCATGCATTATTAACGTAGCAAGCAAATATTATTATGATTAATGTTAAGTTTCATTACAACTGCCAGATGGAACTATTACAGTATATAAAACCAGATCGCTTACATCGTTCACTGTTTGTCGAACGTTTATAATCCATTATTACAAAAAATATGCGCCCCAATCTCCCAAAAGTAATATAAACAAACCTAGAACACCACCGACCGGTCTGACTCTTAAACTAGAAACAAAAACTTTTGAGAACTACAGTACTGAGTTTTAGCAGTAAGTATATGCATTATTAACTGTAGCCAGCAAATATTATTATGATTAATGTTAAGTTTCATTACAACTGCCAGATGGAACTATACCACATACACATACACCACCGACCGGTCTGACTCTTAAACTAGAAACAATGAAACGCCACATCAATGATCCACACGGAAAAATGTGTTAGGGTTCGATGTCAAGCATTTTACAAAATTACTACTAAGAATGTCTTTCAGAATTCATAAATGTAGGATAAATAGCTAAAACAAGATACCTTAATTTTTTTTAAATACCTACCTTATTTTTTTTATTTTCCAACATTTTTTTAAGAAATTGAATTAAATGAATACTACGTCTTATGCAACCACATATTATATTACCAATGAGAAGCAATTGGCGCGATGTTGCCGGCTTGCCCGAAGCGGATGATTTCTTAAAAAAATATATTTACCTTTCATAAATTATAAATCAATTATTAAATAAAATTTTTAAAAAAATTATCCTAAAATATGTAGGTACTTTTTCTAAATCGCGATGCACGTCTCCTTAGAAAATATGTATCTTATCCCATCGCAATCAGCAATACCTAAAAATAGAAATCCAACAAAATCAACACACGGCAACAAAGCGCGCGACAACACATGAGATGCATTTGGCGCGATGTTGCCGGCTTGCCCGAAGCGGATGATTTCTTAAAAAAATATATTTACCTTTCATAAATTATAAAATCAATTATGAAATAACATTTTTAAAAAAATATCCTAAAATATGTAGGTACTTTTTCTAAATCGCGATACACGTATCCTTAGAAAATATGTACCTTGTCCCATCGCAATCGCAACACCGAAAAATAGAAATTCCAACAAAACCAACACACGGCAACAAAGCACGCGACATTTTGTCTTAAACGAAATTGTCTTACAACCTTGAACGAGAAACTCGTAACTTGGTCCCCATATACGAACATAAACATTTCCAATGTTAAAATGTGTCAAATTTTGGTAGAAAAATCTTTACAATGCTGTATCTTGGCAATGGTTGAACAGATTTCGACCAGTATTCAAGATTTTGAAAGCTCTTTTCCTATAGATTTTCCGTGATATACCTAATAGTGATTTTTAAAGATGGCAAGTTTCTTAATATACAGGGGTCGAGAAAATCATAAATATAAAATTGCTAAAATTATGGTAACTGGGTTTATTAAAGCTATGTCAACCGCGCTATATGCTTCTGTTTTGTTTTAAAATTAGTCATTTGATACTTTGGGTCAATATTTCGGGACGTTTTTTTCCTATTTGATTACGAACTATTTATTAAACAAAAAATGTGTCAATTCTTCGGAAAAAACTCTAAAAAGCTGTACCTTGACATCGGTTAAATATATTTTGACCCGTATTATAGATTTTAAAATTTTAATAATAATTAAATTTAATGTATATAGGTATACTCTCTGGTATACTTACATGTTTTAGAGGGACAAAAAAAATTAAAACGTCATGTTTAAAGCCAAATTTTATTAAATAAATTCACAAAAACATTGTAACATTAAAAACATAAAAACACAAAAATATCCTTCTAATAATTAGTAACGGGTGTTTCCACCTCTTGCTGCAATAACAGAATGACATTGTCGTGGCATGCTCAAAATTAGCCGTTAAATCTCTCTTTTATCAATTTAATGCCAAATTCCATTTAATAATAATAATAATTTAAACTCACTGCTAGCTCATTTGACGCAAATCTGCTACATACTAAATGACACACGAATGACACATGTTTTTTCGTACACATCATGCTAGATAAGTGATTAATTTGATATTTTACACTTTCTAGATAGTTTCCTACGAATAATTTGACACATTTTTTGTTTAATAGTGTATCTTTTGCCAAATAGCTCTCAATTAAATAGGAAAAAAAACGTCCCGAAATATTGACCCAAAGTGTCAAATGACTAATTTTGAAACAAAACAAAAGCATATATCCTGGTTGGCATAGCTTTAATAAACAAAGTCATCATATATATCATAATTTTAGCAATTTTATATTTATGATTTCCTCGACCCCTGTATAATAAGAAAATGGTCATCTTTAAAAATCACTATTATATCGCGGAAAATCTATAGGAAACGAGCTTTCAAAATAGTGAATACTGGTCGAAATCTGTTCAACCATTGCCAAGATATAGCATTGTAAAGATTTTCCTACCAAAATTTGACACATTTTTTGTTTAATAGTGTATCTATTGCCAAAAGACATAAAAAAACTGGCAAAAAAGTCTGGACATATTGATGTCATCTAATTAACGGCACATACCGGGAATTTCTAACTTAACCAGTTTACTCTACAGAATGTTTCAAATGTACGGCACAAAATCGATTCTACTAATAACACCCTGTATATCAGTAAAATCGTTTTATAGATTAACGTTAGGAACTTAAAAAGGTTTGTAACACCTTAGGTTACACTAAAAAAATTAGTTCGTCAAAATCGGATGAGCGGTTCATAAGATCGTTAAGAACAAACTTTTGCTAGATTTTAGAGTATTCGCTAATTTTGACGAGAAGTGTAGTTTAATGAACTAATAGAGAGTAGCAACACTTAACCTGTTGAGTTGCTGAGTTTTAAGTTACTATAAATATGAAAAATAGAATTTACAAAAAAGAGCAGGTGATAAGAATATTGGAAAGACAGTCATTTAAAAATTTGTTTTGGTTTTCAGAGAATGTATATTTATATATACTTTGAACAAAAAATCTTCATATATAAAAAACAGAATGTCGTTTTCGTCGTAAAAAAGGAGGTTATGCGTGTATAACGGCTGCTTAGTTCGGATCACAACTAACCTAAAAGTAAAAAACAATGCAATTATTGTTAAGTTTCTAGTGGGGGAGATCCGGGTAGCCTCGCCCAGCGGGCAACACCGCTCATCGCAATATTACTGAAATGATACGATGTATTGGTAGTGCCATCTATTGGTCGGTAGCATAACTAACCAATATGTGGCTCAATATAAGAAACAGGTTGAAAACTACATTTTAAACGTTCATTCGGCCGACAACAGTTTTTCGAGGTTGTGCATTTTATGTCAAGTCAGCTTTAAATTAACGGTAAGTCGGTAAGTAGAGTAAATTATCATTAAACAATATAATTTATATATGAAACTAAAGGGAATTAATCCTAGTTTATTGAACAGTATTGGTCTTTTGATATCTAGTTCGGGTTCGGGTGTCCAGTCGAAGTAATATACAACGACAATGGTTCCAATGACATGGAATAAGATTGCATTATCATATAACTTTGCATTATCTGCCATTAATTTGGAAAAACTGAAACATGGAGTGTGTAAGGGCACACAAAGACTGTACTGGCCAAAGTGGTTTTAAGCCCTATATTTGCGATTTTTGTACGTAAATTTGTTGTCAATCCATTCTAAAATAAATATCAGATAATTCTAAAGATCGATTTTAAGTTATACCACCCATACATTCGTCTGAAAAAAAAATTATATTATATGGGCTGCGACATAGTGGGCGGGGATATCCGACATAGAGGATATTGTAAGTTTTCCAAAAATATTAGTTTTTTTATTTAAAAAACATTTTTTACACAAAATTAAGTAAATAATAAAGACAATAGACGAATGTATTAAGATCATTTTTCAGTATATCGACACAGTTATTACATCTTTCAAAACATTCATAATTGCTTAAGTGAGCGGGGCTGCCCAGACCTCCCCTAATGTTTAATTTTTTAAGTAAAAATAAAAAGTCAGTACCTAATGTTTATAGCAAAAAATGATATATTATTGTGTTTTTCTATAAAAGTTATGAACAACGGGGAACTCCTGTGCAAGTTTCCAAAAATTGATATCCACATTAACATATATAACATGTTAAAATAGACAGCACAATTGATTATTAAAAGTTTCAAATACCCCTAATTAATTTTGTTTGTCTAAGGGATCAATATTTTGTGTTTATATACATAGTATAGTATTGTGACCATCAGGGTCGATAATTTTTGAAACCAAAAAAAAATAATAGTAAGATGAAACCCATTGGAAAAGGAAGAGAATATAACAAAAATGAAAGGAAAAATAATTTACGGGCGATCCGAGGTCGGGAAGTGGAAGGGGGTGAGTTTTTAAAGGTAGAAAACGATTTATCTTGATTTCCGGCAAAACTACAGGTCCTATGGAAAAGCGTTAAATGGCAAAGTTGTAGGTAATAAAAAATCTACAACTTTTTTATTTACACTCTTTTTTCACATAACCTCAAAATTTATGTGAAAAATTCAATTAACCAAGTTTTTGGTTTTTATTTTTCTTTTACAAAAAAACTTTTTTTTACGAACTTTGGTGAAAACTTACTTTTTTATGTTCCAAACACACTGTAATGTTTTTGATTTAAAATATTTATTTTTTCACCTTATTTTGACTTAATATCGAAAAAGCACCCTAATTTTCAATCGAAAATTCTCACGTCAAATAATCTGCCTTTTTAAAAAAGTCGGTAAGGTTTTTGTTCGTTGAAATCTCTACTTTCTGATGGTGTAAAAAAATATACATTATCTACTATGGTAAATGTTCTCAAAAAATGCAAAATATTATAGATGTCTTATTAAATATTAACTTTATTAACTTATTTGATTGTTAATAATTATAGTAGTATATTTCGACTTGCAATTTTTTTTTTATCAATGTAACATGGAATCTTACGTTTTTCGAGTAATTAAAGTATAAATTTTAATAAATAGCTCAAAATTGTACATATTGATTAAAAAAAAATTTCGGATTCGAGTTTTTTTCGTTTCTTTGCATTTTTTGAGAACATTTACCATAGTAATGTATATTTTTTTACACCATCAGAAAGTAGAGATTTCAACGAACAAAAAGCCCACCGACTTTTTTAAAAAAGCAGATATTTTGACGTGAGAATTTTCGATTGAAAATTAGGGTGCTTTTTCGATATAAAGTCAAAATAAGGTGAAAAAATAAATATTTTAAATCAAAAAAATTACTGTGTGTTTGGGATTAAAAAGGTAAATTTTCACCAAATTTCATGAAAAAAAAAATTTCTTTGTAAAAGATAAAAATAAAAAACTGAAAACTTGGTTATTTAAATTTTTCACATAAATTTTGAGGTTATGTGAAAAAAGTGTAAAAATAAAAGTTGTAGATCTTTTTATTACCTACAACTTTGCCATTTAACGTTTTTCCATAGGACTTGTAGTTTTGCCGAAAATCGAGATAAATCGTTTTCTACCCTTAAAAACTCACCCCTTTCCACTTCCCGACCTCGGATCGCCAGTAAATTATTTCTCCATTTATTTTTGTTATAATATCTTCCTTTTTCAATGGGTTTCATCCTACTATTATTATTTTTTTCACTTTTTACTATTTTCAAAGGCTTATTCAGCCCTGGTCTAAGACGATTATAAATACTGTCCATTTCATCTCAAATATACCTTTTCCCTAATGTTTTCACATGGAAAATGCAAGTTTCTGTACTCTGACAGGCCACGCTTGGATTTCACATTTCTATTTTAGTTCTTATGCTCTATCATGATGTTCTTACTGTCATACCATAATAGGCCAAGTTGTCACTTGCTTTATTCGCAAACTCTAGTGGGTCATAACGCACCTCCACAATATTTAAACCTTTGCAAATGATGCCGACTAATTTATAAATATGTTTAGCTTACCTTCGTATGTTTTTATTTGAGGAGGTCTTAAAACAAAAATAATAATAATAATAATAATGACAATAATAATAATAATACTAATTATAAAGATGATGATAATAATAATAATAATAACCATACATACCAGTCTCCACACAGCGATAAGCAATGCAGATAAAAACTATACGCCCCTCAACTTATCCCAAACAAACCATCCAGCAGACACATACAATAATACACAATTACAACAAGAAAAAATTAATACCTGGTCAGAGAAAATCCTCCATGGACAGCATAGATACCACATAAAACAAAAGTACATCGACAAAGGATCATCATATACATGGTAAAAAGATGGTCAGCTCTTTCCCGAAACAGAAGGGTTCTTACTCGCTATTCAAGATAAAGTTATAGCAACAAGGAATTATCAAAAACATATAATCAAAAACACGGCTATAACAGACGACATAATATGCAGAAAATGCCACCTCCAGAAGGAAACAATTGACCATATTACAAGTGGATGTAAAATTCTTGCTGGCCAAGAATACACAGCAAGACACAACGCAGCAGCAAAAGTAGTTCACCAAGCACTGGCCATAGCGTGTAAGCTCGTAGAAAACTCATACTACAAATACACACCAACATCCATACTCGAAAACAAAGATTTCAAACTGTACTGGGATATAAATATTCAAACAGACAAAACAATATCCGCAAATAGACCAGATATCTCTCTTCAGTTAAAAAAAGAAAAAACCACATACCTAATTGACATAGCTATTCCTAATGATACAAACATCCAAACGAAATACAATGAGAAAAATTCCAAATACACAGACCTGGCAATGGAAATAAAAAGGCTTAGGAAGCAAGAAAAAGTCACTATTATCCCTTTTATTATGTCAGTGAGAGGCCTCACACCAGGAACATTCAAATCACACCTGAAACAACTAGGAATCAACACAAACATACATCGAAACTTTCAGAAAGCAGTCATTCTAAAAACATGCCATATTGTCAGATCATTCCTAAATTCAGAATAGTAATAATAAAATATGCACTGACTTGGCATAGCCCGTCAGTCCAAAATAAAACCACAATTATGTGAGAAAAAGAAAGATAATAATAATAATAATAATTATAATAATAATAATGAAAAATAACGGCTTACTAAATGAGAACTACAACCGGAAACAAGCGGCAGTGTATATTGGTACAAAATAAACATTGCTAATAGCCAGAAGCAAAAAGCCAAAAAACTACAAACACAATCAAACAAGTACCAATGCATGGGGCCAAAAGGACATAAAGGACAGATATTGCCTAACAGGAACCACAAACAGAACTAGAGACGGATTACGAAACTGATTATCCAATATTGCCAACTAAGACCCACCCCCTGGTAGGATCATCCAACAAACTATACGTCCTTAATAATCAGAAATGGACAATGACTTTATAAACGTTCTGAGAGATTCCAGAAACAAAGTAAATTTCAAAGAAATAACACGATTCTTCCGAGATTCCCATAAATGTTAAACGAGCTGAAACTGGACAATGGAGATCGATTTAATTATTTGCCAATCGATTACGAAACCTATTTGCGCAAGCAATAGCAATCACACATACAGGGTGATTCGCGTTGAGTGGCCTATTAGAAGATCTCGGAAACGAGTAAAGTTATATTTCTAAAAATTTGGTAGCGGGCATGATTGACTTTGAACTTTTAAAATATTATATTTCGACGTTTGTATCACTTCCGGTTATACCGGAAGTATATTTTAGCATTTTTGGATACCTTATTGAAACCTATGTAACTTTTATTTGCAATGATCTATACCTATCTCTAACCGTTTTTGAGATATGAATTATAAAATGTATTTTTTATGTAAAAACATTACCGAGGAGAAAGTTCAGTAATTTTGAAATGAATAAAGCTAAACATTTAAAATTTTGTAGACTTTTAACTAAAACATAGATATTTAGATAACATTACCTAAGTTTCATGTTCTGCATACAGGGGTTTTTTAAAAGTGTGCCAATGTGGTCATTTAAATAAATGTGCATAAGTCAATTTTTGCAAATGGGACACCCTGTTTTTTTATCTTAGTAACGTGTAGAGAATCAAATTTCCTATCTAAACGTCTAATATATTAATATCAATATTTTTAGTCATTTTGGAATTATGAGCAATTTAAAAAAAAAATATTTTAAAATATGTGTTTCGCTTTTAAAACTAACAATTCTCTGGAAAATTTTTTAAGAAACTATAAATCAAAAAGCAACAAGGATAATAAATCGGGGGTTTACCAATTAAATTGTGGCTCTTGTCCCAAAACTTATATAGGCCAAACAGGTCGATCATTTAAAACGAGAATTTTGGAACATAGAAGAAGTTTTTTCAGTCATAAAACCGACTCAACTTATTCTAATAATCTTTTACAGAAACAACATAATTTTGATAACAAAGAGAGGGGCACAGTACAACGACAGTCCTTCTCAATATTACTGACAACATTGCCAGAGCTCTTGATAAAAAGTTTGCAGCAATACTGATAGCTTTGGATTATTCTAAGGCATTCGACGTCATTGATCATGATTTACTGGTGGCAAAGTTAAAATTTTATGGTTGTGATGACATAGCTCTTTCATTTTTTAAATCATACCTTTGGAAACGTACTCAGCGAGTACGTATAAAGTGCAGCTATTCTGACCCAAAGAATATAATTTCTGGTGTTCCCCAGGGATCCATTTTGGGGCCACTTTTGTTTCTTTTATATACATGTGACCTTTCTTCAAACGTAAAAAAATCAGAAGTCTATCAGTTCGCCGATGACACCCAAATGATTTGCTACTTTGATCCTGATGATGTTGAAGCGGCTTCTGAGAGTATTAATGGTGATCTAGGTTCAATTATGAGGTATTCTACTGAACATAATCTTATTATTAACTCTAACAAAACTAAAGTACTACTCTTTAGTTCTATAAGCCATCGACCCAATGTCGAGAATAATATCAATATTGAGATGAATGGGGACCATCTTTCTTTTTCTGATAACGTCAAAATTCTGGGCTTAAATCTCGATCCATCTTTGAGATTTCGGGAACACATAGGGGTGATTTTGCAAAAATGTTATCTTCGCTTGCGCCTTCTCTATGCTAACAAACACATATTAAATTTTAAAATAAGGAAGAAATTAGCAGATTCTCTGGTACTATCGATAATTAATTATTGTCTTATAGTTTATTACCCTTATCTAGACCAGAGGTCTCAACAGAGATTACAACGTATACAGAATGCATGTTGTCGATTTGTTTGTGGTTTAAGAAAGTTTGATCACGTGTCTATTCATATATATGAGTTAAAATGGTTAAAGGTTTCGTTTCTGTTTAAGTTTCTACTGCTATCTTTTATGTATCGCCTGTTCAAAAATCAAGCACCAAAATATTTGTTCGAGAAAATCATACCTAGGAATCAGGTACATAATAAAAATATAAGACATAATACTTTGACTATGCCGCACCACTCAACAGCTCTATTTACTCGAAGCTATACATTTAATGTTGTATCCTTATATAATCAGTTTAGGCCTAGTTTACATTATTCTCTTCATCAGATTCGAAAAATGTATAAACAGCTATTTTTGGAGGAGCAATTACTTGGGTAGATTTTATTCTTAATGTAGTAGGTATCGTTATGCCTTATTATCTAAATTATTTATTTAGTTATTTTTTTAAATTTGTATTTATTTTTAATTTGCATTAACTTTAAGTTAATTGTGATATTGTGTTAACTATAAGCATTTTTATAAGTATATCTCTTTGTAATATAGGGTTAAGAGTTAAAGAGTAGCTCTAGCTAATCTTCGCCCTATGGGCAAATGTAATCTATTTACATTTGTGAATAAAAAGACAGTTTATTATTATTATTATTAATTTAAAATTTTACATATTGAAAACAAGGGTCAAAAACTTAATATTTTGGAAAGTTTAGAAATAAATCGATTGAAAAATTCCGGTGCATTATTAAACGACCAATTAGAACCAAATAGTTCCTCTTTGCTAAATCTGTGTCAATAATCTAAATAGGGTTCTTTGGATTTTCCATAAGATTAAGATATATTATACCGACAATAATATTTAAGTACACAATACCTAAATAGTTTTAAGAAAATATAATTAAATAATTAAAATTGTAATGTGTATACCTGAATTGAGTAATTAAGTATCTATACCATTTTGTTATTGTACTGAAATAAAATTAGTTAGCACCATACACCTAAAGAAGCTACAATGTAGCGAAACGCGTCATGTAAAGAAAGAAGTTTTTCAAAAAAAGTGGAAATTTGACAGAATAAATTGTCTTTCCTTGAGTTAATCAAACGTGTTTAAAAAAATTTCAGAGTAGCAAAAGCAGAAAAACTACAATTTTTTAAAAATATAAGCTAAGACACTACATATTAAAAGAAATATATCTTACCCCGTATTGGGTAACTAAAATCTGAAAACAAAAAGAAAATAAATTATTTTATAGGAAATTGTTTAGGGGAATTGGTGCAATATTTGTACAGAAAATATTTTGGAAAATACAAAAATTCCAAATGAATTTTAAAAGGAGAAAAAAAACACTAAATTTTATCAACGAAAAATATTCTTAGCTAGGGGACTTTAAGGTGGAATTCTCAACGCCATTCCGTCTATTGCGAACCCATAACCTATTTCGCGTTGCTTTTCTTAGTTTATTATTTGATTAACTAACATTTAAATAAAATCAATATCGTCGGTACAATATTTAGGTAATATCTGACATATTACAAAAATATCAATTTATTTCATTGCTAATTTTTGGGAGAATTGTATAGTGAAAGAAGAATGACATAATAATGTTAAAAAAATCTTACCCCATATTTTTCGCTATACAATTCTCCTAAAATATTTAATGAAATTCCTTGATATTTATTTAATATGTCAATTTATTACCTATAAAATATGAAGACGATAATGACTTTATTTAAATTTTGTATAAAAGCTGGAAAAATGAAATAAACATACGCGAAATAGGTTATAGGTTGGCAAGCATGCTGATACTCCCACCTTAAAGTGTGACCTGCATTTTGCATTGAAGTACACAGGGATGTCAAAAACAATGGATTCCCTGGAGCCGAGTAGACATTGACAGCTGTTTCGTCCTTGTTAGGACCTCATCAGAATGCCACAACCCGAAGCAACTCCACTGATACCACTGCAGCGCGTGTGTGATGTTGTTGATTTCAACGTAATGGCGTTGCGGCTTATTTACTACTTGCTATTTTATTAGGCAGTGTTTAAATGCGCTGCAGTGTTATCAGTGGAGTTGCTTCGGGTTGAGGCATTCTAATGAGTTCCTAACAAGAACGAAACAATTGTCAATGTCTACTCGGCCCCAGTGAGTCCATTGTTTTTGGCATCCCTGTGTACTTCAATGCAAAATGCAGGTCTTTTCACAAGTTGAAGTCCGCTAGCCAAGAATATTTTTCGTTGCTATAAATTATACGGACGTGATTACTCTACTTTTTGTAAAATTTTTGATTGAAATGTCTCTTCAAATAGAATCATAAATCAATTAAAACGAAATCGCGAATACTCGGTTTTATCCAAATATATTCGGAAGCATTCGGAATTTTTTTAATTTGAAATCATTACGTTACAGGATTTAGTTATGCGCAACTTTTCTCTAATTTAACCATCTCTGTATCTCTTATGGTTTACGAGACCCCGTAGAGTGCATTCTTATCTGGGACACCCTGTATAAAGGAATAACAATAATTTATAATAGTTTGCCGAAAAAAAATTAAGGAAATATCAAAATTATGGACTTTTAAAAAACACTAAAGAAATATTTTTTAAAACGGAACTAACTTTAATGTATTATAATATTAATATTTTTTTTATATAAATGGTTATTATATATATTTTTTTTGTAAATAATTTCGATGGAGTTATTAATAGTTACTAAACATATTTGGTGTTATAATATTCTCTGTAATAAACTTTTTTAAGTTGGTTGAGAATAAAGATTTATATTATTAAAAAAAAGTTTAATACATTATTTAAAAAGATAATAGATTTCTCAATACATTATACAGGGTGTAACTAAATAAGTGTAAAACATTTAAGGGGGTGATTCCTCATCGAAAAAAAGATAGGATCTTTCATATAAAAAAACTTCATTGGAGCATCCCTTGTTAAGATACAGCCCCTTAAAGGGGGTACATACAATTTGTTTAACAATTTTTTTCACAAGCACTAAAAAAGTTACAATATTGAAATTAACCTGACATTTTCTACTACCAAAAAGACACTTAGCCAGTAATTTATTTGGTATACCCCATGGTTGTAAGGGGTGGAAAACGCCACCCCTAAACTTTATTTCCAATGTAACTTTTTGTCTTATTATTTGTTTACCATTTAAAAATTTATTTCCGATAGCCTGTTTCATTCCTAACAAAAAATGTCTCTTGAATTTTTTGCCCAAAATAAACCAGTTCGCAGCAAAAAATTATTTTACGACCAAGATACATATCGCCATAAAACGAAAATACGAAACTAATTTATCTAGTAGGCCGCTATTAGCAATAGTGACAATTAAATTGGTATCATGCTGTCAGTTTGTAAATTTTTGAAATTGAAGTAATACTAATTGTGTATTGTTGTTCTGTTAAAATTAAAAATTATTAAACAAATTTTATGTACCCCCTTTAAGGGGCTGTATCTTAACAAGGGATGCTCCAATGAAGTTTTTTTATATGAAAGATCCAATCTTTTTTTCGATGAGGAATCACCCCCTTAAATGTTTTACACTTATTTAGTTACACCCTGTATAAAGCAAACCCAAATTGTACGCGGTATCGAACAGAGTTAATACTATGGAGAACTATAGGGTAGGAGGCCGATCGACAATGGCAGCATTTTCAAATTCTGTCCCGGTTTTTTGGTTAGTTCGCTACTGGCCGATAGATGGCTCTCGCGTCCGAAGTGGGCTGATGTTGTCTTCTTCTTCGTTTTTAATGTGGAAAACCTAGATCCTCCATAGTCTTTAGCTTTTACTTAAACCCTTTATTTTTCTGTGCTTTTACTTTTGACAATTGACATCTTATTTTTCGAAATAACAAATCATGTTTGAAGGCAAGACAAGACAAATAACGTTGTATTGTAATTAATTTCCATATTTATAATGAATAATGGTACAATTTATAAAAGTAGAGTTTGCTTTGTGTCGGGGTGGTAAGACAGGATCTTCTTCAGAGATAAAACGCAGCCAAATAAGTATCTTTCTAGCTCCAAAGGTAAAACCCTCTAGCTAGAATGTTCCTGTATTTTAAAAACGAAGCATCGTTGGAACTTTATACAGGCCGAGTTTACTAATAAGTATAACAAAGTAAGTGTAAATTCATATAAAAGTCCTTATGTGTTCCTTAAAGAACTAATTTAAATAAAAATAGTTATCGCGTCCATAAGAAACCATTTATTTGATAGCCCACTTCGAACACGAGCGCCATCTTATGGCAACTCGTAAAGCTGAATTACCGATGCTAATTTGGGACGGAATCCAATGCATTGCGATCATAGACAATTTACCTTTAGATACCTACAGCTTATCTCCTGCGCAAACAAAAGTTACGTTTTATGGGTGAAAAAATACGTCCGAGCGCATGACTCGTCGGTCAGCTGTCTTCATTCGGGGAACCTTCGTGCATGCGCACAAACCTCGTGTTATCGGCCGTCCTACTTTATCGACAATAATCGACGCGCTCAAGAATACTCTCCAGAACCGGCTCGGCCGCCATTTTTGTTGTTGTGTTTTAAGGTTTCTCTTCTCTGCGGATTCCTTGTAATTTTCTAAAGTTTTCAGCTATCGGATCGGCTATCGTGGATTGTGGGACTGGTGTTTAATATTTATGGATTTCTGGTTTTTGTGTAGTTTAGTTAGTGAATTGTGTTTGTGCTTTTAGTGACTCGGATTGTAATATAAACAATGACTAGTACTAGTTGCAGCCGTTGTATAATTGTATTATGCCCAAATAGGGGTAAAATAAACCCTCTATGGTGGCATATGAGCAAGAATTTAAATTTTAAAGCCCGGACCTGTCTATTTGCCCATTGGTCAAACGATAATGTTGCAGTGCGCATGTCTAATAGTTCCCAGTTTTGTTTACATGCGCGAGGCCATAAAACTGCCACATTCGTGATTATTGTTTGTTTATCTAAAGGTAAATTGTCTATGATTGCGATCGGCCTCCTACCTCAAGTCCTCCATAGTTAATACCTAATTCATATATGAAATGTTGTCATTCCCTGTCAAGTTGTTGTTACTGTGCAAAGCGATAACTAGTTTATAATGTTTAAGGTAATAAATAATTTTGTACATACCATCGTCGTGATGAAATGGTGGACTTCCATACCGATATGGACCTAAAGCAAAGAAATATTATGTCAAAGATGCACTGTTAAATAGCTGTTTACAGGTAGTAACTGTATCATATAAAAGATGAAGAGAAAAATCATGAAAATTCCGGCGTATGCTTTTTCGTCACCGAGGTAATAAAGAGATGCATTTTCGTCACCGGCTTTAAAGGGTCGGTTTTATTACACATGCATTCCAATACAAAAGTTATAAAATTAATTATATCCTCTTTTTTGGTCTCCGATTTAAAAAAAAAATGCACTCCATTATAAATAATAGTATTTTATTAAATTTACAGGAATAACACAAAACTTAATTACATCATGCACACTTAAAAATAATGATTAAATTTTAAATTAAAATGAACTCCGTACTGATTAAATCCAGGTCCACACCAGATTGATTAAAAAAATTAACACTGCTTACTGATTAAACCAAAGAGTCCGTGATTAACCAGTCTTAATCAAAAATGATTAACCTAAAAATTAGTAATGATTATGTTTTAATCAATTTTTATTAAATATTTTTAATTAATAATGATTAAATTGGTAATGATAGGTGATCCATTAATCATTTTTGATTTAATCTTTTAATCGCTTTAGAGTATCCATTTATTATTTTGGAATAATAAAATAGAAAAATAAAAAATTATTTAGTATAAAAATATTTCAATTTTCAATTCATATATCAATCTGGTGTGGACCTGGATTTAATCAGTACGGAGTTCATTTTGATTTAAAATTTAATCATTATTTTTAAGTGTGCATGTAAGTGATGAATTTGGATCTTCTTTTCTATTGAATTTATTTAGTAAAAAACAAATAAATAAATCAGCACACAAGGGAAAAAACTGCACACTAACTGTGTTTTTCTCTTTTTAAAGATCATACGTTAAAGGATGGAAATATATTCCGAGAGCACTTAATTTTAGTAGTAGTACCTACATAATATTACAATGACTATTTAACTAGAGTGTTTTACACTGGCAAAATGTCATAGCAACGGCCGGTCTTCTACTGGCAAAATTACTACCTGCACCTACCTGGACAAAATTCACATGTGATTTTTGCCGCGGCAAAATTTTGTCTTTTTTCTAGTTAAATAGTCATGTCGAATACCACTCGAGAAAAAATTGTGTAAGCAAAATTGTTCTCAAGGATTTATTTAAGTTTGTTGCTTTTAAGCAATTTCGCTCATGACATTTTCGACAAAATCACTCGCCTGACGGCTCGTGATTTTGTCAAAAATGTCATTCGCGAAATTGCCAAGCAACAAACTTTCATACCTTTCGAAAATTTTGCCGACAAAATTTTATCTCTTGTGATATTATATATGATAAAAAAATTTTTTCTTCTTTTAATCAATTTTGATTAGGGTTAATTTAGCCTGGTCCATCTTAAAAATTGGACAAAGCACCGATTGGCAAATGCACTCATATTAATAAATAATAACTGGCATGCACGAAAACCGTATAATATCATGTATCGACTTACCTGTACTTCTAAGTTCTACGAGCCGTTCATCGGCGTTGCAGTCTGCAATTTTTGCGTATGTTTTCACGTTGTTTAAATTAAGTTTCACTAACATTATAATGTCACTGCTAAAACCACAGGCAAACATAAATAAACAGCACACAAAATTAGAGTTAACAAAACATAGAAAAAAGAAACTAACCAGTTTCTATGTTAACGGGAATATGTAAACTTTGACAAAATGTACCTGCGCAATTAACTAACAACCACGAGATTTCAAAGAAAACTGCCAGATCGACGCGTGACCTTTGTCAACCTGAACCCCCGAAAAGTGATATTTTGGGGTTAAGTTGTGGTAGGTACTCCAAAACTGATTATGTCGTTGCATGCTACGCATGCGTCAGTACAGGGTTTTTCCGTATATTTTGGAGCACCCCTGGAGCTTTTATTTAAAGACCTAGAAAAAACTTTAAATTACCAAAGTTGCATGATCTCTCCTGAACTGCCAGAATTTGTTATCGGACAAAACAAATGAACATAGTAAATTTGTTTAATAAGGCCAATATCGATTTTTTTAAATGGAACACCCTGTATATTAATTTTTTTTTTAACTCCTCACTCTTTTCTGATTCCAAATATGTATATATGTTATATGTTTGTTTCATAAATTATTATCATTATTTATATTAATTATTGTTACTGAATAAGCAATATGTTCTAGCATGTTTTCCTCACACCAATATAGATTTTCTAATCATCAATATTTTAAAATTCAATTTTGCCTAAACGACTAAAGTAAACGTATAACATATATACATATTTGAAATCAGAAAAGAGTGAGGAGTTAAAAAAAATTAATATACAGGGTGTTCCATTTAAAAAAATCGACATTGGCCTTATTAAACAAATTTACTATGTTCATTTGTTTTGTCCGATAACAAATTCTGGCAGTTCAGGAGAAATCATGCAACTTTGGTAATTTAAAGTTTTTTCTAGGTCTTCAAATAAAAGCTCCAGGGGTGCTCCAAAATATACGGAAAAACCCTGTACATTCTTAGGCATTTAAATCCCCTAAAATCAGATTATGATTTAAAACGTTGACATATTTTACGCAATTGACCGGTATAGATTTAAAGTAATTCAAAATTATTATTTTGTGTCAATAACAGTGCAAATCATACAAATGATTTAATAATTGATTAAAAACTAAATCAAAAAATTTAATCAAACAAATTAAATCAGACATGGATCGCTGTTAATCAACTGATTTTTTTACTGTGTGTAATAGATAAATTTTTAAGGGAATAAGAAAACTAAACAGATATAATTTTAATGCTGCAGCTATTCTTAACGGAACAGTGATACGAAAGACATGTAAGAAATTGTAATCTATTTATCTCTCTATCTTGATATTTTATTATAGTAGATTGAATAAATTGTTGTATTTTTTAAACCGTCATATCATGGATTTTACGAGGAATATCCACACTTTGAATTTTTACATACGTATCTATTTGGATATATTTAAGTTTAAAAAAAAAAAAAAATTTGGATGATCTTTGTACAGGGTGTCCAGTTTTCGACACTTTTGACGGGTATCTCAGTTATTAGTACAGATAGAATGATGCGGTTTTCGCAAACCTTTGTCACTTTTTTGTGAAACAAACGATGCCCTTAACGGATTTATCATGGCCATCTTGGTTTTTGAGATACAGGGCGAAATTGAAAACGGTGCATTTTCAGACACCCCTTGTATTTTAACTATCTTATACCTTATTGAAAATATAAGAACGGGGTGTTATACAGTTTTTTACGTAGAATCCAGTGGCGTAGTTAGTATTTTTCCAGGTGTTCCCATTTTTGAGAAATATACCAAAGTTATGCTTTTTTAAATGGAACGCCCTGTATATTTTTTCATATTTTCATTCTGCTTACTGAGAGCTTTCCAAAAATATATAATAGTTGGCACTTTGTTTTAACAAGAAGGTTAAAATTCATATTTTTAAAAAAATTGGGAGCAGGCCTTGGATTTTGTTTCACTAGAACAATTAAATTGTGGATTAAAATACATACTTTTTATTTATAAATATTGTTGAAAATGGTTGCCATTCTCCCTAAAACCACGGTGACACATTTCGGTAATAAGTCTCAAGGCGTTTAAAATTATTATAGGCCTGTGGTTTTGTAGAAATTGAAATGCTAAATGGGTAGCCTGTCGAAGTTCCTCTACAGTTCTGTGCCTGGTATTGTATATCTTGCTCTGCAAAAAACCCCAAAGAAAGAAGTCCAACACCGATAGATCGGGCGATCGCGGTGGCCATCTTACAGCTCCATTTGTGCCTATCCATTTTTGTTGAAAATAATTTTCTAGAAAATGCCTTACTACGTGAGAGTTATGACTCGGTGCACCGTCTTGCTGGAAATGTATAGCATTTAGCTGGGCAAGGGGAACGATTTCTAATAACTCGGGTATATAACCTCTTCCAAGACTTTCAGATATATATTTGCCGTAAGGCCTCCCTCATAAATACGGTAAGTTATTTGATTACCTAATATGAAGCAAGGAACACCAAATCCAGAGCGCCCTTGCTGCCCCCTTTCGTAAATAACATATTGATTTTCTTCAGACCAATGCCTTGTATTATGCCGGTTAAAAAATCCAGCACTAGAAATATGGTTCTCATCGGACCAGATTACTAATCTTCCAAAATTGGCATTGGCCCGGATTTGTTCTGTATACCAACGACAAAAGATTAATCGCCGATCTGCATCTCCAGGATGTAAATTTTGCACAATTTTAAATTTGTATGGATGGTATTTATATTTTCTTAGAAATGGCATCCATTTTCAACAATATTTATAAATAAAAAGGATGCATTTTAATCCACAATTTAACTGTTCTAGTGAAACAAAATCCAAGGCCTGCTCCCAATTTTTAAAAAAATATGAATTTTGACCTTCCTGTTAAAACAAAGTGCTAACTATTATATATTTTTGGAAAGCTCTCAGTAAGCAGAATGCAAATATGAAAAAATATACAGGGCATTCCATTTAAAAAAACATAACTTTGGTATATTTCTCAAAAATGGAGACACCTGGAAAAATACTAACTACGCCACTGGATTCTACGTAAAAAACTGTTTAACATTCCGTTCTTATATTTTCGATAAGGTATAAGATAACTAAAATACAAGGGGTGTCTGAAAATGCACCGTTTTCAATTTCGCCCTGTATCTCAAAAACCAAGATGGCCATGATAAATCCGTTTAGGGCATCGTTTGTTTCACAAAAAAGTGATACAGGTTTGCGAAAACCGCATCATTCTATCTGTACTAATAACTGAGATTCCCGTCAAAAGTGTCGAAAACTGGACACCCTGTACATACTGTCGTTAAAATGTGCATGAAAGCATTGGTCGTTTGACTTACAGTAGCTGACTGTTCTGCCCAGATAATGGGTGGAAAAAGTGATTCCTCAGAAATATAATTATCAACTAAGTAATCAGCATATTTAACAACTCTATCATCTTGAGGCATACTTTCTGATAAATCAAGGGCAAAACAGTCACCTACTTCTTTTAAATCCAAATACATAAGCGCGAAAGGTAGTTTCAACCAACGCCCAATTTCACTCGACTCGTTTCTATAGTCGATGACCAACCCACAATTTTGGATTTTTCTATACCAAGCCTGTGCTAGGTGAAACCGACACAGCCAATTTTTTTTGCGTTGGGCCAAATATCAGTTGCAGCTATATGAATTGCTTTTTCAAAATCCACAACTGTTTCTTCAACGTTGAAAACAATTTTTTCCATTAAACAACCATTATTTAGGGAACTAATACAAATAATCCTGAGAATAATCATAATTCATTTAAATAATTTTTAATGAGCTTTTAATAGTTGGTGACGACTTTGCATGTACCATTTTTACCTGCTTGCTGCTTCGGTGACGAAAATGCATGTGTAATAAACATCTTTAAAATTAGGGGTATACATTTGACCTCCTTGGTATACAGTGTGTGTATAAAGTCTGGAAACGGCTTAATAACATCACAATTTATTGGCCGATTTAAACCAAATTTGGTACAGTTGTGTAAGAGGATCTAACGCACCGAATGACGATATTGGCGTTGTTGCCAGCTTTTTAGTTTGTCTGGAATTCGAACGAATTTTATATTTTTAAATATAACACCCAGTATATTTTTACATTTTTAAATTCCACATAAAATTATAATTATTTTTTAATCAATGCATTATTACTCTATACTTCATAGTTTCCGAGATATTGACTCTCGAAAAGTGACATTTTTGAACTTTGACAGCTTATAACTTTCTAACAGTACGTCTTAGAGCAAAACGGCTTACATGTCCCTATCTTCAATTTTTATTATCTTCCCAAAAAAATCAACTTCCAGTTAAACCGGAACAACTATATTTCCTGCTTTCGAGTTACATCCGGTTTAACCGGAAGTTGATTTTTTTGGGAAGATAATAAAAATTGAAGATAGGGACATGTAAAGCCGTTTTGCTCTAAGACGTACTGTTAGAAAGTTATAAGCTGTCAAAGTTCAAAAATGTCACTTTTCGAGAGTTAATATCTCGGAAACTATGAAGTATAGACTAATAATGCATTTAATAAAAAATAATTATAATTTTATGTGGAATTTAAAAATGTAAAAATATACTGGGTGTTATATTTAAAAATATAAAATTTGTTCGAATTCCAGACAAACTAAAAAGCTGGCAACAACGCCAATATCGTCATTCGGTGCGTTAGATCCTCTTACACAACTGTACCAAATTTGGTTTAAATCGGCCAGTAAATTGTGATGTTATTAATCCGTTTCCAGACTTTATACACACACTGTATATAGCATATAGCCCGAAAATTCAGACTTCGACAGTTTTGAGTAATAAATGGCCCAAACCCAAAATATTATTAAATTTTTTTTTCTTCATGTGCCATCATCAATTTGGTTTACTGATTATCATATTTTACAATGATAATGTTCAAGGTAATAAATAATTTTTTACATACCATCGTCGTGATAAAATGGTGGACTGGCATACCGATATGGACCTAAAACAAAGAAATATTATGTCAAAGATGCACTGTTAAATAGCTGTTTACAGGTACTAACTGTATCATAGAAAGGATGAAGAGAAAAATCATGAAAATTCAGACTTCGACAGTTTTGGGTAATAAAGTGCCCAAACCCAAAATATAATTAAATTTTTTTTTCTTCATGTGCGATTATCAATTTGGTTTACTGATTATCATATTTTATCAGTAGACGTCTCTTATAAGATACCCTATCCTAACAGTGGCGTAGCGTGCAGGGGGCCAGGGGGGGCGACCGCCCCCCCCCGCCCTTTTAGCCTTTCCCAAACGGCGCCCCCTTCCCACTCTCCCAGTAGTTCCCAGGAAATTTACTATGTTTATGAATATAAATGATAATTATATAACAAAATCCTCATTATTTATTAGTTCTTTGTTTCTGTTTATATTTCTTTCTTTCTCTTTGTTTTTAAAGTATTTTTATGGGGTTTAATTAGCGTTATTATTAGTTTAAAACTTTTAGAGTAAAGACGGAGATAAAATAAACCTCTTACTCTGTTACCTAATTTGAGATTCTATTTTATTTTCACTACACACACACACACTTTGTGTCTTTCTTTCCTTTTCATACTTTCCACTTTAGGTATGCATGGACTATTTCTTCAAAATAATACAATATGTTTCTGTACATATATTATTTGTAATATTTGATTTACTTTATAATAAAAATATTTTGGCACGACCAATAATTTGTATTCTTTCGGTTATTTTGCTTTAAAAATTAAAAATTGCTTGAAATCTTTAATTTACTAGAGACTAAATTTTATGCGTGTTATTAATTGTCGCCAATGAGAATGAATATATGCTCATATTATTATGTAATAAGTATGCCTAAAATATTTTATAGAGTTTTAACAAAAATTCCCTTGCCGTGTTCATATTCTGTTTTCATGTGGCCATTTTAGACATGACGAAACAAAAACTTTATTTCTCAGGCCAAAATTTTACTAAATAAACGAAATTATACATTAGCAGTGAGGCGCCCTTTGAACAAGGGCCCATAATGAGCCATGAAAACGAAGCACTCTTTTTTTTCTTGATCAATTTTCTTGTGATTTTCTTGAGGATCTTGTGTATTTTATATTTTAAGGGCGTGGCACCCAAAAAAATTTCGCCTGCGGCGCTATTTTTTTTTTACCCCTCCCCATAAAAAAAATATCTACGACCTTATCTTCGAAGCTTTCGCCCCCTCCGCCCTTTCAACCACGCTACGCCACTGTATCCTAAACAGATACCAATTCATCTAATCGATGACGCAATTTAAAAAAAAAATCAATGGTACAAATTCAAGTGTTTTTTGGTGTCTTTGCCGAAATTTATATTCACCGCGAGTGTTTTAGGTTGGTTGTTTTGGTTTCAAAGTTTTTAATTCGACGATAGTTTTTTGTTTGACTTTCCCATCTTTAAAATATTTTAATAAATAATCGTTATCTAACTTATCAAAAAAATGTTCTTTTAGTACAAACCTTATTTTCTTTAATTAAGTTTATAGTGAATATACGACATCTTTAATTATTGTCAACTCGTGCACCAGACTTGTATAAATTTTGACTTATGCTTACGTACGCTGTAGAATCGAAAAAAATTGGGTTATAGGCCCTTTGCTATCCGCCACCTTGTATATTAACATTTTTTAAGCATTTGTAATAATAACTAGCTATTGTATAGAATGCCCAGCTCATCTATGGGCTTCTTGAAAATACCAAAACTATTAAGCCACATGCACAATATCGTTAACCTAAGCCACAGGTCTTAAAATAACCAACCAAAAGCAAATGGAATTATTTTTTTCCTGATATAGCAAACCCAAACTATATCCAGTAGGGCTGGGCGATATTGAAATTCCAATATCGAATATATGTATTTAAAAAAATATCGATATAGTCGATATATCGATATTTTATTATTATTTTTTAAATATCGTTATTCGATATATCGATAAAACCTAAAAATATTATATTATAAATACAGTGTCACCAGTAAAGTCCGCATCATATTATGGGATTTTTTTTATTAATAGCTTTATTCAAAATTTGACTTTGGCATCAAGTTCTGCTTCGATCGAGATGAAAATTAAGCAAAAAAATAGTTGGCAATGCGAATCACGCATTTTCTGTCAAATTTTAATTTTTTCCAAAAGATAATTCAAATGTGGGGTTATTTCTAAAAAGATCAAAAAAAGTTATTAGAAAAAGGTTTTCTAAATGTAGTTTCTAGCCCACATGCAAAATTTTAGCTGCATGAGATAATTTTGATTTTTTAACTATATTTTGTAAATTGTACCACTTTTGCAAAATAAGACTCAACGCAACCTACATAAAACTTCTTAGTTTTGACAATGCTTTATTTCAGATAAATTTGTTTTTATGTAGCGCCATATTAAATGTGTGTTTTTTTCTACAAAAACGATATTATGGCATAGCTTAATAACAAATTATAATATAGGGGTTTTAAATTAAATCCTTGAAAATAGAAACTTTACGTTGTTAAACTAACATTTATTTTTCACTTAAAAAACACTTTACTAAAGATACTGTGTTATTTTTTGTCTTAATAGTAAGGTGTATTACTTTTAGACACAAACTATGTTTTCAAAAATACTTATTATATGAAGTTACCTTATACAGGGTCAAAAACAAATAAATTTTGCATCACATGCGACCAAATTTTAATAGCCCAATTTTGATTTTGTAAATAAAGCTATTAATAAAAAAAAATCCCATATGATGCGGACTTTACTGGTGACACTGTATATCAATATTGTCTTATGTGCCCTGTAAAACTCCGTACCTTCATTTGAAGGAAATACTCTAATTATGAAAACATGAAGAAAAAAGATTGAATTAAATATTAGTCCTTAAATGTGTTATAATGACGATATTGAAATTCCAATCGAATATCGAATATATCGATAATATCAATATATCGATATTTTATTTTTTTAAATATCGTTGATCGATATATCGATATATCGATAAAAATATCGATATATCAAATTTTTGCCCAGGCCTAATATCCAGTTTTGAATAGGGTTAATAATAATAATAACTTAAAGAACGTTAACGCGAAAATTACAAATTTGGGAGAATTTAGATGACATAAAGCGTAAAGGAATACTTGAATAAATTAGCAACTTAATTTTGTAAAGTCAATTAGGTGATCTCAGTGAGGAAAGTTATTTCATTTTTAATTTATTATATTTCGATCTTATATTATTATTTCATATTAATAAACAATGTTAAATTATAGTTATATATTATTATCGCATATAATTTATTTAAAAGTTACTTATCAGATAGAAAACAGAAAGTAAGAATAGATAATTTTAGTAGTAAAAAACGACTTTAATTTGTGGTGTTCCTCAGGGTACTGTTTTGGGACCAATTTTATTCTTACTTTATATTAATGATATTATATTAAAATCAGAGTTAAATGGAAAAATATTTTCATATGCCGATGATACTGTATTCATAATACCAGCTAATACTAGGAATTAATGCATTTTAAATTTAGAACTAGATATTTTAATTATAAAAAATAATTTGAGTTATGACCTATTAAACTTAAATTTAACTAAATCAAAGTTTATGACCTTTTCTTGTTATAAAGATACTCAGCCGAATAGTTTAAAAGAAATTAAAACATGATTTAAATTGTTTAGAAATATCAGATATAGTTAGTAGGTATTAATTATGCTAACTGTTCTTGCAAAAATAAAATTAAAAAAGTTGAATTTATAAAATATTTAGGAATATTAATTGAGCAAAATTTAAAATAAGATTATCAAATTAACACTCTTACAAAAAAATTAAGAAACACGTTATGTTAATTTAGACTTTTAAAAATATTTTGAATCAAAAACTTTGTTTTATGTTTTATTATGCATTTTTTCAATCAATTATTTTCTATGGTTGGGGAAGTGCATATGACTCGAATTTGAAACCGCTTATAACAATACAAAAATATGTTTAATATAAAATAATATTTAATAAACATATTTTGTTTCCTTCAAAAATACTATTTGTTAATAATAATATTCTGAGTTTTAAACAACTTTATTACAAAACTTCCATTTTATATATTATATTAAAATACAAATTTATTACATAATATTACTCATATATACCAAACAAGACAAAAAACAAATCTATGTTTATGTTAGGATAATTTTAATTTTTTAACACTTTTAAAAAATAATGCTTTATTTGTTGGCATCAGAATTTTTAATATTATATTACCTACTAATTTGAAAACTATGAGTTTTTTGACATTTAAAAGAAAATTAAAATCATGGATTATGCAAAATTATATAAAGGTAAGCTAACTTATATATATATATATATATATAGATAATATAATAATAAAACTGAATATTATAAATTTTCTATTATAATTTCTCCCTTATTAATAATTTTTCTTTTTTTTAGGTTAAATATTTTTGAATTACTTACTTAAATTTTCAAATATATTTATGATATGATTAAAATTAATAATATAAATGAGTATATATTTTTTCATTACAAAATCGGACAGATTGGTTAATCTATGGTTTTGAAATGATGCTTTCATTGGATTTATTTTTATTAAAAGAAAACAATGTTATTGATTTTTAATATAATTATAAAAAAAAACTGCAAATAAATAAATAATAAAATTAGTGAAAGTTACATACCTGACACGTAATCATTGGTTACTGGCCGCTGATACCCCAATGGGTCTAAAAAAAAACTATTATTAAATTCAACTGCTCAATCTCAAAACCTGTATGGACTTAACTTTATTTAGAATTTTAATAAAGTACCTGTTGTTTAATAGAAAAGCAAAAAAATGGTCTAAAATCAAAGCCAGACATAGAACATACTTACGGCCTTTACATTTATGGAATTAAGTTAAATTTTACAAAAGTGGGCTACAAATTGTATGTTTCTGTTTCGATTTTGATAAAATCGCTTTGAAAAATTAATGCGTATAGATTTATTTACTTAAACATACCTAAATAAGTTGTAAAAGCTATGCAAAGTTAAACAAAATCCAAACCCGTGATTTTAAATGCGTTTTTAAGTGGCTCTGGAGGCATTTAATATAGACTGAATTTAAAAATCAATTTCCCATGCATCAGAATGAAGTAAGAGACACAAATATGGGTAAATTTTGGGACTTAAAAAGTGGTTAAAGAAAATATTTCGGAAGAAAAAACCTGGTTTTAAAATTCTTCCCCTTAACTTTTGATTTGGAAAAAAAATAATACACATTTTTTCATAGCCGTTTTTTATTTTTTACAAGATGGCCTTATTAGTTTTAAAATTCAGATTTTACGGAAAATTTTTTTTTACTATCGTACCTATCTAAACAACGAAATGTCGAATTTCGAATCTAATAATGTAGAGCATAAAAAAATTACTACAGAATACGGTTTTATTCTTTATCCCAAGTCAAAAATAAGGCGCAAAAAATTAAAAAGCAAAACTGATTTTTTATTTCACCTTGCCGTTCTATAATCATAATGAAATCAAATAACAATCTTTTAAAGGAAATTTAAATCTTTTATCTGTTCGAACTAAAATCATGCATTTGCTGTCTTAAAAAATATTTTTTTTATTTTTAACTAACAGGTACTTTATTCTTAAATCTTTTGTTGTGTTAAAACTGTAGGTATTATTCCGGAGAATTTATTATAATTGCTATTTCATTTTAAAATTAGTGAAACAACCACTGTTTCAGTCATTAGGTACTTACTAGCTACTACGTCACAAATCACACAACCTCATTTTCGAGGGGGGGACAAACGAACGATTTTTACATTTATTTACGTACTATTTTAATTGTTTTAATCAGCAAAATCATAATAAATTATAGTCGTTTCTTGTTTTAGACGTGTTAAAGCATCCCTAAAGATAACAAAAAAGGCCAAAGCCAAAGATGGGTCCCAAGTTTCAGGGTGGTACTTTTTTTAGGCAGCATCGAGACTGTCACTTTGCTTTTTTAACCTTTTGTAAGTCCATATTTCCTGATTACTTTCTTGGCCAGTCTTGAATAGTAAGTAATCCATAATCAAATTTTTCGATATCATAGAAAGCTCGTTGGGAGAAGTACTCAGAGTCCTTCAACAAATAATAAGGTTCTACCGCGTCAATAAATGCAAAATTTTTCCTGTAGCGTACTTTAGATTCCTAAAATACTGTATGATTATTACTCTAACTTTTAACTACATTTAAGGTAAATAATCAGTCTTAAAACCCTAATATTTACCTGACTGCCTTAAAAGTTCAAAACACGTGAGCGTAATATCACTTTTATTACCATTACCCATTACTCTTTATATTATTTATAGACAGCTTAATTAAAAAAGTTACAAAGTGTGGTATATTGGTGTTTGCCGATGATATTAAGTTATATGCTACCATCAGTAGTTACCAAGAGTTACAGTTATACAAGTTATATTTTAACATTAGCAAATGTAATATCATGACATACACGAAAAAGAAAACCCAAATTAACTTTGATTACAATATAAACGGCATAATTCTAAGCAGAGTAACAGAATATAAAGATCTTGGTATCACATTTGATCACGGGTTAACATTCGTATACCATATTTCAAATATTTCAAACAGAGCCTCGAGTATGTATGGGTTTGTAGTTAGGAATTGTAAACATTTTATTAACATTAAATGTATAAAACAGTTGTATGTTGCAAATGTTCGAAGTATATTGGAGTATGCTGCTGTTATTTGGAGTCCATATTATGAGAAACATAAATATACTATAGAAAGAGTACAGAATAGATTTCTAAGATATCTGTATTATAAAGAAACCAGTACATATGACCTAACAATAAGTAAAGCTCAACTAAGAGATGGATAATATAACCTGCTTAGTTTAGAAAAACGTAGAACTCACTGGACCCTGTTGTTCCTTTATAAATAATACACAATCAAATAGATGCACCAATGTTGTTATCACAAATTAACTTTAATATGCCGCTTTATAGAACAAGAAATTGTGCTACTTTTTATATAAAGTTTACTACTACAAATGGCTATAGAAATTCGCCTCTTAATATTATGTGTAAGTTGTCGAATTCTGTAATGAAAAATTTTGATATATTCTCTTTAACCCTTAAGGATCTTAAAAAAGTGCTAGTTTAGTTTAGTTTTTATATTATCTAGATTTAAGTACACTCCTACTCTGTAATAGGATACTTGAATCTGTTGAGTTTGAATTAAATAAATAAATAAATAAATAAATAAATAAAATAAAAGTCTTGATGAAAATTAACTCTAACAGCACTTAAAACTACAAGTTATAAAGGTCCAAACGTAAAAAATATCAAGAAAGTTCAAAAAATTGCACAAAACTCGAAAAATAAAACAATCACATTAACTTTAACGCTTTGTTTATCCCCCCATTAAAAGCGAGGTTATGTAAGTGACGTTAGGAGCTAATGTGTAATTCTAAAACATTTTGTTAGCAACATCATGATTGCAAAGATAAAATAGGTTTTAAAACAAGAAAAAAGTAAATAATTTTACGCCAAAAAATAGCCTTACTAATCAGACGTTTTCACCAAAAAAATTAAATTTCTAAAAGGTATAATAATTTGGCAGTACGGCTGATTATAGTGGGGCGGTCGCCCCAGCCCATGTTATCAGCAACAGTTTTTTCTAAACTTTAAACGAAATTAAGCTGTATGCTTCTGGAAAGCAGAAAAGGCGAGTTGTAATCGATTATCGAAAGCTAAACGAGCTATCGGTAGGCAATAAATATCCCCTATTCAATATTTCTGATATCCTAGCTTAATTGGGAAAACGCCAATACTTTACGACCTTAGATATCATCTCTGGATTTTACCAAATAAAGGTTAAACCTCGAGATATCCCAATACCCGCCTGCCCATTACTACTTTTTTGTCCAAATGCCTTTCGGCGTTAAAAACGCCCCATCCACATTTCCACGCGTCACCAATGTACAACATTCTCATTTAAAGAGGATGTTGTCTAGTTCACATAGTTAAATTAAAAACGTATCAATTTGATTGAACAATATTTTTGTGCTAACATCATGATTGCAAAGATAAAATAGCTTTACTAATCAGACGTTTCCACCAGAGAAATTTAAATTTATAAGAGGTGTAATAATTTGGCAGTAGGGCTGATTGTAGTGGGGCAGTCGCCCCAGCCCCTGCTGGTCAGGGCCCATCAGGCACCAGCCCATGTAATCAGCAGTAGTTAACTTTGAATTAAATTCTTTGTAACAGCTAATATTATAAGTAGGAAAGTAGGCATGCAATTATAAAATAATTAAAAATTAGTTTTACAAACCCTTAGCATGAAAAGAACATCAAAAAGTTAATAACTAATGAAATTTTTTAATCTGCAAAATGGCGCTATAAGAAAACCAAAATGATTCTCGCTCTTCGTCGTTGTTTTTAAGAACCTATTAATTGCCGCGTGCCCGGTGTCTAATGTGAAATTATGCTCATTTCACTGCAAAACATATGAACAGCTGAGAAGGGGTTTCGGTCAGGGTTTGTTTTCATTCCTTTGTAATTGAAACTAGGCAATTTTTAGTGGTCATAGACAACCAAGAATTCGTATATAAATAATTTCGCCCTTTCCACCCCTAGAGTCTGACTACTCCACTAGTATACGCCACCCACAGTATCCCACAGATCAAATATGATCAAAGTACGATTAAACAGTCCACTCCTTATGGATCTCTGGCCTATCAGCTAAAGTACCTGATGTTTGTATCGACATAATTAAAATGTGTTAAGCATGGCGCAAACATAGGGTGCAATTTCCTTTTCTTATAATTCTTTTATCATTTATCCTAACCAACAAGTTGACATACCCACAATCACTGATGGAGGCCTTTTGTATGCTGAAACTAAAGAAAAATTATATTAATGATTAATTGCTAATTCTATATTGCATATTATGACGAAAAATAAAACGAGTTTAAGTTTAAAAAATAGTTCCCAAATATTATAGGTTATAGCTTTATGTAAAAAATAGTATATAAATTTGATGGTGATAGTAGTGAACAAAGAAATGTCTGCATACATTACATGATATGTATGAAATTAATGAAAACAACGATAAAATTCTTATTTGCCAAGGTTGAGATTACTCACATATTTGCGTTTGGTAGTAGAAATTATCAAGTTAAATTTTTTAATGGTCTCCTCCTCGAGTAATTTTTTTATTAACAAAAACAAGCATCGGAAAAATAACAAGTTATTTAAATTATTTAAACTGGTGCACCAAGAGTTTTAAATATTGCCACTAAAATGCAAATTTAGAGTTTTAAAATATCTTTTTAAAAAAGTTAAAAGTGAAATTACTTAAGATCAAATATACCCAAACTTAAAATATGCTTTAAAATAATGTTTTATGTATTTCCTGCTACGTTCGAATCGAAAAAGAAAGCCCGACAAATTTTATATTAAAACTTTGTCAGGAGGTATCGCATAACGTCTTTAGTGCTGCTTAGTTTCTTCGTATGTATGAGAATACCAACGAATATTTACAAAATTAATTAGAGCATTATTTTAATGATTATTATTACAATGACTATAATGACTATCAAAGCTCTTCAAACTATCTTTCTCCTTATCCTGTGTCCAGACCAACGGCTATTACTTAACTGAAACTCAAAAAAATAATCAGGATTTTTCCTGTTTTCTGTGCAACAGCACTCAAATCCAGAGCCGGACGACATGAACCTACACAGTAAGTTCTCAGAAGAAAAAACTTGTTAATAAATCTTTTTACGGTTCACAATTCTTAATGCTATAAAAAGGTGCTAAACAAAAACTTTATCTTCTCATCGATTCTGTAGCAAGTAGTTTTATTTTCAAAGAAAAAACATTAGAAAAATCTCGGCAATGGTCTTCCAAAAACGTAATTATCCAAAACATTACTGATCAATAACTGTTCAGTAAAGATAAACCCTAGACTATTTTACTGTAGGAATAGGGTTTACGTCTACAACCTTGATATTGATAATACATTACATTTTCTGTAACATTAAAAATAGACACAAGAACAATAGAAAAATCTAAGCATTTGTATACCCACTTTAAAACCATCCCTCTATATAAAGTCGAAAATTCGGCCAGAACAAAAACATTACTAATAATCAAAATTTAAACACAAATTTAAAAAAAACTCGTACAAAAAGAGTATTTAAATTAAAATGTGACCTTGTAAGAACCGACGCGATGCTTTCCACACAAGAAAAAGTAAAGTACGTCCTACATTAACGCACACGCCATTCCAAAACTGATCGACTTTTCAAATATGCTATTGGAACCGGCAGATGACACTGCCAAACCACTTTACATCCTTAATGCTGACAATAAATTTTATTTTAAAGGTTCGCTGGATAGAACCGCGTTAATCAAAAACCTATTAACATTTCTATACAAATGAAATAAAACAAACTATTAAAATAAACAGAGCGCGTTTCTGCTAAATCTCACAAGTATTACCAATTAAGAAACACGGTAATTACCATTCTGTATCACCTGTATGGGTGGCTCATAAAGAGCTGGGTGCTTCTGGAAAACAGAAAAGGCGAGTTGTAATCGATTATCGAAAGCTAAACGAGCTATCGGTAGGCAATAAATATCCCTTACCTAATATTTCTGATATCCTATCTTAATTGGGAAAACGCCAAGACTTTACGGCCTTAGATCTCATCTCTGGATTTTACCAAATTAAGATTACACCTGGAGATATAAAAACCGCCTTTTAAGTAAAACCTGCCCATTACTAATGTCTTGTCCAAATGCCTTTTGGCGTTAAAAACACCCAATCCACATTTCAACGTGTCACCAATTGACAACATTCTCATTTAAACAGGACGCTGTTTAGTTCACATAGTTATATTAAAAGCTTATCAATTTGATTAAACAATACTTTTGTGCTAAGAATCCCACTGGTCCGGAAATTTACATTCTTTATCACCTATACCCAATCTCGATTTTAGATAATCAAACATCATACTACTAATAACTTAAAAATATATTGCGCATAATGATGATTAATTACCTACTGTACATATCACTGCGGAACTTTGACAACACTGCAAACAATTAGGTATCATCACGAAAACATGATCCCATATCCAATACCCAATCGACACTGATGCCATGTCTGAACTCAACTATTTAAACATATTAGCAAGCTACCCAAAACGTAACAAACTTAACTGCTCCTTACGAATGACTGCAATGATCACAAGTTCAATCAAAACCACTGGTTGATTACCATCTCCGATCCTTTGCCATTATATTGCGAGGGACTGCTCGCTCCTTTAAATCTGTGTACATTTTGTTGTTAAATCAAATTAAATTATTTTAAATCTTCCCGAAATCATTAGATTTAAAAAAATTACTTTAATCAATTTAAATTGCTTTAAATTTGTTAAATTGGTTTAAATCCACAAAAAATAACCTACATTTAGTACATCATCGGCGCGTCACAGCATAACGCATAATAAAAATAATCAAAAACAAATGGTTAGGTACCTGAAAAAATATGGTTTGGAAGTGATTGGCGCACGTACTAAAAGGTAGAAGAGATAGAGGGTACGGGACCCCCCCATTTTGAATATTTGATAATTGCTTTTTGATTTGTTTTTATCAAAAGATGTAACTCTTTATGCTGAAGTAATGTACCAAATTTCAAATTAATATATCTTATTAAATACTCGAATTATTCAAAAAGATTAGTTTTTAATTTCAAACTTTGAGGGTCAAAAATAAAAAATGGTATTTTAAAAGTCATATTATTTTTGCTCTGGAAATATATTGTTATTGGATTGACCCCTTTTTGCCGTACACCATGTATAGCCATACTGATGAGGTTATCTATAAATTAATAATATTAAAATTTCAAAGTTTCCTAAAGAATATGTTCAGTTCGTTTTATGGATTTTCCGAGATTTGGGGCTAAAACTAGTTTTACACTTTTCTCCAGAAAACCATAAACTGATTCTGAGAATAAAGAAATGTCACCTGACAAAGTTTTAGCTTCATTCATATTAATAAGTACAGGATCGTTCACCACCCCTTAATTTGCAAGAAGCTTTAAGAATGCCCAATGGTTTATCGTTGTTGTGCTAAGAGTGTTACAACGGCAACGGTCTGATTTTATATTTTTGTGGGATTTCTTGAGAAAATTACCTATCGGCTATTTCTTTCGGGTGTGCCAGTGTCAAGCTGGGGCAATATTAAGACATGTTAAAACGTTATGCTCTACTACAGTACCTCTTTTATTGAACATTGACGACTGTGACTGTGACTGTGAATGTGACTGTGACTGTGCCTGTGCCTGTGTCTGTGCATGTAGGATTTCTGAAAATAAAGAAAAATTATAAAAAAAAATATGCTCTTTATATAAATAAGGAAATTAATAAAAGTAAAAAGAATAATAGCTGATGTATAATTTTAAAACTTATAATTATTAAATATTGAGTTTCCCGGCCACTGACTAAAGCAAAGATGTTCTTTAAAGATGCTTGCCGACAAGAAAAAAATCAAATTTTAGGCCACATTAATATTAACAAAAATGTTTATTACATATTTTTGTTTTTTTTATAGCTTTTTACCTCTTGTTGATATATTATAGGCTGCAATTGTAACAGCAATAAAAATATTATATTACTATATCGGTTTTATTAGACATGCGTAATATAGAGGTGGGTAGAGATGTACTACCAAACTATTTTAAATAAACTAGTTTAGATACTAAATTGCCCAAATTTAGCTAGCTCCGCTTATAGGCCTCGATGGCTCTAGTCGACTGGTTGGCTATGGACCATGACAGAAACGACTGACAATAATTGTTTTTATACTGCCATATTTAGTAGGTTATCTAAATTAATAATATTTTAATTTTAAGTTATCTCAAGAATATGTTCAGTCCATTTTATTTTATTTTCCGAGTCACGGCTCATAGACCAGTGCTGAAGCCTTTGAAAATGGTAAAAAGTGAAAAAAAATAATAGTAGGATGAAACCCATTGGAAAAGGAAGAGAATAAAACAAAAATGAAAAGAAAAATAAATTACGGGTGATCCGAGGTCGGGAAGGGGAGGAGGGGGGGTTTTAAGGGTAGAAAAAGATTTATCTCGATTTCCGGTAAAACTACAAGTCCTATGGAAAAACGTTAAATTGCAAAGTTGTAGGTAATAAAAAGATCTACAACTTTTGTATTTACACTTTTTTCATATAACCTCAAAATGTAGGTGAAAAATTCAAATAACCAAGTTTTTGGTTTTTTATTTTTATCTTTTACAAAATATTTTTTTATCCACGAAATTTGGTGAAAACGTACCTTTTTATGTCCTAAACACACTGTCATTTTTTTGATTTAAAATATTTATTTTTTAACCTTATTTTGACTTAATATCGAAAAAACAACCTAATTTTCAATCGAAAATTCTCACGTCAAAATATCTGCTTTTTTAAAAAAGTTAGTGGGCTTTTTGTTCGTTGACATCTCTACTTTCTGATAGTGTTAAAAAAAATATACATTACTATGGTAAATGTTCTCAAAAAATGCAAAAAAACGAAAAAAACTCGAATCCGAAATTTTTTTTTTAGATCAATATGTACAATTTTGACTTATTTATTAAAATTTATACTTTAATTACTCGAAAAACGTAAGATTCCATGTTACATTGATAAAAAAAGTATAAATTTTAATAAATAGCTCAAAATTATATAATAAATAAAATATTGATCTAAAAAAAAATTTCGGATTCTAGTTTCTTTGCATTTTTTTGAGAACATTTACCATAGTAATGTATTTTTTAACACCATCAGAAAGTAGAGATTTCAACAAAGAAAAAGCCCACCGACTTTTTTAAAAAAGCAGATATTTTGACGTGAGAATTTTCGATTGAAAATTAGGGTGTTTTTTCGATATTAAGTCAAAATAGGGTTAAAAAATAAATATTTTAAAGCAGAAAAATTACAGCGTGTTTAGGACATAAAAAGGTAAGTTTTCACCAAATTTCGTGGATAAAAAAAAATTTTTGTAAAAGATAAAAATAAAAAACCAAAAACTTGGTTATTTGAATTTTTCACATACATTTTGAGGTTATGTAAAAAAGTGCAAATACAAAGGTTGTAGATCTTTTTATTACCTACAACTTTGCAATTCAACGTTTTTCCATAGGACTTGTAGTTTTACCGGAAATCGAGATAAATCGTTTTCTACCCTTAAAACCCTCCCCTCCACCCCTTCCCGACCTCGGATCGCCCGTAATTTATTTTTCCTTTCATTTTTGTTCTACTCTCTTCCTTTTCCAATGGGTTTCATCCTACTATTATTTTTTTTGGTTTCAAAAATTATCGACCGTGGTCTATCAATTAATTTCATACTTCTCTCCAGCAAATTTTAAAAAATTATTCTAAAAACAGAGAAATGTCACCAGGACCTGACAAACCTATAGCTCTTATAAAATGAATAGTAGAATTATCTACTAGCTCTCAATTTACAACTACATGAAGCTTCAAGAATATCCAATGGTATTTAGCTTTTGTGCAAAAACTCTTAGATTGCAGCGGATTGAATTTTCCTTTTTTTTTGAGATATCGTGAAGGAATGGTATTTCAGCTCTTTTCCACAAGTCCGATAGTGTTATAGTGTTTCTTAGGTCAATTTAATGACATTAAACTGTAGGAATTTCCTAACCATAGGCGTCCCAAACAAATAATTAAAATATGTATACACACTTATAAGTTTGTTTTACATTAGGTGTTTACACGTACTACACTTTATAAACCCACTGTATATATAATAATATTATATTGAAATAATAAATATAAGGTAACTCAAAGATTCTATACACAAAACTAAAACCAGAAAAATAAACCTGATACGGCACGACACTGCCCAGAAAATGCTTTAATTTTTTTACCAGAACTCCATTCTCGACGACCATTCTCCGGCCCGTCCATCAGTTCATAACCACGTATATTTTATCTCCGTCTCTTCAACGCCATCGGCGGTCACTGGCCTATCTCTAACTGACAGAATCGATCGTTGAACGGGCTGCGTACCGCTTCAGCCTATATCCTGGCGCTTGCAACCGCAACAAATTACATGCTGTTGCCAATTCTTCAAAATTTTCGGATTTGTAAGCACAATGTAAGTATATACGAGAAACAAGGGTTTGTTAATTAATTGTTTTTAAACACTGAAAACACTTTTTGTCTTGATTTCAGTTATATTGTCTCTTACGGACTAAAGTTATATAACAATGAATGGCTTGTTATTTTTTTCTGTCACACTCAAAACTCCTCGGTTTAAAGTATATTTGCAAACTAGCGTTCAAAAAAAGTTACTGACTAACAATTGAATACTGATATAAATGAAACATATTCAATAAAAAAACTTAAAGAATTGAAGAAGAAAGATCTGACAACCCTGGTTGTGAGGTCGTTTTCTTTGAGACTGTTTACCGCCGTATGGAATGATTGGAATGTCCTCAAACTGAGTTTGGATAAATAATACCTATAATCTGGAGCAAAACTTGGGCATGTTAGGAACTAATGTTTTACTGTACCTGGTCTGATGAGTGTTGGTCGTGAGCGTACAAGTTCTGAAAACAAAGAAAAATTCCATAATTACAACATTGTCTGACCCATCATCTAAATACTATATGCGTGCGTTTAGAAAAAAATGAATTCATTTAATATATCGGTCTAAAAATCCAAGACTCGCAAAGTTTGCTTTTAAAATAAAATTAATAACTCGCAACCAGATGCCGCAGTAAAAATTTCAAAAATCAAATAATATAACGATCTTTGTGTTTGTTTGAAGGTTGTAGACATCTATTACTCATAACGATCTTTGCCCCACAACGTTTATTAGCAATTATATACAACTCGTCTTCAAATAAAAAAAAAAAAGAAACCAATTCGCTACAACAAGCTACAGTTGACGACAGATAATTTCGTACACTAAACTGTGACACTGTAAATGCATTTTTTTTTACCTTTATTACCTTTGTAACCTTCGTTATCATGATATCTGTCAAAGTATTGTCATTATCTTATTTGATTTAAAAATGCCTCATTTAAGTATCATTGAAAAAGCAACAATAATGTTTAGTAGAAATAGGGTGGTCTTATGAAAAAATAGCTTATCATTTTAGAGTACTTAGAAATACTGTTCAAGGAATTGTAAAAAAATGGCGCTATCTTCAAACACTTGAAAGGTCTGTTGTGTCTGGTTTAAATAATAGAAAATCATCAAATTTAGAATGGATCCATCAAAATCGAAGTCTACACAAATACATTTTATTTAGCGATATTTCACTCGTGATGGAATTAATAATTGCCACAATGAACATCGGTGGTCAGTTGAAAACCCTCATGCTACATTTGAACGAAACTTTTAAAATCGATTCCGTATTAATGTCTGTTGTGGAATGCTCAACGACCAGTTGTTTGGTCCATTTGAAATGGATGGGCGTCTTACTGGAGAAGGATATTTACTGTTTTTAGAAGACCATTTGATACACATTTTGGATGATGTTCCGTTAAATGTTCGACAACGAATGTACTTCCAACATGATGGAGCCCCACTTCATTTTAGTCTCCGTGTGCGAAATTTCTTGAATTATCATGCATTTTCCTAATCGCTGGATTGGCAGAGGTGGTCCGCAAGTTGGGCCACCGAGGTCACCAGACTTAAACCCGCTTGATTATTGCCTTATGGGATGGATGAAACCGCTAGTATATGAAAGACGAGTGGCAACGAGAGAAGCACTCCGCGATCGAATTTTCAATGCGGCAGCTTTTATAAAAAAAACAATTCCCACTCAATCCAACGTGCTACCCGAGCGATTAACAAACATGCTAAAAAATGTATTGAAATTGGTGGAGGGGTTTTTGAAAATATTCTTTAAGTTAGTTTGTACTGCAGTACCTACCTGCAATTATTCGCTTTTAAAATAAAAATTAAGTTACAAAAAGGTTAGAACCTAGTATTTCAGAAATGGTTGAGAGTCGAACTAAAACATATGGGTTTATTTATCTTATTTTTACCCTCTGAATACATTCACAGACACATGTGTGTTTTAGTGCAGTATATCTTAGGATTGCATAATTTAAATAGGAACTGTGGGCTAGGGTATGATCCTCGTTGAGATAGTGATGGAAATTGAAACCTTTAAAGTAGTGTTAGATGGTCAGTACCTCGTAGAGGATAGAATTCATCGGTTACAAAGGAAAGATATCGAAGAATATTGCTGGAGGAAAACCCACGTAAATGCAACAGCTCCTTAGCTTATTTCTAAGAAATCTATCAATTTTTATGAGAACAGATGTGTCGGACAAAGGCTAGAGGGCTCAAATAGGGAACAAACGTTTAAAGAGAATCTCATTAAAAGCCTTGGCATATAAACAAAAAGGAGAGTCTGTTTATCAAACGATTCGTCTACATAAGATATTTTTGAAAGGAAAAGCAGTACTTCTCCAATCGGACAACCGGGCACTAATATCTAACATCCGAAACCAAGGAGGTACGAAGTCACGTCCTTCACTAGATCTTACAACCCATCTGCCAATTTATGTAACAAGAGACAGCAAAGACAAGTTAGCGCTATTCATCAATGCTTTCAGCCGAAAATGGTCATTGCAACTAGAGTTGATATTCCCCCCCCCCCCCCCTCTGCCCAATTCCACAAGTTCTAAGTCAACTAAATCACTCAGAAGGAAAGTACATCCTGATCGCTTCAAAAGCGGGTCGAGTCTTCTGGAGGGCGAATCTTATTTTCGGGGCAAACCCGACCTCGTTCAAGATTTGCACCTGAACCTGATGGATGTAACAACCCCACTCCCACTTCCAAAGGCACACTTGTTAAATTTTAAGACACAGAGGGTGCTCTAGGTTAGTAGAAAACTAGAGAGTCAGGAAGATATTAGCTTATTACAAAAGACTTGGAGAGTTTCCTCGTTAAAGACTTACTTAGTACCCTGGAAAGAATGGTTTTCCTGGACATCTCGGAATAACATCTATCCCAACAACCCATTACCGGAACATGTGACTCAATAAATTTGGTACCTATACAATAACTTTTTCTCACCCTTTAAAAGGTCATGAAACAGCAATCAATTCCCGAATAAAATACATTGCAAATTGAAGTTTCAAAATATCAGCCAAGGAAAAAAAGTTTATGGAATGTAAACTATTTAATAAATTGGATGAAAAAGGGGGGAAATTGACAAAGACTCAGGTATCTTCTAGCTTCAGGACGTACGATCTATGATCTTACTCTACTGAAAATCGATGATAATTCTATGGAAACTGATAATAACTCTATCTCCATGTGGCCGGAATACGGGTACAAGACAGATAAAAATACTCGACAATCAGGTTGGAAGTTACTCAAATCGTCAGACTCAAACATAGATCCTATTTTCTGGATAAACCAGCTCATTTTGTATTCCAGGAAAGAAGAAAAGTCGTACCAAACCTAACCCATTTGTTCATCACCTCTAGTCACCTGCTTCTAAGAGCATCATTGCGGGCTTGATAAGAACATCTTTCAAGAAACCGGGAATTGCGTCCTCCCCAGGGAGTATTCGATCACTCAGCCTCAGCGAGATGGTACAATAATACTCCTCTGAACACCATTCTAAAACTGGCAAGGTAGAGAAACTGGTTTCAAATATTATATTAAACAAATAGAGAAATCTGGTTCTATAACCACAAAATCAGAGATAGTGGATAAACTTTTCACGCCTATACCTAAATTGCTAAAAAAATTAAATAACCTTATTTCCTGTATCCTAGAAAACGCAGTTTTACTTTTTAGCCCTATAGTTATGTTGCATATTAGGCATTTTACATAGTCCATGTTTTTGTTTATGCGAATTAATAAAAAAAGCTATAATATAACATATCATTTATATTGTAAAATTCTACGTACGTACAACAACACTTCTCATTAGGGGGTCAAGCCGAGGGCATTGAACCAAAATGTAGATCGTTTCCCCAGAATGAAAAAAAAAACAATTATTACGGGTCATTCCTAAGGCGTGGCCCCCCGTTAAGGCCTTGACGGCAATCTTCCTAATAACGAGCTACTAATACACACTCACCGATTTGACCGACCACCTGTCATGTAGGGTTGCCGTTATCAGCGACAATGACGTGGAATGGGGATGGCAATAAGAAGGTCGTAGGTTAACACTCACAAAAAGCATAGTGTAATTTCATTAGGGGGTCAATTAGGGGTGTGGTGTGATTTCACGACCTGTGATTTTGTCACAGCTCCGGGCCTGTCACAGTCGCGACCAGTTCCGCTTCGACTAAAGGAGCTGTGATGACGTGACCGCGCTAGATATGAGGTTCGCGGACCGGCCGGTGCGCGCTGCGGCTTCCGCTTCGACTAAAGGACCTGCGACGACGTGACTCACGTGACCGGGCTGGATATGAGGTTCGCGGACCCGACGGTGCGGCATAAAAAAGACCTAACGGTGCGGTAGAAACTGGACTAGAAGTGAGTGAGCGACGCGAGCGTAAAAACAGGTCCTGCCGAAACGCCGGAAATGCCGGAATTGGAATCGGTAGGAGTACCACACCGTATAATATTATAATAAAATAGAAAATACCAATTTAATAAAAGAAAAATAAACATTTCGCGGAACTCGTTCAAAAAGTAATTAGGAGAATTCATTTGAGCGTCGCCGCCGCCGCTTCTATAAAATATAAATCACGTGCTGTGCTGTGTCGAAGCGCAGAAGGAGCTTGTTGGCGGAGCGGAATATAAATAAGTGTGAAACCGTTACCGCGCTGCCGTTCGTTTGTGCTTTCGCCGCCAGTATCCCTGCAAATTGCAAGTCCGGAGCTGTGACAAAGTCACAGGTTCCAGTCACAGGTTCAGACATGGAGCTGTCACAGCTCTGTGACAGGAAAATCACGCTTTTTCCCACCCCTAGGGTCAATCATTAGGCATGACCTGAAAACGAGAGGGTTAGTCCTGTATAATATGTAATATTATTTTCTTTAGAAACTTGACCAATTGGCTTTTTTAATACTCCACTTTTCGTTTGAATATTTTATCATAAAATGAGGTAAAATGTTACAATTTACTAATATTAAGAGGTAGTTTGAAAACTAGTTTATGCTAGTTTAGCCTATACAACAGTATAGTTTAAAAAACCATTTAAAGGAATCTTAAAACACGTTTGAAATTGTCCATATGCTTCTTAAATTTAATTAAAAATTATTTTAAATTAAATTAAAAACGATTAAATTATTACACTTCAAAGCCAATTTTATTTTAATATTGATTGATTAAAATATAATCAGTAATGATTCTTTGAATCAATCAGTTTGGAATAAGTCGGCTTAATCACGAACTCTCTGATTTAATTATTAGGCAACATTTTAAATAAATAATTTGAAAATTCAATTTTACCTTAAAGTACAAAGCCCGATTTTTAGTAAAATGTTTATTGTGGAAAATGTGGTAGAAAAAATGTAACCCAATTTTTTTTATATACGCGAAATATCGTCTTACAAACTTTTAGTTGTTATCAAATGAAACAAAGTAGAATTGTTTAACACTACAAAAAAATTTCAGAACCCCGAATGTTTTCTCGTTTTTGGGCTAAATGTGTTGCAAGGCGACAGAGCTGTTTAAATTTTATATTTTTGGGAGGTTTGTGTCGCAAGTAAGCTTGTCAAAAATTACTATTCTACAGTACTTACCTGGTGGGCCATATATAGGTGGTGAGTACATAACGTCTAAAAAGAAAGAAAAATTACAATAAAAATAAACAGGTTATATAATAATGTCACGATACATCCAATTGCTTAATGACGGTATAATTCTAATTCATCTTGGTCATGCTCCATTTGGGTTTGTTCGGGTTAGCTTTAAAAAAGCTTGCCTTGGGCAGGCGCAAATGACAAATAGTATACGATTTTAGAAAAGTTATTGATGTACAGTATACTTTAGATAATCTAGGTAAAGCTCAATACTTTGCAACACTGGAGTATACGGATTTCACCAAATTGAAATGAACCACCGATACTGTATCTAAATCAGCCCCCGCAACGTTTCAGCGCGTAATGAATAACGTGTTACGTGGTTTTCAGAACATCCCCACAAAAATACATTAAAATTTACAGAATAAAATCTATATTCGAACGTCAGTAATCGTAATCAATAGTTTTACATAAATAAGTCGATTATCTGGGACACAAAATTACTAATGACTGAGTAAATCCTAACCTACAAAATATTGACGCAGTCAAAAGTTTCCCTGGTCCCAGAACACAAAAATAACATCAATCATAACATCCTTCAGGACTGGCCGCTTATTATAGAAGGTTTATAAAATAAAAATTGCGAAAATATCCAAACCTTTAACTTTTGGGTTAGAAAAGAAAAGAAAAAGTAGGACATTTACTAACATTCATTCAGTAATTTAATTACTTAAAAGATTTATTGATTAATTAAATTATCCTTATTTTGCGTAACCATTTGTCCTTATAACAGATTCCTTGAATATGGTTATTAGGAGCAGTTTTATCACAATCTACACAACCTGATGGTAACTCATAGCATATGCGTTAAACACTTTAAATAAAACCCAATCAAAAATATCCGACAAATGAAAAATAATTGCTTAATATAATCAGTAATGATTCTTTGAATCAATCAGTTTGGAATAAGTCGGCCTAATCAGGTACTCTTTAATTTAATCATTGGGCAGTATTATATATATATATACAGGGTGTCCAGAAATGATAAGCAAAAAAAAAATTTAGGGGATAATTCTAGACCGAAAATAAATGGTATTTCTTCCTATAACAATTTTTCGAAAATTAATTCATAAGGGAGTTACAGGGTGTTACAGTTAAATTTTATTTACCATTTTAAAATAAATAAGTTACTAGAACACTAAATTAATCATTTAAATCAAAGGTTCAAAGTGACGACCTTCCTCTTCAATGCTTAAATTAATTCTTCTTAAGAAATCCCGATGAACTCAATGGAATATTCCTTTCTTTGCTATGCTATGTTTAAGGTTGATTATTTCCTTCATTATCAAATAGACCAGTCAGACACCATTATTTTTCGAATAAATTTTGTTTAGATAACTGATTAAATCCCAAGACCTGTTTCGTCCTCCATATTGGTTTTTGTTTTATCGTTTATCACTAATTCTTACAATTCTCGGCAACTATTTATAAAGAAACATTAATTTCTTAGTCGTCTGAATAACCTAATATTGGTTTTTATCAGTAAATACGCCATTTTCGATAGAATTTTTATACAAATATTTTGACATAAGGCGATGAAAATATGTCAGAATTTGTAATATTTACATACACACTTTGCTATTCGGGAAATACTCTAGCCGTATACCACTTGACCTATAATTTTAATCAAACTATGCAACATATTTTGATCATGATTTTACTTTTTGGTAAATAGTTTCATGCACAATAATTTGAAAATAAAAACCCTCGACCGCTTCGCAGACTCGGGTTTTTATTAAATTATTGAGCATTCAACTATTTTCCAAGTAAACAAAATATGTTGCATAGTTTAATCGTTTAAATTTATAGGTCTTGTGATATAATACCTATATGAAAATAAATTAAAATTATTTCTTACTCATCACATGCAAGCTATGTTATTTTAGCGTTTTTCTCGAAAACGGTTAGATTTATCGAAACAAAAGTATTTTTTATGTCAAAAGGTTAGGAGAATAGAAATATGCAATTGAAATGCGCATACAGTGTAGGACAAAAAAGTTGGGACCATTCAAATTAAAGTATAGGCTCCTATGTGGCGCCCTCTACAAAATGCGAACAACGGTGGGCAAATTTGTATTCCTCATCGCGAATACGAGATTTCGTCAAAATATTATGAGCGTGGCAAAAGGTATTGCAAAAAAACTGCAAATAAAATTTAACTCTAACACCCTGTAACTCCTCTAATGATCAATTTTCGAAAAAATGTTATAGGAAGAGATAGCATTTATTTTCGGTCTAGAATTATCCCCTTAATTTTTTGCTTATCATATCCGGACACCCTGTATAAAAAAACATTTTAAATAAATAATTTGAAAATTCAATTTTACCTTAAAGTACAAAGCCCGATTTTTAGTAAAATGCTTATTGGGGAAAATGTTGTGGAGAAAATGTAACCCAATTTTCTGTAAAAACGCGAAATGTCGTCTTACAAACTTCTAGTTTATATCAAATAAGAAAAAGTGGAATTGTTTACCACCTCTTAATCTACAAAAAATTTTCAGAACGCCGAATTTTTTTCTCGTTTTTGGGCTAAAAGTGTCGACAAAGCATTTTAAATATTATATTTTTGGGAGATTTCTCGAGGGAATGAACTTCCGTCATTTTCCCCCGGATGCACCAGTGTCGCAAGAAAGCTTATCAAAAATTACTATTCTACAGTACTTACCTGGTCTGCCATAGATGGGTCGTGGGTACACAATTTCTAAAAATAAAGAAAAATTATAATGAAAATAAGCAGGTTATATAATAATATTACGATACGCCTTTGAAAATGGTAAAAAGTGAAAAAATAATAGATGAAACCCATTGGAAAAGGAAGAGAATATAACAAAAATGAAAGGAAAAATAATTTACGGGCCATCCGAGGTCGGGAAGTGGAAAGGGGTGAGTTTTTAAGGGTAGAAAACGATTTATCTTGATTTCCGGCAAAACTACAAGTCCTATGGAAAAACGTTCAAATGTAACATTACTCTTTTTTTTTTATTGAATTCGATTCCTTCCATCAACATTACCATTTCCTGATAGTATCAAATCCAATCTATTTACATTTAAAAACGTTTTAAATAATGTAGAAAGGAAGGTTGGTAGACATAATGTACCTAATAGTATCGATAACGATAATAACAACAAACAACTACTAACAATAACATAGCTAGTAAAAATTACTTACATATTATCGGTTTTATAATCAAACTAAGGTAGTGTACTATAATATGTAAGTAATTTTTACTAGCTATGTTATTGTTAGTAGTTGTTTGTTGTTATTATCGTTATCGATACTATTAGGTACATTATATCTACCAACCTTCCTTTTTACATTATTTGAAACGTTTTTAAATGGAAATAGATAGGATTTTCTTAGAGTTAGAGTTGTAACTAATTTATTTTTTTTCCCATAGAACTATTTGAGATAAAAATTTGATACTATCAGGAAATGGTAATGTTGATGGGAGGAATCGAATTCAATAAAAAAAAGAGTAGTGTTACATTTGAAAAAAAAACTTTCCTCGAGTTACAGAAAAAACTAAAAATCTGGCAACGTCGTAATTGTCAATTTTCAATTAAATTTTTTTAATTATTCACCTGTACCAAAATTCGTTGATTTATCCTTTGTAGTTTTGAAGAAAACTAGCCGTTCCGATTATTTTAACTAACCCTGTATAATATTCGTATGTATAGAACTGGCCTTTGATTTAATTAACGACTCCTTTTTAACATATTTTATAATTATTTTAAAGCTTTTATTATAATTATTATATTCAAAAATTTAATATGGGGCCGTTAATCGTATACAAAATACGTTTTCTATCACACTAAAGATAATTTAAACAATTTTTTGGAATAGCCGGAAAATAATAACGAAATTTAAAAAGATATTACAATTTTCAGAAAAAAACTAGTATAGTTTTTATAAGAACGTCTCAAATAAATTTTTTTTGGCTAAAAGTGCAACGCGATGCGACGCATAGGTTTAAATTTTATATTTTTGTAAGATTTCGTGAGGAAATGGCCTTCCGACATTTTCCTCGTGGTTAGCTAGTACCGTGCGAGCAAAAATTATTTGCATGGAAAAGGGACTTGCATCTAAGGACGTAATGCTTAGCCGTAGAGCTTAATACCTGTTGGGTGTCAGTAACTACCTGAATTAACAATCAATCAGTTATTCCGTCATCTTTGACAGTCGCTATAAGTAATTTGATTCATCGCTAATTTCTCCAATTTCTTAAACAATTCACAAACAATGGGCTTTACGGAACAGCACAAAACATTCATGGTTGAAGCGTATTTTCGAAGCGGGGTAAGAGTAAATGGTCAGTGGCAATACAATCCGGGTTTGTGCATGGACGATTTTCACGAACATTTTCCTGACGTTGCTTTTATTGCTGGGGATTTTCATTATTGCCTAAAAAGAACCGTGGCTGTGTTTAAAGACCACTATTTTTAAAACACCAGTTGCAAATTTAGAAGAATTACAAGAAAGGATTATCCAAAAATGTGGTAACATTTCTTCAGAGATGCTGGTCAACACTTTCGAAAGTTTAAAGAGACGTGTGAATTTATGCTTGGAGCATGGCGATGGCCAATTTTAGCAATTTATGTAATTATTATTCTTTTTCTTTCTGTATATTCTTACTTTGTTAATTTTGTAAACAACAAAAATAAATTTGTATTTGTCTACTTATTTTATTACTCATTAGTTTGGCATATCATGTCATAATATGAATTGGACAAAATTTTAACCTAGATTTGGTTAGATATATCGTCCCCATATCATTGTGATCTAAACCAAGCCCTACGTTTTTTAATCCAAGCACTCTTTGATGCAAATAATTTTTGCTCGCACGGCACACATTTGGGGCAAACATTTTTTTTCTATAATACCTGACTGTTGTACCTACGTTAATGGTAAGAGCACAGCTTTTGAAAATAAAGAAAATATATAAAAATAAGCTGTTGACTAGTTGTTGATGCAATAACATCATACCGTAATGGAAATGAATATTAAGTTTTTGCACTCTGTAGCTAAAAAAGAACTATTATTTTATAAGCATTAATAACATCACATATTCAGAATATCATGAATTAATGGCAGTATGTATTATTTGTTATTCACTTAAACTAAAAAACTATAGGTAGTTTTTACACAAATAAATTTTCTAGAGTACCTACCTGGTTGGGCGTATACTGGACGTGTATACACAGGATCTGAAAACAATGAAAAAATTTAATAAAAATAACTTGTCAATTTTAAAATTTATAAATGAGTTTTGTTTATTTTTCAGTAAATTTAAATCAATCAAAAAGTTCATACTGGTTTTCGAAAACAAACTGTTTCATCCCATGATACCTTTTACCCTAATAAACTACTTATTTCTGACTTCATTAATAGTATATATAAAAATAATAGTTAAAATTTTGAAAAAGCGCGCTTATATTTAACTTGTTTACATGCATACGTCTTTATATAGATCAAGCCTAAGAAAAATCATTCCAATTTTTTTTTCAATGATATGATTTAGTTAGGCCAAAAAAAAATATTCCCCAATTATTACTCCTTAAAAATCAGTAATAACTTGGTAAAAATTCTTTAAAGTTTCGCGCGTGTCAAAAGCATTTCAAACGACCTTTTAAGCGCGCCAAGCCCGATGACGTCAGGAAGTATGACTTTTCCGTCATCCGGTGGCCGAGCTACCGAGTTTGCATTTGGATTGCCGTGTGTTATTGTTTTGTATTGTTGTTTTAAGGTGGAATTCTCAACGTCATTCAATTTATTGCCAACCTATAACCTATTTCGTGGATGTCACACACGAATTATACTTCTTGACGTCACGACCCGTTTTTACCTGCTTGGGATAATTTGAATTTTGGGGCATTTTTAAATCTTGCTAGCGGTCTTTTGGGACGAAATATGTAGTTTTTTTTGCTGCCATATGTTTTATGACAATATATACTTATGGTTTATAGAATTTTTTTCCCCATTTAAAATTGTTGTCAAGTTCCCTATTAACTTACGACGTACCGCAAATATGGGGACATGATGTAACGGTCAGCGGTCATTGAATATACTTTATCTACCATAAGTATTTAAGAATTGGCTAATGACAAAAACTTACCATGATATTAACCAGGTAAGTTATAATCCTCGCCGTAATCTGCAGCAAAAGAATGATATTGGAAAGTAAAATAACTACTTTCTTATACACAAAAAAGTTTATATCAAAATTAAAGGGATATAAAGCACTGAAAAATTATCTTAGACCCTACGGACTCCAAAATGCAGGACTATAGAAAAAATTGTCACTTTAAATAGTATTTCCTGTATTTTATTACCTTTTTATATTCATAAAAGCAAATAAAGTTATTAATTAATGATGATTGAAAAGAAATGTTTTTCCATGGCTAAGAAGAAATATTAATACAGTCTTTCATCAAGTATTACTGACCCATTTTTAAACAGTGTCAATGAAATAAAATATTTGGCGGTAATTCCCCAAGTTTGCGGGCTCCTAGGTGAAATAATCAACGCAGCAAATAGAATGTTAAATTTTATTGTTAGGACGTGAAGTGAGTTTGGTTACTTCAGAACTTTGATCTCCCTGTCCTTTGCATTCGATTCGTTTATAGTATAGTATAGTATTTGTAGAATTATACCGTTGATCTTTTGACTGCAATAAACACTCATTATTCCTTTGACCATAAAATAAATAATGAAATCCAAAATTTTAAAACTTTTTCGAGCAGAGCCGGACCAGGTACAAATTCAATTTATACCTATGCCTGATTCATATATAAATACAAACTTATTTTTAATAATTTTACTCTTTAGTGGTTTTCCGGTGAGTAATTTTTAGTTAGGCTTATTAGTGGTAGAATGTGGCGTCCTTGGAATTGTGCTGATAGGGGGGCATCTTCAAGTGTCATTTTTAAAAGAAAGCGTTTATCTACCGATGCCAAACTAATAATTAAAAATGTGGATCAATCTTTGTTGAGTAGAAATTTTAATTCGATGGATGCTTTAGCAGAGACGTCTACTTTGACAAAAACTCCTTTATCTTCGGTAAGAGACATAGTACTTAAACCTGTTAATCCTAGAAAAAATCGGAGTGATTCTGGCACATTTAGAAGCATTGACGAAAATGACATGGATTTATTAAGAAGAAAGATTTACCAAATGTATGAGGCACAAACTGTACCCACTTTGATTTCCCTCAGCGGCTGATTAAAGGCGAAACAAATATCTCTTTTTGCCTTTCAAGCCTTAGAAAAATATTGCGTAAAATGGGTTTTAAATACCGAAGCAATAATAAAAGACAAACATTAATGGAATCTCAACGTTTACGGGAATGATGACTTAAATATTTAACAGCTGTTAAACAATTTAGAGAAGAAAATCGTCCATTTATTTACCTTGATGAAACATGGTTCGATACCCATGACACTCCAAGAAAAGGTTGGGATGATTCTTCCAAAAAATGTCAAACCAAGGCACCATCAAATAAAGGCAAAGAATGGTTTAATAAACTCCTGAAAATATCGTCATTGTAATGGACAATGCTAGTTATCATAGTCGGCAAGCAAAAATCATTCCCAATTCTAATAATACAAAAGCAGAAATTCAAAATTTTTTGATTGATTTCTATTTTGAAGAAACTTACAAAAAACGAGAGTTGCTAGAAGTATTAAAAGCTTTTAAAATAAATAAGGAATACGAGTGTGACAAACTTGCAGCAGAAAATGGACATACAGTGTTGCGTCTTCCTCCATACTATTGTATATTCAATCCTATTCAGCTAATATGGCACCAATTAAAATCCAATTATGGGAGAAATAATATTTCTCCTACATTAAATGCATCTGTAGTAGAATTAATTAAAAACGAAGTAACAAAAATTTCTGCAGACAGCTGGAAAAACTGTGTAGGTACAGCATGTACTTGAGGTGCAAATTCTTACACTTGTATGATTACAAATGTTCAACCCTTAATTATAAGTTTAGGCTTAGATGAAGATAGTGATAGTGATACAGAATTTAATTTTGAATAAATTATCAATAGTTTTTTTAGAATTTAATTAATATTTATTGTACTTGTTATCCTAATAATTATACTTTTAAATTATATTATTTTCAATTATCATTAATTGTTATCATTATTTTACATTTATTATAGGTACCTACCTAAAACTAAAAATACCTATCTATTTATTTTAAATTATAAAATAACTCATGTGGTGTAGGTACATTTTCAAGCCGACCCTGATCCCATTTAATCCCCTTTGAAGAGGTCGAGGCGTATACAATAGGGTTTCATCAGGTAGTTTATTTTTGGCAGTAAGAGTCAACGGTCTAATTCTGCAAATACTATAACATGTAATTTTTCTCTGTAATATGGAAACAATAGAAAAATATGTTGCCTTTAAGGCCAACTTTAATGTCGAGGCCGCAGCAGGAAATTAGATACTACTTTTCCTTTCTGACAGAAGACAAGCACGCATTCTCACCATATGGTTCAGCTAAGTAACCTGAAAAATAAATATAAATATATATATTTCTTTATCGTAAGAGGGCAGTTCTTACTGAGTTAGGAATAAAATAGGAAATATATTGGGTTATGCAGCAAATAAAAAAGTATCATTTGGTTCGAAATCACAAGTTTAATCGCTTGCCATTAATATTCTATCGCATCAGTAGTTGCAATATCAATTTAGACACCTTTCAATCAATTATAATCGTATTTGATAAAACTATGTTTCTTCTCTTCTACAGTGTCACCAGTAAAGTCCGCATCATATGGGATTTTTTTTTATTAATAGCTTTATTCAAAATTTGACTTTGGCATCGAGTTTATCAAGTATATTTTGTAAATTGCACCACTTTTGCAAAATAAGACTCAACGCAACCTACATGAAACTTCTCAGTTTTGACAAGGCTTTATTTCAGATACATTTTATTTAAAGTAGTGCCATATTTAATGTGTGTTTTTCTACAAAATCAAAATTGGGCTATTAAAATTTGGTCGCATGTGACGCAAAGTTTATTTGTTTTTAACCCTGTATAAGGTAACTTCACAAAATAAGTATTTTTAAAAACGTAGTTTGTGTCTGAAAGTAATACACCTTAATATTAAAACAAAAAAGAACACAGTGTCTTCAGTAAAGTGTTCATTAAGTGGAAAATAAATTTTAGTTTAACTTAACGTAAAGTTTATCTATTTTCAACGATTTAATTTAAAATCCCTTTACTTTATTTTTATTTTTTTACTTTTAGGCACACACTACGTTTTCAAAAATACTTATTTTATGAAGTTACCTTATACAGGGTAAAAAACAAATAAACTTTGCATCACATGAGACCAAATTTTAATAGCCCAATTTTGACTTTGTAGAAAAACACACATTTACTCTAAAGAAAATGTATTTGAAATAAAGCATTGTCACAACTAAGAAGTTTTATGTAGGTTGCGTTGAGTCTTATTTTGCAAAAGTGGTGCAATTTACAAAATATAGGTAAAAAATCAAAATTATCTTATGCAACTGAAATTTTGTCTGTGGGCTAGAAACTGCATTTAAAAAATCTTTTTTTTATAACTTTTTTCGATATTTTCAGAAATAACCCCACTTTTGAATTATTTTTTGGAAAAAATTAAAATTTGACAGATACCTAATGCGAATCACGTGACTACTATTTTTTTGCTTAATTTTTATCTCGATTGAAGCAGAACTTGATGCCAAAGGTAAATTTTGAATAATGCTATTAATAAAAAAAAAAATCCCATATGATGCAGACTTCACTGGAGCCACTGTAAATTAACAGTTTTCTGAAAATCAGCCCGATATCGGTAATAGAAGCTAAGACCAGTGACCAATCGTTAGAAATAAGAATAAATTTAAATGAGGACAAATTTCGGTTAAAACTTTTCTCCAAAGATGGTATTTTATTAAATATACTATATAAACATAATATAATAAACACACCCGTACTGGAAAGTACAAAAATTGCCATTGATAATACAAAGTTATTCGTGGTAAACCCAGAATAAATATGATACAATATAGAGTAATAGCACTTTACCTTATTATCAATAAAACTATTCAATTTTTTAATAATATTCCAAAAGTAATTATTCACGACAACATTAAAAATAATGAATTATTTATCAAATTTCGGTTAGTAGAAGATCTACTTACCACCTGGTCAAACTATGAACAAATATTTATTGATGTATCAGTTCTAAATAAAAGAAAAACGGGGCGTGTCTTTTACCAAAAGAACAATCAATTACATAATAAATTTAAAATGTTTTAAATTTCTCTAAAACAACTGCTTCTACAGGGAATCAAATAAAAAATTGTTAGGACAATATCACGCATAAAAAGTTTTTATGCCTTATGTCCTAAACACATTAAACGAATTGGATAAACCAATAACAATAATAAAATTGTGAATTTGGAAAAACTGAAGATTTGGAACATTCCAACTACTATGGAAGAACCCCATAATAAACTAGCCCCCCTCCTTATGTAAGTTGCCCAATAACACAAGAATTATGTGAAAATTTTAACGAATAAGACTTAAAGCATTAAGCATAGATTAACTAATTTGAGCATCAAAGCAACTCTGCTACATGCAAGGATGCCCTCGATTATTCAAAGCTATTAATTTAACCTACTGAAGAAAGTTACTAGTTAAAATATTGAACAGAATATTTTAGGGAGAACATCTATTACCCGAAGATTGGAAACGATATATTATTATCCTGATTCGATTAACCAATAAAGATAATAAAATTGTGAATGTCGTTAAACTAAAGATTTGGAACATTCCAACTACTTTGGAAGAACTCCATAATAAACCAGCCTCCCTCTCTAGGTGAGTTTCCCAATAACACAAGAATTATGTTAAAATTTCAACGAATAAGAGTTCTTAGTTAAAGCATTTAGCATAGATGAACTAATTTGAGCATCAAAGCAACTCTGCTACATGAAAGGATGCCCTCGATTATTCAAAGCTATTAATTTAACCTACTGAAGAAAGTTACTAGTTAAAATATTGAACAGAATAATTTGGGGAGAACATCTTTTACCCGACGCTTGGAAACGATATATTAATCCTTATTTGATTAACCAATAAAGATAATAACATTGTGAATTTGGTAAAAGTAAAGATTGGGAACATTCCAACTACTTTGGAAGAACCCCATAATAAACTAGCCCCCCCCCTCCTTATGTGAGTTGCACAATAACACAAGAATTATGGGAAAATCTTAACGAATAAGATTTCTTAGTTAAAGCATTCAGCATAGATGAATTAATTTGAGCATTAAAGCAACTCTGCTACATGCAAGGATGTCCACGATTATTAAAAGCTATTAATTAAACCTACTGAAAAAAGTTACTAGTTAAAATAGTAAACAGAATATTTTTGGGAGAACATCTATTACCCGAAGCTTGGAAACGATATATTATTATCCTTATTCGATTAACCAATAAAGATAATAAAATTGTGAATGTCGTAAAACTAAAGATTTGGAACATTTCAACTATTTTGGAAGAACCCCATAGTAAACTAGCCCCCCCCCCCCCTCTTTATGTTAGTTACCCAATAACACAAGAATTATGTGAAAATTTTAACGAATAAGATCTTCTTAGTTAAAGCATTAAGCATAGATGAACTAATTTAAGCATCAAAGCAACTCTGCTACATGCAAGGATGCCCTCGATTATTCAAAGCTATTAATTTAACCTACTGAAGAAAGTTACTAGTTAAAATATTGAACATAATATTTTAGGGAGAACATCTATAACCCGAAGCGTGGAAACTATATATAAATCCTTATTTGATTAACCAATAAAGATAATAAAATTGTGAATTTGGTAAAACTAAAGATTTGGAACATTCCAACTACTTTGGAAGAACCCCATACTAAACTAGCCCCCCCTCCTTATCTGATAAGAATTAATAACACCAGAATTATGTGAAAATTTCAACGAATAAGAGTTCTTAGGTAAAGCATTCAGCATAGATGAATTTGTTTGAGCATCAAAGCAACTCTGCTATATGAAGGATGCCCTCGATTATCAAAATCCTTTACCAAATATGTTAAACCCGAACTCCTATCAATGGAAAAGTCTCTTAAATCACCCAAAATATACGCTGTAGATAAAATATTGCGTGAATATGGCCATGAGGTTCTAAGACTGCCGCCATATCGTTGCCAGTTTAATGCGATAGAATTAATGGGCTGGGGCAAAATCTTTTTATGAAAAACATGTTGGTGAGGGTCTTCAATCCTCGCAAGTAGAGATAGTTTGGCAAGATTCGTTGGATGATCTTACGCAGGAGTACTAAAAGAAATTGGTGGAACATACAGAAAATTAATAAGGAATTGGTGGGATCGAGAACAAGTATTATATGTCGAAGTAGGGCCGATGACCATTGCTCCATTCGAGGACTCAGATGACGAGGACTTTTCAGAATTTCTAAGTGATGATGATAGTTTTTAAGTTTTTAGTCTATAATTATAAACGGGTTTCTTTGTTTACATTTCTTAGTATTCTTCGGTATTATATTATGCTTTCTTTTATGGACAATTTTCTGTACAATCCTTAAATTGATTACCAGTGCTTTTGCCACTGTTTTCTACTTATTGGTTGGCAAATAACCATTTTTTCTTTTTATTTCTTGAAATAGTTAATCGGATTAAATTCCATTGTATGTTTAGGTTAGGTAATTTTATTGCTAAAATAAATGACACTGTTTATTACTGTCGTTTTTAATAAATAGATTTACGAATTTGACGGCACGTCTATGGCCTCATTAAACATTTCTTTAGAAAAAATGGCACGTTAATACATAAAGGTGCGCCACCACTGTACTATTATGTACATAATTTTTGCAAAAATATTAATATTATATGTGGCGATCTTCTCGACAGTTAAAATAATAAAACTATGTTTATTTTCTCCGGGTATATCGATACCTACATAATCTTACAACATTTTGAAAAGCTCTGGAATTTTCGAATCGATTCATATGATCGGTGACCTTTGGACCCGCATGATAACACCAGATTTGACTTTATGCATAAATATGCAGATATCATACATTTTGTTTGTTACTACGGATTAAAAATAAGACCAGCAGCTATCTGATTGGCTGTACTACAACTGAATTCAAAGGATTACAGAAGTACTTATAAATAAGTGTAAATATTCTAATATATTTGTAAAATTCATTAGAAGGCAAATATGGAATCTAGTACTTACCAAAGTCTCTCGTTGGCGGTCTGCTTCTCGCTTGTGGAGCTGCGAAGAAAAAAATAGCCATGAATAATAAGTAAAATATTCCAGCAAGCACCAAGACACCGCCAGTTTATACTGCCGTATTCGTATAAGTTTATAACTACATTAGAATTTGTAATAGGAAAACGCTGCGACCAAGCTATCGACCATGTAATTAAAGCATATACAGTAGGGTGGAGCGAAAAATTGATTTTTTTTTTCAAAATTTTGATATTGGCTAGGAGCCAAAATGTTCTATCGATAAACACTATTTCCTGCGCAAAATTTTAACTTCCTACTCATTTGTTTTGAGGGGTCACACAATCCTCAAAGTTATAGCACTTTAGGTATATTATTTTCTTTTTGATATCGGTTTTCATTTTCATCTTTGTATTTCATGGCCATCTAAGACAACTATGCCCAAATAATCCGATTTTTACAGAAACTTGGTTTCATTTCGAAAACCCAACTATTTAGGTATAGGAACAAAATATATCATTTGGAAAGGACTTTAATTTTCTATCAAAATATTTAATAATATAAAGGGTGTTCCATTTAATAAAATTCACTTTTCACCATTTTTATATCAAGCGGTAAAATGATGAATATTGAAAAACCCTGTATAACACAGAATAAATTCCCTTACACCTAACTAATACACAAGACATTCATAAACTACATCCTAAATTTCAGCTTTTTACAAGTCCAAATACCGCAGTAATAAACATTTTATTGGAGCTATGTTTTGAACAAAAAATATGGAAATTAATTAATTTTTCAAAAATCGCTAGATAGGTATAGAAAAGTATCATACAAAAATAATCAGAAAGTACTAGCGTAGCGGAAAAGGCTATAATATATAGGGTGTCTCAATTCAAATATCAAATCTGATGCTACTTTTTTGTTTAAGCGGCAACGTTGCGTTGTTGAAAATATTTTAAATCGATAGAGCAATACCAGTTACCCATGTTGCCAAATTTTCAGAAAATTCACTATGTAAAACTGCAGTTGACAAAGCACTTTCTCAAATAAACTTTTAGACACAACTTACCAGTGTCATCTTTTGAGGGCTCCAGAGCACGGTCTTCATAAGTGTCGTAATCTAAAAATAAACATTGAATCAATAATCTAGTTTATTGTAATAGCATTTATTAATTTTTTTAAATTTATTTATTTTACGTCGGCCTTTTTCCGCAACGAGGCCAATCACCGACGCCAGGGAATGTGTCACACACTATCTGGTAATTTTGCCGAATCCCTCTTTGTCGAGGGTAGGGTTCTTTAACGTGCCAACATCCATGACACGGGACTCACAGTTTAACGTCTCTTCCGAAAGACGGCGGCGCACCTCTTAAACCAAATTCCAAATTTAACATCCACGTTGCCGGATATACCTTTTTATACCTCGCGTGCTATTACTGTAACTGCTGCTAGCGCGAGTGTCGTTACTAGCCACCACTTGAGGAAGTCAGATTTTCTAGCCCGCGTGCTGTTACGCATTCTGCTGTCTAGCACACGTGCCATTACTGATTATGATTTCGGCGATCCGAGCTTAAACGAAGTTTCTAGCCCGCGTGCTGTTACCGTATATGCTGCCAGCACTGGGAATGGAACCCGGGCCTACGATCTGTGAGGCCGCTGCGCTGACCATAGACCACAACGCCGATTGTAATAGCATTTAAGTACGTCACTTTTTATTGAATTAACAGAACCTAATAAACAATATAGGTACAACAATATAAAACAGATAATTTGAACCAATAAATTTTTAATAGTAAAAAAGGTGTAGGAGAGAGATATGAAATAAAATGTATACTAAGTGTGACCAGTAAAGTCCGCATCATATGGGATTTTTTTTATTAATAGCTTTATTCGAAGTTTGACTTTGGCATCAAGTTCTGCTTCGATCGAGATGAAAATTAAGCAAAATTTTATTTTATCCAAAAATAATTCAAAAGTGGGGTGGGGTTATTTCTAAAAATATCGAAAAAAGGTTATTGGAAAAAGTTTTTTGTTAAATGTAGTTTCTGGTGCACATGCAAAATTTATTTTTAAATTTTAAAACGCAACCTTCTTTTAACAAAAACAGACAGAAAAGTTAAACATTTTGTAAATTGTATCAAATATTACGTATCATTTTGTTATTAAATTAAATGTAATTTTAAAGTTTTTTAAACAGTTTTAATGATTTTTGAGATTTAAGGTTGAATTCTCAACGTCATTCAATCTATTGCCAACCTATAACCTATTTCGCGTTGATTTTTTGAGTTTGTTATTTTAATAACTAACATTTAAAGAAAATCAATATCGTCGGTACATTATTTAGGTAGTATCTGATATATTACAAAAATATCAATTTATTTCATTGGTAATTTTGGGAGAATTGTATAGTGAAAGAAAAATGAGTGACAATGACATAATAATGTTAAAAAAAATCTTACCCGATATTTTTCGCTATACAATTCTTCTAAAATAAACTATGAAATACCTTGATTTTATTAAATATGTCAATGATTACCTATAGAATATCAAGTCGATACTGATTTTCTTTAAATTTTGTATAAAAGCTAGAAAACATAAATAAATCTACGCGAAATAGGTTATAGGTTGGCAAGCATGTTGATAGAATTTTCCAAATTATTATATTCTATCAAACCGTTTTAAAAAAATAGACTTATAAGCTAGTAAATAAATAAATAAATAAATACGTAAAAGAAACAACGTTAAGGTTTCAAATCTTCATAAAAGTAAGTTATAGTTTGTGTGGTTTTTAGTTCTGATCAACTTTTTTTAATAACAATTTTTGATAATGTCAAAAATACAGGTAAGTACTTTACTTTTGGGAACAATTCACATTTTTTGACAAACCTCGTATATGACTGAAAAATTTCGATATTTAATGGTTGCATTTTAAGGTTTTAGACCATGCAGAGCTTTTTATGAAGAATACCTTTTTTTCGTAAAATGAATAATAAAAAAGTTTTCCATATGGTGCAAACTTACGGAGACATACTGTATATATTTTGGACCTAGAAACGGTCCGCTACGATATTCAACCACCGTAATGACTTGATTTGGATTGATATAAAATATCAAGTAAAAATATATTGTTAACAAGATTTAGTATCAGAACTGCAGTAATATTAATTTTAGTACAGGTAATTTTAAATATTCTATCAAAGAAAATGAATATTACTGATTTTACTATTCATCCTTTTTTTTAACCCTCAAAATTTTTATAACGCTTTCTGGGTACATTCTAGAGCTTTCGAATACAAAATAGCAAGAACCTGCATAAACCGATCAAGTATGGTCGACTTTTCATTTACAATAATTAATTACAAACTCTGACAAAAGTGTTTTTCAAAACTATTAATATCAAGTATTAGGTACTACTAAATCTATTAATGTAAATGCCATTGTGAAAATAATTTACATAATTTAAGACACCATTCTGAGAACGAACAGATAAGTAAACTATTAAACTGTCTTACCTTTTGGCGTACGTGGTGCTCTAAGGAGTGAATCGTTGTCTGAAAAAAAAAAAAAGTTCGTTAGTAGTTTTATTCAAATTCAAAACATGCTTTAATGTCTTTTCAACACATAGTAGTTAGTTGTTGACAAAGCTAAATTATAAACTGTTATCAACAGGGTTCGGAGGATATATATCAAGCGATATATATCGTGATATATATCATGATATATATCATGATATTTATAGTTTGATATATATCACGATATATTCAGTAATTCAATTTTTTTTTTAATTTCGATTATTCAGAATATATCAATCGACAAATCAAACAAAATAGTAATTTACCTTACAAGTCCGAAGAATACTGTTTTTTCGGGCAAAATTCTTGGACAAGCGAGTCCAAAAAAACTGTTTTCGGACGTGTTGCGTACACTATTTTTTCGGCATCCGTGTAGAATAACAAATCAATGAGACACATTTCTTTATTATATTTCTTTGTAAAACAAAATTTCGAACATTTTAATTCTTACTTGTATTAAATATTGAAATTCGAACAGAAGATAGGTACTAAAGTACTAACAGAAACATTCTAATTCTTATTTATATTAATATTAATATTAAAATTCAAGCAATTGCTAATATTGATGTGATTCTTCCCGGCCTAGTCCGGAAAGTGGGTACTTCCCGGACGGTTGCCGAAAAAAATAGTAATTTACGTTACAAGACCGGAAAGTAGTGTTTTTCAGGTCGAGACAAGCATTTCCAGGGCGAGCCATAGCGAGTTTCAATAAAAAGAAATATCTTAAAATGATTTATATGTTGTCTGCTTAAGTTTGCAGCATATGGAAAACTTTTTTATTATTAATTTTACAAAAAAAGTTATTCTTTATAAAAAGTTCTGCATGGTCTTAAACCCAAAATGCATGACATTATCAAAAATTGTTATAAAAAAAGTTAATCAGAACTAAAAACCACGTCTAAATATGCAATAACACGTATTAAATTAATTAATAAATTAAATAATTAATAATAAATTAATAAAATAATTTTTCAACATAAATGCGTATAATTGCATATTTAGACGTGGTTTTTAGTTCTGATCAACTATTTTTAATAACAATTTTTGATAATGTGAAAAATAAAGGTACTTTACTTTTGGGGAAAATTCACATTCTTGGGAATAATTCACATTTTTTGATAACCTCGTATATGACTGGAAAATTTTGATATTTGATGGTTGAATTTTAGGTTTTGGACCATGCAGAGCTTTTTATGAAGAATAACTTTTTTTCGTAAAATTAATAATAAAAAAGTTTTCCATATGCTGCGAACTTAAGCTGTATATCCTTTGATATGATACTTTCGAAAATATCATGATATTTTCGAACCCTGGTTATCAAGGAATACAGTAATAATGATTGAACACGTTTTTTGTACATAAACATAATGTAGGTAGCTAAACAGAAGTTCAACATAACATATAAACCGTAATAAAAAAGTGACAGAATTAAATAATTTAATTTTGTCACTATCAAGGCAAAAATAGCATATTTTTTAGACAAAGTACAATGAGTTGCGTAACAAACACTCCCGCAGACCCAGCAACGCGGGGGGGCCCACATTGACGGCCCCTTCAAAACTTGCTGCGAGCTTTGCTTTTCATAGGTATTTCATTTCATAATTAATTTATTTTTGCAGAACGCTTGCGCAAGGTTTATTTATGGTCTTTGGAAATATGACCATATTTCGCTTACATTCTCGGAACTAAATTGGCTAAAGATGGATAACCGTAGGCTTCTGCATTTTAATAGTTTTATATATAAAATCTTAAATGAACCTGACCCTCCCACCACTCTTCGTGAACGCCTAACTCCTCGCTCTAATATTCATAATGTTATAACATTCGCTATGGGGATAAGTTAACTTTACCTCACCATCAGAGTACCTTGTTTCAGAGGTCTTTTACTTGTAATGCTGTCGTTTCTTATAATTCTTTGCCTGGAGAATTAACTACTGTCTCTAATGGTGCACTATTTAAAAAAATATATAAACAATTTCTTTTGGGAGTACAAAGTAAGTAATATGTTATATGTCGAAATTAAAAACAGTGTATGAACTTGCGGATCATCTATTAATAAAAAATCAGTGTGTTTTTTTAAATTTTCCAGATGTATCTAGTGCAGTGATGTTATTTCTAACTTTACCAGTTAGTGTGGCGTCAGCGGAACGATCTTTTTCCAAACTTAAAATGCTAAAAAACCTATTAACACCATGGGACAACAACGGCTTTCGGATTTATCCTTAATCAGTATCATTCGATACGAGTTTGCTAAAACATTAAATATCGACGAAATTATAAACGATTTTGCAAAAAAAATTCTCTGCTATCTGGTCGTTTTGTATAGTACCTTGTATAGTACCTGGTGACATAATGTTTGTGCAGACTTATTTAGTGTTCGTGTGTTTTACTATTTTCTGTCTTTTGGATTCTATGAGGCTCGATCACTGCTACCCCCGTTACTACCATACATGGTGAGCCACATTATAAAAACTGCTCTGCACTTTGGATTTTTTAGTAATATCCGGGATTAGGTTTCGGACTTCTTTCATAATAAAATCTTGACTTTCTTTACCAAAACGGGATATTTTAAAGTATTCACCTGAAGACGACTGGAGATACTTACCAGTTGAAACGTTGTGATTTAAAACAAATAAAGACAATGGTCCAAAACTCTTTCATCATTCTTTAACAGCATATTTTCATCACTAGTAACGCGAGGGAGTTAAGACAAATTTCTACGGTGCTCACTTCATACGTGGCCTTTAAGATCACGCCTCGAATAAGCTTCTATTGTGTGGAGTTCGACCTACTAGGTTCACATTTTAAATTTCTAAACTCTGTTTTTTTATATTAGACTGATTTTGATAAGATGCAACAGATTTAATATTACTGGACTAAATTCTGAACGTTCTTGTCGCTCTGTTATTTTCTTATTCAAACTATTACATGGTAAGATTCAGCGCATACCCTACTAACTACATAAATCTATAAGAATTTCTCGAGGCACGTAAATCAAGTCTGTTTATGCTTTCAGTACCACGGAAGAACATCGTTAGATCATTTCCTTTTTATTAGATATTGAAAAACTACGCAAGATTGGAAATTATGTTTATATATTTTAAATCAATTTTTCTAACATAAAAAGGATGTTTGTGTAACGGGTTCCAATATAATTTTTTTTTAAATTTTAGTTGTTTTTCTACTTGGAATAATAGTTGCAAAGCAATACGGATGACCTGGTCATATCAATTAAAGAAACCTATGAGGAACTAATATCCTAGATTCTCCAAGAAATCGTTATCATTATTTGCTTGATGCTTGAGAAAAGAAATATCCATTAATTGTCGTAAATACAGAGTACCTCTTACCAAGAAAAAAAGCTGGACAATCTTAAACAGTCTTCCTTACAAGTAGAGAGCATACCATTTACCAATAAAGCACAGTATCTAAAAGTGTCACTTGTTTAAACGCTTAGTTGGAGCTCTCATATAGTGTAGATTATCCGCAAAGCCAATATTCCTCTATAGATATGTCGCAGAATTTGTGGAAAATTCTGGGGCATGGTACCAAAGCCATTTTACTGGCGGTTCGTAACGGTTATAAGACCAATGATTACGTACGGCTCCTTAGTCTGGTGAAAAAGGGCCACTAAAGATTGGCCTAAGCAAACCTTGCCAGACTACAAAAAATACATGCCTGCCGATCACGGGAGTTATTCGCAATATTCGCATCATACCAACAGCATCTATGGAAGTCCTATTGAGACCAATTAATCTCCACATATACTTGCGTAAGAAAGCTAATTGGGCCACCTACAGACTTTACTAAGCAGCTATTAATACGCCGCAGTCATGCATCCTAGCAGGTACCAAAATTCTGGAGAATCAGATGACCTGCGGTAGTATGTAAATACCTTTAGACATCATGCCAAAAACCAAACGACGAACCGCTCTACATTATCGCTCATCCAAGAAGGGAAGAGTGGGTCAGTAAAAGTGGTACCTTCTAGAAGCAGGGTTTGGGTTATTTACATAACGGCTCCAAGACTAAGCAAGGCATTGGAGCCGGAAGGTATGGTAAAAACCCAAAGATAAATAGAGCTAACGATCAGCCTACGATCTCTGGCAACATTTTCCAGCAGAGATCTATGCCATTGAAATGTATGCAAGACTGTTAATAAATCGACAGTATGCACACAAGACAATCAAGCTATTCTCTGATAGTCAAGCAGCCCTAAAAGCTCTTGAATCGAGATGGTGCCCTTCAAAAACGGTATAGAGCTATCGCAAAGCACTATTCGAACTAAGCTTAGATAACCAAATTACCTTAGTATGTATTCCGGGACACACGGGTCTAGAGGTAACGGGGCTGCTCACACGCTTGGGAGAAAAATAAATAAGGTGTGAGCCACAATAGATCTAATGGTCGCAGTGGAGGGTTATATATAACCCACTCACTTTCAACCTAACCTAGAGTACTCAGTAACTACCGCGTTAACCACGGAGCCCCCAAAGACTTGTTAATAAAATAGTTAATATTTTACCATTTTTAAGTCATTATTTAAATCATTATTCACCTGCAATTCTTGCCAAAACGTAATGTTTTAAAACATGGAAGCTGCGACCAATAACATTAAAGCATTTTCATCGTTAGTTTGAACTTATTATATTGAAAAGGGTTAATATTTTAATATTAAATATAATTATTTACGACCATGGTAAGTTATATTTATTATTAAGCCATTTTAAACAATATTGTTCATGATTATTCGCTGATACGTCGCGTTCGTGAGTAATACATTTATAACTCAAGAGGGCCGACCAATTTTTTGAAAACAACTTGTTTAATCGGTTCTCGGAGTCAATCAGGAAGTCATTCTTATAAATGTACTAAAATATCGGTAGCAAACTAGGGTCTATTTATTTCCAAGAGAGACTGAATATCAACAGATTCACACTGCTTGCAAAATGAAATACCGCCGATATGACTAGCCTATTACAAATTATAGTCCGATAGGCCAATAAAGGTATGCACACAAAGAAAGCAGGTTAATCAGCGCCTATTTCCGGCGCCGAAAATCAGTGCCTACAAGTCATTTCATTAGTACACAATGAACGCCGCTTTTCGCCCAGTTTAAAAGCAACTTTCATACTAAAAAGATATCTAGTTCATCTTCAGATGAAGACTTTTTATTGAGGGAAATACATTTCTAAGGATGCAACGCTCGAAGCAAGGTATACATCCAGTAAATCGTGAACGAAAACTTTATGGCGAATATCACTATTTATTCCAATCCTGTTGCTGTGGGACTTAGGTCGTTTGTCCCACAATGCATTTCTTTGAAAAATCGCAGGAATCAGTAATTCGACATCCATAATCGATGCATGTCCAGCTCCGACCCGCGACCAAGAACTACAAATTCATTCCGGTAAAAAGTCGGCGCCGATTTGCACTGGCAACAAGCACCGACCTGCTTTGTCTATGTGCGGGTGCATTTAAACGTGGATTCAATATTTATTGGCGCTTATAAGCGCTTGTTACCAGCAAGCAGGCAACCAGCGTTCTTTGTGTGCGTACCTTAAGATTATAAGTTGGTGGAGACTCGATCTGATCTCACAACTAAGGCGGGTAGGGTTAGTGTTTACATCAATTTACCTAGGAAATAAATAGGCTTTAATCAAAATGGCAAGCCGTTGTGTCGAACATGACCCTCTTGGATTTTTAGGACTAGAAAAAGGCTCATTCCTTCCACCTCACCGCTGATACCCTTTGCCATGGCCTGATAATTCCTGGGATAGCCTTGATGGTGGAAAATGTGAGGAGCACATTTGTCACTTTGTAAAACTCAGGTCTGATTAAGAAACATTTTCTAGCGCCATTCAAGATACATTCGTCCAACTCAGCAATAACCTAATTATACGAGAAAGTCAGGTTCCTTCAACAATGCCTTTTTTTGATATGACCCCTGGATTTGTATCAATTAAATATAAAATACTTTCCAGGTAATAAGAAGTAGGTTTAAAGAATGCCAGAGTTATATGGATTAAGGAGGAAATACATCAATACTACATTAAATGTCTGGTCTCCACAAACTCAAGACTTAAATATTTATATTCAACTCTAACATCTTTATTATATTCTTTTATACGGTTCTATTTCTTGACTCAGATTTTAGGGATGCGCTCAGTCATTTGGCAATAAGACTTCGCGAGACTAAATAAGAAGCTTAATAGTTAAGACATACAAAGGTAATTATTAAGATCAAAAAATTATCATCAATCACATCATGATTAACGTCAGATAATAAAACATCTAAATTTAGTTTCTTTGTCAAAAATTGGTTTGCAGCATTTCTTTTGAATTCGTCGGCTTAGTAAGGGATTGGCTGCTAAACGAAAAATGTTTCTATAACTTAATACATTTATACATTCTAGTGATGTAAATAAAGCACGTGGACAGTAAATCAGAAATATTTAAACCGCTTGACCAATAGAAATGCACGATGTATATATTGTTGTTTACATCGATGCAGGGAATCTTTAAATGAATATTACTATATACTATAGTTTATAATGATGAATGATCTCACTTAAGTCAGGGCCGATCCTAGGGTGTCGGCCGCCCGCGTGCAAAGACCTATTATGCCGCCCCTCTAAAGAATTTTTCCTATTTTGAGTAATACTTAACGTTGACGTTATATACTCATCTACATGTACATAAGAGTAAAAAGTTAAACATTAATAAAAATGCAAACTACAAATAAAATTTTACGGAAAAGACTTTATTTTTGGGCCAGCTAATATGTTATATTATTAGCGACACCTTTTTTCTTTTTACTTTAACAAAATAATAAACTAACAAAAATATTACTTTTGAAACAAAAATAGACATTTTATAATTAGAAATGTAAAACAACAGTATTTACCAGAAAATACAAAATAACAAAAACTACTAAAGCATAAATCTTGCGAAACGAAAAGTATATAAATCAGTTCTTCCTCGAAGATTACCTAGTAATTAACTATAAAATAATTTTTCTGGCTTTCTGAGAAGCAAATTTGTTAATAATTGCGGTGAGATCAATTTTTTCAGAGATTTCGGATTCAATAGAGATGATGGCCAAATCTGAAAGTCTTTCTTGTGTCATATTATTTCTCAAGTAATTTTTAATAATTTTTAATTTACTGAAACTTCTTTCACCTAAAGCCACAGAAACAAGTAAGGTTAAAAAAATCCTTATTACTAGAGCAAAATTTGGAAAACAGGGAATGAGATAATTTTTGACTAAAATTTCTAATATCTTAATTGGCTGTTTTTTACCTGGAAAAATATCTTTAAATGAAGTTATTTCTTTAAAGAGTTGTATACCAACTATATCTTTCACAATAGTTCCTTCCTCCTGTACCTGTAACTCAATATCTAAGTCCATGCAGGCTTTCATGAGGTCATCATTAGAAATGGTGTGAAACTCATACAGAAAGCAGAATATTGAATAGCACTCAGATAATAAGGTAAATCTTTAATTTATCGGAGAGATCGCGTAATCAAGAACTGCAAAATAGAAAGCAATCTTGAATTGCAGGAAGGGATTTAAAACTGGTTCATCACTGCCCTCGTAATCAAATAAACGAACTTTTTTTCTGAGCTTCGAGATGGGAAATTCGGGATCAATACCTAAATCTCTAGCAAGTGTTGTTGCTGAATCGACAAATATTTTAAAATTATCGTCAGATCTTTGGGAAACTAAATATTTTTTAAGATTATCTAAGCCTTTAATGCATTCCGCGATGTTTAATTTAGGATTTTGAAGCATTTTACTCAATACATCAATTCTTGATAATAAATAATGCCAAATTAAAATTGAACACAAAAACTTAAATGTTTCAAGACTTTTAATAGTTTGATAAATGTCACTTTATTTTTATTTCGAGAAATTCGTAAAAAGTTTTACTTGATTGACAGAACTATCTGCGGCCGTACGGCCGCCCCTTGGTTTGGCCGCCCGCGTGCGGTGCACGCGCTGCACACCTGCTAGGATCGGCCCTGACTTAAGTGTCAAAAACTGTGTAATCAAAAAAAAAAAACCTTATCGTTAGCACATGTTGCATGAAAATTTTCTTAATTGTAGTATCCCTGAAAATGGAAATAAACATTCCCGAAAGCTTGAACCAACTTTGAAGAGTACGCTTTCATTTGCTGCTAAACCCAATATCTCCTAGTTTATTTCTAACTAGTCAGCAACGACTACCTTATCACTATACCGTGCGAGCAAAAATTATTTGCATCATAGAGGGCCTTGCATCTAAGGACGTAAAGCTTAGCCGTTGAGCTTAATACCTGTTGGGTGTCAGTAACTACCAGAATTAAAAATTAATTAGTTATTCCGTCATCTTTGACAGTCGTGGTAATACAATCCGGGTTTATGCATGGACGATTTTTACGAACATTTTCCTAACGTTGCTTTTATTGCTGGGGATTTTTATCATTGCCTAAAAAGAACCATGGCTGCTTTTAGGGAAACAGGTTCTTTAAAACACAAAAAAGGAGCAGGAAGACCATCTGTAAGAACAGAATAATTTGTTGCAAGCGTTCGCGAAATAATGCAAAATACGCCAACAAATTGTATAAGACGCCTGTCCCAAGAAGTGGGAAGATCTTATGGAACATGCAGGACTATTCTTAAGCAGCTAAATTTATTTCCTTATAAAGTGCAAATAGCCGCAGATTTTGAAAGACGCAGGAATTACTCTCAATGGTTTACCCAAAATTTATTAGAAATAAATGATTTATTAGACCTGACATTTTTTTCGGATGAAGCCTGGTTCCACCTCTCCGGTTATGTGAATTCTCAGAATACATGTAATTATTTTTCTTTTTCTTTCTGTATATTCTTACTTTGTTAATTTTGTAAACAACAAAAATAATGTATTTGTCTACTTATTTTATTACTCAGTAGATTGGCATAATATTCATGTCATAATATGAATTTGACAAAATTTTAACCTAGATTTGGTTAGATATATCGTTCCCATATCATTGTGATCTAAACCAAGCCCTACGTTTTTTAATCCAAGCCCTCTTTGATGCAAATAATTTTTGCACGCATGGTATTGTCACAGCTCAACGTACTGGCGTAGCTAGGATTTCGCTTTGGGGGGGGGGGGGGGGGAGGGGACAGACAGGTACCATAAAGGCGTGAGGCTCGTAGACCACGCTCAAATTTTACAAAATTTGTTCAATAATTTTAATTTTAACTTTACCACTTATAAACGAAATTTTTTTGTGATAATTGCTTTTGTTCATGGCTTTTGGGGGTGGGGGGATGAGCCGGTGATGAAACGGCTATCATATTTTGATGACAATATAAATGTAAAGCTGAAAACCTATTTTGGTTTAATATTTTTACGTTCATTATGGATTTTCATCAATTGTATAGGTATATAATTTAACCTGCAATTCCGTATTTAAAAAGTTTTTTCATTGCCTTACCTCTAAAAACACTTGCAACAAATTATGTAGAAATAAAAATACGTAACTACTAATTTTCAGGAAACTTTTATTTTGCTTGAAACTTTTAGCGGTGAATGGTTTGAAACAAATATGGGTGATCTGAAAAAAAAATATAACTAGTGCTGGGATTCTGAATGCGAGATTCAGTATCTGAGATTCAGAATCTCACCTGAATTCTAACGAGATTCGGAATGCATACTTTTCTAATCTTGCGTGATTTGGGCAATTTTGTGGAGAGGCGATTAATTCCAGGGCCTCACGCTTCTTTTCAGTGTTAAAATGAATGCAGTAGAAGAAGCGCTTTTGCTATATTATTATCAGATCGTGTCTAAAATAAGAAAAAACTTAGGAACGTAATACAGCCAGAGGATACGTTTTACTGTATAAAAATTTAAGAGAACACTCTGATTTTTTTTTTAACTGTTTCAGAATGTCAATTTTGTCTTTTGACGAGCTACACAATATCTTAAAAGACAACTTTTTTTTTGCCACTTCCACCTAGTGTGCCTGTTTTATTATTTTATTCGAATACTTTTCTGCCGAAGTATCCCATAAGCTTGGACGTGCCTGTATTGACGATATGAACTTAATAATTTTTAAACATCCATATTGAATTCTCTGAGCTGGCAAGAGGCTACTGAACGAGAATCGCAGTGAAAATGCTAACATATAAACCAATGCTAGACCCTGTCGCCGATTCGAATCCAGTAGCCGGGAGGCTGAAATTAGTACGATTCCGATATTTAGAATTGCGATTCTGTTTCCGAGAAGACGCCCGTCTAAACGCTTTGCTTAAGCGCTACGTTAAATCTGAAGCCGAGATTCCGGAATCTAAGATTCAGAATCCCAGTATAAAAGGAGCCTAACTCCTACAAAAATAGACATTTACCCACAATTACAAAAAATCACATAAATTGCTCCCTAATTCCAGTACAATAAAATTGTGCGAATTTATAATGCGTATATCCAGCAAGGTACATACTTCTTAACATCTTAATCTTAACATAGTATAAAACAAAGTCGCTGTCGCCCGTCTGTCCCTATATGTGCTTAAATCTTTAAAACTACGCTACGGATTTTGAAGCGGTTTTTTTTTAATAGTGATTCAAGAGGAAGGTTTTTATGTATAATACATGCATAATATTGTAGAGAAACACTGATAAATTTAGAGGTTTGTTCGGGTTGGTATTTATAAATCTTGACGTGATGGTGAACTCGCCTTATTATCTCAGAGAAGGCGACGTCTTATAATGCAGGGCTGCCATGCAGGCCGGGTACACGCTAGTAACATATAATATGGGATATAATTTACAATATTTTTTGTCAAATAGGTAAAGGCGTGTTTGCCAATTCTCTTTTACCAGTCAAGATAGATAAATAATTGAGATTGGATTTTAGTAAATATTCGGTATCTAATATATTGAACATATATTTTTTTAGCCAAAACAATAAACCAACTATTTATAATAAGCAATCCCGTATTATTTTAATTTTTAATTTCTCTTATCGGTAAAATCTTTTACCAAATCACTAAAAATGCGAATATACGTGACTTTCCGTAGTTATTTTTCAGAAACTTTTATTTTGTCTTACCTTAAACTAGTGAAGGTTTGATAAGCCATGGGGTTCGATCTGGAAAAAATGTAATTTTTTAGAAGAAAATCAGCCCTAGAGTTGACTGACACGCCGTTAAACTCTTACAAAAGGTTTTAAAAGAAACATCTACCATACAAAAAATGCCTTAACATAGAGAGCGCTTCAATTCCAAAATAGTACAATTTTTGGATAAAGAACCCCGCACTTCTCTTATGGAAAATGGCCCTCGGTTAAATTTTCTAAATTTTTAGTATGTTGTAGAAAATGCCATTCTGATCAAAAGTGTTCATGGCCACAACAATATCTGCCGACCGGTTTTTGAGATGCAGGGTGTCCAAGTTGCAAAATATGAATTCTCAATACATAATATTTTCCTAGTTTATAATATGAATTCGTTTTGTTTTTCTAAATTTTTCATGGTTCTGTCGTAGATAGGATAGAATACTATAAAAATAGTTTAAATTTTTTTATTATATACCGGGTGAGTGACGAAAATTATTTAATATTTTTTGTTAAATCATTATATTTTCGTCATTAAATTAAAAGTTTACAAAGTAATACTGTAGATGACATTAGCTTGGAGCAAGCTATCAGAATTTAAATTATTTATATTTATACATAGTAACTCAAAAAAGTTAATATTTTTTTTATTAGTTTTGAAAGAAATTTTGTAGATATTTCTTTATGTACTACTTGTCGCTTATCGTATGCTCCCAAATATATATATAATTATCAAGGTTATTCAGGGTGTTTCCGATGATAGGCGATAGAAAAATAACATAAAAATGCATGTATTTATAAATCACCCGGTATATTTAAAATGGATCGGTTAAATTTCGTTATTTTTTATTATTTTTTGCTTAAAGTATCCTACTTACATGTTTGTTATTGATTTCCCTTTTCCTATGACTAGTTCTGGAGATATACAGCGTCGAACAGACTCAAAACTCAAAAAATAAGCAAATAAAATAACAATTTTTTTTAATTCAATAAAACTTGTTATGTAAGTTCATTTTATGGTTAAAAATAAATATATTTAATGCTATACAGGGTGTTTCAAATAATAAGGGGCCTACTTATTATTTTTGGATAAAATAATTTGGATATAATAAATAGTTCATAGTTTTTATATTTGAAATACAGTGTTAGAATACCCTAATCATTATAGCATTAAATATGTTTATTTTTAACCATAAAATGAACTTATATAACAAATTTTATTGAAATTAAAAAAAAAATGTTATTTTATTTGCTTATTTTTTGAGTTTTGAGTCTGTTCGACGCTGCATATCTCCAGAACTGATCATAGAAAAAGGGAAATCAATAGCAAACATGTAAGTAGGACACTTCAAGCAAAAAATATTAAAAAATAACGAAATTTAACCGATTCATTTTTAATATACCGGGTGATTTATAAATACATGCATTTTTATGTTATTTTTCTATCGCTTATCATCGGAAACACCCTGTATAACCTTGATAATTATATATATTTGAAAGCATACGATAAGCGACAAGTAGTACATAAAGAAATATCTAAAAAATTTCTTTCAAAACTAATAAAAAAAAAATGAGTTACCCTGATAAATATAAATATTATAAATTCTGATAGCTTGCTCCAAGCTAATGTCATCTACAGTATTACTTTGTAAACATTTAATTCAATGCCGAAAATACAATGATTTAACAAAAAATATTAAATAATTTTCGTCACTCACTCGGTATGTAATAAATTTTTATAGTATTCTATCCTATCTACGACAGGGCCATCAAAAATTTAGAAAAACAAAACGAATTCATATTATAAACTAGGAACATATAGTGTATTGAGAATTCATATTTTGCAACTTGGACACCCTGTATCTCAAAAACTGGTCGGCAGATATTGTTGTGGCCATGACCACTTTTGATCAGAATGGCATTCTCTACAACATACTAAAAATTTAGAAAATTTAACCGAGGGCCATGGATATAAAACTAGTCGTATTATGAATTTACCGCATATCAGATATGGTGCTTTCTTAATATAGGTGTTATAATTCAAAACAGTATTTTTTTCGTTAAAAGTTAATTGTCATGTTTAATAATAGTCGAATTGATAATAAGTTGGTGTCAGATAAATATACCAGCTTTAAAAACATTAGAAACTATATTATAATATTCAATTCCGTTTTTATCAAAATTTTTAGGTATCTTACCTGTTAAAGCTTGCATTAAATTATCTAAAATTAAAAATATATTAAGTAAAGTCATTTTCACGAAAATATTTTTGACTTACTTTTCACTGGTGAACGCTTTTTAGTTGTATCTGGAAAAGGTCATGCAAGAGTAAACCAGCCAATATGCCAATCACTTCGAACAAAAAAAAATGTTCTAACAAAAATATCTATCAAACAAATAAAAAATAATTGTGCAAATATAAAATGGGTATAATCCGTCCTATTTTGAATTTACTGCGGCGTAGGTATATATAAATTTATTACATGGATGTTAAGAGTTAGAACAGTATTTTCTTTGTAAAAAGTTAGTGGCGCATTTTGTCAATTATCTTTTTAACGGTTGCTATACATGAAAAAAGGGTTTTCAATTTGTAAATGTTTTGGTTTCTTATATTTATTTTCTTTGAAAACATTAGCCAAAATCAATATAATATAATCTGCAATCCCGTATTAGGAAAATTTTTGAATTGTGTTACAAATACAATGTTCCGCCAAATCATTTAAAAATTAGAAAATACGTATCTTTACGTATTACATGTTAAACAAATTCTTTATTGCATTCATTACCTTTCCGTAGTGCACGTATTCCAAGCAGTTGGGTTCCATCTAAAAAAAATTTTATTCCAGAGAAATAAATCAGCATTTTAAAGGAGGATTGACAGACGCTCCATTAAACTCTCACAAAAAGGAAGTTTTAAAAGAAACTTCTACCATAGAAAAATCTCTACATCACTCCTTAACTCCAGCAGAGTACAATAATTATGCTTGTGTAAATTTAAAGTTGGTATAGTCTGTCGTATTATGAGTTTACCACTGGAGAGGTGGTGCTTTATTAAAATAGATACTATGATCCAAAACAATATTTTCCTTGTTAAAAGTTAATGATGTTTTTGTCAATTTCATTTTTAAGAGTCGAATTGATAATAATTTGGTTTCATCTATTAACTTCTTTTAAAATTATTAGACAAACCATTATACCATAATACGCAATTCCGTGTTTATATATTTTTTTTAATTATCTTACCTGTTAAAGCTTGCACCAAATTATCTAAATTTAAAAAAGTTATTTTCACGAAAATATTTTTGGCTTACCTTTCACTGGTGAACGTTTTACAAATCTATAAAATTTATCTGAAAAAGGGAGTTCGAGTAAAGTAAATTAGCAGGTAAAAAGACAATTACGCAAATCACTTCGAACAAAAAAAATAATGTTCTAACAAAAATAATTGTGCAAATATAAAATGGGTAAAATCCGTCCCATTTTAAATTTACTGCGGCGTAGGTATAGTATAAATTTATAACATGGGTGTTAAGAGTTAGAACAGTATTTTCTTCGTAAAAAGTTAGTGGCGCATTTGTCAATTATCTTTTTAGCAATTGCTATACATGAAAAAGGTTTTAAATTTGTAAATTATTTGGTTTTTAATATTTATCTTCTTTAAAAACATTAGCCAAAATCAATATACTATAATTTGCAATACCGTATTAAGAAAATTGTCTTACAGATACAATGTTCCACCAAATCTATTAAAAATTAAAAAATACCTCACTTTACGTACTACATTTTAGAAAATTAATTTTTAGCTTTACCTGTCACTGGTGAACGTTTTACAAGCCATGGGGTTGGATCTAAAAAAATGTTTTTCGAGATATGTAAATCAGCCTTTAAAAGGCGAATTGACAGACACTTCATTAAACTCTAACAAAAAGGAAGTTTAAACAGAAACATCTACTGTAAAAAAATCTCTACATCACTCCTTAACTCCAGCAGAGTACAATTATTATTGTGTAAATTTAAAGTTGGTTTAATCTGTCGTATTATGAGTTTACCACTAGCCAGAGGTGGTGCTTTATTAAAATAGATACTATATACTATGATGCAAAACAATATTTTCTTTGTTAAAAGTTAATGACGTGTTTGTCAATTTCATTTTTGACAATCGAATTGATAATAACCTGCTTTAAAAACATTAGCCAAACCACTATACTATAAAGTACAATTCCGTGTTTATAAGTTTTTTAAATCATCTGTTAAAGCACTAAATTATCTAAAATTAAAAACATATTAAGTAAAGTTATTTTCACGAAAATATTTTTGGTTTACCTGTCACTGGTGAACGTTTTACAAGCCCTGGGGTTGGATCTAAAATAATGTTTTTTGAGATATGTAAATCAGCCTTTAAAAGGAGCATTGACAGACACTTCATTAAACTCTAACAAAAAGGAAGTTTAAACAGAAACATCTACTGTAAAAAATCTCTACATCACTCCTTAACTCCAGCAGAGTACAATTATTATTGTATAAATTTAAAGATGGTATAATCTGTCGTATTATGAGTTTACCACTGGCCAGAGGTGGTGCTTTATTAAAATAGATACTATATACTATGATGGAAAACAATATTTTCTTTGTTAAAAGTTAGTGGCGCATTTGTTAATCATCTTTTTAGCAATTGCTATACATAAAAAAGGTTTTAAATTTGTAAATTATTTGGTTTCCAATATTTATCTTCTTTAAAAACATTAGCCAAACTCAATATACTATAATTTGCAATACCGTATTAAGAAAATTGTCTTACAGATACAATGTTCCACCAAATCTTTTAAAAATTAGAAAATACCTCACTTTACGTACTACATTTTAGAAAATTAATTTTTAGCCTTACCTGTCACTGGTGAACGTTTTACAAGCCATGGGGTTGGATCTAAAATAATGTTTTTTGAGATATGTAAATCAGCCTTTAAAAGGAGCATTGACAGACACTTCATTAAACTCTAACAGGAAGGAAGTTTAAACAGAAACATCTACTGTAAAAAAATCTCTACATCACTCCTTAACTCCAGCAGAGTACAATTATTATTGTATAAATTTAAAGATGGTATAATCTGTCGTATTATGAGTTTACCACTGGCCAGAGGTGGTGCTTTATTAAAATAGATACTATATACTATGATGGAAAATAATATTTTCTTTGTTAAAAGTTAGTGGCGCATTTGTCAATCATCTTTTTAGCAATTGCTATACATAAAAAAGGTTTTAAATTTGTAAATTATTTGGTTTCCAATATTTATCTTCTTTAAAAACATTAGCCAAACTCAATATACTATAATTTGCAATACCGTATTAAGAAAATTGTCTTACAGATACAATGTTCCACCAAATCTTTTAAAAATTAGAAAATACCTCACTTTACGTACTACATTTTAGAAAATTAATTTTTAGCCTTACCTGTCACTGGTGAACGTTTTACAAGCCATGGGGTTGGATCTAAAATAATGTTTTTTGAGATATGTAAATCAGCCTTTAAAAGGAGCATTGACAGACACTTCATTAAACTCTAACAGAAAGAAAGTTTAAACAGAAACATCTACTGTAAAAAAATCTCTACATCACTCCTTAACTCCAGCAGAGTACAATTATTATTGTATAAATTTAAAGATGGTATAATCTGTCGTATTATGAGTTTACCACTGGCCAGAGGTGGTGCTTTATTAAAATAGATACTATATACTATGATGGAAAACAATATTTTCTTTGTTAAAAGTTAGTGGCGCATTTGTCAATTATCTTTTTAGCAATTGCTATACATAAAAATGGTTTTAAATTTGTAAATTATTTGGTTTCCAATATTTATCTTCTTTAAAAACATTAGCCAAAATCAATATACTATAATTTGCAATGCCGTATTAAGAAAATTGTCTTACAGATACAATGTTCCACCAAATCTTTTAAAAATTAGAAAATACCTCACTTTACGTACTACATTTTAGAAAATTAATTTTTAGCTTTACCTGTCACTGGTGAACGTTTTACAAGCCATGGGGTTGGATCTAAAAAAATGTTTTTCGAGATATGTAAATCAGCCTTTAAAAGGTGAATTGACAGACACTTCATTAAACTCTAACAAAAAGGAAGTTTAAACAGAAACATCTACTGTAAAAAAATCTCTACATCACTCCTTAACTCCAGCAGAGTACAATTATTATTGTGTAAATTTAAAGTTGGTATAATCTGTTGTATTATGAGTTTACCACTGGCCAGAGGTGGTGCTTTATTAAAATAGATACTGTATACTATGATGCAAAACAATATTTTCTTTGTTAAAAGTTAATGACGTGTTTGTCAATTTCATTTTTAACAATCGAATTGATAATAACCTGCTTTAAAAACATTAGCCAAACCACTATACTATAAAGTACAATTCCGTGTTTATAAGTTTTTTAAATCATCTGTTAAAGCACTAAATTATCTAAAATTAAAAACATATTAAGTAAAGTTATTTTCACGAAAATATTTTTGGTTTACCTGCCACTGGTGAACGTTTTACAAGCCCTGGGGTTTTTATCTAAAATAATGTTTTTTGAGATATGTAAATCAGCCTTTAAAAGGAGAATTGACAGACACTTCATTAAACTCTAACAGAAAGGAAGTTTAAACAGAAACATCTACTGTAAAAAAATCTCTACATCACTCCTTAACCCCAGCAGAGTACAATTATTATTGTATAAATTTAAAGATGGTATAATCTGTCGTATTATGAGTTTACCACTGGCCAGAGGTGGTGCTTTATTAAAATGGATACTATATACTACCATGGAAAACAATATTTTCTTTGTTAAAAGTTAGTGGCGCATTTGTCAATTATATTTTTAGCAATTGCTATACATAAAAAAGGTTTTAAATTTGTAAATTATTTGGTTTCCAATATTTATCTTCTTTAAAAACATTAGCCAAAATCAATATACTATAATTTGCAATGCCGTATTAAGAAAATTGTCTTACAGATACAATGTTCCACCAAATCTTTTAAAAATTAGAAAATACCTCACTTTACGTACTACATTTTAGAAAATTAATTTTTAGCCTTACCTGTCACTGGTGAACGTTTTACAAGCCATGGGGTTGGATCTAAAATAATGTTTTTTGAGATATGTAAATCAGCCTTTAAAAGGAGCATTGACAGACACTTCATTAAACTCTAACAAAAAGGAAGTTTAAACAGAAACATCTACTGTAAAAAAATCTCTACATCACTCCTTAACTCCAGCAGAGTACAATTATTATTGTATAAATTTAAAGATGGTATAATCTGTCGTATTATGAGTTTACCACTGGCCAGAGGTGGTGCTTTATTAAAATAGATACTATATACTATGATGGAAAACAATATTTTCTTTGTTAAAAGTTAGTGGCGCATTTGTCAATTATCTTTTTAGCAATTGCTATACATAAAAGAGGTTTTAAATTTGTAAATTATTTGGTTTCCAATATTTATCTTCTTTAAAAACATTAGCCAAACTCAATATACTATAATTTGCAATACCGTATTAAGAAAATTGTCTTACAGATACAATGTTCCACCAAATCTTTTAAAAATTAGAAAATACCTCACTTTACGTACTACATTTTAGAAAATTAATTTTTAGCCTTACCTGTCACTGGTGAACGTTTTACAAGCCATGGGGTTGGATCTAAAATAATGTTTTTTGAGATATGTAAATCAGCCTTTAAAAGGAGCATTGACAGACACTTCATTAAACTCTAACAAAAAGGAAGTTTAAACAGAAACATCTACTGTAAAAAATCTCTACATCACTCCTTAACTCCAGCAGAGTACAATTATTATTGTATAAATTTAAAGATGGTATAATCTGTCGTATTATGAGTTTACCACTGGCCAGAGGTGGTGCTTTATTAAAATAGATACTATATACTATGATGGAAAACAATATTTTCTTTGTTAAAAGTTAGTGGCGCATTTGTCAATTATCTTTTTAGTAATTGCTATACATAAAACAGGTTTTAAATTTGTAAATTATTTGGTTTCCAATATTTATCTTCTTTAAAACCATTAGCTAAAATCAATATACTATAATTTGCAATGCCATATTAAGAAAATTGTCTTACAGATAGAATGTTCCACCAAATCTTTTAAAAATTAGAAAATACCTCACTTTACATACTACATTTTAGAAAATTAATTTTTAGCCTTACCTGTCACTGGTGAACGTTTTACAAGCCATGGGGTTGGATCTAAAAAAATGTTTTTCGAGATATTTAAATCAGCCTTTAAAAGGAAAATTGACAGACACTTCATTAAACTCTAACAAAAAGGAAGTTTATACAGAAACATCTACTGTAAAAAAATCTCTACATCACTCCTTAACTCCAGCAGAGTACAATTATTATTGTGTAAATTTAAAGTTGGTATAATCTGTCGTATTATGAGTTTACCACTGGCCAGAGGTGCTGCTTTATTAAAATATATACTATATACTATGATGGAAAACAATATTTTTTTTGTTAAAAGTTAATGGCGTGTTTGTCAATTTCGTTTTTAACAATAGTATTGATAATAATTTGGTTTCATACCTGCTTTAAAAACATTAGCCAAACCACTATACTATAATATGCAATTCCGTGTTTATAAGTTTTTTAAATCATCTTACCTGTTAAAGCTTGCACTAAATTATCTAAAATTAAAAACATATTGAGTAAAGTCATTTTAACGAAAATATTTTTGGTTTACCTTTCTGTGGTGAACGTTTTACAAATCTATGAAAGTTATCTGAAAAAGGGAGTTTGGGTGAAGTAAATCAGCAGGTGAAAAGGCAATTACGCCAATCACTTCGAACAAAAAAATAATGTTGTAACAAAAATAACCATTTTGAATTTACTGTGGCGTAGGTATAGTATAAATTTATAACATGGGTGTTAAGAGTTAGAACAGTATTTTCTTCGTAAAAAGTTAGTGGCGCATTTGTCAATTATCTTTTTAGCAATTGCTATACATAAAAAAGGTTTTAAATTTGTAAATTATTTGGTTTCTAATATTTATCTTCTTTAAAAACATTAGCCAAAATCAATATACTATAATTTGCAATCCCGTATTAAGAAAATTGTCTTACAGATACAATGTTCCACCAAATCTTTTAAAAATTAAAAAATACCCCACTTTACGTTCTACATGTTAGAAAATTCATTTTTAGCCTTACCTGCCTCTGGTGAACGTTTTACAAGCCATGGGGGTGGATCTAAAAAAATGTTTTTCGAGAGAGGTAAATCAGCCTTTAAAAGGAGAATTGACAGATACTCTATTAAACTCAAAACAATTATTGTTGTGTAAATTTAAAGTTGGTATAATCTGTCGTATTATGAGTTTACCACTGGCCAGAGGTGGTGCTTTCTTAAAATAGAAACTACGATGCAAAACAATATTTTCTTTTTTAAAAGTTAATGGCGTGTTTGTCAATTTCATTTTTAACAATCGAATTGATAATAACCTGCTTTAAAAACATTAGTCAAACCACTATACTATAAGGTACAATTCCGTGTTTATAAGTTTTTTAAATCATCTGTTAAAGCACTAAATTATCTAAAATTAAAAACAAATATTAATTAAAGTTATTTTTACGAAAATATTTTTGGTTTACCTGTCACTGGTGAACGTTTTACAAGCCATGGGGTTGGATCTAAAATAATGTTTTTCGAGATATATAAATCAGCCTTTAAAAGAAGAATTGACAGACACTTCATTAAACTCTAACAAAAAGGAAGTTTAAACAGAAACATCTACTGTAAAAAAATCTCTACATCACTCCTTAACTCCAGCAGAGTACAATTATTATTGTGTAAATTTAAAGTTGGTATAATCTGTCGTATTATGAGTTTACCACTGGCCAAAGGTGGTGCTTTATTAAAATAGATACTATATGATGCAAAACAATATTTTCTTTGTTAAAAGTTAATGGTGTGTTTGTCAATTTCGTTTTTAACAATAGTATTGATAATAATTTGGTTTTATACCTGCTTTAAAAACATTAGCCAAACCACTATATTATAATATGCAATTCCGTGTTTATAAGTTTTTTAAATCATCTTACCTGTTAAAGCTTGCACTAAATTATCTAAAATTAAAAACATATTGAGTAAAGTCATTTTCACGAAAATATTTTTGGTTTACCTTTCTGTGGTGAACGTTTTACAAGCCACGGAGTTCGATCTAAAAAGAAATGTTATTCGAGAGAATTAAATCATCCCTTTAAAGGAGGATTGACAGACACTCCATTAAACTCTCACAAAAAGGAAGTTTTAAAAGAAAAATCTATCATTGAAAAATCTCTACATCACTCCTTAACTCCAGCAAAGTACAATTATTATTGTGTAAATTTAAAGTTACTATAATCCGTCGTATTATGAGTTTTCCACGGGCAAGAGGTGGTGCTTTATTAAAATAGATACTATATGATGCAAAACAATATTTTCTTTATTAAAAGTTAATGGTGTTTTTGTCAATTTCGTTTTTAACAATAGTATTGATAATAATTTGGTTTCATACCTGCTTTAAAAACAATAGCCAAACCACTATACTATAATATGCAATTCCGTGTTTAGAAGTTTTTTAAATCATCTTACCTGTTAAAGCTTGCACTAAATTATCTAAAATTAAAAACATATTAAGTAAAGTCATTTTTACGAAAATATTTTTGGTTTACCTTTCTGTGGTGAACGTTTTACAAATCTATGAAATTTATCTGAAAAAGGGAGTTTGGGTGAAGTAAATCAGCAGATGAAAAGGCAATTACGCCAATCACTTCGAACAAAAAAATAATGTTCTAACAAAAATAATTGTGCAAATATAAAATGGGCAAAATCCGTACCATTTTGCATTTACTGTAGCGTAGGTATAGTATAAATTTATAACATGGGTTTTAAGAGTTAGAACAGTATTTTCTTTGTAAAAAGTTAGTGGCGCATTTGTCAATTATCTTTTTAGCAATTGCTATACATAAAAATGGTTTTAAATTTGTAAATTATTTGGTTTCCAATATTTATCTTCTTTAAAAACATTAGCCAAAATCAATATACTATAATTTGCAATGCCGTATTAAGAAAATTGTCTTACAGATACAATGTTCCACCAAATCTTTTAAAAATTAGAAAATACCCACTTTACGTTCTACATGTTAGAAAATTCATTTTCAGCCTTACCTGTCTCTGGTGAACGTTTTACAAGCCATGGGGTTGGATCTAAAAAAATGTTTTTTGAGAGTCGAATTGATAATAATTTGGTTTCATATATTAACCTGTTTTAAGATTATTAGACAAATCACTATACTATAATACGCAATTCCATGTTTATATTTTTTTAAATCATCTTACCTGTTATAGCTTGCACTAAATTATCTAAAATTAAAAACATATTAAGTAAAGTAATTTTCACGAAAATATTTTTGGCTTACCTTTTACTGGTGAACGTTTTACAAGCCATGGGGTTCGATCTAAAACGAAATGTTATTCAAGATAAGTAAATCAGCCTTATAAATTTTTTAATTTATCTTACCTGTTAAAGGTTCCACTAAGTTATCTACAAATAAGAACATATATTAAGTAAAAGTCCAAATTTTCAGAAATTTCGTGTTGCCTTACCTTTTAATTGCGAACGTTTTACAAATCCATGGATTTTATCTGAAATAAGGGCATTCAAGTAAAGTAAACAGTTAAGCTACTGTGATAAAGTCTACCACCTTCAAATAAGAGTGTTTATCAATTCACTATTCAACAGTCGATATACTTAGATATAGAATTTAGATGTCGAGTTGAACTATGCGCTAACCCGGTGGTACCATTAGTGAATAAATATTTTATAAATTATGATTCAATGAATTGGAGAAATATGACATGTAATAATAAAAATACTTCAGAAGTAGGCTAATAAAAAATGATTTTCTTGCAACAAAATCGTTACTTAGCCAGATATAATAAAGTAAGAAAGCAACAATATAGTTGTTTGTTTTTATGTAAATTTATTTTAAACGAAATCCAAAAACTAAAAATGTTGTTTCTGACAAACCCTGTATAGTAATCGCAAATGTAATATTTAAAATTGTAGTTTTAGCACAAGCAAAATTAATTTAATAAATCAAAGAATTGAAAATTAGAATTGAAAAAAAATCCTAAAAGTATTTGTTTTTGACGAACCCTGTATAGTAATCGCAAATCTGATATTCGAAATTGTAGTTATTTGTAAAATCATAATAATATAAATAAATTTTCCTGGTGAGCCATGGACACAAAATGGGTCTTGGGGATGACATGGCTGTGGACCTTAAGTGTGTTATATAACAGTGTTATGTTGTAATAAGGATTGAAAATTATTTTATGTAAATATAAATTGTTATCGGTTGCCTTGTTTAAAAATTATTTTTATTAGTAAAAACAGACAATTTGGTCTGGTTATCGTTTAAAATTATTTTTATTTGTAAAATCATAATAAAATAAATAAATTTACCTGGTGAGCCATGGACACAAAATAAGTCTTGGGGATGACATGGCTGTGGACCTTAAGTGTGTAATATAACAGTGTTATTTTGTAATAAGGATTGAAAATTATTTTATCTAAATATTACTGCAAATATATTAATATAGTCTAAATTGTTATCGGTTGTCTAGTTTAAAAATAATTTTTATTAGTAAAAACCGGATAAAAGAAATAACTTTATTTGGTATACCATCGACACACAGTGGGTCGTGAAGATGACATAGCTGTGGGCCTGAAGTTATTGGGCAATAACGAACGGCAAAACTTTTAACCTCTATAAACCTAGCAGAACAAGGTGCTCAAAATTGAAAACTTTTGTATGGAAATTTAGGTGCTAGTTAGGTGCTAATTAGGTGCCAATTTTAAAATTTAGGTGCTCCTATGGTTTTTGAGAAAATTATATTTTTGTGTTGTTCTGCTAGTTTAACGTTAAGCTAGCAGAACATTACTGTCAAATAACCTAATCAAGAACAAAATGTAGTACCAAAATTAGGTGCTTTTTAGGTGCTTATTGAATATCTAAAAGAAAAATTTGATTAGTTAAGGTTTTTAAAAAATACCGCCATGTTCTGCTAATTTTAAGAGGAACAAATTCCGTCTAAAAGGTATATCGGCAACCGGTTTGTTCTTTGTTACCCAGAGCATTTTTTTGTATTTAAATTTTATAAAATAATATTAGTTGTAAAAATGGAATTAAAAAAAAATGCTCTGGTAACAACAAACAAACCGGTTGCCGATATACCTTTCAGACGGAATTTGTTCCTCTTAAAATTAGCAGAACATGGCGGTATTTTTTAAAAACTTTAACTACTTAATTAAATTTTTTTTTAGATATTCAATAAGCACCTAAAAAGCACCTAATTTTGGTACTACATTTTGTTCTTGATTACCTTATTTGACAGTAATGTTCTGCTAGTTTAACGTTAATCTAGCAGAACAACACAAAAATATAATTTTCTCAAAAACCATAGGAGCACCTAAATTTTAAAGTTGGCACCTAATTAGCACTAACTAGCACCTAATTTTCCATATACAAATTTTCAATTTTGAGCACCTTGTTCTGCTAGGTTTATAGAGGTAAACTTACACTAAAGTTTGTTTTTTTTTCTTTATTTTACGTCGGCCTATTTCCGCAACGAGGCCAATCACCGGCGCCAGGGAATTTGTCACACACTATCTGGTAATTTTGCAGAATCCCTCTTTGTCGAGGGTAGGGTTTTTTAACGTGCCAACATCCATGACACGGGACCCATAGTTTAACGTCTACACTAAAGTTAATACTAGTTTTATTTCATATTTGTTGTGTTATTATAACGTGTTCTTATTTATTTAATGTTTATAGGTATGACCTGAGAAACAAAATTTAAGCTTAATTTACCTATTGGAATTCCTAAACAATATGGGTCATCAGGATGACATGACGGTGGGCCTAAAGCATGGGAATAAGGAGTGGTTTATAATAAGCTTGAAACATTGATTTATGTAAATTACTGCATATTATGTTTTAATATTAATTAAGTCCAATTTGGTCTGGTTATCGTTTAAAATTACTTTTATTTGTAAAATCATGATAATATAAATAAATTTACCTGATGGGCCATCGACACAAAATGGGTCTTGGGGATGACATGGCTGTGGACCTTAAGTGTGGAATATAACAGTGTTATTTTGTAATAAGGATAGAAAATGATTTTAAGTAAATATTACTGCAAATATATTAATATAGTCTAAATTGTTTTCGGTTGTCTTGTTTAAAAAATATTTTTATTATACCGGGTGTCCACGGAAAGTGGCTCGCCCCATTAACTTTTTTGTTTTTGAAGATAATGAAATAAAATTCGGGGAATTTGTATACGACATAAAACTGCATTTTTTGACACGTGACTCAACATTATGGAACTTCCGGTTTAACCGGAAGTGACATAAACTTTCGATTTTTAAATGGGACACCTGGTATATTTTTCCTTTTTTTGACTCCATATGACATTCTAAATACAACGATGTGTCACTTGTCACTTTTTGTCACCAAGAAAATATTTTTTTTCAACTTTTTCACTCCTTGTAAAACTATTATTTTCCATGTGTTTTAAACAACAAACTAATGTACTTTGGCAGAAGCTGTTGGCATTTCAATTTTCTCCAAGGCATGATTTTGTTTTATCAGTTTTGCTGGTCACAGGCTACTTGATGCATTTAAATCTAAATTTATTCTCAAAAGATGCTTCATTTTAGGAAAGTTCTAAGTTAACTTTTTAAAGTTTTTTAATAGCAGCTTTTCTAAAACCTAATAGTGTATCGTATCAAAATAATCGTAATAAAATCCTCTTTTTTCTTAACCCGACGAGCCACCATGTTGCCATTTAAAAAAAATGAGTTATACAACTTTAAAGATTAAATTTTACATAGCACATTAGCATTGGACCAAAAATAGTAAAATTGTATTTTTCCCAAGATTAAAGAACTGAAATAAGTGATTTTAAGGTATTCATAGCCCTCTAGATAAAACAATAAATTTGGAAAATAAATATTTTCTTGGTGACAAAAAGTGACAAGTGACACATCGTTGTATTTAGAATGTCATATGGAGTCAAAAAAAGGAAAAATATACCAGGTGTCCCATTTAAAAATCGAAAGTTTATGTCACTTCCGGTTAAACCGGAAGTTCCATAATGTTGAGTCACCTGTCAAAAAATTAAGTGTTATGTCGTATACAAATCCCCCGAATTTTATTTCATTATCTTGAAAAACAAAAAAGTTAGAGGGGCGAGCCACCTTCCGCGGACACCCGGTATAGTAAAAACAGGATAAAAGAAATAACTTTACTTGGCATACCATCGACACACAAATTTTCTTTTACGAAATTTGGTGAAAACTTACCTTTTTATGTCCTAAACACACTGTAATTTTTTTGAATTAAAATATTTATTTTTTTACCTTATTTTGACTTAATATCAAAAAAGCACCCTAGTTTTCAATCGAAAATTCTCACGTCAAAATATCTGCTTTTTTAAAAAAGTCGGTAGGCTTTTTGTTCGTTGAAATCTCTACTTTCTGATGGTGTAAAAAAAAAATATACGTTACTATGGTAAATGTTCTCAAAATTATTATTATTAAAAATAGGAGAAAAAAATTAAAGAAAAACGGGACAAATATCAAATATAAATTGAATCGTCATAAAATATTTTGCAATATTGGAAGGCACCACAACAAAACTAGGTCGAAATAACATCTCAACTTATTCAAGGGTACCCTTGTGGATTCCTTAAAACTAGCCTGCCCTTTATGCATTTTTCCAGTATAAGAGAAAAACGATTAAATGAATATTCCATTTCTAGCGTTGTATGAGAACATTGATGGACCTCAAGTTAGGAATTCCCAGAAACCCGATGGCACACTTCGTTGGGGGAGCTTACAATATTTAAATGTTTTTATCGTATCATTGAAGAATAAGTAATTTTTATATGATATCTTTATTAATAATTATTAACATCATAATAGCTATTTATGTATCAAGGGCGTTACGGGGACTATAATGCCCTGAAGGTAGAAATAGCCCGAGGGCCTCTGGCCCGAGGGATAGGTTTCTGCCTGATGGGCATTATAGTCCAGTAAAGCCCGTGGTGCATACAATGCTTTATGTTTTACCTAAAAAAGAGTTTTTCAATGACTAATTACATTATTTATTCGCAATATAAAAAATAAGTTGCACCTGTACCTGTATACGTAAGTAGATAATGACTGGTGTTAAGTTTGACTTTGATGTTTCTGTCAGTTAGTCAGTTGGCATTTTTTATTTAACGATTTGCTCAAAATGGAAGAAATTCCACAAAATATAAGAGAAAAGGTCATAAAAGCGACCGAAAATCTTTTGCCAGTTAAATCAAGGCAACAGTATGATCGGGAGTATGGCATATTTGGTATTTGGAAAGATACGAACACAATTCTTCAAATAACCGAAAATGTTTTAATGGCATATTTCCAGGAACTGGTAAGTTATTGATTTTATTTTAATACATATGTTTAACAAACTTTATTATTTTTAGTCGGAAAAATACAGTCCGAACTCTCTCTGGACCAAGTATTCTACAAGCGGGCATTATCATAATGCCCGCTTATAATGCCCTAGGTGTGATAGCAGGTATTATTGCTATCATAACATATTCCGTTTCTAAGGTATTATAGATCAATAATAGATAGGTAAAACATAAACATACTAAAACCTACATAAAACCTTAGTTACTCATAATACATTAGTTACCATAATTTAATATGTTAGTTACGAAAGCATAATACCTTAGATACCAAATAATATTAGAACTATTTTTCATGAACATTTAAAACAATATTTTGACAGTTTTCAAATTTGATGGATACACCTTTGTCTTTAACGTCCACGATCTTAGGTATGCCCTCTGAAGACTGATTAATGACCGAGAAAGCACTCCTTTCGATTTCGTGCGGTTCCCCAGTACCTAATCCACTGCCGGAAACATCGCCGATTTGAATTTTGCTAGCAATGGAAACTTTCTGGGTCACACTTTCTTCTAAATATCCTCTAGCGACCTTCGACGATTCCCATCCACCAAGTTCTTGTAGTTCTAATATATCTCCTCCAGCATTAACAAGAAAATTTGCCGAAGATCTTCTAACGCAGTGACCAGTATACAAATTAGGATTTTCAAGTGAGAGATACTCAGCTATTTTTTGAGGTATTTTAGAGAAGAAATGAATGCCGCAGGGCTGTACCGTACATTTCCCTTTTCTATATGATACAAACAATCTTTGGTGAGTGACATGGTCTGGCCTTAACATTGCGTACCTTTTAAATAAAAGCACAGGATTGACTTCGCCGTCAAATATCACAGCGAAAATACGTTTCTTGTGGGTTTTTGAGTCGGGAATAGTAACAATCAGCTTGTCCTCTAAAGCGTCAACATCTTCCGTGGCCATCTTCGCTAATTCATTAGTTCGACAGGCTCCTCAAATTCCAATTAAAAAAGCCACTTTCATCATTAAAAACTTCTCGTCTGAGGCAGAACACACAAATTCGTTCACTTTTTCTCTTGTAAATACTTTCGATTTTTTTTCTCTATATCCAACATTTTTCTTCTTGATGAAACGTATTAAGGCGCCGTATTTGTCGATTTCCACTCTTTCCTTCAGTTCTAAAGTCGCTCGTAACATGGAATATTTCGGCCATAAGGACGAAGCAGAGTATTCCTCAGAGAGTTTTGAGAAATACGCCAGCAATACCGTTTCTTCTGCACCTTGAACATGTACTTTGTTTCGCCACTCACAAAACTGCCGATATTCTTTTTCATAATGGATTTTAGATTTGTCCGGAAGCAAGTTCAACCTTATAATGTTGGCTGCAGCTAATATATCGTCAGAAATATCAAAATCTTGCATGATTTTAATGATGACTTTTTGAAATGCCAAAATGAAATGTCAAAAACCTTGTTTTTATTTTCGCATCGCCGTTGTCAATGATACGAGAAAGCATTGAATATAACTCGATTATTAGTGATTTAACACCGTTTCGGACATTGCGGTGACTCGGCTGTCGCCTCGTCACCTAGCAATGTCCTCGACTATTATAAATTGTATAATAATCTCGTTATATTAATAGCTATAAATACGGAAAAAAACAACAAACAATTTCTGGAAAAGGGCACTGAAACACATGGGAATGTAATATACAAAAAAATTTGAAATCAATGTATTTAAAACTTGTTTCGAAATTTTGGAACTATCAAAAAAAAATAAAAAAAAACAAGCATGGCAGTGGAGATGATGAAATACCTGCAAGTATCATGAAACTTAGCATTTCTTCAATTTGTAAAATACTGTGCTACAATATCAATAATTCACTTAAGGAGGGTGTTTTTCCGGACCAGCTTAAATTGGCATCACTTAAACCACTTTATAAAAATAAAGGAGATTCAGAAAGCATGGCTATAGACCTATAAGCCTTCTTTCAAGCTTTTCAAAGTATTTTGAGTTGATTATGTGTGATCGAATAATTAATTTTATGAACAAATGTAATCTTTTCTCGGAGAACCAACATGGTTACCTCAACGGAAGATCAACTCAATCCGCCATTTTCCAATTTACCCGTCTGATTTTAGATCACCTTGAGGATGGGAAAATAACTATGGGTATATTTTTAGATCTGTCAAAAGCTTTTTATTGTTTGGACAGAAACATTCTTTTGAATAAACTTGAATGTTATGGCATTAGGGGCTGCGCTCTGAAATGGATTTCATCATAATAATTAGGAAATCGTACACAAAGAGTTGTTTTAGAAAAAGAAAACTATGTATATAAGTCAAAAATATTGCAAAATACAATAGGAATACCACAAGGGAGCATATTAGGGCCAATATTGTTTATTATATTTATTAATGATTTAAATTTTGAAATTAATGATTTATATCCGTTTTTTAGTCTTATAGAGTATGCCGATGATACTAACATTTCAGTAAGTGGTAGGGATATTTTAGAAATAACAACGAATGCAAAAAAAGGTTTTCAGGACACAAAGGTTTGGTTTGAAAAGAACAAATTGCTTTTAAATAAAGATAAGACAAACATTGTTATTTTTAAAACGAAATTGAGTAAAAAAGAGCGACCAGATATGGTAGAACTTGAGCAATATCAGCTGCCAACGAAAAATAATACCAAATTTTTAGGTATTCACATAGATGAATTTTTAGATTGGTCACACCATATTGACTACCTTAGTAACAAATTAAATAAGATATGCTACAGTTTACGCATTATAGTCAAATAGTTAAACGATATAGCAAAAAGAACTCTTTATTTTGCCAATTTTGAGGCCACATCGAAGTTTGGAATTATTTTTTGGGGAAGCAATTCAAAACTTGAAAAAATTTTTGTTATTCAGAAACGTGTTTTACGAATAATATATAAAATGTCTTATTTACAGTCATGCAGAGGCATTTTCAGGTCAAAAAAATATTAACTGTTTATGCATTGTACATATACGAAACTATTTTATTCTTTTATATAAACAGAGATAGGTTTAATACAATTACTTATCATGATTATAATACAAGAACAAAAGATATAAATTACCCTCTACATAGATTAACACTTTCAGAGAAAATCCATACTATATGTGTATTAGAATGTATAATTAATTGAATGCTAGAATTAAGAACGCACCAAATGAACGTTTATTTAAAAAGAAATTGAAAATTTTCCTAATTGATTTAGAACCTTACACGTTAAGCAATTACTTAGGTACATAATTAAGAAATACTAAATTTATTTATTAATAAGGTACAGGTATTGAAATAACTAAATTGCTTTTGTTCTGTTCTTTTTTGACGACATTTATTTTTACTGGTTATTTACTTTATATAATATGTATATATCAATGTAATTTTAAAATAAAGATTAAATAAATAAATAAAAAAAACACTGTGGCCGAAAATTTGCTCTAAACCCAAAAATGTCGGTCCAATAAAATCATATCAATTTGAAACAACCATTTTAGGTTTAAACGGATGTAGAGAGTGGTGTTTATTTTACTTACCTTCTTCAGCTTCGTTTTTGATGGATGCAGCTTCTGCCAAAATAACTGTTGCTAGAAGTAAAAATGGCACAAATGCACCAATCTTGCATTTGAAACTGTCCATGATTGCGACACTCGACCAACTAGCACAAAAATTGCACTTCTTTGTATATATATATACCTATTTACGTGGGGTAGTTAAAAGTATAAATATGTTTCTATGGGCAATAAATAACATTTTTTATTATTTAAATAATTTTTAATACAATAAAAGCGACAAGTTTTTAACATTAAAAAAACTAATATAATATAGTATCATAAGTTTAATGAAACAATATAGTATTACAAAAAGTCAATTTTATGAAACGAGCTTTATAGGTTTTTTTAATATTTTTAAATTTACATTGTCTTGAAAATACGCAATTTATGGAAATTCTTTATTATTATTCTACAAGTTTTATGGGTATTTGTTCTCCTTGAAATTAAAACTAATCTTGGTTGTCTTCAGTAGTCATGATTTCTTGGCATTATGGCTTATTTATCATTTTCTTTTAAAAGAGGATTTTTAACATGATAATATTTAATAGTTTTGCATGTGGGCTAGAAACTGCATTTAAAAAAACTTTTTCTAATAACTTTTTTCGATATTTTCAGAAGTAACTCCACCTTTGAATTATTTTTTGGAAAAAATTTAAATTTGACGGATAATGCGAATCACGTGACTATTATTTTTTGCTTAATTTTCATCTCGATCGAAGCAGAACTTGATGCCAAAGTCAAATTTCGAATAAAGCAATTACTAAAAAAAAATTCCATATGATGCGGACTTTACTGGTCACACTTTATTTACAGTGTCACCAGTAAAGTCCGCATCATATGGGATTTTTTTTTATTAACAGCTTTATTCAAAATTTTACTTTGGCATCAAGTTCTGCCTCAATCGAGATGAAAATTAAGCAAAATAATAGTAGGGGAGACCGGGGCAGGTTGTAACGAAAAATATTTGAAATTTTTTTTCTTGGAGCTGTTTTTACTAATCAATTTTTTTTGTCATGAATGTCTACTTACATATGTTGTGAACAAATTGATTAAATATACATGACAATTTTTTTAAAAATTAAACTGTCAGCTTTATTTTAAATTGATCCGAACCTTTGTTACAAATTGCCCCGTCTCGGGGTAAAAAGTAACAGTAAGCGGGGTAAGTGGTAACGCATATTTCTTTACTGCTATATTTACTTAAATAGAAACGTGAACATAAAAAACATTTTAAACAAACATAAATAAACATTATTTAACATAATGTAGCTATTTTTTGTTATATATTCACTATCCGAATCGCAAAATCGCATCCGAAACTTCAAGTCAGTGCAAGTTTCATGTGACCACATTTTACACTTCTGGCAACTAATCCATTTTTCGTTAGGTTTGCTACGCCCATATGATTGTGTTGAGTGCAAATAAACAAAAGTACTTTTCTTCTGAAAACTCGTCTGATTCTAAGTAAACTTTTCTTTTCCCTTTCTTCACTTTCGACTTAATAATTTTGGACTTTTTGGCCTTTCGACCATTTTGTTCTTCTTCCAGTGCATCCTTCTCTGGTGTGTCAGTTAGTACCGCTGATCTTCTTTTTTTTCGACCCTTAAGGGTTGTCTTTCGCTGATCGGCTTTAGGAAGTGGACGAACAAACTCTGGAGAGAATGTAATCGTGCCTTCCATTTGGGAAGTAACGTCACTTAATCCTGATGTTAAAGCAACGGGTTCGAGTTCAGCTATTTCAGAAGGTGCTGTTGGTAATGCATAATTTATCACATTGGGGTAAATTGTAACATGTTACATTTTGCCCCAATTAGATTGTTACAATTTACCCCCGGATCGATTTTTTTCACTTTGTCTTTGCAGAAAAAAAAGTAAATATATAATCACGCATAGCTTTGTCAATATAATAACCTAAACTGCAATGGTTCATTTATGACAAAAAAAAAACTCAGCAGGCAGCTTGTAACATTTATTTTGAAACAAAATTATGATATCGATTTTTACTTATGTGCCACATCATAAACAATATCGGAAACAACCTTAACCACAATGTCTGTTGCTCGACTGTCTAGACATAACTGAGCTTCACAGTGTTCCCCAGAAGCCTATATAGGGTGCGGGGTTGCCAGCTTTTAAATTAAGGAAATATTTGGTGTGTTATACCTTACCCCGTGTTACAACCTGCCCCGGTCTCCCCTAGTCATGTGATTCACATTATCTGTCAAATTTTAATTTTTTCCAAAAAATAATTCAAAAGTGGGGTTATTTCTGAAAATATCGAATAAAGTTATTAAAAAAAGTTTTTTAAATGCATTTTCTAGCCCACATGCAAAATTTCAGCTGCATAAGATAATTTTGATTTTTTACCTATATTTTGTAAATTGCACCACTTTTGCAAAATTAGACTCGACGCAACCTACATAAAACTTCTAAGTTTTAACAATACTTAATTTCAGATCCACTTTCTTTAAAGTAGCGCCATATTAAATGTGTGTTTTTCTACAAAATCAAAATTGGGCTATTAAAATTTGGTCGCATGTGATGCAAAGTTTATTTGTTTTTGACCCTGTATAAGGTAACTTCATAAAACAGGTATTTTTGAAAACGTAGTTTGTGTCTGAAAGTAAAAAAATAAAAAATAACATAGATAAAGGGTTTTTAATTAAATCGTTGAAAATAGATAAACTTTACTTACGTTAAGTTAAACTAAAATTTATTTTCCACTTAATGACCACTTTACTGATGACACTGTGTTCTTTTTGTGTTAATATTAAGGTGTATTACTTTCAGATACAAACTACGTTTTCAAAAATACTAATTTTATGAAGTTACCTTATACAGGGTCAAAAACAAATAAACTTTGCATCACATGCGACCAAACTTTAATAGCCCAATTTTGATTTTGTAGAAAAACACACATTTATGCAGCTGAAACTTTGTATGTGGGCTAGAAAATGCATTTAAAAAACTTTTTCTAAGAACTTTTTTCGATATTTTCAGAAATAACTCTACTTTTGAATTATTTTTTGGAAAAAATTTAAATTTGACGGATAACGCGTGACTATTATTTTTTGCTTAATTTTCATCTCGATCGAAGCAGAACTTGATGCCAAAGTCAAATTTTGAATAAAGCAATTATTAAAAAAAAATTCCATATGATGCGTACCTACTTTACTGGTCACACTTTATCTATACAGTGCGTTTTTCTTACCGCGGGCCATAGGGATTTACATCGTAAATATTTAAGTCTATGTTAGGCACATTTCTATAGAGAACTAAAAGTTGAAATTTTACACAAATATTTCTTGTGGTCTCATATCCAATTTAGGACCAGGTTTGTATTACTTTACTAACGCAAAATATTGAAAAATACCATTTTAAGTTATAATATCACGCTGTTTTGCCCAGCCCTGTATATTAAGTTTACCCAGGTATATTTGACATAAACTGGTATGTGACTTTTTATAATATGTTGATGATTATTTAGTTTGTATTAAATATGTTTTATTTTAAGTGGTTGAAAATGTATTAATTTTCTTAATTCTAAAGTAGAACTTTTATTTCAATAAGGTTTAATAATTTTCCAAAATAAAATCTACAACCATAAACTTAAAACTCATATAAACTGTTCGAAGTGCCCTCCATTTACAGCCAAACAGTGCCCCCAAACAATCATAAAAATGCTTTCTAACATTTGACAACTGTCGCGCTGTGATGCTGCGTGAGGCCTCGGTTATTCTGTTTTTGAACTCATCGACATCATTTGGTCTTCCTCGTACGTTATCAAAAACTTTTGATGTGCGGTATCCACAATAAAAGAAGTCCAAAGGCGTGATATCGGGCTTCGAACGGGCCGTTTAAAAGTTCCAAATCGTCCTATCCAGCTGCCCGGAAACACATTGTTTAGATATTCCGTTACAATCAACGAAATAAGAATACAAAGGAAGTAGGATTTTGCATAAACCGCCTAACAAACTGGCCGACGGAAGTCGGCCATTTTGAGACACCACAATATGACTCCATGTTTGTTTTGGTGTTTGACCGTGGTTGACAGGTCGAGCTGTGATTTCTGATTTCTTTGCTGTTTTTGAGTTATTTTGCATTTTAATTAGTTAACAACCATATTTAACGAATTCTAGTAAACTTATTATTACTTTTGTGTGACAGTGGAGTATACTTTTAGCGCTGGACAGCGATTAAAACATTTTAATTAGTTTTTATATTCTGGGTTAATGAATAAGCTATAAATATGGTTAGTTGTGCTGCCTGTGGGTGCTCCCAAACGCTAAGAAGTAAAAAACTGGGCATTACATTTTATCGGTAAGTTTATGTTTACATATTATAAACTTTTTTAATCTGTAGGGGAAAAAAATGTTATTTTAATTTAATGTCAAAATACACATAACCTCCGAACCTCGCATGTCATTCATGGGCGTTCGTCTTATAAAACCAGAAAAATATTATTTATTTATTAATCGACTGGGTTACCCCATTTCTACAGAAAAGCAAATTAAAAATACTTATTGGTTTTTAGTTTTCCAAATAAGAAAGAAGGCATGGTTGCAAATTGTAAACCGAAGTGATTGGGATCCTACACGAAATATAGTTCTTGGCTTGGAGCATTTTTCTGAAGATTGCTTTGACAGAACTTCAAGATTGAAAGTTAGGTTGGTCCCAACTGCAGTAGTGCCTACTTTTGAAGTAGCCAGGTTAAAAAATGTAAGTTTGGAAACTATTGTATCGGGTCATTACATAATATATTAGAAAATATGTAGGTAGGTAGGTACTTAAGAATATGAATATAAATAATTCTGCATTTTTTATGCTTCCGAGGAAGCTGCTTTGTTCATAAATTATGTATCGATAACAGTTTTTAGATGTTTTATTGGTTTAATCTCTTTTTAAAATTTTTAACCCCATGCATAAAAAATTTAATAAAATATGGGAGTGTAGGTACGATAAACAAAGAAATTCATATTTAAATATTGAAGACAATGATGTTTCTAGAATGATGAAACGTTTTCCCAATATTCACCTGAGGACGACTGGAGATACCATTGATTAAAAAATAAATTTAAAGCAAGTCCCAAACCTTCTATCATTAAAAGAAATTCATATCAAAATATAGAAAAAAAAATTTACAAAGAGGTAGTATCACGTTATAGGTACTTTTGTGTAATTTGGTAAAGGTGCCAAACAGATAATTAAAAAACTTATATTTTTTGGCAGGTACGTTCCTATGCAATATCTTATAAGACACCATGTCAAAACCTGGCTGAAGATAATTATCCTACTGTGAATCTAACTGGAACACCTTCTGGTTACAACATATATTGGACATGGCTCTTCCAGGACATTTTACTATCCAACAACACACCTAAGATTTTAGTATCTTCCTTTAATCCTATATGACAATCATTAATGGTTACGGTTTCCGGATTCTCCAAAGTGTATCAGTTAGTCTTAAACAAGGTGATAACGGTCTTTGATTTATTTAATATCAGTTTATCTTTAGGAAACCAATAATTATTTACTTCAATCATAAATTGTTAAATATGTTGCTCGAGAAGCTCAAGGTCTTTATATGCTAGGATTTATTATAAGAACTTGTAAATACTTTTAAAATGTTAACGCAATAATAACTTTATATAAATCCCTGGTAGTTACAACAGTTTAGTCTGCATGCACTATTTGGGATCCTCAGTATGCCAATAAGATTGCTCTTTTAAAATCTATTCAGTGTCAATTTTTAAAATTTTTGTACTACAAGTCATTTTCCGTTTATCCGCCAAGAGGTACAGATCAAGGGCTTTCCTGTAATTATTTTCCTTCTTTAAGACTATTGGGTATAGAAGCAAAAATTATTTTCTTATATAAAATAATTAGAGACAAAATAGATAATAAAGAGTTCTTAGGACTGCTTCTGTTTAGAATAGGCTTAGTCAATACTAGATCCGCACATGTATTTTATATTCCTACACCGAGGACAAATCTATAAAAAATCTCACCACTTATAAGACTGTGCTTTATTTTAATAAATATTGTGGAGACATTGACATAATATATAATTTAAACTATGAAAAATTAAAATTAAGGAATAAACTGCTTAGGCAAATGCTAATTGAATATTTATTATAGCTTAGGTATATGCTTTTAGAAATGGGGTTTATGTATCTATAATTAACTTGTGTTAAAACAATTTGTTTTCTGCTATTTTTTTTAATGTATAATAACAGATGTTTTTTAGTTATTTAAACAGATATTTACATTAAGGACCCTTTCACCTCCGTTACCTTATTTAAATAAATAATTAAAAGAAATAGTTGTATTGTTTTATTACACCAACCTTAATGTATCTTATAGGTATATATGAATTTAAATATTTTTTCTATTTTTTTCGTCAAATAAAATTTTATTAATCATTTCGTTATTACCATTTTAATGATACGCCACAGGTAGACCGGAAACGCGCATGCGGTAAATGTTGCCGCCATCAGACCCCATCCCGGACAACTGTCAATCTACCATACCCTACTTCCTTTGTATTCTTATTTCGTTGGTTACAATTATTGCGCTATAGCTGGAGCTCCATCATGTTGAAATATAATTTCCTCCCTTCTGTGGGCTAGCGCAGGACCTACTTCTATATGTAAAAGATCCATATATTTTTCTTTGGCAAGCGTACCATCCATAAGAAATGGACCAATAATCATATTTCCTTAGAACACCTGCCCATACATTTAAGTACATTTTTTCATGAAAGTCAGGAAAATACAGACAGCCGTGTCAATATTTTTCTAAGGTAGTTAATTACATAAATTACAAGGGGGTAAAAAAGTGTTATTTAAAAAAAAATAAATAGGGCTTTTTTGGGTATCTCTTGGAGCTTTTTTTGCACAGATTGTATATTAACTTCTTCCTCCCATCTCATATTTTATCTATTCTTAAGTTTTAATATTATTTGTTTAATATAAATGTGCCTAACATAGGCTTAAAGATTTACCATGTAAATCCCTATGGCCCGCCTTAAAAAGAAAAGCAGTGTATATAGTGTTTAAACTACCTGTATTTTTACTAAAAAGATATACTTTCAGGCGAAAAATAATATGGTCACCCGGTAAGCTAAAATTTGTGTTTTACATTTTTAATGAGGGTTCTTAGCTGTCAGGCATTAGGAAACATATGAAACGCAATCAAAAATATTGTTATTCCATGTAGAAAAACTTATTGCGTAATTGAATCATTTAAGGCCTGTAGCGATGAAAACCAGATAAAATTATTCCTAGAAAAATATTATGTTTTAAAAAATAAAATATTGTGGTAATTAATGACATTCGATTGATTAAACATTAATAAAGCACATTAAATAAATCAAAACTTAATGAGACATAATATTGTCCAGATGTGCAAAATTAAAGAACAATATTTCTCTTTTCCACGATTTTTATTCGATATTAATTTAAATTGGTGTAGAAAATTGAAAACTTATTAATATTTACTTGGAAATACATTAATCATACCCCCTTATAAATAAACAATAGTTGTCAATGCAAAAAATTGTAATATTCGTATGCATTGGCTATGTTTATTCTATCGAAATAATAACGCAAACATATAAGGTTTTCACTTATTCTTTATTAAGTAAAATACTGAAATACAAAGAATTATAGACGTAGTAAGTAAGTACATACATTCAACATCACTACAGGCCTTTTTTCCTCACCCCCATAACGGTCGTTGAAGTAATAAGTATAATACAAAAATTAAAGACCAAAAAAAGCACAGGTTATGATGAGATGTCCAGTAGTCTAATAAAGCAGTTTTCTGATGAGCTTGCTCTACCTCTGTGTTTTATAATTAATAACTCGTTTACATGGAATTTTTCCCAGCGAATTAAAATTGGCAATTGTCAAGCCTCTGCACAAGAAAGGGAATCCCACCCAAATTGAAAACTACAGGCCGATCAGCCTAATATCAACTTTCTCTAAAATGTTTGAAATGGCAATGTGCACTAGACTGCTAAGCTTTTTCTACACCGAAGGGCTTCTTAGCCAATCGCAGCATGGGTACCTTAAGGGAAAGTCAGTGGAAATAGCCGTGTATGACTTTGTTGAGAGAGTGGTGACCTAATATCAACTTTCTCTAAAATCTTTGAAATGGCAATGTGCACTAGACTGCTAAGCTTTTTCTACACCGAGGGGCTTCTTAGCCAATCGCAGCATGGGTACCTTAAGGGAAAGTCAGTGGAGACAGTCGTGTATGACTTTGTTGAAAGAGTGGTGACCTAATATCAACTTTCTCTAAAATCTTTGAAATGGCAATGTGCACTAGACTGCTAAGCTTTTTCTACACCGAGGGGCTCCTTAGCTAATCGCAGCATGGGTACCTTAAGGGAAAGTCAGTGGAAACAGCCGTGTATGACTTTGTTGAGAGAGTGGTGACCTAATATCAACTTTCTCTAAAATCTTTGAAATGGCAATGTGCACTAGACTGCTAAGCTTTTTCTACACCGAGGGGCTCCTTAGCCAATCGCAGCATGGGTACCTTAAGGGAAAGTCAGTGGAAACAGCCGTGTATGACTTTGTTGAGAGAGTGGTGACCTAATATCAACTTTCTCTAAAATCTTTGAAATGGCAATATGCACTAGACTGCTAAGCTTTTTCTACACCGAGGGGCTTCTTAGCCAATCGCAGCATGGGTACCTTAAGGGAAAGTCAGTGGAGACAGCCGTGTATGACTTTGTTGAGAGAGTGGTGACCTAATATCAACTTTCTCTAAAATCTTTGAAATGGCAATGTGCACTAGACTGTTAAGCTTTTTCTACACCGAGGGGCTCCTTAGCCAATCGCAGCATGGGTACCTTAAGGGAAAGTCAGTGGAAACAGCCGTGTATGACTTTGTTGAGAGAGTGGTGACCTAATATCAACTTTCTCTAAAATCTTTGAAATGGCAATGTGCACTAGACTGCTAAGCTTTTTCTACACCGAGGGACTCCTTAGCCAATCGCAGCATGGGTACCTTAAGGGAAAGTCAGTGGAAATAGCCGTGTATGACTTTGTTGAGAGAGTGGTGACCTAATATCAACTTTCTCTAATATCTTTGAAATGACAATGTGCACTAGACTGCTAAGCTTTTTCTACACCGAGGGGCTTCTTAGCCAATCGCAGCATGGGTACCTTAAGGGAAAGTCAGTGGAAACAGCCGTGTATGACTTTGTTGAGAGAGTGGTGACCTAATATCAACTTTCTCTAAAATCTTTGAAATGGCAATGTGCACTAGACTGCTAAGCTTTTTCTACACCGAGGGGCTTCTTAGCCAATCGCAGCATGGGTACCTTAAGGGAAAGTCAGTGGGAACGGCCGTGTATGACTTTGTTGAGAGAGTGGTGACCTAATATCAACTTTCTCTAAAATCTTTGAAATGGCAATGTGCACTAGACTGCTAAGCTTTTTCTACACCGAAGGGCTTCTTAGCCAATCGCAGCATGGGTACCTTAAGGGAAAGTCAGTGGAAACAGCCGTGTATGACTTTGTTGAGAGATTGGTGACCTAATATCAACTTTCTCTAAAATCTTTGAAATGGCAATGTGCACTAGACTGCTAAGCTTTTTCTACACCGAGGGGCTTCTTAGCCAATCGCAGCATGGGTACCTTAAGGGAAAGTCAGTGGAGACAGCCGTGTACGACTTTGTTGTGAGAGTGGTGACCTAATATCAACTTTCTCTAAAATCTTTGAAATGGCAATGTGCACTAGCCTGCTAAGCTTTTTCTACACCGAAGGGCTTCTTAGCCAATCGCAGCATGGGTACCTTAAGGGAAAGTCAGTGGAAACAGCCGTGTATGACTTTGTTGAGAGAGTGGTGACCTAATATCAATTTTCTCTAAAATCTTTGAAATGGCAATGTGCACTAGACTGCTAAGCTTTTTCTACACCGAGGGGCTTCTTAGCCAATCGCAGCATGGTTCCTTAAGGGAAAGTCAGTGGGAACAGCCGTGTATGACTTTGTTGAGAGAGTGGTGAATGGCTTTGAGAATCATGACTTATTAATGGGATTGTTTTTAGATCTGTCAAAGGCCTTTGACAGCCTGGGCCATAAAATATTGTGGAGAAACTAGAGCGGTATGGCATTAGGGGTCCAGCCCTGAATTGGATAAATTCATATCTTTATAACCGTAAGCAAAGGGTGGTAATCGAGAGTAATGGGGTACGGCACATCTCCGAGGAGGGTACCATGCAAATGGGAATACCACAGGGAAGTGTCATGGGTCCATTGCTATTCATCTTTTATGTAAACGATTTAGCATCACAAATAATCAATCAAGACTGCCAACTAGTAAACTTTGCTGACGACACTAACATTTTAACAATAGCAAAATCGCTTAACGACTTACTATAAATATCAAATGACCGTTTAAAGAGGGCTGAGGAGTGGTTCAGACTTAATAGATTAATTCTTAATGGTGAGAAAACTCATGTAATTTGCTTCCTAACGAAGCAGAGCTGCGCAGGCGTTCCAAGCGAGGTCCCGCTTTATTATCGGAGTGTGGCACTGGAGGGAAGCACGAGGTTCCTAGGGCTTGACATAGACCAGAATCTAGACTGGGTCGGGCAGGTTGGGGAGGTTTGCAGGAGAATAAACTCTTCGTGCTACTCCCCAAGAGTAATGTCAAGATACTTGGATAGAGACAATCTTAGGGCTGTCTATTTTGCAAACATTCATTCAGTGCTTCGCTTCGGAGTCATGTTCTATGAAGGATGCGTGGACGCGAAACGTGCTTTCGTGGGACGGGACGGTGACGGGACTCTCGTATAGAAATACATGTAGGGGTAAGTTTAAAGAACATAACATCCTAACACTTCCGTCTGTATATATATGAGTGTCTCATTTTTCTATTTAAGAATAAGCACAAGTTTCGTGAGTTTGAGGTACGACACGAATTTGGCACGCGCTGGATTGGCTACAATATCCCCATCCATTGATTAACAAACACTGAGAGGGACCTGCTTATTCTTGTGTGAAATTTTTTAACAAGCTAAACGATCAGATAAAGATTAATTTTAAGGTTTATAAAAAGTCTGTTTTTAAACTTTTAATACAAATAGAGCCTTATACGGTGAAAGAATCCTTGAATTATTAAGATGTTATTTTTAACTACATGTGTGTGCTCGTTGGAATGTTTTATTTAGTCTTGTGAGCGTTCACATTGTGAACATATTTTAACCTTTTTTTAATTTTGAATTTTTTTTTAATACTATTGTTTAATGTGTTAAAGCCTTAACTTGTTTTTTTAAACCAATTCTGTATTGTCTTGTTGTGGAAATTGTATAAGAGAGTCATTTAGGACCTACAGTTGGTCCCATTAAGAATGCTTTTTACTTGTTTCTGACGCTTACTCGCTAAACTTAGGTGCTTCAACATGTTTGCGACCTATTTTTTCCTGAATAAACAGAATTTTGAATTTGAATTTGAATACAGTCTGTTAAGCAAATATTAATAACGCATTATTAGGTGACAATAAACAACCCCCAACAATATACTCGCAAACCCCGGAAACCCCCAATAAATACCTTGTGTATAACCAAAATGTAAATAGAATTATTATAATCTCCAGTTTGGAAAATCCCTAAAATAAGTACCGAACTGGACTTTTTGATAAAGCCAAAAACATAAAACTATGCTTCAAATAATTATTTATGAAAAATCTGCATCTTACCATAGTATAAAACAAAGTCGCTGTCGCGTCTGTTCCCAGCTATATGTGCTTAAATCTTTAAAGCTACGTAACGGATTTTGAAGCGTTTTTTTTTAATAGATAGAGTGTTTCGAGAGGAAGGTTTTTATGTATAATACATGCATAATATTGTAGAGAAACACTGATAAATTTAGAGGTTTGTTGGGGGTTTGTATTTATAAATCTTGACGTGATGGTGAACTCGCCTTATTATTATCTCAGAGGCGTATAATGCCTGGCATTGCAACGCAGGCCGGGTACACGCTAGTTTTATTATAAAATTGATTAAATATGCAAAAAATGCATAAATAAACATTGATTCATACCGTGCGAGCAAAAATCATTTGCATCAAAGTGGGCTCGGATTAAAAACGTAGGACTTGGTTTAGATCACAATGATAAGGGGACGATATATCTAACCAAATCTAGGTTTTGTCAAATTCATATTATGATATGTGATATGATATGCCAAACTAATGAGTAATAAAATAAGTAGACAAATACAAATTTATTTTTGTCGTTTACAAAATTAACAAAGTAAGAATGTACAGAAAAAAAAATAATTACATTTACCTATTCTGAGAATTCATAAATAACCGGAGAGGTGGAACCAGGTTTCATCCGAAAAAAATGTCAGGTCTAATAAATCATTTCTTTCCAATACATTTTGGGTAAACCATTGAGAGTAATTCCTGAGTCTTTCAAAATCTGCGGCTTGTACTTCTTGGAATACTTGCACTTTATAAGGAAATACATTTAACTGCTTCTTAAGAATAGTCCTGCATGTTCCATAAGATCTTCCCACTTCTTGGGACAGGCGTCTTATAAAATTTGTTGGCGTATTTTGCATTATTTCACGAACGTTTGCAACAAGTTCTTCTGTTCTGACAGATGGTCTTCCTGCTCCTTTTTTGTGTTGTATAGAACCTGTTTCCCCAAACACAGCCACGGTTCTTTTCAGGCAATGATACAAATCCCCAGCAATAAAAGCAACGTTAGGAAAATGTTCGTGAAAATCGTCCATACACAAACCAGGATTGTATTGCCACTCATTATTTACTCTAACCCCGTTTCGAAAATACGCTTCATCCATGAATGTTTTGTGCAGTTCCGTAAAGCCCATTGTGTGAATTGTTCAAGAAATTGGAAAAATTAGCGATGAATCAAATTACTTGTAACGACTGTCAAAGATGACGGAATAACTGATTATTGATTGTTAATTCAGGTGGTTACTGACACCCAACAGGTATTAAGGTCTACGGCTAAGCGCTAAGCATTACGTCCTTAGATGCAAGGCCCTCTTTGATGCAAATAATTTTTGCTCGCACGATATAATAGGCCAATGGATATAGACATGATATGTCAAAAATTTAATAATAATTCCAAAAGTTTTAAAACTCCAGTAAAATAAAGAGTACGTTCTAAGTCTGATTTTTCAATCCTTCGTTCTGAATGGAAGATGTTGAAAATCAGGACTAATAATTTGCAAAAGTTATGCGCAATCTGTCGAAGTTGTAAAAAATAGCAATTATCAGAAATGTTTATTTTATTGAAAATAATTTGTTTTTTATCCTTCGTTTACGATGAAAAAATTCTGCAAACTAGAAAAAATATCTATAATAATATATTATATTTAATTGTTTTTTTTTTATTAACATTGGTTTCGAAATAATTCCAAAGGTTTTAAATTGGTTTCAAATGAAAATGTCCACACCCACAATGTTTTCATTAATTTGCAGCCTCGCTTTCAACACGGAATTAAGTGTAAAATCAAAAAGAAAAATATTTTCGTATTTGTACTCTACCAAAAAAAGCAAAAGTTCTGCAAACTGAAAATATATTTTTTCATAAAATTGTTTTTTTTTTAAATTAGAATAAGTTTTGGAATAATTTCAAAACTTTTATATCACAGTTGAAAATAAACATGTTCATCCTCTCTGCAAACAAAAAAAAACAACTAAAACAATGTTCTTGAGAGGTGCTTCGATTTGCAACCTCTTGTGTCAACCAAAAAAATATTTTTCATACACATTTTTTTTTAAATAAAATAAGTTTTGGAATAATTCCAAATTACGCTTGAAAATGAAGATGTGCACCCTCACAATGTTTTTATAAATTTGCAACACGGAAGTAAGTGCTTTTTTATTACAGTCCAAATACGAAAAAAAATTTTTCTCGAGTTTACATTTTATTTCTGTGTTGACAAGACATTATTTTGGAACAGTGCTAAATAATTATTGCCATTTAAGTTGCCATTAATAAAAAAGGGACCTATGATATGATCTCCACCTATTCCTGCCCAAACATTAACCTTTTCATGATATTGCGTGTGTTCTTCTTTCTTCTCTAATCCAGTGAGGATATTCCCTAGACTCTAGACCAATAGCGGCCATTCTGACGATTAGCATGACCGTGAAGTGTAATGGTGCACTAATCAGAAAACAAAACATGTTCTAATTGGATCACATTGTCATCTAACATTGTCATCATTTGTTCACAAAAATACGTTCTCCTATTAAAATCGTCTCCAATGCGCTCATGAGTAAGTATCAACTTATAGGGATACATTTTATTTTCTTGTAATGTTCGAAAAAATTGATGAATGAATGGCAGCTACTTTTTTTTTATCTGCTTTATATAATGTCCAAGCTGGCGAAACTACTTTTCTATTTTACTAATTTTCCCTTGAGCTATAGGCGGCAAATTTTGAAATTTTGCATGAAATAAGTGACCAAAACTTCCATTTGTGTCCGTGTTTTATCTCCATAACCAATCATCAGTAGAATTGTTATTTTGTGCATTTCTGCTAAATAAACCATTTTTCTGATATTATGCCCCTATGTATTTATTATCGAATATATTCCATTTGGCACACTGTAAACCTGTAAGATCATCCTAATTCAGAATATTTTTTTAAGTTTGTGCAAAATACAGAATGTTGATGACACATTTAGATGAGTCAAAATTTTCAATTATAAAAATCATGTAAATCGCTTAAACGGCAGTTTCTTAAATCATTTTAAAACAACTCCTTTTATTTTAAACTAATTATAGATTAATTTGACATTTACTACACCTATATTTCTTAAACATTATATGAATATGTAAAGTAATCATACCTATATTATTTAAATTATTGAAATTAACCGATTTGTAATCAATCGCTCTCGTAGACTGTTTGGCACCACGGGAGTCTAAAAATAAATAAACCTTATAGGGGAAGTTGTTATAAAATCTGACAGTATCTTATTATAAAAGGTAAAACACAAGAAAATGTATATATGTCGTAGTCTTATAGTGAAATCCGTCTTTTCATGAAGAATCTAGTCATATCATGAAGCGTCGGCATATTATGTAAAAACATGAAGCTACACAATCTGCCTAGGCTTTTCAAGAAGAGCCCGTAGCACTTCGGCATATTATACCGTGGTAACATTGCCTGGCTAAAAAGTAATTAAGATACTTAAGTAACATTCTGCTGATCGGCTCTAAAAGGTGTATCTAGGCTGGTTTGTACTTTGTTGTACAGATTTTGTTTTTAAATATTAAAATTCAAGAATTTTGCGAAGAAAAACAAGTCCAAAATTTGACAGTAATTTCTATAAATGTGTAAGAATACTCCATAATGAAGAGTTTTCGTATTAAAATGTTCATGAAACATTCCAATTTATGAACATTTTTTAAATTTTAGGGGTCAAAAGTGTAAAATCCGCAGATTTCTTGCTTTTGCTCTGTTCTGCACAGCTTAGGCAAAGGTCACATAAACACAATATGCCTTGCCTTTGTGGAAATTTCACGAAACCGCAATATTTAAGGTTAGGCAGGTTGTAGTATACACAATTCGCCGAAATGCTACGGGCTCTTCTTGAAAAGCCTAGGCAGATTGTGTAGCTTCATGTTTTTACACAATATGCCGACGCTTCATGATATGACGAGATTCTTCATGAAAATACGGATTTCACTATAAGACTACGACATAATATATATATAATATATATGTCGTAGGCTGATAGTGATATCCGTCATTTCATGAAAAGCCTAGTCACTTCATGAAGCGTCGGCAGATTGTGTAAAAACATGAAATTACACGATCTGCCGCGTCACTTCATGAAGAGACCTTGACGTTTCGGCGTATTATGTATAACACAATCTGCCTAATTTTAAATATCGTCACTTCATGAAATGCCAGAAAAACAAGGCATATTGTGTAATTCCGTCTAAAAGGTATATTGGCAACTGGTTTGTTCGGGTTTGTCAGAGCATTTTTTTTTATTTTTATAAAATAATATTAGTTGAAAAAATTTAATTAAAAAAAAATGCTCTGGGGCACAACGAACAAACCAGTTGCCAATATACCTTTTAGACGGAATTACACAATCTGCCGATTGACATGACATCGTTAGGTACTACATGAAGTGACGATATTTAAAATTAGGCAGATTTTGTTATACATAATACGCCGAAACGTCAATGTCTCTTCATGAAGTGACGCGGCAGATCGTATAATTTCATGTTTTTACACAATCTGCCGACGCTTCATGAAGTGACTAGGCTTTTCATGAAATGACGGATTTCACTATCTACGACATATATACCGTGCGAGCAAAACTTATTTGCAAAACATTCATGGTTGAGGCGTATTTTCGAAACGGGGTAAATGATGTGAGTGGCAATAAAATCCGGGTTTGTGCATGAACGATTTTCACGAATATTTTCCTAACGTTGCTTTTATTGCTGGGGATTTTTATCATTGCCTAAAAAGAACCGTGGCTGTGTTTAGGGAAACAGGTTTTATACAACACAAAAAAGGAGCAGGAAGACCATTTGTAAGAACATAAGAACTTGTTGCAAACGTTCGTAAAATAATGCAAAATACGCCAACAAATTGTATAAGATGCCTGTCTCAAGAAGTGGGAAGATCTTATGGAACAAGCAGGACCATTTTTAAGAAGCAGGTAAATTAACTTCCCTATATAGTGCAAGTATTCCAAGAAATACAAGCCGCAGATTTTAAAAGACGCAGGAATTACTCTTAATGGTTTACCCAAAATTTATTGGAAATAAATGATTTATTAGACCTGACATTTTTTTCGGATGAAGCCTGGTTCCACCTCTCCAGTTATATGAATTCTGAGAATACACGCATGTGGAGTAGTGAAATCCCCATTTTTTTGTAGAGTCCACATTGCACCCTCAAAAAATTGGTGTCTGGTTAGCTGTTAATACAGACAATATTTTGAATCCATTTGTGGAGCAATTACTTGACGACGAACTACGTTTTGGATATTTTCAACAGGACGGTGCAACCGCCCATACAGCCACCGAAACTATTAACTATTTACGCAATTTCTTCGAAGACAGATTGATCAGTTTTCGATCAAATTCCCACCTAGATCACCTTGTTTAACGGTTATGGATAACTTAGTTTTTTCTCATTTAAAGAACACTATTTTAAAACACCAGTTGCAAATTTAGAACAATAATTATAAGAAAGGATTATCCAAGAATGTGGTAACTTTTCTCCAGAGATGCTGGTCAACACTTTCGAAAGTATGAAGAGACGTGTGAATTTATGCTTGGAGCATGGCGGTGGCCAATTTCAGCTATTTATGTAATTATTTTTCTTTTTCTTTCTGTATATTCTTACTTTGTTAAATTTGTAAACAACAAAAATAAATTTGTATTTGTCTACTTATTTTATTACTCATTAGTTTGGCATATCATATCATGCATGTATCTCTTTTAATTAAGGTTAAAGTTAGTGAGTAATTAGTCGAATAATCGATTTTTAAATTATTTATAATAGAATAATCGATTATTTCTTTGTGTTCACAGTTTTTTGTTTAAGTCGAACGAGTCTTCCGTTAACGAGATATCGTCCACCGGCACACTAAATGGCCGCCCGGTATTATTCTTTTTTCGGGGTAAAAAAGCATATTATTCTTATATAGCATATAACTAGCTGGACGATTATGAAATGTTATAATCGATTACTCGAAATAATTAAAACTATCGAATAATCGGAACAATTTATTAATCGATTATTTTGCCCACTCCTACTTATTGGTATAGCAAAACGCGAAAATTCAATTACAATAAAGTTTTTCCAAGACTCGAGTGAGCACCTTGTTCCTTTATAGCAGGAAGCAAGGTGCCCGGAAATGGCGATGACAAATTTTAAGGGATGATTCTATACAAAATTATATATGAAGTAGAGGAATTTTGTCCATACAAGTAAAAGAGGTGAGAAATATATCGTTTGAAGTACACAGAGAAGAAAAACCAATGGACTTCCTGGGGCCATCAGTATTATTGGGACCTACATACCGTGCGAGCAAAAATTATTTGCATTAAGCTTCGTTTAGATCACAATGATATGGGGACGATTAGTGATGCCGCCGAGACGAGAAATTCTCGTGTCTCGTCTCGTCTCGTCTCGTCTCGTCTCGTCTCGTCTCGTCTCGTCTCGTCTCGTCTCGTCTCGTCTCGTCTCGTCTCGTCTCGTCTCGTCTCGTCTCGTCTCGTCTCGTCTCGTCTCGTCTCGTCTCGTCTCGTCTCGTCTCGTCTCGTCTCGTCTCGTCTCGTCTCGTCTCGTCTCGTCTCGTCTCGTCTCGTCTCAGACGAGAGTGAAATTTTTTTCTTGAGAGAAGTCACGAGACGAGACGAGAGAAGACCGTTTCTCGTCGAGAAATTTCTCGTTTTTTCTCAAATTTTCTCGAGTTTTCTCGTTTGTTAGAACACTGAATTTTAGGTATCTCCTAATATATAGACAGAAAAATAATGTGTTTAACGTTCTCACTCTATCGTATTGTGAAGGCATTTACCTTAAAACAGATATTCAAGAGAACAGAATCAAATTGTCTAGCCTCTTTCTTCTGTCTACGGTTAGTAGTTGACATTTTTAAATAATTAACCAAATCTGAAAGAAAGCATTTTCGATTGAAAAGTCAAATTTCATAAAATATGTAAAAGAAGGACACAATAATTAATTATCTAATGTTACCGCGATTTAGTCCGAATATTTCATAAACTATGAGAGATTGATATGTCAAATAAAGCATTTTCGGAAATACTTCTTTAAGTTCTTTCTCTTGCACTTTCTATTAATGTAATAAAAAAATTAAGGTTTTTCCCCGGATGACATTCTGGGCTGATCCCCTTATTTAGTCGAATATTTTCCAAACTATTGCAGTTAATTATGCCCCGAATTATGCCAAAAAATAAATAATAAAAGAAGGGTAGTTCCATTATAAATCAATTATTATTATTATAAATCGTTCTCTATTCTGTATCTTTTACCACTCCGTATATTTTGGACTGAAAATACCTCGGTGCCAAGCCTATTACATTACGTGAATTATGTCTTATGGCCGCTTGCAATATTTTGTTGATCTAAGAAAAATAGTTTCTAAGTCACATGACTAACAAACCGACTTATATTAAACCCTTCTGCGAGACGACCAGATACTTTTAAATGTTTACCCCCTTTAAGATTCGTATAAAATAGTATATTAACGTACACGTTTTATAAAGCATCATTTTATAGCACGCGTACATGTTAAAAAACGAGCCGCTCGCGGCGGTTTTTATAACGGGACAAGTGCTTAAAACTGCTTTATATAACACGTACGTTATACTATTTTTTCTAATTTGTAGTTTTTTCAATAAACACACATATTTAAAAAGAAAATAAATCCTTCAAATTTTGTAAATTTTTATGTCTAAATTTTATGTTGGTAATACTATTTTTTTATCATAGTAGCCTCTGGGCAACAAAAACTATTTTGCGAACTGTCATTTTTTGATTTATTGACCCATTTTCACCACGAGGTTCTAAAGTTATTTTAGCGATATGAGATTTGAAATTGGACGGAATACGTTGTGTGATCCTTGTACATTCGGTTCATATACAGAACGTTCGGAAATTCGGGCAATTTTGCTACTTTTTTTTGAATTTCAAAAGACGTGATTTTATGTCAGGGCATTGCAATTTAGTATAGGGAAGATGGAAAATTCAAATAAAGTTGAAGTTAAAATCGACATTGGAAGGTTAGTAGATTGAATTTTGGATAGGATTTGGCAGAAAATGATAGCTTGAAGCATCTACAAAAGATTGATTTATAGATTTATGCAACCAACATACATGACTGTTATCCACACACAGTGGCGGCTGGTTAATGAAGGGCTCTGGGGCGCCGCCCTCCCTGCTGTAGTTAAAATCGACATTGGAAGGTTAGTAGATTGAATTTTGGATAGGATTTGGCAGAAAATGATAGCTTGAAGCATCTAAGGCAAAATAGTTCTGCGTCAATAAAGTTATTATTTAATATGTGTTTTTTAATGAACTAAAACAATACATACAGATTTGTAGATCTAGGCAACCAAACATACATACGTGGGTTCGTGTAGTATTTTGCATATTTAGACTAAAAATATTAGTTATCTAGAATGCTATGCTAAACGGTGAAAAAAAACATGTCATGTAGGGCCAACCTTTAAATAATAAAATTCGGAGTTCGAAATAGATCTATTTCGAAACAAAATTAGAAAAAAATATTTTTATGATTCCCTACTCACGAGAAAAAACGAGACGAGACGAGACGAGACGAGACGAGACGAGACGAGACGAGACGAGACGAGACGAGACGAGACGAGACGAGACGAGACGAGACGAGACGAGACGAGACGAGACGAGACGAGACGAGACGAGACGAGACGAGACGAGACGAGACGAGACGAGACGAGACGAGACGAGACGAGACGAGACGAGACGAGACGAGACGAGACGAGACGAGACGAGACGAGACGAGACGAGACGAGACGAGACGAGACGAGACGAGACGAGACGAGACGAGACGATGGCACTCTCGAGCGAGAAAAACGCGTTTCTCGTCGAGACGAGATAAAAAAAAATTCTCGACGAGACGAGAATGGGCCAATTCTCGTCTCGTCTCGTCTCGCGGCATCACTAGGGACGATATATCTAACCAAATCTAGGTTAAAATTTTGTCAAATTTTGACATGAATATTATGCCAATCTGAGTAATAAAATAAGTAGACAAATACAAATTTATTTTTGTTGTTTACAAAATTATAATTATTGCAGTTTAAAAGGAAATAAATTTAGCTGCTTCTTAAGAATAGTCCTGCATGTTCCATAAGATCTTCCCACTTCTTAGGACATACGTCTTATACAATTTGTTGGCGTATTTTGCATTATTTCACGAACGTTTGCAACAAGTTCTTCTGTTCTTACAGATGGTCTTCTTGCTCCTTTTTTGTGTTGTATAGAACCTGTTTCCCTAAACACAGCCACGGTTATTTTCAGGCAATGATAAAAGTCCCCAGCAATAAAAGCAACGTTAGGAAAATGTTCGTGAAAATCGTCCATGCACAAACCCGGATTGTATTGCCACTCATCATTTACTCTAACCCCGTTTCAAAAATACGCTTCAACCATGAATGTTTTGTGCTTTTCCGTAAAGCCCATTGTGTGAATTGTTCAAGAAATTGGAAAAATTAGCGATGAATCAAATTACTTGTAACGACTGTCAAAGATGACGGAACAACTGATTGATTGTTAATTCAGGTAGTTACTGACACCCAACAGGTATTAAGCTCTACGGCTAAGCATTACGTCCTTAGATGCAAGGCCGTCTTTGATGCAAATAATTTTTGCTCGCACGGTACAATAAAATTATTGCTATTTTTATAATTTTGTTGTAGTCCATAGAAAACAAGACATATTTTGTAAAATTTGCAGTTCCTCTAATGCTATAATGCATAATATGGCAAATCAGGAGGGTATTTTCCCCTTAATGTGTCTATTTTCCTTTATGGTTTGGCCAAAAAAAAGTTTGTTTATTTTTTATCTACCAAGTAAAAATTATTGTCTCATTTTAAGAGTCATATTCCTTTATGTTGAGTGCAACAATCCACAAGTGTACAGAGTTGCCACGAATGACTTTACACAACTCATTTTTTTTACAAAAAGCGTTTGTTTTATGTAGATGGTTCAATTTAACTCCTCTAAAGTTATACAGGGTATTCGTAAAAGTGATGATATATTTGTTTTTGTAATATAGGTCCAAATAAAAATGATATGCGAGAAATAAAATATGGTTTTCAGGTAAAGTGCCCTTTGGAGGCATAGTACAGCAACATTTTTATAACAGAATGATAGGAATGACCAAGTATTTGTGCTAAAAATCAATTTAATTGGTATAGGAATAATTGTCGTATGATAAAAATTGGAAAAAAATAATTGACCTTTGAGTAGCTGGGAAAATATCATAGACATTTACCTTTTGATACGTACAGATTATCTCCTGCACAAACAAAAGTTACGTTTTATGGGCTCGCCTTAGCCAGCCGTATTGAGCATGCGCACAAACCTCTTGTTATCGGCTTGTCCTTTTTTAGCAACATGCTCAAAACACACTCCAGTTCCTGTGTTTTAAATTTTCTCTGTGGCTTCCTTGCTGTTTATGGTGGGTGTTTCTAGCTTTTGTGTAGTTTAGTGAATTGTGTTTGTGCTTTTAGTGACTTGGATACTCGAATTGGAATATAAACAATGACTAAGTAACAGCCTTTGTATTTTTTTTTTATGATGGAGCACAAGCATTATAGGAAAAATCCTTTAAGGCGCTCTGGGAGTGGTGCGTGTGCGAAGAAAGCGATTCACGTTTTTCTTGAATCGTTGGAGGTTATATTCGGTTGGAAACACGGTCTCAGAAAGGCCGTTCCACAAAGATGACGTCCTCCAAATGAAAGAGTTCTGAAACAATGATGTTCGGGGTGTACTAAGTTGAACCACATAGGGATGGGCGGCAGTGGTTCGTCGTGTGTTTCTGCTATGCATTACTCTAGGTGGAATCGAGCGGGCAATATCTGTCGAACACTTGCCATGGAAATATCTGTAGAAGAGAGTCAAATCACCAACCTGTCTTCGATGTTCTAAGCTGTCGAGGTTCTTAGTCAGCTCGTGGTCGCCGATTAGACGAACGGCTCTCCTTTGGATGGAATCCAACAACCGAAGGGTATGATTCGGTGCAGAACTCCAAATATGAGAGCAGTATTCCAGTGATGGTCGAATCTGGGCTTTATAGAGTGTCAAAAGTTGTTGAGGTGTATACAACTTTTTGGTACGGAAAAGTATACCGAGCTTCTGAGAAGCTGCCCTGGCGATTGCCACAACGTGATTATGCGAAAACATACGAGGTCTGTTCAAAAAGTACCCGGAATTTTCGTTTTTTTCAAAAAAATATTTATTTATTCGTCTACAATGTGGTCCCCTTCAAAGTAGTCCCCCCCAGATATAATACACTTATGCCAGCGTTTTTTCCAATCTTCGAAGCACTCTTGATATTCACTTTTTGGTATGTCGTTGAGCACTCTCAGCGATTCGGCCTTTATTTCTTCAATCGAGGAAAAACGCCGTCCTTTTATGGGTCTCTTCAACTTTGGGAACAGGAAAAAGTCACACGGAGCCATATCTGGTGAATATGGAGGTTGGGGCATGACTACGGTATTGTTTTTGGCCAAAAAATTACGAACAAGCAACGACGAGTGATTCAGAATTCAGCAGTTTTGGAATGAATTTTGCTGCCACTCGTTTCATGCCCAAAACATTTGAAAAAATGTTATGACATGAGCCAATTGATATGCCAACTTCATCAGCAACTTCTCTAATTGTGATTCGGCGTTCGTCATCTTCAACGTCTTCGCAGCCATCTTGGAAACGCTTATACCACTCGTAAACACTTGTTTTTTTCATAGCAGACTCACCATAGGCTTTTTGTAACAGTTTACATACTTTGTTACACTTTATTTCATTTTTTACGCAAAATTTAATACAAATTCTTTGACTCTTCAATTCTTCCATTGTTTAAACAAGCAAAAATCGCCGAGCTCATAAAACACGTCGAAGCTTAGCGACTACCACAGACAAAGTAAACAGTGAATATAGCTGAAAATTGTATCATACTTTAGGGGCATGTATGTATACCAACACAATAAAAAAATTTTTTGACAATCGGACTCTCCAGACCCGCGAAATTTAAAAATTCCGGGTACTTTTTGAACAGACCTCGTATTTCCTCCCAGGTTGACACCCAGCAAATTATATGACTTTATTATGCCCAAATAGGGGTAAAATACCTATTATTTCCCATTTTCAGTAGTAATAGTAGTAGTAGTAGCAGTAGTAGCAATTGAGGGGAGGTTCCGAAACCTGGCAAGTAGACCAACGGCGATCCTTTTTGAAAGAGTCTTCCCCCAGTCACCAGTATTTTCAGTAATTATGGTATTGATATATAACTTTTAACTATTATTTTTTTATGATCAATTTAAACACAGCAAGACAGATTATCCCGATGCATGTTTTGGTATATTTTATTTGCAGCCCTGCAATCTAAATAGGTGCGCCTATTTTTCGGGCAATATTATTGCTTCAAAAAGGTTAAAACACACTTTTTTCCATACATATATTATTTAAAAAAAACAGTAAATACCTAGGTAAGTATGTTTATATTAATCCAAGGGTGAAAGTATCCCACGGGTCTAGTTCTCGGGCGAAAACTTTTTCAAATTCTTAAACAAGAAATTGTGCTTGAGAATGTTTTACACGTACCCAAGTTTTTGCCAAATTATAAAAATCAATACAAGTTATATACCAACTAATATTCGAATAATCGAAATATCGATAACATCGAAGATTGGTTATTTTGCAGGTTTTGTTTGTTTTTTATATTCGATTTTATAAGTTTTATAGTTTAATTGACTTGTTCTCTTCCTTTTTGAACTAAAAACACGACGACGAATCATTTTTAAACAACTTTTAGAAACAAACCCTAGAAAACAATTTTCTATCCTCAAAATCTGATGAGGTTTGCAACTGCTAAAAATTCCAGAAATCACCACCTTTTTAACCAACTTGATCAAAAATTAAGAAGAAATTTCAATTTTTTGGCAAGAATTTGGGGCAAATTTTAGCTGTTTACACATAAAGATTAACCCCAGACCTGTCTATTTTCCCATTCGTCAAATGATAATGTTACAGTGCGCATGTCTAATCGTGTGTAGCTTTCGTGATTATTGTTTGCTTATCTACAGGTAAATATCTATGGAAAATATAAAGATTTAGATTATTTGTTACATGACTTACTATCTGTATTTTGCCGCGAGGAATAACCTAACAAAGTTTTCAAACACATTTTCCGAACACCCAGTATAAATTTGAACATTTTCATTATAAAATGTATTTTTTTTTAAACTCATTAGTTTATATTGTTTATTTTGTTTCACGTTATTAGTTGTTTACAACATATTAATATAAATAAGTAATTAAAATATCGACCAATATTTTATTTACTAAAACATTTCCTGAAATGTTCTGTACAAGGTAAACTTCCCCTGTAATATTGACATTTATTGACATTTATTTACATATGAACAGGTGTTAACAATCAATATTCGGTAATAATGGTCAATTAGTCACTACCGCTAAAATGTTTGTAACAATTAATGACCCTAGTAGGTTTTGTAGTATCAATTCTATTTTAAGAATTTTTGGTGTTTGGAATAATCCACAGGAGAACGTAGGGAAAATATGCATGGCAGATAACGATATATGATTTTCGTATATATTTGGGATTAAAACTGGTCCATTGGACCAACCATTGAATATCTGACTATAAGAAGGCCATATGAGCCGATTTCCTAAATCTGCTACGTTAAATTCATAGATGGCACAATGAGTTCACCAACAAGAAAGCAACTAGCCTTTTCACTGCTAAATTAAAACATTGTTGCCGACTGTCTTTTTGAATTGCTGCATGAGTTTTTTAAATTTATTTTTATAGCTTATCGTAAAACTTGATTTCACATAAGTACCTACACCTATCCTAGATTTAAGTAGCTTACATTTATTTTCCTACCTATAGTATACTCTAGACTTAAAAATGTCCCTATTTTGAATTGCTTTGTAGCTTATAATATTTTTAACCTTTTTACGTTCCAACGTTAATTACATGAAAACATATTGTCTGCCATGTTTTCTATTTCTAACACAACTAAATGACGACTCTCACTATTCAATACATACCTAGGCTACAACGTATATGTTGGGTAAAATATGAATGATGTTCCGTTTTGGTTGTATAACTTGGATTTTAATTGCAATTATTACTACTTTTCAAAATGGTTAATATATGTAGGTTTTACTTTCTTACTTAAGAAACATCCAGTTTGTTTGTATTGTATTACGTATTTTGCTATTTTTCGGGCAATATTATTGCTTCAAAAAGGTTAAAACACACTTTTTTCCATACATATATTATTTAAAAAAAACAGTAAATACCTAGGTAAGTATGTTTATATTAATCCAAGGGTGAAAGTATCCCACGGGTCTAGTTCTCGGGCGAAAACTTTTTCAAATTCTTAAACAAGAAATTGTGCTTGAGAATGTTTTACACGTACCCAAGTTTTTGCCAAATTATAAAAATCAATACAAGTTATATACCAACTAATATTCGAATAATCGAAATATCGATAACATCGAAGATTGGTTATTTTGCAGGTTTTGTTTGTTTTTTAAATTCGATTTTATAAGTTTTATAGTTTAATTGACTTGTTCTCTTCCTTTTTGAACTAAAAACACGACGACGAATCATTTTTAAACAACTTTTAGAAACAAACCCTAGAAAACAATTTTCTATCCTCAAAATCTGATGAGGTTTGCAACTGCTAAAAATTCCAGAAATCACCACCTTTTTGACCAACTTGATCAAAAATTGAGAAGAAATTTCAATTTTTTGGCAAGAATTTGGGGCAACAAGAAAGCAACTAGCCTTTTCACTGCTAAATTAAAACATTGTTGCCGACTGTCTTTTTGAATTGCTGCATGAGTTTTTTAAATTTATTTTTATAGCTTATCGTAAAACTTGATTTCACATAAGTACCTACACCTATCCTAGATTTAAGTAGCTTACATTTATTTTCCTACCTATAGTATACTCTGGACTTAAAAATGTCCCTATTTTGAATTGCTTTGTAGCTTATAATATTTTTAACCTTTTTACGTTCCAACGTTAATTACATGAAAACATATTGTCTGCCATGTTTTCTATTTCTAACACAACTAAATGACGACTCTCACTATTCAATACATACCTAGGCTACAACGTATATGTTGGGTAAAATATGAATGATGTTCCGTTTTGGTTGTATAACTTGGTTTTTAATTGCAATTATTACTACTTTTCAAAATGGTTAATATAAGTAGGTTTTACTTTCTTACTTAAGAAACATCCAGTTTGTTTGTATTGTATTACGTATTTTGCTATTTTTCGACGAATTAAAACCTATTTTAGTTATACTTGCTGTCGCTTTTTATCTACTTTTATTTGTTTAACATTTTAACACCCAGTGTAACGTTAAAATCATTGTGAAAATCGGTCCAATTACCCCGATTACATATTATTATCAAAAACATACATTCGGCTGGAATTGAGAACCTTCTATTTTATTGTCTGTTAAAAATGCTTAAATCATTAAAAACTCCTATAAAATACGATATGCGGCAACACCACGACATCACATCAGTGAATTTGAGACATCTGTTGCCGAGGCGCTGCATTATAACGACATATTTAAGGTTAGAGTTACGATCAACTCCACAATGGCGGCCAAACCACCTCCAAGACGTCTAAAATTGGGTTGCCAACTTTTCTCGGACATCCGTCATTCTTATATAGTTTGATATTCAATGGACCAACCAAGTTTATTTAAGCCACATACACGTATGAAACTTTTCTAAATATTTATTGCGTTTTTATGAAAAATCGTTAAGAATTCCATTCGAACTCTAATGATGAAAGTCTGATCCAAGGAGGCATCATAGTTATAGCTGTAAATACAGTGTGTCCCCGAATGGAGTTGACAAAAGGAAAAAGATCTTTATTATTGATTTTACGACGAAAAGTTATTCTTTATAAAAAATTCTGCTTATCGAGAAAATGAATTTACCACCACCATAAAAATGTTAGATCAGATGTAGATAGATTATTAAGAAAACATGAAAATGCTTTAAGAGAGAAGTATCATTAAGTATTTATTATTTTAGACAAAATGTTTATGAAACAAAGTTGTTTATAGTCCAAAACAAAGTATAAATACAAAATTTGAAATCCGAATTCTGATTTTTGTTTTTTTTATTTTTTACAATAGAATTTATGAACATCCAAAATGAAAACCTAAGAGTGCTGACCTATTTATTTAATTTATTTCTAATTTGGAAAAATGATTGCAGTTTGGAGGAGCATATGTAGAATAATAACTTTTTCCACAATTATTGTGCATTTTGAATGTTCATAAATTCTATTGTAAAAAAAAAAACAAAAATTATAATTCAGATTTCAAATTTTGTATTTGGGCTTTATTTTGGATTATAAACAACTTTGTTTCATAACCATTTTGTCCAAGATAATAAATAATGGTACTTCTCTCCTAAAGCATTTTCATGTTTTCTTACACCCTGTACATCTGATCTAAAATTTTTATATAGTAAATTCATTGTCTCGACAAGCAGAATTTTATATAAAGAATAACGTTTCGTCGTAAAATCAATAATAAAGATCTTTTTCCTCTGGTCAACTCCATCCGGGGATACACACTGTATATTTTTCTTGAGAACAAAATCATGAAATTCTCATGTAAGTATTAATTTTTAAGATTGTTTATGCATGTTCAGACAAAAAAGTCGTTCCCTTCTTTAAATGATTTGGGCCGGCAGAATTTCTGACACACCTATAAGTAATTGAGTGCTTTTGGCGAAAAGTAAAAGAAAAAGTTGGGCAGAATAGTATAATCAAAATCCTCAACGTAATTTACATCTGCCATAAATGCCAAGAATGGCGAACTTTTTAGTCTTTTCCTAATTTTTGCGAAAATTAGGTACTGCAATGCAAGAGAAAAAAGCCAAATTAAAGAAAATTTGGATATTTTCCTCTTCGTTCGTTGCCAGGATCATTTCTAATAGGACCTACGGTTTAATGTGGACTCCGAATCACGATCTTCAGTAATTAGCAGCACCCCAATCTATTACCGATTGGGTTTTGCAAGGAAAATGTAGGAAAAGTAATAGATATCAAATATCAAGAGGTTGAAATAAAGTTATGTAGAAAAAGTGTATTTTTTACATATAACATATTTCCTTTGGTTGAAGACAACAGACGTTATTATTAAGCTCTTGCGCGATCCAGAAATTGGTCGGCAATGAGAAATATAATTTTAAATATCGTTTAGCGGCTATACCTTCAGTAGAATAGATTTCTTTGGTTTAGGGTATATCACATTAATAATAACAATTTTAAGACTAGGTAAAAATGTTTAGTTTTTTTGGCCACTCCGTCTAGTTAAAGTTAAGGAGTTTGTAACATTTTTATTAATAGTGCTTGTGCTCGATCATAAAAAAAAAAAAAAAAAAAAAAAAAAAATAAAGATAGTTTTAATCTGAAAAAAGCATTTTATTCAAAAAAGTACAAGTAAAACGCTCTTACCCACCCCTAGATTAGTTATATATGCATTAAACACAAGTAGTTTATCTTTCAATTCCCACTAAGTTAAAAAAAATAAAATCCCAGTTCTTTGAACTGAAAAAAAAAGTACCCAAGGTGCACTCAACATACAGGGGTGCCCAGAAGTCCGGAATAAAATTGATATAGCTTTAACCTAAACCTTTTGGAAAAAAACGCTCGGACACGTCCATTTGGTTTTATATATGCTCACATTTTGACGTTATTCGTTTGTCAAAGATATGACGACATCGATCTATTTTTTTAAATGGAAACATACAACTTGTGATACATTATTTGATAGCTAATATCTTGTACAGAATGCTCATAAATTTTGGCGCGATTCTGTCAAGCTATTTCAAAATGGCGACGGTCAAAAGTTTTTAAAAAATGTCTATTTAAATAAGCGGAAATGATAAATTATTTATGTTTTTTTACCTTTCAAGGTAAGAAATCTACATTGTTTCACGGGCAGGTATCATTAATAACTGAATTCTGCGACCATTTTTTTTTTAAGGAAACCTCACCGCTGAAAGGTAACTGGATTTCTTAACCTTAATTATTCCCAATGAAGTCGAGCCAGGTATACCTAATGAAACAATTTGGTTTCAGCAAGCTGGTGCTCCCCCGCATATTGGTGTCAATGTGAGAAGATATTTAGATGAGATATTTCCAGGTCGCCGGATTGGATGACGGGGTACAATTGAATGGCCACCGAGGTCCCCAGACTTAACGCCTCTAGACTATTTTCTTTGAGGATATTTAAAAGAAAAAGTTTACCAAAATTGGTCAAATAATATTGAAGATATGAAATACAAAATTAGATTGGAGACACATAACTTACCGGCTGAAGCCATTCGAAATTCCGTCGATGGATTTTACCATCGTCTGGGAGCATGCCAAGTAGAGGGTGGAGGACATTTCCAGCATTTGCCACGTTAAACCACCTTTTTGTTGTGTTTTGTTTTGCTTCGTTGCATTTTTTTTTTTTTTGATAAAATAAATAACAAATAAACCATAATTATTGTTAAGGTGGGAGTATCAACATGCTTGCCACCCTATAACCTATTTCGCGTAGATTTATTTATGTTTTCTAGCTTTTATACCAAATTTAAAGAATTGGATGACGGGGTACAATTGAATGGCCACCGAGGTCCCCAGACTTAACGCCTCTAGACTATTTTCTTTGAGGATATTTAAAAGAAAAAGTTTACCAAAATTGGTCAAATAATATTGAAGATATGAAATACAAAATTAGATTGGAGACACATAACTTACCGGCTGAAGCCATTCGAAATTCCGTCGATGGATTTTACCATCGTCTGGGAGCATGCCAAGTAGAGGGTGGAGGACATTTCCAGCATTTGCCACGTTAAACCACCTTTTTGTTGTGTTTTGTTTTGCTTCGTTGCATTTTTTTTTTTTGATAAAATAAATAACAAATAAACCATAATTATTGTTAAGGTGGGAGTATCAACATGCTTGCCACCCTATAACCTATTTCGCGTAGATTTATTTATGTTTTCTAGCTTTTATACCAAATTTAAAGAATTGGATGACGGGGTACAATTGAATGGCCACCGAGGTCCCCAGACTTAACGCCTCTAGACTATTTTCTTTGAGGATATTTAAAAGAAAAAGTTTACCAAAATTGGTCAAATAATATTGAAGATATGAAATACAAAATTAGATTGGAGACACATAACTTACCGGCTGAAGCCATTCGAAATTCCGTCGATGGATTTTACCATCGTCTGGGAGCATGCCAAGTAGAGGGTGGAGGACATTTCCAGCATTTGCCACGTTAAACCACCTTTTTGTTGTGTTTTGTTTTGCTTCGTTGCATTTTTTTTTTTGATAAAATAAATAACAAATAAACCATAATTATTGTTAAGGTGGGAGTATCAACATGCTTGCCACCCTATAACCTATTTCGCGTAGATTTATTTATGTTTTCTAGCTTTTATACCAAATTTAAAGAATTGGATGACGGGGTACAATTGAATGGCCACCGAGGTCCCCAGACTTAACGCCTCTAGACTATTTTCTTTGAGGATATTTAAAAGAAAAAGTTTACCAAAATTGGTCAAATAATATTGAAGATATGAAATACAAAATTAGATTGGAGACACATAACTTACCGGCTGAAGCCATTCGAAATTCCGTCGATGGATTTTACCATCGTCTGGGAGCATGCCAAGTAGAGGGTGGAGGACATTTCCAGCATTTGCCACGTTAAACCACCTTTTTGTTGTGTTTGGTTTTGCTTCGTTGCATTTTTTTTTTTTTATAAAATAAATAACAAATAAACCATAATTATTGTTAAGGTGGAAGTATCAACATGCTTGCCAGCCTATAACCTATTTCGCGTAGATTTATTGATGTTTTCTAGCTTTTATACCAAATTTAAAGAATTGGATGACGGGGTACAATTGAATGGCCACCGAGGTCCCCAGACTTAACGCCTCTAGACTATTTTCTTTGAGGATATTTAAAAGAAAAAGTTTACCAAAATTGGTCAAATAATATTGAAGATATGAAATACAAAATTAGATTGGAGACACATAACTTACCGGCTGAAGCCATTCGAAATTCCGTCGATGGATTTTACCATCGTCTGGGAGCATGCCAAGTAGAGGGTGGAGGACATTTCCAGCATTTGCCACGTTAAACCACCTTTTTGTTGTGTTTTGTTTTGCTTCGTTGCATTTTTTTTTTTTTTGATAAAATAAATAACAAATAAACCATAATTATTGTTAAGGTGGGAGTATCAACATGCTTGCCACCCTATAACCTATTTCGCGTAGATTTATTTATGTTTTCTAGCTTTTATACCAAATTTAAAGAATTGGATGACGGGGTACAATTGAATGGCCACCGAGGTCCCCAGACTTAACGCCTCTAGACTATTTTCTTTGAGGATATTTAAAAGAAAAAGTTTACCAAAATTGGTCAAATAATATTGAAGATATGAAATACAAAATTAGATTGGAGACACATAACTTACCGGCTGAAGCCATTCGAAATTCCGTCGATGGATTTTACCATCGTCTGGGAGCATGCCAAGTAGAGGGTGGAGGACATTTCCAGCATTTGCCACGTTAAACCACCTTTTTGTTGTGTTTTGTTTTGCTTCGTTGCATTTTTTTTTTTGATAAAATAAATAACAAATAAACCATAATTATTGTTAAGGTGGGAGTATCAACATGCTTGCCACCCTATAACCTATTTCGCGTAGATTTATTTATGTTTTCTAGCTTTTATACCAAATTTAAAGAATTGGATGACGGGGTACAATTGAATGGCCACCGAGGTCCCCAGACTTAACGCCTCTAGACTATTTTCTTTGAGGATATTTAAAAGAAAAAGTTTACCAAAATTGGTCAAATAATATTGAAGATATGAAATACAAAATTAGATTGGAGACACATAACTTACCGGCTGAAGCCATTCGAAATTCCGTCGATGGATTTTACCATCGTCTGGGAGCATGCCAAGTAGAGGGTGGAGGACATTTCCAGCATTTGCCACGTTAAACCACCTTTTTGTTGTGTTTGGTTTTGCTTCGTTGCATTTTTTTTTTTTTATAAAATAAATAACAAATAAACCATAATTATTGTTAAGGTGGAAGTATCAACATGCTTGCCAGCCTATAACCTATTTCGCGTAGATTTATTGATGTTTTCTAGCTTTTATACCAAATTTAAAGAATTGGATGACGGGGTACAATTGAATGGCCACCGAGGTCCCCAGACTTAACGCCTCTAGACTATTTTCTTTGAGGATATTTAAAAGAAAAAGTTTACCAAAATTGGTCAAATAATATTGAAGATATGAAATACAAAATTAGATTGGAGACACATAACTTACCGGCTGAAGCCATTCGAAATTCCGTCGATGGATTTTACCATCGTCTGGGAGCATGCCAAGTAGAGGGTGGAGGACATTTCCAGCATTTGCCACGTTAAACCACCTTTTTGTTGTGTTTTGTTTTGCTTCGTTGCATTTTTTTTTTTTTTGATAAAATAAATAACAAATAAACCATAATTATTGTTAAGGTGGGAGTATCAACATGCTTGCCACCCTATAACCTATTTCGCGTAGATTTATTTATGTTTTCTAGCTTTTATACCAAATTTAAAGAATTGGATGACGGGGTACAATTGAATGGCCACCGAGGTCCCCAGACTTAACGCCTCTAGACTATTTTCTTTGAGGATATTTAAAAGAAAAAGTTTACCAAAATTGGTCAAATAATATTGAAGATATGAAATACAAAATTAGATTGGAGACACATAACTTACCGGCTGAAGCCATTCGAAATTCCGTCGATGGATTTTACCATCGTCTGGGAGCATGCCAAGTAGAGGGTGGAGGACATTTCCAGCATTTGCCACGTTAAACCACCTTTTTGTTGTGTTTTGTTTTGCTTCGTTGCATTTTTTTTTTTGATAAAATAAATAACAAATAAACCATAATTATTGTTAAGGTGGGAGTATCAACATGCTTGCCACCCTATAACCTATTTCGCGTAGATTTATTGATGTTTTCTAGCTTTTATACCAAATTTAAAGAATTGGATGACGGGGTACAATTGAATGGCCACCGAGGTCCCCAGACTTAACGCCTCTAGACTATTTTCTTTGAGGATATTTAAAAGAAAAAGTTTACCAAAATTGGTCAAATAATATTGAAGATATGAAATACAAAATTAGATTGGAGACACATAACTTACCGGCTGAAGCCATTCGAAATTCCGTCGATGGATTTTACCATCGTCTGGGAGCATGCCAAGTAGAGGGTGGAGGACATTTCCAGCATTTGCCACGTTAAACCACCTTTTTGTTGTGTTTTGTTTTGCTTCGTTGCATTTTTTTTTTTTTTGATAAAATAAATAACAAATAAACCATAATTATTGTTAAGGTGGGAGTATCAACATGCTTGCCACCCTATAACCTATTTCGCGTAGATTTATTTATGTTTTCTAGCTTTTATACCAAATTTAAAGAATATCAGTATCGACTTGATATTCTATAGGTAATAATTGACATAGGTATTTAATAAATATCAAGAAATTTCAACTTATTTTAGGAGAATTGTATAGCGAAAAATATCGGGTAAGATTTTTTTTAACATTATTATGTCATTGTCACTCATGGTTCTTTCAGTATATAATTCTCCCAAAATTAGCAATGAAATAAATTGATATTTTTGTAATATATCAGATATTGCCTAAGTAATGTGCCGACGATACTGATTTTATTTAAATGTTAGTTTAAAAAATAATAAACTTGAAAAAACAAAAGCGAAATAGGTTATAGGTTGGCAATAAATTGAACGACGTTGAGAATTCAACCTTAAGTCACCAAATGTCAGAACGTGAAACAATAACGATTTCTTACCTTGAAAGGTAAAAAAAGATCAATGATTTATCATTTCCGCTTATTTAAATAGAGATTTTTAAAAAATTTTAAATAGTCGCCATTTTGAAATAGCTTGACAGAAGCGCGCTAAAAATTATGAGCATACTGTACGAGATATTAGCTTTCAAATGATGTATCACAAGCTGTATGTTTCCATTTAAAAAAAAAGATCGATGTCGTCATATCTTTGACAAATGTCTATAAAAAAAAAAAACGAATAAAACGTCAAAATGTGAGCATAAATAAAACTAAATTGACGTGTCCGAACTTTTTCCCCAAAAGTTACAGGTTAGGGCTATATTAATTTTATTCCGGACTTCTGGACAACCCTCTATTATGTATACAGGGTGTTCATTTGAAAACTTCCCACCTCGATTTTCCTGCTTTAAAATGAAAGTATGGAAAATCGCTCGGACCCGTCGATTTTTATTTCGATGGGGACATCTTTTGCGTATATTGTCAATCTTGTTACTGCAAGCTCCTAGAAGGGAGGGGGGGGGGGGGGTAAGATCTAAATCTTAAATGGATACCCCTATTTTATATAATTTTTTTTGATTCTGCATAAAATTCTGAACATTTTTTAATAAAAGCATTATTCGTCTATACCGATACCCTACTATGAAAACCTCGTAAGTGCAATTTTTTGCAAAATTGAACTTTATGCGTCATTACATTAAAGGTGTCATATTTTATGTTATGTGAGAACCTCGTATGGTCATCATGAATAATACGCCACCTATTGCGAATTTAAATACCTCGTAAGTTACCCGTTTGATATTTTTAACTGAAAAACTCGTAAGTTTGATATTTCTAACTGAAAACCTCGTAAGTTTTAGATTTTAGTTAGGTAAATAAGAGTAGGTAAGTACTTTTGTTATTTTTATGTGTAATCTAAGGATTGTTACATAATGTTTTACTAATAAAATTTAAGCTCCGTTACATTGTAACACGTTAGTCATTCATAGTTTATTACTAAAAACTTAAGAGGTTTTCACATACCACTTTTTACAACTAACACAAAACAGTTTTTCTTTGCTACTGCAAAATATAGGAAAATGCACTTACGAGGTTTTCAAAGTAGGGTATCGATACTTAACAGTTTCCGAGATATTGACTCTTGAAAAATTACATTTTTGAACTTTGACAGCGTCTAGCTCTCTAACTGTACGTCTTAGAGCAAACGGCTTACATGTCCCTATCTTCGATTTTTATTTTCTCTCCAATAGTGTCAACTTCCGGTCAAACCGGAAATACTATATTTTTTACATCCGGTTTAACCGAAAATTCACACTATTGGAAAGATAATAAAAGTCGAAGATAGGGACATGTAAGCCGTTTTGCTCTAAGACGTACAGTTAGAAAGCTAGACGCTGTCAAAGTTCAAAAATGTCATTCTTCAAGAGTAAATATCTCGGAAACTGTTAAGTATAGACTAATAATGCTTTTATTAAGAAATGTTCAGAATTTTATGCAGAATCAAAAAAATTTTCATAAAATAGGGGTATCCATTTAAGATTTAGATCTTACCCCCCTCCCTCCTAGGGGCTTGAAGTAACAAGATTGACAATATACGCAAAAGTATCCCCCTCGAAATAAAAATCGAAGGGTCCGAGCGATTTTCGACATTTTCAATTTAAAGCAGGAAAATCGAGGTGGGAAGTTGTCAAATGAACACCCTGTATGTAAATAATAATTTTCGTTGCTTGATCTGTTAGACCCAGGTTCCAACAATACCTCTATTAATGGAACAAAATCGAAGAAATAATTGAAGAATTAGATAAAAGGAGCTATACAAATCCGCATTGTTCATAAAATTATGAGCTATTATGCAAAACTAGAAAATACTTTACTTACTGGCTTTATTATTACATTATTTATACAGAAAGCAGCGGTGCCGGCAATCTATTAATTTATTTTTTAAATATTGCCATTCATAACGATTGAGTTATCATGTTTATCCTAATCCTTTAAATTGAAAAAGGATACTATAAAAATGCTATTTCAGACTTTAAATAACAAATTTATACCAATTATTACTTTTAACAAAAAAAAAACAGCAGAAACCTGTACTGGTCAATGTTTTCATAACTAGATGCACGCCGCTGTATCTCTTAGAAACACAATAATCGTCATAAAAACCAGATCTAATATAAATAGTCTCCTTACGCTCCATTCAACTATTGCAAATCATTTCGTCCAGTCAAAGTTTATTTATAAACAAACTCATCCTCACAATAGGTTAATAATTATAATTCCTAATATTTTTGTTTATTGTATAACATTGTGTAGTGAAATAATGTCTTTTTTAAGTAGCATATTTCTAATTTGCACCATACAACTTTACAACAATGGTGTTTTGGGACAACAGATGCCTGCCAGCCCGTGCCCAGACATATTTAAATATATTCGACCGTCAAGTGGTGAAATTACTGGTTTAATAATGATACCCTATCCTGGAAGTACCACTCTTCAGTTGGGCGTGAATGCATCTATGAAGGGATACTATACAGATCGAAATAAAGTGGTAAGTTTTTTTAGTTTGAGGGAAACCCAGCTTACATCATTGATTATTTATTTTATTCTATATTACTACCAAAAAATGCCCACCAACTAAAATGACACTTCTATCTTGAAATATGTAATATACAGGGTATCCGGGAAAATGTGGGAAATCTACCGGATATGAAAAAAATACGTGAAAAGAATACTACAAGTTCATATAAACTTCTTTCGTATCGGCCTCATTTTCGGAGATATGGGCTCCCAAAGAGCTCCCATGGAATTTAGTTTTTGACACATAATTATATTAATAATATTTCAATCTTTTTTCATATAATGTATACCAGGTACGGCCCTCCAAACTACTACCCCAGAAAGTGTTGCGAATTTCTCACAGCTCCAGGGACGGACTAGCTGTGACACTAATGTGCCCATTTATTTAACACCCTGTATGATAAAAACTTTAGACAACGTTTTTTACATACCTTAAAGTACTCTTCATTCATGTCGCTAATCCTAACCGTTTTCGTCATTTTATTTACATCATGTATTTAGAGTATTTCCATAAAAGATACGTCTTTGTTCCTATAAATTATAAATGTTCACTTTTAACTGCTTAATATTAATACATGATGGCAATAAAATGATGTTTTTCCAAAAACGGTTAGGATTAGCGACATAAATGAAAGTACTTAATTTTTAGTCGATAGTTAAAGGTATGTAAAAAACGTTGTCAAAAGTTTTTATCATACAGGGCGTAAAAAAAATGGACATATTGGTGTCACAGCTAGTCCGTCCCTGCTGCTGTGAATAATTCGCAACACTTACTGGGAAAGTAATTTGAAGGGTGTTTGTTTGTTGTTTGTTTAATAATTATGTGTTAAAAACTTAATTCCATGGGAGCTCTTTGGGAACATCTCCGACGAGGAGGCCGATACGAAAGAAGTTTATATGAACTTGTAGTATTCTTTTCACGTGTTTTTTTCATATCCGGGAGATTTCCCACATTTTCCCGGACACCCTGTATAGTATCCGATTTTAAGATAAAAATTAGAATTGATTTTTATAAACAAAATGGCTGTCCATTAGCATACCATATAGTTTAAACCTGCAGTTTGCAGTCCAGGAAGAAGTAATAGCAAGAGTAATATGAACCTATATGACATTTTAGAATAAATATTAAAAATGTGTTTTTTTAGATGATTAAATAAGATACCCATACATTTTTTTAAACTAACTCATACAGTTTTTTTTAAAACTAACTTTTGATAATTATTTGTACATCAAATGTATTTCATATTACACTATAGATGATTGGGAAAATATAAAAGAAAAACCAGAAAATAGGAATAAACTTACAAAGTTATTCCCATTTTTAAGAAGATACCATTTTAAATAAATAATGTTTATAGTTTTATCAAAGTGCCCGATAACCCGAAAACATGCACTTAATAAAAATATGATAGACATTCAGATAAAAGCAAAATTTAAAGAATAACTTTGTACTTTAAAGTAAAATTAAAATTATTCATTGAATTGCTTTTTTGGAACTTTTATTACCTTCCATTTGTTGATATTTTTCAAAGTTTTCTATTATCTATAGGATGGTACAAATCATATTTCGTATAATATACCCGCCAGTTTTGGAAAATATTGTTTATAATAAATAGCATATTATACAGGATATCTGGAAATGATAAGTAAAAAATTTAGGAGACAATTCTAGACCGAAAATATATGCTATCTGTTCTTATAACATTTTTTCGAAAATTGATTATTTTCGGAGTTACAGGGTGTTAAAGTTAAATTTTATTTACAGTTTTTTTTGCAATATCTTTTGCCACGCTTATAATATTTCGACGAAATCTCATATATGAGACTTTTTTGGGATGTCGAATACAAATTTGCCCACCGTTTTTTCGCATTTTGTAGAGGGCGCCACATTGGAGCCTTTACTTTAATTTAAATGATTTCAACTTTCATGTCCTACCCTGTATGCGCATTATGACTGAATATTTTTATTCTCCTAACCTTTTGACATAAAAAGGTATACTACTTACTTTTGTTTCCATAAATCTAACCGTTTTCGAGAAAAACGCTAAAATAACATTGCTTGCATGTAATGAATCCAAAATCATTTTAATTTATTTTGTTAAACTTAAACATAGCATAGCATAGCATAGGAATGGAGTTCGTCGGAATTTTTTAAGAAGAACAAATTTATACATTGAAGAGGAAGGATCTCACTTTGGACCTTTCATATGAATGTTTAAGTTATTGTTCTAGTAACTTACTGCTGCAATTAAAATTTAACTTTAACACCCTGTAATTCCTTTAATAATTAATTTTTGAAAAAATGTTATAGAAAGAAATAGTATTTATTTTCGGTCTAAAATTATCCCCCAAGTTTTTTGCTCATCATTTCCAGACATCCGGTATATAAAGCCTATCGTACATATAAAGAAATGACACCGATGCCCTTAACATACCTACATAAGTCCAGAGTGAATTTTATTACAGAAAAAGTATTCAATTTTTTTTAATGTATTTGTACTAATATTCAGCAGAGTATGAAATACGGTTTATGCTAAGGTAGAAATGAATTTTATGTAATTTAATATTCATAAGTTTAATAAATTTAATTATTTCAAAACCCCGTAATGTTAGCCATAAAATGTTCGATTTATTTTTGCCATTTTCGATTCGAATCATTTTGGATGAGGATCCCAATTTTTACAAAAAATATTATATATTATAAACATAAACCCGAACAAACCAACTTTAAAAAAAAAAAAGAGCAGAGACGGATTATTTAGAGTTTTAACCAAGAAATGTCCCAAATGTAAAGTTCTACGGTTGTTCATTACTAGCCGATTGAGATTGTGTGTTTTTTAGCATGTATTTTGTACTTTATTGTATTCTATTCTTTTCAGCGACATCAAGGCATGGTCCATAAATGAAAGCACAGTAGTTAAAGCTGGACATGACGGTTGTTGCATAATACTCTTAAAGACATAGGACTTTTGAATTAAGTTTTTGACATACTCCCTAAACCAGTATCCTAGATTATATCCAGATTTCTAGCTGTTTCAACCACGGGGAGCCTAACACCCTCAATAACTATATTGATATTGAAAAGGAAAGAAAAACACAAAGTCTTCCTCCACAAAATTTAATAGAATAAAATTCTAGTTCGAAAGGTCTCTACATGTTTCGAACGTAGAAACGTTCATCATCAGGAGACAGAAATCTATTTTATGCTGATGTTGTTAGCAAAAGAGAAAATTAGAACCTTAATGGAGCTTTTATGGACGTAAAATTTTTTAAATGTAGAAGAAACATGGCTTGAAAAATTGACAATGGATGAATACTGAGCATTCAAAAACGTTGTTAAATTAGGCTTAAACCAACCAAACTAAATGGAGAAGAAGAGAAAAGAAAAAAACCCGGGAGAAAAAAAACTTTCTAAAAAAGTGTAGGAAATTATTTAGATTTCATTCTTAAAATTTATATCCAGCATAAGTGACACATTATAAGGATAGAAGTGCAGTAGCACAATAATGTTGTTATGTAAATGTAAAGTTTTTTGGGGTACTGAGGATTAAACTTTACATTTACATAACAACATTATTGTGCTACTGCTGGAGAAACGTGACGTGAATTCACGTCACGTTTCTCCAGCACGTGGAGGTGAAGAACCTTTTGACTTTTGAATTTAAAAAATGTTCAATTTTTTAATTTTTGGTTTTAAATTAACCGTTCGCGGAGTTACTGAGGTTTAATCCTCAGTACCCCAAAAAACTTTACATTTACATAACAACATTATTGTGCTACTGCACTTCTATCCTCATAATGTGTCACTTATGCTGGATATAAATTTTAAGAATGAAATCTAAATAATTTCCTACACTTTTTTAGAAAGTTTTTTTTCTCCCGGGTTTTTTTCTTTTCTCTTCTTCTCCATTTAGTTTGGTTGGTTTAAGCCTACTTTAACAACGTTTTTGAACGCTCAGTATTCATCCATTGTCAAATTTTCAAGCCATGTTTCTTCTACATTTAAAAAATTTTACGTCCATAAAAGCTCCATTAAGGTTCTAATTTTCTCTTTTGCTAACAACATCAGCATAAAATAGATTTCTGTCTCCTGATGATGAACGTTTCTACGTTCGAAACATGTAGAGACCTTTCGAACTAGACTTTTATTCTATTAAATTTTGTGGAGGAAGACTTTGTGTTTTTCTTTCCTTTTCATACTTTCAACTCCACTTTAAGTATGGACTATTTCTTCAAATTATATTGATATTATTATTCAAAAAGCCAATTCTATTTTAAATCCCAAGAAGCATCAAGGATGACTTCAATGTCTCAAGTTTTTACTATTATTATTATACTTAAATACTAGTTTTTACTATTTAAAAAATCGCTTACCGCGTTAAGCCAATTTTAGAAATAGATACTAATCTGTGAACAAACACGATTTCTGTAGGTATTATTTGTTGTTTATAATATACCATATTTACAGCATCCTCTATTTTTTTTCTATTTTCAGAGCTTAAACATTAAAATGATCACTCCAGGTCAGGACCTTATACAGCAACGAGCAAAGATCATAACCTACAGCGTCAACTTTCCATTTCAGCATTCCATTCCAAAAATCACCCAAATAGAACTAAATAGCAGGAGCTATTGTACTGGACCACCCGAAGAATGTAAGTTGATTTTTCTACTACTATACAGGGTGCCCGAAAATGATTAGCAAAAAATTTAGGTGATAGTTTTAGACCGAAAATAAATGCTATCTCTTTCAACATTTATCGAAAATTGATTTAACGAAGTTACAGGTTGTTTAAGTTAAATTTTATTTGCAGTTTTTTTTTTGCTATTATATCTTTTGTCACGCTCACAATATTTTGACGAAATCTCGTATAGGGGCTTTTTCGGTATGAAGATATGAATTTGCACACCGTTTTTTTGCATTTTGTAGAGGGCGCCACATAGGAGCTTATATTTGGTCCCAACTTTTTTGTCCCAAACTGTATGCCCATTTTGACAGAATATTTTCATTTGACTTAGTATTAATATAATAATTATTTATTGGTAGCACGTGCTCGTGGGGATGGGCTGCTAGTAATCACATCAAAACACTTTTTATTATTCAAGGCTCTTTTAACTAATCAGTTTTCCCTCAATATTTTTAAAACTATAGGAAGCTAATGAAATTTCATTATAGTTTTTTTTTGCCTTTCATTATTACTTTGTTGTCTGTCTAAATCTGTTTTTAAAAATACAAACCAAAATAAATTAACATAATATATATATAATATAGTAAAAGTACTTCGTTCGCTTTTTGGTGACTTATGGCTTCAACTGCAATGGGCTTCAGCAACAAGACAGAACACCTACATAAAATCTATTAACTCTAAATTTTTTTTATAAAATATTCGTAGATAAAGCTAATAGTAAGGTAAAAATGATTAACTTTTGCTTTGCAGCTCGTGTCGCAAATTTGAATCACGTAAACCATAAATTTAATATTTTATTACCGTTCCAGAAATAACATCCAGTGTCCAGTATATCCAGCCGAAAGAGGCCCTCAAAGCAAAATGTTTTTATTTTTTTTTATTGATACCCTATTTCGCTTATTTAAAGTACGCCTCAGCGTGTTTAAATCCCACTTTCAAAAACGCGCGTGTTTTAAAGTTACCATGGCAACATCAACAACCCGTGAAACGTGAAGTCTAAATATGTCAACTTTTGAATTATTGATTTGACAGAATTACCTTTTAACGTCAAATAAAATATTTTTTTAAGCAATAGACAACCAATGTCAACGGTGACAACAATGAATCTTATGTGACAGATTGAAAGGTATTTTTTGTTCTCCTCATTTTCATGACAACGACAGGTATATCACATCGCGAATTCGACCATTTCACTTACTTACTAAGTTATTTCCATTTTTTGTAATATAAATACCAATAAAAAAAAAAATAATGTAAAGTATTCGTGGATAACTAGTCTTTAAAACACTTGCTCTATTTCAAGCACTCCGGCTGCGCCGTCGTGCTTGCAAAATCGCGCGTGTTTTAAAGACCTTAATATCCACTTATACTTTAATATACTATATTAGTACCGTCCGAGCAAAAATTATTTGCATCAAAGAGGGCTTGGATTAAAAAATGTAGGGCTTGGTTTAGATTATAATGATATGGGGACGATTTTTCTAACCAAATCTAAGTTAAAATTTTGTCGAATTCATATTATGACATAATATGCCAAACTAATAAGTAGATAAATACAAATTTATTTTTGTTGTTTACAAAATTAACAAAGTAAGAATATACAGAAAGAAAAAGAAATATAAATATAATAATATACATAAATTGCTGAAATTGGCCACCGCCATGCTCCAAGCATAAAAATGGGGTTTTTCATTGCTCTACATGCGTGAATTCTGAGAATTCACATAACCAGAGAGGTGGAACCAGGCTTCATCCGAAAAAAATGTCAGGTCTAACAAATCATTTATTTCCAACAAATTTTGGATAAACCATTGAGAGTAATTCCTGCGTCTTTCAAAATTTGCGGCTTGTATTTCTTGGAATACTTGCACTTTATAAGGAAATAAATTTAGCTGCTTCTTAAGAATAGTCCTGCATGTTCCATAAGATCTTCCCACTTCTTGGGACAGGCGTCTTATACAATTTGTTGGCGTATTTTGCATTATTTCACGAACGTTTGCAACTAGTTCTTCTGTTCTTACCGATGGCATTCCTGCTCCTTATTTGTGTTGTCTAGAACCTGTTTCCCTAAACACAGCCACGGTTCTTTTCAGGCAATGATAAAAGTCCCCAGCAATAAAAGCAACGTTAGGAAAATGTCCGTGAAAATCGTCCATGCACAAACCCGGATTGCATTGCCACTCACCATTTACTCTAACTCCGTTTCGAAAATACGCTTTAACCATGAATGTTTTGTGCTGGTCCGTAGAGCCCATTGTGTGAATTGTTCAAGAAATTGGAAAAATTAGCGATGAATCAAATTACTTGTAACGACTGTCAAAGGTGACGGAATAACTGATTGATTGTTAATTCAGGTAGTTACTGACACCCAACAGGTATTAAGTTCTACGGCTAAGCATTACGTCCTTAGCTGCAAGGCCCTCTATGATGCAAATAAATTTTTGCTCGCACGGTACAATTTAAAACTAGAACGTAGGAGAGTAACATTATTTCATACATTTTATACACAACACACCTATGCATATTATACTTTCTAGAAGCTCTCCGTTCCTAAAAATAGATAATGTATATTTTAGTTCTTATTATAAGTCCTACTTTTACGTCCTTTGGGCCCTTCAAATGATTGAAACTGCTTTTAATCCAAATAACAATACTTTTTAATACCTGCGAATTAAAAACACCTAAAAGTAACGCTGGAAACACAATATTTATTTTATACAAACTAAAAACCTTCCTTAAAAAATTTAAAAAAAAATGGCACTTTTCTTCTAAAAAAATTTTCTACCCTGTAGTTTTAACGGTCCTCTATTATGCCAATAGCTTAAAAATGCTAATTTTTATAAGTATCAATGAACCAAAAAGAATTGTTGAAACAATCTCAATGGTACGAAATACACATATTTTAGTCCGTTATATACCATTTACTCTATTGTTTTAGTAATTCCTGGATCGCCAGGAGTAACTAGCCTATGGGCTGGACATAAATTTTATTTATCAACTGAAGGTAATATCGCACCTCCACAACCAGGATATGACGATTCGTATCAACAAATTGGACAGCCTGTGACACCAAATACACGGTAAACCACGTTTTTATATTAATTGATAGTGTAGACCTGGTGCCCCCAATATGCAAATGTTATAATTTCTCAACGCCTTATGTAAAGTAATATGCCAAAAAAGTTTTTTCTATCTATTTAATTAAAAGAAGCTAATAATTAACCTTTTAATAGATTGTAACAAGTTTTGTGTTATCATTATCAATATTCTAATTTACTGCGAGATTTTGCTAACATAAGTAACACTATCCTTTATTCGAGAATCAAATTTTGGGATTCACAATATAAATATTTAAAAACCAAATTTTTATAAGAAATTATCGAAAAAATTGATTTTCAAAAAACATTCCTAAACATAATTTTGGAAATCGAAAGAAAGTATTTGAAAAGAAAAAATCTCGAATTATAAAAGTTTTGAATCCTAAATTTAGGAATAATGATTTTTTGAATGAAGAGCTTTTTAAAGAAATGTGTAAACTAAAGGGTTTTCCAATAAGAACGATATGATTTCAAAATGAAATAAAATTAAAATAATTTCAGATACAACAAAACGTTATATATTATCTTAAAGTATAGTCGATAACATTTATGTTTTGAATAACACATCGTTTAAATGTCCTCCGCGACTTCGTGTACACGAGCGAATTCGACGAACCCAATTTTCGATGACTTTATGCAATAAATAGGACGTGATCTGACGAATGCAGGGTTCAATGTTCAACCTTAATGCATCAAGTGTTTGTGGTCTGTTCTTATAAACCTTAGATTTCAAATAGCCCCACAAGAAGTAACCTGAAGGAGTTAAATCACAGCTTCTTGGAGGCCACTGAACAGTAGCATTCCTTGAAATTATCCTTTCGTCAAACTTTTCTTGCAGTATATCGATAGTTTCATGAGCAGTGTGACATGTGGCACCGTCTTGCTGGAACCACATATCCTCCAAATCAAGTGCATCTAAATTTGGCCACAAAAAATTTCTTAACATCTGTCGATATCGTTCACCATTCACTGTAACTGCATCTTCTGCCTCATTTTGAAAAAAAAATGGTCCGATGATGCCACCATACCATAAACCACACCATACAGTTACCTTTAGCGGATACAAAGGCTTCTCATAAATCTGTTGTGGATTGTTGTCACACCAAAAACGGCAATTTTGCTTGTTAACGTACCCACTTAACCAAAAATGAGCTCCATCTGAAAAGATAATTTTTTGGGCAAAATTAGGATCCCTTTTAAGTTGTTCTAAACACCAAGCAGAAAATTCTCTGCGCCGACGATGGTCCAGTGGCTTAAGTTCTTGGGTCAAAACAATCTTATAAGGGTGTAAATTAAAGTCTTCTTTCAAAATACGCCAAGTTGTCGTTTTTTTAATCCTTAACTCTTGAGCACGACGAGGAATTGATAAATTTGGATCCACTGCAACACTAGCTCTTACAGCAGCAATATTCTCAACAGTTCTTGCGTTTCGATGTCTTCTTGGTGTTTTTACATCGTGAAGAGTAAAATTATTTTCAAATTTCTCAACGATGCGACGAATGGCAAGAAAAGGAGGACGATTAATTACACCAAAGTTTTCGCGAAGTGCGCGATAAGTGTTCACAAAAGATCGTCTATTTTCGTAAGATTTTTGGATAATAACCAAACGTTCTTGAAGCGCGTATTTAGCCATAATAAATTGTTATAGTTTACTGACAATAACTGACAACTGGTGACAGGTATAACTTTATTACCATGGTTACCAAATCGTTTCAAAATCATATCGTTCTTATTGGAAAACTCTTTATAAGAAATTATTGAAAAAATTAATTTTCAAAAATCATTCCTAAGCATAATTTTGGAAATCGAAAGTATTTGAAAAGAAAAAATTTCGAAGGATAAAGGTTTTGAATCCCAAATATAGGAATAATGATTTTTTAAAGAAACGTGTAAACTACAATAGAATAGAATTTTTTTATTTTTCAAAATATTTATTCATTCCAAAAAAAATTTCTTAAATTTGCCTTTTATACAATTAATTTGAAGAAATAGTACATGCTTAAAGTGGAGTTGAAAGGATGAAAAGGAAAGAAAAACTAAAAGTCTTACTCCACAAAATTTAATAGAACAAAGCTTTGTTCAGAGGTCTCTACATGTTTCGAACGTAGAAACGTTCATCATCAGGAGACAAATGTATTGCACTCGCAGGGTACAGTAACCCCACCGCTTTCTCTGCTCTCTCCGCTAACTCTCAGTGCCCCAAACCACCCTTCTGTGAAAGGATCGTTTATTTTGAATACATGCTACTTTCTTAATACCTAATTTCTATATACAGTGTGTCCAAAAAAGTATGCAACATATGGGAAAGTTTTTTATCACCGATTTCTTAGAAAATTTTATTGTTTATAAAAGAAGGTCCATGCCTTAAAACTATAAATGCATATTTCATATTTTACCTGCAGCTAATAGTAAGGGAGTAAATGCCATTTTTTCGAAATTGCCTTAAGAGTAAAGTACCTTAATTATTAGAAATACATCAAAATTTTCTATGGAAATGTTCTTCCAAATAAGTAAGTTAGTCCAAATACAAAATTTGAGTTAGGTGTCACAATTTTTAATTTTTTTTGGTTAACCTCTATTTTTTCCTAAACGGTACACCTCTGGTCGATTTTTTGTTTACGCAGTTTTAATATATTTATTAAATAATTTAAACGTGGGTTTATAATAAAAATGGATTAAGTAGTTGCAAACTTTTTAAAACCTTTCAATGTTACGAGTTGGTTCAGATATTAGCGCGTTGCACGCCTACTTAAACACATTTTAGCCAACTTATGTTCTAAACAAAATTATGATAGAATCCAACTCTATTCATATTACAGGAAATAATTAATAATTTATTTGTCATTTTCACCCAGTACGCTGAAGTCCAAAAACCTATTTTAAAGAAATGCATAGAAAAAAAATAAAACACTGACACACCTAACTCAAATTTTGTATTTGGACTAAGTTTTTAATTTGCAAAAACATTTCAATATAAAATTTTGCTGTATTTCTAATAATTAAGGTACTTTACTCCTAGGCAATTTCGAAAAAATTGCATTTGCTCCCCTACTATTAGCCGCAGGTGAAATATGAAATATGCATTTGTAGTTTTAAGAAATGCACCAACTTTTATAAAGAATAAAATTTTCTGAGAAATCGGTGTTTAAAAACTTTCCCATATGTTGCATACTTTTTTGGACACACTGTATAACAAGTTTTGAATTTTTACAATGTCTTACAGACATAGGTACTTACATAAAGATACCATTTTGACATATTCTTTGTATAAGTGGTTTTTTCTTCTTCCCCGGTTTATTTGGTTGTTTAAGACACTTTTAATTGACTTTTTCACATACAGTATGTTTTAACTTATTTCTATTTTTCTTCACATTATGTCATTTCCGACACACCAATTTTTAATTCCATAAAAGCTCCAAAAAGGTTTTATACCACTTATTTTCTCTTCTGCTAAAACCATCAGCAATACATTTTTCTGTCTCCTGATGATGAACGCTTCTACGTTCGAAACATGTAGAGACCTCTGAACAAATCTTTGTTCTATTAAATTTTGTGGAGGAAGTCTTTTAGTTTTTTCTTTTCTATTCATTTTATACCATTGTTGGTATTTCTATTAGTTTTTGTGGAGTAAACATAAATGATAGATGAATTTTATTACAATTAAATTGTTCTTTACTATTTGTTTTAATTAAAGTTTATACCTTCTATTTTCCTTAACGTTATATAAAAGGTATTTGAGTTTTACTCATACTGCTTTAAACTACGTAATGATTTGTAAAAAATACTCTTCTACAGCATTTATTTTAGTAAAATAAAAATGATAATTAATGATATAGAATATGCTTCTATCGAATTAGTTTTTATTGTTTTGTGTTACTAAAATTTGTAATTTTTATTTTAACGAATGCATTATAATGTATATTTTATGATTTCGACCTTCATTACCATTGCCTCCAATTACTTAAACAAAAATACGTTTCTACATCGTTTAGTAAGTTAAAATTGATATTTTTTATAGAGATATTTTATTAAGCTATATCTGTAAGACTACTACCTATTTTCAAAAAGATATTTGAATTTTACACTTTTATTATAATCATCATTTTAGAATTTGTCAATAAAAAACTGCCCTGTAAAGTATGACCTGTGGTAACTTTAATAGTACGAGTTGATGTTAAATATTTTTTAGTAAATTGTAAAAAACACATTAAAAACGAGTTACCTTTATTTTTGGATTTTATTCCACCGGAAAAATTATAAAATTGATCGCGGTTCCAATTTAACAAAAAAACCTCTACATTGGCAGAAACCCTACTTAACATTACATTAGTTCCATATGTTTTCTAAATCCCGCAAAACCATCAGTTTTTATTCTCCTCTAATTAAGCCCTTCCCGAACATTTGCCCAACCCTGTATAATAAATATTAGCGTTCTGTACAAGTCGTACTTTTATAATAGCGTTATTGATTGTAAAAATTAATATGAATATGACCATTATTACAAAAAGCCATTTATGATGACATATTGCTGTTCATCTATGGCATTGTAAGTTGACTATGTAGTTTTATTTTGTAAACTTTAGTATTTTGTCTTATAGAATAATAAAAAGTGAAAAAAAAGTGATAGTGAGACTAATAATTTTAAGTTGCACACATAAGTATTACTACATTTGTTACTAGTTATTGTATATATTCATTAATTAAATTAATTTTAATTATAACCTGTCATTGTCGATGTAAGTTGATATAAATAAATTTTCTGTTTATGTTAAAAGACAAAATGTACTTTAACGGGTTAGTGCTATAACAAAACGATTATATTATATCCTGTCTATAGATTATGAGTTAATAATAATAACCAATATCAGTGGATCAAAAACCTATGGGAAATATTCAAAAATCAGTCCTTTCTTGCTTCTTTCTTTTTACCAATGTTTACAGTACCGACTGCAACTAAATTGGGTTTAGAAGAACAAACTAGCAACTAAGACCATAAAAATGTTAGCATATATTTTTGTTTAGTTTTATATAAAACGTAGGACTGTAGCAATCCATTTGCAGTACTTAATTTAGTATAATATTATGTTAGTCACATATACCTAGAAACACCGAAATTACTACCTCTAGTCGACTAGATTAGTCGGGCAGGAAAATTTTCTACGGTAGGTTAGTACCAAATTATGGTACATTTAAAAACAAACATAACAATACGGCTAAATCCATAGTTATTTCAGATTTCAAGGAAGATCAAGCATGTTCAAGAATTCTGTTTTAGTAAAAATATTTGTATTTTGTGTAGCTATGGTAGATGTTAATTTTTGTTTTTAGTTAGTAATTAGTTGTAACTTATCATTTTACGGTGTTATTATAATTACTTTTAGCTTCAGGGCCCGCTTTAGCAATAACGCCGCCCTGGGCAAATCAAAAAGTTGCCGCCTTTTTACTAGCCTCGCAAATAATTTTAAGAGGGTGATTTTTTCTAATTTAAAAAAATAAAACACTTATCATTGGTAGGGTTGCCAGATCTGTTTTAGGTCATTACGGGACTGAAGCTAACAAAGAAGCAATAATACGGGACAAGCAGAAAATAAAACGGGACATGTTTCAAACATATTAAACCTTTTAAAATGAGATATAAAAAGGTATCATAATTATTATTCCAACATAATAATATTTACTTGCCGATCACGCAACTTTAAGATCTTTATCGTTTTTAATTTTAGAATAAAATTCCTTGCACAATAATTTAAAATTAATTTCAACCAGCAAATAATTTTTAATTAAGTCTGGAAAACAAGGATTTCTTTCGTCAAGTCAGGCAGTGTTTATCAATGAAAAACTTCCTTCTGTTTCTGCATCGCTAACTGGAATGCTACCTAGAAACTCCAACGGTCTTTGAAGATAGGGAAGCTTTTTGTTTGTTTTGAATATGCTTAGCCATTGCACTTGTAGGCATTTTTCTGATTGATAAAATTATAATTTTAATACTGCTAAAGTTTTCATATCTAGACCATCAAGATCGATTTTTAGCTGCAGCATTACTACTAAGTCGATTAAAATAATTACAATTGGAATCGAACAATTTATTATTGTGAAATATTTGTAATTTATACGTACCACATTACTGCAAAATTATTTTCCATTCCTGTATTTTTTTAGAATTGTTTGATATTATTATATATTAAAAAGAACAAGGGTCTGTCGAAATTACCACAGTTTAGAAAATAAGACGGCAAAACCAAGGAAATTAATTTTGTTAACGGGGAATGGGGAATAGTTTAAAGTTCAAATATACGTAGGTAAGCCAAACGAAGATTTATGGCCTGTGTAGTTTTTATATTTTTATATCCCAGTGTGTGGGGACTAGGTCCTCCCCCCTAGAGCGGGCCCTGTTAACCTTTTATATATTACTTAAGGTTTATACTATTTTTATTTGTTTGTAAATAAATCTAATTTAGAATGTAATATTTGTAGTTTTATTTTTTATCCTTTCGCTTGGTAAATTACTAACCAGGGAACTTCGATGGCGAGTAAATTGTTTCTACTAATGCCATTGATGTCACAATTAAAGTGTTTGGTTCGTTAATGATTGTTTAAAATATTTATGCAATCCGATTATAGAATAATGTAGAAATCGATATTATATACTTAATCTGCCGGCATACCTACTTTACCTCAATTGCAGATTCTTGTAAGGTATTCTGAATGTCTATGGCAATATTGTCTCCTAGATATAGTCGATTCAGCCAGTAAACCTGCAAGATGGCCGACATGTCATATGACAAAAGTCATATTCCAGCTATTTAATTTTTAGTAAGAATAATATTGGCAGCAATTAGGTCATAAATGTCTAAAAATACTTACCGGCAACACAATAGCACAATGGAATAGCTCTGAAAAGAAGTGTTTTTAGAATTAAATAAAGTTTCAAGGCACAAAAATGGATAAAAACGAATTAAAACGACAAATCAAAACACCAAAATTGAACAATGTCAACTAAAACCTTAAACATTAACTCGAATATTACTTTATAATTATATCTCTGTCTAACACGTTACTTAGCAAACTTTAACAATTTTTTTTTAATTGTTGAGAATTAATATATTAATTATACCATACTTTATAGGACTAAGTATTTTTATATTTTTAGAATATGTATTGTTGTTAGCTTTTTGCTGTTAATAAATATATTATTATTATTATTATTATTATTATTATTTCAATACAGAATAAAATTCCACAAAACTAATACTAATAATGACTCCACCCACCTCACATAAGATAATAGACAGTTTTCGTTGTCTGTTAAAAGCGATTCCGATAGCCGCTATTTGACAACTTTGACATTTGAGCTGTCATTTATCGTTATCGTTACGGATAAGTGGCGGGAGCTAACGGACGGAAGACAAAGCCATAGCGAAAACGGAACGCATGCGTATTGACCATTTTTTTGAATCTAAATTGAAATTTCCATACAACTGTGCTCGATTAGCTCGATACTGAATGTCCTGGCGATCAAGCACCTCCAAGAGAAGGGCATCATCCAAATCCGAATTACAGGATGAGTCCAATAAAAGCAACATTTCGTCTATCAAGATGTTTTAGAATTTTGGGTACTAGGAAATTAAACCCAAGCAAAAAAGATAGCACAAAACGTATATGAAAATATGAACACTAACCATTAAAGATAGGCTATTTTTACTGTCGAATTCGACTTAACGTTAACGTTAAGCGAATTGAACGAAAACTATTTTTACGATCAGTCAAAAATAGCGGCTTCGGATTCATATTCGTTATGGTTAACCGTTTGAATTTGCCAATACAACGAAAACTGTCTATTAATAGGTAGGCACATAATACAATAAATTGTGAGTTGGATTGGAAAATAACTAATAGCAAATATAATTATTGAATTAATTGTCAGTTGGACAAAGGTTAATGTCAAAGTTATTTGACATGAATAATCCACCACAAAATGGGGAATTCAGTCACCTCAACTGCAAGAATAGATCACCACAAAGTGGGGCATTCTGCTAGCATTCAAAGAAAAATTCAAGCGCAGTTCTTGGGTTCCCTTGTTTAACTTAAATAATCCACCACAAAATGGGGAATTCAGTCACCTTAACCGCAAGAATTGACTACCACAAAGTAGAGAATAGGCGTCCCCTTGTTTGACTTCAATAATACACCATACAAATGGTATTCAATCAACTCAACGGCAACAATGGACAATCACAAAATCGGGCATTGTGCTAACATTCAGAACAAAATCCAAAAAACATTTAAATAATAAATTTAATACCTGTAGGTTAGGTTAAAAGTGAGTGGGTTATAGCTACCTAACCCTCCACTGCGACCAAGCGATCTATTGTGGCTCACACCTTGTTTATATTTCCACTGATAGCTCTAACTTTTTAATGAAGTTAATAATGGTATTGGGAGAGACATTTTTCATGTCATCCGGCAGCAGAGTCACCTCGCCGAATAGGGCGAATCTGATTCTTCCTGCTGCGGGGCAAGCGTACATTACGTGTTCTGCTGTTTCTGCATCTTCCATTTTTTGCCCATATTATTTGTTAGGGCTGAGACGTCACTGGACGTAATAATTTAGCGCTACACGACCGTTTTATCACTAAAATTATCATTACCAAAATTAAATTAAAATCTGCCAAAGGATATTAAAAATATTTATATGTACCTAATTAAAATATTCGTTAAAATTATTTAAAAAAAAACTTAACCCCAAATATCTCCGTTCACGTTGGATTTATCAAAAATTTGTATGGGACATAATTTGATCAAAAATTAATTATCGTTAAGAACCACAACATTTTCGAACAAAATCGAAAAAATTCTTTGCACCGTGGCGCCACCTACATCTTGTATTATTCAAAACCATTTTTTACACATTGTGAAGCCAATCATATAGGCTAAAAACTGGCGTTTACAGAATTTACATGTCACTTTTAGTTTTCGAAATAATTGGCCTGGGCGATTATAAACTTTATTAATCGATTTTGGAGTTTGTAATTGAAATTATTTAATTAATTCAGCTATTTACTTAGCTTGTTTAATAGGAACTACATAATCGTCCTAATTTAATTACCACATTTTTTTACTTTTCAAATTTTTAAATTGGTTTAAGATATCCAAGTCCTCTACCTCACTTCTCAGATCAACGATTTGACAACAGCGTAGAATCACCATTTCCTAGCCGTAATGAGTACCGTGAATGCGGCGTTTCAAAAATTTCAACCGTACAACTCATTCTGGGTGGAACCGAAACATCCGATGGTATGTTCCCCTGGTTAACCGCCCTTTTCGTATCACGAGGAGTAGGATATGAGTACAAGTGTACTGGAAATTTGATATCAGAAAGACATGTAGTAACAGGTAAAGTCTAAGTTATGTGTAGTTTCTAGTTTCGTTTATTAAAATCATCAATAACCAGATCAGATGTTATCGGTTACTTTTCCTTATTATGCAAGAAGTTATTTACCAATCAAAAAATTATTAAAGTAGCAAATAAAATACTTCAATATATGCCTGTCCATAAACTCAACATCAAGGTGTTGAGGCCTGTCAAATGTAAAAAATATCAATTTTTGTATGAAAACATTATCAGATCACAGTAGTGAAGACAGCTGTTTCATTAGTAATTGGGGTTGTGCAATTTTAATTTGTAAATAGTACCGTGCGAGCAAAAATTATTTGCATCAAAGATGGCCTTACATCTAAGGACGTAATGCTTATAGCCATGTAGAACTTAATACCTGTTGGGTGTCAGTAAATATCTGAATTAACAATCAATCAGTTATTTCGTCATCTTTGTCAGTCGTTACAAGTAATTTGATTCATCGCTAATTTTGTCAATTTCTTGAACAATTTACACAATGGGCTTTACGGAACAGCACAAAACATTCATGGTTGAAGCGTATTATCAAAGCGAGTTTAGAGTAAATTGTAAGTGGCAATACAATCCGGGTTTGTGCATGGACGATTTTCACGATCATTTTCCTAAGCAGCAGCCTAGCAGGAAGACCATCTTTAAGAACAGAAGAACTTATTGCAAACGTTTGTGAAATAATGCAAAATACGCCAACAAATTGTATAAGACGCCTGTCCCAAGAAGTGGGAATATCTTATGGAACATGCAAAACTATTCTTAAGAAGCAGCTAAATTTATTTCCTTATAAAGTGCAAGTATTTCAAAAAATACAAGATTTTGAAAAACGCAGGAATTACTCTCAATGGTTTACCCAAAATGTATTGGAAAGAAATGATTTATTAGACCTGGCATTTTTTTCGGATGAAGCCTGGTTTCACCTCTCCGGTTATGTGAATTCTCAGAATACACGCATGTGGAGTAGTGAAAATCCCCATTTTTTTGTAGAGTCCACATTTCACCCTCAAAAAATTGGTGTATGGTTAGCTGTTTCCCGAAGAAGAATTATTGGTCCTATTTTTTCCATGACATAGTTACAGCACAGCGATATAGAGACAATATTTTGAATCTATTTGTGGAGCAATTACTTAACGACGAACTACGTTTTGGATATTTTCAACGCCCATACAGCCGCCGAAACTAATAACTACTTACGCAATTTTTTCGACGACAGATTGATCAGTATTTGATCATTTAAAGAACAATATTTTTAAAACACCAGTTGCAAATTTAGAACAATTACAAGAAAGGATTATCCAAGAATGTGGTAACATTTCTCCAGAGATACTGGTCAACACTTTCGAAAATAGGAAGAGACGTGTGAATTTATGCTTGGAGCATGGCGGTGGCCAATTTCAGCAATTTATGTAATTATGTTTCTTTTTCTTCCTGTATATTCGTCCTTTATTAATTTTGTAAACAACAAAAATAAATTTGTATTTGTCTACTTATTTTATTACTCATTAGTTTGGCATATCATGTCATAATATGAATTTGACAAAATTTTAACCTAGATTTGATTAGATATATCGTGCCAATATCATTGTGATCTAAAAGCCCTATGTTTTTTAATCCAAGCGCTCTTTGATGCAAATAATTTTTGCTCGTACGGTATTTCATTTAACTTAATTAATTTGTAATTATTTTTTAGCTGCAAGGTGTTTATTCTATTACAAGGTGCAAATAGCCGAAACAGAAGATCTACTGTTCATTTTTGGCAAAAGTAATTTAAAAAATTGGGCTACTAGTGGTGCAGTAACTCGAGGTGTATCAGAAATTCTCTCTCATCCTAATTTTAACCAGGATTCTGGCCATGCTGATATAATGGTACTATTGAACTAAATTTTTCTTATATATGCTTGCATTTTTACTGATAACCGTAATCTGTATTATGCTACCTATTTAATAAATTTGAAATGACCGCGGTGTTATAACGTGCAAATGGAACAGTGTTTCATGTAAAAATGTTAATTACTTTATTTTTAATTAACCATATTATTTAATTAATAGTTTTCTGTCCCACATATACAGGGTGTTTGGAGAGGAAAGGGCAATATTTTGGGAATGTGTTCAGAGGGTGAAAATAAGAGAAATAAAGCCATATATTCGATTCTTAACCATTTCTGAAATAATAGGTTCTAAATTTTTTGTAAGTTAATTTTTATTTTAAAAGCGAATAATTGCAGGTACTGCAGTACAAACTAACTTAAAGAATATTTTCAAAAACCCCTCCACCAACTTCAATACATTTTTCGGCACGTTTGTTAATCGCTCGGGAAGCACGTTGGATTGAGTGTGGATGTTTTTTATAAAAGCTGCAGCATTGGAAATTCGATGACAGAGTGTTTCTCTCGTTTCCGCTCGTGTTTCATATACTAGCAATTTCATCCATCCCCAAAGGCAATAATCAAGCGGGTTTAAGTCTGGTGACCTCGGTGGCCAAACTTGCGCACCACCTCTGCCAATCCAGCGATTAGGAAAACGATAATTCAAGAAATTTCGCACACGGAGACTAAAATGAGGTGGGGCTCCATCATGTTGGAATTAGGTACATTCGTGGTCGAACATTTATCGGAACATCATCCACAATGTGTATCAAATGGTCTTCCAAAAACCGTAAATATCCTTCTCCAGTAAGACGCCCATCCATTTCAAAAGAACCAAACAACTGGTCGTTGAGCATTCCACACCAGACATTAATACTGAATCAATGTTGAAAGCTTCGTTCAAATGTAGCATGAAGGTTTTCATCTGACCACCGATGTTCATTGTGGCAATTATTAATTTCATCACGATTAAACTGAGATTCATCGCTAAATCAAATGTATTGGTGCAGACTTCGATTTTGATTGATCCATGATCCATTCACAAAATTGTACCCTTGAAGCAGGATCACCATTCGAAGATGTTAAACGGGTTGAACGTGAAAAGGTTTTAAACCGTTTTTTCTAAGTGACTCCCATACGGCTAGATGTGATGGTATATGAATTTCATTTGCAACCAGTCTCGTATTTATACCTGAGTTCTCTGCGACAATATCCAGAACATTTTCTTCAGTTTCCACATCTAGATCCTGCACTCTTTCAGAAACAATGCTCACGCTTGGAAACATTCCAGTTTCCTGAGCACTTGGAAATACTTTTTGAAAAAATATTCAATAATTAGGAACTCTTCGATTTGGAAAACGACGTCGATATTCATTAACTGCGCGCGTCGCACTTCCGTTACCATACATGAATATCATGTCGGCATACTCCCTGTGACTGAATGTGTGGGGCATTGTAAGTATGAAAATCTTGGTTCAAGTCGATACGCTCAATATGAAGCTAACTGACAACTACTATGCAATACTATGCATGTCAAAACTATTAATCAAAATGTATCGGATGTTTAAAACTAAAGCCTCCTTCATTATTTCAATATAAAAAAATTCAGAACCGATTATTTCGGAAATGGTTGAGAATCGAACTAAAACATATGGGTTTATTTCTCTTATTTTCACCCTCTGAACACATTCCCAAAATATTGCCCTTTCCTCCCCAAACGCCCTGTATATTTTTAAGAGTATTAAAATATTTTGTAACCTTAAAGGGTTTGACAGTTGCTCACAGACTAGCCTGTCCAAGCTGGTTAGTTAGTGGTTAAAATCAGCGGTTATTACTTCAAATGACAAAATACATCCCACTTACGCAGGTCGCTTGGATAAATCGATATTTACCACGCATCGTATCTTATTAGCTTTATCATTTTTGACACGATTAGTAAAAAATATTGTGGGAAAGGATTGGTTATACAAATAGCCAAAATTACCGGAATAAACACGCGCCTGTCAATTGTCTACTGTAAAAACCCAGCTCCCTAACACGGTTACTGGCGCTGTAACCGGTGACTTAAATTTACGTCAAACGATGACGTCATAGTTAATACCAATTTTCGCTTGGACAGACTTAATGTGAGAAGTAGCGGGTATTACTCCATCGCTATCTATTATAGTAGTAGCAGTAGCAACGTGCGAGCAAAAATTATTTGCATCAAGGACGGCCTTGCATCTAAGGACGTAATGCTTAGCCGTAGAGCTTAATACCTGTTGGGTGTCAGTAACTACCTGAATAAATAATCAATCAGTTATTCCGTCATCTTTGACAGTCGTTACAAGTAATTTGATTCATCGCTAATTTTTCCAATTTCTTGAACAATTCACACAATGGGCTTTACGGACCAGCACAAAACATTCATGGTTAAAGCGTATTTTCGAAACGGGGTTAGAGTAAATGGTGAGTGGCAATACAATCCGGGTTTGTGCATGGACGATTTTCACGAACATTTTCCTAACGTTGCTTTTATTGTTGGGGATTTTTATCATTGCCTGAAAAGAACCGTGGATGTGTTTAGGGAAACAGGTTCTATTCAACACAAAAAAGGAGCAGGAAGACCATCTGTAAAAACAGAAGAACTTGTTGCAAACGTTCGTGAAATAATGCAAAATACGCCAACAAATTGTAAAATACGCCTGTCCCAAGAAGTGGGAAGATCTTATGGAACATGCAGGACTATTTGTAAGAAGCAGCTAAATTTGTTTCTGCATATTCTTACTTTCTTAATTTTGTAAACAACAAAAATAAATTTGTATTTGTTTACTTATTTTATTACTCATTACTTTGGCATATCATGTCATAATATGAATTAGACAAAATTTTAACCTAGATTTGGTTAGATATATCGTCCCCATATCATTGTGATCTAAATCAAGCTTTACGTTTGTAATCCAAGCCCTCTTTGATGCAAATAATTTTTGCTCGCACGGTAGTACAAGTAGTAGTAGTTATTAAAAAAATAAGGTTCCTGATAAAATTAATATAAAACAATACCATGTGATTTTTTTTAGATTGCAACATTAGACCGGCAATTGGAACTCTCCAGTACCATTTTGCCGATTTGTTTGTGGTCAGGAGATCATGACCAGACGAAGATTGTTCATAAGAGAGGGATTGTTGCTGGATGGGGAGCTGACAAAAGTATGTTTTCTAATTTGAAATATAATAATAAAATGTATTATAAATAATAATAAAATTAAAAAAACCCACGATAAGTTAAACTAACTGAATTATTTACGATGTACCGCAAATATGGAGAATAATAATAATAATAATAATAATAATAATAATAATAATAATAATAATAATAATAATAATAATAATAATAATAATAATAATAATAATAATTAAAGAATTGAGAACACGAATCCAGACGAAACTAAAACAAAAAGGGTGAAGGCAATAAAGGAGAAGATGAGAATAAGGAAAAAAGCAAAACAGAAAGCCAGATGGAGAGACAAAGCAATGCACGGACAGATAGAAAGGGAAGTGGAGAAAGAAACAATAAATAAAGATCATACCTGGAAATGGCTCACTCAGGCAAACCTCAAAACTGAAACTGAGGCACTAATAACCGCCTGCCAAGAACAAGCAATGGCAACAAACTACACGAGGACGAGAATTATGAAATCTGGCACGGACCCAAAGTGTAGACTTTGCCGGATAAACAATGAGACGATCCATCACGTAATTTCTGGCTGCCCAATCCTTGTAAAGAAGGCATACCTCGAGAGACACAATGCGGTAGCAGCTCAGCTGCATTGGAACATATGTAAAGCTTTCAAGATAGAAGTTCAAGAGAAATGGTATCAACATGTCCCAGATCCGGTCATCGACACGGAGGTCACCCTACTATGGGACACCCAAGTCCAAACCGACAGAATGATACAAGCCAATAAACCAGATATCATCCTAAAACAAAAAAATAAAAGAACATGCCTTCTAATAGATGTTGCCGTTCCGTCAGACTATAATATCAACAAGAAGGAAGCCGAAAAGCACCTGAAATATAGAGACCTACAAATAGAAATTCAAAGAATGTGGAACATAAAAGCAAAAATGATACCCATCGTCATCGGGGCCACAGGGCTGATATCCAACGCAACTTGTGACGCTGTGAAAGATATCCCAGGAGACCACAACCTTCTCAGTATGCAGAAAACAGTACTGTTGGGCACGGCACACATAGTTCGCAAAGTCCTATAAAGATTAACATCATGATCAAGAGAAGCACCTTAGGTGCTTGGTTTGCACCCGGTGCTTTTAGAAAGTAAAACCATAACAAAGCATGTCCGTTATGTAATATTTGAGAATAATAATAATAATAATAATAATAATAATAATAATAATAATAATAATAATAATAATAATAATAATAATGATAATAATAATAATAATAATAATATTAATAATAATAATATTAATAATAATAATAATAATAATAATAATAATAATAATAATAATAATAATAATAATAATAATATTAATAATAAGTTTATTTATTTAAAATTTAATAATATAATAAATATGTTTATGTTGTCTTCTACAAAATCAAGTTTTAAAGTAAAAATGTTAATTTATAGTGTAAACGCAAGAAATATAATATTCTATAATAAAATTATTAATTTATAATTTGTAAGTAAAAAATATTACTTACCTATATAAATTATTCAGAACAATATTAATTAATTAAAGCATTTCTAAAAATATTTTCAAATTGTCTGTTTTTAATTTTTGTTGGTTAATAATCGAAGACGTAAGTGGATAAAGGTGTCATGTCACATTTTTAAACTTCGAAGTTATTCAATGTTATTATTATATTTGAGTGGCTTAACACCTTTTAACACTTTTATCCTTAAAAAAAATCTTTTATTATGAAGAAAGTTGCATTTAAGGTTTACTAATAGTAAGATCTATACCAGGGATGCTCAAAAAGTAGAAAAAGTAGTTTAAAAAAATGCGACATAACACCTTTATCCACTTATGTCTTCAATCGTTTAAATAAAAACAAATATTTGAAATTTTTTTGTCCTATGGACTTACTTATTTTAGGTTTTATGGTTATTTCATTTTTATGACGTGTATTATGATTATGGTTTTTAAATTGTATAAGGTTTTTATTTTTAAATGTATATATTAAGATGTTATAAATGTAAAGTTGTCTTATGTTCAACTTTTTTGTTTTTGAATATAATTATTTTGAAGGCTAAAGATAAACTTTATTAAATATAATTTTTACAAACCTTTTTTAGAATATGACGTAACGATCCGCGGTCATTGAACAGACTTTAGGGCGGATTGAACGAATGTCAAATTAGCTAATGCTCATGTGTCTGTCAATGTCTATGATAATAATTTATCGAAATTTGCTTTAGTAAAACACTAGGTTGTTCCCATGTTGTCAAATTAAATATAGGATGCAGCAGAAGTCGCCGCTATTTATTTCATATGAGGAATCTTGGCCACCAACTGGGATTAAGCTACCCATTTACAAACCGACCTTGAAGCTATTTTTTAATCTTCTTTAAGAAAAATAAGAAACTAATACTTTTCCTTACTTGTAGGAACCCCACAACCCGGCCAATATAACGTACTAGTAGCTAATTCGTTGGACATGCCAGTTGTATCAAATGACGAATGCTTAAATTCCAATTTAAGTTACTATTCCCTAACATCGTACACGACATTTTGTGCAGGTAATATTTTAAATAATATAAATACATTGTTTTACTACCGTCGTGCGAGCAAAAATTATTTGCATCAAAGAGGGCTTAAATTAAAAAACGTAGGGCTTGGTTTAGATCACAATGATATGGGGACGATATATCTAACCAAATCTAGCTTAAAATTTTGCCAAATTCATATTTTGACATGATATGCCAAACTAATGAGTAATAAAATAAGTAGACAAATTAAAATTTATTTTTGTTGTTTACAAAATTAACAAAGTAAGAATATACAGAAAAAAAAAGAAAAATAATTACATAAATTGCTGAAATTTGCCACCGCCATGCTCTAAGCATAAATTCACAAGTCTCTTCATATTTTCGAAAGTGTTGACCAGCATCTCTTGCTCTGGAGAAATGTTACCACATTCTTGGATAATCCTTTCTTGTAATTGTTCTAAATTTGCAACTGGTGTTTTAAAAATAGTGTTCTTTAAAATAGGAAAAACGAAGTAATCCATAACCGTTAAACAAGGTGATCTAGGTGGGAATTCAATGGCTGATCGAATGCTGATCAATCTGTCGTCGAAAAAATTGCGTAAGTAGTTAATAGTTTCAGCGGCTGTATGGGCGGTTGCACCGTCCTGTTGAAAATATCCAGAACTTATTTCGTCGTCAAGTAATTGCTCCACAAATGGATTTAAAATATTGTCTCTATGCCGCTGTGCTGTAACTGTGTCATGGAAAAAAATAGAACCAACAATTCTTCTTCGGGAAACAGCTAACCAGATACCAATTTTTTGAGGGTGCAATGTGGACTCTACAAAAAAAAGGGGATTTTCACTACTCCACATGCGTGTATTCTGAGAATTCACATAACCGGAGAGGTGGAACCAGGCTTCATCCGAAAAAAATGTCAGGTCTAATAAATCATTTTTTTCCAATAAATTTTGGGTAAACCGTCTTTCAAAATCTGCGTCTTGTATTTCTTGGAATACTTCCACTTTATAAGAAAATAAATTTAGCTGCTTCTTAAGAATAGTCCTGCATGTTCCATAAGATCTTCCCACTTCTTGGGACAGGCGTCTTATACAATTTGTTGGCGTATTTTGCATTATTTTACGAACGTTTGCAACAAGTTCTTCTGTTCTTACAGATGGTCTTCCTGCTCCTTTTTTGTGTTGTATAGAACTTGTTTCCCCAAATATAGCCACGGTTCTTTTTAGGCAATGATATAAATCCCCAGCAATAAAAGCAACGTTAGGAAAATGTTTGTGAAAATCGTCCATGCACAAACCCGGATTGTATTGCCACTCACCCTTTACTCTAACTCCGTTTCGAAAATAATCTTCAACCATGAATGTTTTGTTGTTTTGTGCTGTTTCGTAAAGCCCATTGTGTGAGTTGTTCAAGAAATTGGAAAAATTAGCGATGAATCAAATTACTGGTAACGACTGTCAAAAATGACGGAATAACTGATTGATTGTTAGTTCAGGTAGTTACTGACACCCAACAGGTATTAACCTCTACGGCTAAGCATTACGTCCTTAGATGCAAGGCCCTCTTTGATGCAAATAATTTTTGCTCGCACGGTATTTAAATAATATTATTCGTAAAATTCAAAACAAAAAAAGCAAAATCACATTTTGGATAACAAAAAAGTGAATTATTATTTCTAGGTCGAAGGGATGGTACAGGAACTTGCATAGGCGACGTCGGTGCTGGATTCATGATGATTGACAAGGGAAAATTTATTCTTAGAGGTTTAGCGTCTTTGCCGTTACTGAATAGCCAAGGAGAGTGTGACAATAGCTTCTTTATGATATTTTGTGATGTCGCCAAATTTACAGATTGGCTAAAATCTACCATCAAATAATAGATCCTATTGTTTTAACATATATAAGTGAAAGAAGGTATACCAAATCACAGTGGCGGCATTTTAATGAGCGCGCATGTGTATGTGCACCCCAAATTTAACTGTCTCTTTTAACCCCCCACCAATAAATCTGCTAGATATTTCAACCAGTTAAAATATAATTAACAGAAAGTTATATTACCCGATCCGGTCTTTATCTCGACACTGGAATGGCCTAAAACCCCGTGCGGTGTAGCTGTAGCTGTTGCTACGCGATGCCATACTGTCCGTTATAGAAATGCCAATGCCTTCGTTCTTCGTTCACTGCTGGGCGACCTCAAATTCTAATTGGTGCAGCCGTTATGGAGTATGGAAGCGGTGGAAGCACCACTTTCTGTACTTCTCCTGAGGACCTTCTTTTGAACGAACGACTGAATTCTATTAGTAGTATTTATTATAAATTATTGACCAAATTTGGGCTTGGTCCTAAGAGTTTTAGTTGTTACTAAATCTTCCAAGTTGCCTGGCTGTTTTGTGTAGTAGATAATAAGTAGGTATTTAGAAAATTGCAATACCAACATTAACAAAACGAAATATATTTCTCCTTAGTTTTCCATGCTGAATACTGATAATATATGTATTTTTAAATGTAATTTACTTTCTTCTCCTCCCTATATTGTAAACAACGAATTTTTACACTGTTTTGAAGGACGTAAGTAACAATTACCAAAAAGGTATCGATTGCCCTTGACGACGGGTTGTAAGTCAAGTTACCATCCTTGGGTGGTATTAATTTATGCCATATAAAAACAGTGATTTATTAAAATTGAGTAATATTAAGTGATATCAATATTAATAGTACAATTATTACAATTATGAACATTATTTACAGAATTTGGATAAATGTTTTCTCGATTTTTCTCAATTTGTATGAAATGTTCTGACTCCATAATTTCTCCAATCTCTAACCAAGTTTTCTGTTACTCTTGAAGTACTGCGGGAGACATCTTTCTGGCTTCGTTATATTGTATAAAATTTTATTTGCAACTTCCTTTTTAGTGTTGACGCTCTCCGCTACATAACTTTCCACAATAGTTGCAGATTTCCATCCGCCGTGTCGCTTAGGGCTAAGACATCAACTCCAGTACTCGCTAATAAAGTAGCCGACGTTCTTCGAAGGGAGTGTCCACTGTCCAGTATGTCAATGTAATTTCGAACTATTTTGAAATAACAAACCTTCTCATCGTCACTTTTAGTCACTATAAATTTACGTGCCATTTTTGGAATTAGGAACAGTAACAAATACGACTTCATGCCTTAATTCAACATTGTCCATTTTCATTGCACAGAGTTCACTAGAACGGCACGCTCTAGCAATTCCCATTATCATTACAACCTTCGTCATTAAATAAATATCATCGGAAGCTTCAAACAGGAATTTATTGACATCTTCCCTGTCAAACACATTAGATTTTTTGGGTTTATATCCGTCATTATTTCTTATTAAAAATGCTCAAAGTTTAGGATACTTGGAAATATCTATATTTTCCTCTATGAAAAGGGTGGACTTCAGCATGGAATATTCACACCATAAGCTTGATAGAGACTTTAATACAGCAGATTTTTCGTGAAAGTACGCCAAAAGCACGGTTTTTGAAACTGCAGTTAGTAGCAGTCGTTGTTTGGCACCATTTCTTGAAGTATGATACGATGCTTCAATATCTCTTCCTCGAGCAGAGACAGACAAGCGATATTTGCTGATTATGGTTATTTTTACTTTAATAAATGTTTAAACATCTGCTGAACTTATTATTTTAAAACAAAACTGTTTAAAATTCAAATCTAAAAGTGTCTTATTGCTTTATAAAAATTATAAAACTAGGAAGTTGTAGTATTTCATGAAATCTTATGAAGGTATGTTGAAAATAATTGCCAAAATCAGGAAAGTTATCGAGAAGATACAATCAACCCTAATTCCAGTAAATATTTAAGTGACAAAAATTTTATCATTTTATCATGGCACTGCCGGTTCGTCCGGTCTGGTCTCCATGAATTATGTGGCGCGTGACCTTACGAAATCAGCTGAATTTATTCGATATTGGTTTTGCATTCGCACGAATTTTCTTTTATGCATATTAAATAATAAGTGCACCAGCCTTCATTGTCGATTTTATTGAATAATAAATTCCTGGTTTAGTTTTTCAAGCTTAATAGTAAAAATGCCATATTGTTGTTGTTGCGTTCCTGGATGCAAGTCCAACTATATAAATGCCGGTAAAAATATTTTGTTTTAACTTTTGAAATAACAGGTAAATATTTTCCTTAAAAACAATAATAAACTTAAAATACAAGGATTATCTCTATTCTAGTGGTGAGTTATTTAGTTATTTTTGTTTTATTTTCCCTTTGTGCTCCGTGGGTTCGCGGACCCCCAAAAAATAAGCCGCGGACCACAAGGGGTCCGCGGACCACCATTTGGGAACCACTGGTTTAGACTATTAAGAAGATTGAGAGTTTGGTGTAATTGATACGATCAATAAAAATTAAATTCAGACAGGACAGCTTGAAGACTCCAAACAACATTGTTGTCACAGAAAAAAACAGCTTTATTTTTACCAAGTTACGAATTTTCAAAAACAATAAATGATAGTAGTAACGAAAAGATAACTTATACCTTTTCATGGGCAATTGTTTTTATCGATGTCGGTACTTTTGGGACTGGTGATAAAGTGGCTCATATCCGAACAGACAAGTATCCTGTCGAATTTATTTTAAAATCTTTTGTATGGTTTTTAATCAGGGTTTAAAAACGTTTCTAAAAGGCCTCTTTACCTACATAAACTATGTATTTACGGACACCCAAACATACATTTTTGTAATCGTTATAAACGTTGTATTGATAAATAAAATTGTTTAAATAAATTACAAAACGATCGTTTTAGTACTTTTAAAGATTAACTGGGCATGGGGGTCCGCATGTTACTATAATCCGATTTCGGGGGTCCGGGATTTTGCGAAATTTGGGAACCACTGGTCTAAACAATAGAATCCAATTTACCATAGAAAATGAAACTGACAACTCAATTAATTTGCTAGACCTCACAATAATGACAAACCAACAAAATCAATTTATCTACCAAATTTATAGAAAACCACGGTTACCCAACAAAAATCATACACCAAATAATAAAGAAAAAACAAAGACAAAACACACAAAAACTTCTCTAAAAAGAACATCCTTCTCCAATTAAGGAAAAATACATACTACCACATAAGATATACAGGGAAGCACAAGCCAAAAAATCGCCAAAAAACTTAAAAACCTTAATATCATTCATATACAAGTCAATAAAAACAACTTACAATATCTAAGGCTATCTACATTGGACATACAGGTAGAAATTTTGACACCAGGCTTACAGAACACAAAACATCTATTTAAAAAAAAAACAGGTTTAGCTGATCACTGCTATTACACAATCACCCAATCTCTAACAACATAAAACCCATATACATATATACACAATAAAAGCAGAAAACTAAATTTACTAGAAACAATACCTATCAAAAAAGCTATATAAAACAAATGTAATTTTGTTAATAATCAAACCGAAATACCTTCAGGCGCTTTCCTAATTCTTAATAGCAAACTAATTTAGAACTAAATATGCATCTGTACCTTTAAAAGTTAGGAAAACCCACAGTTGACTTCTTCTAATTCTAATTCTAATTTTTATTTTCTGACCTGTTTATAACTACCATAATATGATATAAATGTCTTTGTAATGGCAACGTAGAATTTAGTATCTTCTCATACTCCTTTGACAATGGCCCGCAAGGGCCAAAACACGTGTCAGGAAAATGAATAAATTTGTGAAACATAACAAGTAGTTATTATTTTTTCTTCCTGTGCAATTACACCAGTTAGACTGGAAAATGTTAGGAAAAAATTGATATCCAAAATTTTATTGCTGGAAACTGTTTATGGGGTAATAGTTAAGGAGCTAACGTGCAAAAAACGCCATAGTTGGCTGCCCGTCAGTCGAGTTTGAAAAAACGTTGCCATTACTCCACTGCTTGAAGTTTTGCTTTTACCCATCAACTTTAAGATTTATTGGCAATAATGACATGGGGCGATTGGCCATAGTGAGGAGCCCGTCGGTCAGGTTGAAAATTAGGTTCTGTAGGTTGCCAAGATCATGTATCTAAAATTTCGTTGCGATCTAACCACTAGATCATGAATTAGGCCAAATGGAAGATTATAATTTGTTTTTTGACCGCCATTTTGTTGGCCATAGTAAGGAGCCCCTCCAAAACTTGTTTCTACCTCTTCGTTTGGATAAAATGACAGGAAAAATGCACTTGACTGACAAATCGAATCACGACGTTCTTCCCTGGGTGACCTACAAAATCTCGAAAAATCCAATTTTTCAGTCTTTAGCATGGCTTTTTCAGAAATTCAACCAAACTCATCAGTCAATCATTTTTCCTGATTTTTAGACATCCAATTAAGTAGAAATCACAAACGACTGGCATTTTCCTCGAATATTTTCAATTTGGCCATACTTTGAAAATTTTCTGATTTTGGACTTTTTTATAATGGCTCAATAATGCTGTTCCAAATGGACTTAAAAGTAAAACAATGTATGACGATGATGTTTGATGACCTAAAAAACGTTTCAATACATAACTATCACCTATTTACCCCTTCCTCCACCCCTCTGCTACCCTCCACCCCTATTCATTCGTTGAATTTATGTTATATTATATTGGATTCAGTAATCAAAAAATATAGAATTTTTGCCACAAAAAGATAAGATAACCAATTTCAGCAGTAAGAAATGAATAATTACTGAAGAAAATCGAAAATTAAATGGTTATTAGTTATTGAATGAAATTGTTGGCATATTTGGGTTGAGCAAGCTGGGTTGTGTTAGTAACATTTCAATTTCAATATAGAAAAAAACAGATATTTAATTGTTGATTATATTGTAACTATTACTTTTACTTAATATAATCATTACATATTATATATATAGTAATAGTTATAATATAATCAACGTTTTTTAGGTCATCAAACATCATCGTCATACATTGTTTTACTTTTAAGTCCATTTGGAACAGCATTATTAAGCCATTATAAAAAAGTCCAAAATCAGAAAATTTTCAAAGTATGGCCAAATTGAAAATATTCGAGGAAAATGTCAGTCGTTTGTGATTTCTACTTAATTGGATGTCTAAAAATCAGGAAAAATGATTGACTGATGATTTTGGTTGAATTTCTGAAAAAGCCATTCTAAAGACTGAAAAATTGGATTTTTCGAGATTTTGCAGGTCACCCAGGGAAGAACGTCGTGATTCGATTTGTCAGTCAAGTGCATTTTTCCTGTCATTTTATCCAAACGAAGAGGTAGAAACAAGTTTTGGAGGGGCTCCTTACTATGGCCAACAAAATGGCGGTCAAAAAACACATTATAATCTTCCATTTGGCCTAATTCACGATCTAGTGGTTAGATCGCAACGAAATTTTAGATACATGATCTTGGCAACCTACAGAACCTAATTTTCAACCTGACTGACGGGCTCCTCACTATGGCCAATCGCCCTATGTCATTATCGCCAATAAATCTTAAAGTTGATGGGTAAAAGCAAAACTTCAAGCACTTCAGTGGAGTAATGGCAACGCTTTTTCAAACTCGACTGACGGGCAGCCAACTATGGCGTTTTTTGCACGCTAGCTCCTTAACTATAAGTATAAACGTAAAAAACCAAAAATAGACAACTGGATCGGTCATCTCTCCCCGTGGGGGGGTCGAAAGGGGGTGAAAAATGGTGTTTCGTGATTTATGGTAAAAGGAGACGCCCTAGAAAAAAATATTTCATACAAAACTTGTTGATCATGTAAAAATCTACTACTTTTGTGAAAAGCACTTTTTCACATAACCTCAAACTTTTTTAGATAAGTGCGAAAAACCGGTTTTTGTGTTTTTTAATTTTCATTTGAAAACGTGTCAACTAATATTTATGAAATTTTAGGGAGAAATAGCTTTTCTTATGACAAATAAGGAAACATTTTTTTGTTTTTATTTCATGGGCTGTTTTGAAGATATTTGCTTTTTTTTTTTGTATTTTTTTCAAATAGAATTTGTCCTTCGAAAAATCAATTTAAAAACTTTTGGTTGTGCTCATTTTTTTCGTTTTTAGTTGCACTTTAACATGAAAAAAAAAATAAGTCAGGGCGCAAAAACATCCTTTAAAATGCACAAGAAGCCACAAGTGAGTTATACGAAAACGAATATTTCAGTATAAGTTCATAATTCGTTTAAAATTACGAACATTTTTTTAAATCAAGTACTTATTTATTTTGTATTCTATGGGAAAAATGCTAAAAAAATTATTAAGAAATTTAGGTTAATTAAAATTCAAATTAGCAAGAATTTTAAAATACGAATTTTTGTAATTGATCGAGAAAAGTATAATTGCGTAAGCGAGTCACAAAAAAAATAATTTTAGGTAATTTTGAAGTACTCTGTTTCTTTTTAACTAATGAAAATAAACTTAAACTAGATTCAAATAACAAGTATATATTTTAACGAAATATAAATTATTAATTCAAAAAATTCTCTGGATTTGCTGGCAAAGGAAAAAAAACAAGTTTTCATTCATTATTAAAAACTCCAAACTTGACTACTTTGGTTGAACCTTTTTATAACGAAAATGTAGACCCCACGATCATTTCTGCTAACGGCTGTACATTAATAAAATCAATTTACAAATGTGAAAAATCCAAAGAATCACTTGATGAATTGAGGTTCAGCCAGTATAAAAAACTATCGACTAGAAAAGGTTTCAAATTAGAAAAAATACCACCAACTGTTGGGGCAGCTACGCAACACTCTTACAGATGCTATTTCTAGGTTCAAAAGTGGCTTGGAAACAATACTTTACTTGCTACTAAATGGGGCTGGAATAAAATAACAGCTAATAAGAAAGACATGCTGTTACCTCATTTCACAGACGATCCAGTTATTCCGGACACATTACTTAAATCAATTTCTTGTAGCTGTAAAAAAGGCTGTGGTACTAAGTGCGGATGCCGAAAGCATGGTCTGCAATGCACTGACTTATGTGCAAAATGTCAGAGTGCTGGTAATTGTACTAATTTTGAAGAGCGAGAAAATTTGGATGGTTGTTGATGTAGAAGATATTTTAGCTGCAAACGAAGAACCAACCCTTTGCTTAAATGCTGAAAAACAAATATTTGAAGATATTTTTCACGTTAGTAGTGAGGATGAAGACGGCAATGAAGTTGAAGAAAACGTTTCAGCGGAAAAAATAAATTCTAAATCAGAATCATATAATTTAAATGATGAAAGTGTACCAAAAAAACGTAGATTGGTTTAGTACTTATATTAAATATTTATTTAAAATATAATAATGTAATAATTTTGCAATTCTTGGGTTTTTCGTGAGTTATAGGTTAAATATCTACTAGACCAAACAGGTTTTGTATACCACTTTTTTTCAATGTTACCATCATTACCATGCTTTATGTTAACATGAAGAAATTTTTTGAATTTATAATACTTGTTATTTGAATCTAGTTTAGGTTTATTTTTATTAGTTAAAAAGAACCAGAATACTTCAAAATTACCTAAAATATTTTTTTTTGTGACTTGCTGACGCAATTATACTTTTCTCGATCAATTACAAAAATTCGTATTTTAAAATTCTTGCTAATTTAAATTTTAATTAACCAAAATTTCTTAATAATTTTTTTAGTATTTTTTCCCATAGAATACAAATAAGTACTTGATTTTAAAAAATGTTCGTAATTTTAAACGAATTATGAATTTATACTGAAATATTCGTTTTCGTATAACTCACTTTTGGCTTCTTGTGCATTTTAAAGGATGTTTTTGCGCCCTGACTTATTTTTTTTTCATGTTAAAGTGCAACTAAAAACGAAAAAAATGAGCACAACCAAAACCAAAAGTTTTTAAATTGATTTTTCGAAGGACAAATTTTATTTGAAAAAAATACAAAAAAAAAAAAACAAATATCTTCAAAACAGCCCATGAAATTAAAAGAAAAAAAATTTTCCTTATTTGTCATAAGAAAAGCTATTCCTCCCTAAAATTTCATAAATATTAGTTGACACGTTTTCAAATGAAAATTAGAAAACACAAAAACCGGTTTTTCGCACTTATCTAAAAAAATTTGAGGTTTTGTGAAAAGCACTTTACGGCACTTACGGTAGTAGATTTTTACATGCTCTACAAGTTCTGTATGAAACATTTTTTTCTAGGACGTCTCCTTTTACCATAAATCACGAAACACCATTTTTCACCCCTTTTCGACCCCCCACGGGGAGGGATGACCGATCCAGTTATCTATTTTTGGTTTTTTACGTTTATACTTACCCCATTAACAGTTTCCAGCAATAAAATTTTGGATATCAATTTTTTCCATGTTGCACTAAAATTTCGATAACTTGACTGGTGTAAATGTACGAATACCTGTTTTAATTAATTTTTACTTTGTATTTAAGCTTTTTTAAACTTTGCATGTCAGATAAAGCAATAGAAGATTCTTATTTCGCACAACTCTTTATAAATTTGGCCTTGATAAGCTATGCGATGTTAAACGACAAGAACAATATCACACTAGAAGCTATTTAAATTTTTGAGAACTACAGTACTGATTTTTAGTGGTCAGTATATGCTTTATTAACCGTAGCAAGCAAATATTATTATGATTAATGTCAAATTTCATTGCAACTGCCAGTCGGAACTTAATGGCATGGTCGGAGCATTAATGGCAATAAACCATTCTATGGTAGCAATAACTCCTATTTCCTATTGGCTAAATTACCGTGATATTATCACTACACAACGGTTTATAAATTTTCGTTATCTTACAGTAGGAAAGCGCGTTGCTATCACATATATAGGGTGTCCCATAACTTATGGGCCGTAGAGTAACTGGAGATACTAGACATCAAACTAAGCCGATTAAGTCATATAAGTTTTTTCGGATTGTTACTCGTTCTAGAGATACAGGGTGTTGAAAGTAAAAGTTTATTCTCGAAAATAAGCCATACTTTTAAAACCGTTTAATGAATCGAATTGAAAGTTGGCAGTATTATATTTTTATGAGCAAGAAATAAGAATTTGTAGAAATTTTTAAGTTTCACACTAGAGGGCGCTAGTTGCATACACTGGTCTTCATAAATCTATGATTTTTTTTCTTACCTGTGATATTAAGTGTTTTTCAATTAAAGTTTCTTAAAGAAGGGCATTTTCTGAGTCAAAAATGTATACCTGATTGATCTTAATATCTTTAACGGTTTTCGAGATATTTCCCTTTAAACATCCCAAAGCATAAAAAACCATGTACATAATTAAATTAATATTTTAATTATCACAACGCAATAAATTCGAAACAGTGGAACAAAAACAAGAAGCTCACTTTAGTAAATGTTGAAAGTGACCACCGTTGACCTCAATACACTTTATTAAACTTTTAACTAAATAAATAATAATATTAATAATAATAATAATAAACTTTTACTTTCAACACCCTGTATCTCTAGAACGAGTAACAATCCGAAAAAACTTATATGACTTAATCGGCTTAGTTTGATGTCTAGTATCTCTAGTTACTCTACGGCCCATAAGTTATGGGACACCCTGTATAGTATTAAGCAGGTGTATAAACAGTATGTGAATTTTTATAAGGAATAGAAGGCTTTTTTTCAATGTATGTCAATTTTTATCGAACGAAAAAACATTTAACTCTTTTGTAACTAAAACATGGCGAAAAGAAAAACAGTATATCGTAGCTCAGTATTTGTGCTTTGATTGAAAACTTTTTAAACTTGGCGTGCGTTTCTGCTGTTGTTACATAGTAAACCGAAGAAGTGTTCTGAATGTTTTTGTATCCTATATTAAATTTATAAAACGCTAAAAATTAAAAATACACATCTAGAACCCACCTGGTATTTCAATGAATAATAAATAATATATTTATTCACATAAAATTTCAATTTTTGATTATCAGAAAATGATACTTTCATTAGAAAAGTATAGATTTCACTTTACCAAAACGTATCCATTCGGGTAACATAAATGGCAATGCAAAAGATAAAAGAAATCCAACGAAATAAATAGACGCGTCGTGTTTTTCGCAACCTTCAGATTACGATTCAAGTTGCGCTTTTCGCACGTCACTGTCCGCGGAAGATTATAATCACCAGAAAAACCAGATCTTGCTTTAATAGACAGTTTTTCCCACAACTTTAAACGTAAATATTTTTGGAATTGTACCGGGTGAGTCAACGATTGCGCGGAGTAGATTTATGCCTTGAACATAAGGTTTGTCGATAATGAGCTTTTGTAATAGGGTATGGTTGGATATCTGGCACATTTTAAAAATATTTTGAATTAAACAGGGTGCGCCCAAAAAGTAGGGGGTCATAAAGTAAATTTTTTTTAAATGGGACACCCTATATTTTAATACATTTATTAATTCTACGTGTTATTTCGTACATTTTTATTATAAAAGTTACAGTTTTTTAGATAATTCGACTTATAATGAAGATTTTGCATTTGCAAGCATCTCGTTGTTGTGAAAATGCGACTTATATTTTGACACTAAGCGATTCATAATTTTTATACTTACTAAGTAAAGTCAAAAATACATATTCACTACGAAATATTTGACGTCTCATTTACAGGGTGTTTACTTTCTAGAACCAAAGTCAGAAAACTTCTAATTGAAAAATATCACTTTTATTAAATGGAACACCCTATATATTTTTGTGTCATCTTATAGCTCGTCATAAACTCTTCAACTTTCGTAGAGAACGTCCTATCTCTATCTCTAATAGTTTTTGAAATATTTTGATATTTCGAGATTTAATGTCCTCGTTATAGAATTTTTTGTCAATGGATCACGCCTGTTGAATCAAACATTTCCATTAAATTTTGAAAACTTCGAGGACTGCGTGTTCGTCGCCCGGGATATTTCATCCTGTATAGTTGTTCAGCAAGCACTTTTTATCCGCCTCGCCCAAAACATCATATCGATTAATTCATTTTTTGAAAAATTTATTTTGAGTACCTACCAACTTATAAAATGACTGGACAACAAACTTTGCAGTAAAAAGGTATAATTTTTACATTGATCTGATTCTTAATGTGTCATCCCCCAACTAACATTTTTCACAGCTTAAGGTTTTATTATAAGGTAACCAATATTTATAAAGGATTTATAAGGAACTTTAACTTTTATTATGGTTTTTTTAGTTTTATAACAAAACCATGGGTGTTACAAGTTTTGTAGGGCATCTAATAAATACTACAATACTTTAAGTTTTATAATATTGCATCTAAAACGTTTCTGTTACTTAAACTATAAATCCCTTAGTGTTGATTACTTAAAGTTTTATAAAAAGGTTTTATAGTGCTCTTAAACACCTCATTATAATACTTTTACTCTAGGAGTTTTATAGCTTTTTCCATAAAAACCTTACAAATGTTTAAGCACCCAACAAATATTCTATAGCTTCTTTAAAACTGAAGGAATGTTATAAAACTTATAGACCCAGTAATACCTAAGTAAAAAAGAGAGGTTATGTTTTTGAGGTTATAACGTTTAAACGCTTTTTGGGATTATTTAATTTTGGGCATAGTTTCTGAGGTTTCTCCATAGCTTCAACTTCTTTGCTATCAGTATTGTAAGACATAGCAGCTAGTTCGGATTCTGCCGATTCATATAATATAAAATTATCCCTTTTTTTATACACTCGCATTGGTACCAATCGGATTCCGGTACGGAATTCGGGTCCCGGATCAATTTGCTTCCAGTTGTATTTATTAATCTTTTTGGGGGCCAAAACAACACGCCGGTGCGCTCCTATCCGCTGGGAACAATCATCAGGGAAGGTGCCTTTCTTCCGAACTCTTTAGTTTCCACAATTTTAAAAGGCATTTTTACTTTTTTTTATCTCTTCTCTTATATTTTTTTTTAAAACAAACGATTAAAAAACGCAATAACATTACACTAAAAAGAGAGCTTATGTCGACACTTGACATTTGCGCAGTTATAGTTTTCGATTGGTTACTATTGGTACCTATAAAAACTTTTTTGGTGTTTTATAAAACTATGGGTATAAGGAGGCACCTTCGGTTTTATTGCAAGAGCAATAGTTCTATAAGAAACGTTGGCAAGTGTTATAGAAGTTTCCAAGTTTTTTAATATAACTTCAAGGTCCATATAAAACTAAAAATTTTTAAAAGGCGAATATGGCGACTTTATTAAGTTTTATTTGGCGGTCATTTTAATGTTTTTTTCTTATTGACATCAAGATCACAATAAAAAATTAAAATATAGCATTGTAAACAATAATTACTGAAAATATGGGACATATTTCTTCAAATGCACGCGGTTAAAGAATGTGATGCCTTCTAATCTAATAAAAAAACATTATAAAATATAATTATAATTTTAAGGTTTTTAATAAAATTTTGTTTCAAAATGCCCAAAACAAAGGCGCTTTAATTTTAAGAAGGGTAGCATATAATACTATGCCATACATTTTTCGTGGCACATACAATTAAGTAGTCGCAGCAAAATCTCAGACTATCTAATTTATTTTAATAATATGTAACTTTACAGACGCCATTAAAATAATAACAAAGCAAATATCCATAGCTGACAACTAAGAGTGATAGGTAATAGTTACAACACAAGGACTCGAAATAGAAAATAATGTAAGCAAATGATATTGAAAGAGATAAAGAGAAAAGCAACATACGGCGCTTTGTTTTTCATGCGCGTCCTCAATTTTTCTTGGTGTTTATGAACACTTTTAGGTGGCAATATTTATAAAAGCTTTTATAAAGAATATTTTGGTATTTTAATGGTAACGAAAACGTGTTACTTACCGTTATAAAACCTATATATGATTTATAAGGGTAACACCAACCTCTTAGTTATAATTAAATCGAGAGTAAAAGTGTCTTATGAAACTACAAATTGGTCACCGTTACCATTATAAGATTCTCCATTTAGGAGCTATACGGGTTTTATAGGAGTGGCGGTTACGTTTTGCCAAAAATGCATAGGTTCTTAGGTTTTATAGAACAGGTAATAGAAATGTAACCATTACCGCTATAAAAGAAAAAATGTTAGTTGGGCCACTGCCATTATTTTCATTTATTTTCCATGGCTATTATGATCCATTGACAAAAAATGCTATAACGAGGATATTAAATCTTAAAATATCAAAATATTTCAAAAACTATTAGAGATAGGGATAGGACGTTCTTCACAAAAGTTGAAGAGTTTATGAAAAGCCATAAGATGACACAAAAATATATAGGGTGTTCCATTTAATAAAAGTGATATTTTTCAATTAGAAGTTTTCTGACTTTGGTCCTAGAAAGTAAACACCCTGTTAATGAGACGTCAAATATTTTATAGTGAATATGTATTTTTGACTTTATTTAGTAGGTAAGTATAAAAATTATGAATCGCTTAGTGTCAAAATTTAAGTAGCATTTTCACAATAACGAGATGCTTGCAAATGCAAAATGCAAAAAGTCGAATTATCTAAAAAACTATATTTTTTTCGTAAATTAAACTATTAATAAAAATGTATGAAACAACACATAGAATTAATAAATGTATTAAAATATAGGGTATCCCATTTAAAAAAAATGTAACTTTATGACACCCTACTTTTTGGGCGCACCCTGTATAATTCAAAATATTTTTAAAATGTGCCAGATATCCAACCATACCCTATTACAAAAACTCATTGTCGACAAATCTCGTCTTCAAGGCATAACATTACTCCGCGCAATCGTTGACTCACCCGGTACATGTAATAATAATTATTGTATCGGCGTTCTTTCCTTATTAAGGGGAATATACTGTTCTTTCTGATTAACCGAAATTATTATTACAAGTGACATCCGTTTTTCTAGATATTTGCGTTTAAAGAATCGGTTTTCATGTTAGCAAAATGTCTCCAATTCCAACTATACGTTACACTAAAGGATGGCAAATAAAATTGACCAGTCAATGTATTTTCATATAAACAAACACATCTTTTGTCCCGTTTCCTACTTAAAATTCTGCAGTATTGTTTATCGACTGAATAGTGTTATCCTCATTTAAAGCGTTGCGTACAAAATGTGTCTATTACAAAAATATTATTCAGTTTTAACAGTATGTGTATTGTCTGTAGTGAAAGGGCAAAACGTACCTTCGACTCCCTGTCCCGATATTTTCCGGTACGATCAGCAACCCAATGGTGATGTATTTGGAAAGATAACGATACCTTACGATGGAAGTACTACTCTTATTTTGGGTGTGAATGCTTCAATGAAGGGGTATTATAATGGCCGAGCGGTGAGTTTTACATTTAGGGATGGTTAGTTTTTTTCCCCGGTCAAGTTGCAAGATTATTTTTTGTAAATGTTTACAACTTTTATACAGGGTGTCCGGGAAAATGTGGGAAATCTCCCGGATATGAAAAAAACACGTGAAAAGAAGTTCTTAGAAACTTCTTTTCTATCGGCCTTCTCTTCGGAGATATGGGCTCCCAAAGAAAAAACTCCCATGAAATTACGTTTTTGACACATAATAATTAAACCAACAGGTATATTTCAATTTTTTTTCATATGATCTCTACCAGGTAAGACCCTTCAAATTACTATCCCAGAATGTGTTGCGAATTACTCACAGCTGCAGGGACGGACTAGCTGTGGCACTAATGTGCCCATTTTTTTAATATGATAAATAATGTATGATAAAAACTTTGGACAAAGTTTTTTACATACCTTTAGTTATTGACTAAAAATTAAGTACCCTTCCTTCATGTCGCTAATCCTAACCGTTTTCGAAAAAACGTAATTTTTAACATATTTACATCGTGTATATTTAGCGTATTTCAATAAAAGATACATCTTTGTTCCTATAAATTATAAATGTTCACTTTTAACTGCTTAATATTAATACATGATCGCAATAAAATGACGTTTTAAAGGTATGTAAAGAAACGTTGTCCAAAGTTTTTATCATACAGGGCGTAAAAAAAATGGGCACATTAGTGTCACAGCTAGTCCGTCCCTGCAGCTGTGAGTACTTCGCAACATAGTAATTTGCAAGATAGTAATTTGAAGGGTCTTATCTGCTATACATCATATAAAAAAAAATTAAAATATACCTGTTGGTTTAATAATTATTTGTCAAAAACTTAATTCCATGGGAGCTCTCTGGGAGCCCATATCTCCGAAGAGGAGGCCGATACGAAAGAAGTTTATATGAACTTGTAGTATTCTTTTCACGTGTTTTTTTCATATCCGGGAGATTCCCCACGTTTTCCCGGGCACCCGTAGAAACAAAAAGGTTGCAAATTTTAGGTTTATTATAACTTTCCAATTATTATAAGAAACTGCATTTTTTACAATAACTATTCATCAGCAAAGTTTATACCGGATGGCCCAAAATTAAAATAACCTTATGTTCAAAGAATTGATTAACTCGTCCGTTACTCTGTGACAATACATTTTAACTATGTAAAATGAAACGAAAAGTATACTTTGTTATTTGTTCCTAATTTTATTTTTTAAAATTTTGGCGTTACGGACGTTTCGTAGTACAACTACATCTTCAAGACGCTAATCTAAACTTAACAAACTAAGGGTATATACAGGGTGATTCAAAAGTACTTTGACAAACTTCGGGAGGTAATTGCTGGCAATATTTTAACATGAAAAGTTCTTATAAACAGTGGTCCTTGGCGACTTCGTTACGGAGATACAGGGTGTTGAAATGTTAAAAGAAATAGTAATAATTTTTAAATAACTCCTTAACGAGTTATTTTTTTTTTATGAAATTTTGTGAATTAAATAAGCATCTAAGGACACTTATTTTCAAAGTACAACACGTTCGTAAATTTAACCAGTGGCGTCGGTACAAAATGTTACTATCATATTTTTTGTGAAAACTATGCTACACCACTGACTTATTTTATTTTAACTTTTTTCTTATAAATCCCCCCTTTATTTAGAACAAAAAAGATCACGTGTGTTTTTTTGATACGAGGGACGGTTTAAGCGTAAATTATTATTTTATTTGAATATACACAAATATTTAAAAATGTGTTTTAAACTGATCAACCACTCAAATATTTATTACAGTATTTTAACGAATACCTACATACATACTTAATAATAAACACATATGTATATGTCTAAGGAAGGTATCTGAGGATGCCTATTTTCTAAGTATAACACGTTTTCAGTGGCATACATATTTATTTATTAGTATGTTATTTTTTAATATTTTGTATTTTGACAAGGCGGCTTTGGAAATGCTTTTTTTGTCGATAAATTAAAATATATTTGATAGTTAGTTACCATTAAAAATAACAAAACTGAAGAAATAAAACTCAGTGGTAACTAATTCTGTCAAATATATTTTAATTTATCGACAAAAAAAGCATTTCCAAAGCCGCCTTGTCAAAATACAAAATATTAAAAAATAACATACTAATAAATGTATGCCACTGAAAACGTATTATACTTAGAAAATAGGCATCCTCAGATACCTTCCTTAGGCATATACATATTTGTTTATTAGTAAGTATGTATGTAGGTATTCGTTAAAATACTGTAATAAATATTTGAGTGGTTGATCAGTTTAAAACACATATTTTAAAAAGTGTGTATATTCAAATAAAATAATTATTTACGCTTAAACCGTCCCTCGTATCAAAAAAACACACGTGATCTTTTTTGTTCTAAATAAAGGGGGGATTTATAAGAAAAAAGTTAAAATAAAATAAGTCAGTGGTGTAGCATAGTTTTCACAAAAAATATGATAGTAACATTTTGTACCGACGCCACTGGTTAAATTTACGAACGTGTTGTACTTTGAAAATAAGTGTCCTTTGATGCTTATTTAATTCACAAAATTTCATAAAAAAAATAACTCGTTAAGGAGTTATTTAAAAATTATTACTATTTCTTTTAACATTTCAACACCCTGTATCTCCGTAACGAAGTCGCCAAGGACCACTGTTTATAAGAACTTTTCGTGTTGAAATATTGCCAGCAATTACCTCCCGAAGTTTGTCAAAGTACTTTTGAATCACCCTGTATAGGTTAACAGAGTCATAACATTATTGGATCTACCTAAAGTATAATATTGTTTGGTACACAATGGTATTTTACAACATTCCTAATTATAAGGGACAGGCTGGCTAATGTTTATAAAATCTAAATGGTAAACATGCTAAATGAAAATTAGAATAATTTTAAAAGTGGAGAATTTCCGAAATCCAATTGTGTATTTAAAAGCATGACATATTATGGTCTTTTTTATGTTAGTAAATTTCGATGTTTTCTAATATATCTAATTTATGACCTTTTTGTTCTGTATGTAATATTTATAAGTTGTTAATATCGGGAAAAACGTGGTTTGTATCTAAAAAATTATTCGCAAAATTGGATGTTCTTTTCTTTAGTCTAAAACATGCATTATGTTCTTTAAATCTAGTTTCAAAGTTTCGTCCCGTTTGTCCTATATAACAGCTATTCCATTTTAGTTCATAAACTCCTGACTTCTTATATTTTCCACATTTTTTATCTTTAACGTTAAGTTTTGATAGGTTATTTGATGAATTTAAAGCTATTGTCACTTCGTCAGAGGATAAAATGTTTGCTATTTTTTCGAAGGTTGCGCCTACATGTAAGAATATGAAATTTTTTAGTATTCCGTGTTTTTACATAGGGGTATATTTGTGTCATAGCTAGTGCCTCTTGCTTTTTTGAGATAAGAGAGTTTATTTATTTTATTGTGTAGTCATTGTTGACAGCAATAATAGTCCTAGTGGTATCAAGCTCTATCTTTAGACTTTTTTTGGAGAGTGGTATAGATAGAGCTCTATGTACCATTGACCTATATGCTGCCATTTTATGTGTTTTTGGGTGTACTGAGTCGTGTGGTAGTGTGATGTCTGTGTGTGTATAGCAGGTGAACACGTAACCATTCGCTCAATAAAACTAAACCTTAAAATCATTGACGGTGTTGAAATATCCACTGGTTCCTTAGCGGACTGTTTAAAAAAATTAAAATTTAAAAGGCTTAAATATAATGTATCCAACAGGCGTTTTTTAATAAAGCAGTCCCATATAGCCCCAAAACGATAACAATTTTTAAAAGAATTTAAGAAAAACAGCCACTCTCAATTTCCCTTAAAACCTGTTTTTCTGGATGAAACCTGGATATACACTAAAGGGGCTTTAAGGCGAAGTTAACAAGATGGTACTCTTCATATAGTTAAAAAAAATCGTCAGAGGGTGTAGGGTATATTATCCTACATGCTGGTTCAGAAAATGAATTTGTGAATAGTGCAAGTTTGAAATTCAAGTCTGGCCTGAAATCTGTTGATTATCATAATTCGATGAATAGTAAAAATTTTGAGATATGGTTTGAAGAAAAATTGTTATAAAACTTGGAAGAACCGTCGCTTATTATCATGGATAACGCCGCCTATATTATTCTCGGCTAATTGAACAAGTTCCAAATACAAGTTACAAGATACAAGATTACTTATTACATGGATAACGCCGCCTATATCATTCTCGGCTAATTGAACAAGTTCGAAATACAAGTTACAAGATACAAGATTACTTATTATCATGGATAACGCCGCCTATATCATTCTCGGCTAATTGAACAAGTTCTAAATACAAGTTACAAGATACAAGATTACTTATTATCATGGATAACGCCGCCTATATCATTCTCGGCTAATTGAACAAGTTCCAAATACAAGTTACAAGATACAAGATTACTTATTATCATGGATAACGCCGCCTATATCATTCTCGGCTAATTGAACAAGTTTCAAATACAAGTTAGAAGATACAAGATTACTTATTATCATGAATAACGCCGCCTATATCATTCTCGGCTAATTGAACAAGTTCGAAATACAAGTTACAAGATACAAGATTACTTATTATCATGGATAACGCCACCTATATCATTTTCCTCTAATTGAACAAGTTCCAAATACAAGTTACAAGATACAAGATTACTTATTATCATGGATAACGCCGCCTATATCATTCTCGGCTAATTGAACAATCCAAATACAAGTTACAAGATACAAGATTACTTATTACATGGATAACGCCGCCTATATCATTCTCGGCTAATTGAACAAGTTCGAAATACAAGTTACAAGATTACTTATTATCATGGATAACGCCGCCTATATCATTCTCGGCTAATTGAACAAGTTCTAAATACAAGTTACAAGATACAAGATTACTTATTATCATGGATAACGCCGCCTACATCATTCTCCTCTAATTGAAAAAGTTCCAAATACAAGTTACAAGATACCAGATTACTTATTATCATGGATAACGCCGCCTATATCATTCTCGGCTAATTGAACAAGTTCGAAATACAAGTTACAAGATACAAGATTACTTAATATCATGGATAACGCCGCCTATATCATTCTCGGCTAATTGAACAAGTTCCAAATACAAGTTACAAGATACAAGATTACTTATTATCATGGATAACGCCGCCTATATCATTTTCCTCTAATTGAACAAGTTCCAAATACAAGTTACAAGATACAAGATTACTTATTATCATGGATAACGCCGCCTATATCATTCTCGGCTAATTGAACAAGTTCCAAATACAAGTTAGAAGATACAAGATTACTTATTATCATGGATAACGCCGCCTATATCATTCTCGGCTAATTGAACAAGTTCGAAATACAAGTTACAAGATACAAGATTATTTATTATCATGGATAAGGCCGCCTAGGCCCCTAGGTACTTTAATTATTAAAAAACTGTAATTTGTTGTGTTGTAATTTTTTATTTAAGTTTATATATACTGAGGCACTAAACATGCACTAGAAAAAAATATATGATTCGATTTAAAATTTTATAGATGAGCTTTATGAATTATTCAGTAAATTCAAATTAATTAAAAATTTCATACTGATTTTCAGAAACAAAATGTTTATTCCATGACACCTTTTACCCTAACTAAACTATTTATTTCTGACTTCATTAACAGTATAAAAATAATAATTAAATAATTGAAAATACGGGCTTGTATTTTACTTGTTCACATGCATCCGTCTTTACGTAGATCAAGCCTAAGAAAAATCATAACCTTTACCACCGGTAAGTTAAACTGACTTAATTAATTTACGACATACCGCAAATATGGAGAATATGACGTAACATTCAGCGGCCATTCTTGTACTTACTTAATTTTTTTTTTAACCCTTAACTGGTATACACCTTTTTTAAAACGTAACTGGTAGTTTGGGGTCACAGTTGACCCCAATTTAAAACTGGTATAACAGAAAAATAAAAGTCGATAAAGACATTCTGGGGAAAGAAGATAATTTCTCAGCAAAATAATTAGTATATTGATTAATGAAAACAAATATTTCCTCTAAATACCAAAAAAATTGTAACATTTTTAAACACATGACAAAAATACGTCATTTTTTCAGGATTCTGCAAAATTGGTCCTAAAACTCAAACGGAGAATGTCATGGTCCCAACACAGCCTATTATTCTTTCTTTAGGCTTCATCAGACGACCTGTAACCAACAAAAACATAATTAGATTTATGCAAAAAAAATGACAGGAACGTTCTGTCTTACATTTCCAATGTATTGGTGCAGGCGTTACATATCAATATGTTTAGCATATTGTTTGCAGATGGGTTTTCTACTCTTCAAAATCTCCAGGTATTGGCCCTTCTTCTATGTCACTATCATTCATTAAAATATCTTCAAGTTCTTTGTCAGGTAAAAATTTGCGCGTCATTTTTAAACAAAAAAAAACGTAACTGGTATATTGGGGTCAGAACTGACCCCAACGAACTATATCTCCACAATTGAAAAACTTTAAGCATCGCGCGTCACGCTACGACTAAACGGTCCCGATTCATAAGAGTACTAAGCGGCGCGGCGCCGTGTTGCCAAAACTAACAAGTTTTACGTTTTAATGCGCTTGGGGTCAGGAGTGACCCCAGTATACCAGTTAAGGATTTTAAATACTGCTGATCTAAAATAAGCAGCAATGTAACACTGCGTTTGAGCGGTTTCAGAGTTTATTGTAAAAATCATTATTATTTAGCCTGATTAATTTGCAACAAGTTTTAATAATTTATCAATTAAATACCAGGTCCTTAATGACCTTGGCATTCAAATATTGCTTCTTAGTAACCCATCTGCAAATAATTTTTTTTTTAACTTAAATTAATCTGTTAATTAAGCATAACTTATATGTTATCTTTGTCATTCTTGGACCATCCGGTTGTGTAGCTAGCAATGCAAGCGGAAAAAGTTGTTCTTTATATTAAAAACCATGGGCGTATCATCGCAAAAAAAAATCCCCAATTTGTTTTTCATAAGCTTACTTTGGTACGAAATGTTTTTAGTAAAGAAAGACAATAATTATTAGCAGCATCAGATAATGGAGACTTTTTGTTAACACGTTAATCCATTCTTTAGACGCAAATTTCTCGGAAACTGATAGTCTCTAAAACACAAGTTTTGGTTCCCTAAAAAAAAGGGGAAGCCCCTCAATGAAGTTTCAACACAAACAGACCAAAGTCATATTCATTATTTTGATAAATTAAATGGGAAAAATGAGCTGAGAAACAGGAAATAAGAATCGAAGAGGTACCCAACCTTTTCTCGGACGGTTGGAGTAAAAAGTTTTTCTTGTCGCATGAATAACTAGTAAATGTAAAGATAATAATAATATTAATAATAATAATAATAATAAAAGTTTATTCAAATATTTTTTTCACATTTAATGCTAATATATAATTTTTTTTTGTATAAACTATCAATTCCGAACTCAGAAGTAAAATACTTGTTTTTAGTTAAATAATATAATATTTATTGTCAAGAATATATTTCATAAATCAGGCACAACTAGATTATAATATAAAACGAATATGACAATATTTTATTGGTATATTTTATATCACTACAGTATACAAAGATACAATATGTCATGTATAAATATAATATATATATATTTATTTATTTTATTCATTATAGCTTGGTATATTTATTATTTAATGACGTTTTTGAATATATCTCTTTAATTGGATAATATCCAATTTTTAATTTTAGTTCTATAATTATTTAATGAATTAATTATTTTAATTGGCTGTGGTAGCATATCAAAAATATATGGATTGATGTTTAAAAAATGTTTGTGTGCTATTGTTCTGTTTACTCTATTTTTATGACGAGTTTCATGTGTGTGATTAATATAATTTATTTTATTTTTATGTTTAAAAATATATATTAACATGAATGTTGTAAGAAAATATTTGTTTAATATCCATTTTTTTTGGATTGGATAATATCCAATTTTTAATTTTATTTCTATAATTATTTAATGATTTAATTATTTTAATTGACTGTGTTAGCATATCAAAAATATATGGATTGATGTTTAAAAAATGTTTGTGTGCTATTGTTTCGTTTGCTCTATTTTTATATGTAATAGTATTTTTATAACGAGTTTCATGTGTGTGATTAATATAACTTGTTTTATTTTTAGGTTTAAAAATATATATTAACATGTTGTAAGAAAATATTTGTTTAATATCAATTTTTTGCTATATGTAAATAGTAAATCAGAAGAATATTGGTGGTCTTTTTCGTAAATAATTTTCAAAATGTATTTTTGAATAGTTTCAATATTATTAAAATAATTCTTATTTATGCCTCCCCATCCGAGTATTTCATAGTTTAATGGGGTTGTACTAAAGAATAATACAATATTTGTAATTCTTTTATATTTAAAAATTGTTTAAGGTGTTTAAATTTTGGTATAAGAATTCTTAGTTTTTTTACTATGTAGTCGCTATGTAAATCCCATTTTAAATGTTTATCAAAAACAAACCCGAACAAACCCGAACGTTTGGTTACTATCCAAAAATTTTACAAAAATAGACGATCTTTTGTGAACACTTATCGCGCACTTCGCGAAAACTTTGGTGTAAATAATCGTCCTCCTTTGCTTGCCATTCGTCGCATCGTTGAGAAATTTGAAAATAATTTTACTCTTCACGATGTAAAAACACCAAGAAGACATCGAAACGCAAGAACTGTTGAGAATATTGCTGCTGTAAGAGCTAGTGTTGCAGTGGATCCAAATTTATCAATTCCTCGTCGTGCTCAAAAGTTAAGGATTTAAAAAACGACAACTTGGCGTATTTTGAAAGAAGACTTGAATTTACACCCGCATAAGATTGTTTTGACCCAAGAACTTAAGCCACTGGACCATCGTCGGCGCAGAGAATTTTCTGCTTGGAGTTTAGAACAACTTGAAAGGGACGCTAATTTTGCCAAAAAAATTATCTTTTCAGATGAAGCTCATTTTTGGTTAAGTGGATACGTTAACAAGCAAAATTGCCGTTTTTGGTGTGCATGAAAACAATCCACAACAGATTCATGAGAAGCCTTTGTATCCGCTAAAGGTAACTGTATGGCGTGATTTATGGTATGGTGGCATCATCGGACCATTTTTTTTCCAAAATGAGGCAGGAGATGCAGTTACAGTGAATGGTGAACGATATCGACAGAATGATGTTAAGAAATTTTTTGTGGCCAAATTTAGATGCACTTGATTTGGAGGATATGTGGTTCCAGCAAGACGGTGCCACATGTCACACTGCTCATAAATTTATCGATATACTGCAAGAAAAGTTTGACGAAAGGATAATTTCAAGGAATGCTACTGTTCAGTGGCCTCCAAGAAGCTGTGATTTAACTCCTTTAGATTACTTCTTGTGAGGCTATTTGAAATCTAAGGTTTATGAAAACGGACCACAAACACTTGATGCATTAAGGTTGAACATTGAACCCTCCATTCGTCAGATCACGCCCGATTTATTGCATAAAGTCATCGAAAATTGGGTTCGTCGAATTCGCTCGTGTACACGAAGTCGCGGACGACATTTAGCGATGTGTTATTCAAAACATAAATGTTATCGACTATACTTTAAGATAATATAAAACGTTTTGTTGTATCTGAAATTATTTTAATTTTATTTCATTTTGAAATCATATCGTTCTTATTGGAAAACCCTTTATAAACGAATTTGTAAGGTTCCGTTTTGTATTGATAAAATGGTAAAACAGTTAAATAAAAACGTTTTGTACATTGTAGGCACTAAAGATTAAGATGGATACCCCAGGTCAAGACCTAATACACCAAAGAGCAAACATCCTAAAATATAGTGTGTACTTTCCATTTCCACAGAGCATTCCAAAAATTACCCACATACAATTAAACGAAAGAGGAATTTGTGATGGGCCACCCGAAGAAAGTAAGATTTAGCGTCCTGAGTTCTATTTGTTAATGTTTAACAATAAACAATAATTAAGGAAACGTGGCGTTTATAAAGGTTGTCTACCTATCAGTCACAGACTTTGTTTTCAGATACCTACCATTTTCTTTAGGGTAGGGGAAAGGGCTTGAATATCGTTCAGCGGCTAACATCGATCATTTAAATGTTACGCTACAATGATACAATATGCGCTGCCATCTCTCAAGGTAGATGCAAACTACCAACATCAACAAGGGGCAGTATCGTTGTCATGCCGAGTGTGTGTACGGCCACAAACAATTTTTGTGAAGTTTTTTTGTAATTTTTTCGGTTTATTGGATATGGTCTGAACTTATTTTATTAAATCCTAAGCTACTTTAGCAGTTGCATGATACTCCAATGTATTATGATATACAATGTTTACGAAAATTTTAGTTTTTCGAGGTTAGGAGTTGTTTATGTTAAACCACAACCACCTTGAAAAGAAGTGACATCGGGCAACGCCGCATCAGCTGGGAGTTGCGGATCCACAAGAGATTATTATGACACGCGGCAACGGGCGAGTTTTTATTCTTTCTAATATTTTTTGTGTTTTTTTGGCTCTGTTGCCACTATATTGATATCGAAAAATGTACAAAAAAGTAAAAAATAGTTTTGGATAACGAGAACAACTTACCTAATTATTAAATAATATTAATATTGTGTTGAAAAGCCGTTTTTGTTTCACTAGGAGTAGATTTATTTGATCGATCAAAAGTAATATTCTATTATACAAATTATTATCTTCTGCGTCTAAATTACAGGATTGACTATCATCTTCTGAAGTCTTAAAATTTAGTAAGCTTAAGCTACCCACTTAGTTTCATTTCAAAGGGTAAAATCCATTTCAAATCATAACAATTCATTACCTTTTAAAAAAACCTTTACCTTCAAATCAATGTCCACTGAAACCTGATTAACAATATTTATACACTCATTGGTTAAATCTAAACTATAAAAATATACTTTTAAGTCACTTACAATTTTTACTTTCCAAAATTCAGAAGTATTAATTTTTTGTGAATAATTACTGAGATCGTCAATACTTTTTATAAAATCTGATTGCTCGAAAGCTTGATTAAGTTGAAAGGTACGCTCTTATTGTTGCTCGTTTCTCTCCGCCGGACTTTTTCTAGGAATGAGAACAGTTTTTGACAAGTAAGCAGGCAAGTGGGATAAAAGCACGGAACAGCTGTCTCAGTTTAGTTTGATTTTTTTTTGTGGTGATATCAGGCGAAAGATAAATATCCTCATGAATAATGTCACTGGGGACAAAATGCTTAGCACAAACTATTGAATACTGTGTGGGCGACCAACTAGCTCTTGGAACGGCTTTTAGCCATAGAATTTTCAGATTTTCATCTTGTGGGAAGTGAAAAACTTATACACTCTCTTCACCTGCTTTTAAAACACTATTATAGTTAGAGTTACACCCAGTAATACAGCAGGGGCTTGGCATGTTGATAAATAAACAAACTAAAAGAAAAAAAATAGTACTTACCTAGATACCTCGGTAACCTACCTACTTACGAACTATCTCTACTAGTGATATTTTAAAACTAATTCACATATACCTTCAAGTTAAATAATCACTTCAATATTAAATAAAGTAACTGTAGCCACAAAATAATAAAGTTTATCCTAAAGAGCTAACTAGAATACAGAAAACACAACTTTTAAATTAAAACAAATAAAATTCTGCCGCCATTATAAGACCAGTAAACAAACCGCCAGGGCGGCCAGCCTGTTGGTTTTTCACTTTAATATTTCTATTACAGCAAATCTGCGCCAAAAATGTTCACAAATATTTTGTAGAGGTTCTTAGCAATCATGTCACTTAAATTTTCTATTAGATATCAATCGAAAACCGGATAAAAATACAAATTAATAAGAAAAACCGCAAAGTTAACACCTACTTCGCGCATAAATTACATACTTAAGCATGGATAACCTGAAAAAAGTTACGTGACACATGGATCCTTAAGCAGTGTTGTCGATTTTTCTGTTTCACTGCTTCTCTCAAGGTGATTGTGGTTAAACCATTGGTGATAATGTCGATTAAGTCAGAGCTTAGATTTCTTTATTTTTTAAAAAATTTCTAATTAAGATACACAAAATTTGCTTGTGTTATTTTGTTCTTAAGATAAGAAAGTCTATACTTTGAATACAAAAATAAAGTATTGCTTTTGTCTTACGTTATCTTTTAAGTGAACATAGTTTAACATTTTGAATGGCAATGAAAGATCTTTAGTCGTGAAAATTCATACAAAACACGAAAAAGTATCAGACATTTTATTTTGCACTAAATTAACAAAAATGTCAGTTACGCAACTCTTTAATAATCTAGGGAAATAATCCTGTACTTTTTTGGGGTTTTTATTCAAAGACAAAAAATATAAATTATCAATTTTTAGTCATTCCCGGAGAACCTGGAGTAACTAGCATGTGGTCGGAACATAAATTCTTCTTCCAAACAGTTGAAGGAAATCACTTTACACCACCAAGGCCGATCCACCCAGATGATGATGATGATGATGATGATAATGATGACATATCAAAACCCATAATAGCTAATGAACGGTAATGACTTGATTAACGTAGAAACGCTTAAAGTACCCCTAATACAAAAAACATTTATTTAGGATTTACTTAAGTAACGAAATCAGTGGCGGCTCGTGACTAGCAAATCAGAGGGGGCGCTGGCGTTGGTCAACATACCAAATGATAACACTGACAAATATTATTTTTTGAAGTGAAAGTCAAATCTTCGTTTTTTTCGGAAATAAACTTCTCGGTGACTTTGTTATTAAAACTATATATTTCTCGAACCATCGCTTTTTCGATTCACAGCATTGCTAGAGCTGCATATTAGACGAAACTTTTCAACTTTATACCATAACTAATAAATTAGTCAAATCAAAACACCAGCGGCATCGACAGGTCGCGAACAGCTGTTGTTGGACGGAAAATTTGAAGCCGCATCCGTGCAGCTCGTTGTGCGATGTGTAGCCGACGTCACGCCTCCGTAGTCATGGCAACCGACTTAATAGTCGCGTTGGAGCCATAGATATTTACCTTTAGATAAGCAAACAATAATTAAGAAAGTGGCAGTTTTATGGCCTCGCGCATGTAAACAAAGCTAGACACTAGTCATGCGCACTGCAACATTATCGTTTGACGAATGGGAAAATAGACAGGTCCGGGCTTTAAAATTTAGATTCTTGCCAAAAAATTGGAATTTCTTCTTAATTTTTGATCAAGTTGGGAAAAAAGGTAGTGATTTCTGGCATTTTTAGTAGTAGCAAACATATCAGATTTTAAGTATAGAAAATGGTTTTTAAGGTTTTGTTTTTAAAATTTGTTTAAAAATGATTCGTCGTCGTGTTTTTAGTTCGAAATGGAAGAGAACAAGAACAGTTAAATTAAACTAGTCTTATAAAATCGAATATAAAAACAAACAAAACCAGCAAAATTACCAATTTACGGTGTTATCGCGTACCTACCTAACCTCAAGTCAAATATTAGTTGGTATATTTGTATTGATTTTTACAATTTGGCAAAAACTTGTTTTGTTCAAGAATTTGAAAAAGTTTTTGCTCGAGAACTTGGGCCATGGAATAGGTACTGCCTTTAATAAAAGCTTAATGTCGGGGTGCACAGATTTTAACCAAAAAGTTAACCAACCAGCAACTTTGACAGAATTAATTTTCTTACAATCAGAGTGGCTCAGTTAGCTTCATTTTTGATTTAGATACTAATCAGAAAACTTCAATAAAACTGTGTAAATGTTTGCCAATGTCACAAAGTCGCCTGGTCAGTTACCTATTGTTAAAAACCTTAGTGCAACCAAACATTACTTGTAGTACTACTAGTACTAGTCATTGTTTATATTCCTATCCGAGTCACTAAAAGCACAAACACAATTCACTTAACTACACAAAAACTAGAAATCCGTAAATATTAAACACCCACGCCACAATCCACGATAGCTAAGAAAACTACAAGGAATCCACAGAGAATCCTTAAAACACAACAATAAAATTGGCGGCCGAGTCGGTTCTGGAGAGTATCTTCACAGAGAAATAAAGTATCTTGAGCATATCGATAAAGTAGGACAGGCCATAACACGAGGTTTGTGCGCATGCACGAAGGTGTCCAGAAGGAAGGCAGCTGACCGGCGAGTCATGCGCTCGGACGTATTTTTTCACCCATAAAACGTAACTTTTGTTTGCGCAGGAGATAAGCTGTACGTATCTAAAGGTAAATTGTCTATGGTTGGAGCGGAACGGATAATCGGCCGCCCGCGCTTGCCTGTGCGAATAGAAAATGCTCCTTCGGTATAACTTGCCCGTTGGAATATGGCTATGTTTGGTTTAAATTATTTTAATTGATTGCTTACATACATTGCGTTATTGGTTTTTCTAAGTAAAGTATTTTTGGATTCTGTTTAAAATATTTGCATGGAGGGCGGCGCCGCAGAGCCCATCATTACGAGCCGCCACTGAACGAAAGATAAATAATTTTTTGGCAAATTTTGACTAGTAATAAGTCAAGAGGTTAAATTATTTCCGGAAATTTATTCGAGCTCATAAATACTTTCATTTCGAGTCGAAGACGAATGAGACTGGTGTGGAACCTTCTACCGTGCTAGCAAAAATTATTTGCATCAAAGAGGGCCTTGCATCTAAGGACGTAATGCTTAGCCGTAGAGCTTAATACCTGTTGGGTGTCAGTAACTACCTGAAATAACAATCAATCAGTTATTCATTCGTCATATTTGACAGTCGTTACAAGTAATTTGATTCATCGCTAATTTTTCCAATTTCTTGAACAATTCACACAATCGGCATTACGGAACAGCACAAAACATTCATGGTTGAAGCGTATTTTCGAAACGGGGTTAGAGTAAATGGTGAGTGGCAATACAATCCGGGTTTGTGCATGGACGATTTTCACGAACATTTTCCTCACGTTGCTTTTATTGCTGGGGATTTTTACAATTACCTGAAAAAAACCGTGGCTGTGTTTATTGAAACAGGTTCTATACAACACAAAAAAGGATCAGGAATAACTTGTTGCAAACGTTCGTGAAATAATGCGAAAAACGCCAACAAATTATATAAGACGCCTGTCCCAAGAAGTGGGAAGATCTTATGAAACATGCAAGACTATTCTTAAGAAGCAGCTAAATTTATTTCCTTATAAAGTGTAAGTGTAGTGCTGCCCTACCCCTAACTAAGTTTACTTACTTATGTTTCGGCCTAAACACTCAGCAGCAGCTACAAGGATTTCTGGCAACTCACAGCTTCACTTGACTACACTACTACACTAATAAAATACACTAATAAAAAGAGCACTTCTATCATCTAACTATTACTTGTATTAACTCGCTACCTGTTTTATACGATTATTTCCAAAGATAAGGAAAGAAAGGTCTCGCTATAATCTTTAAACTTGTGCTGAAAAATCATGTAAACCCCTGTCATATTATTCATTATATATTAAATATAATTTTTAAAAATAATTAAATTTTTAAAAATAATCAAAATCCTAATTCTGGAAAACCAAAATATTTATAATTTATTTGAAAACAATCTTATTCTTCTTTTTGAAAATAAAAATATTTCTGTTTAAAGTATGAAAGTTAATGTTAAGCCTTTTTCAAAAATTATTAGAAAACCTTTAGCATAGTTGTTTACATTGATTATTTACTTTAGTCAGCCACAAGAGTACCCTATTACTTTGCGCAAGAAAATGTTCTCAAAAACTTTTTAACACCATTTATTAGAAAGAAATGTCATAGTTAAAATCCCTTAAAACCCACACAAAGTTCACAAAGTTCCCAAGTTTATATATTATAAATGGTGCGACCTTTAAATGTTTATAAAATATTAAATGTCATGAAATCGTTTAAACACTCAGTATATGGTTCACAATAGTACAGGCACTTACTTCTCATCGTAGCGGGTCGTATCTTTCTTGTTGGCCACCAACCAATAAAACTGCTCACTAACACTTTGACTTTTTCTGCTAAGTCTCAAAACTTTTATTCTTAAAAAAATTAAATAAAAAAAATAAACTTCAAATTTCGAACGGACAGAGTTTCTAGTAGCAACTACTATTTTTGCTAATTAAGTGAATGTTTTGTCCGACCAGAGCGTCTTATTTATAGTAGAAAGACCCCTGGATGGACGTCATTGCAAAATGATATTTCTTTGTCTGTAATAGTGAAGAATATGACGTACTACCTCGTGATTTGGTTTTCAATAATAATTGCGCAACTTTAACTTTTACATATTAGATTTGTTTATCCAAATGTAGGAAAATCAGTGTGTCCAACTTGGATTAGTAATTCAATTGACGTCATTTATTCTAGACAAAGGAAATTAGAAAACTGCGAAGTTATCGCTATAAACACAAGAAGTTGTTTTTATTAGATTTTAAGAATATTGATCTTTTTACACAAGACAAAATTTTGTTATTATTTAATGATTTTCAGAGTAATTTCCACCCTACTTAGCGGGGCACTACATTACATCCCCCTTATTCTGTCAAAATAACTCAAGTTATTTTGACAAGACTTCAATTTCTGAAAATCATTAATCTTTTTGCTTGTACAATTCAAGTATATCATTTGAGGGTGCTGACCCTTAAAGTGAACAGATGTTGGTGGCACGAGCCGACTTCCGTCTCGAATAAGTAGGTACCTGACTGGTTAGGTTGAACCCAAGGGATGATAAATGAATGATTTATGAAATGTGAATGTAATGATCAAATTTTTTTTTTTTTTATTAAAATATATATATATATATAGGTTTACCATAATTACACTTAATACTAATAATGATTTACAATTCAGATCAATAAAAATTCAAAAAATTTGAAATAATAAAAAAAAATACAAATATTATTAAAATAAGGTAAACTTACCACAAAGAAAAATGATAAAAAAAAAAAACAAATATTTTAAAAATAGGTAACCTTACCACTAATAAAAATGATTAAAAGAAAATACAAATATTTTAAAACTTTAGGTAAACTTACCACTAAGAAAAATGATTAAAAGAAAATACAAATATTTTAAAACTTTAGGTAAACTTACCACTAAGAAAAATGATTAAAAGAAAATACAAATATTTTAAAACTTTAGGTAAACTTACCACTAAGAAAACTGATTAAAAGAAAATACAAATATTTTAAAAATTTTGGTAAACTTACCACTAAGAAAAATGATTAAAAATTATAACTTAATACCTACTACACTTGATAATAATACCCACTAACACTAGGTAGTCTGTTTTCTAGTCTTTTCTAAAAAGAAAACGAAATTCACTGAGTTGTTCAATCCCGTACCCAGGGTTGGGTGGATTGGAACTGGGATTGGGAGGTCTCCTACCATGCCCTCCACGGCCTCTTATTCCGTTTCGATGGTGTCGTGGTGGCTCAGCTGTGCCCGGCGAACGGATGTCCCTTCTCCTTATCGGACGCCCGTGGCCGACCAGGATGGATTCGGGTCGGCGCGGTTCGACGGGCACCGGACTTAGGGGTACGAACCGGGGGATCTCCTCCTGGGGGCTCATTGGCGGATCACCGATACGGACTTCCGGGTTCGGCGTAGGTTCTGCGGGGAGCTGGATAGGAGTTACTTGCTCCGGCACAAACTGTGCCGGCCGGACGTATTGTCGGGCTGTTCCCCGGGGCACACCAGATGGTCCAGGTTGAGACGGGCTGTTCATTGAGTCGCCAGGGAGATTTCTGGCTCGGGTGCACAGTGAGCAGGGGCACGGTGGTACCCCTTGTGACTGGAGGATATTCCAGTATTGTGCCGGAGTACTAGGTCCTACAACTCCACCACTGCAGAGGGCACAATCGCAATATTGGAGGGGTATCTCCCGGCCCTCTCGTACTCCCCACATCACCACGAATATCCGATACTCCGCGTGGAGCAACTCGCTCCACAGGGCGATTAAAGCTTTTAACGGGAACAATGCTGGCACGCACGGCCCGTCACCCCCCAATTGGATGTACAGATCTCGTAGATGGGCGAGAGCCGTCCTTAGTAGCTGGCACTTTATTTCATTATCGGATATGAGACGTAAGTGTACTAGAAACATCACTATCCAGGTGGTCATCTTGCACTTTTTAATTATATAAGAGAACTAAGGCACCTCTGAACTGTACTAATAATCAGCAACAACTAAAGGTTCTAGCTAATTCATTTTCTTTGCTTGGAATCAGTATTGGCCCTATACGCTAATAAGTTGCCAAAGTGGGGGAAGATAAGATTGTCTGTTTTTGTTAAAACTCTATATTCTCATATAGCCCATCTCTATTTCAAACATATAAACTAAGGTTCCTATCTTTTTCGCACAGTTTTTATTTTCTTTTCTCTTTCTTTCTTTATCTCTGGTATAAGTGGAATATTATTTTTAAACCCTTATTCCCACGGAACCCAAATTTTTCAGTAACAGTATTCTATTCAAAATACATTTTAACTGTCTTACTTAAACCTAACTTAACACTTCATAAAAATTCCTATTGACTAAATACACCTGGTAAATTTCAACTCGAATCTGGTCATTTGTCAGCTAGTTCTTTAAAGTTATCATATTATTTATGGGTTATAACTATATTAGGGATTTATGTCGTGGTTTTTAATTCCTTGCCTTCGTTATTAGTGGAGCGGCCGAACACACTCCACTGTACAGGCGGGAGTTTTGCTAACTCTTTTCGCAAATTGCCAAATGCCTTTTCATGGTTAACAATTACTGATGCCTTTTCTGAGGTTCCTTCATTTTCATCTGTAAACTGTACTTGTTTCATTCGTATTTCGTCCTCAGTAGAGCTACGTATCCCGCTGGTGGTGACTATTTCGTCCACCACCTCCTGGTTTTTCCAATAATTTCCTTCTTCCCTATTAAGTTTTTCTTTCATTTGCTTATTTTGAAGAATAGCAAGACACACAGCTTTACCCCTGCTAGGTATTAATAATTCCCGGTTCAAAGTAACTTTACCTTGTATAAATTTATTTTCTTCGTAATTGATTTTATCTAAAATATCTTCCTTGCTCACTTGGTCATTCGTAACCCCTTTGTTTTTAAGTTTATCTTGTTGTAAGGTCTTCGTTTCTATAACTTGATTTTCTTTGACAAAAATATCTTCATGACTTTCCTGCAGAATAGAAAAATCCTTGCTTAAATTCGACCATTTCCCTTGCATGGCCGGAAAATCTCCTTGTCTCTCTTGCAGAGCCGACAAAACATCGCTTTCCTGCGAACTGTGCCCTTTTCTGGCAAAAACATCTGTCTGACTCTCTTGCAGAACAGATAAACCATCGCGTTCCTGCGAACCATGCCCTTTACTGGCAAAAACATCCCTCTGACTGTCCTGCAGAGCAAATAAACCATCGCTTTCCTGCGAACCATGCCCTCTTTTGGCAAAAACATCTCTCTGACTCTCCTGCAGAGCAGATAAACCATCGCTTTCCTGCGAACCATGCCCTCTACTGGCAAAAACATCTCTCTGACTCTCCTGCAGAGCAGATAAAACTTCTTGCTCCATATCCGGAGCCAACACACAGTTTTCTTTGTCAAAGTCCAAGTTCAGATTAATTTTTGTTATAAAATTTTCTTTGCTCACAGCGAAGTTTTCCGTAAACAACGGTATTACAGAACCAAAGGCGTACATACAATTATTTTCCCAATCTATCTTAATCCCGTATTTCTGTAAAAAATCAATGCCCAATAATACATTGGTACGAAAACTATCAGTATCTACAACAACAAAATTATGATCCACTACGGGGACCCCTGAAAATTTTAGAGAAATATTTGCCACCCCATAGGTGGGTATATTATTTCCTTGAATATCAACTAACGATATTCCGTTATCCTTTTTTATAAACCCCTCAGCAACACTAGGTTTTATTAGAGATACGCATGCGCCTGAGTCAATCAAAGCATAACAATTATTTCCATTTATGCTAACTTTAATTACATTTCCTGTATGTTGTGTTCCTTTACTTGAGCATGCGTATATCTCTACCCTCTTCTGTGTTTCTATTCCCAATTTGCCTCCTGAGCAGCCGAACTTCGGGGTTGAAAAGGGGCTGCTTGATTGTTTAAAGCTGCATGGTTTGGCCTAGTAGTTTGATGATTTCTAGTACAGTTTCGAGCAATATGTCCTGGTTGCCTGCACGTATAACACACCCGTTGGGAATTTTCAGGTTTCTGTTGCCGCCATACATTACTCTGCGAGCAAGTCGCTTGGAAATGACCTGGTTTATTACACTTAAAGCAAACCATTGGAGAAGTAACCCTGCAAAATTTTTCAGTATGCCCATTTCTGTGGCATTTTCGGCATTTAAAATCATTATTGGAACCGTTATTTTGTTTTCTTTGCGGTTTTTCTGTTGTATTCCAACTCACGCCTCGACATTCTCGGCCACTTGAGGGGTGAATAAGATTTTCTATAGATTCCTCTCTTTCTGCCACTGTAAGAGCGCCATCTAGGGTTTGGGGATTTCCTGATAACACTCGTTGTTTAAGAGGCATGACGAGACCCAAAATAAACTGCGTAGTTATGTCTTGCTCTAATTTTCTTTGGATGGGAGCGTCTTCGACAGGATCTCCTGTTAAAGTAATGGTTCGATTTCCTAGTAGTTTTAGGCGGGTGAGAAACTGTCTACAGGTTTCTCCGGTCTTCTGTCGGCAATCCATAAAATTTTTCATAGCCGACCCCTTTACACATTGTCGAGTAAACTGTTTTTGAAGGCTTTCTTTTAAGGTAGTCCAACTGGTCGTAGCTAACAAAGCTGGTTCCGAGTCAATGAACTGTTTGGCTTTTTGACGCAGCTTTAGTCGAGCAATGGATACCATTTGCTGACTAGTCCAATTAGCCAAAACACTCGTCTCTTCGATGACCGCCAGGAATTCAGTGATTCCTGTAGTCCCATCATAAGTTGGCAGTGAGTCTATTCCTATAACCAGGTTTCCCGGAGCTATATTCGGAAAAGGAGGAATATGAACACTAGCGCTTGGCTGAATTGTCGGAGAAGGAATTATATTTGTAGCAGTTGTAGTAGTGGTAGTCGCAGGGGTGGTAGTTACAGTAGCCATATTTTTATTTTAAATAACCTAACCCTCAACCTAAACCTTACTATGCTCAATGAGTTGCCAAAACTTTACAAAAATTTACAATAAAATGACCTTAGGCCTCTTGCGTAGGGGCAAAACGCTTTAAAATGCCCGGCGCCTCCACCAATTGTAGTGCTGCCCTACCCCTAACTAAGTTTACTTACTTATGTTTCGGCCTAAACACTCAGCAGCAGCTACAAGGATTTCTGGCAACTCACAGCTTCACTTGACTACACTACTACACTAATAAAATACACTAATAAAAAGAGCACTTCTATCATCTAACTATTACTTGTATTAACTCGCTACCTGTTTTATACGATTATTTCCAAAGATAAGGAAAGAAAGGTCTCGCTATAATCTTTAAACTTGTGCTGAAAAATCATGTAAACCTCTGTCATATTATTCATTATATATTAAATATAATTTTTAAAAATAATTAAATTTTTAAAAATAATCAAAATCCTAATTCTGGAAAACCAAAATATTTATAATTTATTTGAAAACAATCTTATTCTTCTTTTTGAAAATAAAAATATTTCTGTTTAAAGTATGAAAGTTAATGTTAAGCCTTTTTCAAAAATTATTAGAAAACCTTTAGCATAGTTGTTTACATTGATTATTTACTTTAGTCAGCCACAAGAGTACCCTATTACTTTGCGCAAGAAAATGTTCTCAAAAACTTTTTAACACCATTTATTAGAAAGAAATGTCATAGTTAAAATCCCTTAAAACCCACACAAAGTTCACAAAGTTCCCAAGTTTATATATTATAAATGGTGCGACCTTTAAATGTTTATAAAATATTAAATGTCATGAAATCGTTTAAACACTCAGTATATGGTTCACAATAGTACAGGCACTTACTTCTCATCGTAGCGGGTCGTATCTTTCTTGTTGGCCACCAACCAATAAAACTGCTCACTAGCACTTTGACTTTTTCTGCTAAGTCTCAAAACTTTTATTCTTAAAAAAATTAAATAAAAAAAATAAACTTCAAATTTCGAACGGACAGAGTTTCTAGTAGCAACTACTATTTTTGCTAATTAAGTGAATGTTTTGTCCGACCAGAGCGTCTTATTTATAGTAGAAAGACCCCTGGATGGACGTCATTGCAAAATGATATTTCTTTGTCTGTAATAGTGAAGAATATGACGTACTACCTCGTGATTTGGTTTTCAATAATAATTGCGCAACTTTAACTTTTACATATTAGATTTGTTTATCCAAATGTAGGAAAATCAGTGTGTCCAACTTGGATTAGTAATTCAATTGACGTCATTTATTCTAGACAAAGGAAATTAGAAAACTGCGAAGTTATCGCTATAAACACAAGAAGTTGTTTTTATTAGATTTTAAGAATATTGATCTTTTTACACAAGACAAAATTTTGTTATTATTTAATGATTTTCAGAGTAATTTCCACCCTACTTAGCGGGGCACTACATAAGTATTCTATGAAATACAAGCCGCAGATTTTGAAAGACACAGGAATTACTCGAAAATATGAAGAGACGTGTGAATTTATGCTTATGGCATGGTTTCAGCAATTTATGTTATTATGTTTCTTTTTCTTTCTGTATATTCATTCTTACTTTGTTAATTTTGTAAACAACAAAAATAAATTTGGAATTGTCTACTTATTTTATTACTCATTAGTTTGGCATACCATGTCATAATATGAATTTGACAAAATTTTAACCTAGATTTGGTTATTTATATCGTCCCCATATTATTGTGATCTAATTCAAGCCCTACGTTTTTTAATCCAGGCCCTCTTTGATGCAAATAATTTTTGCTCGCTACTACTCTAGTTTTAGTTACGAGAAAAGAAATGTATTTTCTTCGAAGTGTTTTTGTTTTTGAAATTATTTGTGTTACCCCTTAAGATCTGTGACCCCATCATTTAACATAACATTCTAGTGGATTATTATTATTACGATTTAAATATTTGTTAAATTTTACCATTTAGCTATCCAGAATTAATACATTCGCCCCCAGCACCCACACCAGCACCAACTCGGCCAGCTGAAACACCTTACAGACCTGTGACTTTTAGCCCTTCCAAAAAACAAGAACAAAGTTGCGGCGTTACTAAAAATACGTTTGTCCCTCTTATATTAGGTGGAAACGACATTAGCGAAGGGATGTTTCCATGGCTGGCGGCTATGTTGGTGTCTCGAGGAACTGAATACGAGTACAAATGTACTGCAAACTTGATTTCAGAGAAGCATGTTATAACAGGTATGTACAGAACCGTAGATAGGGGGGGGGGGGGGGGGGGGGGGTTAGGCTTAGATGTTTACCGTACCACAATCGATTACTCGGCCCTCATTATTGATTCAGCTAAACTTATAATAATAATTATAATACTTACACGAAGGTACGGCTAATAAAGGGCTAATAAACGGCTAATAAGCAGCTAATAAATGGCTATTAAACGGCTAATAAACGACTAAGAGACGGCTAATAAACGGCTAAAAAACGGCTAAAAAACGGCTAATAAAGGCTAATAAACGGCTAATAAACTGCTATAAATGGCTAGAAACGGTTCAAAACAGCAAGAAAAGGCTCAAAAACAGCTTAACACCACCGGCGCATGTGCAGAAGGGTGTGTTATGGTGAACATATTTCCCTCTACTATTGTTAAAGCAAAGAAAATCACTTATATTAACCTTAATAATATCAAGTCCTCTGCATTCTTTATCACATTGTTTATGCAGGTTTTTTTTTCCTCTTATTGTTTTTATTCCTCCATAAAATAAGTGTAATTTTAATTTAATGCATCTGAACTTAATTAAAATAAAAAGAGTCTTTATTTAAAAGGTCAAAGTTGTATTTTTCCATACGTGTTCCTTAATTCATGCAAAGTAAAGTATTTTTCACAATAAATGGTATGACTCCGTCTAACTACCTGGGACGTTTTGCAAGAGCTCGGCCATAAAAATGCAAATAAACTGTCGGTCAGGGTCGGATTATAATTTGTAATTATAGCAGGTAATATTCAACTATCTTGTGCTTGCGATAACATCTTTCAGCCTTTGTGTTTCTTAGGAAGTGTTCAAGTTATGCTACGGTTACGATACAATAATCTTAAATTATTCACCAAAAATGTATACGTATAAAAACAGATATTAATATGTGACGTCCGTGGGTAAATATTAATAGTGATTTTTCTAGTGTTCCGTTGAAGAAAAACCACTTATATCTTGACGCTTAAAACATTGTAAAAAATTTATATAGTTATTTACTTGACCAAGGACTTGTCATTAAATAATATATTATTAATAACGAATTAAATATCTAAAGTCCTACCCTGTAGTGTATTTACTTGTTGATTGTGTATAACAATGGGATTAAACGGGTACTTTTATTGCAGTCAATAAGTCGATGCCATTTAGGGTGAAAAATACTGCTGAGAACGTTTTACCCTGTTAGGGGCTTGCTGTTCTCATTATTTAGAACACCTTTTGTTCTAGCTGCAAGATGTGTCAATTTCTATAAAACACAAATAGTCCAAGCTGAACAGATCCTGTTTGTCTTTGGTAAAATGACCTTGAAGAATTGGGCTACCAATGGTGCAATTTCAAGAGGGGCAGTAAAAATTCAAACTAACCCCGAATACAACCAGGTTTCTGGCCATGGCGATGTGTCGGTAAGATTTTATTAATTTAATAAGTACAACGACGCCATTATTTGTAGCTTATTATGAACATTATAACCGTGGCAATACTATACAGTATGTGCAGAAATAATCTTAGGTTAGGTTAGGTTAGAGTGGCAGACCTCTGGCATTGACCAACCAAACAGTCACACGTAGTCCTGTAAGTAGGACCGTTGTGGTACCACACGTGTTCCGCGGAACCTATCCGCATCAGCTTCCTGATGGTTAACGCGGCGTGACGTAGATCGTAGAAGAATCTTGACAGTTCATTCAAATCAGCCACTGCTGTTAATAAACTTCGTGAGTCGACCCAGCTGCAGGCTGCTCACTTCCTCCAGATCATTAAAAAATGGTTCGCCTAGAGCAGCGGTTCTCAAACTTTTTTGGTGACGGAACCCTTTTGGGAAGCAAAATACTTGATGGAACCCTACAATAAAACAATATTTTTTAAAAGTGTATTCTTTATTAATAAGCATAATAAAAGTACAATGTAACAGTTACTAATTATTACTTACTTTACCACATGGCAAGTACAATAATAGAAGATATTAAAAAAGAAAAAATCTAACTAATGGGAGGTATGAAACTGTTTTTTATTTTGCATCAATTGGTTGATATCAGGTTTGATAGAAGACAGTTGAAGTGTCATATCAGGTTCGGCGTCCAGTCTATTGCGATATTTTGTTTTCGTGGCTGCATAGGTTGAGAATCCTGTTTCGCACAAATATGTTGTTAAGAACGGGAGAAGAATATTCAGAGCCATTTTGCCAAGCATTGGATATTCATCACGGATTCTGCACCAAAAATCGTTAAGAGGCGTCGTTTTGAACAGTGACTCCATACTTGTGTCTGATGACATTTCTAAAAGAGATTCATATATCTCGTTTGACATACTTTCGAACTTTTCCAAGTTGGGTAAAAAAGGATTATGAATCCATGAATTCAGTTTCATTTTTGTATTCTGTTCTTCGGGAAAATACTTTTCAAATGATGCGCGCATCGAACTGAGATATTGGGCCAATTCTTCAAACACATCATCTTGAAACATTTCTGAGTCGTTATCGCTAACAAACTCACTGAGTGACGTAAAGCTTTCTATTTCTTTCTTACCAACGCAAATAATCCAAAAATCTAATTTTCTTTTGAAGGCAGTTATTTTGTTATAGGCCTGAAACACTGTTGTCTGTTTACCTTGCAATGATAAATTCAATTCGTTCAGTTTTTGAAAGATATCCGCCATAAAAGACAATCCTAACAACCAAGTTTTATCATACAAACGGTCCTTCAAATTAAAAGAAGTATCTGCTGAAAGAAACATTTGTAACTCGGCTCTAAGTTCAAATAGCCTTGTTAAAGTTTTACCCCGAGACAGCCATCGCACTTCTGTATGGAGCAGCAGTGTTTTATGTTTGCTGCCATAATCTTCACATAATAATGAGAACAATCGGGATTGTAGTGGTCGTGATTTAATAAAATTAATTATTTTTACCGCTTCATCCATAACTAATTTTAGATTTGACGGCATTTGCTTCATCGCAAGTGCTTGTCTATGCAGAATACAATGGCTGGAACTACAATTGGGCGCTTTATTTTTTATTTGTGACACTGCTCCTGCTGTTTTACCTGTCATCGCCTTGGCCCCATCTGTACAAATGTCAATGCAATTGTTCCAACTGAGATTATTTTCTTCAAAAAATATATCAATGTGCAATGCGATAGCTAACTAAATATGATGCCTCCGTGGCCTTTTCGTTGATAGTTTTTGTTACATGCATCATATTTTTTTGACTTTCCAATAACTGATCTTTTTTACGAACAAAAAATTCTTTATTCTTGTCTTTAGACTCGGGGTGTACAGTTTGTAAATGTCGGCGCAATTTGGCAGGTGCCATGGAACTATTAGGAAGCAGTTTACTACATAGCATGCAGAGAGGTGAGCTGTTGAAATCAACAAATCGGAAACTGATATATGATTCATCATACTTCCTTTTTTTCGTCTTTGAAACCGTCGAGCTTGACGTCGTGGCATCATCGTCTGGATCGGTGATTGCTATATTCTCCGCGCGTACTGCTTTTGAACATTCAGCGTCATTAGAAGATGTTGTTGCAACACGTTTAACACCTTTAAGCCAACGTTCCATTCTTCTTTATTTATAATGTTACACGTCAGGATGGTGGGGTCTAAATAATGCACAATAGTTACTGCGTATAAGAGACTAAGTTTAGTACAATGAAGAAATGTATAAAACTGAGACAACAGAATACAGCAGGCAGTAGAACAATAAACACTAGTTTCTCGCTAGCGAGCTTGTAAGTAGGTAGGTAGGAACTTATCGCTCCGAACGCTAATCGTCAACTGACTGACGAGGCGCGACGCGCGATCGCCGCTTTTATACTTAGTCCTAGACTCGATCTCGAATATTCTCGAAAATACTCGAGTCGGCGCCTTTGATAAACAAAAAGCAAAAATAAAAAGAGGAATATAAAAATTGCGTTGTAAACAATTCAGAGGCGGCTTTTATCAAAGGGACTGCGCGCTCACAAGTATACAAGTATACCTGTTGATACCAAACTTATGAGATATTGTACCAGCTATTGTAACACATGTTTATACAAATACAAATAAATAAATAAATATACCTACGCGCGGCCGCGGAGTCAAAACGTTCGACCAGAGAGAGGTGTTTTGATTTTTTTTCTAAATTCTTGAGGAACCCCTACAGAGGTATCGCGGAACCCTAGGGTTCCGCGGAACACACTTAGAGTATAGCTGGCCTAGAGCATTGAACCTTCTTCTAGCGAGGCCGGGGCATTTACACAAGAAATGCTGAATACTTTGCAGGCTCCTCTTCTTCATCTCTGCAACTTCTGCAGAAGTCGTTAGTTGGTATTTACATACGTTCAGCGTGTCTACCGAGCAGGCAATGTCCGGTGATTACGGCAGTGATGTTTCTTAGGTCCTTCCGACTGTGTTGTAATAGCGCTGCGGTTTTCCTGCCGTCAAGTAGGGGCCACAATTGCCTGGAGATGCTGCAAGTTGCCATCCCTGTCCATCTGCTTTGTGAAAGTTAAAAATAATCTTAATAAATTAAACTTCTTTTTTTAAATTTTGATGTTTACGAAAAAAGGTCCAGGGCCATTTTAAATTTAGAAACGTTGTTTAAATTTCGTTTTATTGTCAGTTTGGTCCCTACTGCGCTGTTTTTCTGCCTATCTTTGCAGACTATTAATATTTGCAACATTTTTTCCAGATCTATACTGGCCACTTTTGGTGTACCTGGTGAACCTTTGAATCAATGTATTTTTTGACTGCAAGCTTACATTTAATCCTATACAGTGATGGGCTAAAATATGGAACAAATTCATTTAAAAATCAGGTATTCATTTTTTGAAAAAACGCTCGGACACGTCGATTATAATTCTTTCTTTCGGATTTTTTGCCTCAAAAAGAAATTATACCGGGTGTGTCAAAAAGTAGATGTAGCAAATTTTTTTTGTTTTTTAAATAGAACCCCCCTATTTTCACTTATTACCCTAATTCTACGTCAAATTCTGCGCATAATTCATGTAGCATACTCTATCCTTATCTCTAACAGTTTTAGAGAAAAATTACATCATAAAAAAAAATTCTTTAAAAAAAGGTTAAAAAATTAGTTTATTAAGTGTTGAAATTGCAAACCATTAACTTCTTGACAATATGCTAATCTACTTAAAAACCCTTCTAAAACATTATTTACGGTATTTTCATTAATTTGCCTAATTTCATATCCAATTTTAAATTTTAAGTCTTCCAAATTTTGTGGTTTATCCTTATACACTTTTGATTTCAAATAACCCCAAAGAAAGAAATCCATGGGTGTAAGATCGGGAGATCTTGCAGGCCATTTTATGGGTCCTCTTCTACCTATCCATCGTTCGGGAAATACAGTATTCAAATACTCTCGTACTTGTCGAGCAAAATGAGGCGGTTCACCATCCTGCTGAAACCAAATAGATGCTTCTGGTAGATGAGGCTGATTCGGATTTGGAAAATCCGTTGCTAGTGTGGGAATTAATTAATTTTGAAGAAATTGTAAATACCGGTCTCCTGTAAGATTTCCATCGAATTAAAAAGGTCCAATAATTCTAGCATTTAATATCCCTGCCCAAATATTTACTTTTTGTGGGTATTGCGTGTGCTGTTCTCTCATCCAACGGGGATTATTTGTACTCCAATACCGAAAATTTTGTCTGTTTACCGAACCATTCAAACAAAACGTGGCTTCATCGCTAAAAAGTATGTTGCGATGGAAAAATAGATTTAAGTTGCAAATTTCCATCATAGTTTCACAAAACTGGAGTCGGCGGTCGGGATCATCTTCGTTTAGCTCGTGCAGCAACCTAATTTTGTACGAATGGTACTTTTCTTGTTCCAATACCCGCAACACAGATCGTCGGCTAACATCATTATTAAGGGCTACTTCAGTGGATGCACTATGAGGATTATCTTCAACCTCTAACAAAATGTTCAATTGTGAGTTTTCACTAATTTTTGGACGACCTGGCCGTGGACGATCCTTTACATTCCCTGTTTCCCTGAATTTATTCTCAATTTTACTTACTGTAGATCTTGTAATCGGCCATTCTGGATACTTAGCGGTTAACAAGTTACAAACTTCTTCTTGACTTTTTGTTTTGTCTCCACATCCAATTAAAATTAAAATTTCAATTCTTTGTGTTTCATTTAAATGCACCATAATAATAATAATAATAATAATAATAATAAATAGCCTTTATTTTTGCATACAAAGATAAATTTACAAAAAGCAATCTCATGTGGGTGGCGAGATCTAGCATAGCTACTCATCTAACCACCCTAAGTAATAAATTATTTAAGTAAATAAGTACCTAAGCATATAGAATTGAACAACAAAACATTCAAAAACTAAGAAAAAATTTCTTAACAAAAAGCTTTGCAGAATTACAAAAATAGTAAAGCAACAAAGCATTGAATATACCTACATATAGACTATACGCAAATAGAATTATAACTTAACTGAATAAAAAGCAAACGTGCGATCGTTTATGCTCCAGAACCAATGGAAGTAGAGACAAAAACCGAATGGAAAATAATCAAATTTAAAGATTAATTTATCGGTGGCACGTGAAGATAAGCCTTCAACTTATTTTTGAACGTTTCCACAGAGACGCAGGTCTTGATATTTACTGGCAAGGGATTGTAATATTTAACCGCATTAAAACTGAAAGACCTTTGAAATAATGCCGTTTTGTGTAAAGGCACAGAAAAGAGACTGCTATGTCGCGTAAGCCTGTCATGCACATCAGTGCCTTTAGTAAGCTTGTCAAAGAGATATTTCGGTTGCTGAAATTTAATAAGTTTAAAAACTAAGGTGCATAAATGAAGATGAAACTTTTGATCTAATCTTAACCAGCCAGAGTCCGTGAAGCATTGAGTAATATGGTCATACTTCCTCAACCCGTAGGAATACCTCAAACAACCATTCTGGAGACGTTGTAAACTTTCTCTGTCCTCATGCAGCAAGGCCGGCCAATACAGTACACTACAATAAGAAATTAATGACAAGACGATTGAGTCGCACAGCCTCAGCTTAATCTGTGGCGAAAGAAAATTTTTAAATAAGTACAGAGTTCTTAATTTACCATAGCTTTTTTGAAGTAAGTAAGAAACATGCCTATTAAATCTAAGCCTAGGATCAAAATAAACGCCCAAATTCTTACAAGAGTCAGAAATATTTACTTTAACGTTATTAAGTTTAATGTTAAGATTTTCAGAAACTAGAGTAGATTTTTTACCGAATATAATAAGTTGAGTTTTATTTTGATTTAAAATCAAATTATGTGCGACAGATAAATTGTGAATAGTGCTGAGATCCTGATTAATATTAGTTTCAGCGGTATCAATATTTTCATAGTTGAAACTGCAATATAACTGAAAATCATCAGCGTATTGATGAGAACTTGAGTAGTTTAGAAACGAGTTAAAGTCTGCCGTATATATTGAAAACAGTAAAGGGCCCAAAATACTACCCTGAGGTACACCGCGTTTTAAGCATAAAGTATCAGAGGGAATATCATTAAGATACACTCTTTGCCTACGGTCCGCCAGGTAATCTTTCAAGAAATTAACAGCTGCATCACTCAACCCATAATATTTCAGTTTCACGCTAAATAGATTATGATCAAGGGTATCGAAAGCCTTACTGTAGTCAAGTAACAACAAACAAGTACACTTACCCTCATCAGTGGCACGCATTATATCATCGGTGACCTTGAGGAGGGCAGTTGTTGTACTGTGCTGCTTGCGAAAGCCCGATTGCGTAGCTGGAATAATTTGCTGTTGCAATGTAAAATTACTAAGTTGTTCACATATAACTTTTTCCAAGATTTTCGAAAAGACTGGCAATAAGCTTATAGGTCTAAAGTGGGCTAATTCAGTAGGATTATTATTTTTAGGAATAGGCAGAACATTCGCCATTTTCCACTGACTAGGAAATTTACTACAAGATATGCAAGAATTAATGATAAAAGTTATGTGATGTATTAAATGAGGGAGTAAAAGAGATATATTTTTGCGGTCTAAGCCGTCCGCACCCCGGGCATCAGAACGTAGTCCAGATATAATTGTTTCAACTTTATCAGCACTTACCTCGGAAAATTTAAAATTGTTGGTATTATTGCTAAAAGAACGATTTCCGTAATTGTTAAAGAATAGGTCATCATTATTAGATTTGTCATTAAGAGGCGGAATACTATCTAAAAAATATTTATTAAAATCATTTGGTGTACCAACACAACTGGGGTCGCTATTAGGAATGGAGTTAATATTAAGCCATTTAAGGGTGCGCCAAAAACCTTTAGGATCAATCCTAAATTGATGGTTCAAATAAGCCTTCTTTTCATTCCGTATTGATGTAGTGACAAAATTTCGGATTTGCTTATAATCGTTCCACGATTCTTCAGTTTTTAATTTTTTGTATTTAGAATGGGCTTTGGCCCTTAAACGCATCATATACTTAATATTAGGAGTAATCCAAGGGGCGGGAGTTTTCGTTAAACGCGAGGTCTTATATGGAGCATGTCATGATCACCGTTTTTCAAAATTATACCTAAACTAATTTTTGATTGACACATGACTTGCTATCGTAGTAACAATTCATTTAAATTTACCTGTTTACCTTTAAGTAGGTACATGTACCTTTTTTAAAGAATTTTTTTTTATGATGTAATTTTTCTCTAAAACCGTTAGAGATAAGGATAGAGTATGCTACATGAATTATGCGCAGAATTTGACGTATAATTAGGGTAATAAGTAAAAATAGGGGGGTTCTATTTAAAAAACAAAAAATTTTTGCTACATCTACTTTTTGAGACACCCGGTATAATTTCTTTTTGAGGCAAAAAATCCGGAAGAAAGAATTATAATCGAAGTGTCCGAGCGTTTTTTCAAAAAATGAATACCTGATTTTTAAATGAATTTGTTCCATATTTTAGCCCATCACTGTATAGACTGTGTTGCTAATAAGTGCTCTCGAATGTTAGGAATTGTAGCTAGAGTATGTAAATATTTTAGATCGGAAAAAGCAATAATATGAGTTGATTTTGCATTATGTTTATAGTAGATTAAATTTCGCTAGTAGTAAAAAAATTAAGTTAGACCTAAAAGTTTGCAAAATAAAGTTGTACGATTTTTGAGTTGAAAAGTTAATGTGTTATACAGTGTACCTAGTGTTACTGTGATAAGAAAATAATTTGGACTCACAACTTGGAAGCCTGAAGAAAATCAGAAAATTGAATCAAATTTATTTTTTGGTTTTAAATTGATGAATAACCGGTACAATGCTCCTCGTCTTCTTCAACAGTGTGCTTTGTATGTTACTAGACCGCAGTTTTATTTTTATTTATTTCAAGCAACCACCAATCCAGGCCTGAACGCCCCCATATTTAGACTAAGTTATTTTTATAATATGTAGGTATTGTTCAAGCATGATTTGTTCTCCATTTCTCTACAACTGTTTAAAAAATACCTTAAGTGTACTTTCCTTACTATAGTATAATAGTTTCAAACTTTACGATCCGCATGTAATTCTCGTAGATTTAGCTATTGTGCGATAAGATTATAATAAATAAATTGTTTCATAAAAGACATTAATAAACAGTAGATACAGTGGCGCACTCAGGGGGGGGGGGGGGGGCAAGGGGGCCTTGGCTCCCCCCAAAACCCCCAATGAAATGAAAAATTATGAAAGTGGATAAGTATTTTAAAAAGTCAATTTTCTTAGATTTACCTCACGGGCCTCGTTTGAGGGGGCCAGGTGGGGCATTTGCCCCCCCCCCCCCCTGGAAGTTGACTTATTGATAAAAGTTGACTTATTGAGGTTTAATATGGTTTGATTGAATGTATGAATTTATTATTTCGAGTTTTCCTTTATATTTTTGTTATTATTTTGGGGTAGTAAAGACTTATTTTACTAAAAATAAACAGTTTTAATGCCAAAATGACTATGAATGTTTGAGAAACAATTTTAGCTCATTAAGTATTGAGCAAAAAATTTAAATTAAAATTAAGGGAAGACCTAAACTCTCGAAATTAACTTGATACATACCACAAAGTGTAAATCTAGGGACTTTATTGTTATTGATAAGTTTGCTGCAAATAAAAACAGATGAATGAAATTTACTTTTAAACAATGTACCCACTAATGAAAAATAAATTAGCCTTTTTATTTATTATCTTATTTGATTTTCAATAGAATAAGAAGGTAATCATAAATTTTTAAAATATTTACTATAATAATTATTGACCAAATTTTGGGCGTGGTCTTAAAAAAATTTCGCCTGCGGCGCATTTCGCCTACAACAGGCTTTTAGTACACCCCCAAATTAACAAGTCACGCCGCCAATGCCCCCCCCCCCTAAGAAACCGTTTAACGACTCCCATGACTAGGCTATTGCGATCTTCCCTGCAAGAGTACCTGTTAAAAAAGCTCCAAAGTTCTAGAAAAATGCGTAATTTAAAAGTTTATTAAAAAATTTGCTTCCAGCACTGGTTGGCGGGCCCCCCCTAACATAAAATCCTGGGTGCGCCGCTGAGTAGATACAGTTTTTGGGTAGTGGTACCTGTTTGTGACGTTAATTTCTAATACATACATACACCGGTCAGTGATCACCACCTAGCTGCATAAAAGGTGGTCATGATTATAAATAAACACTAGAGTATCAGGAACTAAACTCGTAATGTGTAAATGGTTGTTAAATAAATTAAATGAAATAAAAATGAAATAATATAACAGTACATTAAAATTTTATTAACTTTTTATTCGTTTTAATTGGATTATTCATCGATAAATTGAAATGTTTCTCTTATATTTTTTAAATACTCTATACTTAATAACCCATTTTTTCGTAGATTATAACATTAAACCAACCTCTGCCAATTTCAAATAGAATTTCACCCATTTGCTTGTGGTCAGGGACCAGTGACTTCAGTGAAATTGTGGGCAAAAGAGGAACTGTAGCAGGATGGGGAGTAGATGAAGGTAATAATAATTATTGTTAAAGTAGTATTAATATAATCTTAAGTTCGTTTTATGACCTACATGCCCTCAAGATACAAAAATTTAGTTATTGGATCGTATTACGTACTATAATTAAAATTTGGCTTCGCCTAGTCTCTGTTGTTATTAGGTCATCCATATTGAGAGCAGAAACTCTTTCTTGTAAAAAGCGCGTCAAAAATTATAGAATTTGCTATCAAAGCACCAATTATTTTTTCTAGGGGCTTAGGGAAAATTATTTTTATTCGAATAAGTAAAGCGGGAATGAGGGCAGGGAATGAAATGACACAATTGTATTTATCATAACGTTTAGCTATACAGGGTGTACCTAAATATCATGTAAATACAAAAAGGGGTAATTCTTTGGATTATTTAATGACTAAAAATTCATATAAACATAGGTCCGCAAACGCTTCGTTGTCGATCTACAGGGTGTTGAAATTTCAAGATTTTTTTAGTTTTTTCTTTATAGCTCTTGTAGTTTTTGAGATATTTAGCTCTAATTTGGAATATAGGTTACGCTGTATGACTTACACCATTAGGCATACCAAATGGTTTTAAGAAACTACAGGGAGATATTTTTTCAGGGGTCATGCCCCCTTTTCTCCCCATGAACTTTTTTTCTGTGCGCCTATGTTTATATGAATTTTTAGTCATTAAATAAGCCAAAGAATTACCCCTTTTCGTATTTACATGATATTTAGGAACACCCTGTATACAAGGGCAGATTGGGGGGTAATGTTGAAAACAAAGTGTCTAAGGGCGGTCGATTCTTCAAATTTCCTTATATTCCACAACTTTCTAATAAAATTAAAAACTGCTTCCAAACTAATGAGTGTGGAGTTTATCGGGTTGATTTTCCAAAATATCTCCATTTCTTCCGGTCGTGAGTTTATGTTAGCACTTCTTTTAGATTATTTCCTCTATTCTCTGCTTCGTTGCTAATTTAGTTAAGTCACGTTTCCCTTGGTTTACTCTTTTCGTTGTTGCTTTATGTATTATTTTGTTATAATTTTCTCTTCCATCTTATTAAGTATCCAAACTATATAAACTGGCTATAATTTATATATGTTTTATGTAGTTTGATCTAATTGGGTTTGGATATTTGTATATATATCGTAGTCTTATAGTGAAATCCACCTTTTCATAAAGAATCTAGTCATATCATGAAGCGTCGGCATATTATGTAAAAACATGAAGCTACACAATCTGCCTAGGCTTTTCAAGAAGAGCCCGTAGCACTTCGGCATATAACGTCGTAACACAACCTGGCTAAATTTAAAGAGCGGCACTTTGTGAAGTACGAGATGTCACTAGGAGGCGATAACTAGAGGAACAAATTCCGTCTAAAAGGTATATTGGCAACTGGTTTGTTCGTTGTTACCCAGAGCATTTTTTAAAATTTAATTTAAATTTTATTTTTATAAAATAATATTAGTTGAAAAAATTGAATTAAAAAAAAATGCTCTGAGTAACAACGAACAAACCGGTTGCCAATATACCTTTTAGACGGAATTTGTTCCTCTAGTTATCGCCTCCTATGTCAATGCTTTAAAGCAAAATTGCAGTGTAATTCTCGATGTCACAAAAGTGGTCCCTGTGTTAATAAATAGAAACAAATGTTTGATGTTATTCTTCTTATTGAAGTCAATTTTTTTGTTAGAATATCTAGATACGCATATCTACCCCTATATTGAAACTGGTACACTCTATATAAAGCAATGTCTCAATTACAAGCTAGCAAAGTTCACTTAAACACAATATGCCTTGCGTTGGTGGAAATTTCACGAAACCGCAATATTTAAAGTTAAGCAGGTTTTCTAGTACTCGTATACACAATTCGCCGAAATGTGATGGGCTCTTCTTGAGAAGCCTAGGCATATTGTGTAGCTTCATGTTTTTACACAATATGCCGACGCTTCATGATATGACTAGATTCTTCATGAAAAGACGAATTTCACTATAAGACTACGACATATATATGAAGGGGGTATGGAATCATATTCCCATTTGTCATGTTTTGAAGATTTTTTATATTGCAATATTCAATCGTTACATATTTACAGCTCTGAACCCCTTATTTGCAACAGAAGTATTCCCTGAATCCATTAATTGTACCTCTCTTTCTGCGAGAAATACTTTTTCTAGATAAGTCTCTGGCAGGTCTGTAGCTAGGAGATGGTAGGGAGGGGGGGAGGGCTATTAGACACAGACAGATGCATGTCGCCAAGATCAATATAATCAAGATAACATACTACAAAATATCTAGTTTAACATCAAAGATGTTATACATACATACTAGTAAATACCTTATTTTCTTTTTAACTAGACTTCAAAAGTAAATATTTTAATTTAACAGGTAGTTCTAAAATTTGTCAATTTTAATGCCAAAATTGGAAAAATAATTTCTTTCCTACAGACTCATCGTCAGACGGGTTTCTTGAAATCATTGATGTAAGGAAAAATAATCCAGAGATAAATTCAACCATGGCGAAAAAAAATAGTAAGAAGTATATTAGCAATGATTGTGTTACAAAATTTAAAAAATAACTGTATATTAACAAAATATATGTTTTTAACATAGAAAGTAATAAAACAAATTTTTTTGGACTCATGGTTTGTTTAGTAGACAAAATTTAATAATACCATGTAAAGTTAGATGCATGATATTCTAGCTTTATTGTAGCACAAGCATGGATTAATCAGTCTTTTCCGAAGCATGAACTATAACCTTAACAACCCAAAAACAAATTATTTGATGCCATCAAAAAGCATGCCTATCAAACGCGTTCGATGGGTATTACGCCTCAATTTTTTTACTCTCAACCAGCTTCATAAGTTTATTACAAGGATAAATCAGTATATAAAAATAACTAACAATTATTACTCCAATTTAGTAGGTATTATACCGGGTGTTTCTCATATACCGGGTGTTTCTCAAAAGACGTTCACACCCCGATAACTTTACTGTATTCATAGATATTAAAATTCCTGGTAAACTACCATCGTTCCATTTGGAAAAATGGAGTAAACGTCAAGAAAACAAAATTTAATTTTGTAAACGCTTGTGAAACTTAGAAAGTCAATTATTATGACATAATTTTTATTTTCATATACCTTCTACTTGACTATAAACAGATTTAATTAATTTGTAGCAGTCTCCATTGAAAATAAAAATAAACATAAAAATGTTATAACACGTCAAAAAATGACAAGTGAGGTGTCATTTTACTCAGAATGTTATGTTGAATCCCAATAAGACAAAATATACCAGATGCCCCATTTAAAATACCAAAGTCAAGGTCACTGCCGGTCAAACCGAAAGTGCTAACAAATTGAAAATTATGCCAATAAATGCAGACTCATCTCTTATGCATAATATCAAAATTTCATTTTAATATCTATTAATATAAAAAAGTTATAGGGGTGAACGTCTTTTGACACACCCGGTATAAAGAAAAGAATGTTTAAAAAAATATATTTTTTTTTGGATAAACATTTGATTAACTCATTAAGAAAGAAATTTACATTAGGAAATATTTTTTTAAATAGAGAAGGTTTTTTTAATGTTTTAATATTTTCGGGTAAAATACTATATAATATTAATCCATTATACACATGTATATGTATAACAATGAACGTTTTCCAAAATTGCTGTTTATTTTAATAGTTTGTAGAAAATTACCTTGTCTAGTAAGTATCATGTCTGTGAAGATCATGAACTTTTGTAAACGTTATGTTAGAAATTTGTTGTTTTAAAAGTAAAGAATGAATAAATATGCAAATTTTAAAATGATATAAATTATTTATATCTAGGTATTTATTCGGCTTATATAAATTTGTTGTTGGTTCTAATTGCGGAAGTATATGAATACATTATTTAATAATTTTATTTTGTAGTTTGTTTAAAGTTTTTAATACTATCGAATTGGCTGAACCCCAAATAGAAATAAGATACTGAATTTTTATAGGAATGGATAATTTTTCCAAAGTAGATTTCGTTCTGTATATTTTGGTTTATCATAAAACAGAGTTACTTAAGCAAGAGGCGTAACTTTAGCAACCTTAAGGTTTTTAACAATTATTAATAGGTACATCCCATTTTAATTGTTTCTAAGGGTTAATAAAATAGGTTTCATTTTTTATTAACTTATACAAGTAGTTAAATAATTCAAAAGTAGAAATGCTTGGATGTATTTTGTATGTATTTTCAGAAGAGTTAAACTGTGTTTAATGTTTTCGAACGTTTTACTTCATCAAATTCTGGATCGAAAATTGTTAAGCACAAACTATAATACAACGGACTTGACAGACTTGATACCTTGACTATTACTGGTTCCTATCCACCGAAAACAACCTTTGATTATTTACCTTCCCTAAAATTTTTCACATCTATGAGATTTTTCTCAGAAGCATTATTTCCCTACCGTTCGACAGAAAGTTAATCCGCCCTTGTAAAAAAAATTCTACTAAAATCATAACAATAATAATAATAATAATAATAATAATAATAATAATAATAATAATAATAATAATAATAATAATAATAATAATAATAATAATAATAATAATAATAATAATAATAATAATAATAATAATAATAATAATAAAAATAATAATACAAACTAATAACAGAGGAAATACCATACTACAAATACTCTCCAACCATCATCATAGATACCAGCGAATACAAACTGTACTGGGACGTAGAAATCCATACAGACAAGACAATAAGATGTAATAGACCAGACATCGTTTTCCAAAACAAAAAAGAACAAATCACCTATCTTATAGATATATCCATACCTGACGACCCCAACATTCAAACAAAGTATAGAGAGAAAATAGCAAAGTATTCGGAATTAGCCATGGAAGTTCAGAGACTTTGGAAACAGAAAAAAGTAACGATCATACCATTCAACATTTCAACCACAGGCATCACCCCATACATCTTTAAGACACATCTTGAGGAACTCGGTCTCGACCCAAATATCCATACAAACATACAAAAGTCTGTCATCCTTAAAACGTGCAATATAGTGCGATCATTCCTCAATTCAAGCAATAGACTCTGAGACGACTTGGTACAGCCCGTCATCCCAGAAAAGAAACACCATTTGATTAAGATTAAGTGAGAAAAAAGAAGAAGGATAATAATAATAATAATAATAATAATAATAATAATAATAATAATAATAATAATAATAATAATAATAAGTATATTTAAAATTTAATAATATAATAAATATGTTTATGTTGTCTTCTATAAACTTATTCTTCAATCCCCTGAAGCTGAGCTTGTTAGGGGCAAATCTTATTTTTTGTTTTAGTATGTAAAATCATAAATATGCATTAAAAATGAAGTTTTTTAAAGTAAAAATGTTAACTTATAGTATAAAGGCAGTTTTTTTGAAGAAATATATTACCTGTAATAAAATTATTAATTTATAATTTTTAAGTAAAAAATATTAGGTACTTATATACTTATATAAATTATTCAGAACAATATTAATTATTTAATTAATTAAAGCATTTTTAAAAATATTTTCAAATTGTCTGTTTTTAATAATTATTCATGTTTTTATTTCGACTTAAAATTTTTTTAATGAAACCAATTTTTTTATTTTTGTTGGTAAATAATTGTTTAAATAAAAGCATAAATATTTGAAATTTTTTTTTCCTATGGACTTATTTATTTTAGGTTTTATGGTTTTTTCATTTTTATGACGTGTATTATGATTATGGTTTTAAAATTGTATAAGGTTTTTATTTTTAAATATATTAAGATGTTATAAATGTAAAGTTGTCTTATGTTGAACTTTTTTGTTTCTGAATATAATTCTTTTGAAGGATAAAGATAATCTTTATTGAATATAATTTTTAGAAACCATTTTTGTAATATTTCTAATTTTTTAACTAAAGTTCTATTTATTCCTCCCTAAACTAAAATTCCGTAATTTAAATGAGTTTTAACTAACGCGTAATATAATATTTCCATATGTCTTACATTTAAAAATGTTGCAATGTTTTTAAAAATCGGTAGTAAACTTCTTAATTTTTATTCTAAGTGAAAATTCCAATTTAATTTACTATCAAAAATAATTCCTAAATATTTTATTTTATTAACTTTAAAAATTTGAATGTCTTCATTTATTTGAATACTATTCATATTTTGTGGTAGGTTATTTAGGTTTAAAGTAAAAGGAATATAATTTGTTTTATTAAAATTAATTGTTAACAAATTGTTATCAAACCAATTTTTTATAATTTTAAAATCTTTTTTAATTTTATTATTTAAGTTGTCCCAATTTGTATCGGTAAAAAAAATTGTAGTATGATCTGCAAAACTATGAATTTGTCTATCGCAATTTATACCAAATAAGTCGTTAATATAAATATTAAAAAATAATGGTCCTAAAATGCTTTTATTTTTATTTTTAGAAGCCCATAATGATGGTAAATTTAGTGTATCCATTGCTAAATCCATAGATATGCCCGTCGTATCGAACGAAGAATGTCTTAATTCCAACTTAAGTTTTTACACATTAACATCAGAGATGACATTCTGTGCAGGTAATTACATTAGTTTTATATTTGATTGGTTGCACAAAGATTTTAAGCAATAATTTACTAGCTAGAAAAATTTTATTGTGACATCAAAGAAATAATTTACACACATCTGATAGAAAAACTATGAAACTTTTTTTTCTTTCAATACATAATAGCTTCTATTTTAGTACATACACATTTGCGCATGACGCAAAGTACCATATAAACTATAACATAAATAACTATTTTTAGGACAGAGAGATGGTACTGGCACATGCGTTGGAGATAATGGAGCAGGTTTTATGATATTCCAAAAAGGGAAATACTACCTGAGAGGTCTGGCATCTCTGACTTTAACTGACAATAATGGAAAATGTGATTTAAGTTACTTTATGATATTCGCCGATGTAGCCAAGTTCACAGATTGGATAAAGACTTCGATGAAAGAATAGAATAGTTTTATTGCTTAACTATAGCTATATGTAAAACGTTTTATCGTAGGAGAAAGTGACTAGAAATTATGGCAATTTTTTTTATTTGTTAGTTGAGATAAATATTAAATCAGAGTCACAGATCTATACAGAGTGTCCGGAAAAACGAGGTCAATCTGTTAACCCTATATATAACTTTTATAATACCATTTTTCATTTGTTTGATATAAATTCGAAATTTGATTTTTTTTTAATAGTTCGAGTATTTACAATATTAATTTCAAATTTGGTTCATTGCTTCAGCATAAATAATGACATCATTTGAGAAAAACAAAATAAAAAAAATCTCAAATATTCATAATAGAGGGGGTCCAGTACCCGTTGACCTCCTCTATTTGTTAGTACGTGCGCCAGTGACTTCCAAACTATATTTTTCAGGTAATCATTTATTTTTGATTATTTTTTGTCTCTAATAAAAATTTCAATAAAAGGATGCGTTTTGGAGATAATTTGAAAAGTATGGGTCCTTAATTAAATTATGCCAACGCGGCTTACGCAAATCTCCTAATTTTCAACTGCTAAATGAAGTGAGGTGTTGGGGTACTACCAGAGATATAAGATATAATTAAGTGAAACTTTGCAATATGTCACAATACCGGAAGTAAAGGATTAGCCAAAAATAACGTAAGAAGAGTTGCGGACAGATATAAACCTATAATACTAAACCAGTTAAATGAAATTATTTTATTCCCCTTCTAAGAACTTACTATTGCTAATATTCTTCACATAACAGTAAAAGCACACTGTTATCACTCGTTCTTAAGGCAATACTGCTATTACTTATTAAATAAATTTGAAACATCATAACAAGATAATAAAAACTGAAAACATAATATTTTCTTAAAATTATGAATACTATAACGGAAAAGAAACAAAATTTTAAAAAAATAGTCTAAAGAAATGGCTCGTTATGACCTCCAATTTTTTGAACATACATGAAAGCTATCTTTGTTAGAGAAAATCTTAACCTTTAAAAATATGTGGTTTCAACCAAACTGCTATCCACTTAATACTAACGTATTAAAAGAGAATTCACCAATTCGTCATCTACATCAGGCTACGCAAACACCATACATTTTTGACTACACACAGGATATTTCGACAAAATTGTATCAAACTCAACCTCAACAATTATACCTAACACAAAACCTGACGCAAATAAGGCACAATGACAACCTCACTCACAAACCTTTATATTCCAGACTTCCATTTTACTTTCAATAAACAATATTACAAAACGACAATCATATCAAGTGTAATTAAAATAGAAATTTTAAAACTTCGCCTGGCCAAATAGGACACGCCCACAAAAATCGTCAACCCAAAATGGCAAAAACTAGCTACCTTCGATGTACCTGTTTAAATCAAGTTGTTTTTTTTAAATATTTTTCCACTTAACAGTCATTTAGAAATTTTCACATGCAAACAGAAATATAATTATTTTAAGTTTTTATCTGTACGCCACTGTCCATTATTTTGGCTAGTCCTTTGTTTGCAGTATTATAACCTTTTACAAAGTTTCACTTAATTATATCTTGTATCCATGGTAGTGCCAAAATGGCTGATTTGATTTAGCATTTAAAAATTATCTTCAAAACGCATAATTTCTTCGAAATTTTATAGAATCAAAACATATTATTATGATTTTCTTAAAAAATATAGTTCGAAAGTCACTGGCGTCCGTACTGAAAAATAGGGGCGTCAGCGAGAACTAGAACCTCCTATTTTGAATGTTTGATATTTGCTTTTTATTTTGTTTTTCTTAAAAGATGTAACTCTTTATGCTGAAGCAATGTACCAAATTTGAAATTAATATCTTGGTAAATAATCGAATTATTCAAATAATCAATTTTTAATTTCTTTGACTTTGACGCTTTGTATATCCAACATCAGAAATGGCATTTTAAAAGTAGTATTATTATTGACCTCATTTTTCCGGACATCCTGTATATTACTCCTACTTACTTTTTTAATTTAAAATGCCATAACATGTTGACTGTATTAAAAATATATTATATTTAAGCATTAGATATAAATTATTATAAAACCCACAAGCAAACGTTTCTATTTTCATTTTGTACCTCTGCATCAGCCATATAAATTCACCTATTCAATAAAAGTTATTTTAAAACAAATTTGCAGTAACTGCGTTATCATTTAAAATATAAGTACAAAAAATATTGGATTATCATTACAAAAAGATATTGAACACGTACACTGTAAATAATACCATATAGATAAACAATGCCAAAAATAGGAACCATCGCATAGTTTGTCTGACCAAAAAACAAAAAACTCGATTTGTGTTCATGCTCAGTATTATAGAATATATACCCACGTAGCATTTACAGCGTCAAAACACACATCGGGCACATATTCGAGGTTAGGCATAGCAAAAATACCATCTGCACTTCTTCACGAACAGTTTTTTTTCCCATAAAACGCCTGCATACAATCAAATTCAAGGTTATAGAAAATCATCCCTCATCTACATGTATAATACAAGGTCATATATTATCATTAACACCTGCATCCAATTATAAGAACACCCACGCACGTATGTATTCATGGTTACAGATTAGGGATTATACGAGAAATCATCACAAATTATAAAAAAGGTATCACCCACGTAAGCAAACAAGATCACTCCTCCCGGGTTACCGGGGAAATCCTTGGAAATAATTTTAAAAAGAGCCGCACCCCTGGGCGAACAAAGGGATTAAAAATCGGTTTACGCCGAAAATCAAATAGGCATAAAAAGGGACCGCCCACCTAGGCGATTGCCGCTGTCTGGCTCCAGTGCACTTATTTACTACTACAATTCACTAAACTACACAAAAACTAGAAATCCGTAAATATTAAACACCCACAATCCACGATAGCAAAAAAAACTACAAGGAATCCATAGAGAAACCTCAGAACACAACAACAAAAATGGCGGCCGAGCCGGTTCTGGAGGGTATTTTGAGCATGTCGGTAAAATAGGACAGACCGATAACACGAGGTTTGTGCGCATGCACGAAGGTGTCCAGAGGGAAGGCAGCTGACCGGCGAGTCATGCGCTTGGACGTGTTTTTTCACACATAAAACGTAACTTTTGTTTGCGCAGGAGATAAGCTGTACGTATCTAAAGGTAAATTGTCTATGTGGTCTACCCACCCTAGGGTATCCATTGTGCTTGTATCACAAAGGTAAGAGAATTATATAAAAAAAAATAAAAAATAAAAACTATATAATGTAATGTAAAAAACAAGTCACAGCAAAAATGCAATTTTTGTATTATATAGTTAAATTCACATAAAGTTTTAATGCCAAATGTCAAGACTTGTCATTGTCTAGTTACTTTAGATTTCACCAACTTACTAAATTTCTTATACAGCTGAGATTGGTCAGTGTTTTTTTCTTTTTCTTTTCTGGAATTGTTCGGCCAACTCTTTTTATTTCTATCTCTTTTTAATCGTATGCAATAATAATACAAGATAGACATACTTTGTGTGCAGTACAATAATTATACTAATTAAATTTTGCCATTAGAAATTTATATTTTATGAGTTGCTGCAGTATTTGACAAGTATGACAGAACTGAAATGTCACGGCGTTAAAAGTTTATGTGAATTCAACTATATATTTGCTATGCTTGTTACGTTACTGCCATCAAAATTTGCCCTATCTGTAAAAAACTCACGGGCTGCACCTGATATTAAATGGTAAGAAGTATGCGCACATGCAGAAGGTACCAAAAAGAAAGAGAGAGTTATACTCAGGCTAAACGAACAGCAGAACCGCTAAATAAACAACGGATCAGCCAAATTATTAGCAGAACAACTAAACGAACAGCGAATCAGCTAAATGAATAGAAGAACAGACAAATGAACAAAGGATCGGCTAAAGGAACGGAAATTCTATAAAATAAATCAGCTAAATGAATAGCAGATCAGATAAATGAACAGCAGCTAAACAGCCCACCAATACCTACTGCGCAGTGCGCATGTGCCCAACCCTTTTGATACCTACTGCACATGCATATAAACTTACTAGCATAAACCGTGTTTCGGCATTAATGGTTTTAAATCTCCAGAGCCCCTGGAAACTAAAATTTTTGAATAATTTATTTACTAGTCAATAGGTCTTTTCAACCTATAATCATTGACCAAGTCTCCTCCCTTCACCATTAGCCATAAAAGCTTTAATCTGGCGAACCACTTGTCCAAACAACTGAACACGTGACATATGTGAAACTTGGATTTTAACGTTTGACAGGTAACATGTGAAATCTGATTTATCGAAACTGATAGTTTGTAAGTAACTCACTCATGTTTTATAATGTGTTATGATGTAATTCCGAATACGCAACCAATATTATTTATTATAGCGATAGTAGTTAACACCAAAGTACCTTACGCCCAAAGTAACTACCTAATACCCGAGAATGTGACGGTTGGCGTATAATATATGACGTATGAAAAACGACACACCTTTAGGTACTAAAACTGTGCATACGTAGAAAGCAGTGCACACTTGATGCAGAAGCCCCCATCTATCTCTACTGACTTTTTTAAAAACTTTTGAATAAATATGCAATGTTTTGTAACACGTTCCAATTATTTTTAAATAGGTAATAAAGCCAATAAGAACAATACCTGACTGTTGAAAAGCCTTGTTTTATTAATAGTATAATTTTTTATTAAAGTTAAAGACATACGAGAGTCAACATTTGCAGCTTCACGATGAAGTTCATTAAATTAGGAATTTTAATAGTAGTGATAATGTTGATGATAGGAGCACAAGCAAAAGATAGGGTACGTGAGTTAATATGTTTTAGTAGGAAAAACGGTGTCTGAATAGAAAATAAATATTACAATGATTAATAGGGGTGTTTCTACAGTGTGACCAGTAAAGTCCGCATCATATAATAATAATAATAATAATAATAATAATAATAATAATAATAATAATAATAATAATAATAATAATAATAAAATAAAAGGCCTTTATTCAAAATTGTGTAACCAATATATTACAATATAATATAATGGGCGAGGTTCAGTTCGTCGTGTCTACATTACTGCAGCATGACGTCTGTTCATCATTCACATTTTTTTATTAATAGCTTTATTCAAAATTGGACTTTGGCATCAGGTTCTGCTTTGATCGAGATGAAAATTAAGCAAAAAAATAGTATATAAAGTCGCCACAGTGGATCTTTTCCTGTGCGTCATCAATCAACGATCAGGACTCAACGTGGTTAATAACTCTGCATCATTATTTATTACAGTAACAAGTTTGAATAAAAGCATTAAAGAACATCTCCAAGATTCCGCAATAATATAACGTGCTAGACAAGAATAAAACTATAAACGTCAATTAATTACTTTTTTTATTTGTTTAGTAGACTACCGTTGTATTTTAGAACGTCATTGTCAACCTTATTTTGATCTGCCAATCTAATTCGTATTTTGTAAATTTGTGTGCCTTAAAACTGTTCCTTTTTTTAAAAATAGTTATTTTTAGAGCTAATTATACCCACCATCTGTTTTGGCGGTAAGTATTTATGGATTTTTATAATACCCAATTTATTTGTTTTAAATATTCTAACCGTGAAAGTTCTTTGAAAAGTTTACGGCAGTGGCTAAATTCCCTTAAATGAAAGGATGTCAAAAATTTGACTTTTGTGATTTTAATAGTCAATAAAACACCTAAAACTTTTCTAGATTTTAAGCTTTAAAAATAGTATTAAATGTATTAACATTTGTTTGTCAATTTCTTTTAGATAATAGAGAATGCCGGGCAAAACTTAAAATAAATAATAATTTTTCGGGATATTATGTAGGTACGTCAAACGGTAGGCAGGCACGTCCATTTTATGAACTTAGACTTAGTTTTGACTTTTTTCGTCTCGTAATTTTGATTTGATTCATACGATTTTGATTACGTGAAAGTGATGACGCACGGGAAAAGAACCACTGTGGCGACTTTATCTATTACTCAAAAAAAGTAGTAGTCACGTGATTCGCATTATCTGTCAAATTAAAATATTTTTTTTAAATAATTCAAAAGTGGGGTTATTTCTGAAAATATCGAAAAAATGTTATTAGAAAATTTTATTTTAAATGCAGTTTCTAGCCCACATGCAAAATTTAAGCTGCATAAGATAATTTTAATTTTTTACCCACCACTAAAATTTATTTTCCACTTAATAAACACTTTACTGATGACATTGTGTTATTTTTTGTCTTAATATTAAGGTGTATTACTTTTAGACACAAACTATGTTTTCAAAAATACTTATTTTATAAAGTTACCTTATATAGGGTCAAAAACAAATAAACTTTGCATGCGACTTAACTTAATGGAGCATTTATACCACTTATAATTTTCTCTTCTGCTAAAACCATCAGCAATACATTTTTCTGTCTCCTGATGATGAACGTTCCTTCGTTCAAAACATATAGAGACCTCTGAACAAATTTTTTTTTAAAACCGACCAGAAAATATACACTTTCTGGACAATTTTTCGTCTAGAAAATAACCTTTTTCCGATCGCAAGACCGGAAAAGTGACGTTAGAGACCGGAAAAGATTTTTCCGGTCCCTGTTTTTTATTTTTCCAATCGCTCTTTGATAATACAAGCTACCTTGATTTCGTTACTATATGACAACAACATTTCGATGTATTGTCGAGTGACAGTTCGTTGATTTTTAATTTGTTGTTTATGTCAAACTTGTTTCGCGAGTGTGCAAATTTAACAATATGAATTCAGATTTTGAATTATCCGACACGGAAAATGAGATTTCAGAAGAAATTTTGGAAGCAGCAAGGAAAGCGACTTACGATATATTGCCAGTAAAATCAAAAGCCCGTTACGAGAAGTCATACGACGCATTTAAAAATAATATAAAATAATTTTATGTTTTCAAAAATACTTATTTTATAAAGTTACCTTATATAGGGTCAAAAACAAATAAACTTTGCATGCGACTTAACTTAATGGAGCATTTATACCACTTATCATTTTCTCTTCTGCTAAAACCATCAGCAATACATTTTTCTGTCTCCTGATGATGAACGTTCCTTCGTTCAAAACATATAGAGACCTCTGAACAAATTTTTTTTTAAAACCGACCAGAAAATATACACTTTCTGGACAATTTTTCGTCTAGAAAATAACCTTTTTCCGATCGCAAGACCGGAAAAGTGACGTTAGAGACAGGAATAGTATATTACGTTACAAGACCGGAAAGTACTATTTTACAGGACGAAGCAGGCAATTTCCAGGGCGAGCCGCCAGGCGAGTCCTGGGAGCCTGCGAGTCCTGTTAACGTACTTTTCGGTTGAGTGACGTACAATATTTTTTTTACAATCGACACAAGACACCAGTGGCGTGCGAGAAAACGTTAATAATAGCTTACTATATGGGTATAGTTTTAGCAGAAAACTCTAATAGTTGGGAAAATTATGTTTAATAATAAATACAATTTGGTACAAATGTTCTTAATTCTATTTTATCTATTAATATCTATTTGTTAATTGTTATATTGAAAGTACAATTTTGTGGTGTATTAAATTGTAGACATGACGGGAAATTTTTTGATTCATCTTTATAGGATGTTTGTGAAGTTATATCCACTTTTGATCCTCCGGCTTCCTGAATTCTACTGGCTATATCAATCTTATTTTGTAGAGACTGTTCAATGTAGCCTTCGGCAACTTGGGATGATTTCCAGCCGCCATGTCGTTTTAAATTAAGGATATCGCCTCCACCTTCAACTAACAGTGTCGCCGAACTACGTCGAAAACAGTGCCCTGTAAATTGCTCTGGGTTTGGTAATCCCAAATAGGATGCTATTTTTGATGGCGCTTTTCCTACTGAATGCAAACCTACTGGTTGAATAGTGCATTTTCCTTTATTATAGAAAAGAAATAGCCTGCGATGTGGAACACTAGGCGGACGTAAAGAAATATATTTTCTATATATATTTAGGTTTCGTTCCCCAACAACTATAAATGACCTGGGTTGGTATGTTTTTGTATTTGGAATTTTTACCGCCAACATCGATTCGTTATCTTTAACATCGTCAATTGTCATATTGGTCAATTCTTCACGGCGACACGCTCCAGCCGAACCCATTATTAGTAAAAGCTAAAAAAAATAAGAAATAGTTTAAATATATTTTTTTTAAACACAATATAAGAAAAGAAGAACTTTAAGAAAACTCGTATTATGTATTTAAGTACTTACTTTGATTAAAAGATAATCATTATCAGGGGCTTCCAGCAAAAATTTGTCAATGTCTTCTCTGGTAAGTACGTTCGATTTTTGGGGAATGTATCCAACAGATTTTCTCTTTATGAATGCTATCAGTTTATAATATTTGCTTATATCAATGTTTTCTTTTAAATTTAACATAGATTTGATCATTGAGTACAAGCTCCACAGTGTAGATGATTTTAATTTTTCGGATTTTTCAGCAAAATAAGCTAACAAAACATCCTCAGAAACATTTCTGACATTTTTTTCTCTACACCAATTTTTAAAGACGCTAAACGTTTTTTCATACCGCACTCTGGACTTATGCGGCAACAAATCGTCTGTAGCTCTAGCAGCTGCCTCTGTTATTTCAACTGGAACGTCATTTTCTTCCCAATCCAAATTAAGTTCCATATCTAAAGTCTTCCACACAATTTTATAAAGCCACAAAAGTTTATTTATCAAAGTCAATATCGTACCTGACAGTTCGTTACTATGGAAGCAAGAAAACATAAACATGTCAAAGCCTACTTATAAATGAGTTTGGTTAATTTTTTTAAATTGGGAGCGGAACGCAACAAAAATTGACCGGTAAAGTACTTTACCGGTCAATTTTTCATTACTTTCCGGTCTAGACCAGCAAAGTGATATTTTCCGATCAAAAAATTGTCTAGAAAGTGCTTGCTTTCCGGTCGATTGAAAAAAAAAGATTTTTCCGGTCCCTGTTTTTTATTTTTCCAATCGCTCTTTGATAATACAAGCTACCTTGATTTCGTTACTATATGACAACAACATTTCGATGTATTGTCGAGTGACAGTTCGTTGATTTTTAATTTGTTGTTTATGTCAAACTTGTTTCGCGAGTGTGCAAATTTAACAATATGAATTCAGATTTTGAATTATCCGACACGGAAAATGAGATTTCAGAAGAAATTTTGGAAGCAGCAAGGAAAGCGACTTACGATATATTGCCAGTAAAATCAAAAGCCCGTTACGAGAAGTCATACGACGCATTTAAAAATAATATAAAATAATTTAATGTAAGTATATCGAAATGTCGGTCTAAAAAAAAATATTGTACGTCACGCAACCGAAAATTAGTGTTTTCCAGGTCTCTCCAAGCTTCCAGGACTCGACCTGAAAAACACTACTTTCCGATCTTGTAACGTAAATTACTATTGTTCTTTTAAATTTTGTGGCGGAAGACTTTTAGTTTTTCTTTCCTTTTCATACTTTCAACTCCACTTTAAGCATAGACTATTTCTTCAAATTCTTATTAGAGGTTATTTTAAAGTTTTTTAAGGCGGCCAGGTATAGAACAGTAATGTTTAATTTACACCATAAGAAGTTAAAAATAATAAAGAAAACAACTACTTAATTTCCTTTAAAAACCACCAGAATAATGATATTTTGGTTTCAAGAGAAGGAGTTATGGTGGATTATCGCGTGATCGACGATACTGTGATAAGTGCGCTGGCCGCCGTATAACGTATCGCTAACGCGAGCCGTTGATGTAGGTCCGCATCGGATGAGACCAACTTAGCAAAGAAAATTTATAGGGTTAGAAATGTTAACTCCTTGTTAAAAAATAGCAACACAGTAGAGAGAGAAAGAAGAGAGAGAGAGAGAGGGGTGTTAGTGTGCCCACCGGCCATCAGAGGCGTAATGGCGGGAAATTTGAACAGCGGTTTTAGGACTTTTCAATTTAATTATTAACTTTTGAACGAGTTTTTATTGATTTAATTTGTGATTCAATATAAGTATTAATAAATCACAAATTAAGTCAATAAAAAGACGCACAAAAGTATTTATTTTATGAAATAAATAATGCACGTTTTTATATTAACCAAGATTTGGAAGATAAGGATGGAAGCACTTAATCGTAAATAATTTTTTCTACGTTTATTTATAAATAAAAACTGCACTGACAACCATAACAAAAAATAACTGTTTATAATAAACCAATGTCAGGTTACGTCTCACAGATCTCACTCATCAGGAATGGTCTCAAATTCATATAATATATCACAAATACTGTATAAAACACAAGCACTAGGATGCAACGAGACACGTACTAAAACATCCATCAGGTGATTCTTACAGCATTCTCTGAAACAAAAGAAACAGTATCGGGTAGACATTAAATTTCTCTGTAAAATATGGCCAATTATCTACTTATCGAGTTAGCTCAAACCATTATCTTTGTGCCATCAGGTTAGGTTATACTTCTAATCTACTCAGTAAAACAAAAATGTTAAAATTATCATTTTAAGATCCTAAACTATCTGTTCGTAACTGATAGATTGTTAGGTATTACCTCGGGCACAAATGTGTTGCAGTTATCTGCAGGCTGCCCAGTGATATTTTGTTAAGATTGGCTTGTTAACCAACACCTACTATGTATGTGAAACATTTTATGTTCATTTATTTATTGTAAACTTACATTTCCTATATAAAAAATTGGTATAAGTGTAAAATCAATTTGATAAACAATAAAAAATAATTACCTGCATAGTAGGCTGGAATAATAACTGAAAAATTGCACACATCGGCGAAGTTTTCTAGAATAGAAACTAATAGAATTGTATTAAATATTAAAATGATAATAAAAGATTAATTTAATTTCCTGAGGAAAAAACGTGTACAAGAAAAATTGACAGTTTTGACATGGATGGATGGCTTGGATGGCGGGCTGGCTGGTTTGTGCCAATTAGCACCTGGCGCAGTTTGGAAAGCGTTATAGTAGGTCAGAATATAACTGTCCTTCTCTTCTATACGTCAAAAATATGCGACAGAACCCCGTTACTGGGCCAGCTGGAGAATCTTCAAGCGACAACACTGACAACAGCGCCAATATTTGACTCTGATGGCCGGCGGGCACACTAACACCCCTCTCTATCTTCTTTCTCTTTCTACTGTGTTGCAAAATCGTCCATTTAAAGTTTCACCGGGTGCAACTTAGTATTATTAAAGATCTTGCACTTTGCTGACGTAACATATTAATGGAGCATTATACACAAAAATGGCTTGATGCCCACACCTATTCCGCTCTTATTTTATTATACAATTCTAATTCTTTAACTGATGTTCTACTCATTCACACCTGCTGACTTCAAAGCGTATTTAATCAATGTTGTTTTTTTTTAAATGCAGTGTGACCAGTAAAGTCCGCATCATTTGGGATTTTTTTTTATTAATAAATTTATTCGAAATTTTACTTGGGCATCAAGTTCTGCTTCGATCGAGATGATAATTAAGCAAAAAAATAGTAGTCACGTGATTCGCATTATCTGTAAAATTTTAAATATTTTCAAAAAATAATTCAAAAGTTATTTCTGAAAATATCGAAAAAAGTTATTAGAAAAAGTTTTTTTTATTGCAGTTTCTAGCTCACATGCAAAATTTCAGCTGCACAAGATAATTTTTTACCCACCACTAATATTTATTTTCCACTTAATGAACACTTTACCCATGACACTGTGTTCTTTTTGTCTTAATATTAAGGTATAATACTTGCAGATACAGACCACGTTTTCAAAAATACTTATTTTATAAAGTTACCTTATACAGGGTCAAAAACAAATAAACTTTGCATCACATGCGACCAAATTTTAATAGCCCAATTTTGATTTTGTAGAAAAACATACATTTACTCTGAAATAAAGCATTGTCAAAACCAAGAAGTTTTATGTAGGTTGCGTTGAGTCTTATTTTGCAAATGTGGTGCAATTTACAAAATATGGGTGAAAAAATCCAAATTATCTTATGCAGCTGAAATGTTGCATGTTGGCTAGAAACTGCATTTAAAAAAACTTTTTCCAATAACTTTTTTCGATCCATAACCTCACTTTTGAATTATTTTCTGGAAAAAATTAAAATTTGACAGATAATGCGAATCACGTGACTACTATTTTGTGCTTAATTTTCATCTCGATTAAAGCAGAACTTGATGCCAAAGTCAAATTTCGAATAAAGTTATTAATAAAAAAAACCAATATGATGCGGACTTTACTGGTCACGTATCTAGCCTTTTGAATTTATACTAATTTCGATTTTATAAAATGGTTAATATATACGAGAAAAATATTCTGTGTGGCTGTGTTTTTTAAAACTGGGAACCCAGACAAATACAATAATTTTCTCTCGTCCGTATTTGTACTAATTTTAATAAAAAAAATTTCATCTCCAACTCTATCTCAGTAGTCTTTTCGATTTTAAGAATTATATTCGATGTGTTAGAAAAAGATTTGTTTACGATAAATATAGTTTATATTTTTTCTACTCTAGCTTAAAGAACGCTCCACCAGAGATATTCCTAGGAAAATTTTTGACAAGAAAAAGATTGACGATCCTGCATTGAAAACCGAAAAGCTGGTATGTAACTTGTTTTGTTTCCAAAGGAATGCCTTTGAGAAAATGTAAATTTGTTTAAGTTTTAATGGAATGAAATGAAATGAAATCTATAAATAACTTTTAAATTTAAAAAACAATTTTTACATTTTTGATTAAAACTTACTGAGCCTAATGAATAAAAATTAAGCAATTACTTGAAGCAATTACTTTTTAGTAAAAGCAATTGCTAGATCTGGATATGAATAAAATTTTGAAACAATTCCTGTTTTTCATACACCTTTGTAGCAAATTCTGATTCAACACAAGTTCAGACGTGGCTTATCCACTTGTTCAGATTATAGATTTCATGTTCAGTTTGGTGGGTGCCTAATTTGCCAAAAAATTGACGTAAATACAACAACGTTGGTCTAATTATTTAGTTCAATAGTAATCTGTGACGTTTTTGTGGAAAATATGAAACTTATATGTGATATGGCAGATTTTAATGAAAATAAGGAAAGTAGTGATGAAGAAATTAAAGACAAGCAATTGATATTCGTTCACAAATTGAAGGAACATAAACAAATCTCTCATACCACAACCGTTTAGCTTCCACAACAGCTTCAGCACTTGTAGGAAATTTAATAAAAATATTGGCCTTCTCCAAACCTGCATTTATTACAGAAGTGTAGGTATGTCTTACAGACAGTAGTTTGGTGAACACCGAGTTCTTCACCTACACAGAATTTTGAAAGCCCGGATCCGAGAATTTCCGCAGAGAGACTTTAATCTTATTTAAAGGCGACAGTGCACCCTCTCGCCTTTTACCAGTATCAATCAAAAAATAATTTGCCAACCACTCAACATTTTCGCAGTCAAATCGATATAACTTTCTGAAATCATTATATCTGCAATTTTTACGTACACTGTAGATTTTTCTTTTACGGACGTTTATATATTCATAATTGAAGACACAAATTAAGAGCAACGCACGTGTATGCCGCGGAGAACTAAAGTTGACTGCTACCAAGCAAATGATGCAGGGTCGACCTACCTTAAAAAGTTAAAAGCCATTGCTACACTAGAAAAAGCAATTTTTTAATTTATTTATCACATTTTAAGCAAACGATAGCAATTGCTTCTATTTATTAAGAAAAAGCATTGACTAGAAGCAATTCCTGCACTTTTAAGCAATTGCTGGACGCAAAAGCAATTACTTTAGTTTTTATTGCTTCGATTTTATAAGAAAAAGCAATCGCTACATTTTTATTCATTAGACTCATTGACTTATGAGTACTTTCTGTACGCTTAGTTTTAAACCTCTCAATTTTGTGATCGCCCGTACGATTTTAACTATAGTTAATACAAAAATAAAATAACTGAATTGCTGAAACAATAACCATTTATATTCGTAAAGTTAAATATTAATATGTTTTCCATTTTTAAAACATTTTTACATACTGACGAATAAAGGGCAATTATATTATGCACTTAAATTCAGCCATAATATGCGCATGTATATGCCTTGTTTGCCTTTAAAATATGCAGTTATTTGAATTTTTTGTACCAAATATGCATACTGATATGCAATATTTCTTGGTTTATTATAGTAAAATGAGGTGAAGAAATACATTGGGTTCTAAAAAATATGTTTATGTTTTATTTAAAAAAAAATGAAAAAAAAAACAGTGATAAATAAAAGTAAACAATTTTTTAACCTATAATTGTATATAAGGCATTTATTACTAAATATTTTTCAAAATTTGTAACTAAAAAGGATTGTCTTTTATTAGTAAAAAATATGTTTATACAAAGAGAAGCTTCTTTCAACATTTACTGATGTAATCGGACAATGCTGCAACTTAGGTAGCAAAATATAAAGCCAAGATACAACTTCGTTGGATGGTTTACCTTCATAAATGCTTTTTACTGCAGTTAAGTATTTAAATCCTTCATTCTTTTTTACCTTTTTACAGTTTCATCCAATTTGTTCCTTACTTGACCTTCTACTTTACCGGGAATGTTGTTACATTTAGCGGAAAAAGTTACAACAATACTAATTGAGTTTCTTAAACTTAAATTTCTACTCTCCAACGAGGATATTATGTCCGGTATAAAACTGAAATTAACCATACTAATAACAAGATATTTAGCTACAGTTGCACGTTTTGACAACTCTTTACTTTGCACAACACACTGCGAATCGTCATCTAAATCCAAAATTAGTTCTTTAATGGCTTCGAATTGATCTACGTAGAATATTGCGGATTTAATCCATGTTCCCCACCAGATAATTACAGGTTCTGGAGGTAAACTAACTCCTGGTTATCTCTCCTTATACAACTGCACCCTTAGAGGTGCTTTTAGAAACACTTTTTTTACATTTGAAATTAATTTATTTACCCAATAGTCCAGGGCCATTATTTTCATTTCTATGGTGCTCGTGGAACAAAATGACCTAAAGCTGATTTTTACGTTAATATTTTACCTTGGTCGTCCTGATTTACATACTAAAAGTCCCCACCCCTCTGAGGGTGCAAACCGCCCCAAAACCACCCCAAAAGGTAAATTTTTTCAGTTTTGCCCCATTATCTCGAATATGGTTGATTTTTGTGAAAAAAAGCTAGTTATTAAAATTAAAGCCAATAAAATTATCTACAAATTAATGTATATGTCGTAGGCTGATAGTGAAATTCGTCATTTCATGAAAAGCCTAGTCACTGTATGAAGCGTCGGCAGATTGTGTAAAAACATGAAATTACACGATCTGCCGCGTCACTTCATGAAGAGACCTTGACGTTTCGGCGTATTATGTATAACACAATCTCCTAATTTTAAATATCGTCATTTCATGTAGTACCTAACGATGTCATGTAAGTCGGCAGATTGTGTAATTCCGTCTAAAAGGTATATTGGCAACTGGTTTGTTCGTTGTTCCCCAGAGCATTTTTTTTTTAATTAAATTTTTTCAACTAATATTATTTTATAAAAATAAAAAAAATGCTCTGACAAACCCGAACAAACCAGTTGCCAATATACCTTTTAGACGGAATTACACAATATGCCTTGTTTTTGTGGCATTTCATGAAGTGACGATATTTAAAATTAGGCAGATTGTGTTATACATAATACGCCGAAACGTCAAGGTCTCTTCATGAAGTGACTAGGCTTTTCATGAAATGACGGATTTCACTAACAGCCTACGACATATATAAGTCTATATTTTAATTAACAGTAACGTGCACTAGGCGTTTAAAATCGCTATGTTTTGGATTTCTTAAAAAATCACGTTTCGCTTAGAGAATTAGGAAAAACAGAAAGTCGTGTAACATTGGTTAAAGAATACACCGATTTGATGGTTTTACTATTATTTAAAACAAAAACGGACAACATCTTTATGTTAAGACCTGGCCAGACCACAAAACCAAATAAAATCATTAACATAAATTCCCTGCAGAACAAGATAGGTGACCTTACATCCTCTATAATATTTTGCCATGCCATTTCTGGATGTGATAGTAAATCAGCAATTTATAAAAAAGGAAAGTTGTCAACCTATAGGCTTTTAGAAAAAAATCCGGAATTACAAACGAAAGTAGCAATTTTTTTAACACCAAATGCCAATAAAAGTAATCTAATTTCTGTAGGAGAAGAATTTCTTTTATTTTTATATGGAGCCGATAAATCTATAAAAACATTAGATCATCTCCGGTTCGTAAAATTCCACAATAATGCAGCGCGACAGAGCCTAAATTCAAACTTATCCTTAGCATCTCTGCCGCCAACATCAGATGCTGCATCTAACCACAGTTTGCGGGTATATCACCAAATTCAGGCATGGTTGGGAAATGAATTGGATCCTACATCTTGGGGCTGGAAAAAACAGGGGGAGCTTTTGGTGCCAACAACTGTCAATAAGCCCATTGCACCAGATTTTATTTTAAAATTGGTTTTTACAACTGTAGGACGGATTGTGGAAAACTGTGCAGTTGTAGGAAGACTGGCCTAGATTGCTCCAATCTCTGTGGGCAATGCCAAGGACAGTCCTGCAGCAATGTCGTCGTCCCTAAGCCGACCGAAAACGAGGATGATCACGAAGAAGAGTTTGTTTAAATAAGATACCTATTAATTTCGATTCTTGCTCTACAGCTCTGTTTTAATTAGAGTGGCAGTTAAAACATTTACTTTCTTTTTTTTTATATAGAAGACCATGGAAATCTAGTGACATTGTGGTTAAACTGATTTTTTTAAAAGAAATTTCCAACACGTTTTGAAAGAACCAGTTTTTTGGTTTTCTATGTAAAAAAAAAGATAGTAAATGGGTATTATATTGTTACACCAATTTTTAAGTAATTTTATTATGGTTTTTGCTTTATAATATACAAAAAAAATGTACTTTGTCGATTTAAAACGTTTGGTGCACGCCACTGTGTTAATTAAAACATAGACCTATATATACATTAATTTGTAGATAATTTTATTGGCTTTAATTTTAAAATCTACTTTTTTTTTTGAAAAAATCAACAATATTCGAGATAATAGGCAAAAACTAAAAAAATGTACCTTTGGGTGGTTGGGTGGTTTGCACCCTCGGAGGGGTGGGGACTTTTTGTATAATAATCGGGGCGACTAAAGCTAGACATTAACGCAAAAATCAGCTTTAGGTGATTTTGTTCCACGAGCGACCTTAAATGTACTGTGGTAAAAGGATATTCAGTTCTGACGGTTTCTGCGACTCGGTTTATTCCATTTGGAACTTTTTTTCACAAACAATAATTTTTGTACAAGCTTTACAGAAGACTTTTGCTCCACTAAACTCTAATTCCGGAAAAATTTTTATTTTGCATAGGTAACTTTTTTTAACCAAAAATTTTTTTTTTCAATTTGTATATCGATGTTTAAGAAGTAGTCTAACTAATTGCGAAAGCCTTGAAATATGGTTGTGAACATTAATAAAAAAAACTAAATAGGAAAAATGTTATTTTAGCTGAAGTATTTGCCGTCCGTTCCACTTTTAGGCCAGTAGTTGAAGACAATCGATTCCTATTAATTCCAAAAGTTTTAAAACGACGGCAAAATAAAAAACGAACGTACAAGTGATTTTGCAACTCTTTTTTCTGAACGGAAGATATTGAAAATAAATCAGGATTTCATGAAATTTATCGTTATTAGTGCGGTAAGGTTTGCAAAAGTTGTGCAAACTTTCCAAGTTTTGAAAACTAGTTATTTACATACTCTGATAACTTTGCAACCATTCAAACAAAACGGAGATGTTTATTTCACAGAAAAGAATTTGTTTTTCATCCTCCGTTTACGATGAAAAATCCAAAAGTTCTGCAAACTCGAAAGAAATAACCATCGTATCCACTCAAATTGTATTTAGATATTTTAGATTTTATTTGCACCAATACAAAGCGAATTGTATCAAATAATAATTTTGATAATCTTATCTAATCTCTTAGGCTGGCATGAACAGAAACGTACCATTGGAATCCCTTTTATTAGATGACGATCCTCCAAAACCTCATACTCTTAGGAAAAGGCTGTCAAATTTGGTAAGTGAATAGGAGTAACAGTCGTTTTACATACTAGTCATTCCTGATGATCGATACGTACAATTTATGATTTAGGTTTGTCATTTTACACGCTCACTTCGTATCATCTTTAGCACAAAACAATTCAAAGATATCATTATCATGTCAAATAATGTAATAATAGTCACATACCTTTAAGGAGTAATTTTTGATCCTAAGTTAACATTGATTGATCATATTAATAAAACGATTTTAAATGCGGGACGGACCCTTGGCTTCATCGTGCGCAATTGCAAGAATTTTAATGACCCTAAAGTTTTCAACACCTTTTTTTCTTTTGTACGAGCAAAGTTGCAGTATGCCTATGCAATTATATGGAATCCTTATTATTTATGTCATATAGATAGCATTAAAGAATTCAAAAACGTTTTTTAAAGTATGTTACTGTTAAGATAGAGGGTATCTTGTTGGGGTTGATTATAACATGCTATTAGAGAGATAGAACTTTGACAGTTTAGCGAAGAAACGGGTATTTACCTCTCTGTTTTTTTTTATTTAAATTGCTACACAGTGGTGTTGACTGTCCGGATCTGCTAGGTCAAATTAACTTTTCCATTCCAAGAATTGACAGTAGACAAGCGAAAGGACCAGGACAAATAATGTCATGATTAAATCGCCAATTAATATTATCTGCTGTAATCTTAATCTTAATCGAGTTTTTAATACTTTGAGGTCTTATGTTTACATTACATTCTCTAAATGGTCGACATAAGATCTTTGTTTATACAATTTTTATTTAAAAAAAAAAACCGAATGGTGTCAAATCAGGGGACCTAGGTGGCCAATAGTTCCATATTACCACCGATTACTTTGCCCCCAAACATTTCCCCTCTCTTTAACAACCCTAGCACTATGAATAGATGCACCGTCACCCTGGTACCAAACAACGTTTTTCACTGCAAGTGGCATATTGTCGATAACTTCAAGTATTTCGGTATTTAAAAAATGTAAGCACTTCGCCGAATTTAAATTTTGTCTAAAAAAGTATGGGCCGATAATTTGGTTATTGAATATGTCGCACCATAGGTTTGTTTTAAAATAATATTGATAACGATATTCTATTATGAAATTTGGATTTTCTGTGGCCCACCATCTACAGCTTTGGAAGCTCACCACGCCATTTGATGTGAAAATAGCTTCATGGGTACATAAAATTTGATAAGAAAAATTATTACTTGCTTCTTTTTTCCCTTCAAACCAAAAAGAAAATCCAAGGCACACATCGAAGTCCCATGCCTGTAGTGTATTTATATATTTGGGTTTATAGGGTTTAAATTTATTTTTATGTAAAATACGTCTTACACTCTCTCGATTAACGCTGGTTCATTCTGCAACATCTTGAATACTAGTTTTTATGTTCTACAATATCTAAACACACAATTAATTCTACATCTTCAGTATTGTTGGATGGATTTAATAACAAATACACATTAGGTACATACCAATAAAAATGTCTTTAAGCCTCTATATCTGTTAAATATGACCACACATTTTCTCGAAAACACGTTGGAACCATGTGTAGTTCCAAACTGTCAGTACCAATTTGATAGTAAAACGTACTGATGTATCCCGTACTCATTAAACACGTTTTTATATTTATTTAAGATCCCAGAGTAGCAAGCACTCAACGTATTTGTGTCAGTTCTAAAATTAATTGAAGTATTTAAGTTAACATAAATCATCTCACTAATATTTTTCTTTATGTAATTACTTTCTCTGTCGAATACTCGTGGGTGGGGAAAATCAAAGACATGGCCCGTTAGATAGTGATGGAGACTCAGTACTGTTACTGATTTGTCTACCCTACTATAATCATATTTTTCATGTATATTTTATCTAAACAACAACAAGCATTGTTAATCAATAAACTATTGGAATTTGTCTCAGCTAAATACGATTTGACAACTGCCACATTATTGATCGGAATATATGGGGAAAAAACTCACAGTTGTCTCCACAAATATATTAAAAGTCAATTTACTGGGGAGGAGGGGTGTGTACATGTTTCGGTACAAAAAAGTACCATTATCAGCACCAAAGGGCCCAAGTGCCACATAAAGGAATATAAAAAATCTTTAAAATATTATATGCAGGCGCCAGAGGTAGTTGAGTAGGCAAAATGTGAGGACCGGCAACTATGCTCAAATTCTTTCATCTGAGACACCAATAAAAAAAAACCATGTTGCCAGCAGCTGTGTTGGTCCCTTTCGTTTTTCCCCGCGCCCTCTCCCGGAATAGTCAGTAGAAATTAATTTTTAGTGCGTATCGGTTATTTTTTTAGTTTTCACTTAGTTTTATTTAATTTTTCCTGTAGTTACGTGTTTTATTTAAACAAATACGTGAACAATGTCGCTACAAGTGATAAATGTAAACAGGCAAAGTCTAAACGAAATGTCGTGTTTGTTTTGTGATAAAACGTTTATAAATATTCAAAGCGCCGCAGATCGGAGAAAAGATAACATTAGTGAGAAAATAAAGCATAGTACAGACTTTACTGAACACAATTGTTCATCATGGCATCGAAGTCTCTTTCAAAAAACATATATGCTAGCTAATCAACGGGAATTTGACACACAAATCTTAGCATCTTACAAAACTTTGAATTACTGCAAGTAATAATAATAATAATAATAATAAGTTTATTTAAAAATTTAATAATATAATAAATATGTTTATGTTGTCTTCGATAAACTTATTCTTCAATCCCCTTAAGCTGAGCTTGTTAGGGGCAAATCTTATTTTTTGTTTTAGTATGTAAAATCATAAATCATAAATATGCATTAAAAATCAATTTTTTTAAAGTAAAAATGTTAATTTATAGTATAAACGCAGCTTTTTTGAAAAAATATATTACCTATAGTACCTTTTTGACGCAGAAGGATTTTACAGGAAATCTCCAAAAATCGGAACTCGCTCTTGAAATTGTAAATTGTAATAAGTGTGGTACAAAACACGCAACAGGACGTTTTAAATTAACATCTTCCAAAAATTTATATTCTTTATGGTACGGCACTTGTTCCTCGAATCCAATTAAAAAATTTCAGCACCTTTGCCGATTTTGCTGAGGCATTCTTCAAAAGAATCCATAATATTTTCTTGCAGCCAAATGTAAAACGAATAGATATTGTATTTGACAGATATGATGATATTTCGATAAAATATTTGGAGTCAACTTTACGGAGTAAAGGTTAAATGATGAGAAAATTTATAATTTCAAATGATTACACAAAAATTCCAGCTAATTGTAAAAATTTATTTTCAAGCAAAGAAAATAAGTTACAGCTCGTTCGATTTCTCTGTACTGCTGCTCCTAGTAAAAGAAGATTGTGAGTTATATGTGGAGGATTTGATGATCCAACAAAATGTTTTAAATTACAATAAGGCTCTTCATTTTTTTAAAGTACCTGACTTAAATTCGAACCATTTAGAAGCCGATTCAAGGATGTTTGGAATTTTTTTTCTGGAATAAGCTAGCACGTCTAGGTTGTTTAGGTGTATGGTTCCACGCTTCTCATAAGAAGAAATACATTTCAGGATGTTATTTGGTTGCTTAATCTCTTGGAGAAAATATTCATCGTATTTTGCCAGCATTACACTATCTAAGTGGTTGCGATTCGACCAACAGATTTGGATAAAAAAAATGCTTTAAAAGCTGCATCGTTGGATTTTGTACAAAAACTCTGAGGCATTTAGGAAATCCATACAGTTAACAGAATTGGAAACCATTTGCGCCTATCTTTTCTCCAAAAAAAATTAATTGCTGATGAACTTCGGTATAAATTAATTCCTCAAAATATCGGCTTTGGCTTAAATTTATTAAAAGTAATTTGCACATCAGATGCTCTACATTTACATTTTTTGTTAAGAGCTTCAGCACAAACATATATATGGATAAATGCTGACCAAACACTACTACGACCTATTGATTACACTTTATTATGGTATGAAAAAAAAGGTAAATTGTTCTCATGACAACTGATGAAGCGCCCATTACCAGAATTGTGGATGCAGCCCTGTAACTGCACATCTAATTGTCAAATGAACGCTTGTTTTTGCAAAAAATTACAACTAGATTGTATTTCGTTGTGCAAATGTATCAAAAATGAGTGTCAAAATAAATAAGACTGATTATTTGTTTTTTTTTACTTAAATATTTTTTTTATCAACAATTCTTGTTTTTATTTTCAACTTTTGGTTTTTTTTTTCAATTGAGTAGATTTCATTAATCACAATCACAATCTTTAATATAAGAAACAATTGGATATTGTCACTAACACAATCATTAAAATGGTTCCAAAGCATTAGGTCAGCCTATTTACTTGATATCTAAGGGGATGGGGTGTAAAAAATAAATTGACCAATAATCCCCCTGGCAACATCCAGAATCATAATCTGCAAGCTTTTCTGAGTACAAAACCATGCACAGAATGCGGTCCTCATATTTTGCACACTCAACTCCATCCAGCGCCCGCACTATTACTAGGACAAGAACATTTTGTGTACCTAGAGGAATACAAATTTAAAAATTAAAAGTTGGTGATAAAATGAATATTCGAAAGGAATTTCCTTTACTATTTCTTTCCATACATAATAACAATAAACATGTTTTTTTTGATTTTTTTTTCACCAAAAATAGTATTTTAGTCAACCCTCTCTGAACCAACGTCCTGTGTGCTCCACTGGCTATTCGGGAGGATGATTGCTCAATAAATAACATGTTTGTAATATTTATGGATAACATGACAAAGATATATTTTTTATCGTCATTATTGTCCGACAGTAAAATATTAAAGTAAATTTGCTAAAATAATAATTTTTCTTTGTTAAGCCTACTTTATTACCCATTATTTAACTTGTATGCCCACATATTCATAAAAAAAAATCACTTATTATAAATTATATAGTGCATTAACTTTTATGTACTGATTTTAAGAATTAATGTAATAAACAAACAATTAATACGACTCAATTATTTTTAACTGATTTTCTCAGTGATAATTATTGAACCCACAATAAACAGCAATGGTGACTCCAAAATTAAACTTAGTTCCTAAGTATTTATAGTAAGAACATGATTTTTAATGGTATTATTATTTTACCTCTTTTGTTTTTTGTAGTTTAATTTTATATAAATATGTGTTTATTTATTTATTTATTTATTTTCTTTCTTTGGGGTACACACAGGATACGCTCCCATAAAGGTACCCGCCGTTTACAATTATAATTAAGTCATACATAATCATACTATACAATACTATCAATCTATGATCTAAAATAAGATTTAAAAATATGAAAACAATAGCATAATTAACTTACTTTATATACTACTGGCTAAACGTTTGGAAGTAATCTTTTGACTTTATTTTTAAAAGTACCTGTAGAGTCGGAGAAAAAATCTACTTAGTTGTGTATAAGATTCGAATATTTAAACATTCTGGAAAACGGTGAATTTAAAGAACTGTTTGTTCGAGAAAAGCGTGATTTAAATAAATGTGTGTGCCAAAACATTCTCTGGGGCACATCAAAGGTAACCAGTTCTAAGAGATCAGGACAATTAATTCTTGAATTTCTTATTTTATGAAGATTGAGCACATCGTTAACCGATCTCCGATGCTCCAGGGACATAATTTTAAAATTAGTGCGTAGTACCTCAAAATTGTCGTACAATATATTTTTCCTAAAAGCCAAACATTTTAAGAATTTATTTTGAACAGATTCTATACGTGATTTATGTACATTATATTGTGGGTTCCAGACAGATGAAGCAAAATTAACTCCGCTGAAGACGTAAGCATAATAAAGGGATATAAAAGTTTTGTTATTTCTAAAGCATTTACTTTGTCTATTTACAAATCCTAGCATTCGATATGCGATATTAACGGTATTTCCTCTATGAACATCGAACAACAACTTGTCATCAAAAACAATTCCAAGATCCCTGGCCAGGGTCTCCCGTTTTAAAGGACATCCATCAAGCTTGTAGCTGTGGACTATTTTATTGTGGTTCCGGGTAAAAGTGATACAAAAACATTTTTTGAGATTGACAAATAAATGATTATCACTACAATAGGCGTGAAACCTATCCAGGTCAGCCTGTAATTTCTCGCAATCGCTTGTTGTAAATACTTGTATGTATATTTTGAGGTCATCTGCATAGAACAGGAAGTTACAATTCTGAAAACACGACTGTATATCGTTAATGTATAAGATGTGTTCACAACAAGATAAAAACAGGCTACAAATTTTACAACACAGAGCAATGAGAATAATATTATTGAGGTGTGATAAATACACCGAAATAACGGAAATGCTAAATTGTGTATAATGGATGAATATAGAAAACTTGTTATTATTTCGTACTTTAATTTTTATTCATATTTTTTTCTTTATTTTACTTTAAACCCAACCAACTCTACAAGTTTATTACAGGGATAAATAAGTTTATAAAAATAACTACCAATTATTACTCTAACTTAGTAGGTATAGGTATTATAAAAAAAGTAAAATAAAATTTTTGTTTTGTATAAACGTTTGATTAACTCATTAGGAAAGAAAATTATATTGAAAATTTCACGCCATCAATATTCATCCAAAGAAATATAATCATTTCATAACGTTGCCATGGCAACCTTTGTATTTTTTCGGAATTTTTTTCTTGCTGGGGTACCCTGGAGGGTATTACAGTGGAAATTTTTTGACATAATATAAAGTGACAACACGGAACTTTATAAAATATCAACTGGAACTGCCAACAATCTTTTTAGTTACAAACTGTAAATGTACCTTAAATCCTCTTTCTACCTCTTCCCTTTTCAATGGCCAATAATTCGATGGACAAATTCTATTGAATAAATGTCTATGTTTTAAATAATATAGGTAATATTTGGACAAAATTTTGTTAACTTCTTGTCCACGTAATAATCTGTATTTTATTGATTTTTTAAAAGATATTGCTGGATGATCGAGAACAAATTTTCTTCCGCTAATTCACTATCGCATTCGGAAATGAGATCTTCCAAAAAAAAACATGTACAGTACGGTGATGGGTTCAAAATCATATGACTTCTCGAGGCAAAAGTCAGTAAACTGTCGCCAAACACTTGCTTTAGATTTTGTTGTATTAGAAGGTGTTAACCCCTCAATTTCTTGCCTAACTTCTTCCATATTATTTTGACCAAAGCGATTCATCTTGTGATTCCTATCTGCACTTCATGAACCAACATTAAATGTTAAATAACTGCGATATTGTGCTGCAAATTTCGTGAATAAAAAATTTTTTTTGTAAAAGATAAAAATAAAAAACCAACAACTTGGTTATTTGAATTTTTCACATAAATTTTGAGGTTATGTGAAAAAAGTGCAAATACAAAAGTTGTAGATCTTTTTATTACCTACAACTTTGCCATTTAACGTTTTGGGGACTTGTAGTTTTGCCGAAAATCGAGATAAATCGTTTTCTAACCTTAAAAACGCACCGCCCCCTACTTCCCTACCTCGGATCGCCCGTAATTTATTTTTCCTTTCATTTTTGTTATATTCTCTTTCTTTTCCAATAGGTTTCATCCTACTATTTTTTTTTTTGGTTTCAAAAATTATCGACCAAGAAGTGGAACCACAGACAATCGTAATCGACAATTTCTCCTTACGTCTTTCTCCGTCTCGCCTTGGCTCAAGGTCAATCTACATAAATAGCCACCACAGACAATCGCTTTACCCAACTTAACGATTTTATCGCATCGAAAGAAGTCGACTGACAAGTGGACGCCGCTAAAGCTTATCGACGAACAACCTAACCTCAGAAATCGTGTTTGTTTACTTTGTTTTGAGTTTTAAATGGTTTTTCGCATTTGGGTGGTTTAATATATCTTTATAATTATAATACTAATATTATTATAGGTATATCTTTATTCTCAACCAACTTAAAAAGTTTATTACAGAGAATATAACACCAAATATATAATATAAAATCACAAATAATCATGTTTAGTACCTAACTGTTAATAACTCCATCGAAATTATTTAAAAAATATATATATAATAACCATTTACGAAATAATAATAATACGTTAAAGTTAGTTTAGTTTTAAAAATTTTTGGTATTTTTAGTTTTTGTTTAAAAATCCATATTTCGATATTTCTTAAATTTTTTTCGGTAAACTGTTGCAAATTGTTATTCCTTTATATAATACTGATCATTGGCTAAAAGTACTCTTTACCATAGGTGTATGAATATTATTGTTTTTGTCTCGTGATGTAAATAATGTTGGTCGAAGGAAATATTATATTCGATTGTTTTTCTTTAATAATAATAGAGTGTATTAGTAGTATTAGAATACATAGTTTTAATTTATAAAGCTTTCTAAAATTAAATATCCGTTTAGTTCATACAAATTTATAGGTTTTTCGGAGAAAGCGAAAAACACAGTAAGTATGTACCTACATGAAGTTTTTTGTTTTTAGACAATGGAGTCTGCAGTAAAAAGAATGAGAGTAAACTCCAGGCATTGGGATTTACTCCTAGATATCTTAGAGGTGCATCCTGAAATGATTACAGGCAAATTTGTGTGCCAAAATGCTAAACAAAAATCTCTGGAGTTGTGGAAGGATGCAGCCACAAAATAAAATGCGTTGGGCCTAGGGGAAAAAACCCTGATAAATGAAAGCTTGCTGTGCAAAACTGAAAATATAAAACAAAAATGAAGGTGGCGGAAATAAAAACATTTTATTAGATAATATACAAGAAAAATGATTAAAAACTTAAAATTTAGAGACTACATTAAACAGTAAACAAACACAAATACCAAAACAATTGGAAAATATAACCTATATTCTTCTTCTTTTTATTGTTAATTACTGGCTTTTAATCATAAACGGGGAATTATAGGAAATATTTTTAAAATGGATAATAAGTCTTTATCGACAAAACGGAAACGCCCGAACAGAAGACGATTTCGATAAATAGATTAACCGTGGTACGAAATCTCGATCGCTTCGACAAGAAGGCGATCGACTTCTCCTTGTCGATCGATATAAAAGCGATTGTTCGTGGTTCGCCTTCTGGTCTATAATAAAAATGATTATTATTATTATTATTATATTATTTCCCGGAAAATCAATTGGCATACAGCTGTAACCGGGGCATAAATGAAAATAATATATACAGCAACACACAAAAGTGCATTGAAAGTAAACAACAACTGTTTTTGAAATACTAGTATTTCAACCACAGTTTGTTCGAGAGATAATTCATTTTCTTCCTATTTTGGTAGTTTTTAAGTGTTTTATTGGCTGTTTTTTGTGTAGCGTGAAAGATATTTTCTACGAGCGTGTGAAAAGTCAGACTTTTCACACCCATTTTAGTGTGAAAAGTTTTACTTTTCACACGCTCGTAGAAAAAATCTTGTATGATATAGGTAAGCGTAGTAGCTAGCGTTCTCTAAGAGATATCTTACCCACTGTAAATAGTTCCATTTTTTACAGAGAAACTGATCCAAGAATAAACATATTATTTTTTCCATTGTCTTTATTTTGTTACTTAACACAACATATCGTTTATGTAGTATTTCTAATCGTTTTCAAGTGTTCCAAAAAACATTTCAAATTGAGGAATAGGAATCAATTTTCATCATCATAACCGACATCCCATTTGCACTATATTTTTTATTAATTTTTTTTTATTCTATTAACGAAATAATCACAAACCTTACATAGAAAAAAATATTTAAAGAAGTGTTTGAAACACTGGTATCTAAGATACTAAACTAAAACTATAGTCTATTTCAGAAAGGTGTAGAGTAATAAAATGGGAAATTCCGTCCAGTTCGGCCCAATTTCGGTGTCGGTCATTGGCGCAGGTAAACTTTGTGCATTAAATTATTTATGATAACTAACCAAAAATTTCAGAGAAAAGATAGTATTGTTTGTAAAATTAAAATTTCAAGTAATTGCGTAAGAGGATTAGAAAGGGTATATTTTCTGGCTTGAAGTGTCAAAATCGAAATATTGTGTAGGGATTAGTTAATTAGTAGATTATAAAGTTACGTTTTGCGTTTAACAGGTACGGAGTTTCGCTTTTTATTTATATATTTTTTATTTTAAAAAAGAAATACCCACCCTAGATAAGATTCTAATGGAGCTTGGCCAGGATGACAGTATTCCGTTGATAACAAGAAAACTTTTATGGACCACTTTAAAAAATGTGGATTTTGTCTGGGAAAAGCATAACCGTAAACCACTTTTACTGGAAAGCGATGAAATTGTTTGCTGGCGACGAAAATACTTAAGAAGTATAAAGCAGTACAGAAGAGAGCAGAAGAAAATCTTTTATCTTGATGAGACGTGAATTAATGAAGGCAATATAGTTCCAAAATTGTGGCAAGACAAAAATATAACCAGTGCTCGCCAAGCTTTCATGGAAGGCCTATCAACGGGTATTAAGGTGCCTTCAGGTAAAGGGAAGAGACTAATAATCGTCCATATTGGAAGTAAAGAGGGATTTTTAAAAGAAGGTTTGCTAACCTTTCAGTCGATCAATACGGGAGATTATCACGAGGACATGAATTCGAATGTTTTTGAGGACAATTTTGGTGAAATGATAACATATCTTCCAGCTGATTCAGTAGTAGTTATGGATAATGCAACCTATCATTCACGACGCACAGAGAAGACTCCAACTTCATCTTGGAGAAAACAAGAAATTATCGACTGGTTAACCATCAAAAGTATTAAATTTGAAGATAATTTGATAAAGAAGGAACTATTTGTTATAGCAAATTTACACAAACATCGTTTTATGAAATATGCCGTGGAAGATATAGCAGAAAAACATGGTGTAACTGTGTAACCGCCATATCATTGCGAACTAAATCCTATAGAACCTTTATGGGCGCAAGTAAAAGGATTTGTAGCAAGACACAACACGACATTCAAAATGAAATACGTTAAGCTACTATTTGAGCAAGCCATTAAGGAAGTGACACCAGAGAACTGGCGAAAAGCAGTCCATCATGTCATTAAAGAAAAGGAGAAAATGTGGGATCTTGACTTTTTTTATAATTTAATTTCTGTATAATGATTTTATTGTATTTTGTATTTTGTATTTTTTTTATAATGTTTAATAAAAAATAAGTGTAGCTAATACTATGTAATAATGCCTCATTTTTATTCTGTTAAAATAAAATTATTTCCTTTTTACGAATATTCTACCCGCACGCCTTTATCACACCATTTTCAGTGTTTGTGAATGGACAACAATGATCAAAACCCATAAATTGACCCAAACCCGGATGGTACTACCTGCACTTGACGAAAAGAAAGAATTTTGCAATGAAATCAATGCCAAATTATGAAAGTGGCTTAAATATTCGTTGGGTCACTCTGTAGTACCTTTGCATACCTAATGAGCTTTTATTACTCTACACCTTTCTGAAATAGACTATAATTAGAACGGAAATAAAGAAACAGTATTCCTTTATAAAATATACAGTATGTCTCCTTAAGTTGGAATTATATGGAAAACGCTTTTATTATTAATTTTATGAAGAAAGTTATTCTGCATAAAAATTTCTACCTGGTCTAAAACCTAAAATGAAATAATCACAAAATTATAATAATATTTGCTGGTATCTTCATTAAAATAATTTAGACCCGTGGTTGTTTGGAGAAAAGCAACTCTTAGTTACGATATGCAGAGGCCGAAACACAATTATTAAAAAAAAAACATTATGTGATAACCAGTACGCAACAGACTATAAGACTTGATAAGTAGAAATAAATCAAACGCGACAAGCAACAAGAAACAAAATTTAAGATTAAGATATCGAAATGTTTGATTTTATATTGGTATCATTAATATACAGGGTGGTCCTTAAGTACATCAAGAAAATCTAGGATATGATTCCTGGCATCAATTTAAGTTAAAAAGTTCATATGGACTTATGCCCTGAAATGCTTACCCTCTAAGATACAGGGTGTTAAAATATTTTTAAAAAATAATTGTTTTTTTAAAATTTCGACACTCCTTGAATATACGGTATTGAAAATTGAGGTCGATTGATTTCGTATTAAACTGCACTTTTTGGTTAAAAAAGGGTTTGCCTACTTCCACCAGTGGCGTGCATGAAGATACCATCAATATTTTTTTGTGAAAATATGTGATACGCCACTGTTTTTTTTTAAACTCTGATGCATTTTTATGCATTACTGATATAAGCGGAACAAAAGTTGTCTCTACTATGTTTTTGAAAAAAATGGTAGTTTTAAAGGAAAATGGAAAATATTTTAACACCCTGTATCTTAGAGGGTAAGCATTTTAGGGCATAAGTCCATATGAACTTTTCAACTTAAATTGATGCCAGAAATCATATCCTAGATTTTCTTGATGTACTTAAGGACCACCCTGTATATTTTTTATTTCTTATTACGTATTTCTTATTGCATATTGCTTTTTCTTTAATTGTGTCTCGATCTATATATTTTACGAAATCGTTCCAATATAACTATTCAATAATATTTTTTTTGCAGGTTCATATTAATGGTCATCCAGGTGAACACGAGCAGGCATCGCAAAGTTCTTAGACTTTGTAAATGTAAATTTATTTAATATCCGATAAAAATGTAATTGAAAATAAAATAAATTTTTAAAAATAAAATTTCTTTTTCCATGTAAGTGTCTTTACGGGACATTTGCTACTGAGATTCTTTCCATGGCGCCTCTTTACTTACGATCATGCCGAGTAGTAGGTCTGGTGGCAAAAACAATACCTTTAGTTCGATCCCATAAATAAAAACCTAAACAAGTCAAGTCTGGAGATCTTGGTGGCCATGGAAATACACTTTTACGGCCGATCAATCTGCCAGGAAAGGTTTGTTCTAAGTAACGGCAGCAACGGAAGAGCATTTCTTAAACATTCGAAATACACCGCAATCAAATTAAATGCCCCTTCATTTGAAAAAAGCAGTTGGAGTCTTTTTTAATATAAATAATGACTTTTCCAATATCATCAAGAAAATAATAACATCAAGAAAAAATATTTACTTGACATTTCATTTAAATAAAAATTCTGCTTTTTGTTTGTCTTTCTCAAAGCCTCCTTACCTTTAAAAGATATGATGATAATGAACTCATTTTAAATTTACCTTAATACATTAAATTTGCAGTCTATGTATTTAATTTTTCACTTATGCTAAAGTTTAATATACATTGTGACCACTTAAGTCCGCATCATATGGGATTTTTTTTATTAATAGCTTTATTCGAAATTTTACTTTGGCATCTAGTTCTGCTTCGATCGAGATGAAAATTAAGCAAAAAAATAGTAGTCAAGTCATTCGCATTATCTGTCAAATTTAAATTTTTTCCAAAAAATAATTCAAAAGTGGGGTTATTTCTGAAAATATCGAAAAAAGTTATTAGAGAAAGTTTTTCTAAATGCAGTTTCTAGCCAACATGCAAAACTTCAGCTGCATAAGATAATTTTGATTATTTTACCCACCACTAAAATTTATTTTCCACTTAATAAACACTTTACTGATGAAACTGTGTTCTTTTTTGTCTTAATATTAAGGTGTATTACTTTTAGACACAAACTACGTTTTCAAAAATACTTATTTTATTAAGTAACCTTATACAGGATGAAAAACAAATAAACTTTGCCTCCCATGGGACCAAATTTTAATACTCCAATTTTGATTTTGTAGAAAAACACACATTTAATATGGCGCTACTTTAAAGAAAATGTATCTGAAATAAAGCCTTGTCAAAACTGAGAAGTTTTATGTAGGTTGCGTTGAGTCTTATTTTGCAAAAGTGGTGCAATTTACAAAATATGGGTAAAAAATCAAAATTATCTTATGCAGCTGAAATTGTGCATGTGGGCTAAAAACTGCATTTAAAAAAACTTTTTTTCATGACTCTTTTCGATATTTTCAGAAATAACCCTACTTTTGAATTATTTTTTGAAAAAAATTTAAATTTGACAGATAATGCGAATCACGTGACTAATTTTTTTGCTTAATTTTTATCTCGATCGAAGCAGAATTTGATGCCAAACTGCCAAAGTCAAATTTCGAATAAAGTTATTAATAAAAAAAAATCCCATATGATGCGGACGTTACTGATCACATTGTAGACACTTTGGATACGTCAAATAATTATCAGCTATATATAACTATAAGCTAATTATTATCAGTATTTTAATAAATCAAAGTCGCCTAGGCACGCTTATCTATACTTCTACCTTTTGTCGACAATATATTTGGTTAAAAACACTATAGAGAACTACGAAAATAATGGTATCATTCTATTTTATTTTTTTAAAAGCACTTTATTTGTTTATATTTCAGAAAACTTCCTCTAACGTGAAAGTAAAGTAAGCTTTACGTAAGAATCAACCGAATCTCAATGGATAGAGAAAGAAAAATTTTATCGAATAAGACCAAGTTTGTTAAAATCCGTTTAGCCCAAACGAAATTACTTACCAATTTTTATACAAAGCAAATTTCGATATTCGCCCACCAAAGTTTCGACATGCTATAATGATCAAAATATGCATATTTTTAGCTCCGTTAAGCTGGCCCACGCCGGTTAACATTTTTTTGCCAAAACGCTAGCAGAAATAAAGAGCACCTAGCACAACCTAGCACACCAATTTTTAGAGCTAGCACACCTACAGCATAGCTAAAAAATGATGTTATATTCGTGGTGGGCCAGGTTAACGCTAGCCCCCCCCCCCCCCGGTATTTTTTTTTGCCAAAAAGGTAGCACATATAAAGGGAACCTAGCACAACCTAGAACACCAATTTTTAGAGCTAGCACACCTACAGCATAGCTAAAAAATGCTGTTATATTCGGGGTGGGCCAGGTTAACGCTAGCCCCCCCCCCGGTCTTTTTTTTGCCAAAAAGGTAGCACATATAAAGGGCACCTAGCACAACCTAGAACACCAATTTTTAGAGCTAGCACACCTACAGCATAGCTGTAAAATGCTGTTATATTCGGGGGTGCCTGTTACTCTTTAATATTCCTATTGGCTCGTCCTGATAGGTTTGACAGAAAATCTTCAAATTCATCCTCCTATCATTCGTAATGATACGCCCATTTTTAAAGAAAATATTCAAGTGTGTGAAGTGGAAATTAATTTAACTTATAACACTTATTCTGACACTTGTCATTTTAAACCCAGAACAGTATATTTAGAACGCTTTTAAATTTAGATCCCTTTAGTGAATACGGCTATTAAAGTCTTGTGTATACAAAATTATAAAAGAGTTCAAAAATATTAACCTAAAAAAGAAAAAAAAAATACTTTTCTACAAGAATTCTATTATATTGTTATTTTTTAGACCACACCTTATGTGACAACGTATGTTCCTCATGTCAACTACAACTTTAGACAAGTAGTGAAAAATATCGGTGTGCCATCTGTAAAATCATGATATCGATAATTGTATTGCTAAATACAAAGAAAAAATAATAACGTATGTCCTAAAAGTTTTGGCACACCTTTTGTGGGAAGAGTGAGGGGTGAAGATTTGAATAGTCAGAGCTATATTGATAATTGCCTGTCCAAATTACTTCAGTTTGTCCACGAACATCATGCTAATGACGATATCATGTTTTGGCCAGACCTAGCATCATGCCATTACTCAAGAGATACCCAAAACTGGCTTCGACAACACCAAATACCTTTTGTTTCCAAAAACGATAATCCTCCAAACTTGCCGCAGGCTCGCCCAATAGAGGATTTTTGGGCTTTACTGTCTAGGAAGGTTTATCATGGAGGCTGGGAAGCCCAAGATGAAGAACAATTAAGACGGCGAATTTACGAAAAACTAAGAGAAATTGATCTGAATTCCGTCCAGGGCCTCATGAGAGACATTCGAAGAAATTTGCGTCTGGTAGAGCAGAATGGGCCACTCCACATAATTCGATAGTATAGTTTAGTTAAGTATTGAGTTGTAATTTATGATAACTAGTTAGTGTTCAAATAAATTTCTTCATTCAAAAAAAATCCGATAAATATTTTGTGAAAAAACTTTTAGGACATACGTTATGTAAATTTTGTTTTAAAAATCGTGCTGAAGGACAATTTTTTATGGAACGAGAAATAGAGGAACAATGGATGAGAAAAAATGTTCCACCCAAAAAGCGGGTTCGTTGTTCCTATCTGGAACCTGGAACCGAAACGTTATTAATAGACTACACGAAAACACATAGAACAATGGCAATTGAATTATTAAGAAACGGAAATATTGTTCACAAAAATCCAATAAAAGTTAATAAAAATTTTATAATATTACGAAACACATGTAGCTTTGATGCCATATCACAGCTATTTTGTGTTGCATATTGTGACTGTGCTTTCTTTCAAAAGACTTTTAAACAGAATCCAAACAATCTTTTTGCAGATTTAATCCAAAAAAATATTTAAAGTGGAATACCTGCAGCATATAGTACACGGGCACAAATAATATTTGTGATTATTTAATTCATTTCCTCACGATGTACCGGGTGAGTCAACGATTGCACGGAGTAATTTTAGGTCTTGAAATAAGATTTGTCGATAATGAGCTTTTGTATGAAGGTATGGAAGGTACGTCAACAACATTGGTTCATGCATGAAGGTGCTCTTGCCCACTTTAGCATATTGGCTCGTGAGTATTTGAATGGAGCTTACCAAAATCGTTGGATAGGTCGTGGAGGACCACAATTCTGGCCACCTAGATCGCCTGACTTAAACAGCCTAGATTTCTATTTGTGGGGGTACCTAAAAGCATTAGTTTATGTTACACCAATCGAGACAGAAGGACAACTAAGAAATATAATTATTCACGGGTGTGAAACCATTCATAACACTAATGGAATTTTCGAAAGAGTTCGTCGCTCGGTGAGAAGGAGAGCAGAAGCCTGCATAGAAGCGGGAGGTAGTCATTTCCAACATTTTTTGTAAATAGTCATTACTTTTCGTTTGTTAGATTTTAAAAAATCGCTTAGAAATAAATATACTGAACTATCAAAGTTAACTTGATTTTATTTTAACAATTTTTCGACATGCAATGAAGTCGTTTTTATTTTTTTCCTTGAAAAGGAAGTAATATACGAAAAGTAAGAGACAAAAAGTTGTATTTGTAGATGCTCAATCTGAAAAAAAAATTTTCAAAAACTCAGTAGCGTACATTTTTTTGTCAATATTATTCGTGACACTGCCCCCCGAGACGCCACTGGAACTTATAATTTTCTTTTAGTTAGTGCCAACTTAGCGTCTTATTACAATGAATAACCCTGCCAGATTTTTAAAAAATCGGTTAAAGGATCATTTAGATATTATTAAAAAAACAATTTTTTTTTAAAACTTTGACACCCTGTATCTTGAAAACCAGACTCTTCAGGACACATGTTTATATGAACTTTTCTATTTGAATTTGGTTCAGGAATACTCCATTGAAATTACGCCACATCATTTAGTAACACCGGGAAAATGTGGGAAATCTCCCGGATATGAAAAAACACGTGAAAAGAATACCACAAGTTCATATAAACTTCTTTCGTATCGGCCTCCTCTTCGGAGATATGGGCTCCCAAAGAGCTCCCATGGAATTAAGTTTTTGACACATAATTATTAAACCAACAGGTATATTTCAATTTTTTTTTTCGTATGATGTATACCAGGTAAGACCCTGCAAATTACTATCCCAGGAAGTGTTGCGAATTACTCACAGCTGCAGGGACGGACTAGCTGTGATACTAATGTGCCCATTTTTTTTACCCTGTATGATAAAAACTTTGGACAACGTTTTTTACATACCTTTAAGTATTGACTAAAAACTAAGTAGTCTTTATTCATGACGCTAGTCCTAACGGTTTTCGGAAAAACGTCATTTTATTTACATTATGTATTTAGCGTATTTCGATAAAAAATACATTTTTGTCAAAAAATAAAAATTTAAACTTTACCTGCTTCGTTAAAAACTTCACGGAGCCCATATTGAACCCACTTACAAAGTTTTTAACTAAGCAGGTAAAGTTTAAATTTTTATTTTTTGACAAAGATGTAACTTTTATCGAAATAGGAAATTTAAATTGTACCAGATATTGGCCTTTTAAACTTATTTATTATTATGTATATTGTTATATTTAGACGTTTTATTTATTTATTACCTGACTTAAGATATTTATATTTTCACATTGCACAAATTTATTACTTCATTTTAATTTTGTAATTTACAGGATATTATGAAAATTACCTATTGTATTTAAATTGATGACTCTTTAGGGGTCCTAAATAAACACTTTATACTTTTGTTATTAATTCGACCATCTAAAAACGTGTGTGTGGACTCTAGAAAATTAGACAGAGGCGCCGCACCTCAATGGTAAAATAGCATGAGAATCACGATTTAACCTAATTAATGTTATAAAATAGTAACTGTTACTAAATAAGGAGTAACTCAGGACATGCGAGGATAGTTTCCTTTAAGGATAATTTTTTTTATATCACTGGGAATATTTAATTTACTTGTAAAGTAAGGAAATTAATTTTTCCATGTTGTATTTTGCAATTATTATACACAACTTAAAACAACAATGCAAACAACAGTTAATTTACTACCAAAACCAAGACAAAATATTAATAACGAACCCCTTTTGCCAAGTACAACTGGCATCTGCGCATGCGCCACTGCGTAGTTCTTTTTGTAGTTTTAGCTGTTTTTTGGTTATTTTGAAGTTGGTTTTTAGTTATTTTGGAGCTGTATTTAGTTATTATTAGCTGTGTTTCCCTTATTTTGAAGCCATTTTTTAGCTGTTTTAACCTAGGTTTTTTTAGTTGTTTTGGAGTAGGTACCTACCAATTTTTTGAGGGTGCAATGTGGACTCTACAAACAAATGGGGATTTCACTACTCCACATGCGAGTATTCTGAGAATTCACATAACCGGAGAGGTGGGACCAGGCTTCATCCGAAAAAAATGTCAGGTCTAATAAATCATTTATTTCCAATAAATTTTGGGTAAACCATTGAGAGTAATTTCTGCGCCTTTCAAAATCTGCGGCTTATATTTCTTGGAATACTTGCACTTTATAAGAAAATAAATTTAGCTGCTTCGTAAGAATAGTCCTGCATGTTTCATAAGATCTTCCCACTTCTTGGGACAGACGTCTTATACAATTTGTTGGCGTATTTTGCATTATTTCACGAACGATTGCAACAAGTTTTTCGGTTCTTACAGATGGTCTTCCTGTTCCTTTTTTGTGTTGTATAGAACCTGTTTCCCTAAACACAGCCACGGTTCTTTTCAGGCATAAGTAAAAATCCCCAGCAATAAAAGCAACGTTAGGAAAATGTTCGTGAAAATCGTCCATGTACAGACCCGGATTGTATAGCCATTTTTGGAACTGTATTTAGTTGTTATTAGCTGTGTTTCCCTTATTTTAAAGCTATTTTTTAGCTGTTTTAACCGAGGTTTTTTTAGTTGTTTTGGAGTTGTTTTAAAAACAACTAACAGCTAAAAAACAGCTTCAGAACAACTATAAAGCAGCTAGAAACTTTAAAACATTTGCGCACATTCTCCATCTACTTAAAACAACAATTTTTGGTTTATTACTTCATTCCAATATTACATTAAAGAAACATCTGATTGCGACACTAAGGCTAGATCCACATACATCCGTGATACGCATCCGTTGTGTACCACATGATTAATATGAACCAATAAAATTTTAGGGAATAAAATCACGCACGTTTCAAGGTCACAACGGATTGAAGTTGGTCAATTTCAACTTTTCATGCGTGATTGAGGTTAGGCTATTGTTGATGTAGGCTATTTTAATGTGTTTTTTTTAAATTGCTTTGCTCCCAGGGAGAAGCTTTTACTAATTGTCTGATTCAACAAGACATCACTAAAGTCCAATTACTACCACTCATATTTTCAATAAAAATATTAAAATATTTTAAGGTTATGTATCAAAAACGGCGTAAAAAACGGATTGACCTATGTGGATGACGAAATTTTCGGAACATCTTAAAACGCACACGCACGTCCGTGATCACGGATGTATGTGGATCCAGCCTAACTATTTACGGAACATTATAATATCAAACATAAAAAACAGTTCCTAAGTATTAAGTGCGGTATGCATGCATTGTCTTCTAAGGGCGCCTTCCTTGGAAATTTTTATTCCACCCTTATTAGGATCTCAAGTTGGTGAAGTGCGATGTTGCTTGGGGACGTATTGAAGGCTTCTTTGCCTATTATTTACTTTTTAATAAGAACAACAATTAAAAACTAGACCAGTTATAACCAAAGGAAATGTCTTAATCTGGAGCTGGTCATCATATAGAACAAGTCTTAATAAGGTGGAGGTTCAAACTGAGCTGGTCTGGTAGTAGTGCCTGTTTGACAAAAAAAAGGGTCAAATCATCTTTATACACTAGTAAAATGCCAATTATACCGTGCGAGAAAAAAATATTTGCATCAAAGAGGGATTGGATTAAAAAACGTAGGGCCTGGTTTACATAACAATGATATGGGGACAATGTATCTAACCAAATCTTGGTTAAAATTTCGTCAAATTCATATTATGACATGATATGCCAAACTAATGAGTAACAAAATAAGTAGACAAATACAAATTTATTTTTGTTGTTTACAAAATTAACAAAGTAAGAATTTATAAAAAATAAAAAGAAAAACAAAAATAATTACATAAATTTCTGAAATTGGCCACCGCCATGCTCCAAGCATAAATTCACATGTCATTGTCTCTTCATATTTTCGAAAGTGTTGGAGAAATGTTACCACATTCTTGGATAATCCTTTCTTGTAATTGTTCTAAATTTGCAATTGGTGTTTTAAAAATAGTGTTCTCTAAATGAGGAAAAATGAAGTAATCCATAACCGTTAAACAAGGCGATCTAGGTGGGAATTTAATGTCAAATCGAAAACTGATCAATCTGTCGTCGATAAAATTGCGTAAGTAGTTAATAGTTTCGGCGGCTGTATGGGCGGTTGCACCGTCCTGTTGAAAATATCCAAAACGTAGTTCGTCGTCAAGTAATTGCTCCACGAATGGATTAAAAAAATTGTCTCTATACCGCTGTGATGTAACTGTGTCATAAAAAAAAAAACAATTATTCGTCATCGGGAAACAGCTAACCAGACACCAATTTTTTGAGGGTGCAATGTGGACTCTACAAAAAAATGGGGATTTTCACTACTCCACATGCGTGTATTCTGAGAATTCGCATAACCGGAAAGGTGGAACCAGGCTTCATCCGAAAAAAATGTCAGATCAAATAAATCAATTCTTTCCAATACATTTTGGGTAAACCATTGAGAGTAATTCCTGCGTCTTTCAAAATCTGCGGCTTGTGATTCTTGGAATACTTGCACTTTATAAGGAAATAAATTTTACTGCTTCTTAAGAATAGTCCTGCATGTTCCATAAGATCTTCCCCCTTCTTGGGACAGGCGTCTTATACAATTTGTTGGCGTATTTTGCATTATTTCACGAACGTTTGCAACAAGTTCTTCTGTTCTTTTTGCCTAATAATTAACCCTCAGATGGTCTTCCTGCTCCTTTTTTGTGTTATATAGAATCTGTTTCCCTAAACACAGCCACGGTTCTTTTTAGGCAATGATAAAAATCCCCAGCAATAAAAGCAAAGTTAGGAAAATATTCGTGAAAATCGTCCATGCACAAACCCGGATTGCATTGCCACTCACCATTTACTCTAACCCCGTTTCGAAAATACGCTTCAACCATGAATGTTTTGTGCTGTTCCGTAAATTAGCCCATTGTGTGAATTGTTCAAGAAATTGGATAAATTAGCGATGAATCAAATTACTTGTAACAACTGTCAAAGATGACTGAATAACTGATTGATTGTTAATTCAGGTAGTTGCTGACACCCAACAGGTATTAAGCTCTACGGCTAAGCGTTACGTCCTTGGATGCAAGGCCCTCTTTGATGCAAATAATTTTTGCTCGCACGGTAAATTCTATGGCAAATTTAATTTTAAGAAGCTAAAAATTGTTTTACTGATTTTAAGTATTTTCTTACTGGGATCATTCAGTTAGATGTCATGTAATGTTGCTTATGAAAATTAATTTGTAACAGTTCTGGTTCTGGTTGGTAGACCAATATTCAAATATTTCCTTATATGATGTATAATATATTTAAGGTAGAAACATAAACTATAAGAAATTTAGAACGACGGTACCCATATAGGTATTATTAGCTCTATAATGTCAAAAATAGTTGGAACACAATATTATCTAGTACGTACCCAGGAGAGTACTAGGCTCTTCACTTCTATTTTTAATGTAAAAAATTATGCCGGTGCGATAGAAGTCACAAGAAAATACAAATTAAACATTTCCACGAGGCAATGATGAAAATCTATAAAAACGAAACGTCAAATTTTAATCATACGCACAGTTGACGACAGATAATTTCGTACACTAAACTGTGACACTGTAATTGCAACTTTTTTACCTTTATTACCTTTGTAACGTATTAATTGTTATCATGATATCTGTCAAAGTATTGTCATTTTCTTATTTGATTTGAAAATGCCTCTTTACGTATTATTGAAAAAGTAAGAATTATATGTTTAGTAGAAATAGGGTGGTCTTATGGAAAAATAGCTGATCATTTTAGAGTACCTAGAAGTACTGTTCAAGGAATTGTAAAAAACACTTGAAAGGTCTGTTGGGTCTGGTTTAAATTATAGAAAATCATCAAATTAATGAAGAAGACCGAAATTTGGTCGAGTATTTAAGGCAAAATCCATTTAAAACTGCAGTAGGTATCCGCTATGCATATAACAGGATTCCCTGCTTCATCTAGAACTGCGCAACGCTGAATTAGACAATGTTCCGAATTAAGAAATCGAGCAACTGCATCCAAACCGTTTTTAAAAAATAGTGATAAGGAACAAAGAATTGGGTTTGCTTGCAATATTTACCAGAAAATGATTTTTTTTTGGCACAATGTTATCTTTTCCGATGAGAAAACTTTTCTGTCTACATATAATGGAAGGATTCGAGTATATAGATAGCCAAATTCCCGATATGATGAGAAGTATACTCAAAAAAAGCAAACCAGTGGACGTTTTCCGTTAATGTGTGGGCATGGATAAGTGTTTACGGTGCAGGTGTATGCTGAAATATTGGTGAAACACTAAACAGTAATATATAGATATCTTCAGATTTTGAAAAATGTTTTTCTTCCTTCTGCCACGATAGATTTTGAAGGAAATAACTTTATATTTCGGCAGGATAACTGCCCTGCAAGTAATATAGGAAACTGGTTTAGACAAAACAACGTAACATGTCTGCCTTGGTACTCAAGAAGTCCTGATTTAAATCCAATTGAAAATGTTTGGGTATTGATGGTAAAAAATGTAGAAAATAAAAGTTAAGAGTTATTTGATAAGATAAGAAATTTGGGAAGGGCTAACTCCGGATTACACCAGAAGTGGAACCACAGACAATCGTAATCGACAATTTCCCCTTACGTCTTTCCCCGTTTCGCCTTGGCTCAAGGTCAATCTACATAATAGCCACCACAGACAATCGCTTTATCGAACTTAGCGATTTTATCGTATCGAAACAAGTCGACTGGCAAGTGGACGCCGCTAAAGCTTATCGACAAACAACCTAACCTCAGAAATCGTGTTTGTTTACTTTGTTTTGAGTTTTAAATGGTTTTTCGCATTTGGTTTAATAATAATATATCTTTATAATTATAATACTAATATTATATCTTTATTCTCAACCAACTTAAAAAGTTTATTACAGAGAATATAACACCAAATATATAATAATATAAAATCACAAATAATCATGTTTAGTACCTAACTGTTAATAACTCCATCGAAGTTATTTAAAAAATATATATATAATAACCATTTACAAAATAATAATAATACGTTAAAGTTAGTTTAGTTTTAAAAATTTGGTATTTTTTTAGTTTTTGTTTAAAAATCCATAATTTCAATATTTCTTTAATTTTTTTCGGCAAACTGTTGCAAATTGTTATTCCTTTATATAATACTGATCATTGGCTAAAAGTACTCTTTACCATAGGTGTATGAATATCATGGTTTTGTCTCGTGATGTGAATAATGTTGGTCGAAGGAAATATTATATTCGATTGTTTTTCTTTAATAATAATAGAGTGTATTAGAATACATAGTTTTAATTTATAAAGCTTTCTAAAATTAAATATCCGTTTAGTTCATACAAATTTATAGGTTTTTCGGAGAAAGCGAAAAACACGGTAAGTATGTACCTACATGAAGTTTTCTGTTTTTAGACAATGGAGTCTGCAGTAAAAAGAATGAGAGTAAATTCCAGGCATTGGGATTTACTCCTAGATATCTTAGAGGTGCATCCTGAAATGATTACAGGCAAATTTGTGTGCCAAAATGCTAAACAAAAATCTCTGGAGTTGTGGAAGGATGCAGCCACAAAATAAAATGCGTTGGGCCTAGGGGAAAAAAACCCTGATAAATGAAAGCTTGCTGTGCAAAACTGAAAATATAAAACAAAAATGAAGGTGGCGGAAATAAAAACATTTTATTAGATAATATACAAGAAAAATGATTAAAAACTTAAAATTTAGAGACTACATTAAACAGTAAACAAACACAAATACCAAAACAATTTAAAAATATAACCTATATTCTTCTTCTTTTTATTGTTAATTACTGGCTTTTAATCATAAACGGGGAATTATAGGAAATATTTTTAAAATGGATAATAAGTCTTTATCGACAAAACGGAAACGCCCGAATAGAAGACGATTTCGATAAATAGATTAACCGTGGTACGAAATCTCGATCGCTTCGACAAGAAGGCGATCGACTTCTCCTTGTCGATCGATATAAAAGCGATTGTTCGTGGTTCGCCTTCTGTTCAGCAATTTACCTGTTCTTTAACATCACTAAAATATAACCTATATTCTTCTTCTTTTTATTGTTATTACTGGCTTTTAATCATAAACGGGGAATTATAGGAAATGTTTTTAAAATGGATAATAAGTTTTTATCGACAAAGCGGAACCGCCCGAAAAGGAAGACGATTTCGATAAATAGATTAACCGTGGTACGAAATCTCGATCGCTTCGACAAGAAGGCGATCGACTTCTCCTTGTCGATCGATATAAAAGCGATTGTTCGTGGTTCGCCTTCAGAAGTACTATATTGTCAATGCCAATAAGATTACGATTAGTTTTAGAATCCAATGGGGCAGCAATTAAATATTAATATTTTGTTTGTTGTTTGTTAATAAATTTACCCTTTTTGGCTTTATACTTTTGTAGTTCTCCTGGTATTATTTTATGATTTTCTTATTTCGGGGCTGTAATTTAAACACAAAAATATTTAGCAATAACCATTATTACCTATGGTAAAAATTGTACATACAATAATTTAGAGCTATGTATACAGCTGGTGTTCTATCCAGGTATAAGCAGCAAGGTGAGAAACCCGTTTTACCCAATTTTGTTGTAATTGAGTTTCATGTATGGGTGGAGTGTACGAATTTATATGTCGTCAACTGTACGTCTTCAATTCGGATATACGTTTAGTAGTGACCACTTGTTGCTACCCACTTTCATACCCCTGATCACCAGGTCACCTTACCCTGTCATGAGACACGTCGAGAAGCGTTAACCCTAGCGCGTTACCTTCGGCTGATATGGGTCTTTTTTCATGCTGCACATTCCCAATAACTCCACTGTTCATGTCCGAAAATTACTTTCCTTGGCTTAATTTTTTTTATATTCTTCTTGAAAAATTAAAAATTAAAAAATATTAACTTTCTTGTAGGCTAGATGTTCAATTTCTATTTTATAAAGAGTGTACCCGTTACCCTTCCATCACTATGTCACTGTGTCGTTTACACAAGCTCTACGGTTGACATGTTCTAAAAAATAGCTGAACACTTTGATTAGTTTGCTGATAAAAAAATATGTAATATAAACTTATCAATAAAAATGATTGTAATAAATTTATATATATATAAATTAAAGTTCTATTAAAATCATATTTCGCTGCCCACGTAAGAAGTATTTATATAAAAAAAGGTTGGTTCTATTTTTTTTTATTCAGTCTTAGATCTGTGAAAAATGGAATTGGCAAACATTTTTGTTTTATTTTTAGCAGGATTGCTGACTATAGCGATAGCTGGTGAGTAACAATTGTTTTCTTCTATAATAATATTAATCTTGGGTTGAACAAAGGGTTTTAACAGTAAGTAACTGACCTTTACTGTGTCATTAATGACATTGACAAACAAAATTTATCTACGACTATTTAATAATAGAAGCATAATGTGTTTGTTAGTACATACATAATGGGGTTCATATTACCATAGTTACTCATAATCTACAACGGTGGATTATGAGATTTCATAATACACGGTCCCATCAAAACATAGATACCGGAATTACGGTAAAAACACACCAGATCTAGTTTAAGCAGGCGTGTGTGTTATTAATATCATAGCAACCGAAGCGATTGACAAGTAAACCTACCACTGTAAATAATGTAAGCTCCGAAACTTTTTCCATTACTAATAAAAACGATATGAATATAAGTAATATTCCTGCTCCCATTCATTTTTATAATTATTGCTCTAATGAAACAATCAATTTCATGAAAAATTAGAAATAAGTAATTGTATTTTGTTTAATTATTGTTAACATTGTTAAATTGTATTTTTTAGTTAAGAAATACCATTAATAATATTACCTTGTTATGTAAAAATATCTTATTGTAATAAAATTTGTTGCTCTGAATGCATTTTCTAATTTTTTGAATACTGAATAGTCGTAGATAAAGTATAGTATTTGACTAGCGTATAATGGCTATATTACACTCGGATTCTTAAAACACGAACCTTCGGCACGTGTTTTAAAATCTTGTGTAATATAGCCTACATTATACGCTCGTTAAATAATATACCATTATCTCAGAGTGGAGCTCTTGAGATATGAAGGAAAATTAAACCAAAAGTCGTCTCCACAAATATATTAATGGTTAATTAATTAGGGGGTAAATAGGTTTCGATGCTAGAAAGCATCACCATCAGCACCATTGGGCCCAAGTGCTACTCACATGAAGGAAAATTACTTAAAAAACGTTAAAAATATGAAAAGGACGAAAACATTTTGTTTAAGTTGTGTAAAAATAATGATGACAAATCAAAAATTTGAAAAAAAATGGAAGATCATCATACAGTGTGCCCAGTAAAGTCCGCATCCTATGGGATTTTTTTAAATTAATAGCTTTATTCGAACTTTGACTTTGGCATCAAGTTCTGCTTCAATCGAGATGAAAATTAAGCAAAAAAATAGTAGTCAGGTGATTCGCATTATCTGTCAAATTTTAATTTTTTCCAAAAAATTATTCAAAAGGGGTTAACCCATGCCTGTAGTGTATTTATATATTTGGGTTTATAGGGTTTAAATTTATTTTTATGTAAAATACGTCTTACACTCTATCGATTAACGCTGGTTCATTCTGCAACATCTTGAATACTTGTTTTTATGTTCTACAATATCTAAACACACAATTAATTCTACATCTTCAGTATTGTTGGATGGATTAATACACATTAGGTACATACCAATAAAAATGTCTTTAAGCCTGTATATCTGTTAAATATGACCACACATTTTCTCGAAAACACATTGAAACCATGTGTAGTTCCAAACTGTCAGTACCAATTTGATAGTAAAACGTAAACAGTGGATTTTGATGGTGAAGTTAGATTTAAATTAAAGATAGCTATTGTAGATGGACTCCTTGGTCAAGTTAATAACGAGCTCCGTTATAACAATGATATATTTTGAACAATCGACAAATATAACAAAACGAGACAACCAACTGTGAAGTTAATTCTCCCCTCACCACAAGATTGGAGGTACTGATGTATCCCGTACTCATTAAACACGTTTTTATATTTATTTAAGATCCCAGAGTAGCAAGCACTCAAATTATTTGTGTCAGTTCTAAAATTAATTGAAGTATTTAAGTTAATATAAATCATCTCACTAATATTTTTCTTTATGTCATTACTTTCTCTGTCGAATACTCGTGGGTGGGGAAAATCAAAGACATGGCCCGTTTGATAGTGATTGAGACTTAGTACTGTTACCGATTTGTCTACCCTAATATAATCATATTTTTCATGTATATTTTATCTAAACAACAACAAGCATTGTTAATCTAAATGGGTTACTTCTGAAAATATCGAAAAAAGTTGTTAAATTTTTTTTAAATGCAGTTTCTAGCCCACATGCAAAATTGCAGCTGCATAAGATAATTTTGATTTTTTACCCACCACTAAAATTTATTATCCACTTAATAAACACGTTACTGATGACACTGTGTTCTTTTTTGTCTTAATATTAAGGTGTATTACTTTTAGACACAAACTACGTTTTCAAAAATACTTATTTCATGAAGTTTCCTTATACAGGATCAAAAACAAATACACTTTGCATCACATGCGACCAAATTTTAATAGCCCAGATTTGATTTTGTAGAAAAACACACATTTAATATGGCGCTACTTTAAAGATAATGTATCTGAAATAAAGCATTGTCAAAACTAAGAAGTTTTATGTAGGTGGCGTTGAGTCTTATTTTGCAAAAGTGGTGCAATTTACAAAATATGGGTAAAAAATCAAAATTATCTTATGCAGCTAAAGTTTTGCATATGGGTTAGAAACTGCATTTAAAAAAACTTTGTTTTGAACTTCTTTCGATACTTTCAGAAATAACCCTACAGGGTTAAAAAAAACTATAAATCAAAAAGCAACAAGGATAATAAATTGGGTGTTTACCAATTAAATTGTGCCTCTTGTCCCAAAACTTATATAGGCCAAACAGGTCGATCATTTAAAACGAGAATTTTGGAACATAGAAGAAGTTTTCTCAGTCATAAAACCGACTCAACTTATTCTAATCATCTTTTACAGGAACAACATAATTTTGATAACAAATTTAAAATTTTACATATTGAAAACAAGGGTTAAAAACTAAATATTTTGGAAAGTTTAGAAATAAATCGATTGAAAAATGCCGGTGCATTATTAAACGACCAATTAGAACTAAATAGTTCCCCTTTGCTAAATCTGTGTCAATAATCTAAATACGGTTCTTTGGAGTTCCCATAATATTAAGATATATTATACCGACCATAATATTAAGTTTACAATAACAAATACTAATACTAAAATACTAAACAGTTTTAAGAACATATAATTAAATAATTAACTTGTAATGTGTATACATCTGAATTTAGTAATTATAGGTATCTAGACCATTTTGTTATTGTACTGAAATAAAATTAGTTAGCATACACCCGAAAAAGCTACAATGTAGCGAAACGCGTCGTGTAATAAAGAAAAAGTTTTTTCAATAAAAATGAAAATTTGACAAAATAAATTGTCTTTCATTGAGAAAATATTATTATCTTGGAATAAACAACTGTCCCCAGTACTGACAAGCAGTACTAGCTTTAGATGTGCAATGAGGTATTAACCCGTTCAAAGTGCCCAAACGTACTGATGGTTATTGACTACAAAAGTAGCTCATTCCAGTACACGTAGTAAATTACTACCAAAACAATACAAAACGAGGCTAATACAACAACCTCCGGTCAAGACCAACTTGGCAATACCACACTTTGTACTGAGACGTGCAATGGACACCAAAACTCGAGGGTCCATTTCAGATACAAAGCTTGTATTGTAATATCTTCATAAGACGTGCAATGGTCCCAGACCCGCTCCAGATCTATATACAAAAACACTTAAACTCCACTGTACTGAGACGTGCAATGGCCAAAACGCGAGGGTCCGCTCACGATACAGGGATACCACTTACCAAACTCCACTGTATAGTATTTGCAGAATTATACCGTTGACTCTTACTGCCAAAAATAAACTACCTGATTAAACCCTATTGTATACGCCTCAACCTCTTCAAAGGGGATTAAATGGGATCAGGGTCGGCTTCCAAATGTACCTACACTACATGATTTATTTTTATAATTTAAAATAAGTAGATAGGTATTTTTAGTTTTAGGTAGGTACCTATATTAGATGTAAAATAATTATAACAATTAATGATAATTGAAAATAATATAATTTAAAAGTATAACTATCAGGATAACAAATACAATAAAAATTAATTAAATTCTAAAAAACTATTGATAATTTATTCAAAATTTAACTCTGTATCACTATCTTCATCTTCAAAAAGTTGTGCGTCGGTATCTTGATGGTAATCTAAAGAAGATGTTTTTAGTATGAAGTATGTTTTTAGCTGAAAGCAACAGACAATTTGGAACAAACCCGTTCTCTGAACCAGCATGTAATATTGTGATTCTTTTGCCTTTATGTGATGGTGCCTTAGTTTGACATTTTTTGGAGGAATCATCCCAAACTTTTCTTGAAGTGTCATGGGTATCGAACCATGTTTCGTCAAGGTAAATAATTGGACGATTTTTCCCCTAAATTGTTTAACAGCTGTTAAATATTTAAGTCTCCATTCCCGTAAACGTTGAGATTCCATTAATGTTTGTCTTTTATTAATGCTTCGGTATTTAAAACCCATTTCATGCAATATTTTCCTAAGGCTTGAAGGGCAACAAGAGATATTTGTTTCGTCTTTAATCAGCCGCTCTTTGAGGGAAATTAAAGTGGGTACAGTTTGTGCCTCATACATTTGGTAAATCTTTCTTCCTAATAAATCCATGTCATTTTCGTCAATGCTTCTAAATGTGCCAGAATCACTCCGAGTTTTCTAGGATTAACAGGTTTAAGTACAATGTCTCTTACCGAAGATAAAGGAGTTTTTGTCAAAGTAGACGTCTCTGCTAAAGCATCCATCGAATTAAAATTTCTACTCAACAAAGATTGATACACATTTTTAATTATTAGTTTGGCATCAGTAGATAAATACTTTCTTTTAAAAATTACACTTGAAGATGCCCCCCCTATCAGCACAATTTCAAGGACGCCACATTCTACCACTAATAAGCCCAACTAAAAATTACTCCCCGGAAAACCACTAAAGACTAAAATTATTAAAAATCAGTTTGTATTTATACAGTGACCGGCAGAAAGTGCGCAGCATATGGGAAAGTTTTTTATCTTTAAGTTTGGAAAATTAATTTTATTTTAGATAGGTTCTGCATGTTCTCAAACCAAAATAGCACCCATTAAATCCGGTAAAAGTCTTATGGTATACGAGGTAGGATCAAAAATTTGATATTCCGCTAAGAGTAAAGTACCTCCATCTTTCATTTTAGAATATTTTTTTACTAAGAATTATTGTTTTAATTTCAAAGTTATACCTAAATTCCAAATTTCGCTTTTTTTTTGGACTAAAAAATTGATTTAATCGTATTTTCTGATTAACCCTGTATAAAAAATAAATGGCAACCGAACGGTACGAAAATTAGATTTTCTGCAGGCTTTGTTAGAGATAACCGACGATCATAAGTCCGATTAGTTTGATTTCATAATATTATGGCTTTTTAAACTAAAAACATAAAAATATTAAATATTTTTGCTGCACACCGTATTTTATTTTCTGAGGGAACAATTTAATTTCATCTAACTGATATTTTTTGATTTTCATTGACTTAATGCATCTCCTAAATAGTTTTTTATATATTAAAGTATGCATAGCAAGTTCCCTTTTGATTTATAAAGAAAAAAATTATCCTTATTTTGCTTGACGAATAAAATCCGTTCAAAATATATTTTTAATTTAAATTTTTTTCTTTATAAATCAAAAGGAAACTTTCTATGCATACCTCAATGTATAAAAAACTATTTAGGAGATGCATTAAGTCAATGGAAATCAATATTAGTCAGATGAAATTAACTTGTTCCCTGAGAAAATAAAATACGATGTGCAGCAAAAATATTTAATATTTTTATGTTTTTATTTTAAAAAGCCATAATATTATGAAAACAAACTAATCGGACTTATGATCGTCGGTTATCTCTAACAAAGCCTGCAGAAAATCTAATTTTCGTACCGTTCGGTTGCCATTTATTTTTTATACAGGGTTAATCAGAAAATACGATTAAATCAATTTTTTAGTCCAAAAAAAAAGCGAAATTTGGAATTTAGGTATAACTTTGAAATTAAAACAATAATTCTTAGTAAAAAAATATTCTAAAATTAAAGATGGAGGTACTTTACTCTTAGCGCAATTTCAAATTTTTGATCGTACCTCGTATACCATAAGACTTTTACCGAATTTAATAGGTGTTATTTTGGTTTGAGAACATGCAGAACCTATCTAAAATAAAATTAATTTTCTAAATGTAAAGATAAAAAACTTTCCCATATGCTGCGCACTTTCTGCCGGTCACTGTATATGAATCAGGCATAGGTATAATAAATTGAATTTGTACCTGGTCCGGCTCTGCTCGAAAAGGTTTTAAAATTTGTGATTTCATTATTTATTTTTGGTCAAAGGGATAATGAGGGTTTATTTCAGTCAAAAGATCAACGGTATAATTCTACAAATACTATACTGAGACGTGCAATGAACACCAAAACGCAATGGTCCGCTCACGATACAGGGATTGCTAAATATCTTTACGAGACGTGTAATGGTTTCAGACCCGCTCCAGATATTTAACAAAGCAATAAAAACTTCCACAGACAAGACAGTAACTAAATAATTCAACATACAGGGTGTCCGGAAATGATGAGCAAAAAATTTAATGGATAATTCTAGATCGAAAATAAATACTATCTTTTTCTATAACATTTTTTCGAAAATTGATTATTAACGTAGTTGCAGGGTGTTAAAGTTAAATTTTATTTGCAGTTTTAAAATACATAAGTTACTAGAGCAATAAAATAAACATTTAAATCAAAGGTTCAAAGTGACGTCCTTCCTCTTCAATGCATAAATTAATTATTCTTAAGAAACTACGACGAACTCCATGAAATATTCCTTCCTTTGCTATGATAGGTTTAAGGTTGAAAATAAATAAAAATGATTTCGTATTCATCACATGCAAGCAATGTTATTTTAGCGTTTTCCTCGAAAATGGTTAGATTTATCGAAACAAAAGTAGTAGGGGAAGGCGGGGTAGAACGGGGTACCTAACGTTTAGAGACAATTTAAAAATTTTAAATGGTTAATAGTTGAACATTTTCTGGCGCCTATTGAATATTTGGAGTACAAGTTCTTAGTTTTAATATTTTTTAATAGCGAATTTTAAAACATTCCTGGCATTATAGAAATTTAAAAAAAAATGCATTTTGCCCCGTTCTGCCCCGCAGGTCGGGCAGAATGGGGTACTTAAAATTTAAATTAATACCCCACTTTATAGATAATAATCGGTAACATTAATCAAAAATTATCATTAAACATTAAAGTTGGATACGAGGTATGTGATAAAAAGTAAAACATTTACTGACAAAATTCACATGCGTGGAGGTGGGGCAGAACGGGGTACCTAGCATAGGTACCCCTTTCCGCCCCACCCCATTCCGCCCCACGTGGTTATTTTAGGTAAAAAGTGTTAAATTTTTGTGAAAAAAACAAATGAAATAAAATACGGCGTATAGAAAGGAACATAAATAGGAAGACAAAAATCACAAAGTCATGGTCTCAATCATTTAATAAAAACTAAGGTGACATGTTTCGCTCTCTACGGAGCATCATCAGACCTTCATTAAAACCAATAAATGAAATAACACATTAAAACAAGACGAGTACCATGTCAAAACAAACAGGTTACGATTAATCTTAACACTAACTATTAATCGTAACCTGTTTGTTTTGACATGGTACTCGTCTTGTTTTAATGTGTTATTTCATTTATTGGTTTTAATGAAGGTCTGATGATGCTCCGTAGAGAGCGAAACATGTCACCTTAGTTTTTATTAAATGATTGAGACCATGACTTTGTGATTTTTGTCTTCCTATTTATGTTGTTACTTTGGTCTCTTTGAGAAAATGGACGATTTTTTCGAGTATAGAAAGGAAGCCACTGAGATAATATTTTCGATAGGTAATTCAAATTTAGCATAAATAAACAAAAACCTCACTCACCGTGATAACTCTACGGATTAAAAATTACAATTTCACGCCAATATTCACACAACTAAACACACAACCTACACAGTGGACGTTTTGCGGCCATCTGTCGGAACAGTAAGTAAGAAAGCATAAAATCACTCTATCGGCAGAATTTGAAACATTTCTGGTAGTGCGTTTGGTTTTTATAAGGGGTACCCCGTTCTGCCCCAGTACCCCGTTCCGCCCTACTGTCCCCTACATATACCTTTTTTATGTCAAAAGGTTAGAAGAATAAAAATATTCAGTCAAAATGCGCCTACGGTATAGGACGAAAAAGTTGGAACTATTCAAATTAATGTATAGGCTTCTATGTGGCGCCCTCTACAAAATGCGAAGAAACAGTGGGCAAATTTGTATTCCTCATCCCGAAAAAGCCCCATATACGAGATTTCGTCAAAATATTCTGAGCGTGGCAAAAGGTATTGCAAGAAAAACTGCAAATAAAATTTAATTTAACTTTAACTCCGTTAAGTGATATCATATATTTTCGGTCCAGAATTATGCCCTAAATTTTTTGCTCATCATTTCCGGACACCCATGTATAATGACAAAAAAAGGTAATATTATATTAGGTATATCATGGTATGACGTCATTAGATAAGTCTTTAAATAAAATAAACGACACATTCAGATTGTAGAGATCAAATTTCTAAGAACAATGCTTCTTGGTATGTCCCGGCAACTTTGACAGCGTCTAGCTTTCTAACTGTACGTCTTTAAAGTAAAACGGCTTACATGTCCCTATCTTCGATTTTTATTATCTTTCCAATAGTGTCAACTTCCGGTTAAACCGGTTGTAAGAAATATAGTACCTCCGGTTTAACCGGAAGTTGACACTGTTGGAAAGATAATAAAAATCGAAGATAGGGACATGTAAGCCGTTTTACTCTAAGACATACAGTTAGAAAGCTAGACGCTGTCAAAGTTCAAAAATCTAATTTTTCAAGAGTCAATATCTCGGAAACTGTTCAGTATAGACTAATAATGCTTTTATTAAAAAATGTTCAGAATTTTATGCAAAATCCAAAAAAATTATATAAAATAAGGGTATCTATTTAGGATTTAGATCTTACCCCCCCCCCCCCCCCCCCACCCTCCTAGGGGCTTGAAGTAACAAGATTGACAATATACGCAAAAGATGTCCCCCTCGAAATAAAAATCGACGGGTCCGAGCGTTTTTTTTTTTAAATTAACGTGGAATCAGATATTTAGCCTGTTTCGTTTTAAATGGGGAACCCTGTATAGGTAAAAACTAACACATAATAATCTCATCTTTCAAAACACAATTTATTAAAACTCATTTCCGGCTCCTAGCATAACCCTATTTCCTATCCTCCAATTCTAACCGTTTCTCTTTAAAATGTTAATATTTTCCTTTGTTCCAGAAATAAATCCACTTAAAAGAGCCTATAAGTGCAATTTTTTAACACTTACTTAAATACCTGACAACAATGTATAATGTTTTTTTGTTAACTAGATAATGACGTGTTCAAAACAAGAGATGAGTTACATCAGACTGCTGCGCTTGAGCCAGCTGTGGATGAGCCACAAGGTCATCGAGTAACAAGAGATAAGGTTATAATTCCAGAACCTAGATCAGGAAACTCGAGAAACGGCACGCAAGATGCAGCCAACAGGCATGCAGAAAAGGTAAGTATAAAAAATTAACGAGATATACCTTAGAGACTTAATGAACAAAATGTTTTTTCTGTTATTTTTTAATATTAATAATAATAATAATAATAATAATAATAATAATAATAATAATAATAATAATAATAATAATAATAATAATAATAATAATAATAAAATCGTTTATTTCTCCAATTGAAAGGTAATACAGGGTACTACAATAATTGGAAAAAACATCAGACAAATGAAGTAACTACAAGAAAAATTCACTAAGACTATAACAGTTTTTTTGAAACAGCAGCTTTTTAAGTCTTAGTCGAGAAAAAACACTTTAGGCCTTTTCTAACCATACTAGAAGAGCGATTACATAATTAATTTGTAATTCGAAACCAAATTTGATATGAACTTTATTTCATAGGGCTGGAACAATAAAACAAATTAGTTTTGACAATGTGAATGATGTTAGGTTTTATTAATTTTAAATAAGTACCTTGAGAAATGTAAACACCAATGTAACTACTAAATCTAAACAATCAAAATACAACAAAACTTTACATTTAGTGCATGTAAATGCACTTCACCTTTGCGCAATTATTATTATCACTTTGAATAATGACTTTAATAAAGAAGGGGATAGTTTTTAGCACAAATTGTTATTTGTAAATAAATGGAATTGACAGTCTCTGACAAATAAATCAAAACAAAATCCTTGACATGATTTTAGTTAGTCAGGAGTAGAATTAAACAGCCCTGGCTTCGGGGCAGACGAGAACAAACATTTTTATGTTCTTATACAGAAATACATAGTGATTGTTTGCATTGTTTGTAAATGAAGAATTAAGTTAAAGCATACCTTTCAACTGGGTTTGCACTACAGTTTTTTTTTTGGGTACAAAATTGATCTCTCGTTACTAACTTGATTTGGCTTCATTTATCACCACAAATTTCACTTTTTGAAAACACTAGGTAATTAGGTTATTTAGTTGGACGAGAATGCCAACATAACCTATAACAAAAATTTGGACAAATGGCTGATGTCAATCATACCACGCCAGAGAACAGCGATACTTTTAATACACTTTGACAGAAGTAACACGAATTATCGAGTTTTTATAAACGATTAAGAACACTGCTTAAAACGCGAGAACATTACAACTTTACTTAGTGATTGCTTTTTTTTGTTATGCCATTATTTTTTTGGCGTGAAGTCAATAATAAAGCCGAAGACATGTTGACTTGGAAACGGTTGTTTTTAAGTCGTTTTTTTTTTAGAGAGGGCTGATAAAGTCAAAATGACAGACCGGCGCGCGGCGGCGGTAAAAAGAGTGAGTGCGACGTATGGATTTGCTTGTCTAACACACATATGTGTCAAAAACAAACCGGATGTAGTTCTATTCATATTAAAACGTGCAAAAGATAGGTCAAAACAGCGTTTAGATACATTCCAAACCATGGGTGGCGGAAATATCTTTTGCTGACAGGGAAATAAATGCAAATAAATAATTTTACAAAAACTTATAAAATAAGCACTCTGTTGGAGATCAGTTCTCCAACATACTGCCCGGCTTTGAAGCATCATAGCTTCAAAAACAATAAACAAAAATAACTTGATTAGACAATCATCTCTTTTCGAACCTTAAATTTGCGACCCCATGGTGTCAGTTGAGGGAGAGGAATAGATTCGACTTGAAACCATCCTGTATCCTGCCAAAAGTAGCTACAGAGACAGAGGGATGATGCGCTATCATCGGAAGTAATGCTTCTGATATTTATCCACCTAGATACTTTAGTGGGAAAAGAGCTAGAGGAAGCACAAGAATAGGGGGAAAGTACAAAAAAAAATAAATAACAAAAAAAAACGAGCAGACGTCGAAATTTCTACAAACCTTCAACTCCATGGGTAAAGGGCAAATCTTTACGATGGGTCGCGTGTAAATTCCGTCCGCTGTTTTAATTTTTACCATTCGAACATTGTTATCCGCACCGGAAGTCGTTTCAATGACTCTGGCTAACGGCCATTTTAAAGGATAGACATTATCGTCATCTCGTAAGAGAACAATGTCACCAATTTTGACATTATTTGAGGGAGAGTACCATTTGGGTCTGTGTTGTAAGCGATTTAAATACTCCACAGTCCAACGTTTCCAAAATACTTGCTGAATTTGGCTACACCTTTTCCAAAATGAAAGCCGATTTTCAGGAGTTTCCGAAACATCCTTTTCCGGAAATGCAGTAAGGCTATTGCCTATGAGAAAATGTCCAGGGGTCAGACTTTGTAAGTCTGAAGGGTCGTTGGATAGAGCACACAACGGTCTAGAGTTTAGTATAGCTTCTATTTGTACGAATACTGTACTTAATTCTTCATAAGTGAGTTGGGCGTTTCCAACTAAGCGAAACATATGATATTTGGCACTTTTAATTGCCGACTCCCATATTCCACCCCAATGTGGGGATTTTGGTGGAATGAATTTCCATTCCGTTTTAGACAGAGAAAGATAGTCAATAATTGCGTTAGAATGCGATTTATTCTTAAAAAATATATGTAGGTCATATAACTGATTTTTGGCACCCTGAAAATTGGTGGCATTATCAGAATAGATAACAGCAGGATTGCCTCGTCGGGAGGCGAATCGCTTAAAACAAGCTAAAAATGCTTCGGTAGAGAGATCAGACACTATTTCAATGTGAACAGCTTTGGTGGTCATGCACACAAAGACTGCAACATAACATTTAGTCACGGGAGCTTTTCTAAGCCGAGAAGATTTAATTAAAAAGGGACCGCCGAAGTCTACTCCAACCTTCTGAAATGGTCTACAAATTTGCACTCGATCCTTTGGGAGATCAGCCATAATTTGTTGAGCGGGCGAAGCATGAAATCGGTAGCACGTGATACAATTTCTAATAACCTTTTTTGTTTTCTTTAATCCATTTAAAGGCCAATAATAAAGTCGAAAATTGGAGAGCACAGTCTGTGCACCAGCATGACCTAAACGCTTATGTTCTTGGGTCAGCATTAAAGTAACAATGCTATTGTGAGCAGGGAGCAAAATGGGATGTTTTTGATTAAACGGAATGTTCGCATTTTCCAAGCGACCTCCTACTCTTAGAAAACCATCTGCTTCACAAACGAATGGTTTGAAAGGTAACAGATTTTTATTGGATAATAATTTTCCATCTTTTAATTCGGAAATTTCCTTTGAGAAGTGTCTTGTTTGAATGACCTTGAGAATAAGGTGAAGAGCATGATCCAATTCAATAATTGATAAGGGAGTGGACGTTTTGTCCGAGAGAGGATTGGTCTTTGTACCAAAACGAATGCAGTAGGCAACTACTCGTTGTAGTTTCACAAAAGTTGAGAATTTGGAGAACATGGTGTTCCAAAATTCATCATGTTCGCTCACAATGAGCAGAGAGATAGGAGTAGTTTTAGTCTTTCGTTCTTCAGAGAGAACCACATTTTCAATATCAAGGGGAGGTTTAATGAGGTCTAAACTTTTTTGGACATCATTCAGTTCGAAGTTTTCAGGTTGCAAGAGAAATTCAGGACCATGAAACCACATAGGACAATCCACTATGTGTTGTGGCGATAAACCACGAGAGGGTAAATCAGCAGGGTTATTTTTTGTGTCTAAGTGCCTCCAGGTACATTTTGAAGTTAAATCTTGTATCTGCGACACTCGATTGGATACAAAAACGGACCAACGTGATGCGTGTGATTTTATCCAACATAGCGCAATGGTGGAATCAGTCCAGAGATGAGTAGAATTAAATTTGAATTTATTTTCATAAATCGAAGTCAAATTTTGTATAAGCTTAGATAACAAAAGCATAGCACACAATTCCAATCGAGGAAGAGAAGAAGTTTTCAGAGGAGCAACACGAGATTTAGACGAAATTAAATTGGAAGACACAGTTCCATCAAAGTACATCGTGCGAACTTATGCACAAGCTGCATATGCTGCTATGCTTGCATCAGCAAATCCATGCAATTGGATATTGACTTTGCTTTTATTTTCAAACAAATTTCTACAGATTTTTATTTGGGATAGATTTTCGATATTCAAGAGAAAGTTATTTCAAAGTTCAATGACATGTGGATCCGTAATTTTGGTATCCCAATCTAGTTTTAACAACCACAATTTTTGCATTATTAGTTTTCCTTGTACAATGACACAGGAGACTAAACCAAGGGGATCGTACATTTGTGCGATTTTCGAAAGGATATTTCGCTTAGTCAAGCAGTCTTGAACTAACGACTCAGGGGGAGAGAAAGTAAATTTGTCTGAACTGGGGTTCCATTTCAGACCTAAAACAGAACTAGGAGCTTCTTCGAAGTTCAAATCATATTCCAAAGGTTTATCTTGGGAGATTTTTTCAAGGAATTCGTGAGAGTTAGAGCACCATTTGTGCAACTGAAAGCCATGAGAATTTAACAAAGAGTTCAGTTCAATATAAACCTTTTCTAAATCTGGTTCAGAATCACATCCATAAATAATGTCATCGACAAGTTTGGGTAAGAAGAGCGTCCGAAGCCAAGGGAAACTGTTCGGCTTGCTTCAGAGCTAGATCGTTCAATACACGAGTGGCTAAATACGGAGCACAATTTGTGCCATATGTCACCGTAGAGAGTTCTATACATTTTAGATCCTCAGTAGGGTTTTTTCTCCAGAGAATGTTGAGCAAAAAACATTGATCAGGATTAACGAGTACTTGTCGGTACATTTTTTCAATGTCCGAAATCAAAACATAATTAAAAGAACGAAACCTGCATAAGATTTCATAAAGGTCAGGCTGAACCTGAAAACCTTTCAAAGTTACATCATTAAGAGACAAGCCACTGCTTGTCTTACAACTGCCGTCAAAAACAATTCTAATTTTTGAAGACACACTATTTTCACGAAACACAGCGTGATGAGGGAAGAAGTATTTATTAACTTCAAGAGTTGATTCATTTGAATGAACAAGAGAGAGGGGTACATACTTGGCATGGCCTAAGTCAATGTAATCATCTATAAATTTAGTGTAATCACATTTAAGAGAGGGAGAATTTTCAAATTTTCTTTCAAGGTTAAGAAAGCGTTTCTTAGCCCTGTAGAAGGATTCACCTAACTGACTATTTTCAGTAGGAGTTTTCAAAGGTAGGCTTACTTGATATTTGCCATCAGGTAACACCTTGGTAGTTTCGATAAAAATGCGTTCGGCAAGATCATCTTCAGGGGAGAGCTGAGTTTTTTGAGGTATATCCTCAAGAGTCCAAAATTTTTCCAATAAAGTATCTAACTTGCACTGCTCGTCAGTGCGAAGAAAGAGAGAGACATTGCTTTGTACATTATTTTGTACAGAAACAGAAGTGTTAGAAAGAGAGCTAGTTTGACTAGCGGAGACTAAGTGTTGGGGAATGTAACCAGCTACAATCCACCCTAAATAAGTTTCTTGAAGTACAGGTAAATTTCTACCTAGTTTAATAAATCCACTAAGCAACAGATTATAATATAAATCAGATGAATGAATTTTGTGAACCGTTGTCCAACAAAACCCGAGCAGAGATACGCACACCTTGTGCATTATAAATGTAAACTGAAGCCGTCGCTAACAGCACATGAGAAGTTTTAGTTGAAGTTGCAGAATATGACTGCGAGACTACCTGAATATTTTGGTAGTTATTTGCGCCTTCAGCGCGAGAAGAAGAGCTGTTTCTGTGAGTATTTGAGTTTTGAGAATTTGTATTGCTCAATTGAGTGTTGACAGGTCGAGGAGTTCCTGTTCTTGGAGAGTTTTGATGTTGTGCATTTTGACCTTGGGATTGGTTATTTTGATTATTATTAGAATATGTTCGTGGAGTGTTTCCACTTTGATGAGTCACAGTATGTCTTGTGTTTGTTCCTTGTGGAACATTATTGTTAATATTTTGACTGGGGTTATTGTTAGGAGAAAAATGTAAGAGGGAGTGATGCTTTTGAGAACACACTGAACACGTTCGTGTTGATTGGCATTGATTAGCCTGATGATGAGAGCCTAAACAATTGAAACAATATCTTTTTCCTTTTATAAATTTATGACGTTCAGAAACTTGTAAACCTTTGAACTTCATGCACATATAAATTTTATGTGGTTCATGACAAAATAAACATTTTTCATGAGAAACATTTGCGTTATTACTGTGAAACGAGACAGTGGGAACCTTTTTCGCAGGGTTACCTTCTAAGCTGGCCAAATTTTCTAAAATGGTGCAGCGTTTATTTAAAAATTCAAAAAATTCCTGTAAAACAGGGAGAGAGCTAAGATCCTTTTCGGATTCATAAACCTTTTTTGAAACGAAGTCTAACTTTTCTTCAAGAAGGTGAACTATGATTAAGTTCCAAAGTTCTTCAAAATTTAAGTTTAAATTTTTCAAAGATTCAAGATTTCTTTTACAATTGCTGAGAAAGTCTCTTAGAGTTTGCGCACTACATTTATTAATCGCAGGGGTATCTAATAAGTTTATTAAATGCGTATTAATGACAGAGTTTTTATTTTCATATCTTGTTTTTAGGATATCTAAAGCAGTAGCATAGTTTTGCTCTATTACCGCAAGAGTGTCGATTAATTTTAAAGGTTCATCCTTCAAAAATGATTTTAAGTACATAAATTTCTGTATGTTACTTAAAGAGGGGTTGTCGTTCACGAGCGCAGTAAACATTTGATTAAATGACATCCATTCGGAAATGTCACCCTTAAAAACCTTGATATGCATTTCAGGGAGTCGTACCTGCGGTACATGATAAAAGGTACTTGGTTGTACTAAAATAGGGGGAGCGTTCTGCGCTGGTGCGTTTTGAGCAGCCAAAAGAGATTCAATTTTGCTTTCTAGCTGAGCATGTAAATTATAAAATTTATCTTCCATTTGATGTCTATCTTTATCGTTAGGATCCAATTTTTCAATGTCATCTTGGATTTCCGTGTAATTAGAAAAAGCTTTAACTAAATGTTCTAACCGAATTTTAGATTGACAGATATTTTTTTCCGTATCGAGATTGGCTGTATTCCAATTACTTAAACGAGTGATAACACCTTTTTGGCCGCCGCGTTTACTAGTTAATTCTTCCTTTTCCGTCATTTTAAAATATTTTTTTTTTACCAAAAAAATTATTTAAAAAATGTTATTTCTTAAGAAGACAGAGAGAGAGAAAGCACTATTTTTAGTGCTAGCAAAAATTTTCAATAAATATGTTTTCAACTATATTGCACATTGGTGCGGGCAATGCAATCTACGCGCTAAATAAAACCGTATTCAATGAAGGGAAAACAATATTTTGTTTATTGCAAAAAACAATTTTTTTCACAATGGTGAAGGCGACAGTATCTGTAAGTCACTCCACCTAGCCTGTAAAAAGGAGAGAGGGCACTATTTATAATGCGAGATAAATTTTTTCCATAAAAACTTTTGCAAATATTTTTATAGATTTTTCTCAGTGTAATGCGAGGTTGCATTAAACAATTTAAATGAGCAAGCAATCACAATAAACAAACTTAAAAGGGGGGCACTTATTTGCGCGAGAGAAATTTTTACATAAAAAATTTCACCAAAAGAAAACTTTTGTTTTCTTTGTGTAACACGAGCATGTGTTAAACCAATGAAAGCGATATAATAATATCTGGGGGCACTATTTTAGCGCGAGAGAATTTTTTTGCATAAAAAATTTCAATAATTTTTCATCAAATTAATAATGTTCGACTGATAAGAGAGAGAGAGAGAGAGAGAGAGGCACAAGCAAGTATACACACTGTATATTTGGAGCGAGAGATTTTTTATTACAGAATAAAATTTTTATTTACTTTTTATTCACTACTTTCCGCTATGGTGCAGCCAACGTAATACTTTTTACTAACGCGTCTGCGCAGTGAGCGACTGAGATGGAGCACGAAAGAGAGAGCGCGAAATTACGCGAGTGCAATTTTCCATAAGGTTTTATGCTGGTGACGCTAGATGGCGCCAGCAATTCTGCAAAAAGAAATAATTTTGTACCTTTTTGTTAATAAATATTTAGCCTATGTTTTTATTAATCAACTGTTGTTCATCAATTCACTTGTCAAAACATTCGCGAGTCGAAGGACCATTTAATATAGTCGAGAAAAAACACTTTAGGCCTTTTCTAACCATACTAGAAGAGCGATTACATAATTAATTTGTAATTCGAAACCAAATTTGATGTGAACTTTATTTCATAGGGCTGGAACAATAAAACAAATTAGTTTTGACAATGTGAATAATGTTAGGTTTTATTAATTTTAAATAAGTACCTACCTTAAAAAATGTAAACACCAATGTGCTATTAGTATACAAGTAGTAGCTGTCAACAGTTGTTTAATCTAAAGGGGGGATTATGTAATAATAATCTAACAATAAATAAAGTAATGGTTATGCGTTATGTCTAACTACTAAATCTAAACAATCAAAATACAACAAAACTTTACATTTGGTGCATGTAAATGCACTTTACCTTTGCGCAATTATTATTATCACTTTGAATAATGACTTTAATAAAGAAGGGGATAGTTTTTAGCACAAATTGTTATTTGTAAATAAATGGAATTGACAGTCTCTGACAAATAAATCAAAACAAAATCCTTGACATGATTTTAGTTAGTCAGGAGTAGAATTAAACAGCCCTGGCTTCGGGGCAGACGAGAACAAACATTTTTATGTTCTTATACAGAAATACATAGTGATTGTTTGCATTGTTTGTAAATGAAGAATTAAGTTAAAGCATACCTTTCAACTGGGTTTGCACTACAGTTTTTTTTTTGGGTACAAAATTGATCTCTCGTTACTAACTTGATTTGGCTTCATTTATCACCACAAATTTCACTTTTTGAAGACACTAGGTAATTAGGTTATTTAGTTGGACGAGAATGCCAACATAACCTATAACAAAAATTTGGACAAATGGCTGATGTCAATCATACCACGCCAGAGAACAGCGATACTTTTAATACACTTTGACAGAAGTAACACGAATTATCGAGTTTTTATAAACGATTAAGAACACTGCTTAAAACGCGAGAACATTACAACTTTACTTAGTGATTGCTTCTTTTTGTTATGCCATTATTTTTTTGGCGTGAAGTCAATAATAAAGCCGAAGACATGTTGACTTGGAAACGGTTGTTTTTAAGTCGTTTTTTTTTTAGAGAGGGCTGATAAAGTCAAAATGACAGACCGGCGCGCGGCGGCGGTAAAAAGAGTGAGTGCGACGTATGGATTTGCTTGTCTAACACACATATGTGTCAAAAACAAACCGGATGTAGTTCTATTCATATTAAAACGTGCAAAAGATAGGTCAAAACAGCGTTTAGATACATTCCAAACCATGGGTGGCGGAAATATCTTTTGCTGACAGGGAAATAAATGCAAATAAATAATTTTACAAAAACTTATAAAATAAGCACTCTGTTGGAGATCAGTTCTCCAACAAGTCTACTCTTAAAAACATTGATATTAGGTGCCACTTTTATGCTATTATCTAGGACAGAGGTTCCCAAACTTTTTTTTCTCATAGACCACGTTAAAAATGTTGCTGGTTCCGGTGGACCCCTACAGCTCATATTTCCAAAACTCGACAAAAAATGTAAAGATTAGAATTATCTATAACTATGGAAATTTGCGTTGCGGCTGAGTTCCAACCACGAATTAACAGTTTTCGGAAAAAAAGTGAGAATTGATTGGTTAATTAATTAATTGGTTGTGCTGTGAGTGGATGTCAAAAAAGTAAAGTTGGCCAATCAAAAAAGTGATAACATCTAACTTTACTTTTTTGGCATCTACTCACAGCAGAAGAAACCAATCAATTCTCATCTATTTTATGTAGAAAACTCCCGGAGTGGTAAAAATAAAAAAAAAATATTTTCTTGTGTTGTATTTATTCAAAAATGTAATTATTACACTAATAATTATTATGACAAATTGGTTTAGGCTTTCGCGGCTAGTCGGTAAGCTAGTGTCATTCGGGTCTAAAGGCCGTCGTCGGTTGGAATTGCTTCCTAACGTTTCGCTAGCACGAGTGGCGAGCTTCTTCAGAGGTCCTTCCATCTCCAGTGCTGGAAGTAGACTCAGTAGACTGACGAATTCTCGGGCGCAGGTTGTATTTATACTGGTGGGCAGGGGGCGGAGCTTGTTCCGCTTCGGTTGACTTCGGAATATCTATCGGCATTACTCGGGAGTGGCTGAGGATAGGATTCCAGATCTGGTTGAGCCTGAGGGTCTCTTCTTTTCTGTTGAAATTGTCAGGATGCTTATGGATCTAAATGGCTTCTTTGACGAGCCTGTTGTGATAGCCATCGACTGAAGCTAATAACCTACAGTTCTCAAAATGTATCCTGTGGTCCCCGTTACTCTTACTTACGAAGATGGACGGACCTCTGAAGAAGCTCGCCACTCGTACTAGCGAAACGTTAGGAAGCAATTCCAACCGACGACGGCCTTTAGACCCGAATGATGACTACACTAGCTCAATAATTATTATTCTTATCATATTACATTGTAAGGTTTACATTACATTGTAATATGATAACAGTCGTGATATAATTAAACTTAAACATTAATAATTTAGTAGTAACTTTTCTTTTCGAAATTCAAGGAACAAATGAGTAACGTTTATCCTTGGCAGTCGGTACTGAATATGGAATATGCAAGTTTTTACAAGTAACAGTCGCTGAGCTTCTTAAAATATTATCTGCCTACATTGATAGGTGAAGTCAAGCCAACATTTTAGTTCTTCACTATCGAAACCAGATCAATTTTCGTGGCCCCCCGCTTACGAATTGTGAACCCCCATTTTTTTGTCACGCCAACGTAGACCCCCGTCGAGTCTCCCGTGGACCCCTGGGAGTCCACCTGGACCACTTTGGGAATCACTGATCTAGGACATTATAAAATCTAAAACAGTTAAAATAAAAACTCTTCTGGTAAGTAGCTGTGCCATGAGGTGGTGGCATCAATCTTAAGTGACCTCTAGTATTATAATTATTAGCAACCCTCAAACGTGTGCCTATCTCCATAAACATATGAGCAAACTTCAAGTATATATATGTCGAAAACTGTAAGAATTTTATTCTGCCTAAAAGCCAATTTACAGGTTTCCCGACGTTGAAGCCCACACAATATTCTAATCGCAAACTTTTGAAGCAGAAAAACCCTGTTTATCTGACTACTATTACCCCAGCACAATAAACCGTATCTAAGGTGGCTATGAAAATTAGAAAAATATAGTAACATAAGAGTAGGCCAGCCACACTGCCCAGACAAAAAGTGTAGTCCATAGCAGGTGCTGCGCAATCTTGAGCATAAGTTATTAACATGGAATCCCCATTTAAGCTTATAATCAATCCCCACCCCTAACATCTTCGTACTTTCCTGACACCCAAGTTCGTCCAGAGATCCCTCAAACAACTTAAAATCACTTTCGGTGTTTCGTCTTGCTAATGTAAAGCAAAGCAATACGGTTTTTTCTTTATTCAGTTTTAGAAAATTCTTATCAGCCCACAGCTGTACTTGACTGTATAAACATTCTCACATTCGTCTCTTAGTATCGACCGATCGTCTGCAATTATTAGGATGTTAGTATCGTCTGCATGGCAGACATCTCTAACTTTTTCTGTGGTGATATAAGGACTTAAATCATTTGCATAGGCAATATCGAAAAAAGGTCCCAAGTTTGATCCTTAGGAAACACCCCGTGAAATCAGCTTAGTGGCTCCTTTAGCCTCGTTAGCTTTCACAAATTGGTAGCGGTTATTCAAGTAAGATTTTATTAGATTAAGGGGAACACCCCTAATACCATAACGATGCTATTTCTCTAATAATAGAGCATGGTTAACACAATCAAAAGCCCGCGAAAAATCCACAAACAAACCTGACACAAACAAGCCGTGATCCAGGTTATCCACAATGGACTTGACATAAGAAGAGAGGGCTGTTTCGGTAAGGGAGAGTGGGGGAATTGTGCTCACTTAAGCTGAAATCGTTATAGCACTGATGTCATTGTAGATAATTTAAATGTAAATACCGTATTGAAAGGGCTATTTAGTTTATTCTCAGCATGTAAATCAATTTTAGGAAAAAATTAAGTTTTTAAATTACAATATTGCTGAAACTACAAAAGTGCTCTTGCGCACCATTCCTCGCCGTTGCATGCGCATTAAGAGTAATTAAGTAAGTAAATCAACACTAACTTTAAAAACATTTATTGAAGTTGTGGAACATAAAAATAATTCATAAAAAAGATAAATAACTCCTAACTTGAGCATATGTCACATTTATAATTTTTTGAGAGAGTGTCGTTTCAGAAATATTAAAGGCCCTTCCTACCTCCCTTATTTTTCTGCTATCATTTCTTATCGCCAATAATGCGTTTTTTAAAACTTCTGCCGTTGATGCAAGAATTGTGGTTTTCCTTGTATAAGTTTTAGGCATCTATAAGAAAAAAATTACCAATAGATTACATGTGGGAGAATCGTGCGCATGCACGCGCATCATTACCCCTTTAGGTATTAAATGATAATATTTTATTCAGTTAGCAAACTACTTAACCTAACAATGTAAAACAAGCATCAATAGATGCACAAGATCATACTTTTACATAAAATAAATATGTTCTATCGATTAGGGAAAAAAAATTGGCTCATTGTCTTATAAAAATTATAAAAAATTGCTTGATTTCAAATTAACAGAGCTCGTTCCATGCAAAAGTTTACAACTGATGTGACTAATGGCGTCGGTGCTCCACAATAGGAAGGCGACAGCGTTGCACTCGTCAGTGGCGGTTAAAAGCCCGCGAACTATGAAATAATTTGATGCGCACGATTCCCCTACTCTCCCCTACTGAGATTTTCAATGGATCCGTGCTGACACGGTGAAAGCAGATTGTGTCCATTAAAAAAAATCTGTCAGTTTTTCAAGTATCGCAAGCTCGAAAACTTTAGAAAGGCTGGATAAAAGACTAATAGGTCTATAGTTACTTTAGTCATTAGAATCTCCCTTCTTGTAAACAGGTATTATACATCCTAACTTAAGTTTATCGGGAAAAATTCCGGTGGAAAACATTAAGTTTATCAAGAAAGTCAGAACTGAAATCAGTTCCGAAAGACATTTTTTTAGTAAAACATTACTTATCCCGTCCACACTAGCAGACAATTAAAAAACATTAATTATGACAAAAGATTTGTTAAAAGGTTAATACAGTTTAATATGTAAGTGTGTCAATTGGTGCCCATAACACCTAGTTTAGCTAAGTAGTGGTTTCAACTTTAAGGTTTAAGTTAGAAAGGTTAAATTTTTAATTATTTTTATTAGATTTCTTGTCTCCTGGACAAAATCATCAAGTTCTGCTTCAATCGAGATGAAAATTAAGCAAAAAAAAAATAGTAGTCACGTGATTCGCATTATCTGTAAAATTGTAATTTTTTCCAAAAAATTCAAAAGGGGGGTTATTTCTGAGAATATCGAAAAAAGTTATTAAAAATTTTTTTCTTAAATGCAGTTTCTAGCCCACATGCAAAATTTCAGCTGCATAAGATAATTTTGATTTTTTACCTATATTTTGTAAATTGCAACATTTTTGCAAAATAAGACTCAACACAACCTACATAAAACTTCTTAGTTTTGACACGGCTTTATTTCAGATACATTTTCTTTAAAGCAGCGCCATATTAAATGTGTGTTTTTCTACAAAATCAAAATTTGGCTATTAAAATTTGGTCGCTTGTGATGCAAAGTTTATTTGTTTTGACCCTGTATAAGGTAACTTCATAAAATAAGTATTTTTAAATACGTAGTTTGTGTCTTAAAGTAATACACCTTAATATTAAGACAAAAAAGAACACAGTGTCATCAGTAAAGTGTTCATTAAGTGAAAAATATATTTTAGTGGTGGGTAAAATATCAAAATGATCTTATGCAGCTGAAACTTTGCATGTAGGCTAGAAACTGCATTAAAAAAAAAAATTCTAATAACTTTTGTCGATATTTTCAGAAATAATCCCACTTTTGAATTATTTTTTGGAAAAAATTAAAATTTAGCAGCTAATGCGAATCACGTGACTACTATTTAATTGCTTAATTTTCATCTCGATCGAAGCAGAACTTGATGCCAAAGTCAAATTTTGAATAAAGTAATTAATTTAAAAAATCCCATATGATGCGGACTTTACTGGTGACACTGTATATAATCCTAAGGTGCATGTTCATACAATATTAACTGTTAAGAAAAAAAAACACTAATTAATCGAAGTTTTTTAAAGTTAAGACTGATTAAGCAGTAATTCACTATTTAATTTCCTTTAAAAAAATACAATACTTAAATTGTTTGGAAAAAAAAATGAGCTTATTATAGAGACTCGCAGGACAATACAAAAAGCATCTCTGAAACTAAGTCTAGAAATATGAAATGAAGAGCGAGATCTAACGTTAACAGAGTGGTAATCCTGTCGCCTAGAAAGTCTACTAATAAGAGAAGGTCGTCTATTTGACTTTAATATTTGGTGTACTAACGTTAAGAAAAGCATTTTCCTCCTATTCTTCATATTAAGTCGTGTTATGAACGGCGAAACATGATCAAATTTCCTAAGGCCAAAAATATACCTACAACATGCATTCCAAACTTTTTGTATACGATGCTTATTTAAAACGTTCAAATAGTTGCCGCAGTGGCGTAACTACCGGTGTTCAATGTGTGCGAAGCACACGGGCCCGGGTGAAAAAGGGGCCCGGGAGCGGAGCCACAAAAACATAAAAATGCAAAACAAAATATTCTCCAGTTTTAGTGAAATTGTAACTGCCTGCATTATTTTTTAGACCATCCCTATTTCGATTGCATCAGCTGAACGGTATTTTTCCAAGTTAAAGTTAATTAAAACTTATTTGAGAAATTGCATGACCGATAAAAAATTATCAGCTTTAGCAATTATTTTTATCGAAAATGAGGAAGTTCAAAAAAATAGACATTTCTAGCCTGCTTTCAAAGTTTGCGCATGCAAAAGCAAGAAAAAATTTTTTTTTTTTCAGCAATCGTCCACAAACCGACATCTTTCTGGCGTGATTTGACGCCATGCACAATAGTAATTTACGTTACAAGACCGGAAAGTAGTGTTTTTCAGGTCGAGACAAGCATTTCCAGGGCGAGCCATAGGCGAGTCCTGGAAGCTTTTAGAGACCTGAAAAACACTAATTTTCGGTTGCATGACGTACAATATTTTTTTTAAGACCGACACTTCGATATATTTTATAACCTGCGCGAAACAAGTTTGACATAAAGAACAAAATTAAAAATCAACGAACTGTCACTCGACAATACATCGAAATGTTGTTGTCATAATGACGAAATCAAGGTATCTTGTATTATCAAAGAGCGATTGGAAAAACAAAAAACAGGGTGACAGTGACATTAGAGACCGGAAAAGTGACATTAGAGTCCGGAAAAGATTTTTCCGGTCTCTAATGTCACTTTTCCGGTCTTGCGATCGAAAAAACGTTATTTTCTAGACAAAAAATTGTCCAGAAAGTGTAAATTTTCTGGTCGGTTTTAAAAAAAGTTCATTATGCCAGTATTGTTAACCGTTGCTACGCAATGAGACATATAACGGTACGGGAATATATTATTCTCGGCCTAGGCCCTAGGCCCTAGTACTACTTTCAGACACAAACTACGTTTTTAAAAATACTTATTTTATGAAGTTATTTTATACAGGGTTAAAAACAAATAAACTTTGCATCACATGCGACCAAATTTTAATAGCCCTATTTTGATTTTGTAGAAAAACACACAGTTACTATGGCTCTACTTTAAAGAAAATATATCTGAAATAAAGCTTTGTCAAAACTGAGAAGTTTTATGTAGGTTGCGTTGAGTCTTATTTTGCAAAAGTGGTGCAATTTGCAAAATATAGGTAAAAAATCAAAATTATCTTATGCAGCTAAAATTTTGCATGTGGGCTAGGAACTGTATTTAAAAAAAACTTTTTCAATAACTTTTTTCGATATTTTCAGAAATAACCCTACTTTTGAATTATTTTTTGTAAAAAATTAAAATTTGACAGCTAATGCTACCATTTTTTGCTTCATTTCATCTCGATCGAAGCAGAACTTGATGCTAAAGTCAAATTTTGAATAAAGCTATTAATAAAGAAAAAATCCCATATGATGCGGACTTTGCTGGTGACACTGTATATATAAATTATAATTCTTTGTTTTTGATAATATGTACTTGCAGATATTTTTCTATGTTCAGGAATATAACTACTTAGCATAACAATAATTATTGCTTTTTTGTGTACCTACTCAAAATTCATAAATTAATATGGTTATCAATAATAATACTTCGTATCATAATGGGGGCCCGGCACAGTTTTCGCACGCGGGCCCGTGGCTACGTTGTTACGCCACTGAGTTGCCGTACACAACAGCACCATAATTGAATAAATACAACTACAAAGTATCGACATCGAAACAATGCCTATTTGCATATAGAAACTTCAGGGATAGACATGCACGTGAAAGTAGACTACCTACCTATATGCTGTATAAACCGCAGTATATGTTCCAAATCAATTCCAGACTCTTGGTACACACTTGTGGCCGTAGCACATTTAACAGATAGAATATTAAAATCATTGAACAAATTATTGCTATTAAAAAGAATTAAATTATACTTCGTAGGGTTAAGTTTTCAATTGTGTTGCAAGGACAGATGTCTAATGGTTTCCGCATTTCTGCATCAGCGTTTAATTAAGCTAAAGCAGCCATGGCATCTTTTGGATCAAATCCAATAAATAAATTAATATCATCTGCAAACACTTGAATATTAGAATAATTTACGCTGTCCACAATATCTGCAGTGTATATAGAAAAAAGTAGGGAACCCAAGACAGATCCCTGGAACAACACTTAAAGTTAAATGGTACTTTGATGAAGGTAGGATGTTATAATAGAAATTGCATCAAGGGAAAATCCATAGTATTTTAGGGGAAAGAAAGAAAAAACTAAAAGTTTTTCTCCAAAAAATTTAATAGAATAAAAAAATTATTCAATGATCTCTACATGTTTCGAACGTAGAAACGTTCAACATCCGGAGACAGAAAAATTTATTTTATGCTGGTGGTGTTAGCAAAAGAGAAAATTAAATCCTTAATGAAGCTTTTATGGACTTAAAAAAATTGAAGTGTAGAAGATACATGATATGAAGAAAAATGATAGGGTTAAACCATACTGAGTATGTGAAAAGGTTATTAATGGGGGTCTAAGCCAACCAAATAAAAGGGGAAAGAAGAACACCCCTTTCTAAGAAGGTGTCGGAGATTCATTTAAAAACTTTTAAAAAGCTTTCCAAACATATGTCTGTATGACATTATGAGGATAAAATTAAAGGAATCATAATAAGATTACGTTCTAAAAAGAGTTTTTGGGGTGCTGAGGATTAAACCTCAGTAACCCCTGGAGGGTGTTGCAATGATTTTGCCCGACGGCAGATACCAAATCTACCTCCCCTTAAAAACCCTAGGTGAAACAAAAGAACTAGGTAACTCCTTTTAAAATTAGATAAAAACCCTTTATTAAAAATTGATTAATTAAAGGTCATTGATGACTATGTCGAGTTAGGTCATGCTAAATATGTGCCTCTTGTTTTTGAAAAAACAAATGCTATTAATAAAATAGTTAATAAGTACTTCATCCCCCATCACTCAGTGTTTTGTGAAAGACGACAAAAATTCCAGTAGTTTTCGATGTGAGCTGCAAAACAAGCAGCAATCTTTCTTTAAATGATGTGACACTTAAATGCTTTTAGGTACAACCTGACCTTTACGATATTTTATGTCGTTTTCGCTCCTTCAACTTTGTCTCAACCGCGGACATAGAAAAAATGTACCGCCAAATTAAAATTAATCCAGAACAATGTTTCTTGCTTAATATAATTTGGAGTTCTCAAATGTATGTATAAAGTTTTCCAAAGTAACGTAAGGCACAAAGTGTACTTCATTCATAGCAACTTGTGTCTTAAATGGCATTCGTATTAAAAATACTGAAAATTTTCCTTTGGTATGCGATGCCCTGCTAAATATGTTAATGGTTACGAGTCTAAAAATTACTTAGACCAGTATATCTTAAATTAAATTCCCTGTTACAAGCCAATGCATTTACACAAATGGTGTTCAAACACCCCTTTTTTTGTAAAATTGTCCGTTGGACCACTTCGTTAATATGACTTGATATTTAGTAACGCTTCAAGTTCAATTTTAGGTATAAAATCGAATCTATCTTCTGATCTCATTAGTCTGCCACGTTAAATAACAATATGACTCGCTGGACGAATCGTGCAATCCTCTCCGCTATCACACAAATGGATTGGTGTCGTGTGTTATAATACTTCAAAAGCTGATTATGCAAAAATTATGGCTTTCAAAAATTGACTGGGCGCTGAAATTATAGACCCCTTTGTTCTGTCACTTTGAAATAATTTCATAACGAATATTGCAAATCTCTCTCAATTAAAAATACCAAGCAAATTGATTGCATGTAAAAAGAAAATACAAATTCAATTCTATGATTTCTCTAAAGAGAAAAGGATGTTATTAATATCTCATTGATCTTTAAACCAATTCGAATTTTGGACACTCCTCTTTTCTAAATTCTCAACATTTCCCAAAGTACAACGAGTAGTAGCGTATTGTCTTCGCTTTTCACAAAATACAAGGCCCCATGCAATCAAGGTATTTGGACCCTTGTCTACTTACGAATTGACCGCCTTTTTTCTTATTGTTAAGGTCTTACAAGACCAACACTGGTCCAAAGAAATTACCGAGTTAAAAACTGGTAAATTCTTATCTCTAACAATAATCTCTTACCTCTTAAAGCATTTTTTGCGAAGCTAATGGTCTCTTACGCGTAGGAGGCCGGTAAGAAAATGCAGAAATCCCATTTGAACATAAACACCCCATCTTGCTTCCAGCTCACAATTATGTAGTCACGATGATGGTGCTATTTCAAGAACACAAGGCCACGCTGGATCTCAAACTGTCTTGTCGAACTTTCGCTTAAGATACTGGCCGTTAAGGGCCAATTGTATAGGTACGAATTTACCTTAGAGTTAAACCTAAGTTTAATCCTAGAGTTATTCCGTGAGTTAACCCAAGGTAAAATGTTTTGCCAGTTGTATGGGTTTGTGTTAAGAAAGTCTTATTTGAACTAGCCGCTAACTTCAATATGATTGATATAAGGTCATTAATATCTAAATCATCTTCATCATCCGAAAGAGAATTATATAAACAATATCAAAGGCCTCCATAATAATTTTAAATAATAAAATAAAAAATAGAAATCATGTAAATAAATTAGATTATTGTTGCCAAATAATAAAATACGCCATTTTCAGGCTTCTAATCCCGTTAACTCATATCCGATCCACGAGTTGAGGGTTTATCCTAGAATAGGAAATAAGCTCTGCTTATACAATGTATTTTTATACTTATCCCCCGATTAACTCTCATTTTTGAGTTAACCCAAACCTATACAATTGGCCCTAAACGGATTAAAGGAAATTAAAGAAGTTATCCGAAAATATCGATTCCGCGCTGAACCCGTTGAGCAATTAATGGCTGATCTTTCCAAAGATCGTGTACATGTGTACAAGTATACCGACCTTTTCAAAAGTTTGGAGTTGGTTTTGGCGGATCCTTCTTCATTAAAACGTCACGCTTTAGAAATGATCCCTACTATATTATGTTACATCTCTTGTTACATACAGAAATTGTGTCGAATCTTTCAGCTAAAGCCCTTATCGTATGTCTCAAACACTTTCTAGCTAGAAGAGGCAATCCCTCGGTCATTTATTCAGATAATAACAAGAACTTTCAAGGTGCTAAAAATCAGTTAGATGACCTTTATCAATTATTAAAAACTCCACATGTGTCTGATTCTATTTATGAATTTCTTTCTATGGATGAAACTAAATGGAAATTTATCCCTTCCAAGTCTCCTCATTGCAGTGATATTTGAAAAGCCGCAATCAAGAGCGCAACATTTTATCATCCTTAGGTTGGTTGGAAATGCTCACCCTCCCCTTACATATGAAGAATTAAACACTGCCGTAATACAAATTGAAGCAATACTCAATTCACGCCCGTTATGTGCCTTATCAAATGATTCCACTGACTTATTATTATTATTATTATTATTATTATTATTATTATTATTATTATTATGTTTAACAGCAGTAAGCGGCTGAAGCCGATGAGACTGCTGTGTGCACTTATGTCTTTGGTTTCTTTTTAGTTTTTATTATTTCAAGCACTTTTATATAGTCAACAATTAGAGTATCACGTCACAGTTCACAGTCTAGGTACAGTTCACAGTCAAGGTACGCGCGACTAGACACAACGTTGGACATTTACAAGCTCGATTACAGATTTTATCACAGAATTTATCACAGTTAGTTGTTTGGTTAGAGGTGAGCCAGCTAAAGATAGTGCACCATGGTGCCATTTATTGTTTCTAGGTTTTTGTCAAGCCTGTTCTTGAAAATGTTCCGATTTAGGACAAGGATGGTTTCTTCATTAAGGGCATTCCACCTGTACACGACACGGTTAGATAGGAAGTTTTTTCGTATCAGATGAGAGCTTTTCTCCTTTTTTAATTTTTGTGAGTGACCTCTGAGCTCATTAGTATTTGAAGTAAAGAAGTTTAGATTAAGGTCATCACAGTAGTTGTTATTCAGGATTTTAAATGTTTCGATCAGGTCTCCCCTGTCTCTTCTCTCTTTGAGTGTGGTTAGCCCAAAAGCTGAGAGGCATTCGTTGTAGGGTGTATCTACCAGGGTTGTTGGGATCCTGGTAAACCTCCTCTGGACTCTTTCCAGGGCCTCTATGTCCTTGGCGTAGTACGGATTCCACACTGCATGAGCATACTCAAGTTTGGGTCTAACATATGTTTTATAGATCTTATTCATGAATTCTATCGTTTTATTGGAAAATGCTCTTTGTATTAGGTAAATAAACGAGTTACATTTTTATATAATATTTTGCTCTTCCACACTTTTTAATTGTGTTCCATGCAGCGTGTATGTGTTGTGTGGGTTTTTAGCTCCTATGTGCAGAATGGTGCACTTCTCTTCATTCAGCTTCAGCAGCCAGATCTCAGTCCAGGATTCTATTGCTGCTATGTCCTCAATAAAGCGTGCAAGATCAAAGGTGGGATTACAGTATAATTTGGTGTCATCTGCGAAGTAAGAGATTTTTGTTTTGATGTGTTGGTTCAGGTAACTTATGTAGAGAATGAAGAGAAGTGGTCCAATTACTGACCCCTGTGGTACTCCACTGAGCACTTCATGTGATGTTGAGTAGACACCATTCACTCTGACTTGAAAGGATCGCCCAGTAAGTAGCCTCTCCAAAAATCTGCAGAGACATCCCCTTATTCCAAAATGCTTCATCTTGTATGCTAGTCTTTTAAAGGGCACCTTGTCGAAGGCCTTTTCCTGATCTAGATAAAGAACGTCAACAGGATGACCATTGTCAACCTCTCTGGTCCAGTCATTGATACACTCTAACAGGTTTGTCATTGTGGAGCATTTAGGAAGAAACCCATGCTGACTAGGTGGAACTATCTGGTTTTGGATCAAGAATTCTGTGAGCTCAGATACAATTACCTTCTCCATGATCTTACACAAGTGGGATGTGAGGCTTATGGGTCTGTAGTTTGACGGGTCCAGCCGATTTCCCTTTTTGAATATGGGTATCACATAAGCCATGGTCCATTTTTCAGGAATGTTGCCAGAAGTTAAAATGTTTGTGTATATTTGGCGTAATATGGGTGCGAGGGTGTTGCTACATTCTTTAATAAAGATAGATGGGATGTCGTCTGGGCCTGGACTGGAATCATTCTTTAGTGATTTTATTGCTTCTTGGATTTTTTCATTTGTTATTTGTATAGTGGAAATTTCATTCATTGCTCTGGTGGCGGGAGATAAAGCTGGTATGGGAGTTGTTTTTTCCAATGTATAGACTTTTGAGAACTGTCTGGCAAAAACTTCCACTATTTCCTCGTTTTCACTGATTTTGCGTAGGTTTACTGGATCTCTAAGGACAAATTCGGTTGTGCTGCTATTTAGGCTACGTTTAATGTAGTTGAAGAAGTGCTTATCTTCTTTGTTTAATAGGTTGCTCTCATATTCGATTTTGGCTTTACGATTTTTTTTTTTTTTTTTTTTTTTTTTTTTTTTTTTTTGTAAGTATTTTGTTTTGACTTCTGTAAGAGTTGTAGTTTTCTTCCGTCTTGTTTCTTCAGTATTTGTCCCAGAATTTCCTCTTCTTGTCTATTTCCCTGAAGATTCCCGTGTTTACATACTCTATTTTTTTAATTGGTACGAGTCTTATGGCATTCAATATTGCAGACCTCCCTAAGACTTTCATTTTGAAATAAAGGTACTCAACTTCAACAATCAGTCTGGAAACGTTGGTCCGGGGAATAATTAAATTAATTGCAACATAGACTCAAATGGATCATTCCTTTTAACAATATAAAGATTAATGATATCGTCCTCCCGAAAGAAAATAACAATTCTCACCCTCTACGACGGCCTTTAGTAAGAGTCATCAATACCACTCCTGGACCTGATGAAAAGGTTCGAATGCTGACAACGTCGTATGGAACTTATACCAGATCCATCGCCAAGATTTGCCCTTTTCCCATGGAGTCAGTTGTCGGTGTATAAGTATTCGACAACTACTCATGTTTCCTTTTTTTTCTGATTGCAGCTCGATGGAAACACAACGGATAACTTCTCTTCCGTTAATAACGCTTCAAATACGAGACAGTCTCCCGTGTCGAGTGTGATCCCATGGATTTCTTGGTTTGCGAATGTACTTCGGGTTCTTGAACCCTTCGCTAGGATTGGCTGATTCCTAGACTGCCCCGACATCGCCGTTCGAGCAACGGAAAAATAAAATAATCTCCATTTTAACCACAAAAGTCTTCAATATCCACAAATCGCACTGTTCGTGCGACCCTCTTATTTATTTATTTAGCGTATGGCTACATCACAGGTAAGTATATAATAAAAATAACACTAAGATTACATGGTGTCATTTTTTGTTGTTGCGCCTGTGATTCTCTTGCCAGGAGATCCAAAGATACTCTAAAGATTGTCTGGCGCCTCTTTGTGTTAGTTCATTTAGCGTTACCCAGGGTGCACCACGTGGAGGCGAACTAACTCTACACCTCTTATAATAACATTGTTTGCAGTGCAGTCTCTGAAGTAGACAGATATGCCTCTTCTAAAATAATTTGTTAACCTTGTATCCCATAGAATAATAAAACTAACAGATTACATTCCGTCAAAATTATGTGACTCTGTAACGTGGATCAACGAAGCCAGTGCTTTCCAAGATGCCCACCGTACCATGGCAATGAAGCGAACCTGCTTAACCGAAGGGATAAGCACAGAATATATAGCTACTCAAAGCTATATATTCTGTGGTATAAGCAGAGAGCTGTCGCAATTACTCTTAAAAAGTAATTCAATTACAATTACCCATTACCCTCCGAAAAAGGCATCAATTACAATTACCAATTACTAACAGTATGATAAAAGTATTTAAATTACCAATTACCCACTAAAAGTAATTGATTCCTTGATCAATTACCGCATTCGAATTACTGAGTTTAATTCAATTACTTTATAGTAATGGAACTACCCTAAAAGTAATTGAATTACTCTAAATCTATAAATTATAGGCACTTTTTTGGCAAAAAAATTGCTCTGAATTTAATTACATTTTGGTAAGTAATTGAATTACAGTTTGGTAATTGAATTACATTTAAAAATTGAATTAGTATAATATGAGCAATGGAATTACTTTTTTTACATTTTACAAAAAAAGAGTTGTATAGGTAAGGTATTATTTTTTTTAATAGCAGCAGGTCCTACTATCACACTTTTTCATAGAAAGAAATTTAAAAAATTTCGAAATTTATAGTTAAACTTGATCTCCTAATTTTGATAAATACCTTTAACAAATTGACCAATATTAACAACTGTCTTTTTTATATAATATGATTTATTTGTTGAAATAAAACAAACGTAATATTGGGAAAAATAAAAAATAATTAAAAAAGAAACTAGGTGGGTATGTACTAATACCTACTACTACTAATTGTACTATAATATACAGATAGGTACAAAGAAACGCGAAATTTTTACAAAAACAAATACCTACGAAACGTTTGTTTTTTTATTGGATTTCAAAATAACTAATTCTTCGAAATGTTTGTCAGATAGAGCATGTCTTCGGGAGACTATTGATGATCTTAGCCTCAGCCGCGATTTAACCAAACAATATTTTTTTCTTTCTAGAGTAAAGGAATTATGAAAATTTTTAAAAGAATTGAATTATTTTGGAGTAATTCGATTACTTTTAATCTAATTGAATTATTTGGGAGTAATTAAATTACTTTTTATGTAATTGAATTATTTGGGAGTAATTAAATTACTTTTTATGTAATTGAATTATTTATTTTAAAATATACATTCAAGTAATTCAATTACCTCAGATTTCTTAAAACCAATTACCATTTACAATTACTTTATCACAATAATTGGAAAATCAATTACAATTACTATTTTCAATGACTAAAAAGTAATTGAACACGATTTTTTAATTATTTTAATTCTATTACCGATAGCTCTGGAAGGTATCCAAACAAAAACTGACAACAAAATCGGCTGCGAGCCACAAGATTTTGTTTACAAAAAAAAAAGCAATCTATTTTTCTCCGTTTCAACAGTACCGATGACTGTTTTTTACAAAACTAATATGTAGTTATAGATAGAAGTCGATCAGAATTCGACTATCTCTTAAGTTAAAAACTTTCAATACGTTGCGCAGCAACATTGACTTATTTATATGAAATTTATATCATAGTGATTGTGGTTAATTCTACCATGGTTTAGATTATTATTACTTACTTGTATCTTTTTAAGTTACCGTTTTGGTCTAGCTTTGATCTTAGCGTTGTTTTGTAAGCTTGCAAGGTTTAAGGTAGGAGTATCAACATGCTTGCCAACCTATAACTTATTTCGCGTATATTTATTTAATTTTTGTAGCTTTTACACAAAATTTAAATAAAATCATTATCGTCTTCATATTTTATAGGTAATAATAATTGACATATTAAATAAATATCAAGGAATTTCATTAAATATTTTAGGAGAATTGTATAGCGAAAATATCGGGTAAGATTTTTTTAACATTATTATGTCATTCTTCTTTCACTATACAATTTTCCCAAAATTAGCAATGAAATAAATTGATATTTTGGTAATATGTAAGATATTACCTATATATTGTACCGACGATATTGATTTTATTTAAATGTTAGTTAATTAAATAATTAACTAAAAAAAGCAAAGCAAAATAGGTTATAGGTTGGCAATAGATGGAATGACGTTGATAATTTTACCATAAACACATTTATACCTACCTCCAAAGCTGGGCCTACAAGGCAACCAAGTAGAAGCTGGACTACAAACTCGTATTACCTTTTGTTGACTGCCATAATTTATTATACTACAAACTCGTATTACCTTTTGTTGACTGCCATAATTTATTATACTACAAACTCGTATTACCTTTTGTTGACTGCCATAATTTATTATACCTGGTTTACAAATATCTTTTTAATTCATTGTTTGTAACACAAAAGTTCGCTGTCAGTTTTATGTTTCGCTTAGGTAGCAGAGATTCTTGTAAACAAAATTTTTAAAAGAAAAAATAATGACGTTTATGTTTGTTTCTTTTGGAGAGTGTGTGTTTACTGCATAGGAAGTATAGCCATTTAATGACAGACAGTTTTTATAATAGAAGACAGACCCAGAATATTCCTCCTTCCATACCATCAACAACACAGGTTCGAAATTCTTTTATTTGTAAAATTTATTTTTCATTTATAAAATTATTTTTTGCATCAACAACACAGGTTCGAAATTCTTTTATTTGTAAAATTTATTTTTCATTTATAAAATTATTTTTTGCAATGCAAAAAATTATTTTATCTTCGACTATTTAATAATAGAAGCATAATGTGTTTGTTAGTAATAATGTGGTTTATATTACCATAGTAACTCATAATCTACAACCGTGGATTATGAGATTTCATAATCCACGGTCCCAACAATGAAGGTTATATTGCTGATTAAAAAAAAAAACTAAAATAGACGCTGCTAATGAAATTTTAAAACAAATAAACTCAAATTTATGCCCATCTACATCTACCACTGTAAATAATGTTAGCTTCGAAACTTTTTCCATTACTAATAAAAACGATATGAATATAAGTAATATTCCTGCTCCCATTCATTTTCATAATTGCTTTAATGTTACAATCAATTTCATGAAAAATTAGAAATAAGTAATTGTATTTTGTTTAATAATTATTGTTAACATTGTTGCATTCTATTTTTTAGTTAAGATATTACCTTGTTATGTAAAAATATCCTATTGTAATAAAATGTGTCGCTCTGAATGCATTATCTAATTTTTTGAATACTGAATAGTCGTAAGTAGATAAAGTATAGTATTTGACTCGCGTATAATGGCCTACATTATACGCTCGTTAAATAATTTACTATAATCACCTACAGATAGAGAAACGGTAGATTAGTAACGTCAAAATGGCCCTTAAAAAAGTTAAAAAATTATAATTGAATCGGGCCGATTACAATGTGGAGGAGTATTTTGTGGAAATATTTTGATGTGTTTTAAAGTTTTTGTTTCACGTACCCGGCTGGCAGTTTGCCGCTATTTGATTTTAGCAATTATTGTGTTTTGGTAGTATTTATTAGTAATTCTGTTAGTTATATGCTTTGTCAATGAGAATACTGTATTCCTTATACTGGGTGGCCAACTAAGAATGCGAGGTTCTGTATCTGGGAAACAATCCATCGTAGAGGCTTGCGGCAAGAAAAAATTATTACTAAAACGGCCAAGAGAAAAATCTGAAAAATATTTTCAAGTTTCTGAAATGGCCGCTAGGGGGCGTAGCTGCAATCTTGAATCTAAAAAAGTGATGTTTCTGTAAATTCCGCTATATTAACCTAATAAAAAAATCCTGATCTTTAATGTCGAGGATAATCTGAACCTTTTTTGTTTGACACTTTTTGCAGTATCTCTAAAAATAAAGTGGTGGGGGGTATTCAAACGTTTCCGTAAATAACATTCTGTACACTGAGGAAAATCACTCAATACAAGTATTTTTTTGAATATATGTGTATTACCACAAGAAAAAATCCATTTATCCCTAAAATATTTCGTTTAGTCGCAATCAAGGGCGTCTTTTTGACAACAATATTGTTACGTGTGCTCAATGCTTTTTTATGGTAACAGAATATCATATAACCATAACAATATGTATCCAATAAAGTGTTTTTAAAAAGTATTTTTTTAATTTCTATGAGGATATCTTATTACCACAAAAATAAAAATAAAAACTAACCAATCTTTTATACCTATCTAAAATATACCTTTTAGGAACTAAACAGTTGCTTTTTTAAAACATGGTGAAATCGTTTTGGTTCATTTTATTGCCATTTGCAGTGTTGTTAGTTTGTTTAGTGGTTGGTGGATTATAGTTTATAGTGGATGTTTGATGGCCATTGATTTGATAAATTTTTTATATTTTAATAATTTCATATAGGGTGGTGTCCTTTTAGTGCAACGTTATATAATAGGTGTTGTAGGGGTGTATCCCCAAATTCAGGTAGGTACAATTATTTTACCAATAATTATATTTATTACTTAATAAGTAACTCATGTTTATCACATTAGGTACCCTACAAAAAATCGTTGACTTAGGTTAGTCTTTAAATTTTGTTAGGCGAGAAATTAATTTTTTCAGAAATACAAAACAAATTTAGGGGATAGAATCGGAAAACAATCTGAGTTTTTGAGATATTTCTTCCCCGTTCTAAATTTTGCAATGCAAAATCGCATTTGTTAGGTTTTCTGATACCTATTAATAAAAAAATGGCTAAAAAGGGTCATGTTCCTAGCAGTTTGTTGCTTTCAGATCAGTCAGATCCCCCCGTTATTAAACAAAGTTTAACATACAATTTTTATTAAAAATACTGCCCTAATAAGTGCAGAACGGAAACTTAATGGCGGCCATGATCGGAATGAATTAAAAAATATAAGTAATAAATATAATTATTGGTAAAATAATTGTACTTACCTGAATTTGGAGACACACCGCCACAACACTTATTGTATAACGTTGCACTAAAAGTACACCACCCTATATAGAATTATTAAAAATATAAAAATTTTATCAAATTTATAGCCAAAAACATCCACTATAAACTAATCCACCAATCACGGCCATTTTGGCGAAGGAGCTAAAAAAAGGAATTTAGTAGTAGCTAGGTGGACTAGCTACAATAAAAATAAAATTATTTTATAGCTGGCTGATTATTTTTAGGAGTAAAACCGATACTTTTCTAACTACACGACCTCAATTAATCACAAAATCATTTTTGTTTACCACTGCATTATATATTTTTTATGGCAATAGAGTTGTCTTTTAACAGCAAAAGAATAATATTTAAAAAACGACCATGTTATGGTTAAAAAGTCATTTAAAAAAAAGAACCTTGTAGCGACAACAGAGTTGTTTTTTCGGCGCCTATTTAATGCAGATTTCTTGCTACTGCGAATGGATTTCTAGCTACGGCTAATAGAGTTTTCTCTCAGTGTATCTTCGAAACGGCTAAGCCGATTTGAACAAACTTGGGCTCGTTAAAAGGAGTTATTCTTGGGCCACAAACATCATTATATTTGAAGTTTAGTAAGTTTCACGTATCGCCGCTAGAGGGCTTTTTTCGACCTTCCAACAGAAATGGTTAATTTTCTCAACAAAATAAAATACATTGGTAAGTTTTCATGAAAAAGTAGCTAAATGATGCCTAAACTAGCTCGCGAAAACCGCATCTCGATATCTTGTTCCTAACCCAAAATATCAGCAATAGAAAATTTTATACGAAAATCCCTTCATTTTATTTTATTGTAACTATATTTTTCTGGAATTCTTTCTATTATGTAAGTTGTGGCCCTAAAAAGGGCCGATTTATAAAAGGAAGATTTTTAATGCCCCCGCAAATGCTCGAAATGCTGATCATTACGTTCTATGCACAAAAAGACAATTATAGAAGCAAAATGTAAGGGATTTTCGTAATAAAGTTTCTATTGCCAATATTTTGGGTTATGAACAAGATATCGAGATGCGGTTTTCGCGAGCTAGTTTAAGCATCATTTAGCTACTTTTACATGAAAAAAATCATACCAATGCATTTTATTTTGTTGGGAAAATTAACCATTTCTGTTGGAATGTCGAAAAAAGCCCTCTAACGGCGATATGTAAATTTTACAAAACTTCAAATATAATGATGTTTGTAGCCCAAGAATAGCTTCTTTTAACGAACTCGAGTTTGTTCAAATCGGCTTAGCCGTTTCGAAGATACAGTATGTTATTTACGGAAACGTTTGAATACCCCCTACTACTTTATTTTAGAGATACTGCAAAAAGTGTCAAACAAAAAAGGTTCAGATTATCCTCGACTTTAAAGATCAGGATTTTTTTATTAGGTTTATATAGCGGAATTTACAGAAACATCACTTTTTTAGATTCAAGATTGCAGTTACGCCGCCTAGTGGCCATTTCAGAAACTTGGAAATATTTTCCAGGTTTTTCTCTTGGCCGTTTTAGTAATAATTTTTTTTGCCGCAAGCCTCTACGATGGATAGTTTCCCAGATACAGTATCTCGCATTCTTGCCCCCTGTACAATAAAGCATGTTGTGATTGATTGTAAATGTTATTGTAAAAGATACTGTTTTTTCCTTAGCACTGTGCTATCATTTTTTATATTTATTTGTATATTTAATAATTTCTTATATGATCTATACTTGCTGCAATGCTATGTTGGTTTGTAACTATTGCAGGCATTAAATGTAAAATTGTATACCTAATTTAATTCAAGTTTTTATTTCTTTTTAACGCAATAAAATATCTGACTAAAATTTAAATTCGTATTGTTGTGTTTTATTTTGACCACGCTGTGGATATACAGTAATATACAGGGTCCTGGACCTCACCTCCCGTTTTCTATAGCTCACTTATTAATTTAGTTAGGATTTTGATATTTTGCAGACCAGAAGGCGAACCACGAACAATCGCTTTTATATCGATCGACAAGGAGAAGTCGATCGCCTTCTTGTCGAAGCGATCGAGATTTCGTACCACGGTTAATCTATTTATCGAAATCGTCTTCTGTTCGGGCGTTTCCGTTTTGTCGATAAAGACTTATTATCCATTTTAAAAATATTTCCTATAATTCCCCGTTTATGATTAAAAGCCAGTAATTAACAATAAAAAGAAGAAGAATATAGGTTATATTTTTAAATTGTTTTGGTATTTGTGTTTGTTTACTGTTTAATGTAGTCTCTAAATTTTAAGTTTTTAATCATTTTTCTTGTATATTATCTAATAAAATGTTTTTATTTCCGCCACCTTCATTTTTGTTTTATATTTTCAGTTTTGCACAGCAAGCTTTCATTTATCAGGGTTTTTTCCCCTAGGCCCAACGCATTTTATTTTGTGGCTGCATCCTTCCACAACTCCAGAGATTGTTGTTTAGCATTTTGGCACACAAATTTGCCTGTAATCATTTCAGGATGCACCTCTAAGATATCTAGGAGTAAATCCCAATGCCTGGAGTTTACTCTCATTCTTTTTACTGCAGACTCCATTGTCTAAAAACAAAAAACTTCATGTAGGTACATACTTACTGTGTTTTTCGCTTTCTCCGAAAAACCTATAAATTTGTATGAACTAAACGGATATTTAATTTTAGAAAGCTTTATAAATTAAAACTATGTATTCTAATACTACTAATACACTCTATTATTATTAAAGAAAAACAATCGAATATAATATTTCCTTCGACCAACATTATTTACATCACGAGACAAAAACAATAATATTCATACACCTATGGTAAAGAGTACTTTTAGCTAATGATCAGTATTATATAAAGGAATAACAATTTGCAACAGTTTACCGAAAAAATTTAAGAAATATCGAAATTATGGATTTTTAAACAAAAACTAAAAATACCAAAAATTTTTAAAACTAAACTAACTTTAACGTATTATTATTATTATTATTATTATTATTATTTCGTAAATAGGTTTTATATATATATATATATATTTTAAATAATTTCGATGGAGTTATTAACAGTTAGGTACTAAACATGATTATTTGTGATTTTATATTATATATTTGGTGTTATATTCTCTGTAATAAACTTTTTAAGTTGGTTGAGAATAAAGATATATAATAATATTAGTATTATAATTATAAAGATATATTAAACCACCCAAATGCAAAAAACCATTTAAAACTCAAAACAAAGTAAACAAACACGATTTCTGAGGTTAGGTTGTTCGTCGATAAGCTTTAGCGGCGTCCACTTGTCAGTCGACTTCTTTCGATGCGATAAAATCGTTAAGTTGGGTAAAGCGATTGTGTGTGGTGGCTATTTATGTAGATTGACCTTGAGCCAAGGCGAGACGGAGAAAGACGTAAGGGGAAATTGTCGATTACGATTGTCTGTGGTTCCACTTCTTCTTACCTGGAAGGAAAATATTTTATTTCATACAGGGTGTTCCAAAAAAGTCTGACGTCATAGGGATGTATTTTTTTAGATTACACGCCATATATTTTCTTACTTATTTGGGTGCCTCCTATAATTACCTACATACCCCTAAAATTTTATTAAAATCGATTCAGTATTATAGGCGAAAAACAATAGAAACTAAAAAAATATCAGGTTTGCAGCACTGGTTTTAAAAATTAATAAAAAATAAAAATAATTCGATCGTTCATAAAATTATATAAAGATACTTATAGTCGCGTTTACCAAGTTTGACTAATACAAATTGTACAGGGTGTCCAAAGTTTAGTGTCAAACTTTGCAAACTTTAAAGCAATTTATTTTTCTTATTTCAAATAGGAACCCCTGAATCTTATTATGTCATTCGATGCAGAATTAAAAATCAAACATTTGTCCCAATGACAACCCTATCGCAATTTCAAACGCATCAAGACTTATTTGCAGAAAACTTATTTCATCAACTATTCCAACAGTTATTATTATGAATAAATAACGAAAGTGGCATTGAAAAACAATTTATTGGTATTAAAGTTTGTTAAAGTGATAAGAGACTATTTTGACTTTAGTAATCTAAAAGTTTCAAATATTTTCAAATTGTTAGTAATTATTAACTGGAAATAATAATCGTGAATATGGTTATCCTTTAAATTTCGTTGAACTGTTCTTTCGTTTACATCTACGGCATCAGCGACTGCTGGCTGACTACCTGAAGGATTTTCTATATTAGATAATAACACAGCAATTTGATTTTCTTTAGTTCGGACCGGTTTATTTCTCACTGGTTTTGGGTAGTTTACATTTTCCGTTTGTACAAACCTCTCTAATATGTTCTGCAGGCTCCTTTTGTCTGGATATCGTTTCGGATAACGCTGTGCGTAAACTCGGCTTGCCAAAAAAGAGTTCTTTTGCATGCTCCTAATATAAAAATCTTATCTACGAGCTCTTCTTGGTTTTAGTCCATCACAAAAAAACAATATAAATTACTTATAACAGTTTAAATAATTACTTACAGTTTAACAATATTCGAAACTTTTAGATTACTAAAGTCAAAATGGTCTCTTGTTACTTTAATAAACTTTAATACCAATAAATTGGTTTTCAAAAGCCACCTTCGATATTTATTCATAATAATGACTGTTGAAATAGTTGATAAAATAAGTTTTAGGGTTGCAATTAGGACAAATGTTTGATTTTTAATTCTGCATCGAATGACGTAAAAAGATACAGGGGTTCCTATTTGAAATAAGAAAAATAAATTGCTTTTAAGTTTGCAAAGTTTGACACTAAACTTTGGACACCCTGTACAATTCGTATTAGTCAAACTTGGTAAACGCGACTATAAGTATCTTTATATAATTTTATTAACGAGGCATTATTTTTATTTTCTATTAATTTTTAAAACCGGTGGTGCAAAACTGATATTTTTTAGTTTTTATTTTTTTTCGCCTATAATACTGAATCGATTTTAATAAAATTTTAGGGGTATGTAGGTAATTATAGGAGGCACCCAAATAAGTAAGAACATATATAGCATGTTATTTAAAAAAATACACCCTTATGACGTCACATTTTTTTGGAAAAAAAAATATTTTTCTGAAATGCGCCCCAAGATATAGATAAGGTCTGCAAAATATGAAAATTCTAACTTAATAACTAAGTGAGCTATAGAAGAGGGGAGGTGAGGTGCAGGACCCTGTATAGCTATTCTACCTAGATAAGGTCAGAGTTCTGTTTGTCACGAGCAGGAAATATGCCTACCTATATCTCTTAGACAGCCGAGCTGCCCTCAAGACAGGAAGCAAACTCTGGGCCACGTAAGTATACTTATTGAAGAGTGCCTATAGAAGCCAAGAACATTTTTATCGCTTGGAAATTGAAAAAGATTTTATCACCTTAAGTTTCCCAATTGCCTAACCATTCTCCGTGATTTATTTTATGAATATTACAAGTTTTAACGGTCTATTCAAACATCATAAATTCATTTACATTATTGCGCCTACTCAAACATTGTTCATTAATATAAAAGAAAAAATTCTATTGTGACATTTTTACATCTTTAAGACAAAAATGAGTTTTAAAATTTCGATTTTTTGTGTTTTTTTAGTCCTATTTTCGGCATCAGTTAATTTAGTAGTAGCTGATAGTAAGTGTATTTTTTTATTTTTTATATTATCGGTCCAAAAATTACGAAACCTAGTACACAAGTTCAAAAGCAATAAATTTGAACGCCACCATATTAAATAAAGTGTTCTGAAATGTTGTTTGTTGGAATTTTTATGTCCGAAAGGGAAATAAGTTTGAAAACACCTTTGTTACTTATCAAAAAAACTAGCGGCTTCGCACGCGGGTCTAAAATGTGTTTATTTACGACATCACATTAGAAACCTCTAAATTAATCAGTGTTTCTCTACAACAGCTATACTCTAAGTGTGTTCCGCGGAACCCTAGGGTTCCGCGATACCTCTGTAGGGGTTCCTCAAGAATTTAGAAAAAAAATCAAAACACCTCTCTCTGGTCGAACGTTTTGACTCCGCGGCCGCGCGTAGGTATATTTATTAATTTATTTGTATTTGTATAAACATGTGTTACAATAGCTGGTACAATATCTCATAAGTTTGGTATCAACATGTATACTTGTATACTTGTGAGCGCGCAGTCCCTTTGATAAAAGCCGCCTCTGAATTGTTTACAATGCAATTTTTATATTTCTCTTTTTATTTTTGCTTTTTGTTTATCAAAGGCGCCGACTCGAGTATTTTCGAGAATATTCGAGATCGAGTCTAGGACTAAGTATAAAAGCGGCGATCGCGCGTCGCGCCTCGTCAGTCAGTTGACGATTAGCGTTCGGAGCGATAAGTTCCTACCTACCTACTTACAAGCTCGCTAGCGAGAAACTAGTGTTCATTGTTCTACTGCCTGCTGTATTCTGTTGTCTCAGTTTTATACATTTCTTCATTGTACTAAATTTAGTCTCTTATACGCAGTAACGATTGTGCATTATTTAGACCCCACCATCCTAACGTGTAACATTATAAATAAAGAAGAATGGAACGTTGGCTTAAAGGTGTTAAACGTGTTGGAACAACATCTTCTAATGACGCTGAATGTTCAAAAGCAGTACGCGCGGAGAATATAGCAATCACCGATCCAGACGATGATGCCATTCTGCATAGACAAGCACTTGCGATGAAGCAAATGCCGTCAAATCTAAAATAAGTTATGGATGAACCGGTAAAAATAATTAATTTTATCAAATCACGACCACTACAATCCCGATTGTTCTCATTATTGTGTGAAGATTATGGCAGCAAACATAAAACACTGCTGCTCCATACAGAAGTGCGATGGCTGTCTCGGGGTAAAACTTTAACAAGGCTATTTGAACTTAGAGCCGAGTTACAAATGTTTCTTTCAGCAGATACTTCTTTTAATTTGAAGGACCGTTTGTATGATAAAACTTGGTTGTTCCGATTGTCTTTTATGGCAGATATCTTTCAAAAACTGAACGAATTGAATTTATCATTGCAAGGTAAACAGACAACAGTGTTTCAGGCCTATAACAAAATAACTGCCTTCAAAAGAAAATTAGATTTTTGGATTATTTGCGTTGGTAAGAAAGAAATAGAAAGCTTTACGTCACTCAGTGAGTTTGTTAGCGATAACGACTCAGAAATGTTTCAAGATGACGTGTTTGAAGAATTGGTCCAATATCTCAGTTCGATGCGCGCATCTTTTGAAAAGTATTTTCCCGAAGAACAGAATACAAAAATGAAACTGAATTCATGGATTCATAATCCTTTTTTACCCAACTTGGAAAAGCCCGAAAGTATGTCAAACGAGATATATGAATCTCTTTTAGAAATGTCATCAGACACAAGTATGGAGTCACTGTTCAAAACGACGCCTCTCAACGATTTTTGGTGCAGAATCCGTGATGAATATCCAATGCTTGGCAAAATGGCTCTGAATATTCTTCTCCCGTTCCCAACAACATATTTGTGCGAAACAGGATTCTCAACCTATGCAGCCACAAAAACAAAATATCGCAATAGACTGGACGCCGAACCTGATATGAGACTTCAACTGTCTTCTATCAAACCTGATATCAACCAATTGATGAAAAATAAAAAACAGTTTCATACCTCCCATTAGTTAGATTTTTTCTTTTTTAATATCTTCTATTATTGTACTTGCCATGTGGTAAAGTAAGTAATAATAATTAGTAACTGTTACATTGTACTTTTATTATGCTTATTAATAAATAATACACTTTTAAAAACTATTGTTTTATTGTAGGGTTCCATCAAGTATTTTGCTTCCCAAAAGGGTTCCGTCACCAAAAAAGTTTGAGAACCGCTGCTCTACAATATTATGCATGTATTCAGGGCCGATCCTAGCAGGTGTGCAGCGCGTGCACAGCACGCGGGTGGCCAAAACAAGGGGCGGCCGTAGGCCGCAGATAGCTGCCAGCGCAAGTGGTGAAATTTCTAGTTTTTTTGATGTGGTACAAGACGTATATAATTACTTTTCTGCGTCCCCATATCGATGGATTTACTCAAAAAACACGTGAAAACTTTCACTTTAAAACCGTTAGGTGAAACAAGATGGGAAAGTCGTATCAATGCTATCAGACCTCTAAAATTAGAGCTAAAAAACATTATTACCGCATTAAAGGCCTTAATTAAAGATACCACCAGAGACACGAAAACAAAAATGGGTACTAAATCAATAATTAAAAGTATTGAAACATTTAAGTTTTTGTGTTCAATTTTAATTTGGCATGATTTATTATCAAGAATAATTGATGTATTGAGTAAAATGCTTCAAAATCCTAAATTAAACATCGCGGAATGCATTAAAGGCTTAGATAATCCTAAAAAATATTTAGTTTTCCAAAGATCTGACGCTAACTTTAAAATATTTGTCGATTCAGTAACAACACTTGCTAGAGATTTAGGTATTGATCCAGAATTTCCCATCTCGAAGCTCAGAAAAAAGTTCGTTTATTTGATTACGAGGGCAGTGATGAACCAGTTTTAAATCCCTTCCTGCAATTCAAGATTGCTTTCTATTTTGCAGTTCTTGATTACGCGATCTCTTCGATAAATGAAAGATTTACCTTATTATCTGAGTGCTATTCAATATTCTGCTTTCTGTATGAGTTTCACACCACCATTTCTAATGATGACATCATGAAAGCCTGCATGGACTTAGATATTAAGTTACAGGTACAGGAGGAAGGAACTATTGTGAAAGATATAGACGGTATACAACTCTTTAATGAAATAATTTAATTTAAAGATATTTTTCCAGGTAAAAATCAGCCAATTAAGATATTAGAAATTTTAGTCAAAAATGATCTCATTTCCTGTTTTCCCAATTTTGCTCTAGCAATAAGGATTTTTTAAACCTTACCTGTTTCTGTGGCTTCAGGTGAAAGAAGTTTCAGTAAATTAAAATTTATTAAAATTAAAAATTACTTGAGAAATAATATGACACAAGAAAGACTTTCAGATTTGGCCATCATCTCCATTGAATCCCAAATCTCTGAAAAAATTTATCTCACCGCAATTATTGACAAATTTGCTTCTCAGAAAGCCAGAAAAATTATTTTATAGTTAATTATAGTCTTCGAGGAAGGACTGATTTATATACTTTTCGTTTCGCGAGATTTATGCTTTAGTACTTTTTGTTATTTTATATTTTCTGGTAAATACTATTGTTTTACATTTCTAATTATAAAATGTCTATTTTTGTTGGTTTATTATTTTGTTAAAGTAAAAAGAAAAAAAGGTGTCGCTAATATAACATATTAGCTGGACCAAAAATAAAGTCTTTCCCGTAAAATTTTATTTGTAGTTTGCATTTTTATTAATGTAACTTTTTACTCTTATGTACAGTTGTATTCATTGAAAATGGGTACAAGTCTTACGATCGTTATTTGCCATATTTGCGTAAATTCGGCTTTTATGCTCGATTTATTGTTTTTAAGGTTATAGTAGTGACATGGCAAGCAAAGCATTGGCGTAGATAATAAAACGTCTAATAAAATGTAAAAAATATTTCTGTCCTATTGCAAATTTTTATATTCAACGCACCTATATAACAACAGCAACAATAACAACAATAAAAACATCGAATGTAAAAACAATATCAACAATTATTAAAATTTAATATTTTGTCATATGACCTTCTTTTTGACTACTTGAGCTAATCGGTTTGGAATTGAGTTAATACAATTTACAATAATATTTTGATCAAGGCCTTCCCAGCACTCATGAATTACTTCGTATAATTCATTAGCATTGTGAGGTCTAAAATTTCTTCTGTATATTTGTTTTGTTTGCAATTAAACCCCAGACGTTTTCTATTGGATTAATATCGGGACTATATTAAAGCAGGCCATGGCAGAACTTCTACATTATTATGTTGAAACCATTCCCTCACAACATTTGCGGTATGAACCGGGCAATTATCGTGCTGAAATACGAATGAGGTATGTGGATATAGTTGTCCAACAGATTGTAGCATTATATATTCCAGAACACGCATATAATGTTCGGCGTTGAATCTGCCCTCCAATCACCATAAAACACCAGGCCCATGAACACAAATCCAACCCCACACATTCACAGAAAATCGTCCAGGTCGAAAAGCAAGATCGCTAGTATACCGCTCTTTGAATCTTGTGTTGTCTGGACGGTATACACGGATTTGTCCATTATAATGTAGACTGAAAAACCTTTTCGTCAGTGAATACTACCGTGTTCCAAAAATGATGGTCGAGGTATATATGATTTAGGGCGAAAAGAACCCGAGATTGCCTATGTTGATCTGTGAGCATCATTTTTTTCGCAGCTACGCGGTTTTTTAACTCTGATTCTTTTAATTTTCTGCCGGCTGTAGGTTGAGATCCAGAAAATCCGACATCAATGACAGCGTATCTTGCAGTTCCAAAAGGATTTACCCTGAAATGCGTCATCTTGTTCAGGATTGGAAATGCGAACCGGACTAGTACCAACCTTTCTTTTTAAAGACGCCTCTTGCTCCCAACGTTGCTTTACTCTTAAAATTGTGTTCTTGCCTTTTCCGTAAAAATTTGCTAGTGCCCGTATTGACCGCTCATCTTCAATTCGGGCTATTATTTGAGCTTTTTCAAGTTCTGTCAAATGACGAGGCATTTTTAAAATTTTGGCATTGACAGTCTTTCACTTTTTAAAAAGTCAAAATTAATCAAGTCCGATTTACAGTATAACAAATTTAGTGTACCCAATTTTCATGAATAAAACTGTACATGTAGATGAGTTTATAACGTTAACGTTAAGTATTACTCAAAATAGGAAAAATTCTTTAGAGGGGCGGCATAATAGGTCTTTGCACGCGGGCGGCCGACACCCTAGAATCGGCCCTGCATGTATTACACATATAAACCTTCCTCTTGAATCACTCTATCTGATAAAAAGCATATATAGGGACGGACAGACAGTGACAGCGATTTTGTTTTATACTATGTACATAGTGATAATATAATAAAATGGGAGATTTAACGGCGAACAGAAGATATATTGCGTTCACTATCCACCGTCTCCCGGTGGAGACCCCATCTTGCCATTTGTATCGTAATATCTCCTCAATTAATATTATTGCTCCCACTTAGATATACAGGGTGTCCGGAAATAATGAGCAAAAAATTTAGGGGATAATTCTAGACCGAAAATAAATGCTATCTCTTTCTATAACAGTTTTTCGAAAATTGATTATTAACGGAGAGACAGGGTGTTAAAGTTAAATTTTATTTGCAGTTTTAAAATACATAAGTTACTAGAACAATAAATTAAACATTTAAATCAAAGGTTCAAAGTGACTTCCTTTCTCTTCAATGCCTAAATTAATTCTTCTTAAAAAATTCCGACGAACTTCATGGAATATTCCTTTCTTTGCTATGTTATGTCTAAGGTTGAAAATAAATTAAAACGATTTCGTATTCATCACATTCAAGCAATGTTATTTTAGCGATTTTCTCGAAAACTGTTAGATTTATCGGAACAAAAGTTGTATACCTTTTTTATATCAAAATGTTAGGGGAGTAAAAATATTCAGTCAAAATGCGCATACAGTGTAGGACGAAAAAGTTGGGACCATTCAAATTAAAGTATAGGCTTCTATGTGGCGCCCTCTACAAAATGCGAAAGAACGGTAGGCACATTTGTATTCCTCAAACCAGAAAAGCCCCATAAGGTAAGGTGGGGCAACTGCACCCCCAAAATACAACAATTGCTGAAAATCACTAGTCATAACAATCCAAATTCTATAAAACCATACTTAAACATCGACCAAGAACACCATAATAAGATTATTAATACTATATGCGTGGTAATGGATCTTCTATAGTAGAAAAAAATAGCCAATCAAATGTTACGTTAAATTTTAATAACTGCACCTTTACAAATTGTACTTTTAATAAATAAATAATTGTTTGGTTGCGAGAAATTTTATTTTTTTATCAAAAATTTATCACAAAATTTTCTGACCGAATATCCCTCGGACATTGACCAATGCCTCATAATTTTATCTCAAGCACGTAACCAAGGTAACAACCCTCCGCCTTCAGCGGGTTGTTACCAGGCAACGTGCTTTCGACTAAAATTATCTCGTCCATTATCAATGTCCTAGGGTTATTATAGCTGATAATTTAGATCTCTTGAAAGAAAAAATAAAACTAAACTGGTCAACAAAAAGATCGTACCATTCAATTTTTAGACCTATTTTCAAATTGCTGTAACTTTTTAAAAAATTGACATTTTTTAATGTAGTTTCCAAATTTGGAAAGCGCGATTTTTCTACTTTAACCTGTATTTCATTTATTTTTGGTAGAATCAATATTATTATGATACACAGGGCGATCAACAGAGCGCTGCAAAAAATCACAAAATTTTAGTGTGTGCCATTTCAGTGATGATTTTTTTTGGTCAATACAATATGGGTTTTTACCAAGGTAGAATCAATATCTCTAGACGTTTTCGCCAGTTTTTGGATTAAGGACCTCTGGCTTTAGATAGGCCAATAAACGTCAAATTTTGGTAATCATTGCTTTAAAACGCTTTAACTGGAAAACGGATTGATGGATTTTAACAAGTTTTTACATTCAAAAGGCCCATTTCATGGAGATGTTCTATGACCTACGTATTTTACGAAAGGTGAGAATTTTATTAACATACCAACAAAGTCATTAAAAAAATTAATTGTTTATTTGCTCGCCATTTGGCCAGCAAAGTGTTTCACTTATAAACAATATTAACAACATTAATGGTAGCAAATAAAATTGATTAAATTTTAACAAAAATAAGTAATAACAAATAAAATTAATAGTGAGTAGGTCCACCGTGAACCCTTAGGACTTTCATTACTCTTCTTGGCATGCTACTCACCAAGTTTGCAAGGAAGTACTGGGGAATAGCGTTCCATTCCTCTCTTATTGCATTTGCCAATTCGTTCAAGTTGTTAAAATTATGCTCTCCGTCATTCAATCATAGTTGCATCCAACTCCATACATGTTCTATCCAAATGGCGCGCAAATAAACATTTAATTTTTTTTTAATTACTTTGTTGATTACCCCGTATATTAATAAAATTATCAAGTGTCGTAAAATACGTAGATCATAGAACATCTCCATGAAATGGGCTTTTTGAATGTGAAAAGCTCGTTAAAATCCATCAATCCGTTTTCCAGTTATGGCGTTTTAAAGCAATTATTACCAAAATTTGACGTTTATTGGCCTATCTAAAGCCAGAGGTCCTCAATCCAAAAACTGGCAAAAATGTCTAGAGATATTGATCCTACCTTGCTAAAAACCCATATTGTAACGACCAAAAAAAATCACCACTGAAATGGCACACACTAAAATTTTGTGTTTTTTTGCAGCGCTCTATTGATCGCCCTGTGTATCATAATAATATTGATTCTACCAAAAATAAATAAAATACAGGTTAAAGTAGAAAAATCGCGCTTTCCAAATTTGGAAACTACATTTAAAAATGTAAATTTTAAAAAAAGTTACAGCAATTTGAAAATAGGTCTAAAAATTGAATGGTACGATCTTTTTGTTGACCAGTTTACTTAGTTATTACAAATATCCCAATACAGCAAGTTAGAAACTGTTATCGGGAATTCAGATGTCGAGTTGAACTATGCGCTAACTCGGTGGTAACACGTTGGAATAAAAGTTTTATATTTTATGACTAAATGAATTGAAGAAATATAATATAATAATAAAAATACTTAAAAAGTAGGCAAATAAAAAATGGTTTTCTTACAACAAAATCGGTACTCGGCCAGATATAAAATCATATTCGAAGTAAAAAAGCAACAATACCTAGTTGTTTGTTTTTACGTAAATTTATTTTGTAATGTAATATTGAAAATTGCAGCTCAGCACAAGCCAAACTCTATCCGTGAACATACTGTACTACTGATGAAGAGCGTTCCTACGTTTGAAACATGTTGATATTTTTAAAATATTTTTTTTTAATTATTTTAACAAACTTGTGCAGATATACTTTTATCTTTTCTTTCTGTTCTGTCATTTATTATTTATAAACATATTTATGATACTTTTAGTTCTAGCTCCCGACATCTATCCTCAGATCCTATATACACAGGCGGCAGTAACTCGGGAAATTGTAGGTACAGTATATATTTTTTACAGTGAAGAACAAACATCTAGAGCAGACTAAAAATATCTCCAAAAAAGTATGCAGCATTAAACACTTTTCTACGAATTACCAGTTTTTAACACAAATCATTTATAATAAAAGTTTGTGCTTGCTTCTTCATGTTGGGCATAGTAATTGTGTAATTGAGCAAGTCATATCATAAAAGCACATAAAGAGTAAGTGCCATAATTTTTAAATGTAGAGCTTAAATTTATAACAAAAAGTTAATGCAAATTAAAAAGCTAATCAAAATGGTAAATAACCAGTGACTGCTTCCAAATTGGGTCATTGCATTGGGTCTAGGGCTGGGCGATATTGAAATTCCAATATCGAATATCGATATTTTTTAAAATAGTCGATATATCGATATTTTGTTTTTTAAATATCGTTATTTGATATATCAATATATCGATATTTTATTATTATTTTTTAAATATCGTTATTCGATATATCGATAAAATATAAAAATATTATATTATAAATACAGTGTCACCAGTAAAGTCCGCATCATATTATGGGATTTTTTTTATTAATAGCTTTATTCAAAATTTGACTTTGGCATCAAGTTCTGCTTCGATCGAGATGAAAATTAAGCAAAAAAATAGTAGGCAATGCGAATCACGCATTATCTGTCAAATTTTAATTTTTTCCAAAAGATAATTCAAATGTGGGGTTATTTCTGAAAAAATCAAAAAAAGTTATTAGAAAAAGTTTTTCTAAATGCAGTTTCTAGCCCACATGCAAAATTTCAGCTGCATAAGATAATTTTGATTTTTTACCTATATTTTGTAAATTGTACCACTTTTGCAAAATAAAACTAAACGCAACCTACATAAAACTTTTTAGTTTTGACAATGCTTTATTTCAGATACATTTTCTTTAAAGTAGCGCCATATTAAATATGTGCTTTTTCTACAAAAACGTTATTATGGCATAGCTTAATAAAAAATTATAATATAGGGGTTTTAAATTGAAACCTTGAAAATAGAAACTTTACATTGTTAAACTAAAATTTATTTTCCACTTAAAAAACACTTTACTGAAGACACTGTGGATTTTTTTTGTCTTAATATTAAGGTGTATTACTTTTAGACACAAACTATGTTTTCAAAAATACTTATTTTATGAAGTTACCTTATACAGGGTCAAAAACAAATAAACTTTGCATCACATGCGACCAAATTTTAATAGCCCAATTTTGATTTTGTAGAAAAACACACAGTTAATATGGCGCTACTTTAAAAAAAAATGTATCTGAAATAAAGCATTGTTAAAACTAAAAAGTTTTCTGTAGGTTGCGTCGAGTCTTACTTTGCAAAAGTGGTGCAAATTACAAAATATGGGTAAAAAATCAAAATTATCTTATGCAGCTGAAATTTTGCATATGGGCTAGAAACTGCATTTAAAAAACTTTTTCTAATAACTTTTATAGGTATTTTCAGAAATAACCCCACTTTTGAATTATTTTTTGGAAAAAATTAAAATTTGACAGATAATGCGAATCACGTGACTACTATTTTTCTGCTTAATTTTCATCTCGATCGAAGCAGAACTTGATGCCAAACTCAAATTTTGAATAGAGCTATTAATAAATAAAAATTCCATATGATGCGTACTTTACTGGTGACACAGTATATCAAACTTTTTTGTGGAAAAAAAAATTGTTTCCTTTTTTGCATTATTATTATAAATATTATTTAGTTAATTATTTATTTTGGAAGAAAAATATATAAAAATTTGTATATTTCCCTTTATTTGGTTATAGCCCATTATGGAAAATAATTAAACTTCTATAAAACCAAAGCGGACCTACCCACATTATTTTTTGTTTTTTTGAAAATATAGTATTAATTTCTTAGCAACATTAAGAAATATACTATTTTAAGTATTCTAACACAAATTAAAGTCAAATAAAAACTTTTAGAACTACCTATATAAAAAAATATTTAAAAAATGCATATTTTTTAATCCTTAATATCTCCATTAAGTCAGTTCAGTAGATGGTCCGCTCTGGTTCTCAACGCCTCAATTGTAAAACATTACTTTAATACAATAAACTACAGGTTCTCCGAAAATGATAAGCAAAAAGTTTAGGGGATAATTCCAGACCAAAAATAAAGGCTATCTCTTCCTATAACATTTTTTCGAAAATTGATTATTGTTGTATTGAGCGAATGGTAACCTGTTTACCTGCTCTATACATCGCAGAAATACGCTCTCTTATTTAGTATGTTCATGAATTTCGCAAAGTTGTCGACCACCAGGATGACAAAATAGCTACATTATTGCGTTTATTAAAATCTGCATCCCCTTTGAATTCATTCGTTGGATTGTTAAACACGAAACTCTCAAAACATTAGAAACTCTCTAAAACAGATAGGTATTTATAAAAACATTGCCATTTATTTTTCATGTTTATTATTAATGTTTTCACAATTCCTACTTTATTATATCTACTTACCTCGTAAACTGCGTTAAAGGATAAAAGGCTCTTTCCGGCATCACTTTTTCTTTCAAATTAATCAAATAATTTTTAAATTAATGCTTGTTCTTTTTCCCAATACCGTGACATTTTTTTAATTACGACATTCATTATTGAGGCAAATTTACTATCTTACCTAGTTTACTAATGTTAGAAAGAAAAGCACCAGTCGTGACGTAACGGTCGGCGGTCATTGAGCAGACTTTACGTATTTTTTTAAACATAACGTAATAATTCATTTAAGTAAGAGAAATTCGCCAGATCAAAACAATATTTACTAATGTTAGAAAGAAAAGCACCAGTCGTGACGTAACGGTCGGCGGTCATTGAGCAGACTTTACGTATTTTTTTAAACATAACGTAATAATTCATTTAAGTAAGAGAAATTCGCCAGATCAAAACAATATTTCATGTAAGAAGGTTAAAAACCTAAGGCTAGCAGTTATTTGTTTATTTGATTCACAACAAAGGGGTCTGGGGAATATACAGGGTGTTATTTAAGTATGTGGCGAAACTCCAAAGGGTGCTTCTTTAAGTGATTTTAAGAAGAAAAGTTCATATAAACATGGGTCCGAAAATGCATAGGTTTTACGATACAGGGTGGCAAACTTTTTTTTAAAAATCGGATGTTCGTAAATATTTCAATACTCTTTTATTCGATTTTGCTGAAATTTGGCAATTCTGTTTGTAATAACAAGAGGATAATTAAGCCTCAATTAAATTAAAATTATTAAGTTTAGTGGCGTCCCGGAAGAGAGTCCAACTAATATTTTTGACAAAAAAATTTGCGCGCCACTGACTTTTTTTTAAATTATGTATTTTTTCGAATTAAGAAACTACAAATACAACTATTTTATCTCATGAGTTGTTTCCATATCTTGCTTTGTTTTCGAGAAAAAAAAATAAAAACCACTTTATTGCATGTCCCCGAGTTTGTAAATTGAACCATTTTTCAACAATTAGTAAATTTATAATCTTAAAACTGTTAAAAACACTTCAAATAATTACGATGAAGTAATTACTTGACACTCTTTTAAGTTATGACAGTTTATGTAAAAATCAAAGTTGTTTGAACAGCAACTGTTTTTCCTTCCATAGCACTCTTATTCTTTTTCTGTTACTTTTAAAACATCGCAGTAATAAATTATTACGTTATGCGATTATTTTATGTTAATTGCTTTTATCGAAAATAGTTTTAATCTAGTTTGGTAAGTAGTTTAAATTTTTTACTCTTATTGTCCCGGGGACATGCAATAAAGTGGTTTTTTATTTTATTTCTCGAAAACAAGGCAAGATATGAAAAAAACTCAGGAGATAAAGTAGTTGTATTTGTAGTTGCTTAATTCGAGAAAAATACATAATTTTTAAAAAAGTCAGTGGCGCGCAATTTTTTTGTCAAAAATATTAGTTAAGACTGACGCCACTGGACCTAATAATTTGAATTTAATTGAGGCTGAATAATTCGCTTGTTATTACAAACAGAATTGCCAAATTTCAACAAAATCGAATAAAAGAGTATTGAGATATTTACGAACACCCGATTTTTTTAAGTTTGTTCGGGATTGTTTGGCACCCTGTTTCGTAAAAACTATGCATTTTCAGACCCATGTTTATATGAACTTTTATTCTTAAAATCACTTAAAGAGGCACCCCTTGGAGTTCGGCCACATACTTAAATAACACCCTGTATATAATATATTATTACCTATATCATAATGCAATTGCCGCCATAGCCCAATGTCATTTTGAAAATATACAAAACCCTTATAGCCAAGCACTAGGTACAACTAAAAAAAATTTCTAGTTAGTACTTTTGAGTTTCAGTTAAAGCTTCATCGGCGTAAAGTACCAATTTAGATGCATATTTGTTTCAAAATATTATATTTGAAGAAAAGTAGCTGGTTGTTATTGAGAATAATTTCTTTAAAAGTCGGCCTAAATCAAAATGTGTTTATTTTGAAGATTTAAATTCTTTCTTTACCTAACGAGTTTACTTTAAAATTTGATCTCTATCTTTTTTTTGACGTAGATCTTTTTAGTCTGGGCCACAAGGATTTTTTAGAAAAAATTATTCTTAATGAAAAAAATACGAGTTATTCAAATCTCGTCTATATTAGCCCGGTATAACAGTAGTTAATTACTCTTTATTAAACAGGTCCGACGATTCGTATTGAGTATCCTGTATATAATCAAGCACTACAAGGTCAGGATATGAACATGTGGAATGAAGCTTTTAGAAATATTTTTATAAGGTAATTCCAATATATAAATCTCAGTTATAACATAAAATAATGAATAAATATGCTAAAATTACAAAAACATTTTTTTATTTACAAAATCTGATTTTGATAGATTTTAAAAACCATTAAAACATATTTGAATGGCATGAACTGAAAGCATGCAAAATCTCGCTTAATTATTTAAAATAGGAAAAAGACACTGACGTTTTTGCTATTGTAATAGAACGCAAAAATCTATCTTTTTATTTTAAATTATTTTTATTTAAAGTTGCGTTCTCATATGAGTCAGAACAGGATGTTTTCTTTTAAAATACAAAGAGAGGCTCTAAAAGCTTTTGTAACAAAATAAATATAAAAATAAAACCAAACTTAGCCAACTATTTTAAACCAGCCGTTTTTCTTAAGAAAATAACCAATGCATAAGTTATTCCAAAGATTCGTTATGTCATAAAGTTTATTTTTCTATACCTTAAAAGAGGGTTGTTAGCAAAAACTCAACCATAATAATAAATATTAGAATCTTTAGTACAGCACGTTTTGTCGATGTTAACATCAATTTACTAAAATCTAAAATAACCCACAGATAGGCTATAATAAACAAGGGGACCTTTGTGGGTGGTCTATTATAATCAGATAATATGAATCATATATTGAGGAAAAAATGGAAAATATAGGTAGCAACCTGGATTTGTATTTTGACCGTTCCATGTATGTGAAAGTCGGATCAGATTTATTCTTTATTTTCCCTGTGTTAGCTTAAAGGTTTTTTTTTAAGTAAATCTGATTGTTGTACTTTAAATTTAAAGTTATTTAAAAATGTTATTTGTTAAGACCGTTTTTACGGTTATTTTATAGTATACTATGTATTGTTTATCTATATACAGGGTGTTCATTTGAAAACTTCCCTCCTCGATTTTCCTGCTTTAAATTGAAAATGTGGAAAATCGCTCGGACCCGTCGATTTTTATTTCGAGGAGGACATCTTTTGCGTATATTGTCAATCTTGTTACTTCAAGCCCCTAGGAGGGAGGGGGGGTAAGATCTAAATCTTAAATGGATACCCCTATTTTATATAATTTTTTTGGATTATGCATAAAATTCTGAAAATTTTTTAATAAAAACATTATTAGTCTATACTTAACAGTTTTCGAGATATTTACTCTTGAAAAATTACATTTTCGAAATTTGACAGCGTCTAGCTTTCTAACTGTACGTCTTAGAGCAAAATGGCTTACATGTCCCTATCTTCAATTTTTATTATCTTTCCAAAAGTGTGAACTTTCGGTTAAACCGGATGTAAGAAATATAGTACTTCCGGTTTGACCGGAAGTTGACACTATTGGAAAGATAATAAAAATCGAAGATAGGGACATGTAAGCCATTTTGCTCTAAGACCTACAGTTAGAAAGCTAGACGCTGTCAAAGTTCAAAAATGTCATTTTTTAAGAGTCAATATCTCGGAAACTGTTAAGTATAGACTAATAATGCTTTTATTAAAAAATGTTCACAATTTTATGCAGAAGCCAAAAAAATTATATAAAATAGGGGTATCCATTTAAGATTTAGATCTTACCCCCCTTCCTAGGGGCTTAAAGTAACAAGATTGACAATATACGCAAAAGATGTGTCCCTCGAAATAAAAATCGACGGGTCCGAGCGATTTTCGACATTTTTATTTTAAAGCAGAAAAATTGAGGTGGGAAGTTTTCAAATGATTTTTAAGTTGAAATGTCCATAAAGAGAGAAAAAGTTTTAATTAAATATCAAGAGTGAATAACTAGAGTCACCTAGCGGTCATGTCCACAGGCATATATTTGTTCTGCCCATTTTTATAACCTAAGGCAGAGTTTTAGAGAGAATGAGATCTTTGATTGGTTGCGTAGAATAAATTGTATACCCTCTAAGAAGTGGTACCGAGGGGCGATACTGATGTTAAATAAATAAATGCTTTATTTCAGATTATTACTGATTATGACATACATAAAAAGACATAAAATGAAAATGACGTCACACAACAACTCTACACATCCTGGCAAAAATCTTTAAGACAATAGGGTTCCAAATTTATTAGCAGCTTTTTAACTTTTAGTTTAAATTTTACCTGACTTGTGATAACCTTTATCTTATTTGGAAGAGTATTGAATAATTTTATACACATGTACTGAGGGGCCTTTTCAGTCAGACTAAGTCTATGAGGAGCGTAATTAACATTCAGTGTTCTTGTATTATATAGGTGATGTTTTGAGGAATCAAAGAGTTCTCTGTTTTTGAAAAAGAACATCAAACACTCGTATATGTACACAGCATGTACAGTCATGACGCCCATACTTTTAAAAATGGATCTACAACTTTGCAAATGGTTCATTTTTTTGATTATCCTAATTAATCTTTTTTGTATCACAAATATATTCTGAACCATACTGTTTCTTCCCCAAAATATGATGCCATACTTGAGGACAGATTCAAAATTTGCAAAATAAAGTATTTTCAGAGAACTCTCGTTTATGTACTTACTAGCTACCCTGATACCATAGCATATGGAGTTCAACTTTTTCACTAAATTATTTACATGATTAGACCAGCTTAAATGTTCATTTAAATGAATGCCCAAGAACTTGGCACTTTCCATAAATTTCAGATCCTGATCATCAAACTCAGTATCTAAAGGTTTTACTATCTTTGATTGCTTCGTTCTAAATAAAAGCATGCTGGTCTTATCCCTATTTAAAACTAGCCTATTGGCAGTGAACCATTCTGTGACCAAACGCAAAAATTCCCTTGCTTTTATCATCAACTCCCCTAAAGTCTGACAACTTATAAGTAAATTTGTATCATCAGCATATTTCACAATGTGTTGATTTGATGAGGTAATTAAGAGATACAAATCATTGATAAACAATACAAAAAGAATTGGTCCCAAAATACTTCCCTGCGCAATTCCTATATTATTAGGTAACATCTCTGATTTCCCATGTTTCCCTTCCTTAGAAACCAAAACAATTTGGTTTCTATCATTCAAATATGACTCCATCCACAATTTCACATTCCCTCTCAGTCCGTATTTCTCCAGTTTTTGAATGAGCAATTTCCGGTCCAAACAATCATAGGCTTTGGACAAATCTAAAAGCATCCCAAGGGCCAATTCGTCCGATTCAAGATGTTTGAATATTTTCTGAACAAAGTCAAATATAGCAGTTTGGGTTGATTTTCCTTTCAAAAAACCATGCTGACAAGAACTAAATAAATTACACCTTGTAAAGAAATCAACTATTCTTGTACTCATTGCCATTTCAAAAATTTTTGAGAAACCTGGCAATAAGCTTATTGGCCTATAATTGTCCATCATTTCGGGATCTCCCTTTTTATACAGAGGCTTGATTAGAGCAACCTTCAACCTTTCCGGAAAAACCCCATATCTAAATGAATTATTTATGATATAGCACAAAATATCTTTCAGTTTAGCAGCAGCTAATTTAATGATACTTGTCGGTATTTCATCTATACCGCTACTGTTTTTGTTCTTAATCTTTTGTGCTATATCACAAATTTCCCCGGGTGTGGTGGGTTTCAGGTACATTGAATTAATGTTATCCAAAATATTGCATTCAAAGGGGACTTTAATTAGCCCATTCAACAAATCTGGCACGATGGAGAGGAGATGTTCATTGTATTCATTTGCTATACGTCCAGAGTCACCATTCACTTTAATTTCAGGAAAATAATTTTTTCCATTTATCTCGTTACAAATCGCCCATGTTGATGTTAGTACGTTTTATAGGTTCAAATAGTTAAATATTTGTAGTAGAATAATTTAAGGGGGTGTGTTTAGAAGTTAGAAGCTTAATCAGGGAGAATCACAATTTAGTTCCTAGAGTTCTATTGTCGGGTTTGGTTGACCAAGTACCAAAGATGCTATTTTCGGGTCTAGTTGAGTGGGTTTTAAGGGAATATACTTTCGGGTGTAGTCGAGCGGGTTTTAAGGGAAGATATTAGCGGGTGTAGACGAGCAAATTTCTAAGTTTCTATTTTCGGGTTAAGTGGACTAAGTTTTCAAGGTATATATTTTCGGACACATTTCTCTTTTTGATATAAGTACCTCTTGTGTAGTAAATCCTTTGTTTCTTAAAAGTGTAAAGTTAAATTGTGGGTTTAAGTATGATTGTTGTTTTTACCTATAAGCTTCAGGGTTTAATGTTTTTTTTATAAGACTTTTTAGTTTTCGGGGATTATCATAAATTAATCTTTGGGTGATTAAATTACAAGGTTGTATTGATTTAAAAATATTAATTTTATCTTTTCAAAGGGTTTTAAACATCAAATGGGTAATTTTCTGAATCGTACAGTAAACGCATGTCAATAGAAAAATTTCTCTCTCTTTATTAGTTAGCATATACATATTTTATATTAGTTTTATAGTCTTTCTTTTCTTGTTCAGTAACTTTTCTTTCTTCCTTACTTTATCATGTTTTAATAGATATTTTATATAAGTTGTTGTTTAAACTTGGTGTTGTTTTATTGTAACAATCAATATAAAGGGTTTCATTAACAAAGGTTGAACGGTTCGCGCCCGCGCCATAAAGACGCGTCGCTGCGTCGTTATCAGTGGCGTATTTAGGGGGGGGGGGGTCCGAAGGGTCTGGACCCCCCCCCCCCACCCCGTGGGCTCAACATTAAAAAAAACTCAGAACAGATCAGATGCATTGTTGCATTTAATGTATAATTTTTTCTTAAATATGACCTATTCCGAAAATGCTTGGTTTTCGAGTTATTTCAATTTTTTTCTTGTTTTTTACCTGCGTGTCTAATTTATTTAATTTAAAAAAATTGAAATGATGTTCACTTAGTTTTGTAATTTTTTTGCAAACTAGAACTATTAGCAATACTTTGCAATCATTTTCGGAATCGGTCATATTATGTAGAAATATATATTTTTAAACATAAATATTTAAAAAAATATATATTCCCATTATTGCGTTTATATTTAAATATTTCTTAATTTCTTCCTTTTTTGGGTTCAGCTATCAAAACATAGAAATTATAAATTTTGATAGTTCACAATAGGGCGTGGCACCGAAAAAATTTTCGCCTGCGGCGCTTTTTTAAAGAAAGAAAGAAAGAAAGAAAGATAAAACGAAAGGTATAGACCCCCCCGTGGCAATATTCTAAATACGCCACTGGTCGTTATTGATTACATTATCACCTGGACCTTATTGCTGAGATAAGAATGACATCCTTACTGATTGGACGACATCGGTAAGTCGTTTGGTATTAACAGTAGATACAACAAACAGAACAAAACGACCTGGACGTTATCATGGAGACCTCCATTATCTCCAAGAGTGCTCTTGCTATAAAATTAATAAAATTGTCTTAGTTATTTATACTCGTGATTCTAAACTTATGTGAAGGGAAAGGTCTGGTATTCTCGGTCAGAAACGCTACCATTGATAATGAATAATGTTTATTATAGTCAGAACGCTACCAAGTGTATTTGTAATTAATTAGTGATATACCAGATCAATCCTATCACACTATCACCATATGGTGCTTTCCTAAAATAGAGCACTCTATAGAAAGAAACCTCTATAATCAATATAAGGACACTTAAGAATATGCCTTAGTAAGACCTCATTTAGAACCTCAAGCCAAGACAAATATTGGATTTGAATGAGTCTAAAAATGATTCTTGCGTTATTTGTACGTCAGAAAAAATAGTGAACATCCATATTATATGATATCGTATAGAAGTATGCTTGATTATTTTCATTTTGTAACTTTAAAAAGTAGAGGATCTATGCAGGCCGTATTATCTGTCTTTTTTATCAATAATCTCAAGTACAAAGAATTGTGTTTAATCAACAGTATAAATATATTGGTACCTTAAATTAATTTGAGAATTAGAAATATGAGGTTATTTTATACAAATCCAATGGATTGGTCACCACTTAATCATATGTTAGAACAATGTAATGGATTAATAATTGATAAGTCTCATATAGATTTATTTAAGTCAAACGCTACAGAAATTAAGTCATAATTAAAGTTCTAAATGTTAAATAAATGTTGTAAAGTTCTTTACACTTGTTGAAATGTTCCTTCGTCTCCCTCTAGTTCATAGTTTTAGGCTATTTTACTTGTTAATACTACCTTTTTGTGTTTTATAAGGGATTAAATAAAAAAATAAATAAATAGTTTATTTTTATTTTTGTAGGAACTTACTTTTTCCTATTTAGATTGTATTTTTCTTAATTTATTAATTAGGCTATTTAGTATTCACCATCGCTAAATTGACACTATATCTTCCGAAAACCCAAAGAATAATACGGCTATTTAAAAAGTTTCCCTTAACAAAGAAAAAGCATGGTAAATTTTAAAACTTAGCTTATTTTGGAAAACTAGAAAAAATATGAAAACCTATAGTATGTCGAAATATTTGGTCAACTAGTTTTCTTGTATGTATATTACATAATAATATTTCAAATCAGAATATGTTTCAATTGCGTGGCGGGGAATAAATATTTTTAAAGATGAAAACGTCCTTAAATGAGGAATGAATACAGGGTGTTTTTTAAGTATGTGGCCAAACTCCAAAGAGTGCTTCTTTAAGTGATTTTAAGAAGAAAAGTTTATATAAACATGGGTCCAAATATGCATCATTTTTACAATACAGGGTGTCAAACTTTAAAAAAAAATCGGATGTTCGTAAATATCTCAATACTCTTTTATTCGATTTGGTTGAAATTTGGCAATTCTGTTTGTAATAAAAAGTGGATAATTTAGCCTCAATTAGTCCAACTAATATTTCTGACAAAATAAAATGGTGCGCCACTGACTTTTTTTTAAATTATGTATTTTTCTCGAATTCAGCAACTAGAAATACAACTATTTTATTTTCTGAGTTTTTTTCATATCTTGCTTTGTTTTCGAGAAAAAAAAATAAAAACCACTTTACTACATGTCCCCGGGACAATAAGAGTAAAAAATTTAAACTAAGTACCAAACTATTGAGCAATTAAAATTACACAAAAGTCCTCTTTTGAATTTTTCGCATAAATTTTAAAATATCTCTGTGATCAATACAGCACTACAGTGCGCATGCGAATCGTCAATAGTTAGGCAAATCGAATTGATGATAGAAAATGGCGTCGTTAATCCCACCTTAATGACACTTATAACAATTAATAGTAGTTTTTACAACAAGAGTGGATATGATGTCCATATCGCACGATGACGTAGGCGGAGTGCTCAATCGTTTGAGTGCGATATGGACATTCCACTCGAGTTGTATAGTGTATTTTTTCTACGACCAAAGAAATTTTACACTTTAAATAAAAATAAAATTTACAATAAACAACGAGATTTATTTAAAAATAATTAACCTATTAGATCTAAGTAACTATATAATATAAGATTACTATTTATTTACTACAATAATATGCAATTGTTGAATGTACAGTTGTTATATGCAATAGTTTCTTTTTTTAAATTGCAATTTGCAACGTTATTCTCTGTAACACTATTATACGAGGTAGATGCTAAAATATTTGGAGCAACATTTTCTTTAGAGGTTGATGTAATATTCTCTATTTGCGTATTGTAAACTGATTTTACAATAGTATTACCAATCTTCTTTTTTTTTACTTAGAGAATTTTCGATGTAAGTTTCCATCACTGGAGTTGATTTCCAGCCACCGTAATTCTTGATGGTTAAGGTGTCGCCACCTGCATCTACTAGGAGAGTGGCCCCCGAGCGACGAAAACAGTGTCCTGTATATAATTCTGAGTTGGGTAAATTTAAAAATTCAGCAATTATTTTAGGCTGATTACCAATTTTGTTGATGCCAACTACTTGCTTGGAACATTTACCCTTTTGGTAATTTATAAAAAATTGCTTCATGTTTGGTGGTCTAGGCTCCATGTATTTTTTTGAAACCTTGTAAAACAGGCCAGGGATTACAAATAAACGATCTGTTTTCTGTTTTTGTTTTGGTGTCGATTAATCTAACTTGAAATTCATTTCCCAAGTCTCGAATATGATCCAGTTTTAAATTTTTTAATTCTTGTCTACGGCATCCGCCAGAAATACCAAAAAGCAATACCACCTAAAATGTAATTAGAAATTTCAAATTTTACGACTACAAAGCACAAAGGTATCAAATAAAAAAAAAAGTGTTTTCACTCAATGAGGTGCGAACCAAGGAGCTTTTCTTGACCTCCACGAGCTCTACCATGCGACTGATTTGACACTTACTTAAAATAATGTCTAGCGCATATTATAAGAAGTCTTATTTAAGTATTCTATAGGATTTCGTGCAAGATGAGATTTTTTTGATATGATATAATATTAATATAAAAGGTACTTTACTAAAGCTTACCTTTGTAAACAAATATTCGTGATCTGGTGCTTTCAGAAGGAACGTTTTAATTTGTTCCGATGTCAAAATTTTTGCCTTTTTTGGTTTATAGCCACTACTCTGTAAATTCAAAAAAGACCGCAATTTACAATATGTAGAAATATCAATGTTTTTTTTATATTTAACATTGTTCTTAACATAGAGTACGTTGTCCACAGAGTCGACGGTCTTAGGTCTTTGGATAAATATTTCATATATGCAGTTAAAACATTTTCTGATATATTTTTGACTTCATGTTCCACCATCCAGTCCATAAACTTTGTGTAAGTTAATTCGTATTTACTTTTGGATTTGTAATAGAATTTCGTAGGTTTGGTTGGCTTCTAAACGAATATTTGGCGGTGGGCATCAGTTCACCGTTTCTTCATCGGAATCGCTCATATTTTTATAACTTACAATAATTTTATTTACGATCTGACAATTACACTATAATTGACATAATATTTTAAAATCGAATAGTTACCTGGGTAACCTGATGCTAACTGTGATTGGTCGATTTCATATCCTAACTAGGATGGATATGATATAGGATATCCGTTCAGTTAACTGGAATTGCCTACTTATCCATTCTGTAGATTGTGCAAGAAATAGCTAATATGCAGATGGGAGTAGAAATATAATTACTACGTCTTTATGAAGTATTTAAATCGATCTAATCCATTTTGGGAATTAAGTATTGCATAAAAACTGGTATTAAGTTCGATTTGTAAGGTTAATAGGGCATTTTTTGAGATTATGTCAGAATTTATTAAATGCTTAAAAAGTGCTTAAAATTGATCTTGGAATGGAACTGTTAGGCTATGATTAATTTCAACAAAAAAAGACATTATTATAAAACAAACTTTTATTTATATACATATTACTCACCCAATTTTACTGCGTTTTTTAAGATACGATTTATAGAAGGTTTTATTGGACATACCTAATGTAATACTTATGGCATTGCTCGCGCCATTCAACCCGCTATGCAAAGATAATAGAGATTTTTTGCACCTCTTAAATTAATATCAGTTTTTAGCTCCGTTATGGTTAACTTTATTAAACATAACGAGTAGCGCCACTGTTAAAACCAGAGATTTCTGAAGTTATTAATTTGGCGCCGGCGCACATAAACAAAATAAAATACCTAACGAAGTCTTCGTTTTATAGGCATAAGGATATTTCTGGGTAGTGGTATTTGCATACTTAAAATGAATAACCTGAGAAAGACACACCCTAAAAAAAAACAGAACAAAGACCACCCTTCACTCTCGGTACATTAATTCAAAGAACAAAAAAGTATAAGCATTAATTTGACGAAAAACAGTGCTATTTAATTTCGTAAACAATAAAAAAATTAAGGTTAGGTTGCACCAAAAGCAGGTGTGCCAGATTGAGTCAAGTGTATAAATCCGTATATATATCTATATAAAAAAAGAAAAATCTACCCAGTACAGCCAGGTCCATTTGATTTATTTTAAAGAATCCACTTTTCTTGTTATCATCGTTTATTGCCATGTAAAGCTACTATTTGCTTTGGATTTTAATTAATTGCTTATCACAATTTTGATTCATAGCAATGATGCTTCATAACTTTTATATGTTCCGGCAACCATGCAGTTTAAGCATAACCATAAGGATAACGATAAGCTCTTCCTTATCCTTCCGTAACTAACGGAGTCCGTTATGGTTATTAACCATAGCGGATCACCTTTCTGACATTGCGCATGCTCAGAATAACCATAACCACAAACGAATGACGAATTAAGAGGTGCAAAAAGTCTCTTTTATAAACAACATGTACCTTATATCAATTTTTTTATGGATTTAGAGTTTAACATTCACCTATACTATTGATTTTTTATAATTTTAAGTAATGGGTAACTCTGTCATTCTTTTGAGTTTTTTCGTATGAAGAACCATGTAAAGATTCTAAAATTACAAGACTATGTAGGTACATTAAAGTAAAACGCCATGCTTTTATATTACGCAACACAAAGTGTTCCTGCAATAGCATCATCTACGTTTACCCTAAATACCCTATAGTTGATTTCCTCGTTGTTCAGATGGTCGTATACGAATTTAGGCATTTTGTTGGCGAGAATCCATAAATCTCTATTATCGTCAATCTAAAAATAACAATAAAATCATACTTGATGTGTACAATGGTTTTTATTTCTATCTATTAAAAGGGGTCACTAAAGTAATATTAAAAGAAAACCTACATTGGTCTACTTTGCTGTACCTACATCAATGTAGCATAACAGCTGCATACTTTCGTTTTTGAGTTGTTGGAAGTGTTTCACGCTCGTCTTGCTTTTTCTCGTCTCGTCTCGACGAAAAGAAACAAGACGAGAGTGGTCCGGTCTCCTGGGAGACGAGACGAGTGATTTTTCTGTAAGAATCTCGTGAGATGAGACAAAAATATGCAAGAACGAGAAATTTTGCAAAATCTTGAGATTTTAATTAGGATTTGCGTTAAAGTGGGAGTATCAACATGCTTGCCAACCTATAACCTATTTCGCGTAGATTTATTTATGTTTATACAAAAGTGGCATAATGTTTCCCGTCATATCTCTTAGACTTATTAAAAAAAACATCTGCACATCGGAAAGTTAAAAAACAAATGAAAGTATTCTTTTTTTAAATGGAGCACCCTATATATTTTTTACCAGGGCGAAAGATCTCTTTCTCCTGATTTCAAAAATATATAACATGTCATCATTTAATTCAGTCGTTTGTGAAATATTTGAGTTTTTGATTAATTAAATTGACTATAATCTAGTCGGCGTTCCGCATACCTTAACGTGACATATTTGTCACTTTACTTTAAATTGAAACATGCAGTAAAGAAAATAACTTATGATTTATAATTTATGATATAAGGTAAAGTCTTCTTCCGAATATCCCATTTTCCTTACTGAATCTTTCAATTTAAAGTAAAGTGACAAATATGTCACATTGAAGTATGCGGAACGCCGACTAGATTATAGTCAGTTCAATTAATCAAAAACGCAAATATTTCACAAACGACTGGATTAAATAATGACATGTTATATATTTTTGAAATCAGGAGCAAGAGGTCTTTCGCCCCGGTAAAAAATATATAGGGTGTTCCATTTAAAAAATGAAGACTTTCATTTGTTTTTTAACTTTCCGAAATGTTTTTTTTAATAAGTCTAAAAGATATGACGGGAAACATTATGCAACTTTTGTATTAAAAGTTTTTTTCTGTCACTTATATTAAGCCCTGTAGGTGGGTACGCAAATATAAAAAATAACCCTGTACATTACGTCTACCAACTTTCCTTTTCACATTATTTAAAACGTTTTTAAATGGAAATAGATTGGATTTTTTTAGAGTTAGAGTTGTAACTAATTAACTTTTTTCCCATAGAACTATTTGAGATAAAAACTTGATACTATCGGGAAATGGTAATGTTGATGGGAGGAATCGAATTCAATAAAAAAAAGAGTAGTGTTACATTAAAAAAAAAAACATTCCTTGAGTTACAGAAAAAACTAAAAAGCTGGCAACGTCGCAATTGTCAATTTTCAATTCAATTTTTTAAGTTATCCACCTGTACCAAAATTCATTGATTTAGCCTTGGTGGTTTTGAAGAAAATTAGCCGTTCCGATTATTTAAACTAACCCTGTATATTAGACACATTTTTTAACCAAAAAAACAGATAAATAAAACAGATACGTGTTTTTAGGAGTCTGAAAATTCCTGATGCTCTTCAGAAATAAAAATTACCTCATACGCACAATATTGTGGCATAAAAATCAACATACTTTTAAATATTATTGTACAAAAACTTAAGCTTACCCTAATTTCATTAGTAAAAGACAATTTTTCATGATCGTGGACGATCAATGGCACATTTTCCGGTCGCAGTGGTCTTCTGGGATTCCAACAAGCAACGCCATCTTTATTAAGTTGGGTTAAAAATATGACGTTTGACTTAATATCATATACGGAAATTGTTGTTTGGGTATTTATCCCTTTGCATCCTTCAAACTAAATAGAAAAAAATTAACTGATATAATAATTATAATAGAATCACTTTTCAATTCATCAAAAAAAAATTAGCTGGACATGGGACTTTTGATTACAGATAAATTGGACTATAGCGCGATTATATAGAACCGATATAACAGAGCACAAATAAATTGTGCCTGTATGGTAGTATAGCCCAAAATTAATAACTAAAAGAACCATATTATGTTAAATATTGAAACCTATATTTAATTTGATCAAAGATTTAGCAAGGCAAGGACCGACCTAGACGCAAGGGAAAGAAGAGCAGAGAGGAAAGGTAGCATAACCTTCTCAATTTTGAAGAAGTGAGTGAGACAGCATATACTAGCCTGTTCATAAATGTTTTTAAATACACTTTGACGGATCCAGGTGGGGGGGCGTCTTCGAGGGGTTGAGATTGACCAGGTGGCGTCTTAAGGTGGGAGTATCAACATGCTTGCCAACCTATAACCTATTTCGCGTAGATTTATTTATGTTTTCTAGCTTTTATACAAAATTTAAGGAAAATCAGTATCGACTTGATATTCTATAGGTAATATTTGACATATTTAATAAATATCAAGGAATTTCATAACTTATTTTAGGAGAATTGTATAGCGAATAATATTGGGTAAGATTTTTTTTAACATTATTATGTCATTGTCACTTATTGATCTTTCACTATACAATTCTCCCAAAATTAGCAATGAAATAAATTGATATTTTTGTAATATATCAGATACTACCCAAATAATGTACCGACGATATTAATTTTCTTTAAATGTTAGTTATTAAAATAATAAACTGAAAAAATCGACGCGAAATAGGTTATAGGTTGGCAATAGATTGAATGACGTTGAGAATTTAACCTTAAAGTCAACGGCTACCGAGTTCAACTAAATGATTTGACGTTAGGTTAGTTTTGCTTGTCAAATCTTGACAACACTTTGACATCTGTTTGTTTTTACTTCAATAAATATTTAAACATCTGCTGAACTTATATAACTAAAGAGTTGCGGTCTTTTATGAAATCTTTTGAAGATAATATATGTTGAAAATAATTGCCAAAATCAGGAAAGTTATCAAGAAGATACAATCAAAGCTAATTCTAGTGTATTTTCAAGTGACTAAAATGTTATCATCATTTTACTGCCGTCCATCCTGTCTCGTCTCCATGAATTCTGTTGCGCGGACCTTATGAAATCAGCTGGATTTATTTGATGTTGGTTTTACATTTGCACGGATTTTTATTTATGCATATTAAATAATAAGTCCAAGTTTCCACTTGTCGATTTTATTGAATAATAAACTCCTGGTTTAGCTTTTCAAGTTTTATAGTAAAAATACCATATTGCTGTTGCCTTCCTAGATGCAAGTCCAACTATACAGGGTGTATGGGGAGGAAAGGGAATATTTTGTGAATGTGTTCAGAGGGTGACAATAAGATAAATATACCCATATGTTTTAGTTCGAGTCTGAACCGTTTCTGAAATAATAGGTTCTAAAGTTCTTGTAAGTTAATTATTATTTTAAAAGCGAATAACTGCAGGTACTGCAGTAGAAACTAACTTAAAGAATATTTTCAGAAACCCCTCCACCAACTTCAATACATTTTCGGCACGTTGGTTAATCGCTCGGGTAGCACGTTGGATTGAGTGGGGATTGTTTTTTATAAAAGCTGCAGCATTGAAAATTCGATCGCGGAGTGCTTCTCTCGTTTCCACTCGTGTTTCATACTAGCGATTTCATCCATCCCCAAAGGCAATAATCAAGCGGGTTTAATTCTGGTGACCTCGATAGCCAAACTTGCGGACCACCTCTGCCAATCCAGCGATTAGGAAAACGTTATACAAATAGTTTAGCTGTAATAGCGGATAACGTGAATAACCCGGTATAGAACCTTGAAATATACGTAGATACGGAATTACGGGACACCCTGTATAGTAAAATGCTTCTTTAGTTTATGTTTACCTTAAAAAGGAAGTAATTATGAGGGTCACTTGCCAAGCTCTCATTTTTCAAAACTGCACTGTTAACAGAAAATTCGTATAGACTGGCTGTTGGATGGAAATAGATGGTACGGAAGCTACAACAAAAAAAAATTATTTATTAGAGTTCTCAACATATCCCAATTCAATTATTTTTATTTTTCGTTAATTTTCCTTTTCCGAAAATAGCATCTACAGTGTGACCAGTAAAGTCCGCATCATATGGGATTTTTTTTATTAATAGCTTTATTCGAAATTTGACTTTGGCATCAAGTTCTGCTTCGATCGAGATGAAAATAAGCAAAAAAATAGTAGTCACGTGATTCGCATTATCTGTCAAATTTTAATTTTTTCCAAAAAATAATTTAAAAGTTGGGGTTATTTGTGAAAATATCGAAAAAAGTTATTAGAAAAATTTTTACATGCAGTTTCTAGCCCACATGCAAGCAGCTGCATAAGATAATTTTGATTTTTTACCCACCGCTAAAATATATTTTCCACTTAATGAACACTTTACTGATGGCACTGTGTTTTTTTTTTGTCTTAATATATTAAGGTATATTACTTTTAGATACAGGCACAAACTACGTTTTTAAAAATACTTATTTTATGAAGTTACTTTATACAGGGTCAAAAACAAATAAACTTTGCATCACATGCGACCAAATTTTAATAGCCCAATTTTGAATTTGTAGAAAAACACACATTTAAAATGGCGCTACTTTAAAGAAAATATATCTGAAATAAAGCATTGTCAAAATTAAGAAGTTTTATGTAGGTTGCGTTAAGTCTTATTTTGCAAAAGTGGTTCAATTTACAAAATATGGGTAAAAATCAAAATTATTTTATACAGCTAAACTTTTGCATGTGGACTAGAAACTGCATTTAAAAAAACTTTTTCTTATAACTTTTTCGAAACTTTCAGAAATAACCCCACTTTTAAATTATTTTCTGAAAAAAATTAAAATTTGACAGATAATGCGAATCACGTGACTACTATTTTTTGCTTAATTTTCATCTCGATCGAAGCAGAACTTGATGCCAAAGTGAAATTTCAAATAAAGCTATTAATAAAAAAAAACCCATATGATGCGGACTTTACTGGTCACACTGTATAAGAGTAATAAAAAGCCCAAAAACTTAATGCTAAAAAAATTATTTCACATTCAATTTATTATTTTATTTCTAAAATCAGTAATTTTCAGCTCGAATTGTCAATACACCTGGCTTGTAAAGTAGTTTAAGAAGATCGCTGACACTTTTCTGAATGTGTTATTTTTATGGATATTTTCGAAACCTGCTACCTATGGTGTAATTATTGTATGTTCAGAAATTATTTTTTTTTATCTCACTATTATAGGTAGTTTGGAAATAGTAAAAAAGCTGACAAAGACAGTGAAGTTCAAAAAGGTTTCAGAAAGAACCAAAAAATCTGGAAATAAATATTTTTAAAATTAATTTAATAATAACATAAACTCATTTTTTCAAATTTTGTCTTTTTAGATAGGTACTTGCCTAATCGTAAAGCCACAACCAGAAACAACTTCCCACTCCCACAAATTACGAACCGGTTTTAACACTAATTTTTAAAAGCAGGAGGTAAAAAATATATCGTAGCGCTATCTAGGAGAATTCCATATATGATCCCCTTACCAGGACCATGGGTAGGTATTCTGGATTACTAATGAATATTTAAAACCATATGTACAATGACTTTACCAAAATGAACATCTGTGTGACCTTCGTTGCAGCACAATGGATATTCTGGATTACCAATGGACACCCAAAACCATTTGGCTTTATAAAAATATATTTCCATGTGGCATTACATAAATGGATATCCATATGACTTCCCTAAGTAGTCCATGGACGCCCTGAGCCTTGAATGGCTTTAAAATGGACGTGCATTGGATATTGTGTGTTGCTTAGGACAATATTAAACAAAATCTATAAATAGGTTCGATATTCAGAAGTACCAGTTTAAAGTCAGAATTCCGAGCTTCTCCTTTTGTCTTTTTTTCTATTTCTAAAACATGACTTTCCATATCCTCTTTTTCCAATCTCTATATAGTCAGTAGATTAAGTGCAATATTTCTTAAAAATCATAAATCTCCTGGATATTGTAATAACTTACCCAGAAACATCTTCTGGTCCCAAAGCCAAACCAAACACTCCATCATTCCATTGGAAGTTTACACCACTAGAGTAAAAGTTTCCTTGAAGGGGGTCGAAGTGGAAGAAGTGATGTGTGAATCTCCACGATTTATTTTCTTTAAAGGAATAAACTACGAGTGCGTTTCTAGAAACGTCCGAAAGGTATGCGTGAGCATCATCGCATCGGTTTTTGTTTGTATCGACGACCTAAAAATAGATCAATTCGATCATAATTATATCAGCAAAAAAAACCTTCCGTGTTTTATTTATCCCTTTTAAATTAATGAAAAATTTCTTATTGGGTGCATCCATAACAAACTTTGGCAAACAAATTTCGTCTGCAGCGCTTTCCCACTCCTTTGTCAGGATATCAAACACAATCGCAATCCACACTTCCCAAAATTTTTCATTGGATAGGACCTGGAAGTAGCCCTACCCCCTGACTGTATTCTATATCTGCCACTGACTTTACTATTAGTTAACCTAAATGAATTACATATTAAGGTTTTGTTGTCTGTCTGTTTCAAAGGCAATACCTTTCATAACCTGACTTTAACAAATGTGATTGTTAAATAATTGCTAGATAGGCTAATTTTTGTACAACTACACACATACACAGTATATAAGATAAAAATCACGTATTAAAAAAGTTTATATTAAGTGTATGGATGTCAAATGAATTCACGTTTTAATTTCTAAGGTCTCTTATAAAGTAATTATATTTTGGTTTTAGTCCTTGCATATTTTTAAAATGGTTATATCAATTTGACTCATAGGTATTTGGTTAAATTACAGAAAAACATTCCACTCTACCGTTTCTCGATGTTCCCATTAAACGAAGTGCTAAAAACATACAGTCTTCAGTGTACAGGAAACCCACTCACACAGGACAATATCTTAATCACGAATCGAATCATTAAAACTCCATAACACGATAGGGCATAATTCAAACTCTTTATCACGGAGCATCTAACGTTTGCAACAATCCGGAAGATCTTAATATTGAAATTCAAACATCAAAAAAGTTTTAAAACAGAATCGTTATCCTTAAACCTTTGTAACTAATATCATCTCAAAACTTAAAAATCGCGAAGTAAAAACTAATACAGAAACGAAACAGAAGCAAGCATTTCTTACAATACCTTATGTTAAGGGGATTTCTGACAAGATTAGAAGGATAACCAAAAACTATAGTATCAAAACAGTGTTCAAATCCGGAAATACCCTTAGAAGCTTTCTTACAAAAGTAAAACCCCCCCGTAATGAAAACACCAAAAATGGTATATATTAAATCCCTTGCAAGTGTGGCGAATCGTACATTGGAGAAACAAAAAGACCTCCAATATAATATACAGTGGTCAGAAGCCAAGGTTTTGGACACGGAACAGCACCGAAGAAAACGAAAATTCAAAGAAGCAGCTTTTATGAATCAAAACACCTATATATTTAGTAAACCAATAATAGATATTCCCAATATCTGGAAGCCTCTTCTTGTCCAAAACCAACACCTCAAACTTCACACTCCCATAAGTACGTAGGCGGAGTCATCAAGTTTCATTGCACATGGATAGTATTTAAGACAGTAGCCTTACAATTATAATTTAGTTTATATACACTTGAAAAAGGTTAGAGGTACTTACTAACCGAAACGCTGTGTTAAGTAAAAAAAAAGACAATGGAAGTCCGACAAGGTAATTTTTTTGAAGTTACAAAATAAGTTCTGAAATTTTATTTTTTTAATCCTCAAAGAATTAATGCACCTCTAGTTTATAATTTTCACCTGTAGTGAAATGAACTTTGAAAATCGTCGTGAAGGAAAGAACTGAAATTCTGGCCTTAAGGTGAGATTAACGACGCCATTTTCTATCGTCAATTCGCTGCAGTGCCGTGTTGATCAGAGTAGTTATTTTTATGCTTTTTTGGCATACGAAGAAGAAAGACAGACATATTCTGGAACTGGTAGAGCAAGGTGCCGTGCCCTTAAATAATCGAATAAATGTTCAAGGAAAAATAGCAACATCTTAATTTTGTTTAAATTTACAATAGTATTATCACCCTATACGCAAAAAACGTCAGCACATGGGAACTATTGCAATTAAAATGGCTTTTTTAACGTTTCAAGTGTGTTTAATATATCAAAATAGTTAATCGTTGCTAAGTTAAATTTTTAAAGAAAACAAGAACCAAGGTCTTCCATTGAGTCATCGTTAACATTATTCTTAAAAAAGCTATTCTTTATGATGTTGAGTACACCATTACCTATTATGTAGATTTGGTTGTATTCAAAGAACAAAGGTACATATTTGTGAACCAAATTAATCTTGTATTTACTAATCTTGATGTATTTTTTTAATAAGATAATGTTAATTTAAAACAGGGTATAATATATTAATGTAGTAACTAGTATTACTAGTAGCATGCAGTTTAAATATTTGAGCAGCGAAATTCTTATTAAACGCTCCACAAACATTATAGGGGTTTTCCAAATATCACAAAGTCCCCAACTGATTAAATCGTCCAGTAAACAAATAGACTAAAAAAGATTAGCGCAAGAAATAAAATGTTATGATTCGTGGTCTTACATAATAAGCCCACATACTACGGTTCTGAGGATCGGTATGAGCCACTCGAGGAGCAATTAGTTCGTACCGTGCGAGCAAAAATTATTTGCATCAAAAAGGGCCTTGCATCTTACATTACTTGCGTAATGCTTAGCCGTAGAGCTCAATACCTGTTGGGTGTCATTCACTACCTGAATTAACAATCAATCAGTTATTCAGTCATCTTTGACAGTCGTTACAAGTAATTTTCCCAATTTCTTGAACAATTCACGCAGTGGGCTTTATGGAACAGCACAAAACATTCATGGTTGAAGCGTATTTTCGAAACGGTGTTAGAGTAAATGGTGAGTGGCAATACAATCCGGGTTTGTGCATGGACGATTTTCACGAACATTTTCCTAACGATGCTTTTATTGCTGTGAATTTTTATCATTGCCTGAAAAGAACCGTGGCTGTGTTTAGGGAAACATGTTCTATACAACACAAAAAAGGAGCAGTAAGACCATCTGTAAGAACAGAAGAACTTGTTGCAAACGTTCGTGAAATAATGCAAAATACGCCAACAAAATGTATAAGACGCCTGTCCCAAGAAGTGGGAAGATCTTATGGAACATGCAGGACTATTTTTAAGAAGCAGCTAAATTTATTTTCTTATAAAGTTCAAGTATTCCAAGAAATACAAGCCCCAGATTTTGAAAGACGCAGGAATTACTCTCAATGGTTTACCCAAAATTTATTGGAAATAAATGATTTATTAGACCTGACATTTTTTTTGGATGAAGCCTGGTTCTACCTCTCCGGTTATGTGGATTCTTAGAATACATGCATGTGGAGTAGTGAACATCCCCATTTTTTGTAGAGTCCACATTGCACCCTCAAAAAATTGGTGTCTGGTTAGCTGTTTCCCGAAGAAGAATTGTTGGTTCTATTTTTTTCCATGACACAGTTACAGCACAGCGGTATAGAGACAATATTTTGAATCCATTTGTGGGGCAATTACTTGACGACGAACTACGTTTTCGATATTTTTAACAGGACGGTGCAACCGCCCATACAGCCGCCGAAACTATTAACTGCTTACGCAATTTTTTCGACGACAGATTGATCAGTTTTCGATCAGACATTGAATTCCCACCTAGATCACCTTGTCTAACGGTTATGAATTACTTCGTGTCTCCTCATTTAAAGAACACTATTTTTAAAACACCAGTTGCAAATTTAGAACAATTACAAGAAAGGATTATCCAAGAATGTGCTAACATTTCTCCAGAGATGCTGGTCAACACTTTCGAAAATATGAAGAGACGGGTGAATTTATGCTTGGAGCCAATTTCAGCAATTTATGTAATTATTTTTCTTTTTCTTTCTGTATATTCTTACTTTGTTAATTTTGTAAACAACAAAAATAGATTTGTATTTGTCTACTTATTTTATTACCCATTAGTTTGGCATATCATGTCATAATATGAATTTGACCAAACCTAGATTTGGTTAGATATATCGTCCCTATATCATTGTGATCTAAACCAAGCCCTACGTTTTTTAATCCAACCCCTTTTTGATGCAAATAATTATTGCCCGCACGGTACTTCCAGAAAATTTGATTTTTTAATTACTGTAATACGCAGTCCCGACTACCAAAAATTACGCGCCCGAGTTATCCGCATTGGGGATAATCGCAAGGGTCAGGGGTCAGCCCGACCGTGGTGCAATGGAAAGGCGAAAGGCCTCCCCCTGGGGAAACCGCCTAGAGTTGTTAAGAAAAGAACCGAATAGGTTCTTTACAACAGGTTAGAGATAGCCTGTTCAGTTAACTGTTCTTTGTAAAAGAACTGAACCGCTTCTTTAGATAGACTTATGACAGATGATTGCGCTCGAGTGATGGTAAAGAGCAGGGAAATTGCTGAACGGGAGTTTTAGCAGTTCTGACCTGGGAACCTGTTCACCTGTTTTATTGTCAGTCACTTGGTAAAAAAGAGGTAAAAGGTCGCCATAGTAGTAAAAAACCGCTTTTTGTTAATCAGTTTCTAAAAAAAAAAAAAAAAAAAGTCGCCACTTCCGTAAAGAAAGTAAAAACACAGAACACCGCTGCGTCCGCGTGTATGTTCTCACTGCTCCCTGTTCTCTGTTCCCTGTTCTCTGTTCCCTGTTCTCTATTTCCTGTTCTCTCTTCCCTGTTCTGCTCCAAAGACAGAACAAAGAAAGAACAGCCTGTTCTTTTTATTCTCAAACAACGACCCGCAAGGAATGCAGGTGTTGTTAGTTTACGGAACTGGCGACCTTTTTTTTTTTTTTTTTAGAAAGTGATTAACAACAACCCGGTTTGCACTACTTTCCCGACCTTTCGCTTTTTTTACCAAGTCAGTGAGTGACAATAATTTATGATGCAAAGAACAGGTGAACAGGTTTACGGAACAGGTTCCCGAGTGACAACCGAACTGTTCGAACCTGTTCAGCAATTTACCTGTTCTTTAACATCACTCAAAACCGCCTTGTTGATCAAGGTAATCCCTACGCTAGGTAAGTATGCTTTAAATTCTTTAAAACGACACAGTTTGGTATTTATCAACTAATTGAGTAGACGATGGACGGATACGTTTAGTAGGTAGCGTCCTCTCGCGGGTTTTTAATGAACGTAACTGAAATTTATTTAATGAGAACAGTGGCGTATATAAGGGGGGTTTAGGGAGTTCCGGACACCCCCCCCCCATTGGCGCTAAAGCCACGTGACGCGTGCTTCTTTAAGTGAACTTTTAAGTAACTTTAAATTTCCTTCAAAGTTTAATAATAATAATAAACTTGTATGCAATGGCAAATTTTCTTTTATTCAAGAGAATCTGGCAACAATGCACGAGGAATAAGGGTAGACTTTTCTGTCGCTAGGTTTTTGTTTGAAAATAGATGATGAAGCGAGAATGTCAGCAATCTCTTTTAAACATTATAATCTTTAATTCAAATATAAAACAAATAATACTGTAGATTCAGCTTTTGAATGAACCATCACCATTAGGCTGGGCCGAAAAAGTGAAAAATTGGAAATTGCAAATGGCATAGTTGCCAATATCTGACTATACATCTAAAAGTAATTTGTGGAAAATTTTATTAAAATCCGTAAATGTTTAGCCGCGCCCCTGTGACCTTGAAAATTGGTAAAAAGGCCGATTTTTCAATATTTAATATTTTTTAAATCCAAAATTATAATTTTTTTGTGACTTCTTGTGGATGTGGGAATGTGTTTAAAAATAATTTTTTCAATAAAATATTTTTCTGTTGGATGGAAATCACAAATTTGTCTCTGAAAACGTTAAATTACGTGTAAATGAAGATTTTGAGGACAAATTTGTAATTTCTATCCAACAGAAAAATATTTTATTGAAAAAATTATTTTTATACACATTCCCACATCCACAAGAAGTCACAAAAAAATTATAATTTTGGATTTAAAAAATATTAAATATTGAAAAATCTGCCTTTTTACTCATTTTCAAGGTCACAGGGGCGCGGCTAAACATTTACGGATTTTAATAAAATTTTCCACAAATTACTTTTAGATGTATAGTCAGATATTGGCAACTATGCCATTTGCAATTTCCAATTTTTCACTTTTTCGGCCCAGCCTAATCACCATGTCAATTCAGCTCCGACTCCAATAACTGCTCAAAAGTAGAAATTCTCTGAAAGATAGGTAAAAATATTAAACCCCTATCCCAGGCGCACCGGGTTGTTTTTGTAATTTTCTTGACGATTTTGTGTTGTGTTTCTACTTTTCCCACTTCAAAACTAAGCACCTTGATTCAGAAAGGGGCGTGGCACCCAAAAAAATGTTTGCCTGCGGCGCAATTTACAAAAAGAATACTTATAGAATAAGAATATATCTTAATTATTTTCGAATTAAAATCGGAAATAAACCGACATAATTTGAAAATATTAAAATAATTATAAAATAATATTTCAAATATTTATTCGTGTTAAAACACTAATACTTACAATATTGGGAAAGAAGGAACCATCGAAGAATTTCCCTTCTTTGAGAACATCATCGGCAAGGACGTATCTTCTGATAAGCTTGTCTGTGTTCAAGTCGTATATTACGACAGCTGGTTTTGAAACGGTTCTAACATCTCCTAAAATATCGACCAAACCACAATCCATGACCCACAGTCGATCGCAGACATCTACAGCAACTCTAAAAAATGCAGGTAATTTTATTGTTACACCTAAGTTACAACTTTTAAAATACCATTTTCAAGTACTCCTTTGCTGTGCTGTGTTGCGAAACATGTCGAGTGAAAATAAAAATCTGTGGAAAGTGTAATATTATAATTTTTTTTTTTTTTTTTTTTACCATTTATGTAACACAATTAATTTAAATAGTCAAAATATAAATGTTGTAATTGATGGTAAAAATTGGAATTAGTAAATAGTTTTAAATATTTAGGGATAATCATTGATTTAAAATTATTTTTTTTTTTAATATTTTGAAAGTACATAATATATTATATCGAAAATTGCGAAGGTTATTTTAAAAGAATTAGTTCTAATTTAAGTTTGTTTTCTAAAAGAACTGTATTTAATACTATAATATTACCACATTTTCTTTATTGTTCTTCCATTTTATATTGTGTTAGTGAGGAAATATTTGATAAATTACAAATTTTACAAAATAAGGCAATGCGGATTATTTTAAATTGTGACAAATATACAAAAATTAATTTAGATTGGTTGAATGTCAGAAATTTAATTTTTTTATTTAGTATGTATCCTTTGTATGGTCCCTTTTTCATTAATGGCAATTTAAATGGCGATAATTATTTAGCACTGTTCCAAAATAATGTCTTGCCAACTTTGACACACTTATATCCTGATCCAGCAAACCCACAACTTCCAGCGAAAATGATATGGTTTCAGCAAGATGGAGCACCGCCCCATTACCAATCTTGTCAGTACCTCAACCGAGTATTTCCAAATCGGTGGATAGGGATACGTGGATCGATGGAATGGCCAGCACGATCCCCTGATTTGACACCATTAGACTTCTTCTTATGGGGTTATGTCAAAAATATTGTATGCAAAACGAAACCCCTCGACTTAGCTGACTTAAGAAGACGAATAACGCTCGCGATTAGATCGGTGGTGCCTGAGATATTCAGTACGTAATATTAGAAGAAATTTCTATTTACGATTAGGATCCTGCCGAAACGTTCGCGGCGAGCATTTTCAACATCTACTACATTGATGTTTTTTTTACATTATTAAGAAATAAACAGTATTACTTATTATTTTGAAGAAATAGTCCATGCTTAAAGTGGAGTTGAAAGTATGGGAAAAAAAGAAAAACTCAAAGTCTTCCTCCACAAAGTTTAATAAAATAAAAATATTCAATAAAAGTCTCTACATGTTTCGAACGTAGAAACGTTCATCATCAGGAGACAGAAAGTATATTTGGTGCTGATGGTTTTAGCAAAAGAGAAAATGGTGTCGAACCTTAATGGAGCTTTTATTTAATAAAACATAATGTTTTAAGTAGACATGATATAAAGAAAATTGAAGAAAGTTTAACCATACTGAGTATGTGAGAAGTCAGCAAATGGGGTCTAGACCAACCAAATAAACTGGGAAAGAAAAAACCTTTTCTAAAAAGGTGTCGAAAGTTATTTTTTAAAATTGTTACTTTATAAAAAGGGACATTTAAGTGGGTATATGTCTATATGACATTGTGGGGAAATTTTTTATAAAAACAAGTAGAGTAATCTGTAAAGAATAGAAAATGAAATTAAAATTAAAAATCAAAAATTAGCTGAAAGAACTTTTGAAAATTATTTTTGGTAAAAAGTAAGTACTTACAAATGGAAGAACCATAAGGTGTAGGTAAGTGGGGTACTGAGTTTTCAGGCTCAGTAACCCCGTGTGGGTTTTAATTTAAAAACTGTAAAATTTGACCAAAATTTAAACATTTTTTTGAAAAATTTAAAGAAAAAGCAGCTGTATGCGTCCACGTGCTGTGACGAAGGTAAATGAAAGATTGGTTGATTGACACTTGACAGACCTACTGACAGTTAGCATGGCGGAAAAAGTTTTTAATGATAAAAGAGAAAAATATTTATTCATAGAGGAAAAGCTCAATCAAGTATTACTTATTAGTTTTTGAGTGTGTTGTTAATTTTTGCAATAAATCTGAAAACACTTAATATTTCCAAAACAGTTTGAAGATAGGTATAGGATATTTAACATGAAATATAGGTATCAAAAATGTTCTGAAGAATCCAAAAATTGAATAATATACAGGATGTTGCATTTAAAATAAGAAAGTTGGTATTGGCCACTGTTACATGACACACCCTGTATAAAAATGTTTTATTGGAAAAAATTCGCAACTAGAAATACCAATCGACGTGTTCGGGCGTTTTTTCGGACACGTGGGGGTATTCATTATCGAATTTATTCCATTTGGCTGTATTATCGGTCTTTATTCTTCCCTTAAAAGAACTATGTAACAAAACCTAAAAAAACGATGTGGGGAACTTGATCGTGGCGGATTTTTATCCGCCGAAGATTGAATGGACGCAGAACTCCATAACATTTCAAAACTGTTTGAAACGCTTTTAAAAAAGGATATTTGCAAGGTTGTTTTTCAAATAAAATTGGTGAATATTTTTACAACTATAGTAAGCATCAATGAAAGATAAAACAAGATTGTGCAAAAAACTAGACATTCTTAGATGAACCTCGTGCCAATTTATAAGGATTTGCGTTTTGACTACAAGGTTTAATACATAACCGTTGCCAAAAACTCTTTTTTTCGCACATTACAAATAAATTTAAAATTATGTCGATGAGATAAGATGTTGCCGGGATAACTACGGTGCTATAATTCATGTCGTTGTTTTTGGCTTCTATTAATACCAAATTTTGTTTCTTGATTAGATTTTTGAAAAGTCGTAGCCCTCGTCGTTTTTAATGAATGTTAATTAGTAAAGACGTACAACATCTTAATAAAATATATACTTCTCTTAAAAGTTCTTAAAAGAAAATCATATTGTTGAATGTTAGGAACTGGATAATAAATATTTCTTGTAATTAGTGTCATTTAATAATTATCCATGAGTGGTTATTGCACCATTTAAAAGTAAAGAGTTACTTTTTTAAAATTTTATTACACAAAGATACTAATTTTTAATATTTAAATTATTCCAACCACAATTTCTTTCTCTACCCACTTTCCAAAATTGACCATTTTTTAAATTTCATAGCACTAAGGAATTTATAATTGAAAACCGTACTAAATTGACAATTAATAGTAAAAAATGGAGCTTTTATGGAATTAAAAAATGTATGTGTAGAAATGACATAATATGAAGAAAATTGAGAAAAGTTAAAACATACTGAGTATGTGAAAAAGTAAGTAAAGGAGGTCTAAACCAACAAAATAAACGGTGGAAGAAGAAAAAGCCTTCTAAAAAGTTTTAAGTATGTCTGTACGACATTATAGAGATAAAATTAGTCATTTGTGGAAGTAATGTGAAGATATCACAAGGAAAATACTGTCTAACATGTGGTTTGTGGGGTACTGTTAGAAGTATTTTCATTGTGATATCTTCACGTTACTTTCACAAATGCTAATTTTATCTCTATAATGTCGTACAGACATACTTAAAAAGTTTTTAAAAAAATTTAAATAACCCTCGACACCTTCTTTTTAGAAGGATTTTTTCTTCTTCCCCAGTTTATTTGGTTGGTTTAGACCTTCTTTACTGACTTTTTCACATACTCAGTATGTTTTAACTTTTCTCAATTTTCTTCATATTATGTCACTTCTACACATCAATTTTTGAATTCCATAAAAGCTCCATTAAGGATCTACACCATTTTCTCTTCTGCTAAAACCATCAGCACTAAATAAATTTTCTGTCTCCTGATGATGAACGTTTCTACGTTCGAAAGATATAGGGACCCCTAAAGAATTTTTATTCTATTAAATTTTGTGAAGGAAAACTTTTAGTTTTTTCTTTCTCTCCCTTACCTTTTGTGTTTCTCAATATAGCTTACTACACGAAAGCCGAATTGATTCGCATTTTTAGGTTTGATTTTGTGTATGTATGCGTTAAACAAAATTTTACTAGCAGGAAGTTTATTTACCACATCTGACGAGACGTTTCTTAGTAGTATTTTTAAATTGTTTAAATTATATATGCAAATTATTTCGCAACAAGAATTGATAATAATTCTTCTTGGATGGAATAACTTTACTTTTAACTATATTAACCTTGGCTTGGAAATTAATAATAAGCAAGTTCGGTTTTACCATCAGATTTGTCCAATTACTCCACGCCCGTTTGCTTATTACTGTTTCAGGGGACAGAGAGCAATCTGTTTGTTTGACGAACGGGGGATGGAGAACTAAAAATATCCTCACTTTTTGTGAAATAGGCCAAATCTAATTAAATAGAAAAAGATCTTTTCATTTTGTTGCATAAACATATTTTTATTTCACCACATTTTTGTAAATTACAAATTGTAGCAAGTCCTATAAAATATAAAGCAGTCCTGGACGGATGCATTTACCTAAATTAAAGTATACAGGGTGTCCGGAAAATACGTGTACAACGTTTGACGACAGACTACTGACGTCAAAATAGGTCGATATAAGTCAACTTACTTATATCCAAAATTGTCTCGTTTAGCCGGTAGAGGGCGTCAAAAATTTGTAAAAATATTGGTTTTTTCTAAATTACGTGAAAACCTGCAAATCGATTTTAATGATTTTTAGTATGTAGACTAATACTATAAAATGACGTTTTCTAGTAGTATAGTCACCGGCTGTAAATAAGTGGAAGTATTAATTATAAAAGTGATATAATACGTCAACATTTCTTCTGATTTTTTATATGAACGGCGTTATGACAACCCAGATATTTTTGTAGAGTGACTGGATATATTTGGAAGCTATTTTACCTCTTTAATATTTTTCGTTGAATGAGCTGTTTTGCCAGAAGAAAATATTTACAATATTTAATATTATTAGTAATAATATTAAAATCAAATTACCTGTAACAATAATTTTTTAAGTGACCTTGTTGCTATGGCATTTAATAATTTGACAATTATTGACAAATTGTCACCAGTCTATGAAATTTATTCAAGTATACGATCAACATTCTTGAATTACAAGTTCATTTTACCATTAAAAATGGAAAATTATACGAACTCTGAGAAGGTTGACATGCTCCTGGTATACGGGTTTTGTCAAGGAAATAGGCGTCAGAGTGTTAGGGTTTACATGGAGTGGTTTCCTAACCGTCGAATACCAAACCAACAAACATTTGCCAATATCGAGCGTCATCTTCGGGAAACGGGCAGCTTTGAGAAAAAATTTGAAGGCAGGGGTCGTATGCGAACAACTCGAACTGTGGAAACAGAATAGATGATTCTGGAAAGAGTTGAAGAAGAACCAAGTACCAGTACCCGTCGCTTAGAACGTGAGTTACATGTTCCTAAAACGATTGTCAATGAGGTTTTAAAAGAACAGTTGTTACATCCTTATCACGTGCAAAAAGTCCAGGAACTTTTACCGACTGATCCCCCCATGCGGCTTACATTTTGTCAAACTATTAGATTTAATAATCTAATTTTTCTATTGAAACAAAAGAATCCGTGATCCAAATTTTTGTAGAACAATTATGTTTACTGACGAGGCGTGCTTTACAAGATCTGGAGTAACCAATCTGCACAACGAACATATTTATTCCGATGAAAATCATCATCAGTTTAAATTAAATATTTGGGCAGGTATTATTGATCGCTACCTTATTGGTCCCATTGTTATTCCAGACAGGTTAGATGGAAATATTTATTTAAATTTTTTGCAAGACACATTACCAATTCTTCTGGACAATTTGCCTCTTTTACTTCGGAGGGAAATGTTATATATGCATGATGGTGCCCGGCCCCATTTTTCCGTTGCCGTTCGGCAATACCTACTTAAATCATCAATATCCCAACCGATGGATTGGAAGGGGCAATGATGCACCAGTAAAATGGTCACCACGTTCTCCTGAGTTATATATGTGTAACTTCTTTTTGTGGGGCGCTATTAAAACAGAAGTTTACAAGACTCCGGTAAACACACGCGATAATTTATTGCAGCGGATTTTAAATGCAGGCAACCATTTTAATAACCCCGAGACATTAGATAGGGTCCAATATAATTTTTTAAGGAGTGTTGATAAGTGTATTCAGCAAGATGGCGGTCATTTATACATTTGCTTAAGTAATGTTTTTGTTTTACTTAGTTTCTTACAATACATACTTTCAACTTTGTTGTACTTTGTTTTATTTTTATTGTTAATAATTGATGTATGCAGGTAATTGTAAATATTTTCTTCTGGCAAAACAGCTCATTCAACAAAAAATATTAAAGAGGTAAAATAGCTTTCAAATACATCCAGTCACTCTACAAAAATATCTGGGTTGTCATAACGCCGTTCATATAAAAAATGAGAAGAAATGTTGACGTATTATATCACTTTTATAACACTTCCACTTATTTACAGCCGGTGACTATACTACTAGAAAACGTCATTTTATAGTATTAGTCTACGTACTAAAAATCATTAATATCGATTAGCAGGTTTTCACGTAATTTAGGAAAAACCAATATTTTTACAAGTTTTTGACGCCCTCTACCGGCTAAACGAGACAATTTTGGATACAACTAATTCGGCTTAGATCGACCTATTTTGACGTCAGGAGTCTGTCGTCAAACATTGTACACGTATTTTCCGGACACCCTGTATATTAAAACATAAACAAACAGCAATAACAAAAAGAGTTACAATTTGAATGTTGATAGTCGCGAATCACAAGGAAGTGTGCTGGGTCCTATTATGTTTGCTATATTTATTAAGGATTTGAGCTACAGCTCAGATTTGTCCAAGAATTGGTTAAAATATGCTGATGACACTAACTTACTCATTGGGGGTACTAATTTAAATAATATTTTGGTCACCGGCAAGAATTTTTTAGATATGGTCAATGCCTGGTGTAGCCAAAATAAGTTAATTTTCAACGAGTAGAAAAACCACTGTTTTTTAAAAACCAAGAGGAAAATTCCATTACCTTTTCGGAACACACTAAGTTTTTGGGAATCTATATTAATGAATTTTTGGATTGGTCTTGTCATATAGAATATCTCTCTTAAAAATTAAGTTTGATCTGTTATGGAGTCACTAGTAAATACATGAACGAAAAAACTTTAAAGACAATGTATTTCGACAATTTTCAATCTACAGTTCACTATGGCATTATTTTTTGGGGTATACACAGTCAAGCTCAAAGTATCTTTATCATCCAAAAATGTTTATTAGGAATAATTAAAAAATTAAGAATTATGAATTGTATAGGACAGTAGGGATGCTGGTATTCTAACCATATATGGTCTCTATATTTACGAATGCTTAACGTTCTTTTTTAAAAACAAACATTGCTTTGAAACTCCATCTCTACACTAATATAACACCAGAACAAAAAATGTAACATATCCCATACATCGTCTTACACTTAGTGAGAAAAGTCCACATTATATGTGTCTAAAATGTTATAATAGGCTACCCGAGAACTTCAAAACAATTCAAAATTTAAAAAATTATAAATGGAAAGTCAAAAAGCTTTTAATTTACTTGGAACCATATATTGTGGATGTGGATGACTTTTTAAAGTAACATTAACTGTTATATTACATTACCATTTAGGTATAAGTAAATTTAATTGTGTTTTTTGTTGACGTCATTTCAGTTTGTATTTTGAGAAACAAATTTCAAATTTGAAATAAAGAAGTATAAATAAATAAATCTAGTGAGTAGAAAGCATGCTAAATGTCGGAGTTATATTTATATTATAATATATTATAATTCCTTTTATGGAGTAATTGATGCAATTGCTTTGCTTTGCAACTGATTTTGAATAAACCAAGCAGACCTATAAATTCGCTTATCCTGGTTCATACTGTATATTCAGTGGTCTCAGGTATTTTATATATTATTTTTTCGTGTAAGTAATTATTTGTACACTCATAATTCGTATTATACAGTGTGTATCAGACAAATGAAGTAAATTCAATAATAAATACATGGGGGCGTGTACGAAAATACGCTCGGACACGTCGATTGGCATTTCTAGTTGCGCATTTTTTTCAATAAAAACTTTTTTTACAGGGTGTGTCATGTAACTAACAGTGACCAATACCAACTTTTTTATTTTAAATGCAACACTCTAAATAATATTCAATTTTTGGATTATTTGTAAAATTTTAGCCATATTTCATGTACAATATTATATATCTATCTTCAACTGTTTCGGAAATATTAGGTGTTTTCAGATTTATTGCAAAAATTAACAACATACTCAAATAATGTAAAAAACAAAAAAAAAATTAGGAGATGTTAAAAATGCTTGCCGCCAACGCCTTGGCCACATCCTAATCTTAAATAGAAATTTCTTCTAATGCTACTGAACATCTCAGGCGTGACCGATCTAATCGTAAGCGTTATTCGTCTTCTTAAGTCAGCTAAGTCGGGGGGTTTAATTTTGTATACTATATTTTTGACATAAGCCCATAAGAAGAAGTCAAATGGCGTCAGATCAAGGAATCGTGCTGGCCATTCCATTGATCCACGTCTCCCTATCCACCGACTTGGAAATACTCGCTTGCTAATGGGGCGGTGCTCCATCTTGCTGAAACCATATTATATTCGCTGGCAGTTGTGGGTTTGCTGGATCAGGATATAAGTTTGTCAAAGTTGGCAAGACATTATTTTGGAGCAGTGCTAAATAATTATCGCCATTTAAATTGCCATTAATGAAAAATGGACCTATGATATGATCTCCAACTATTCCTGCCCAAACATTAACCTTATCAGGATATTGCGTATGTTCTTCCCTAATTCAGTAAGGATTTTCCCTATACCAATAGCGGCAATTCTGAAGATTAGCATGACCGTGAAGTGTAAAGGTGCACTCATCAGAAGACAAAACATGTTAAAATGAAAACCCTTAATATTTCCGAAACAGTTAAAGATAGGTATAGAATATTGTACATGAAATACTTATGTCTAAAATTTTCTGAAGAATCCAAAAATTGAATAATATACAGGATGTTGCATTTAAAATAAAAAAAATTGGTATTGGCCACTGTTACATGACACACCCTGTATAAATAGTTTTTATTGAAAAAAATGCGCAACTAGAAATACCAATCGACGTGTCCGAGCGTTTTTTCGGACACGGCCCCCATGTATTTCTTATCGAATTTATTTCATTTGGCTGATACACTGTTTACAATAAATAATGAGGTGTCAATGAACGGTAAATGTCCTTTACAACAACAAAATCAGTACCATCAAACTAATATTGAACAAAATAAAAGCATATCCAATTTAACGCCTAAATCTATTATTCCTTTTATGTCTAAATTTCTAAATAGGCAATGTGAAAAGTTTTTCTGTGTAGAGTTAGATATGATCAAAAAATATGAATGAATTTCCGAATTATTTTATTAAAAATGGAACAAAAATGTTCCTATCAATTATAAGGATTTCTTTAAATTATTAATTTAAATTATAAGGAGTTGATGAATGCTCCAAAAGAGTACACCTACTTTAAATAAAATGGGTTTGGGTATGGCCCTCGGCGCAGCCTTATCCTTTACTTTTAAGTTTAAAGCTTGACAACTCTAAAAGGTAGGTATGTACATCTACCCGTAAGTAACATTTATACCGTGCGAGCAAAAATTATTTGCATCAAAGAGGGCCTTGCATCTAAGGACGCAATGCTTAGCCGTAAAGCTTAATGCCTGTTGGGTGTCAGTAACTACCTGAATTAACAATCAATCAGTTATTCCGTCATCTTTGACAGTCGTTACAAGTAATTTGATTCATCGCTAATTTTTCCAATTTCTTGAACAATTCACACAACGGGCTTTACGGAACAGCACAAAACATTCATGGTTGAAGCGTATTTTCGAAACGGTGTTAGAGTAAATGGTGAGTGGCAATACAATCCGGGTTTGTGCATGGACGATTTTTACGAACATTTTCCTAACGTTGCTTTTATTGTTGGGGATTTTTATCATTACCTGAAAAGAACCGTGGCTATGTTTAGGGAAACAGGTTCTATACAACACAAAAAAGGAGCAGGAAGACCATCTGTAAGAACAAAGAACTCTTTACAAGCGTTCGTGAAATAATGCAAAATACGAGGAGACGTGTGAATTTATGCTTGGAGCATAGCGGTGGCCAATTTCAGCAATTTATGTAATTATTTTTCTTTTTCTTTCTGTATATTCTTACTTTGTTAATTTGGTAAACAACAAAAATAAATTTGTATTTGTCTACTTATTTTATTACTCATTAGTTTGGCATATCATGTCATAATATGAATTTGACAAAATTTTAACCTAGATTTGGTTAGATATATCGTCTCCCATATCATTGTCATCTAAACCAAGGCCTACGTTTTTTAATCCAAGCCCTCTTTGATGCAAATAATTTTTGCTCGCACGGTAATATTCTTTGTTTCAATTAAATGTCAAACTGGGTTGGTGGCATGTATTTTGTTAAACACATGGTCGGGTAAGGATGGTACAGTGTAGTCGGGGCTAATGTTACACCGTAGCAACAATTCAATATACCGGGTGTTTCTCAAAAGACGTTCACCCCTATAACTTTTCTGTATTTATAGATATTAAAATGAAATTTTGAGATTATGCCTAAGAGATGAGTCTGCATTTATTGGCATAATTTTCAATTTGTTAGCACTTCCGGTTTGACCGGAAGTGACCTTGCCTTTTTTTACTTATTAGGATTCAGCATAACATTCTGAATAAAATGACACCTCACTTGCCATTTTTGGACGTGTTATAACATTTTTATGTTTATTTTTTATTTTTATTCTGACGTGCTACAAATTTATTAAATCTGTTAATTTATAGTCAAGAAGTATATGAAAATTAAAATTATGTCATAATAATTGACTTTCTAAGTTTCACAAGCGTTTAAAAAATGAAATTTTGTTTTCTTGACGTTTACCTCATTTTTCCACATGGAACGATGGTAGTTCACTAGGATATATTTAAAACGAGCATTTTTTTCCCAACAATTTAATACCATACACTCCTATGCTATTTTAAATTTGCCTTAAATCCCAATCGCAAACTTAAAAGCGTCATGCTCTATTTTGTAAAGAAATATAAAGGCGGCTTTAAAAAACAATGGAATGGTTTTGAAAAGCAATAAGGCTTTAATTTAAAGTTGTAATGTCATTAGTTTATAAAACATACCATTCCATTGTTTTTTAAATCCGCCTTTATATTTCTTTAGAAAAGATCATAATGCATAACACTTTTAAATTTGCGATTGGGACTTAAGGCAAATTTTTTCGTGTCAATTTGAAAATAGCATAGGAGTGTATGGTATCAAATTGTTGAAAAAATAAACATAAAAATGTTATAACATGTCAAAAAATGTCAAGTAAGGTGTCATTTTACTCAAAATGTTATGCTGAATGCCAATAAGTAAAAAAATACAAGATCTCCCATTTAAAATACAAAGTCAAGGTCACTTCCGGTCAAACCGGAAGTGCTAACAAATTGAAAATTATGCCAATAAATGCAGACTCATCTCTTATGCATAATCTTAAAATTTCATTTTAATATCTATAAATACAGAAAAGTTATAGGGGTGAACGTCTTTTGAGAAACACCCAGTATACAAGAAATACACTCCAATCAAAAATGAACTACAAAAGGACGAAGACAAACAGAATGTTAACAAAAAAACGAAAAGATGTTGAGTCGTGTCATGATATGAATGAATGATACATGTTGTTTGGTTTGCACTAAAAAAATTTACAAATTGAAACCGGAAATATTGATATGGGTAAGTACCAATGGTAGGTACTATAATTTAATTAAATAAAAGATTTCAGTAATAATAAATACCTAATAAGTTTATACAAAAATTGTAACAATTAACCCCGGTACCCCTACCTTACAATATGATTTATAAAACCTTTAAAACCTCATACAAAATGTTTTTATAGTTCCTGACCTAATTACTTTACATTTACTGTTAATAATATATTACCTGAATGTTGAAACGATATGACCGTCACTGGGTATTGAGTCATCTTCAGGGACTGTGTTGGATTCCCAATTAGGGTATGGAATAAGCGCTGGAGATTTGTTGTTACCCACTTTATTGAGGGGAATATATCCTAGAGATGTGGCTACCCCGCTCTTCCATCTGAAATTATTTAAGAAATATTTTGAAAATATTTTTTATAGACAAATGTATTGTTAAATAAAGTCAATATACCTCATTATTGGTATTTTCCATTTTTTAACACATTCAATGTGTGATTGAGACGTGGAAGAGAACCATTGATCAAGGGGAAAATGTTATAGCTGTATTTTGCGGGCATTCGAAACAATTGACAGGGCTAGATTATTGACTAAATTGTATCAGTATGGTATTCGCGGAAACGTTTATGAATGGTTTAATTATTTAAGTAACAGGTTACAAAAACAAAAATATCAGAAACATATTCAAATAAAAAAATAAATAATATAGGAGTTCCTCAAGGAAGGATACTAATTTTAGGTCCAATATTATTTATTTTATACATCAACGATAATATGCCTTTAGTTTTAAAAATGTGTAAGTTACAAATGTTTGCTCATGACACCTTAATTTACATTAATGTTTTAAATATTTTTGATGGTCTAAATACTCCAAATTCTGAGATAAATATATTATTAAATTGGCTAAAAGTAAATAAATTCAAATTAAATATTTCAAAAACTAAATGTATTGTTATGGGTAATAATTTAAATTGTCAAAATATAAATGTTGTAATTGATGGTGAAAAATTGAAATTAGTTTTAAATATTTAGGGATAATCATTGATTCAAAATTCAAATTTAAATTTTATTAAATTAAAATTATTAATTATTATTTTTAAAGTTTAATTAGTAATTATTTTGAACGCATCATATCGAAGATTGCCGGAAAAGTAGGTTATTTTAAAAGAATCAGTTCTAATTTAGGTTTGTTTTCTAAAAAAACTTTATTTAATATTTGATACTATTAATTACCACATTTTCTTCATTGTTCTTCCATTTTATATTGTGCTAGTGAGGAAATATTTGATAAATTATAAATTTTACAAAATAAGGCAATGCGGATTATTTTAAATTGTGACAAATATACAAAAATGAATTTTATGTTGAAAAATTTAGATTGGTTGAATGTCATACAGAAAATTAAAAATAATTTATTGCCTGATTATTTGAAATAATTTTGTTCTTTTAATTATGACCATCATAATTATAAAACAAGAACTAATCAAAATTTTAATGGGATAGAGTGTCTAAAACATTAGCTTATAAATCTATTTTTTATAAAGGTTTGATAGAATATAATAATTTGGAAAATTCTATTAAATCTCAAAAATCATTAAAACTGTTTAAAAAAACTTTAAAATTACATTTAATTAAAAAACAAAATGATAAGTAATATTTGATACAATTTACAAAATGTTTAACTTTTCTGTCTATTTTTGTTAATAGAAGGTTGCGCTTTAAAATTTGAAAATAAATCTATAAAAATGTGTTAAAAATGTAGTAAAAAATATTTAATTGTAGCTTTTTGCTAAATAAAACATGTTACTACTACTACTAATATAATATGCTGTTAAAAGAACCTACTTATAATAACTGCACAATGGGCATAAATAGGGTAAAAATAAATTGCACCAATTTTCTTAAGCCTACAGTATGTTACTAATACTGTTAATCTGAGACAGTGCCAATATGACGTATTTAGCATTATCATTTAGATGTCACTATGACCTTCATAATAGCACTCGATGCCATTATGAATTCATAATAACATCCAAATGTTAAGATACAAAAACGAAAAGAAAGTCGGTGCAAACTATTTATTTGTTATTATTACTTAGAAAAACGGATTGCATTTATTTATTGTAAACATCCGAAGGGACACTTTCGGATTCAGAATCTCCCATATTTAAATTATTTTTGGCCAACACTTTGCATACAATAGAAAATTAGACGGCAATAATGACGTTCTTAAAATCGAAATTGAAACAATCAAAAATGCAGTTACCATGATATCGACTAATATGGACACCTGAAAATTTTAAAAATTACGAAAACGTTATCTGATATCAATGAAATTTAGACGAATAAAATCTATTAGCATTGTCGTAGATTAAATTTTGAATGATACACGTTCGATATGAACTTTGTTAATGAAACTTGTGCTTCATATCGAACTAGTATCATTAATAACAATAATGAAACTATTAAAAATAAAATATTTATAATATATTTTCATATCACTTCTGGTGCGATTCATAGATGCAAATTAAGAAATTTACACCAAAAAATTGCCAAGTGATAAACCACTAATGTAGTTTAAAAAAAAATACTTACCTGGGAACAGTAAGAAAAAGTTTATCCTTCCATCTCTCCATTCCCAAGGGTAGATTGTTTTCGGGAACGTAGTCTCCCGATTTAATTGCAGCATCTTCAACGAACTCACTGGGCCACGCAAACGACAATTTTTTCCAAGTAAAAACTTCTGTAAATTCCGCCGTATTAACCTTGTAAGCGAAGAGCGGCATCAACGCGATGAATGTTTGCGCCAGCATGTTGAACGTCCGATTCGAAAACAGTGAGTGACAACCGAAACTGAAAAATTTATTATATCAACACCTCGTTTATATAAAAAAAAAATTGTTGTTTTGTGGGTTCTCTCATGGCTGGGAAAAATTCAACCGAAATACCATGATCTTTTTAATTGATACCCAGTATGATAATAAAATCATAATATATTCATTCTTAAATTAATAGTTATAAATAACAATGCGGAGACATAAAACTATTACGGCAAGATATCACTATTCACAGGTCTATACTCAGATTCCTGTGAGGGTGTATGTGTGTGTGTGTGTGTTTTATGGCGCTGGATAAAACCAAATGGCCAGCTTCAGTCTTTATTTTCCAATTTTCCGAAATTTGGTCTTTTATAAAAATAACCCTATTGCTAAGTTAATTTAGGTATACAATATATGAATTTACTTAATGCTAATAATTGAATTTTTATTTATTTTTTCTTTTTTTTTCGAAAGTAATTAGATTTTTTTTTTTGGTTTTCCTTTTTTCTACAAATTTTTATTTTTTTATTTTTTTTTATTAATTTTTTTTTAATTGTATTTTTAACTTTTTTTTTAATGTAGTTTTTCTTTCTTTTTTTTTTCTTTTTTTATCTCTTTTTTTCTCAATCTATTTATTAATTATTTAATTGCATTTCAATTATAAATTGTTATAATATTCTACAGTGTCACCATTAAAGTCCGCACCATATGGAACTTTTTTTATTAATGAGGTTAGTTAAAATTACCTATCAGCAATCGTTTTTGCTTCAAATTAGACTAAAAATTATATATTCAATTGTCACCATATGTAATTCGGTATCTGTCAAAAATGACATTTTTGTTAAAAAATGCTGAAAAATGGTATTGTTTTACCGAATTTCAAAAAATGTAATTAGAAAAAGTTGTTTCTAGTAAAATTTTAGGCCTAAATACAAAGTTTCAGATGTCTAGCGTAAAGTTGAATTTTTTGCCATTTTTTCAAAGTAACTTTTTTTATATATAATGTAAGTTGGCTTAATGGATTTTAAACTATTTGTTTATACCATACTTAATATTTTAATTAGTTTGTATGCTTATTTTTTCACTAGAATACCATTTTTTTTCGAAAAATAAAATTAGAGGCAAAAAAAATTTACACGGGTGGTGCAAAGTTATCATAATTTAAAAATTTTAACAGATAGACGTCATATGTTCCATTTTTTTGATAGAACATACACGTAAAAAGTATAAAAAACCTATAATTAAATTTCCAGATATCAGATTAGTTCCCAAATTTTAAATGACAAATTATATTATTTAATATTTCATAAAAATGTTATTTTATACTACGGCTTGTCCTCCACTCAGTTTACAAATGCAACAGAACTCAAACTATTACAAAAACGTTAAATTACTGAATTTTACCATTTTCTATTTCAGAATAATTTATTATTAGTTTTTTAACCTATTTTTTTTCTATTTACATTGTCTTGTAATAATTGGAATCTGTTCTGTTAGACAATAAAGATTATTGTTATTATTAATAAAATATTATTATGTTAGTTACCTAAACAGAAAGTAAAAGTGAATACCATAAACCAAGTAATAAAAAAAGGTATTTACTACAAAAATCTTTGTTGCAAAATATGGACAAAAATGATACAAAATAAGAATGTTTGATGAATATAATGTATTTTACAAGCTAAAGTTTTCGGTAAAATAAAATAATTCCTTTTTGGTTATAAATTAATTCTATTCTTAATTTAAGAGAGAAACTTATTTTTTCAACCGTTAACTATATAATTTGATTTTTATACGACAGATATCCTTGCGCTTCTATAACAAGCAGTTTTGGCCATACATGGGTCATAAACCATTGAATCGTTGCTAAATCGATCTTACGAATTTTTTGCAATATTCGTAGTGTAAGCTGTTCCTTATTTTGGCCTTCCCTTGTCCCTTTATAATTTATTCGCGTTCTTTTCTAATTATTTCTTCCAATGTTTGTTGTTGTTCCACTATCATATAGTTTCCGATTGAAAACAGCCCAAAACTGTTTTGCAGATCTCGCTATTAAACTATTATTTCGATATTTTAACTTAAATCGCTTGGTAAATTAATGCACGGTATGTCTTCTTCACAGTGTTTAATAGTCTGGTAAATGGTCGAAATAAAAGTATTTTAGGCACTAAAAATTTCAACAATATCTCGCTTTGACTTGTCCAACTAAATAGTAAATACTTTGACGAATATTTAGCTTATTACAAGACAATTAATTAACAATTTTAGTCAAAACTGAGGTTTAATTATATACTTTCAAATTTAAATTTAAATTAAATTAATTCTACTAAGGATCATACATTATGATTTGAGGTTCGTCATATACAACTATAAAATAAACTAACTTAGGAGGCAGTTTACCTTAAATTTCAGACTACTAACATTAAATGTACGAGAAAAATCTAGAAGGTCAAAACCTTTTACACAAATATGAAATCGTTTAGGCATTCAAAAAGTATTTTAGTGTGTAAAATGCATTTTTTATAAGAAAGTCCTTTAGTTTTCTTCCAAATATACCAAAAAAAACTATGCAGGCATAGTGGGGAGATTTTTCATATCGTGTTTGAAGTGTGTCTAGGGACTATAAAGCCATTTGCGTTTCTTGTAGGATAGTTGTGATTGTTTCTGTTTTCTTGGAATTCGTTTTTGTTCTTGTATATGTCGTAGGCTGATAGTGAAATCCGTCATTTCATGAAAAGCCTAGTCACTTCATGAAGCGTCGGCAGATTGATAATCTGCCTAATTTTAAATATCGTCACTTCATGAAATGCCACAAAAACAAGGCATATTGTGTAATTCCATCTAAAAGGTATATTGGCAACTGGTTTGTTCGGGTTTGTCAGAGCATTTTTTTTATTTTTATAAAATAATATTAGTTGAAAAAATGTAATTAAAAAAAAATGCTCTTGGGAACAACGAACAAACCAGTTGCCAATATACCTTCTAGACGGAATTACACAATCTGCCGACTGACATGACATCGTTAGGTACTACATGAAGTGACGGACATGACATCGTTAGGTACTACATGAAGTGACGATATTTAAAATTAGGCAGATTGTGTTATACATAATACGCCGAAACGTCAAGGTCTCTTCATGAAGTGACGCGGCAGATCGTGTAATTTCATGTTTTTACACAATCTGCCGACGCTTCATGAAGTGACTAGGCTTTTCATGAAATGACGGATTTCACTATCAGCCTACGACTTTGGGTACACCCTCTACTTCAAACACGTAACGAGATTGGTGCTTTTCAAATTTTGTATGAGGAATTAAGAAGTGACGAAAAAAAATTTTTTTAATCAGTTTAGAATGTCTCTTTCGTCTTTTGAAGAAGTACATACTAAATTACAGCCAGTTTTACAGCGTCAAAATACTAAAATGAGAAATTGCATCAATACAAAAGAAATGGTTACCTTAACTATCAGGTAAGCATTCGCACCTTCCTCGCCAGAGTTAAAACAAATAATAAACTACCACAGACTAAACCTGAAGACCATAACCGGACAAGTGTAAACACGCACATAAGCTGCAATACCCCACCATCCGTCCGGCGTCAGGGAACCGGATGCTCCAGTTGACCCATCCGGCTGCAACCGGCCGCCGCACCTGAACGCCTGAGCCTGATAGTGTAAAGAGCTATGTTTAAACGAATGGTCCATTACTTGTCCGGTTTGCTTCAGGTTTGAAACCGGACCGGCTAAACCTGATAGTGTGAAAGAGGCCTAAGGATTTATATTGAAGTGACTGAGGATTTTGTGTTTTTTGTATATTTCTCTGCATGTTTGAGTTGGTTCCAATCCAAAGATGAGCCTTATTAGACGTTTATGTACTTGAAATACTCGGTTTATGTTTACTGCTTATCCCCACAGTAAATTATTACAGCCGAGATGAGAATAGGCTAATGCGTAGTAAGATGTCATTTGAGTAGGGACAGGCACTGTGTATCTTAACTTTAGTATAGCGTAGTAAGCTTGTGTCAATTTCGAGCATGCATGATCCAGTTGGGGTTCCCACGATAATTTGGAATCAAGATGTTCCCAGAAATTTGGAAGAGAATGCCGCCTGGTTTAATTGCATTTTGGGAGAAGTTTTGTAGAAGTGAATGTGAACTTAGATTTGCTTGCTAAGTTTTGTTTTCAATAGCAACTTTACCGCTTTTAAATTATTGGAAATTATATAACTAGCCTCCCTTCAGAGTATTTGTCCGTTATCATGGCTTAAATTCCTGAACTAGAGGTAGTTATTCTATTGCTGATGATGACCTGTCCTAAAGTCACAACATGTCCTGTTTTTCATTTTTTCTTATGAGATGTAGGGATCTTACCTTCATATTTTTTCTATTAAAGTAATTGTGGTATGGGCATACCACAATTTAAATTATACAAAATATATTGAATGATGAAAGAGTTTTGGACGTTTATTGTCTTTATTTGTTTTAAATCACAACGTTTCAACTGGTAAGTGTCTTCAGTCGTCTTCAGGTGAATACTAAATAAGTAAAGTAACTACAGGACTAATTATACTAGCTATTATTATTTGGAATGGAACCGATGACGAACTAAGAGATTTTCTAAATCACCTCAATAGCTTAACACCCACAATCAAATTCACCATGGAGAAAGAAGAAAATATCCAATTACCGTTTCTAGATGTCAACGTGAAGAAAAATGGCAACAGCATCCAAACTTCAGTATACGCATACAGGTCAGTATCTCAATTTTACATCAAATCGCTCAAACAATAATAATAATAATAATAATAATACTAATAATAATAATAATAATAATAATAATAATAATAATAATAATAATAATAATAATAATAATAATAATAATAATAATAATAATAATAATAATAATAATAATAATAATAATAATAATAATGTTTATTTAAAAATTTAATAATATAATAAATATGTTTATGTTGTCTTCGATAAACTTATTCTTCAATCCCCTGAAGCTATAAAAAAACATGACATAGTTAAAATCCTCGTGGATAGAGCAATTAAAAATCTGTAACTCGGAAGAAGCACTTAAAAAAGAAACTCACCACATCAAGACCGACCTCAACAAAAAGGGCTACCCCACAAGATTAGTTGACACAATATTGGAAAATCGTACGAATCGACCCAACGCGCAAGAAGCAAACAGAGAGGCACAACAACCAACACTCAATATTCCGTATGTCAAAGAAGTATCTGAGAAAATAAGAAGACTAGGACAACAATATAACATCAACACCGTATTGAACTCGAGGGATACCCTAAGAAGCCACCTGTCGAAGACAAAGCCTACAAGTCAAAAAGATAGGAAAAACTGCGTCTACTAGATCCCCTGCGAGTGCGGCCAATCTTATATAGGTGAGACATTAAGACCACTAGTAGAAACAAGGATAAAAAAACACAAAAACAATACGTTAAAAGGAGAGACCGAAAAATCAGGTGCTGCTGACCATGCCTGGAAACATGGTCACCATATTATGTGGTCAGAAGCTAAAATCCCACATAAGGAACCACACTGGAGAAAAAGAAAGTTTAAGGAAGCTGCTGCTATTCACCAGAACCCAGGCTGCTTTAGTAAACCATCATTAGACGTAAGAAACATCTGGAAACCTTTGTTAGATAGATGTCATCTTAGGATAACATCGCGTGCCAACTGAGCGCAAGACTGCACCCACCTCAGTTATGCTTCAGTGCACCTAGCTAGTATAAATAGTCCTGTAGTTACTTTACTTATTAAGTATTCACCTGAAGACGACTGGATATACTTACCACTTGAAACGTTGTGATTTAAAACAAATAAAGACAATGAAAGTCTAAAACTCTTTCATCATTCAAGAGACATCATTGTCTCCAACCTTCAAACAATCATTACCTTACTTATTTTGTAAACAAGTTTCTGCTACAGGACAAAAAATTAATTTATTTTAAAAGTCACTGGAAATGGTTATTGACTTATATTTATAAACAGTCTTATTTATATTCATTATTTGAACTTAAAAAAAATACCATACTTAATTAGTTGGCCTAAATTTTCTATCTCTGATATATTTGAAACTGGTCTGAATAAATTATAATATTTTCGGTAATATTGTGGATAATGTATTTAACGCGGAAATTAAATCGGCCATATTTCGTTTCCTGGTTTATTTATAAATAAATTAAAATTTTTAAAGTTAATTACAGATCGTTTAATTGGGCCCAAATTACGCTTATTATTTTACTAGATATAATAACGTAACCCAATATTAATTAAAAATGAAATGGCAAATGCGCAATGAAGCTGAAAAAAAAATTGATTTTAATAAATAAATAAATTACCCTCATTATTTTAAAATTATTTAGCTTAGCGTATTGTTCGGGACAAATTTCTTCGGGTTTGTAAGATAGTCGCCCTTAGGGCAAAAGCATCTACCTATATCCCTGGTAGATAATGTGACAGGATTGATCTGGTATATCACTAATTACTAGTTAATTACGCGGTAGCGTTCTGACTATAATAAACATTATTAATTATCAATGGTAGCGTTTCTGACCGAGAATACCAGACCTGGTCCTTTCACATAAGGGTAGAATTACTAGTATAAATAACTAAGCCAAATATATAGCAAGAGCACTCTTGGAGATGATGGAGTTCTTCATGATAAAGTCATCGTCGTCTCGTTCTGTTAGTTGTATCTACTGTTAATACCAAACGACTTACCAATGTCGACCAAACAGCAATATCCAGGTGATGATGTTAACAATAACGTTGCAGCGACGCGTCTTTAGGGCGCGAGAGCGAACCGTTCAACCTTTGTTAGTGAAACCCTTTATATTGATTGTTACAATAAAACAACACCCAGTTTAAACAACAACTTATAAATCTATTAACAACAATTATAAAAAAAGGTAGAAAGAAAAGTTACTGAACAAGAAAAAGAAAGACTGTAAAACTAATACAAAATATGTATTATGCTAACTAATAAAGAGAGATTGTTCTATTTAAAGGCGTTTACTGTACGAATCCAAAAATTACCCATTTAATATTTAAAACCCTGTGAACAGATAAAAATGACTATTTTTAATTCAATACAACCCTGTAATTTAATCACCCAAAGATTAATTTATGATAATCCCCGAAAACTGAAAAGTCTAAACACTAAAACCCTGAAACTTATAGGTAAAACAACAATTATACTTAAAACCCACAATTTAACTTTACACTTTTAAGAAACAAAGGATTCACTACACAAGAGGTATATCAAAGAGAGAAATGAGTCCGAAACTATGTACTCTTAAAAACCCACCTAATTACACCTGAAAATAAAGCCTCTTTGGTACTTGGTCACGAACCCGATAACAGAAACTTCGGAACTTAGTAAACCGAAACCGTTAAAAGAACTTTAGGAACTTAGTAAACCGAACACGACAATAGAAACTTAGGAACTGAATTGTGAATCTCCCTGATTAAGCATCTAACTTCTAAAGACACCCCTTAAATTATGCTTATTCAAATATTTAGCTATTTGAACCTATAGAAAGTACTAAAATCAATATCATCCCTCGGTACCACGTCTTAGGGTATAAACAGTTTATTCTATGCAACCAATCAGAGGTCATTTCTCTCTAAGACTCTGCCTTAGATCATAAAACAGGGTCGTCCCAATATATGATTGTAGACATTACCGCTAGGTGACTCTAGTTATACATTCTTGATATTTAATTAAAACCTTTTCTCTCTTTATGGACATTTTACCTTAAAAATCATATCTATAGCTAAACAATACATTCCATACTTATAAAATAACCGTAAAAACGGTCTTACAAATAACATTCCTAAATAACCTTAAATTTAAAGTACAGCAATCAGATTTACTTAAAAAAAACCCTTTTAAGCTGTTCCAGGGAAAATAAAAGAATAAATCTGATCCGACTTTTACATACATAGAATGGTCAAAATACAAATCCGCGTTGCTACCTATATTTTCCATTTTTTCCCTCAAAATATAGTTCATAACATAATTATCTCATTATAATGGACCACCCACGAAAGTCCCTTTATTTATTATTCCCATCTGGGGTTAGATTTTAGCAAACAGCCTGCTTTTAGGGTATAGAAAAATAAACTTTATGATATAACGTTGGTTTAGAATAATTTGGGCAATGGTTATTTGTTTAAGAAAAACCGTTGGTATTTGTTTAAAATAGTTAGCTACATTTGGGTTTTATTATCATATTTTTATTCTTGGAACAAAAGCTTTTAGAGCCCTTCTTTGAATTTTAAAATAGGAAACATATTGTTTTGCCTGAGAACGCACTTTAAATAAAAATAACTTAAAATAAAAACATAGATTTTTGCGTTCTATTACATTGCCCCCACCTTAGAATGAATCATATATTGACTAAAAAAAAATAGGAAAATAATATCTACGCCACTGGTTTGCATCTTGTACATTCGAAACTCAACACAATATCTACCAATTAAAAAAAAACTAAATCAAAATTACTATCAACAAAGCACTGATAACCATTCTGCTAAATGCAGTCTTTACGGGGCGATTCTCACACTTACCGACACGAACCCACAAATTTTTAGCACACACTCCTGTTCTTCCGCGATTTATTAGTTCCGATTCTGTCCAAATTCGTTACACTAAGTCTTTTCTAACCTCGCACTTCTGTTCTGTCTTGCCACTACAATTGGCTGCCTTACATGCCGCTTCCTGGTCTGGGATGTTTTCGGTATCTCATTCCCAATGGTACAATGGGCTTCACCATCACTCTATTTAGCTCTACAACTTCATTTCATGGGATTGTCTCACCTCTAGTGAATTACCAATTCGTCTGATACAGGTTGTTATGGGCTAGGTTGTTTCATCAGCTCGCTTCCTTAACTATATAGTAGTTATTAACAGCTCACCAAATAACTAACTATGGAAGCTTATCCATCTTGGACAAAAAGCCTGATACCTCCTCCGCTGCAGAGTGTGCCATGCTGGAAATTCGTGCTGCGAGAATAAATTGGGCATATACTAGGAGTCGGCGTTGTCAATGCCCACTATCCTCCTGGTAACCTGGATAGTTACTGCTTCCTAGTGTCGGGTATAACAGTGTCTGTTGAACTCTATACATGTCTTCCTGCGTATATATTCCATTGGAACTTATTGGGGAAATCGACAGTCGGCGCATTGAAATTCTGTCTTCCTCCTCATTGGCGTCTAATTCAAAGACATCAGTGGTCCCTCTCCACTTTTGGCTAACTTCCATCCAATAGTTAGCTGGGACTAGTGGTTGCCATTCCACTTCTGTTTCACGTTCCACCAATATGTGTGTGATAGCGGTACGGAACAGATTTTAGTTTTGTATAGCACTTTACAGTGTAGAGTACTTCTTCCAATACTCCACTCAAGTAACCTGAAGTCTGCTTTACAAGGTTTCGTACGACATCTGGCGATTGTTTGTCTAACGCTAATCTATTTTTAGGAACCTTTTCTCTCAGTTGGCATCTCTTCATGATGGACATAACCTCCTGGTACTGTGCTACGATGGCTGTCCAATGTCCAATTACTTGTTCATCATTTACTTGGCAAGTAAAGTCATGTTCTGGTACGTACTGTCTCTTCTGGTCTACTTCTATTCTTTGGTATGATCTCCATATAGCTTCTTGGGTCCTGGCAAGGCTTCTCGGGTAATAGGGACACCTATTTTTAGCTCTCTGGTCTTGTCCGCACAATCATACGCTATTACTTCTGGGCTAAGGATTCTAATAAAAAGATTCGTGGCATCATAGTTACTTTCCTTCTAAAACAACAAGACATTACTTTTGCTCACAACGGATTATATACACAGTACAACATAAAAAAAAAACAATAATAAAAAAAAACTTTTTATTTAACTTCTCTTACAAACTAGACTTATACTATATACTATGCTACACTCTTAAGTAATAAAACCTTATATTTCCATTGACTGTACGAGAAGTCAATAGGCTGTACTTCCTCTTCTATATTACACTTTCCTGGCTGGGTTTGCTCTAAAAAAAAATAATTAAAGTTATAAAACAATTTCCCCTTGAAACACGATCAACTAATTTCAATAAACTTCTTCAATCTTTCACTTACCCTTTTTCCAAACTAGTTCACGATTTTTTAATCGTTTCTTTAAAACTTCTTCCATTTTATCTTACCTATTTTTTACTCTAGACTCACGATTTTTTAAAACTGATACCTAAAAATGTCTTCCCATTTTTGTCTTACCCAAACCAAATTTACCATTTTCTATATCCTTTTTCTTTAACATTTCTTCTATTCCTATCTACAGTTCTTCTTGTAGAACACAAGGAATTTAGTAAAATATTCGATAAGGAATTCGATAAAGAATTCGACAAGGTGCTTTCGTGTTCGGCGCATGCTCTGAAAATCCGTAACAACTTTTACATTTCTACCCATAGGCCTATTTCTTCTTGTAAAAAGATATCTCGGTAACTTCCCAAAACTACAAAAACTCTTGGTTTTCTTACGGAATCCTAAATTTCTGCTATGTTTACTACCGAGTCTCCTGATGTTTTCCTGCTACGTTCACTGAAGAGCCTCCTAATATACTTACTACAGAACATTCTGATTTTTTCTGTTATGCTCGCTGTAGAGCTTCTTGATACTTTTCTGTTATGATACTTTCCTGATATGATACTTTCCTGATATGATACTTTCCTGATATGATACTTTCCTGATATGATACTTTACAGTTCCCCTGCTATTGTCTCCTTGTTGTGAACGCAACATCTCCTCCTGCTACTATCTCCTTAGGCTCGCGACAACTCCTCCTGCTACAACTTCTTCTGCTACAACTTCTCCTGCTACTGTTTCCTTAGGCTCCTCCTGCTACTATCTTCTTCCGGGATCTTGCAATTGGCTTTAAATTTATTCTATGCTCACCGCGGAGCCCAACATCATTTACTTTTCCAACACAGAACTGTGGAGAGAATCTGTCCTATCCAAACTATCTACATCACCAATTTTAAGAGGGGTGGGGGGTTATTTATGGTCTGAGGTGAGGCAGTATATAGAAATCGGACAACAATTTTCTATTTTGTTTGTTTGTGGTTTTCAATGTTTACTATTTCGGTCGCCATACAAATGCCGATACATGTGTGAATTGTTGACTCGCAAATCATAGTATGTACGTCTACGAAACTAAGAAATTGCAGCCGTGAAAAACCGGTAATTCTAAGTCTTCATGCAGTCTTGTTACTAGGGGTGATCAGTCCTTAGGGTTCGACTGTTGAAGTTTAATACTATTGTTAATCAGGTTGTTGTCCTTTTCTTCTGGTCTATTATTCATCTGGAAAAATCTTCTGTGCATCATCGGGACTCCATCCTTAAGATTTACAGCAAGATTTTTATTACTATTTATTGGTGAACCAACAGAACTAGACATGTATGCTTCATATTCAAGGTTAGGTACCATCTCCCCGGCACAACTTGAGCTATGTATCTCTCTTACACGCTCCTATGCGCCCAGCACTCTCCTGAGCTATGTATCCCTTGTACACGCTCCGTGCTCCCTGGCTATCCACCAGTAAATTCAATTTCATTCTTCTCGCTTGTCGATCCCTTGAAGTGTCTCACCTGCACTTCTGAAGCATACAGATAACACTCGCCTATCTGTGTAAATACGCTAGTTCCATCGCATCGTTGATGTGATTTTCAACGAGGTAGAGTCGTTCTGGATAACCATTTGCAATATCAAGTTATATCCACACAGCACCATTCTTTTAGATTCTTCTAGTCTTCTATAGACTTAAATTGATCCATAAAGCTCATTTGTTCTTCCATCTTTATCCGTGACTCACTGATATGTCTTTGTAATTTTTCTAAATGGGAGTCAGTCGTTTCATTGTCAACAACACAATTATCAAAGTATTCATCAACTAAGTATTCGTAAATGGATCTGTGTTTTCTGGATATATCTTCTTTTCTCCGGGAATACTCAACTATCCGCCAATTTTTGACGTAAGACAGCACATAACCAACACTTTTTTTTTTAGTGAACACTTCACTAAATTCTCTCACTTTACAAAATTCCACAAAGCAACCTTTACCGAATATTCCTTAAAATAACAATACGTAGACGAAAGGTAACAAACCACCTTTAAAAAAAACAATAATAATAAAAAAAAATCATACCTTACATGACTTAATCCGGATGTTAATTCATTGTTAAAGAAAAAATAGCATTTTACCGGAAAGGTGATTCTCGTACGCGTTAAATAATAAACCTTTTTTTTTAATCGCAAACACCTTTCAAAATACCGATCGGAATACCGATCGATCGTAAAACTATTATTATGCAAATGTAGCACCAGACCCCAGACTATCATATTTTGTGACGCGCCAGTTTAAAAGAATAGTTAACTAAACAATATCATCAATCGGTTATATCCGTAACCCCAAACAATAAAGATAGGGTAGGTACCCTTTTGTCATAAACACCTTGATGGGCTACTTACTACGTTCGCATAATAAAATACCTTGTGCAAATTCATTTTATTTAAATGAGGGTATAGAGTACTGATTCTCAAAAATCTACTTTTAATGCAACTACAATATAATGCAAATAAATATTTCCATGCCTCTTACCTTTGTACCACAAAGTTTTTATACCCTTTTCAAAAAAAAAACGAAATCGAAAAATTATATCAACAAAACCAAATTTCAATTAAACAACAAACAAAAACAATAACAATAACCTTATTAATATGTTCAATGTACGTCCTGAAAGAGAAAAAAAAATACCTGAAAAGAAAAATGTACCTAAATAAAATACGCTGCACTGCATTCATAATATTGAAAATTCGCTGCTATTCCGTCATCAATATCAGATCAGAACTGATTACAATCGGACCTGTGAAAAAATAATTTATTACTGTATGTAAATTGTAATATCGCAATTTAAACCATGGACAGTCGTACCACCAGAGTACTGGTCATTATCCAAGAAACTGAAATAAAATCAATAAATTATTATCAAAAATCATAATGGAACGCCACAACTTTACACTGCTAAAAGTACTTTTATAGTTCATTAACACAAAAATGGTTCGTTTACCAGTTTATAACCATTTTTTTACCTTCCAGGTAACAAAATATTACGCTGAAATAGAAACAGATTAGTTTGTCAATTAAACAAAAATATATGTATACAACAAAGTTTCAATATTTATAATAACATGGCCGGTTACTAGAAAAAAACACCGCTAACATTATTATATTAATTATAATATAGCACAGAATGAAATAAATAAACGCAGCTGTTCTGAATAATATCAACCTCAATAAGAGCTGTTATAGAGCTTTACGCACTAAATATGTTTTCTTATATTTACAAGAATCTCAAAAGGGTTGAATTTCATTATCTAAACAATAAATGATTTCTACACCTCATTTAAACAAAAATACGATGACATATATTTGCACCATACATGTCAAAGGAGCACCAAAGTTCTATTAGTATTCAACTACTCCACAAACAGTCAACAATATGTTGTGTTTTGACTTACTAAACCAACCGAAAAAACTTATACTCGTTGAATCTCTTATCTTACACGTCAAACGTATTTTTTTACATTTTACTTTTAATCCTTAAATCGGTTATGCTCTAAAACCACATATTGAATAAACAACTAATACTTTAACACAACACATTATGACCCAATTTAGTAAACATGCAATCCTTCTTCTTGTTGGATTCTTGCTGCTGTGCCCTTACTATTTCCTGAAAATCCCTATCTCTACATCTCACATTAACCCGCTAAAATCGAGATTAAGAACACTTTAATTATTGAGAAAGTTAATCTTTAACTTTTCCTAGACTGTAAATTTTAAACTATATACTTTAAAAAAAATTACGCGCTTTACTTTTACCTAATGATCAGTAATTTCCGTTAATTTACTAATATTGCGGTAACATACCATTTCTGCGACAACCGAAAAACAAAATAATCCGAAGAAAAGCAATTTACTGTTACAGATATATTTTATTCCAGTGAATAAAATAAATGTAAGAAAAAGTTACGTTTTACAAAAATGTATTACATACTCGATACATGACTGATTGATTAAAATTAGAACATATCGACGATGAAATACGCTAAAATTCACGGTTTATACGATTTTATTGTTACTTTTAATCAATTAAATACAATTATTACTTAAACAAACAGATCAAAGATTAATACATACCACAAAATAAATAAATTTCTTTCAAAATTCATTCATATTCCAATATGTAGGTCCATTTTTAGCTAATATGTTCCAATTACCACAATCAACTCGATATTTAAAACAATACTATGTTTTTTTGACTCAAAAGCAATTACTTTTCCAGGTAAAATTTACTTTATTTACCTACACAAATATTCCGTCAAACAAAGAAAACAAAAAAAACTGAATGAACAGAGAATGGGTTTTCTGGTTTTTGAGAAAGAATTATATTATACGCATTTTATGATAATTTTTAGCAATTTAGGGCTATTAAAAACCGTTCAAGCTGGCGTAAGGTTCTCTATATCTTTGTTGCTCAGCTTACATCAATTACAATCATATTATTACTGATAACAAAAACATTGTTACATTATCCTTTTGACAACAAAAAAAAAACTATCCAAAAAGAATACACAGCGTACAGGTAATAACTATTTTTTTATGAAAAAACATTGAAATTTTTCAAAAAGAAAATCGATACGCTGACATCAAGCAAAAGAGAAAAGTAGTGGTCACTTTTTATGTGAAAAAAGAAACATTTTAATTCAGCAAAAGAAATTCCCTTTGTTGTTGACCAACAATTTTTTTATCAAAGATTGTAAGCTAGCAAAAAGACATTCACTAAGCTGGCACCAATTTTATGTGACAGGATTGATCTGGTATATCACTAATTACTAGTTAATTACGCGGTAGCGTTCTGACTATAATAAACATTATTAATTATCAATGGTAGCGTTTCTGACCGAGAATACCAGACCTGGTCCTTTCACATAAGGGTAGAATTACTAGTATAAATAACTAAGCCAAATATATAGCAAGAGCACTCTTGGAGATGATGGAGTTCTTCATGATAAAGTCATCGTCGTCTCGTTCTGTTAGTTGTATCTACTGTTAATACCAAACGACTTACCAATGTCGACCAAACAGCAATATCCAGGTGATGATGTTAACAATAACGTTGCAGCGACGCGTCTTTAGGGCGCGAGAGCGAACCGTTCAACCTTTGTTAGTGAAACCCTTTATATTGATTGTTACAATAAAACAACACCCAGTTTAAACAACAACTTATAAATCTATTAACAACAATTATAAAAAAAGGTAGAAAGAAAAGTTACTGAACAAGAAAAAGAAAGACTGTAAAACTAATACAAAATATGTATTATGCTAACTAATAAAGAGAGATTGTTCTATTTAAAGGCGTTTACTGTACGAATCCAAAAATTACCCATTTAATATTTAAAACCCTGTGAACAGATAAAAATGACTATTTTTAATTCAATACAACCCTGTAATTTAATCACCCAAAGATTAATTTATGATAATCCCCGAAAACTGAAAAGTCTAAACACTAAAACCCTGAAACTTATAGGTAAAACAACAATTATACTTAAAACCCACAATTTAACTTTACACTTTTAAGAAACAAAGGATTCACTACACAAGAGGTATATCAAAGAGAGAAATGAGTCCGAAACTATGTACTCTTAAAAACCCACCTAATTACACCTGAAAATAAAGCCTCTTTGGTACTTGGTCACGAACCCGATAACAGAAACTTCGGAACTTAGTAAACCGAAACCGTTAAAAGAACTTTAGGAACTTAGTAAACCGAACACGACAATAGAAACTTAGGAACTGAATTGTGAATCTCCCTGATTAAGCATCTAACTTCTAAAGACACCCCTTAAATTATGCTTATTCAAATATTTAGCTATTTGAACCTATAGAAAGTACTAAAATCAATATCATCCCTCGGTACCACGTCTTAGGGTATAAACAGTTTATTCTATGCAACCAATCAGAGGTCATTTCTCTCTAAGACTCTGCCTTAGATCATAAAACAGGGTCGTCCCAATATATGATTGTAGACATTACCGCTAGGTGACTCTAGTTATACATTCTTGATATTTAATTAAAACCTTTTCTCTCTTTATGGACATTTTACCTTAAAAATCATATCTATAGCTAAACAATACATTCCATACTTATAAAATAACCGTAAAAACGGTCTTACAAATAACATTCCTAAATAACCTTAAATTTAAAGTACAGCAATCAGATTTACTTAAAAAAAACCCTTTTAAGCTGTTCCAGGGAAAATAAAAGAATAAATCTGATCCGACTTTTACATACATAGAATGGTCAAAATACAAATCCGCGTTGCTACCTATATTTTCCATTTTTTCCCTCAAAATATAGTTCATAACATAATTATCTCATTATAATGGACCACCCACGAAAGTCCCTTTATTTATTATTCCCATCTGGGGTTAGATTTTAGCAAACAGCCTGCTTTTAGGGTATAGAAAAATAAACTTTATGATATAACGTTGGTTTAGAATAATTTGGGCAATGGTTATTTGTTTAAGAAAAACCGTTGGTATTTGTTTAAAATAGTTAGCTACATTTGGGTTTTATTATCATATTTTTATTCTTGGAACAAAAGCTTTTAGAGCCCTTCTTTGAATTTTAAAATAGGAAACATATTGTTTTGCCTGAGAACGCACTTTAAATAAAAATAACTTAAAATAAAAACATAGATTTTTGCGTTCTATTACAATAAATAACTACTTATATTATATATTATTTTCAATTGTATAATCTATTTTTTCTGACACACAAATTACGTCACTTTCGTTAACTTTTTGATATTTTAAGGAGGTATTACTCTTAATAGTGGTAAATAACATTTAAAATCAGGCAAGAAACCCATTTAAATGCAGTAATTATTCATTTTACTTCATTAATGTGATAAAATTATTTTCAGAACATGTATAAAGTTTAATGAAATGTGTGAAATTTACCTACCATCCAACGAGAATATCCCAGTATATGTATACTTGCCAAATTTAATTTTTTTAACAATAATTTTTAAACCAAGGATATTTTGTTTGGAATACCCCAGAATTACATGTAGAGGAGGAAGAAGAAGAAATGGAAATAAATTAAGAAGATCTAAACTGTGACTGCTTTACACATTAAAATTTATGTTTATTTTTATTTTAAGAACTTGTGGTATTATCTATAATATTATATTAATTTGTAAAGGGACTAGTATTATAGGTTTTTATCAGTACGCCATTGTCCTTACATTATTTTTGCCTAATCTTTTTATTTCGATATTGCAAAGTTTTACCTTAATGTAGCTTGTATCCATAGTAAAGCCACAGCGGCTGACTTGATTTAGCATTTAAAAGTTTGGAGATTTGCGTGGACCGCGGCATCAGTTAAGGACCCATACTTTTTAAATTATCTCCAAAACGCATAAACTCTGCCTACGGCATGGCCCAATCCTTTTAGGTGGCATAACTTTTTTTAGGCTTCTTATATCGATCCGACTATTAAAATTAAAACCATAAGTTACTTTACTTCTTTTACATCAAAAACGTATAGTTCATTGAAGTCGCTAGGAGCAACAATTTTCGAGATTATCGCATTTTATATGCCAATGCAACTAAGTACGTGGTCCAAAAACAACGGAAAATCGAGCGATGGTGAATTTCTAACTTAAAATTATTGTAAATCAGCTACATTTGCTAAGTGTCAAAGTTAAGGTTGACTATTTTTTTCTAATAAAAACGCTTTTTCGTATACGGAATTATTAATTTTATTCTAATTAAAAATTTTATTAACTTTGACAGATGATACTTCTTTGTGTAACATGTTGTTGCCTTAGATACGTCGTTGTTTTTAATCAACGCCAGCTGTGATAAATAATACTAATACGAATACACAATTATTTTAAATATTTTAGCATTCTAGCATTAAAAATTTCGAATGCGATTATCTCGAAAATGGTAGCTCCTAGCGACTTCAATAACTTATACATTTTTGATGTAGAAGAAGTAAAGTAACTTATTTTTTTAATAGTCGGATCGATATAAGAAGCTCAAACAAAGTTATGCCAGCTCAAAAGAGTGGGCCATGCCGTAGGCAGCGCCCTCTACTGGTTACACCAAAACTATGAATAATTTTGAATTTCTCACCTTAAAAAACCCCAAAACCCTTAATTTTGTGCTGCTATGTCGATTCATTAAGAAATAATCGCAAAAAAACGAAAACAAAATTAAAACTTTGACACCCTGTATCTTTGTTGTTATCAATTTTGGAATAAGGCAAGTTTAAATAAATCGCATTATTTCGACTCAAGGAGTCTGCTGTTGCTCTGTGTCCCATTACTTTTGGGACACCCTGTATATCGAACAGAGGGTCAAAAATTAAAAATGGGCAGTATAAAAGTCATATTGTCTTTGCTGAAGGAATATGTGGGTAATGGATTGACCTCCTTTTTCCGGACACCCTGTATAGTGAATGTGTGCAGTATATCGAGAATGTGTTATTGGGTTCCAGTTTAATTGTTTTGGTTTGGGTTGATAACGCTGACAGGGTTAATAATACCGTGCGAGCAAAAATTATTTGCATCAAAGCCTTGCATCTAAGGACGTAATGCTTAGCCGTAGAGCTTAATACCTGTTGGGTGTCAGTAACTACCTGAGTGTCTGGTTAGCTGTTTCCCGATGAAGAATTATTGGTCCTATTTTTTTCCATGACACAGTTACAGCACAGCGGTATAGAAACAATATTTGGAATCCATTTGTGGAGCAATTACTTGACGACGAACTACGTTTTGGATATTTTCAACAAGACGGGTGCAACCGCCCATACAGCCGCTGAAACTATTAACTACTAACGCAATTTTTTCGACGACAGATTGATCAGTTTTCGATCAGACATTGAATTCCCACCTAGATCACCTTTTTTAACGGTTATGGATTACTTCATTTTTCTTCATTTAAAGAACACTATTTTTAAAACACCAGTTGCAAATTTAGAACAATTACAAGAAAGGATTATCCAAGAATGTGGTAACATTTCTCCAGAGATGCTGGTTAACACTTTCGAAAATATGAAGAGATGTGTGAATTTATGCTTGGAGCAAGGCGGTGGCCAATTTCAGCAATTTATGTAATTATTTTTCTTTTTTTTCTTGTATATTCTTACTTTGTTAATTTTGTAAACAATAAAAATAAATTTGTATTTGTCTACTTATTTTATTACTCATTAGTTTGGCATATCATGTCATAATATGAATTTGACAAAATTTTAACCTAGATTTGGTTAGATATATCGTCCCCATATCATTGTGATCTAAACCAAGCCCTACGTTTTTTAATCCAAGCCCTCTTTGATGCAAATAATTTTTGCTCGCACGGTAATATTATAATAAATGAAACCGTACCCATCCGCCGCGTAGGCTTTAGTGAGTTTAAACATTTAATTTTGAATTTTGGAATTTGGAGTTTGGAATTTAATTTGTACTTTGGAATTTTAATATTTTAATAAGGTCGATGGAAAATTTTTATTAGCGTTATTATTCGTAATGAAATAGATATTTTTTAATAATTATGATACATGACATAAAGGTTTTTCTCAAAACTACTTTATGTGGATCCGTCTGCTTTTGAGTGAACACATCCATAAACATCCCTTAACTATAATAATTTGGGCGATGGTAAACTCGGCCGCTTTAGAGATTATGTACTAATCCCACAGGTAAACTCGGCCGGCTAGAAATTGTATGCCTTAATCTTCATAGGTAAACTCGGCCGGTAGGTGACCCTAATTATGATTTACGCCCTCTCCAATCGGTTCTCAAAGGTGTATTGGCAACCGGTTTGTTCGTTGTTATCAGAGCATTTTTTAAATTTTTAATATTTGTTATACTGAACTAGTCGCAAATAAAGATAGTTATCATATTAAAATAAAAGAAGGAGTACTAACACTAAACATTTTCGTTACCCTAGTAGAGTTGAAGTAATCTCGGCCGCTTTAGATACGTGTGCTAATGGCCACTATACCTGGGCGACCAGGCCGAGTTTACCTGTACAGCTTAAGACCTTATTTTGACCGCGAGAATTAAAATATTTCAAGCGGCCGAGTTTACCTCTGCCCAATAATTTATAGTTAAGGATATGTCCGTATGTCAGAATGGTAGACAGACGTTCGATTGAACCAGAACAATAGATTTTCGTAAGAATAAATAGGGAAAATGCTATAATAATATTTTTTATCAACCACATAGTTATTTGTATACAAATTACCTTAATGATTCTTCATAAATCCTGAAAACAATACACTAAAGAAATATTTTTTAAAATAATGCAATTTCTATAAGTATAGATTCATTTTTAAATTAAAATAATTGGTTCGGCTTCAGTGACGCATTTTTGATTATTATTTTGTTACGCTGTTATATCTAATAAAATAATAAACGGAATGTTGGCCCAATTAAAGAACCTCTAATGAAGACTTTCAAAAATTTTAATTTATCAATAAATAAACCACTAAACCAACCATCCAACGAAATATGACCAATTTAATTTCGGCGATAAATATATTATCCAAAATATTCTTAAAATTATCATAAATTGAATCAAAGTCCTCTGCAAATCACTTAAATAAAGCAGGTCCTGTTTTAAATATAGGAAAAAATATAGGACAACTAAAACTAATTATGATAAGTTTTTTAAGTTAATTTTGTACACCTACGTAAGCACAGCTCCTTAAAAGGGTTGTAGGTAGGTACTTAATACTCAGTGGCGGTTGCTCTATAAGGCTGCGTGGCCGCGCGCCCCTCCTAGAAATTTTAACATAACACACAAATTAAATGTTTATTTAAATATTTATTATTACTCTTCATTTTAATACTAATATTATTATTATTATTCATATAGGTAGTTAAAATTTCTAAATTTTAAAAAACCATAGCAACTCACCAATTCTGAACTCATCTCTAATTGTCCGTTTTCGTTGAGCAAGCCTCCTCATGTGAATTTTAGATAATTCAATTCCGTCGTTGAAACGGTGCGACGGACGGTGAATCTCGCCGGGCGTATATAAATTTCGCCGGTTATATCCGATTTATTTAGGGACTCTACGGCGCGCATTGCTTTATACATTTCGGACTTTGTTGTGGCGTAAGCGTAATTTTGTCAATAATATAATTCAAATAAATTTTTGTAGGCTGTCATTAGCGGATAAACTTAAAATTAAAGAACTGGGGAGGCCGTTGCCAGATATAAAGTTATCACAAAAGACTTTTATAAATGTATGTATTAATTTACCTAAAATTTTTTTTATAAATAATTATACCTCCTGTTTAGATTGTAAAGTTAAATTTTTAATTGGCTACCCACAGAAAGCTTTTCTTGAAACCGACATTATGCGCAGCCATAGGACTGGTAGATTCCCAATAGTTATAGTTTGAGTCAATTCCAGTAGCGGATCTCCCATTAGGCTGGGTAGGCTGAAGCCTAGGGCCCCCGGCAAAAAGGGGCCCCGCAGGGGCCTCAATGCAAAACGGTACCAAATACCGATCTCACGACCGCTTGCATTATGTGCTTAAAAATAAGATTATTAAAAATAAATAATAAAAAAATCATTAATAAAGATCAAATTTAAAAAAAAACTATACTTTTGTAAAATAAAATGAAAGCAATGAAAAAGCAGATTGCAAATTAGAAGCAAATAGTTTATATAAAAAACTCCCTAAGCGAGAAACAGCAGTTCTTTCTTTTCTTTTGGGAAGTAGTTTTAGAACGCTTTAATAGGGTGAACAAAATATTACAAACTCCAGGTTTAGATTTGTGCGAAGGATACACTTTACTCCATTCACTGCAGTTGTTTGTTAAATCTTTACGTCAAGATTCTGAGCAACAATTTAAGGATTTGGAAAACAAAGCAACTGACTTAGGTACAGAAGTTAAAGAAAATTTTAGTGATGCATATAAACGAGTAAGAACAAAAATATTTCCAGATGGAGAAAAACAAAAAGGAAAGGAAAAATTTCGAATAGAGGTATTCAATGTTCTTTTAGATAAATTGGGGATAGAACTTGAAAAAATAAGTAGTGTATACAAAGAACTTGCAGACAAATTAAATTTTTTAATAAACTTGGGCAAAAAAACTCGATATTGAACCTAAATCAATGAAGTCCGTAATATCAATATATAAAAATGATATCGGGGAAGAACTCTTAAGTGAATGCACTCAGTTCCAACATTATTTAAACATGGTATGGTTTCAACAAAATGAGTGTATTACGGCTTCCGAAGTGTTAACACTAATTTTTGAAAGAAACCTTATTGATATATTTCCAAATCTGTATACAATTCTTAAAATTTACTTAACAATACCAATAACAAGCTGTGAAGCCGAAAGGTCCTTTTCGAAAATGGCATTTATAACAAATAAATATAGGTCAACAATGATGGACGAGAGGCTAAATTGCCTTTCAATTTTGTCAATTGAGTATGACATCCCGAGATCTATTTCATATGAAGAAGCAATCCGCGAATACGTCACAGTTATTTTAAGTGCAGAAGACAACAGTTTTTTTTAATTTGTTTTTGCTATGTACCTAAGTAGCTTTAATTTTAATAATGTTCTCGTATTTTTTTTTAGTTTAAGTAGAATAGATTTTTATTTTTTACATTAGTCGTTTTATTTGTTTTCTAACCAAAGATTAACTACATCATGGAAATAAAAAAAAGCATTTGGGGGGTTGGGGGCCTCAGAAATTCAATAAGCCTAGGGCTCCAAAAAACCACGATCCGCCCCTGGTCAATTTGAGCTCAAATAAAACCAAAAAGAGATGAGTCTTTGGAGTTTTCGGCAACCGGGCATTATTCTAGAAGAAAAATTGCATTGTATGACGTGGAACTCCCGAAGAACCTGGTGGACCTATGCATTGGACGTCTTGTTGGCTTGTTGTGATAAAATGAATGAGATGTATATCCTGGTCGGTCGTGGTTTAAAACTAAGGAGAGGCCCGTCAACCGAAATGAAACCAGCACGCAATCGAACGATTTTTAAAACAAATAATTTTCAACGAATAAAGAACAAAAACCGGCTATATAAACCTCATAACAACGCCCTCTGGCTTCACGACGATCAAAGATGTGTATGGAGAGTAAACCAACCGGATAAATTGTGTTCTATGCCTTATTTACAGGATATTTTTTTATCAGTTGACATGGAAGTAACATTTGATTTATAACTTAGGTACTTATTAAGAACAATAGTTATAATTTGGTAATATGAATGACCGGTATAGAAAAATAAATAATTATTTTACTTTGTTCACTTCAATCTAACTTGGCCGCCCTTGGAGCAATTTTAATAATTGAACTAGAACGTTCTCCAATAACTTCTGTTTATAGGCTTTGTTGGGTAAACCCATCAGAATTATCTTTACTGTATACTGTACTGTAATTTAATAGAAACAGCTTACAAAACCGGCCCTTACAAACAAGAAATTTTTAAAGTTATCATCTAAGATACTCCAGCTTATAAAAAAATACCAATATTGTCGATTGTCGGGATAGAGTAACTCCCGTCTATAAAAAAAAAACTTGCAGAAAAGGAACCTAAATTGTATTATATTTATAGTGGTCTGCATCTGCATCAATCATGGTTTTTCGATCTGTCCCATAGATGGTGCCACATATGCTAAAACATATCAGTAACTTTATAAGTACAGTGACTACAGTTTTACCATTGACTTATTTTATTGAACGATAGTATTAGCACAACCTCCTTGAAAGAAGCCGTGAAACAGAAACGTCAACAGCATTGCTTGAAGATCCATGTGTTACGTGTCACGTGACATTTGTAAGGTTCGGTTAGCCAATAGCCATGGAGCCATGCTTTAGTATGTAATTTTCGCGCGAAGTAGTTTGCGATTTTTCGTATTAATTTGTATTTTGATGCGGTTTTCGATTGATATCTGATAGAAAATTCAGGTGACATGATCGCTAAGAACCTCTACAAAATGTTCGTCACAATTTTTGGTGCGAGTTTGCTATAATAGCATTAATAAAGTGAGAAATCGAACAGCCTGTCCGGCCGGGCGGTTTGTTTACGGGTGTTATAATGGCGGCAGAATTTTGAAGGTATATGTGAATTCGTTTTAAAATATCACTAGTAGAGATAGTTCGTAAGTAGGTAGTATACCTCTTGATACCTAGTACTTAGATTATTATTTTTTTTTTAGTTTATAGATAGAGATTATTTTTTTTTCTATTAATTTGTTTATTTTTCAACATGCCAAGCCCCTGCTGTATTCCTGGGTATAACTCTAACTACTTATATAAGTGTTTTAAAAGCAGGTGAAGAGAGTGTATCAGTTTTTCACTTCCCAAAAGATGAAAAGCTGAAAATTCTATGGCGTAAAGCCATTCCAAGAGCTAATGGAGCTAATTGGTCGCCCACGCAGTATTTTGTAGTTTTTGCTACGTGAGGATATTTATCTTTTGCCCGATGGCGCGACAAAAAAAAATGCAACTTAAGTGAGACTAAATTAACCAGCTGTTCAGTGCTTTTATCCCAATTTGCCTGCTTATTTATCAAAAACTGTTCTCACTCAATTAGATTTTATAAAAAGTTTTGACGATCTCAGTAATTATTCACAAAAAATTAATACTTCTAAATTTTGGGAAGTTAAAATTGTAAATGACTCAAAAATATATTTTTATATTTAGATTTGACCAATGACAGTAAAAATATTGTTAATCAGGTTACAGTGGACATTGATATAAAGGTAAAGGTTTTTTTAAAAGGTAATGAATTGGCTTACAATGATTTGAAATGGATTTTACCCTTTGAAATGAAACTAAGCAGGTGGTCTCAGCTTAAAAATTTATTGTCTCCGTACCAATTGTACATTTTTTAATGTCAATATAGTGGCAACAGAGCTAAAAAACAAAAAATATTAACAGAAAGAATAAAAAAAACTCGCCCGTTGAAACGCGTCATAATAATAGCTTGTGGATCCGCAACTCTCAGCTGATGCGGCGTTGCCCGATGTCACTTCATGGCTTCTTTTCAAGGTGGCTGTGGTATTAGGTACTTTATAATTAGAAATTTGCGTTTTGGAGATAATTTGAAAAGTATGGGTCTTTAACTGATGCCAATGCGACAGTCGATGTGGCATTACCAGGATGCCAGGAATACAAGATCTAATTAAGTGAAACTTTTCAATAGGTAACAATACCGAAAGCAAAGGACTAGCAAAAATAATGTAAGGACAGTCGCGTAGAAATAAAAGCTTGTAGTACTAAACCAGGTAAATGAAATTACTTTATTGCCCTACTAAGAACTTATTATTGCTAATATTCTTCACATAAGAGTAAAAGCCCACTATAATAACTCATTTTTAGGATAATAATCTAATATTACTTTATTAATTAAACATTTTTTTTTATTTCAGTGTTTATTTAAACAGACAAATAAAACCGCACAAACTTAAAAATTAATCCTAAATATATAAATTATTGCACTTTAAGTATGAATAAATATTATTCAGTCAAATTTTATGACAAACAAACAAATCAGTTTATTTCTTTATACAGGTCAACTATATTGTTTCAAAAATGTTTTTATATGTAAATTAAAATAATCTAAATTTAACAGAAATATGTGCCCTATAACTCGTAGAAGAAACAAATACGAAAGTTTTAAAGAAAAACGTATATTTTCGTATTGAAAATTTTTAGTTTTTGATAGCTTTAACTTAAAATTTATAAAACCTGGCGTCATATTTAACGCATAACAAAAAAATTGCCTCAATTTTGATGTTATATATTTTCCAAATTTGTGGTTCGTTTTTAATGATTTTTTTTTCTAATTGTAGGTTTTTTCCTTAAGCATATCACTGCCTTTGTTGTTTTGCTTGAAAAAGTAACTTTGGGATTATACCGGGTGTTATAAAACTGTTATGTTTTTTTATGGAAATTCAAAACACCCTGTAGGATTTACTAGCCATTGCAATTTATCGCAATTACAGCCAAATAAAAGTTCCATGTTTTCTTTATATTTTCTTTTTTGATTCATTGGTTTATCTCTGTTTTTTCACGAAATATTCAATTTTTACTTCAACGTGATTTTCATAAAAAATATTTGGTGAAAAAATACAAAATAAAGGAAATGCGTTGATTAATGCAACAGCAAGAAAAAACAAATTATAAAGTAAATAAAGAATCAATATCTGGTATTAATTAATTTTATTGAATCCACAAAACAGGGCAAAAAAATACAGGGAAAAAAATTGTAATTTCTAAAAGTATTCAAAAAAATTAGAAAGAGTGGTACAAAATTATCTCCAAGAAACCGAAATTTTAACTTTGCCTTGGCCAGCAAGAAGCCCTAACATTAATGCTATTGAGCATTAATGGGATAACATGGGACGACATCTTAAATGACCTGTCATTGAGGCTTATGGAAATATGGAATCAGATTAATCAAGATGAAATCAGAAATCTGATTTTAAGTATGCCAAGAAGATGCAAAGCAGTCATTAGAGCAAGGGGAGGCAATACTTGCTACTAATTAATCATATTTAATTTTTTTGAATACTTTTAGAAATTACAATTTCTTAACTAAACATTTTTTTATAAAAATCACGTTGAACTAAAAATTGAATATTTCATTAAAAAGCAGAGATAAACCAATGAATCAAAAAAGAAAATGTAAAGGAAACATGGGACTTTCATTTGGCTGTAATTGCGATAACTTGCAATGGCTAGTAAATCCCACGGGGTGTTTTGAATTTCTTTAAAAAAAAATAACAGTTTTATAACACCCGGTATATTACCAAAGTTACTTTTTTAAGCAAAACAACAAAGGCAGTGATATGCTTAAGGAAAAAACCTACAATTAGAAAAAAAATCATTAAAAACGAACCACAAATTTGGAAAATATATAACATCAAAATTGTGGCAATTTTTTCGTTATGCGTTAAATATGGCGCGCAGTGTATGTTCAATATTAATGCAGGCAGAATACAAATGTTGGCAGTAATAAGTATTTTAGGATATTAAGGGTTTTTTTGGTTTTTATAAAGGCAGTGATATACTTGTATAATAAATAAGATATAGCAGTCATTTCCGTGCAGTGTTCGATTTGAACCAAAATCCTATCAGCCAAGTTTATGATTTAAATTTTTACAAATATCCTTTTAATAAGTTCATGCTCGTCTAGACCCAGGAACGTTGAATCATCAAAATGTCAACTTAACGTTAACGTTAAAATTAAAAATTAACGAAAACAAGTTCCAGGGAACTTAGGAGCCCCAATGTGGTCAAGTAGTATAAAAAAAAATTTAAATTTTAATTATTAAAGTCGCCGAAATTATTTTTAATATTGTTTCAAACAAAATTCATACAGGCAACATTATATTATTAAAATGAAAATTTTTGAATCCAAATTTGAACATTAGCTCCTATTTTTTTTACAGTAAATGTAGGCCATTTTTTTGGTAGTCACTGTATAAAATATTATCACTCAACACTAAGTCATATGCTCTGCTCTAAACATCATATTTTTATTAGGTTGGGGCGCAGGTCCTTTTTTCGATCTTGGAGGCACCATAGGCGGGTATTGCTGCATGTTACTAACTTTCTTTTCCCCCTTCTCGTGACGCTTGGTTTTAATCCAATCCTTGATCCTGCTACCAACCTGGTAAAAATGAAAATAGAGAAGGAATAAAATTAAAAATGCTACTAAAAAAGACACCACGCTGATAATAAGAGCCGAAATCGGATTGTAGGTTCCTTCTGGTGATGGTAATTCTCCAGGTGGTGCAACGGATGATGGCGGTACCAACTCATTGTAATCGTCTTCTTCGTCTGTTGGTATGATTGGTTGTACGGGGGGTACCATTGCTTCATCTGTTGGCTTGCCGGAAATGGTGATGTCGGAGCATGCACGAAATTCCTCTTGTGGTCCGCAGCCTACAGCACCAGTGCCATTGGGACAATTACCCCAGTTATTGCCTAAAAATTATTTAGATTAAAAAAATGGACTACTCAAAAAAATCAAATAAGTACGAAAATATATGGCATGCAATCTAAAAAACGGTATCATCATGACGTAAAATATTTGCCTAAAACGGGCCCTAGGATAGAGGTAAAGTATGTAAAATATCAAAATACTAACTTAATTATTAATAAGTGAACTATAGAAGATGGGAGGTGATGTGCAGGTGTATGGAATTCGTAAATGGGAAATAATCTCCTATAATTTAAATAATGCAAAAAGGCTGAACATGGAGAGCAGGAGGAAGGTACACTTGGTTTGTTTCTATCACAGAATTATTGCTTTTAACTCCTTCGCCTGTTTGTATAAAAAAAAATCATTCTAGTATTACAGTTGACGACATATAAATTCGTACACTCCACCCATACATAACTTAATTACAACAAAATTGGGTAAAACGGGTTTCTCACCTTGCTGCTTATACCTGGATAGAACACCAGCTGTATTCATAGCTGTAAATTATTGTATGTACGATTTTTTACCATAAGTAATAATGGTTATTTCTAAATATTTTTGTGTTTAAATTACAGTCGCGAAATAAGAAAATTATAAAATAATACCAGGAAAACTACAAAAGTATAAAGCCAAAAAGGGTAAATTTATTAACAAACAACAAACAAAATACTAATATTTAATTGCTGCGCCATTGGATTCTAACACTAATCGTAATCTTCCTCGCATTGACAAAATAATACTTGTGCAGTGGCGTAGCGTGCAGGGGGCCAGGGGGGGCGACCGCCCCCCCCCCCCGCCCTTTGAGCCCTTTCCCAAACGACGCCCCCTTCTCACTCTTCCAGTAGTTTCGCAGTTCAATTTGTGAAGCTCTCTTCCTCTTTGTTTTTAAAATATTTTTATGAGTTTTAATTAGGTTATTATTTGTTCATAACTTTTAGAGTAAAGAAACAGATAAAATAAACCTGTTACCTATTTCGAGATTCTATTTTATTTTCACTACTTGATTTAATTTATAATAAAAATATTTTGCCACAACCAATAATTTATATTCTTTCAGTTATTTTGCTTTAACAATAAAAAATTGCTTGAAATCTCTAATTCACTAGAGACTAAATTTTATCTTTTTAAAAGTGTGTTATTGTCGCCAATGAGAATATATGCTTATATTATTAAGTAATATGCATAAAATATTTTATAGAGTTTTAACAAAATTTCCCTTGTCGTGTTCATATTCTGTTTTCATGCGTGACCATTTTAGACATGACGAAACAAAAACCTAATTTATCAGGCCAAAATTTACTAAATAAACGAAATTATACATTAGCAGTGAGGCGCCCTTTGAACAAGGGCGTAGATATGGGGGTAATTACCCTCCCCCCCCCTCCCCCAGGGCCCATAGTGAGCCATGAAAACGAAGCACTTTTTTTTACTTGATCAATTTTTGTGGTTTTCTTGAGGATCTTGTGTATTTTATATTTTAAGGGCGTGGCACCCAAATATTTTCGCCTGCGGCGCTATTTTTTTTTCTTTTGCCCCCCATTAAAAAAAATATCCACGCCCTTACCTTAGAAGCTTTCGCCCCCTCCGCCCCTTTAACCACGCTACGCCACTGTACTTGTGGTGTAATCCGGAGTTAGCCCTTCCGAAATTTCTTCTATTTTATCAAATAACTCTATTTCATTCTGGGGTTTAAATTTTATTTTGTACATTTTTTTTTTACCATCAATCCCCAAACATTTTCAATTGGATTTAAATCAGGACTTCTTGTGCACCAAGGCAGACATGTTACTTGTTTTGTCTAAACCAGTTTTCTATATTTCTTGCAGTATGCACAGGGCAGTTATCCTGCTGAAATATAACGTTATTTCCTTCAAAAGCTATCGCGGCAGAAGGAAGAAAAACATTTTCCAAAATTTGAAGATATATATTATTGTTTAGTGTTCCACCAATATTCCAGCATACACCTGCACCGTAAACACTTATACATGCCCACACATTAATGGAGAAACGTCCACGGGTTTGCTTTTTTTGAGTATACTTGTCATCGTACCGGGAATTTGGTAGTCTATATACTCGAATCCTTCCATTATATGTAGACTGAAAAGTTGTCTCATCGGAAAAGATAACATTTTGCCAAAAAAAAAATAATTTTCTGGTAAATATTGCATGGCAATCCCAATTCTTTGTTCCTTATCACTATTTTTTAAAAACGGTTTGGATGCAGCTGCTCAATTTCTTAATTCGGAACATTGTCTTACTCGGCGTTGCGCAGTTCTAGATGAAGCAGGGAATCCTGTTATGTGCATAGCGGATACTGCAGTTTCAAATGGATTTTACCTTAAATACTCCACCAAATTTCGGTCTTTTCGGATTTTTAATGATTTTCTATTATTTCAACCAGCCAACAGACCTTTCAAGTGTTTGATGATAGCGCCATTTTTTTACAATTCCTTGAACAGTACTTCTAGGTACCTACTCTAAAATGGTCAGCTATTTTTTCATAAGACCACCCTATTTCTACTAAACATATTATTCTTGCTTTTTCAATAATACTTAAATGAGGCATTTTTAAATCAAATAAGATAATGACAATACTTTGACAGATATCATAATAACAATTAACACGTTACGAAGGTAATAAAGGTATAAAAAAAAATGTATTTATAGTGTCACTTTAGTGTACGAAATTATCTGTGGTCAAATGTACATTAACGTTCGTTTGGACGTCTCATAACACCACCTCTATATCGAAAGAAGCTTTACGTATACCATAACAAATATGTATAATCCCATTCCAAATATCTTGAAATCAATGGAGCCTAAAAAATATTATCGCCATATTTTGGAATACTATTTTAGCAAACAAACTTTCAGATCTTGTTATGCTAAATAAATTAAACATTTAATGTAGTTCTGCTACGGTTGAGTAGAGCAGAGTAGGCTAGACTTAAGCTACAGTTTATTACTAAATTTACCTTATATAATTTAAAAAGGTTAATTTTTTAAATATTTTTGGGAATTCAATGTTTTTTTATGTGTTAAGAAAAATTAGCTCACCAGCAATATACCTCCATTGCAATAGACAATGCTTGCAAGTCTGTTTGGGCAGCCTGTACTTAATCTCATATACCTTGTTGCCTTCCTTTGGAAAGTAACGGTATCCCTTGTGATTGACACCCTCTTGCGGCCTGACAAGTTTTAGAATGTTTTGATCTAGGCATTCTTGCGTCGTCGTTTTAAAATCTGAAAATAAAAACGAAATTAACTATTAATTTCACTACCCTAATAATTATCGAAAAGGAATGGATGTATTCTTGTTATCGAATTTATTTCAGTTAAAAGAGTCACCATGTGTATGGGCTGTCATATACATTGTGACCAGTAAAGTCCGAATCATATGGGATTTTTTTTATTAATAACTTTATTCGAAATTTAACTTTGGCATCAAGTTCTGCCTCGATCGAGATAAAAATTAAGCAAAAAATTAGTAGTCACTTGATCCGCACTAACTGTCAAATTTTAATTTTTTACAAAAAATAATTCAAAAGTAGGACTATTTCTGAAAGTATCGAAAAAAGTTATTGGAAAAAGTTATTTTAATGCAGTTTCTAGCCCACATGCAAAATTTTAGCTGCATAAGATAAATTTGATTTTTTACCCATATTTTGTAAATTGCACCACTTTTGCAAAATAAAACTCAACGCAACCTACATAAAACTTCTTAGTTTTGACAATGCTTTATTTCAGATACATTTTCTTTAAAGTAGCGCCATATTAAATGTGTGTTTTTCTACAAAATCAAAATTGGGCTATTAAAATTTGGTCGCATGTGATGCAAAGTTTATTTGTATTTGACCTTGTATAAGGTAACTTCATAAAATAAGTATTTTTGAAAACGTAGTTTGCGTCTGAAAGTAATACACTTTAATATTAAGACAAAGGAGAACACAGTGTCATCAGTAAAGTGTTCATTAATTGGAAAATAAATTTTAGTGGTGGGTAAAATCAAAATTATCTTATACACCTGAAATTTTGCATGTTGGCTAGAAACTGCATTTAAAAAAACTTTTTCCAATAACTTTTTTTGATATTTTCAGAAATAACCCCACTTTTGAATTATATTTTGGAAAAAATTAAAATTTGACAGATAATCCGAATCACGTGACTACTATTTTTTTGCTTACTTTTTATCTCTATCGAAGCAGGACTTGATGACAAAGTTAAATTTCGAATAAAGCTATTAATAAAAAAAATCCCGTATGATGCGGGATTGGTAATAGGAGAGTTAATTAACCTAAACTACTTTATTTTCCTCACCGTTTGACTTAAATAAGAAACACCAAGAAAAAATTAGTCTCTGAAACCTGACGCGTGAGCTTACTGGGACCCACTACTGAACTGGAAACTTTTAAAAAGAAACCAGTATCAGCTGTTAACGTCACGTGTGGGTGTCAACTGTCAAAACGCTTTGTTCTTAGAAAAAGTTTGACAATTTTTTTACTTTAAAACCTTTGTGCTATCCAATATAAGTATTTTCTAGTTTCATAATCGTGCAGGTATAAATCTATTAGTTACAAGGTTTAACCAATTAAGGTGTCCCTTACTTTTTGCTGAGGTAGGCAAATATTAGAGTAAGATATTAAAATTAACAAATAATGACAAATTATTCAAAAAAATAGGTTATGATATTATACCAGAGCTTTCGAATATTACAATTATTTTATTAATATGTTTATAAATATAATTAAACTTGATATATTTTGTTTAAGAAAAGTTGTGTAGTTTACTGATAATAATAGAGATAATTAACTACTGAATTATTACCTGGACATATCCTAAATTCAAAGTAGCCGAAGTGGTTGGCTGTTAACTCTACTCTAATATTCATTTGGGCACCCACTCCGTATTTTCTTACTACAAGTCCTTTGCCGTATACTCCTCCGAACTCGTGTGGTCTAGGCTTTCTAAAAATAAAAATAAATTAGCTAGCTACGTAATATACCGTGCGAGCAAAAATTATTTGCATCAAAGAGTGCCTTGCATCTAAGGATGTATGTAATGTTTATAGCCGTAGAGCTTAATACCTGTTGGGTGTCAGTAACTACCTGAACTAACAATCAATCAGTTATTCCGTCATCTTTGACGTCGTTACAAGTAATTTGATTCATCGCTAATTTTTCCAATTTCTTGAACAATTCACACAATGGGCTTTACGGAACAGCACAAAACATTCATGGTTAAAGCGTATTTTTGAAACGGGGTTAGAGTAAATGGTGAGTGGCAATACAATCCGGGTTTGTGCATGGACGATTTTTACGAGCATTTTCCTAACGTTCCTTTTATTGCTGGGGATTTCTATCATTGCCTGAAAAGAACCGTGGCTGTGTTTAGGGAAACAGGTTCTATACAACACAAAAAAGGAGCAGGAAGACCATCTGTAAGAACAGAAGAACTTGTTGCAAACGTTCGTAAAATAATGCAAAATACGCCAACAAAGTGTATAAGACGCCTGTCCCAAGAAGTGGGAAGATCTTATGGAACATGCAGGACCCAAAATTCATTGGAAAGAACTGATTTATTAGACCTGACATTTTTTTCGGATGAAGCCTGGTTCCACCTCTCCGGTTATGTGAATTCTTAGAATACACGCATGTAGAGTAGTGAAAATCCTCATTTTTTTGTAACACATTGCACCCTCAAAAAATTGGTGTCTGGTTAGCTGTTTCCCGAAGAAGAATTGTTGGTCCTATTCTTTTCCATGATACAGTTACAGCACAGCGGTATAGGGACAATATTTTGAATCCATTTGTGGAGCAATTACTTGACGACGAACTACGTTTTGGATATTTTCAACAGGACGGTGCAACCGCCCATACAGCCGCCGAAACTATTATTATAACTACTTACGCGATTTTTTCGACGACAGATTGACCAGTTTTCGATCAGACATTGAATTCCCACCTAGATCACCTTGTTTAACGGTTATGGATTACCTACTTCGTTTTTCCTTATTTAAAGAACACTATTTTTAAAACACCAGTTGCAAATTTAGAACAATTACAAGAAAGGATTATCCAAGAATGTGGTAACATTTCTCCAGAGATGCTGGTCAACACTTTCGAAAATATGAAGAGACGTGTGAATTTATGCTTGGAGCATGGCGGTGGCCTGGCCAATTTCAGCAATTTATGTAATTATTTTTCTTTTTCTTTCTGTATATTCTTACTTTGTCAATTTTGTAAACAACAAAAATAAATTTGTATTTGTCTACTTATTTTATTACTCATTAGTTTGGCATATCATGTCATCATATGAATTTGACAAAATTTTAACCTAGATTTGGTTATAGATATATCGTCCCCATATGATTGTGATCTAAACCAATTCCTACGTTTTTTAATCGAAGCCCTCTTTGATGCAAATAATTTTTGCTCGCACGGTTTATACTGACATGATACTCATAATTATTTTAGTGAGTGTGTAAAACTAAGCGATCGGGAAGCTACATTAAAGATTATAGATAGTGCTATTATTATATTTAAAAACTTAGTACTAAGTTTATACGAGACACCCAAAATATATACAGGGTGTCCGTAAAAAGGAGGTCACTCCATTAACTATATATTCCTTGAGCAAAAATAATATGACTTTTACAATGCCATTTTTCATTTTTGACCCTCATGTTAAAACTGCTTTATTGACTAATTCTAGTATTAAGTAACTTTTAAATTTGGTGCATTGCTTTAACATAAAGAGTTACATCTTTTGAGAAAAGCAAAACAAAAAACAATTGTCAAATATTCAAAATAGGGAGGGTCCAGTATACGATGACACCCCCCCCCCCCCCCCCCCGCCTATTTTTTAGTACGTGCGCCAGTGAGTTTCAAACTATATTTTTTCAGGTAATCATTTGGTTTTGATTATTTTTTGTCTCTTATAAAATTTCGATGAAATAATGCGTTTTGGAGATAATTTGAAAAGTATGGGTCTTTAACTGATGCCAACGGTAATCTCATAATTTTCAAATGCTAAACCAAGTCAGCTGTTGTGGCATTACCGTGGATACAAGAAATAGTTATATAAAACTTTGGAATAGGTAAGCAAAGGACTAGCCAAAAATAATGTTAAGACAGTGGCGTACAGATAAAAAGCTGAAGTAGGTAGTAAACCAGTTAAATGAAATTATTTTATTGCCCTAAGAGTCCAGTAAAATTTAATTTAACAGGTATAAATTTGGCGTCACTGGGTAACTAAAGGTTCAAACGTTATTTTTCTTGTAATAGATTTTCAATTTAGGTCTTTCTTTGGGAGAAAATTATTTTTAAAGTTGGCGTATTTATGTACAAACACAAATTATAGTATATTTTGAAAACGAAAGGGTGTTGGGACAATTTGCTACATGAGAAACAGAATTTAAGGGTTGATCTTTCAATACCTTTAAATTGAAGTAAATCGTGGTGACAGCGGAGTGTAAAATTCAGTTTTAAAATATCAAGAAAGTAGGTAGAATCCTGTGACTATGCTTACTTCGAGTCCCAGGCATCTCCACATACTCCACATTTTCCCTCGTTTTTCACCCACTGTCTTGTAAATCCTCCACAATATAGCTCGTGGTCATTGTAGTTGTGTGGAGTATCGAAGCCATACCTCCAAGCCGATGCCCTGGATGGAGGTTCTATGAGACGTCCATGACTTTGAATTTTTTCGATAATGGAGAGGAGAATTGTTGAAAAAAAGAAGATCCGTATTTCCATAGCCTACGATAAAAAGGATTATTTAAACAACAATTGTTGCTAAGTATCGTTTTACACAGTAGCAAATTTGACGATAAATTTAAGCAGAAATTTGTTTACAACTAAATTTTAATGTGTTAGTATCATTTTACACAGTAGCAAATTTGACGATAAATGTAAGCAGAAATTTATTTACAACTAAATTTTAACGTGTTAGTATCGTTTTACACAGTAGCAAATGTGACGATAAATTTAAGCAGAAATTTGTTTACAACTAAATTTTAACGTGTTAGTATCGTTTTACACAGTAGCAAATTTGACGATAAATTTAAGCAGAAATTTATTTACAACTAAATTTTAACGTGTTAGTATCGTTTTACACAGTAGCAAATTTTACGATAAATTTAAGCAGAAATTTATTTACAACTAAATTTTAACGTGTTAGTATCCTTTTACACAGTAGCAAATTTGACGATAAATGTAAGCAGAAATTTATTTACAACTAAATTTTAACGTGTTAGTATCGTTTTACACAGTAGCAAATTTGACGATAAATTTAAGCAGAAATTTATTTACAACTAAATTTTAACGTGTTAGTATCGTTTTACACAGTAGCAATTTTTACGATAAATTTTAGCAGAAATTTATTTACAACTAAATTTTAACGTGTTAGTATCCTTTTACACAGTAGCAAATTTGACGATAAATGTAAGCAGAAATTTATTTACAACTAAATTTTAACGTGTTAGTATCGTTTTACATAGTAGCAAATTTGACGATAAATTTAAGCAGAAATTTATTTACAACTAAATTTTAACGTGTTAGTATCGTTTTACACAGTAGCAAATTTGACGATAAATGTAAGCAGACATTTATTTACAACTAACTTTTAACGTGTTAGTATCGTTTTACACAGTAGCAAATTTGACGATAAATTTAAGCAGAAATTTATTTACAACTAAATTTTAACGTGTTAGTATCCTTTTACACAGTAGCAAATTTGACGATAAATGTAAGCAGAAATTTATTTACAACTAAATTTTAACGTGTTAGTATCGTTTCACACAGTAGCAAATTTGACGATAAATTTAAGCAGAAGTTTGTTTACAACTAAATTTAAACGTATAATACACATTTTATTAGAAAAATATTATAATATTTTACGAAAATATAGAAACATTTTTATTTTTTATCAAAAAAATTAATAAAAGTGCGCCAAAATATGCGCAGTAATTTAAAATTACACTTGTCAAAATCTTTTAAGAAAAGCCGAAAAAGAAAGGTTACGTTTGATTGAAATTGACATTCGCAGGTTATATTTGCTATTTCCTAAATTACTTTATTTTTATTTACCGAAAAGCTGGGTTAGATATAATTTGACATTGACATTTAACAATGCATCACTGGTCTTTAGTGCGCATGGTTTCTTGCAAAAATTGCATTTAAATTTGTTAGTGTGTCATACACATTAAAATTCCATGTAATTTTGTACATATTTTTGTTATAAATTCTTACTAATAAAATTTATCATAAATTTTAGCACAAAATTTGTGTTAAAATTATGTCTGTGTAAAACGGCACTAATACATACACACTTTACAAATTTTATTAGAAAAATATTATAATATTTTACGAAAATATAGAAACATTTCTATTTTTTATCAAAAAAATTAATAAAAGTGCTCCAAAATATGCGCAGTAATTTAAAATAACACTTGTCAAAATATTTTAAGAAAAGCCGAAAAAGAAAGGTTACGTTTAATTGAAATTGGCATACGGAGGTTATATTTGCTATTTCCGCGTGCTGTTTCATTTTCTTGTCAAAAGTTTGAAAGAAAATAAAAGATGTCCTGGTCCAGACAACAAGTTATCGTTTTAATAGACGAATACAATTAAGAATTAAATTACTTTATTTTTATTTACCGAAAACCTGGGCTAGATATAATTTGACATTGACATTTAATAATGCGTCACTGGTCTTTAGTGCCCATGATTTCTTGCAAAAATTGCATCCAAATTTGTTACTATGTGTCATACACATCAAAATTCCATGTAATTTTGTACATATTTTTGTTATAAATTTTTCTAATAAAATTTATCATAAGCTTTAGCACAACATTTATGTTAAAATTACATTTGTGTAAAACGGCGCTTAAAGACAATAAACAAAATTAAACCGACTTTATGAACGCTGGAGAAATCTGTCAATAATTTGAAAATTTTCAAATCTAAGGTCACATTTGGTATATTTTCTAGATTTAATTCATTGGAAATCGAGCGGCGTAAGCTGGTAAATAGCTTAAAGCGCACCCTGTATGTTTTACGACGAATGAAACTCCTATCATTGCCCAAATTAATTTGTCATCACATTATTACAATCAATTTTACATAAATTTAACCTAAAATATTGGTGTTTATGATCTCGTTTTTATTTTTTATTTACCCACGTTCCATATTCTCTACGTGGGTGTACCTAGGTCTAGAAAACAAGACGTATAACATCAATTCCCTAAAAGTAAAATATTTTATAGTTTTGTTGTCTTCTTGATTCAGGGTTAAATTTGACACGTTCTAGTTACCCACAAACCTACAATTTTACTACCGGCTTTCTATTTTGCAAAAATGTTTAGATACAATAATGTATTTTTAAAAAAAGTCTAACAAACCCGTACAAAAACTTATTAGTAGACTAATATCGAATCGAACTCTGTATTTTATAACATTTTATAACCTCTTATTCGTGACGATGAAATGATGCGTTTTGGAGATAATGTGAAAAAATATTTACATATAAATTTTTAAACAAAAATTAGTTTTTAAATGTTCATTAAAATTAACATTTTTAAATTATAAGAGAATTTAATGAATAAGATTATGTCAAAGTCAAAGCAAAATACAGCTTTATTATCACAAGAACATACTCTCATTGACAAAGCATGGTTTAAAATTTAAGGTAAAATGATAATTAAAAGTCTTTAATTAATTCGGTACCAACGGCGTACCCAGCTAATGCGTCTGGGGGGTAATCGATCGGCTAGGATCAGGCACGTAGCCAGGATTTTTTCTCGTGGGGATCCATAAAAAATGCGCCGCAGGCGAAAAATTTTTGGGTGCCACGCCCTCTTTTGAAGCATGGTGCTTGGTTTTCAAGTGGGAAAAATAAAAAACACAACACAAAATCCTCAAGAAAAGCAAGCACAAAAACAAACCCGGTAATAATTGAGGTGAAGAAAATGTAATACTGTAGGAAATGTTTAATGTGTTGCCTATGTTGCCGAAATCAGAGCTCGAGTTTCGGGGCGGGGGCCTGTACCCCCCCCCCCTAGCTACGTGCCTGGCTAGGATACTAGATAATAGCAACTTTAAGGAGTAAGGACAAAAATTAAACAACGCTTAAGTAATCTTGGGGGGGGGGGGGGGGTAATTACCACCATTACCCCCCCCCCCCCCCCCCCCCCCCCTTGTATACGCCGGTGTTCGGTACAAACATTTTTAAAATCAGAACAATAGCAGATGGAAGCTGGCCATTTAGTTTCAACCAGCGCCACAGAACACCCACACAATAGTCGACGTAATCCAGTTAAAAACACCGTACAAATACAACAGAACATACTTATGCCTACTTTTAAGATACTGATACCTCGAAATATTCAGTTATCGAATAGAATGCTTTCTCAATTAATAACTATTTTAGCTCTCTCCGAAACTTCTTGTCGCAAATAATATTCCGTAAACAAAGGGGCAGATCATTAAATAATTTCCTACTCTTATACAGTGTCACCAGTAAAGTCCGCATCATATGGGATTTTTTTTAATTAATAGCTTTATTCGAAATTTGACTTTGGCATCAAGCTCTGCTTCGATCGAGATGAAAATTAAGCAAATAAATGACAATGCTTTATTTCATACACATTTTCTTTAAAGTAGCGCCATATTAAATGTGTGTTTTTCTACAAAATCAAAATTGGGCTATTAAAATTTGGTCGTATGTGATGCAAAGTTTATTTGTTTTTGACCCTGTTTAAGGTAACTCTATAAAGTAAGTATTTTTGAAAAGGTGGTTTGTGTCTGAAAGTAATACACCTTAATATTAAGACTAAAAAGAACACAGTGTCTTCAGTAAAGTGTTTTTTAAGTGGAAAACAAATTTTAGTTTAACAACGTAAAGTTTATCTATTTTCAACGATTTAATTTAAGACCCCTATATTATAATTTATTATTAAGCTATGTCATAATAACGTTAACGTGTATTACTTTCAACTACAAACTACGTTTTCAAAAATACTTATTTTATGAAGTTACCTTATTCAGGGTCCAAAACAAATAAACTTTGCATCACATACGACCAAATTTTAATAGCCCAATTTTGTTTTTGTAGAAAAACACACATTTAATGTGGCGCTTCTTTAAAGAAAATGTATCTGAAATAAAGCATTGTCAAAACTAAGAAGTTTTATGTAAGTTGCGTTGAGTCTTATTTTGCAAAAGTGGTGCAATTTACAAAATATAGGTAAAAAATGAAAATTTTGTATATGGGCTAGAAACTGCATTTAAAAAAACTTTTTCTTATAACTTTTTCGATATTTTCAAAAATAACCCCACTTTTAAATTATTTTTTTGAAAAAATTAAAATTTGACAGATAATGCGAATCACGTGTCTACTATTTTTTTTGCTTAATTTTTATCTCGATCGAAGCAGAGCTTGATGCCAAAGTCAAATTTCAAATAAAGCTATTAATAAAAAAAAAATCCCATATGATGCGGACTTTACTGGTGACACTGTATAAGAGATAGTTTTTGGTTATGGTTGAATTCTCAACGTCATTCAATCTATTGCCAACCTATAACCTATTTCGCGTTGATTTTTTGAGTTTATTATTTTAATAACTAACATTTAAAGAAAATCAATATCGTCGGTACATTATTTAGGTAGTGCCTGATATATTACAAAAATATCTATTTATTTCCTTGCTAATTTTGGGAGAATTGTATAGTGAAAGAACAATGACATAATAATGTTAAAAAAAGTCTTACCCGATATTTTTCGCTATACAATTCTCCTAAAATAAGTTATGAAATTCCTTAATATTTATTAAATATGTCAATTTTTACCTATAGAATGTCAAGTCGATACTGATTTTCTTTAAATTTTGTATAAAAGCTAGAAAATATAAATAAATCTACGCGAAATAGGTTATAGGTTGGCAAGCATGTTGATTCTCCCAGCTTAAAGTAGAAGAAGGAATTGGTAAAGCTATGATATGGTTGCTTCTTGTGGCAGTTGCTGGTGGAGTTTGAATTTCAGATTTAAACTTTCTGTGCATAAGACATGCTGCTTCGAGAATAAAAAGAGAAGCCAAGGTTAAAATCTTAAAATTTATAAAATGAGGTCTCCAGGACGTTCTGCGACCCACATGACAAATAAATGCACCTTATTGCTCTTCTCTGCAAAATAAATACCGATCTGAAAAGGGGCTGAGAGCAAGAACCACAAAAACACAACCCGTATCAAAAGTGGCTAATAAACCCTCCCAACTCTCGAGATACATCCCTTAAAGTGTAGCATCCACTAGATATTCTGGCATTTAGGTTTATTATGTGACGTTTAAACTTTAATTTATCGTCGATATAAAGCCTTAAAAATTAGCTTACTGATGAATTATCTACCGTATAAGACTCCGGTCCAACACTATGAATTTGACACTGAAAAGAAAGTAAGATCGTTTTCCAAACATTGAGCGGCAGAAAATTCGAATCACACCATTATTTAATCTTTATGATGTCGAAATTAAGTTTCCTTCAACTGAGTCACGTCAGAGTCCTGCCAGAGAATCGTTGTATCATCCGCAAATATTGTCAGTCTACCAGATATATCCAGTTTCGGTAAATCGTTAACATATTTTATAAGAAAACCATTAACGGACCCAGAACTGTATGCTACTGTGTACAGAGTTGTGCTTTCATAGAATGGCATTTTCTTTTTTTTTTGGAACGCAATATTTAAATTGCCTAACATATAAGGAGAGAGAAGCAATTTTAATATGCAAGAAACATAATTATGTACTACCCACAATATTATGTATTTGATGTATTAAATTCCATACTATCCCAACAGAATTTTGGTAAATCGGTAAATCCTATATTCGGTTAATATATTATATAAGTTTGTAATATTTTAAGAAATGTTGCAATAATAGATTTGCATTTTTGTGTTAATAATTACTGCATAAAATTGACATAATTATTAGTAACTGCAACGGCAATCAGGAATAATATTGAAAGTTTTTGCACAACATCACTGCTCAAAATTTTAATTACGTTTTTGTTACCGCTTGACTAATAATTTTTAAAAATATATTTAACAATATTGTTAAAGTCAATAAAATAATTACAATTTTGAATTCCGATATTAACAGTTAAGGCCAGTGAGGAGACATTTAATTTAAAAAAAAAGTTTTTCGTTACTTTCGTTTTATCTAGAAAGCGGTTTTTCCGGTCTTTGAGCTCTAAATTTAAATTGTTAATATTTTGTAAAACTGGTCCATATATCTTTTTCTGCTTTTAATAATTTATAAATCCAAACTTTTAGGCCTTATAGAACGGTTTTTGACCAATTTTTGGATAAAACGAAAAATTAGTCAAGAAATAAAATTTTTAAAGCATCACTAGCATAGTATTACTGATAATTAAAGGGCGCATTATATGCACTTAAATTGAGCCAAAATATGTGCATATACAGTGTGACCAGTAAAGTCCGCATCATATGGGATTTTTTAAATTAATAGCTTTATTCGAAATTTAACTTTGGCAACAAGTTCTGCTTCGATCGAGATGAAAATTAGGCAAAAAAATAGTAGTCACGTGATTCGTATTATCTGTCAAATTTTAATTTTTTCCAAATAATAATTGAAAAGCCGAGTTATTTCTGAAAATATCAATTTTGATTTTATACCCATCACTAAAATTTATTTTCCAATTAATGAACACTTTACTGATGACACTGTGTTCTTTCTGTCTTAATATTAAAGTGTATTACTTTCAGACACAAACTACGTTTTCAAAAAAACTTATTTTATGAAGTTAACTTATATACAGGGTCAAAAACACATAAACTTTGCATCACATGCGACCAAATTTTAATATCCCAATTTTGCGCTACTTTAAAGAAAATTTATCTGAAATAAAGCATTGTCAAAACTAAAAAGGTTTATGTAGGTTGCGTTAAGTCTTATTTTGCAAAAGTGGTGCAATTTACAAAATATGGCTAAAAAATCAAAATTATCTTATGCAGCTAAAATTTGCATGTGGGCTAGAAACTGCATTTAAAAAAACTTTTTCTAATAACTTTTTTCGATACTTTTAGAAATAACCCCACTTTTAAATTATTTTTAAAATAATTATAATAAAATTTAAATTTGACAGATAATGCGAATCACGTGACTACTATTTTTTTGCTTAATTTTCATCTCGATCGAAGCAGAACTTGATGCCAAATCAAATTTAGAATAATGTTATTAATTTTAAAAAATCCCATATGATGCTTTGCACTTTACTGGTCACACTGTACATGTTTTTTTTAAATTTTAGAAATCCTGGAAATCTTTAATTTAACAAAGAAGAAATACAGCCACTATAAAAATAGCACCGCGTAAATTGTAACTAAAATTATTATAATTCCCGCCCGATACTTTGAATCCAATCGACATTTAACTTCTTAAAAAAAGTCGTTTATTTTTTCCCAAGAGACCTGGTACCGTGCGAGCAAAAATTATTTGCATCAAAGAGGGCTTAGATTAAAAAACGTGGGGTTTAAATCACAATGATATGGGGACGTTATTTCTAACCAAATCTAGGTTAAAATTTTGTCAAATTCATATTATGACATGATATGCCAAACTTATAAGTAATAAAATAAGTAGACAAATACAAATTTATTTTTGTTGTTTACAAAATTAACAAAGTAAGAATATACTTGCACTTTATAAAGAAATAAATTTAGCTGGTTCTTAAGAATAGTCCTGCATGTTCCATAAGGTCTTCCCACTTTTTAGGACAGGCGTCTTATACAATTTGTTGGCGTATTTTGCATTATTTCACGAATGTTTGCAACAAGTTTTTCTGTTCTTACAGATGGTCTTCCTGTTCCTTTTTTGTGCTGTATAGAATCTGTTTCTCTAAACACAGCTACGGTTCTTTTCAGGTAATGATAAAAATCCCCGGCAATAAAAGCAACGTTAGGAAAATGTTCGTGAAAATCGTCCATGTACAAACCCGGATTATATTGTCACTCACCATTTACTCTAACCCCGTTTCGACAATACGCTTTAACCATGAATGTTTTGTGCTGTTCCGTAAAGCCCTTTGTGTGAATTGTTCAAGAAATTGGAAAAATTAGCGATGAATCAAATTGCTTGTAACGACTGTCAAAGATGGCGGAATAACTAATTGATTATTAATTCAGGTAGTTACTGACACCCAACAGGTATTAAGCTTTACGGCTAAGCATTACGTCCTTAGATGCAAGGCCCTTTTTTATGCAAATAATTTGTGCTCGCACGGTATTTGATTTCTTATTAAAAAACACACTCAGTCTCGGCCTTTTCTTGTTCATTTTTTTACTAAGCTCCTTAGTAAGTCTTATTTTCTTCACGCTAAAAGCTTTTATGCAAAAATTCTATTCCGCTACAATATTTTAATTTTTATTATATTACATATTATAGCACAGTTAGGTTTCAAGCAACAAAAACTAACCGAACGGCCTTAAGGTGTTTTTTATCGGCATTAATTACAATTGCAAAACAGTATACCCACATAGATCATGTTTTAGAATGTCTTGGCTATTCTAGATTTTGTGTAAAAGCGGTAACTGGAACAAAAATGTCGATTAATTCCTTTTAGGGTTATTGTCTGTATTTTTAAAGAGTAAAAAATAATGAGATATAAGTACAAAACATACATTGTGAGTATTTTATTTCAATTAACTGAGTAGGGAGGAATGGATTCTTGTACTTTTAGTAAGCCCAAGCTATAAAGCGAAATAATAATATTGTACTTTAATTCCTAATTAACAAAACAGTCCACGTTAATACAAGTTAATCATGACCAAAGTATCTATAAACAGGTATCAAAACTGATACACATAATATAGAATTAAAATCCAAGAACTCTTTTAAGTACATGAAATCATTACATAACTAAATCAAGATATCATTATGATAGTATATGTAAATGAAAATTTACTGAAGTAGGCATTGGTTGCACTGGATAAAAAGCCTTCTATTCCTTATAAGAATTCACATACTACTCTTGATACAACTGTTTAATACTTTATGTGACAGCAACGCGCTTTTCTACTGTAAGACAATGAAAGTTGCTAGACCGTTGTGTAGTGATAATATAAGGGTAATTTTGCCAATAGAAAATAGGAGCTATTGTTAATAGTTTCTAGCCATTATTGACCTAAATACTTACAGTAATTATTAAGTTCTATGGGGGAGCGTAATCTGGTTATATATATACTGTATTAGTTCCGACTGCCAGTTGTAATGAAACTTAACATTAATCATAATAATATGTGCTTGCTACGGTTAATAAAGCATTTACTTACCACTAAAAATCAGTACTGTAATTCTCAAAAATTTAAATAGCTTTTAGTGTAATATTGTTCTTGTCGTTTAACATTGCATATGATTATCTATTATGCAACATGGTTTACTGAGATATGGTGGGTTGTGCAAAATAAGAATCTTCTATTCTTTATCTGACGTGCAAAGTTTAAAAAACTTAAATACAAAGGAAAAATAAATTAACTGAAACAGGTATTGGTACAATCAATAAAATTCAAATTCAGACAGCTAGATGACCCGAACAACGATGTGACCTGCGCAACAAATACGTTAAAATTAATACTACGGCGTGCGGCGATTGTCCATTGCTACGAACCCCCACCAACATCTTGTGGATTATAGGTTCTAACTGATACAATTCGTTTTTGGGGACGCTGTTCTGCTTTCCTCATCGTAGAGAAAGCGCTTTACTGGAAACAAAATGCGTCGCATTGAGAAGATACAATTTATTTTTTAACAAAATTGCTGATTTTTTCTCATGCTTTAACAGTTTATTGAACAACAATTAAACATTGAACCCTGGAGATATGATGAGGTATAGCAATGGTAATATTGTGATTTTAAAGATACGAATATTTTCAAAACAATGCAATGGTGGAATGAAAAAAGTTACCTAACATTTAAAAAAAAATCGAAAAATTAAATGAATCAACCAGGGTTTTCAAAGTATAGAAACAAACGAGGAAGGTGAAAATTAAAAGTAGGTAAATAAATTATTTATTAATGCAAAAAATGTTTAAATAATTATATAGTTTCTAACGGTAGCGAGCTTTTAAATATTCTAAAATTAAACATTATCAATAAACTGAAAATAAATTGTAAAAGGAAGTAGAATAGATACCAATCATAAACGCTGAACGAAACCCAAGATAACTTGCAAGGTTATATAAAACCAGAAATTAAAAGTTGTCAGTTTCTATTAGATTGTAGTATCTAGTATGTTGATTTTTGTTATTATAACAATTACATTTTGCAGTACCCATATTCAACCACTAGGTACAACTACAAGGGTAAACTTAATACAAAGTTTTTCATATGTTTTTTTATATTTTTAATCTTATTAAGCACTAGTCTCAGATGTTTATAAAACAAAGGTCTAATTATAAATTGTATGTACCGAAAAACTGATTAAAAACTTTTCCTTAACGTTGTTCACTCACGAAACAAATAGTATCTAACAAAAAACCCCGCACCTCTCTTATGGAAAATGGCACCTGGCTTAAATTTCCTAAATTTTTAAGTTTATTGTAGAGAATGTCATTCTCATCAAAAGTATCCATGGCCACAACAAAATCTTCCGATCAGTTTTTGAGATACGTTGATATGAATTTTTACTATATTATATTTTTGTGCTTTGTGATATTAATTCGTTTTGTTTTTCTGGATTTTTCTTTACCAACTCTTGGATACGATAGAATAGAATAAAAATAATCTAATTTTTTTATTATACAGTGTGGTTGTTTAAGTGTGCAACATATGGGCATTTTTTTTTATTACCGATTTCTCAGAAAATTTTATTCTTGATAAAAGTTGGTGCATGTTCGATAATCATATTAGGTGCACTTGGAATGGTTACAAGTCAAACGGCCGGCGTACAGGGTAGGCCCAAAAATATAAAACTTGTACAAGACTAACGTTTTTTAATAAACATTTAAAATAAAAATTTTGCACTTTAAATGATAGTTTTTTAATTAGCATATAATCATTACTAATGTTTTATCTTGTTAAAAATAATTTTTAGGATATTTTAAAGTTGTGTTTAATATCGTTGCAACAAACATGAAGTTTGTGATTCCTTAATAAATTTAAAATTCAAGTAAATTTTACAAATATGCTTGAATTTGAGCAAAGATATGTGGAATTGATTCGATTTTGATTAATTTATGAAAGTCTTTATGGTGAATATAAAAAAAAAATTTGGGGAAATAAGTAATGTTTTTTAAAAAAATATATTTTTTTATTTTAGGAGGTCACGTTTTTGAATCTATGTATAACTTTTAATTCTAAACAACGTTTCTTAATACCATTTTGCTGAATTTTCTGAAATAGGGGTACTTTATTCTTGTACAAGTTTTATTTTATTTTGGCCTACCCTGTACGCCGTTTGACTTGCAACGATTCCAAGTGCACCTAATATGATTATCGAACATGCACCAACTTTTATCGAGAATAAAATTTTCTGAGAAATCGGTAATTAAAAAAATGCCCATATGTTGCACACTTAAACAACCACACTGTATACTAGGTGAGTTTTTTTTAGAAATTCTTTTGTTAAATCGTAGTATTTTCGGCATTAAATTAAATATAATTAAATTAAATATTAAAAAACTTAGACTATATAGATTGCATTAGCTTGGAGCAAGCTATCAGAATTAATAGTTTATGTATTTATCCAGGTGACTCAAAAAAGTTTTTTTACTAGTTTTTAACGAAATATTGTAGAATTTTTTTTATATTCAACTTATCCTATAGTTCCAAATATATATAATTATCAAAATTATACAGGGTATTTTCGATAATACGCGATACAAAAAAATATAAAATGTATTTGTTTATAAATCATTCTAAATATCGTATTTTATTATATTTTGTGCTTGAAGCGTTTTACATACATTTTTACTATTAATTTTACATTTTCTTTGACCAGTTCTCGAGATATACAGCGTCGAAGAAACTCAAAGCACAAAAAATATGTAGATATAAAACAATAATATTTTTTCTTTATTTCAATAAAACTGTTATACCGTGCGAGCAAAAATTATTTGCATCAAAGAGGCCTTGGATTAAAAAACGTAGGGCTGGGTTTAGTTCACAATGATATGGGGACGATATATCTAACCAAATTTAGGTTAAAATTTTGTCAAATTCATATTTTTACATAATATGCCAAACTAATGAGTAGTAAAATAAGTAGACAAATAGAAATTTATTTTTGTTGTTTACAAAATTAACAAAGTAAGAATATACAGAAAGAAAAAATAAATAATTACATAACATGCAGGCTTCATCCGAAAAAAAGGTCAGGTCTAATAAATCATTTATTTCCAATAAATTTTAAGTAAACCATTGAGAGTAATTCCTGCGTCTTTCCAAATCTGCGGCTTGTATTTCTTGGAATACTTGCACTTTATAAAGAAAGAAATTTAGTTGCTTCTTAAGAATAGTCCTGCATATTCCATAAAAACTTCCCACTTCTTGGGACATGCGTCTTATACAATTTGTTGGCGTATTTTACATTATTTCATCAATGAACAAACCCGGATTGTATTGCCACTCACCATTTACTTTAACCCCGTTTCGAAAATACGCTTCAACCATGAATGTTTTGTGCTGTTCCGTAAAGCCCATTGTGTGAATTATTGTTCAAGAAATTAGAAAAATTAGAGATGAATCAAATTACTTGTAACGAATGTCAAAGATGACGGAATAACTGATTGATTGTTAATTCAGGTAGTTACTGACACCCAACAGGTATTAAGCTCTACGGCTAAGCATTACGTCTTTAAATGCAAGGCCCTCCTTGATGCAAATATTTTTTGCTCGCACGGTATAAGTTCATATTACGGTTAATAATAAATATATTTAATGGGATACAAACCCGAATAATTAAAGTCCTCTAACACTTTATTTTGCAAATAATAACTATATAAATAGAATAAACAAGCAAAGTTTTAATAGAAAGAATAAATTTTATCCAAAAATTATAAGTAGACCTTGAGAAGACAAAAATATAGCTTATTTCATTTTTCTGTATACAAAAATCTTTTATTTTATTTTGTTATAACAATAATTATTAAAATGTATATAACTGCAAATTACAATTCAACACATCGCTACTTTTTTTTTAGTTCACCATAATAGACGTAATCTACAAAAAAGATTATATAGAAATCAAATTTAACCTAAAATGGAATCATGTTATCATGTATCATTTCCATGCCTGTTCACTGTTCAGGAAGCATAAAGATCACAAAACTTACAATCCCTTGTTATTGTATTATTAATAGGTAGGATTTCTTGATCTCAACCTTCACATACGAGTAACCAAGAATGTCAAGAACTGAAAATAATGTCCGGCGTAGGTGAGACAAATGAATTTTTTAATTGAAAAATTAATTATGGATTTAAGTGTTTAGTACACATTATAAGGCTTTTAATTAATTTAAAGTCAGTCGTGCTTAGTACATCCTAAACTGTTTATGTCTTGCATTTCATGGACATGTATTCAAATATTAGATATCCATATTATGTAACAAGTGACACTACCAACAGCTATTATTTATAAAAATTAAATTAGTTACATCAGTACTAGTTACTGTATTAGTTCTGGCTAGCAGTATAATGAAACTTTACATTAATCACAATAATATTTGCTTGCTACGGTTAATAAAGCATATACTTATCACTAAAAATCAGTACTATTATAGTTCTCTAAAATTTAAATAACTTCTAGTGTGATATTGTTCTTGTCGTTTAACATTGCATATGATTATCTTTTATGCAATGGTTTACTGAGATGGTAAAATTCGTCCATATATTATAAAGTCCAGTACTGATGATGGGTTGTGCGAAATAAGAATATTATATTGCTTTATGACATGCAAAGAAAAAAAAACATAAATACAAAGTAAAAATAACTTAGTTGAAACAGGTATTGGTACGATCAATAAAGTTTGTGCATGGACGATTTTCACGAACATTTTTCTAACGTCGCTTTTATTGCTGGGGATTTTTATCATTGCCTGAAAAGAACCGTGGCTGTGTATAGGGAAACGGGTTCTATACAACACAAAATAGGAGCAGGAAACCCATCTGTAAGAACAGAAGAACTTGTTGCAAACATTTGTGAAATAATGCAAAATACGCCAACAAATTGTATAAGACGCCTGTCCCAAGAAGTGGGAAGATCTTATGAAATATGCACGACAATTCTTAGGAAGCAGCTAAATTTATTTCCTTATAAAGTGCAAGTATTCCAGGAAATACAAGCCGCAGATTTGGAAAGACGCAGGAATTACTCTCAATGGTTTACCCAAAATTTATTGGATAGAAATGATTTATTAGACCTGACTTTTTTTTGGGATGAAGCCTGGTTCCATCTCTTCGGTTATGTGAATTTTCAGAATACATGTAATTATTTTTCTTTTTCTTTCTGTAGATATATATTCTTACTTTGTTAATTTTGGAAACTACAAAAATAAATTTGTATTTGTCTACTTATTTTATTAGGTACACATTAGTTTATCATATCATGTCATGAATTTCACAAAATTTTAACCTAGATTTGGTTATATATATCGTCCCCATATCATTGTAATCTAAACGAAGCCCCACGTTTTTTAATCCAAGCCCTCTTTGATGCAAATAATTTTTCCCGCACGGTATAATAATTTTTTACATATACCTAAATAATCTTTGTTTTACACTCAATCTTTGGAATCTACTGTGATCCAAGGTTATTATATTATATCTAAAAACCTTAGTTCTCTATTTATGCTTCGGGCGTAGAATCATCCTTGTCTCCAGAAGATGTAACTAAAACTTGTAGAGTACCTACAAAGTTTTTTAAATATGATAAGTCGAGGACTTTTGCTATAATCATCAATGATGTATTTTAAGAGATATTTGTAACACCCTGTATATGTACTATTATTTACTAAAAGACATTCTGTATGAGTTTATTAACCGTCTGATTAGTCATGCGTTACTGCTTTGTTAGTTTAACGTAAATTATTACGGTTGTTCAAATTTGTAATAACAAGCTTAAAATAGTTAAACCGCCAATTTTGGATTGTTGTTTTTCCTATTATTAAATTTATTATTATCGCCATTTCGTTCATTGTTTTATTATTAAAACTAGCAAAGACATTATTTACGGCTCGGAAATTTTTGGGTCCTTTCTCATTACTTGCTCGGTAAAGCATATAAAACGTGTCAGAAAATATTAGAGATTTTAAGGAAAAGTTTTTTTTATTATTAGTTTTTAATCAACGTGTCTAGGAAGTGTTATAATAAATATACAGGGTTTTATTTAAGTATGTGGCCAAACTCCAAGGGGTGCTTCTTTAAGTGATTTTAAGAAGAAATATAAAAATAGGTCCGAAAATGCATAGTTATTACGATACAGGGTGTAAAACTTTTTTAAAAAAATCGGATGTTCGTAAATATCTCAATACTCTTTTATTCCATTTTGTTGAAATCTGGCAATTTTGTTTGTAATAACAAGAGGATAATTTAGCCTAAATTGGTTTAAAATTATTAAGTCCAGTGGCGTCACAGAAGACAGTCCAACTAATATTTTTGGCAAAAAAATTGCGCGACACCGACTTTTTTTTAAATTATGAATTTTTTTCGAATTAAGCAATAAATATAACAATTTTTTTTTGAGTTTTTTCATATGTTGCTTTGTTTTCGAGAAAAAAAAATATAAACCACTTTATTGCATGTCCCCGGGACAAAAAGAGCTACCTATAGTTGTTGCCTTTAAAACACTGCAGTAATAAATTATTACGTTATGCGATTATTTTATGTTAATTTCTTCTATCGAAAACAGTTTTAATCTGTGCGAAAAAATTCAAAAGAGGACTTTCGTGTAATTTTAATTGCTTGATAGTTTGGTAAGTTGTTTACTCTTATTGTCCCGGGGACATGCAATGAGGTGGTTTTTATTTCTTTTTCTTAAAAACAAAGCAAGTAATGAAAGAAACTCAAGATAAAATAGTTGTATTTGTAGTTGCTTAATTCAAAAAAAATACATAATTTAAAAAAAAGTCTGTCAAAATTGGGCTATTAAAATTTGGTCGCATGTGATGCAAAGTTTATTTGTTTTTGACCCTGTATAAGGTATTCATAAAATAAGTATTTTTGAAAACGTAGGTCGTGTCTGAAAGTAATACACCTTAATGTTAAGACAAAAAAGAACACAGTGTCATCAGCAAAGTTAAGTAGTGGGTAAAAAATCAAAATTATCTTATGCAGCCGAAATTTTGCATCTGGGCTAGAAACTGCATTACATAAAAAAAATGTATTGAAAAAAATGCGCAACTAGAAATACCAATCGACGTGTCCGAGCGTTTTTTCGGGGCGTTTGAAGGGTACAGGGGAAAAAAGATTAATGTCACAAAACACAGTTATTGAGAAAATCGAATTTTAGTGTTTAGAGACTCCTACACTATTTATATGAAAATATTTCAAATTATTTTTTTTTGGCCAATAAAGCATAAGGTCTCCCTTTAATTATTTATAGCTGCATATCTGTAGGTTGATGTCATAGACGTGAAATATTTTTTTTAGGGGTAGAACCTACATAATTAATGCAAAAACGATTAATGTTACATAACTATTGTGCAAAAGTCGGCAATAAGCGGAACTTCTTGGAAAAGGAAATACTACAATAGCAAAGGTCTCAAAACAACTAAAGACTTTGATTTACTTTTAAACACATTGTGCATGTTCTAAAAATAGAATTAAATAAACCGCGCCCATAATATGAACATTCATCCTTTTTTCTCTGAACGCTAGGACATTCATCTTTTTCCCCTGTCCTGTATCCTTCATTTATTATCGAATTTATTCCATTTGGCTGATACAAACACTGTATAGTAGTTAGTATTAAAAGACTGGTCAAACTCTTTTTTTTTAAAGTTAATCTACTTGCAGTATTCATTTAGAAGGGAACTATAATTCTTTGCCATTCAAGAAATTATTATAAAGATGTCTTCCCAGTACAAAAGTCTGAAGCAATTAGACAGGTGTAATATTGGTGGGTGCAAATACTTAATTTTAATACATATAAGTAAAATATTTCCTCATACATTGACGTGGGTCTCTTTATTTTATAATACCCAACAGAACAGTAAAAATATAAATAAGTAATCAATCTTTCTGTACGGTAAATGGATTAATTAATAATGTAATTAATTTTTTGTAATTAATATTTTCTTGACTGCCTTGGATTTTGTAGCCAATACAAAGACTTTTATAACAAGTCGTTATCATAAATATTGAACTAGATACCCGAGGTAAACTTAATCAGTGGTCAATTGTGACAATATACTTAAATACCCATAAAAAAGAATACCAAATTTTCTTACTGTACAGGGTGTCCCAAATTCGAGCCTCATCATGGGGATCTCGGAAACTATAAGAGATACAGCATCGGTTAAATTGTGGCAAAGTTGGGCAATTTCGTACTGAGCAATATCGCAAAAAAATATCTGAGCTATATTTTTTAGTTTTTGAAATTTTTGCAAAAAACTAAAATTTTGAGTTTTTGTGTTTTTAAACTGCTTGACTTATTTTATCCGCTACAGAAAAACAAGCACAAGATTGTTAAGGCAACTTTTTACGCTCCATATTGTGACGTTTTTAGAATTTCGTTACAACGTTTCGTTTTTGTGGAACTATTATCAACTTTCATTTTTTAAATACGGACCTGCATTTTTTATTTTATTTTTTGATAGCCCTTTAAGCCCTGAATTCAACCATGTACCACACTTAATTATATTTAGACGTTTTGATGTCATTATTAAATCTTCAGGAATGTGATTATTATTTTTAAATACGGCCCTGGTGTATATTTGACTCTTGTTTATTAAAATCACCATACTGGGCTAAATTAGTATCAACTATAATGAGGCTGCAAGCGTTCAGGATAGTCCTGTAAATAACGGTCACAAGAAATTTGTGAATTCCTATTGGAAGAATAATAAACTCGTAACATGTTGCGCTTTTCTAAAGCAAAAAACATAATTTTGCTGAAATATTCAGTATAAATGGTGATAGCAGTTGTCAAGATAATTAAGGTGGAAGTATCAACATGCTTGCCAACCTATAACCTATTTCGCGTTTATTTATTTAATTTTTCTAGGTTTTACACAAAATTTAAATAAAATCATTATCGTCTTCATATTTTATAGGTAATAATTGACATATTAAATAAATATCAAGGAATTTCATTAAATATTTTAGGAGAATTTTATAGCGAAAAATGTCGGGTAAGATTTTTTTAAACATTATTATGTAATTCTTTTTTCACTATACAATTCTCCCAAAATTAGCAATGAAATAAATTGATATTTTTGTAATATGTCAGCTATTACCTAAATATTGTACCGACGATATTGATTTTATTTAAATGTTGGTTAATCAAATAATAAACTAAAAAAAGCAACGCCAAATAGGTTATAGGTTGGCAATAGATGAAATGACGTTGAGAATTCCACCTTAAGCCAAACAATCAAGTAAAAGTTCTTGTCATAGCAACCTTTGTTTTGTTTGGTTTTATTTTTACTTTGTTACAATTTATATAAAAACTTAAATATAGTAAATTATTTGTATAAAATTTCGGATCCATTTACATGTTGTATGTGGTAAAAAGATTAAGTAACTAACACCAGGGCCGTATTTAAAAATAATTATCACATTTCTGAAGATGTAATAATGACATCAAAACGTCTAAATATAATTAAGTGTGGTACATGGTTGAATTCAGGCCTTAAAGGGCTATCAAAAAATAAAATAAAAAATGCGGGTCCGTATTAAAAAAGTTAAAGTTGATAATAGGTCCATAAAAACGAAACGTTGTAACGAAATTCTAAAAACGTCACAATATGGAGCGTAAAAAGTTGCCTTAACAATGTTGTGCTTGTTTTTCTGTGGCGGATAAAATAAGTCAAGCAGTTTAAAAAAACAAAAAATCAAAATTTTAGTTTTTTGCAAAAATTTCAAAAACTAAAAAAGATAGCTCAGATATTTTTTTGCGATATTGCTCAGTACGAAATTTCGCAACTTTGCCACAATTTAACCGATGCTGTATCTCTTATAGTTTCCAAGATCCCCATGATGAGGCTCGAATTTGGGACACCCTGTACAGTCAACGATTGCACGGAGTAATTTTAGGCCTTCAAAATAAAATTTGTTGATAAAATGGTTTTGTGTTATGGTATTGTTGGATATTCAGTACAATTTAAAATTATTTAGGATTATGGTACAGATACATACTCTCAAAAAGTAGTGTCACAACTACGTGCCATTCCATAAGTTTTTCACTTGGATTCACTTTAGATCATTTTGCGTCTGGGTGAGAACCAAAGCACGTATTGGCATGAACCAAAAACCAAAATGCGAAGAATATTTGCGGCACAATGAAAACTGATATTTTGAAGTAATTTTGCTTCTTAATTATTATTCCATAGGGCGTTTTGACAGTAAGCAAAAAAAACAACTTTTTGATTATCCTTGTATAATATGCCAAAAAACCAATTTTTCTTTAAATTTGTATAAGCATATTACTAAACTTAATCCAAATTTTATGATGCCAGTTTTTTTTTTTAAGGAAGTGTATTTACTAGATCCTTTAATTTTGACTCAAAGTGATTTATAATTTTTATCCTGAATTTACATATTTTGTCAGTCAAAAAAAACATATCGACATTAAAATAATTGACATCTCATTTATAGGGTGTTCTCATTCTACATCGAAATCATAAAACTTCTTATCGATAAATGTCACTTTTATCAAATCGAAGACCCTATATATTTTTTCTGCCCCCTCTTTAGTTCGTCAAATGCTCTTCAGAATGTACTATCCCCATCTCATATTTTTTGACATATTTTAAATTTTTCTCTTCTTATAATAGCTTATTTTGTCAATAGATCTCAGCAATGGAAAACAAATGAAAAGATAATTTTAAATTTTTTATTAATTTAATAATGATTCTTAATATTGGAACAACTTTTTTAATTTTCTAGTTTTCCTTAAATTTTTCGAATTATCTAAAGTATGATATGAAACATATTTTAAATATAAATAATTATTAATAAATTATTTATTTTATAAATCCCCTTAGTAAACATTCTCCAACCTTCCTCAGTACTCCTTAAATACCTTAAGACGATTTTTTTTTAATATGGCCAAAACGGAAATACAACTGTCCTTCCTTGTTCAAAAAGTCGAGAATTCATATAAAAGCCCAAGCTATTATTTATATAAATAAACTAATTTAGTTTACAATAAAAAGGACACTTAGAGTACAAAATAAAAGAAATAACCCGATAATTTTCTCAAAAAGAGCCTTTTTGTCCACTTCCGCACCTGTCCTACGTAGCAACTGCTAAATTGGATACAATTTAATTGTTAGATCAAAATACAATTATAATAAAAACAATATATCATAGATTTGGTTATTCTTTCTACTAAAATATTCAATGACATAACCGAGATAACCCGCAATAGTCTTTGCACTATTAGCTTTCTAGGACTGTCACCTCGGAAAAATGTCCATTCCGCACCTACGAAATCCACACATTAAGACAGCGTCAGTTTGGTATCAGTGCGTTTTTATCATTTCTGGTTTTGTTATAGTGTTGGGCGCCGCTTAAAGATATTGGTAAGTACCCGTTTTTTGATATATATTGGCAAAACAGTTAATTAAAAAAAGAAAGTAAAAAATGCTCACTTTCTTGCGTGTCCTCTCTGCACCGCAGTTTCCGTTTACGTTACGTATTTCTTTTAGAAAAATAGATTATGGTATGGTGCATTTTTAGGTCGGCAAAACATAACCTAAGAATAATTGGAATCAGCGTTGCCAGAATTTGTGAATAAATTAAAAAGTCAAAAAATGTCCATTCGGCACCGTCCGTTCCGTGCCTGTTTTACGTTGGTGCGGATTGGACAGTTAGATGCGGATTTGACATAAATAAGTATTTATCGGTGTTGGTTAATGGTAATGTTGTCTTTTCTTAGTACTTATTTTAAATTTACATTTTGGTTTTTAATAAATAGTTCTTTACCTTTTTATATTGATTTAATCGAATTTAATCATATACGATGTCCAATCCGCACCTTAAGTGTCAAGTCCGCACCTTTTGTAAAAACGGTTAAAAAAAAAGTTGAGGCACCCAATTAATATTTTTAGTCTATTTTTTATAAAGACTCGAAACGTTCTTAAATTTCCTTAAAATATTCTAGGGGCATTTACCGATGAAAAATATATCCCAAAATATTATTTTTATATTTGGGTCAATACATTTTCCTCTTAGTTTTTTTCAAGATTTTATTCACACAAGATATATTTTTTGAAAATCTGGACGTCTATTCTCCAATTTAAGAGAAGTGAACGCTCTCTCGCGAGAAGTGACAATTCACATCATATGCTCATATCGTATGGAAATGAATAGTAATTTTAAGTTTCAAGAATACAGTTTAAACATTTTTAAGAGAAAAAGTAATCACTTCGCTTGAAATGATCATTCGTCTATTTCGAGAATAGACGTCCTGTTGTAATTTAAGTTTTGTTAATATATAATGCATAATTTATTCTTACTTTTTAGCATAAAAAATTGCCTTATGTTTTAAGGTGCGGAATGGACAAAATTATCGACCTTTTTGAGCAAAATAGCGTTTTGAGACCTTATTTTACAAAAAGTTGTTGATTTTATTCCCGAATATCTATCCTCACACCTTTACTTTGTTAAGTAAGGCAAATAACAAAAATATTAATATCTAAACTTTAAAAAATTAGAGCATAAAAAATGGTTTTGGCCATATTAAAAAAAATCGTCTTAAACGCGTTTGTTACAATGATATTTTAATATTTTATACTATTCAAAAATATAATTGTGCAGGCTCCATAATTAAAACATTAAAATCAATAAAAATCCAATTTATGATTTTTTAACCTCATTATTTGATGTATTTCATTATAATATTAGAAACTACAGGCAACTGCTCTTTTAATAGAAACATGTTATTATTTATTGTATTGTCAATAATTATGGGAACATTTTCAAGCCTGTAAGTACAACAAATGTATTTTTAATAGTTGCGAAGATTTCCAAATAATTACTACAATAGTTATTTTCACAATAAACAATAGACGATCTGAAAATAGATATTCACAAACCATGATTGACAAAACATTTAGATATTTTATTATTATACATAACTACTATATAAATCAAATATTTTTACGGAGCTATCGTAGCTTTTGAGTATTGTTTACTCGCGTCTTTCTGTCTTTCATTTGTACCATTTCTCAAAAACTTATATTAAGATATATTTTTTTATTAAGAAATGTTAAAGTAATATTGATATTTGAGTTCTGTTAGTTTACAAAAAATATCACAAAACACTAAAAACACAAAACCGATAAACTGAAGAAAATTTCAAACCGCTGTCAAAGAAACACCAAATGGAAATAGGGACGTTATATATACATCGACGCATTGAAAACATCAATATTTTCAATGCGATACATAGTTTTTAACCGATGCATCGAAGCCATTTGATATTTTTGTCGATGCATCGATTTATTTTAATCGATGCATTGGACCTTAATTTTATTCGTAAATAATTGTTTCGCCGTTGCCTCTCGATCTTGATTATATCTTTTGCCTTTGGTTTTAGATAAGGTGTGAGCTTAGAATAATTAGGATTTGTTTTGTAATTCTATTCTATTTAATAAAAAATCCTAAACGGAAATAAATGAAAGAACGTCATCATGGCCTCAGACCAATGTCGTATCGGTAACAAATTTGGAGGGCGGATCTCTTGCTGCTGAGTTTCCATACTGCAGACTTTTTATAAGGTTTTAAACTAAGATTTAAATCTCCTACATCATGTTAAAACTTTTAACAGAGTAAGTTTGGCGAACAAACCACCAGCCACCAGCGCGCTTCACTCAGTGTTTTAATAATTTCTTTACAGTATTACAGTCAATTAACATTTTTCTTGGGGCTCGGCTCTGTTGATATAGTTCTCATGCAAGATGAATAGACAATAATAATTTGAGATTGACAAATGAGATAAATTGAAAATTCGCAAAGCCGTAACCATTTACACGCTTTCGCGTAAATAATTTCGTAAAACGTCGAAAATCAATAAATTATGCTAATAGCACTTTCCCTGGTTGTGATAGTTACTTTTGATTTAGATACCGTGCAAATTACTGTCATACCTCTGCAAATATGCAAGGTATATAAATACAAGGTGATCCTTATACAGTAAAGTAGATCGATTTATTTTTGTTGGATCTGCAACTTTGGCAATTCTGGAAAAGTCGCTACCAAAAAGCAACACTTTAACCATAATTGTGTTTTAAATCGATTCGATTTTTTATCTATAATATAAAACCGGTTCAAAGAATAAATATAAAGATTTTTAATATATTTTTCCAAAATACAATTAAACCAAGCGGTATCTTCTTCCAAATTTCTGGGAACATATCTTGATTCCAAACTATCGTGGGAACCTCAACTGGATCATGTATACTCAAAATTGGCACAAGCTTACTACGCTATACTAAAGTTAAAATGCACAGTGCCTATTCCTACTCAAATAACATCTTACTACGCATTATCCTTATCTCAGCTGTAATAGTTTACTGTGGAGACAAGCAGTAAACATAAACTGAGTATTTTAAGCACAGAAGCATCTAATAAGGTTCGTCTTTGGATTTAAACCAATACAAACATGCAGAGAAATATACAAAAAACACAAAATCCTGACAGTCCCTTCAATATATATCCTTAAGTTCTAAACATATGTATATGTCGTAGGCTGATAGTGAAATCCGTCATTTCATGAAAAGCCTAGTCATATCATGCTGCACGCTAAAAGGTATATTTGCAACTGGTTTGTTCGTTGTTACCCAGAGCATTTTTTTCAATTTTTTTAAAATTTTATTTAAATTTTATTTTTATAAAATAATATTAGTTGAAAAAATTGAAAAAAATGCTCTGGGGAACAACGAACAAACCAGTTGCAATATACCTTTTAGCCACGGTTCATGATATGACTAGGCGTTTCATGAAATGACGGATTTCACTATCAGCCTACGACATATACAAGTACAAGAACGAATTCCAAGAAAACAGAAACAATCACAACTATCCTACAAGAGACGCCAATGGTCTTATAGTCCCTAGACACATTTCAACACGATATGAAAAATCTCCCCACCATGCCTGCATCCAAATTTTTAATAAACTACCAGAAGAAATCAAACAATCCATAACAACAGGTATATTTGGAAGTAAACTAAAGGACTTTCCTATGACAAATGCTTTTTACACACTAAAAGACTTTTTGAATGCCTAAACGATTTCATATTTGCTTAAAAGGTTTTGACCCTTTGGATTTTTCTCGTACATTTAATGTTTGTAGTATAAATTTAAGGTAAACTGCCTCCTATGTTAGTTAATTTTATAGTTTTATATGACGAACATTACATCATAATAAAGTATAATCCTTAGTAGAATAAAATTAATTTGAAAATTGACTTGAGTCTTCGGAAAGGAATGGGGGGGGGGGAGCATAAAATCGCTTGCTAGAGAAGCATGTGCTAAAATAATTATTTGATTTTTACTTGAAGTCCTAAGAACCTATAAGAATTGGTGTAGTGAAGAGCATAGCAAATAAATGTACTGGAACAACAGTTATTTAGCCCCTAACTTAGAACCCTGCAAAGATTGGAAAAAACCACAGATTAACATCTAGAATATGGATAAAATGAGCGGTTTGCTCTAGTCTTTTATTTTACAAATTATATAGAATGACCAAAAGAAGAAATTGTGGAAATTCACTCACCTTTTATAAAGGGTTTTATACTGGAGAAAATAAGTGTGATTCCTGAGCACTTGGATAGTCTGGAAAATTCCAGAGTTGCGAAGAACAGCCAACCATCCACCCGTGGCGCTAACAACACATGCTAGGATTAAAGAAATACAAATAAAATCACCCGATTGGGGTCTTGGGAAATAATTTCCCGTTTTCTTTACATTAGCATGGAAAATATCGCGTGCTAATCTAGAGTTCACACCGGACTGGCGGTCGGAAAAGTATCCCTTTGAAGAAAAAATTAATTTTATTATACATATAACGCGAGTTTTAATATTCCTAAATTACAAAACCCATGTTTCCCATTTTCGTCGGTCTGTCGCTCTATTTGTTGACGCAAAAGCTGCTAACTATTTGATGAGGGAGTACGAAACTTTCAGCTATAATATATCAGGTATGCTAGATCTTTCCAAAGTCTTTGGCAATGTTTTATTATATTAACTGATGAATTTCATATTCTTCTAGTTCATTGAAGTTAATCTTGCTGTCTGTGATTAATAACCTACCTAGGTGCTACCTAGTACTTAGATAATAAAATAGTAGGTTAGGTTACATAGGCAGACCTCTGGCATTGACCAAACAGTCACACGTAGTCCTGTAAGGACCGTTGTGGTACCACACGTGTTCCGCGGAACCTATCCGCATCAGCGATGGTTAACGCGACGAAGATCGTAGAAGAATCTTGACAGCTCATTCAAACCAGCTACTGCTGTTAATAAACTTAGTGAGTCGACCCAGTTGCAGGCTGATCACTTCCTCCAGATCATTAAAGAATGGTTCGCCCAGGGCATTGAACCTTCTTTTCGCGAGGCCGGGCATTCACACAGGAAATGCTGAATACTTTCCTTCTCTTCTTCATCTCTGCAACTTCTACAGAAGTCGTTAGTTGGTATTTGCATACGTTCAGCGTGTCTACCGAGCAGGCAATGTCCGGCGACTATGGCAGTGATGTTTCTTAGGTCCTTCCGCGACTGTGTTGTAATAGCACTGCGGTTTTCCTGCCGTCAAATAGGGGCCACAATTGCCTGGAGATGCTACAAGTCGACAGTCCTGTCCATCTGCTTTGCGCAAGTTGTTTAGCTATCCGATCTATCTCCTCTTTGACTGATCCCAGTGGTCTAGCCCAATGATCTGCTTAGCTAGCAGATCATTGGGTCTAGCCACAGTATTCTAGTACTCTAGTTCGGCAGACATGCTTGCGCTCTCCCTGGCGAGCGCATTAGCAGTCTCGTTGCCATAATAAAATAGTAAGTTGCAATAGCTTATTGCCAAACCCAGACATACATATATAATCATTACAGTACTTTAAGGTATAATATTCACTTGCGAAATTAATATGCAAGAAACGTAAACTACACTCATGTTCCGCATTAGGTAGAGGGCCAGACCATTACAACTTTTGGTTTTGTTTAACAATGGGTCGGTGTTCGCTTCTCAATGTCCCCTTTTATTAGCATGCAAATGGTGTAGCAAGAATTGTTTCACAAATCTACATTGTCCTTCTGTATAATTATTATTCATTGGTAGTTTAAATAATAGTAATCTTATCAGTGAGGAAACACAATATTTATTTATTTAATAACTTTAAATTTCTTCCTAATTTTCATTATTTGTTCTTCCTATCCCTTTTTTATGTGTATTAATTTTAAACTTGTGTTGTTACGGTGCGAGCAAAAATTATTTGCATCAAAGAGGGCCGTAGAGCTTAATACCTGTTGGGTGTCAGTAACTACCTAAATTAACAATCAATCAGTTAGTTATTCCGTCATCTTTGACAGTCTTTAGAAGTAATTTGATTCATCGCTCATTTTTCCAATTTCTTGAACAATTTACACAATAGGCTTTAAGGAATAGCACAAAACATTCATGGCTGAAGCGTATTTTCGAAACGGGGTTAGAGTAAATGGTGAGTGACAAGAGAATCCGGGTTTATGCATGGACGATTTTCACGAACATTTTCCTTACGTTGCTTTTATTGCTGGGGATTTTTATCATTGCCTGAAAAGAACCGTGGCTGTCTTTAGGGAAACCGGTTCTATATTAAACAAAAAAAGAGCAGGAAGACCATCTGTAAAAACAGAAGAACTTGTTACAAACGTTCGTGGAATACCTAATGCAAAATACGCCAACAAATTGTATAAGACGCCTATCCCAAGAAGTGGAAAGATCTTATGGAACTTGCAGGACTATTCTTAAGAAGCAGCTAAATTTATTTCCTTATAAAGTGCAAGTATTCCAAGAATTACAAGCCGCAGATTTTGAACGACGCAGGAATTACTCTTCATGGGTTACCCAAAATTTATTGGAAAAAAATTATTTATTAGACCTGACATTTTTTTCGGATGAAGCCTGGTTTCACCTCTCCGGTTATGTGAATACTCAGAATACACACATGTGGAATTTTTTTGTAGAGTCCACATTGCACCCTTAAAAAATTGGTGTCTGGTTAGCTGTTTCCCGAAGAAGAATAATTGTTGGTCCTAATTTTTTCCATGTCACAGTTACAGCATAGCGGTATAGAGACAATATTTTGAATCTATTTGTGGAGCAATTACGTGACGACGAACTACGTTTTGGATATTTTCAACAGGACAGTGTAACCGCCCATACAGCCGCCGAAACTATTAACTACTTACGCAATTTTTTCGACAACAGATTGATCAGTTTTTGATCAGACATGGAATTCCCACCTATATCACCTTGTTTAACGGTTATGGATTACTTTGTTTTTCCTCATTTAAAGAACGCTATTTTTGAAACACCAGTTGCAAATTTAGAACAATTACAAGAAAGGATTATCCAAGAATGTGGTAACATTTCTCCAGAGATGCTGGTCAACACTTTCGAAAATATGAAGAGACGTGTGAATTTATGCTTGGAGCATGGCGGTGGCCAATATCAGCAATTTATGTAATTATTTTTCTTTTTCTTTCTGTATATTCTTACTTTGTTAATTTTGTAAACAACAAAAATAAATTTGTATATGTCTACTTATTTTATTACTCATTAGTTTGGCATATCACGTCATAATATGAATTTGACAAAATTTTAACCTAGATTTGGTTAGATATATCGTCCTCATATCATTGTGATCTAAACCAAGCCCTACGTTTTTTAATCCAAGACCTCTTTGATGCAAATAATTTTTGCTCGCACGGTATAAGGACATAATATAGTGCATATAAGTTATCGTAGTCGTGCCTTGCCTTTAGGAGTGGGGGACACAATGATTTGGGAAGTGCCAAATTACCTGTCTTTTAATGATAAATATCTGATTATATTATGGCAGAGAATATTCGGGTATTTCTGGAAAAAATTCGAACGCTCAGACAGAAAAAAAATTAAGATAGGAATGACTTCCAGATTTAAATAGTTTACTTGTATGTAAATTATAGGAATTTTAACAATAATATACGAAGTTATTGTTATTATTGGCTACTTACACAACAACGTCAGTACCTAGTATAGGTACTAGAGTACTCAGCCATTCAGCAATGCTACTGTGTGCGAAAATAGTCATTGCTTTCTCCTAATTTAAGTACAAATCATAAGGTTAGTGATCATGTTGTTAAAAAAATACTAATTGGCAAAGGACAGCAATGCAGTGGCGGATCCAGGGGGAGCGCAGGGGGCGCCCCCTTCCCCTGAGACTATAAACCTAACATTAAACAGAGGCAATAATAAATGTACAGCTGACTTTTTTTTAGAAATCAAACCTTCACTGCGAACCCCTACCTAAGATTATAAAAATAACAAATAGAAACAATTCTGTTGCAATAATGCACGTAGATAGCGGGGGGGGGGGGGGTACTGGAGTACTGGAGGATAGTAGGATAGTACCCCCCCTCCCCCCGAGCCATTTTGTGTCATCAATTATTGCTACTACGTGCCTGTTACATACTCCCAGACTTTCAAAGTGCGAAACTGGCACTGCAGGCAAAAATACTAGGGCATATATACTTAATGGATTGAGGAAATAATTGTTTCTTAACTGTAAATCGGAGTAAGTTTTATTCAGGCATTAAAAAAAATAATTAAAAATGTCGGCATAAAGCGCATAATTTAATAATGGCGGTTTAAATAATTGGATAACACGATCGTCTGCACAGGATTTCTCTTGAAACGTTAGAAGTAGAAGACAGCTGTAGTTACACCAATTAAGGAATTTTGTTAAATTGTACAGTTACATGACTTACATAAATTACATGAATTTTTCCGGTTGGCTTCTTTCTTGGATGTTTTTATACAAAAATGTATGTATTATCTGAACTTTAAACATAGAATAAGGTAGCATATATTATTTTTGATATATTATCATAAATCGGCAGTTTAAGAAGAAATTAAGGTTTGTAAGAGCAAGATTTATTACCTCAATCAACTTATATATTATATATCTATAATACTATTGCACCGATCAAATTACTAATTGAACCAATTTTAATTATTACTTGTAGATTGTCTCAATTTTAATTAAGTTCGTATTGACCGAAAACCGAAATACAGGGTGATTCAAAAGTACTTTGACAAACTTCGGGAGGTAATTGCTGGCAATATTTTAACATGAAAAGTTCTTATAAACAGTGGTCCTTGGCGACTTCGTTACGGAGATACAGGGTGTTGAAATGTTAAAAGGAATAGTAATAATCTTTAAATAACTCCTTAACGAGTTATTTTTTTTATGAAATTTGGTGAATTAAATAAGCATCTAAGGACACTTATTTTCAAAGTACAACACGTTCGTAAATTTAACCAGTGGCGTCGGTACAAAATGTTACTATCATATTTTTTTGTGAAAACTATGCTACACCACTGACTTACTTTATTTTAACTTTATTTTTATGAATCCCCGCTTCATTTACAATAAAAAAGATCACGTGTGTTTTTTTGATACGAGAGACGGTTTAAGGGTAAATGATTATTTTATTTGACTATACACAAATATTAAAAAATGGTCAACCACTTAAATATTTATTAAAGTATTTTAACGAATACGCCGAATACCTACATACATACTAATAAACAAATATGTTTATGTCTAAGGAAGGCATCTAAGGATGCCTATTTTCTATGTATAACAGGTTTTCAGTGGCATACACATTTATTTATTAGTATGTTATTTTTTAATATTTTCTTTTGACAAGGCGGCTTTGGAAATGCATTTGTCGATAAATTAAAGCATATTTGACAGTTAGTTAGGTAGGTACCATTGAAAATAACAAAACTGAAGAAATAAAATTCAATGGTAACTAACTGTCAAATATGTTTTAATTTATCGACAAATGCATTTCCAAAGCCGCCTTGTCAGAATACAATATATTAAAAAAAGCATTTCCAAAGCCGCCTGGTCAAAACCCAAAATATTAAAAATAGCATACTAATAAATATTGAAAACGTGTTATACTTAGAAAATAGGCATCCTCAGATGCCTTTCTTAGGCATATACATATTTGTTTATTAGTAAGTATGTATGTAGGTATTCGTTAAAATACTTTAATAAATATTTGAGTGGTTTATCAGTTTAAAACACATTTTTTATTATTTGTGTATAGTCAAATAAAATAATCATTTACCCTTAAACCGTCCCTCGTATCAAAAAAACACACGTGAATAATAGTAACATTTTGTACCGACGCCACTGGTTAAATTTACGAACGTGTTGTTCTTTGAAAATAAGTGTCCTTAGATGCTTATATAATTCACCAAATTTCATAAAAAAAAATAACTCGTTAAGGAGTTATTTAAAAATTATTACTATTCCCTTTAACATTTCAACACCCTGTATCTCCGTAACGAAGTCGCCAAGGACCACTGTTTATAAGAACTTTTCATGTTAAAATATTGCCAGCAATTACCTCCCGAAATTTATCAAAGTACTTTTGAATCACCCTGTATACGTTTTTAATATAATATGTTGAATGAATCGGAATCTCATACATCTTAATATAAATAGGTAGGTACATAAAACAGTACGCGTTTGACACTGGCACTTTTGAGATTGTGTTTCCATTGTAATATTTAATTTGAGAAATTTTGTGATTGGAGTCTGGAGTGCAAGTGGGAAAAAGGACTACTAATGCCTCGTCATTATTCCCTAAGGGAATAATATATGGCATTATACTCCAAACACCAAAAGTATAATACTTACAATATATACTAGTCGCAGATAAACCCTTTTTATACCAATACTTCTCTATAAACCTGTAGCTAATAGCAGCAGATCTTCCAATCAATTATTGGGGCTAACATAGTTATTATTCTTGAATATGTAGGACAATAGCAAATATTTTACTAACAGTTGTATTATAATATGTTTATTACTGTTTATCCAATAATCATTAGTGATTATTTTTAATGGCTCATGACTAAAATAGTGATTATCTATGAATAATGTGTACGTAATTAAACGCAAAAGAAAGTGTTTAAATTATATCGTACATTGCAAATAAAAATGTAATGACATATTTTCACTTAAATTTGCAATTATCATTAAAAAGTAATATATCTATTAACGTAAAGGTTGTCATCAATATGGGCTATTGACCCAATATACACTATGTAATGTAGATTCTTGAACGTCATCGATTATTTTGAGTGCTACAGTTCTTCGTCAATAAAAATAATGTTAAAGAAACCATAATTTCATATTTTCATTTTTCTCTTGTCACCGAAAAAGTATTGATATCAATTTAAAAAACAAACCTACTTTACATATATATTTTCTAAGGGTATTTTATTAGGTAATATATTTTTAATTATCTAATAAATAATTTTATTTTTTACATTTTAGGCAAAGTTTATTTTTTAATAATAATAATAATAAACATCCTTTAAGAAAGCAATTACAAAGACTAATAATAGGCAGACAAGCAAAAGCGGGGCGCAGTTTATCCACAAAGGCTACTCTACTGAACCCCACACTGCTTGCTAAAATGATAATAAAAAATATATATAAAGAATTATGAATGTACAGATATTATATAAATATCGTAGAAAGGAGAATAAAAAAATGGTTTAAATAGTTAACATTCTAGAAAAAAGAAAAATACTACATTCTAAAATAATGGAGAAGACGACAATAGGTACATTGCAAGCACCTGCAAAACATTGATAAAAATATTAATTTAACAATTAACGAAGTTGTTCATTTTGGAGTAGATATTTTTTATATTGCAATTTAAATTTGCTGTCAAGGAAAACCATTTCATTAGTTAAGGGGTTTTACAATTTAACCGAGTTGTAGGTAAATGATCTCTGAAACATGGCACTCTGATGCTGAGGCACCGTCAACCTATTAGGAAATCTCATGTCACGGGAATATATATTTTTACGAAATACAAACCTACTTTTAAAGAAAGATGCAGAGTCGGATTATTTAGAGTTTTAACCAAAAAATTCCCCAAAAGTAAAGTTCTACGGTTGTTAATTACTAGCCCCCTTAAGATTTTTAAACGTATGAGAAATATGATCAAATTTTTGAAGTCCAAAAATAAGGCGTGAGCATGTATTCTGTACCCTTTGTATCCTATTCCTATCTGCTACATCGAGGCATGACTCATAAATGAAATCATAGTAGTTAATCTGGATAAAACGAGACGCTCACGGATCATTTTACGCAATTTAAAATTTAAGACATGGCGGTTGTTGTATAATACTCTTAAAAATATATATAATTTTTTAATTAGTTTCCAGGATTATACCCAGATTTTTAGCTGTTTTAACTATTCAATATAATTATGTTTATGCCTGCATACAGAATTATGGAAAGAACATTTCTTTGATGTCCGGGGGAAACAGTATTTAATTTTTTTATCCACTTTTTAAAAAATTGGTTAAGGTCCTCAAAAAATCAGACCAAATACTTCACAAGTCAATGGAAAAACTAAATCGATTCAAATCCAATATACGTGCAATGTTGTCAACCATATGTAACCTAAGTCAGCATCAACTATAGCTGTCAATAAGAGCTGTAGTAAATTTTAATAAGAAAATGTATTACCTTCAAAAAAAACTTAATGCCACAGAGATCTACCTAAATTTAAAACTATTTTAGAACAGATAATTTTTACGACCTAAAGGCATGTAGGTAAATGTAGGCTTATATGCTAAATTTATTATTTTACTTACCAATTTTAAAAAGTCCTATTCCATGAAAGTGCAAACAAAACCATACACCAATACTCTTAATAAAATGTTCCCTTTGCCAAAAAAATATACAGTCATTTGTTGTTATTTAGTTTGGGGAAAAATGGCAAAAACTGTTTAAATGACAAATCGAACCAAACTTTCATTCACAAAAACAAAACACGGTTAATTTTAATCTAAAAACAATCCAATAAAGCTCCCAATCCGTGAGCTTTAGACCGGAAACACTTGAAACGCTCGCGAGCACAGTCAACTGTCTACCTCGATTTCAAAGTAGGTGATTAACGCTTTGCGATAAAGGCAAGTTAGCTGTGGACCGAAGAAGCCGAGGAACGCAAGAGAAAACGTATAACCACCACTTTGATTAAGAGTACCTAGCTACCAACATTTGTAATCAAGAAACACTAATAATATTCAGCAATAAAGTTAAAATGTACTCATATGAATCCATTTCTCAAGATTGAAGGAAACGCTTCATACCGTGCGAGCAAAAATTATTTGCATCAAAGAGGGCTTTGCATCTAAGGACGTAATGCTTAGCCGTAGGGCTTAATACCTGTTGGGTGTCAGTAACTACCTGAATTAACAATCAATCAGTTATTCCGTCATCTTTGACAGTCGTTACAAGTAATTTGATTCATCGCTAATTTTTCCAATTTCTTGAACAATTCACGCAATGTGCTTTACGGAACAGCACAAAACATTCATGGTTGAAGCGTATTTTCGAAATGGGGTTAGAGTAAATGGTGAGTGGCAATTCAATCCGGGTTTGTGCATGGACGATTTTCACGAACATTTTCCTAACGTTGCTTTTATTGCTGGGGATTTTTATCATTGCCTGAAAAGAACCGTGGCTGTGTTTAGGGAAACAGGTTCTGTACAACACTAAAAAGGATCAGAAAGACCATTTGTAAGAACAGAAGAACTTGTTGCAAACGTTCGTGAGACGCCTGTCCCAAGAAGTGGGAAGATCTTATGGAACATGCAGGACTATTCTTAAGAAGCGGCTAAATGTATTTCCTTATAAAGTGCAAGTATTCCATTAAATACAAGCCGCAGATTTTGAAAGACGCAGGAATTACTCTCAATGGTTTACCCAAAATTTATTGGAAAGAAATTATTTATTAGACCTGACATTTTTTTTCGGATGAAGCCTGGTTCGACCTCTCCGGTTATGTCATGTTTGTCATAATATGAATTTGACAAAATTTTAACCTAGATTTGGTTAGATATATCGTCCCCATATCATTGTGATCTAAACCAAGCCCTACGTGTTTTAATCCAAGCCCTCTTTGATGCAAATAACTTTGCTCGCACGGTACTATTCTTTTCCCCTTATCCAGTGCATTGGTAAATTTTATATAAAACTTTTCTTGTCTTTATGACCCCTAATTGTTTTCTATAAAATATCCAAAATAAATTTAATATATAGTCTTCTAGATTTTAAAAACGAAATGAGTAGTACATTATATTGGCACTACAAATGTACTGGTATGACATGTCAACATAACAGGGTCCAATTCAACTCGCACGAGGCGTCGTGGATTATTAAAAATATTCGAATGAAGCTGGCCGCAAAATTTTTACGTCTTACTACAAGAAAAGGTTTTCAGTTTTTAAGATTTCAGGTGTAGAAATGAAAAATACTTAGTATATTATACATACGCTATTAATGTAACTAACAATTTATAAGCAAAGCAATATTATGTCTTAATGCACTGGGTCTCTTAAGGCTTTAGCCTACATTTAAGCGCCTTTGACCTACAAAGTGGAATACTGCTGAGGAAATAAATGTTTACAGGCAATGTTTACATTAAACAGGAGACCATACACTGACTGAAGTTTTCAAAAAAAAGATTGTGTAGGTCGGTGTTTACCCCTTTTTGCGAGCTTGTATTATGCAGTGTCGTTGTGCTATAGACAACAGATAACAGATTCAGTATGCGATGATTATCTATGGCATTCTATGGCAATAAACATAAATCAATATATAGTCTAAAAGGCTATTTTTCATTTTAATTAAAAAACACAACGAATAGATAATGTAAAAACACTGTGAAAAAATACTTTTATTCCTTATCAGAATTTACATAGTCTTTATAGAACTGTTTAATACTATACGTGACAGCAACGCGCTTTCCTACTGTAGGACAATGAAAATTGCTAAACCGTTGTGCAGTGATAATATCACGGTAATTTTAGGAAAAAGGAGTTATTGCTACCATAAAATGGTTTATACTTAGCCATTATTGCTATGAATACTTACAGTAATTATCACATTCTGTTGGGGGTGTAATCTGGTTTTATATAAACTGTATTAGTTCCGACTGTTAATTGTAATGAAACTTTGACATCAGTCATAATAATATTTGCTTGCTACGGTTAATGAAGCATATACTTACCACTAAAAAGCAGTACTGTAGTTCTCAAAAATCTAAATAGCTTCTAGTGTGATATGGTCCTTGTCGTTTAACATTGCATATGATTATCTATTATGCAACATGGTTTACTGAGATGGTAAAGTCCATCCATCCCAGCAAACAATGAATCAATGGCCATCCTTTGGCCCAGTACTGGCAACAGTGGCAAGGTGCAGGCCACGATAGCGATTTGGCATACCAATGCCGGCATTTCAACTTTATTACACTGGCAGTATTGGCCAAAGTCACAATAATTAAAGTAGTTGTTGGCACATTGTCATTTCGATACCGGCCATATGATGACGAAATCGCGATGCTAGGCCAGCATTGGTCTTATTGTATTGTAACGGTAGTAATGGAATGCGATGAGAAAAAGTAATTGGCCAGGTGTCTGTAAAAACTTGCATACATAAATTTTTACACAATCACAATTACTGTTTAAATGACAGCTTGACAAGTCCACATTTACTTGTGGCACACACTCTTTCTTTAAAATGTTTTACAATTTTTTAGTTTACACAAACTTACACTTAACTGCATGATGTCATGCAAAACATTTAGTTGCTACCGGCTTGGTAATGGCCCAATTCTTCCAAAACTTCCTTATTGCACGTGATAAATTGCTTAATTCCTATTGGTCGGTCCTATGAAAGAAAGTTCGCAACGTTGCCGTTTGAGCCATTTTTACATAGCTACATTGACAGTTATTGAGTCTATCGATAGCTTTTGTATTCAACTTATATAGATGGTAAATATATTTTGTAATTAAAAATTATATATTATTGTAATTAATTTACTTTGTTAATGTTTCAAGGTTTGATTATCTATTATCCGATCCCATGCTAAAATTAATATTTTTAAAACGGATTACAAACTCAAAAGTTGGCAGCGTTGTCCTGCCTCCCGGCCTTCTCGAAACTCATCGTTCGAGGTTCGAATTCGGCCATTTTGATGTTATATAGCGTCTTGGCGTAAGCGTGCAGACAAATTTTGTGATTCAAGTGATTGAAAGTGAGAGAAAAGTGTATTTGTTTGTGCAGACACTGCAGACTGATAATGGACCATGGACTGATAACACTTTTTGTAAAATCCATCGTTCGACGTAATCATTAAACATTTTTTAGGATTTTTTCTAACTTTATTGTATTATATTTTCGTTTTTGTTGCGGTCGGGGATGCTTTGAACGGTAGTATGCATGACTTCTATTCACAATCTTGCCTATTGTAAATGCAAAATGTATTTGCTAATAAATATATATTTAAAACATTTAGGGTGTACGAGTTTCACTTTGACAGTCCTGTATATAGGGTTCGGGTCAGTACAGTTTCGTCACCAGAACTGTACTGGCAAAGAATATATTGGCCATAAAGGTTTCGGCCGGTAGCAAGGTAGCCATTACCTTGCCATCACGGCTGGCCTGTATCAGCCCACATGCTGGCCGGTGTGTACTATTCGTATTGGCCCATCACCGTTTGCCAATGCTTTGCCGTAATGGCCATTCTGGCAACATGGTATTTGGCCAGCATTGGGCCAGACCTGAAATGTTAGCTTGGGATAGCTTATAAAATCCAATACTAATAATGGGTTGTGCGAGATAAAAATCTACTATTGCTTTATCTGACATGCAAAGTTTAAAGAAACTTAAATACAAAGTAAAAATAAATTAATTGAAACAGGTATTGATACGATCAATAAAATTCAAATGCAGATAGGACAGCGAGAAGACTCCGAACAATGAAGTGTCCCTTACCAAATTTAACATATCGTCGGCGACACAATAAAACCTTGTAACTCCAGAAATATCAAAAATGACTTTTTTGTGCCATCTGTTAGAGGAACTTTAAATCTACACATCTAAAAAAGTCTTGTAACTCCAAAAATTAAGTATAAATAAGTATTCCAGCTAAATAAAACCTCGTAACTCCGATGCATTCAGAATTGACACGAAAAACCTCGTATCTCCGTCATTGGCGCCATGACCTAAACGTCAAAGACACATCGACACGTGCTTGATAGTTAAATTTTTACTGTTTTTATTTGGTATTATAAGTATAATCATCTTAATTTATCTTAGGGAAGTTATTTTATATATTTTTAAATATTTTTTTAACTGATATGTTTCGATTCTAGTGTGTATTTACCTGTTTTACTTTATTGATGGAGTTACGAGGATTTCTATCCATAAACTTAATATACTGTAGTGCCTTGCCCTATTCTCAGTATATTTCAAACAACCCCCAAAGTTTGTTAGGGCAAAACACCGCAAATCAAGTTGGCCTAGAATTTCTTTACCTTGTAATTTTCTTCAGCATGTTACTATTTCTCCTAGTAAAACACACCGTAATCCTTTTAATGGTATATTCACTTAATGTTTAAATCGGTACAATAAGCTTTAATCTTTTCGCAAGCCACCCAAGTAGTTAAATCCTTATATCAAATACAAATTGTAATATTTTTAATCTTTAATCGAAACACTCACTTTTTAAGCAATTTTTAATGTTTCCTAAGAATTGGCGAAAGTCAATATTTTTGTTACGGTACCGTCGCGTCGATATTCGATAAACCCATAAAACTCGACAAATCAATATTTTTTTATAACTTCGAATACTCTTAACAATTCGATAAACTGTCTAAGGCCGGATCCACATACATCCGTGATACGCATCCGTTGTGTACCACATGATTAATCTGAACCAATGAAATTTTAGGGCTCTAAAATTTCATTGGTTCATATTAATCATGTGGTACAGAACGGATGCGTATCACGGATGTATGTGGATCCAGGCTAAGTAGAGACCCGAAAAACTCAACAGTCTAAGTAAGACTATAAAAACTCGACGGTAATATTGATACTCTCGGTATTATAGAGACTAAACTTTCCGACGTTATCATTGAGACTAACTACCCGACAGTATTGTTGAGACTCGATGTTATTGAGACTAAACTTAAAATTCACGGAGTCCAGGTTTTTATATGGTAGCTTACGTGACGAATATGGTCAAATGACATTGCGTTGTTTGCTAAAATCTTCCAGCGTTTTTCATATGCAACAATAAAGGATAAAAATAGGTCAAAAAGCAACTGGAAGATTTCTTGCCTTGAAAGTATTTTTCCCAACAAAATAGAAATACGTAAATAAGGTTCACACGGCCTACGTGAGAATAATTGTATTCTCTCAGTCGAGGTTATAGAATATTATAGAACTTCTCTATACCCAATGGAAATATTTTGGGTAACATCATGCGTTCCTATTCACCGATCAAAATAAGAGAAGGATACTTTTTAAGTTTAGTTTTAAGATTTCGGTGTAAGTGAACACTTGTGGTGTTTTGAAAATATTTTTGGAAAATTTTGATTTTGATTCCGAAATAAGGTACAGAAATTTTATTATCATTGAAAGATATAAACTTATTTTAATTTGAATAATCTGCTTCTTTGACAGTGTTTAAAAATTAACGCGACTTATTTAAATTTTCAAAATAATTTTAAATTATTTTCTTGAAGCGTCCTCTTTTTTATTTTTGAAAATCTAATAGAAAATCTAACTTTATTTTAAACTTTAATAAAATAGAACTTTAATAAAATGAATAAAAATTTAAAAAAAAAATTTTTAAATTTTAATTTAATTTTTAAAAATAATTTCTTTTTTAAAAAAAATTTATTTCTATTTTTTTTTTCTTAGCGCTGCGCGCTACAATACTTATTTTACATTTGTCATGGAGTTAAGAGGGTTTACTTATGAAATGCTAACAGTCGTTTTGTAAACTTTTAAAAAATGGAGTTACGAGGTTTTATTGTGTCGCCGACGATATGGCGAATGCGAAGGTAGCTAGCGTTTTCTAGGAGGTATCTTAAAACTCATTATGGAATCCTCCTTCTTGCCCTTAAAAACATAACTACACCAAATTTGATTCATATCGGCTTAGCATCAAATTATGGCCAATTTTATGAAGTATATATTATTTGATGGGATCAACCTGTATCTCTTTAACCGTATAAGAAATAAAATTAAATGACATATTTTTAATTCCACTATCTCCTGTTGCTGTATAGCACCTTAGTTACGGGACACCCTATCCCTTAGTATCTACGCTATATCTGTACAAAACATTAATACTCCTTTACAAAATTTAACATATTATGGCGAAGGCGAAGGTAAAATAACTTAGTCCGGTTCTATTACTGTAGTGTAGCCAATCGCTTAACGTAAAATATACCAAACTTCAACAGAGTGACATTAACGACAGATGATGCGCGGCGAGTTCTTAGACTAATTTGAGCTTAGTGAAAAAAATCCACAGATCTTGCATCTTACGCAAGTATCATAGGCGTATTGAAAATACCTACCACATACAGTGGCGAGAAGTAAACCATTATGTCACAGATTATTCCTATCTGTGAGTGTGTAACGTGTTGACACAAAGATATTTACTTTTTAGTTTTTTTTTTTAATTTTTTTATTTCTGTAGCCCCAACTTCCTTTGTAATATTTCAAGACCGCCGCGCTATTGTTCTTAGTTCCAGAGATATTCACTTTTGAGTTTTTTTCTGCTTTTTTGTGCGACTTTCTGTGTAATACGCCAAGACCGTCGCGCTATTTTGCTTTGTTTCAGCGACATTCACTGTTTAGTTTTTTCCACTTTTTTTTTATTTCTTTACCCCCAACTTCCTTTGTAATATTTCAAGACGCCGCGCTATTTTTCTTAGATCCGGGGATATCCACTATTGACCACCGGTCTAAGTGACCCTTATGTCTAACTGACCTGTGAGTGTGACCTTTCATTACCGCTAATCACAATAAATTATTTATTTCACGATTTACATACCTATGTGATACAATCTTGACTAATTATTCTTAATTGATTTATTGGTTTATTTTTTTAATTCCTACAATTTATCAGAGCTCCCGATCAATAAGAATTACTCTAGCCGGTTCAACGTTTGGCTTATTACAGATCCGCCGTGTTATTTATGTCCTTAATTTTGGCCTATGCAACCTTGACCTACCCACACCGCCAAGCCGACGCGGTCGACTAATCTCTAGCGTGACGCTTGCTACATGTCGTTCATTTTTCATGAAATGGACCCGTATATACGCGACCAGTAGTATTTTCAATACTAAAAATTGTTTCTACCGAGGACTCGGATCATTTTTTTAATTTTATTTTCAGTAGTAATAACTTTTAACTATTAGTATTAGTCCATACTAATAAAATAGCTAGATGTAAATCTAAAAATATTCAATAGTGCACGATCTCCTTTATGTTGTATGATATTGTATGTTTTAGAACGGAACAAGGGGACAGAGTTCAAAATTCACAAAATAAGTATAGCAAAATGTGATGTTATAGGTATATCGTGGTTTTTCTAGGTGCGTGTTCTATAACGCAGAAAATTTGCATACCGCTGTTATTATTTCTGTAAATCTGTTATTTTCGTGACCGCCACTTCTAGCGGTATATTTTTATTTGCCCATAGCTGACGTATTCTTATATTATGTCGTAGGAGCCGAATTAGCTTTGCGTTTGAATTGTTTGGTAGTAGTAGTAACAAGATTTATTTAGCAATGTGCTACAATTTAACAAGTTTTATAAAATATTTAAACTAATTTAACAATATTATCTTTGAAGTATTAAAAAAAAATTTATCAAGCACTATTTTGTTTTTTAATGATTTTTTAAAAATTTTCAAGGAGCTCTGTGATTTAATTGAAATATTAAAGTTGTTATATTCACTTAATGCTTTATGGAAATCCGATTTATATGTTAAATGTTTTAATACCCTACCTAGACAAAAAATCTTTGTTATACCTGGTTGAATAATTATGATTTTCAAAATTTTCACTTATAAAATAGCTTTTAAATAAGAAGGCAGTAAGTTATGTTGTATTTTAAAAACAAAAGTACAAATCAAAAGAAATATTAAATTTTTAACATTTAACCACTAAAGTTTCTCTAACATTAAATTTATTTTCGTATATTTATCCACATTTAAAATTATAAGCATAGCTTAATTTTGCCAAACATGGAATCTATTAAAGACCCCATCATTTGCTGCGTATAAAATAGTTGAACAATATAAAACATGAGGTAAAATTATAGTGGTATAAATTGTTTTTAGTGAAAATAAACCTAAATTTTTACTAATTCTTTTTAAATAATTAATTTTTTTTCCAATTTTAGATACAAGATTTTCAAAATGTAATTAAAATTTTAACTTAGAATCTAAAATTACTCCCAAATATTTAAAAGAGTGTATAAGTTATAATTTTTTATCATCAACAAAAATTATATCTGTATTATTCACGTTATTCCCAATAGCCATAAATTTTGTTTTAGAAACATTTAATTTTAATTTATTTATCTTTAACCCGTTTGATATGGTTTTTAATTCAAAATTTAAAATTTCTATACAATCAAGAATATTTTTACCCTTTATATATAATAAAGTATCATTAGCAAACATTTGAATAAAACTTTGTTTCAAAATTGGGCATATCATTTATATAAACAATAAATAATAATGGACCTAAAATGCTACCTTGTGGTACCCCAATATTATTATATTCCTTTTTAGAATAAATGTTACCAATTTTTGTTTTTTGCTGCCTATTACTTAAATAATTTTGAAACCATTTTATAAACAACTCCCCTTAATCCATACTGATATAATTTTTTTAATAATTTATCTGTTGTTATGGGATGTTTGCGAGTAATTAAAATAAACCGTGAGTTATACTTTTACTTATTTTTATTAGGAAATCACTAAATTATATAACTCAAACAACGGATCTTGTCAACTACTATTTTTGACAATACTAACTTATTTTCTGATGGTGGTGTTGACACCTCCTTATTAACTACACAGAAAGGTTGCCAAATAATTCTATTGCATACTTTTATTTCCACATTATCCCTATCAATTATATATTGCCAACACAGGTTCATTTTTGTCAGCGCTTTGCTTTCAATTTTCAATTACAGACTGGACTACCGTTTCTGTTGAATATCTTTTTCTAAAACCTGCCAGCATATTTACTAAAATTTTGTTTTTTTCAATAAATTCGAGTATCTGTTTAAACACTGTCATTCCTAATAATTTTTGAATATCCCATAATATATTTATTGGCCTCATTTCACAGCTTTTTTTAATTTTTGGAACTGGTGTTATAAAAGAACATTTTAGATCTTCAGGTATTTCTCCATATTTTAGGCAGTTATTGATTAATCTTAATATAATTTCACCTGTGCTTGTAAAACTCTTTCATTACTTTTTTTAATAAAATTTCACTATAATTACTGTTTGATTTGAGTATGTTAATTTTAAATTTTAATTCTTTTAATAAAACTTCTATGAAATCTTCAATGATATTGAAACAGATAGGTAGCAATTTTAGGACATAATATTTCATTTCCAACCTCAATATTATCAACTATTTCTTTAATACATACCATTAACAAAGCAAAAATTGATAATAAATATATGAAAACTGGAAGGATTAAGTATAATTCCGTTTTCAGAAAAACAACGATAGAGAGAAACCTTGCGCATCAACAAAATGATAAATAGATCATAAACAAGGTATACCCTAATTTTTGTCAAATTCGTTTGTTTAACAAATTTTTGCAAAAAAACAGCGTCGACCTTGTTTTGCATAACGTGTGGACATTTCCTCGTGTAGAGAAAACCATGTAAAAAAAATCACAAAGCTTAAATATAGATAGATAGTATATTCAGTTTTTATAGTGCAGCTATCTGATATATGCAACACTCAAAAAAAGCAAATTTAACACACGAATAGGTGTTTCTTCTACTTGTACAAGTTACTATTTTAATAGGAGTTGCAGTAATCCGTGCGACACGCTGTACATGATTTGAGTGTGGTTCCGGGAATAGGCGTAGTAGTCATATCGAGACAGAATTTATTAAAGTCAAGTCCCATGGCATATTGGCATGATGCTTGTTTAATTGTGATGGGATTAAAATTTCCTAAAAATAAAACGTGGTAATCAGCTAATATGCTAGTTAATCAGCTAGGACATTAAGGAATATTTAGCAATAATTCTAAATCCAAACGTAGATCTTCTAATTTTAAAACAATTTTTAAGGTTGGAAACAAAGTCAAAATCGATATTTTTAAAATCAATAAATTTTTAAGTTATTATTAAATCCGTTTATTCTTGGGTCCAAAATATAACTTTAGATTTACAATAATTTTTAAAGTTGGGAACATAATATCTCCTCTCTAAAACAGATAGGTATTTATAAAAATAGAGCCATATATTTTTCATGTTTTCACAATTCCTGCTTTATTGTCTATTTACCTCGTAAACTGCATGGTAAACGAGTCTTTTCGGCATCACTTACTCTTTAAAAATAAGCAAATACTTTTCAAATTAATGTTTGTTCTTTTTCACAGTACCGTGACATTTCTGAAATAATGTTGATTAAAAATGTCACTTGCAAAAATAACAATTAAACTTTTTGAACTGGTAAAATTATACGACATTCATTATTGAAGCAAATTTTCACTATCTCACCTAAACTGCTGGCCACTCGAACTTACCGATAGAGATTTTTAGGCAAAATTTAAAGTTTAATATTTTCAACAGGAATGTAAATTTTTCAACGCCGATTGCAGATTTTGAAAGCTGTTTTTTTTCGGATTAAGCTGCATGACGTATATTTATTGTAGGACCATAGGTTTATTATATACGGGGTGATCAATAATGTCATGCAAAAAATCAAAAAGTTTGTATGAGTGAAATTTCCAAAATAAATTTCTTTGGTCGTTGCAATAGGGTCCGTTACTTAGGTAACATCAATATCTCTAGACGTTTTTGTCAGTTTTTGGATTAAGGACGTTAGGTCTTGTACACACTACTAAACATAAAATGTGGGTAGCAAAATTTTTAAAATGCTATAACTTGACATTGGATGGTCGGTTCTTGATGATTTTTGCGGATTTGGAATCCTTATTTCACGTAGATTTTCTACGATCTAAATATTTTATTTGAGGGTGGAAATTTACACATTATACCGGGTCGAAAATATGTACCCCGATGCCCATATTTATGATCGACTGTAATTTCTACGCGACGCGTCAATTTCAAAGTAGGCATTGCAAAAACAAATTTGTTGCTATGGAATTAAAAATAGTTAACATTATTTTAAAAATAACCTGACACATTTCAATGTTATAATTTTGTAAATTTTAATTAATATGAGGCGTTTAACCACGACAGAAAGAGAAAATTGCATTCGACTTCTCAACGAAGGAATGCTAAAAAAGCAAATTGCGCGCATTTACAATGTCAGCCAAAAGACAATTTATAATTTAAACCGTCGCGTCGAAACTACTGGTGATCATAATTATGGGCATGGGGGTGGACATACAAAAAAAATAAACCAAAGAACCCAAAGAATTTTAATTCGAGAAACTATGGTGAATAGAACAAAGAACTCTAGGAAACTAAATGACTCTTTAAGGCAACAAACTGGGGTGAGAGTTTCGAACAGAACAGTAAGAAGAACATTGAATAAAAACAACTTAAGGTGAGAATTTATTTTTACAAAAACAACATAATGCCAAACATTTTAAATTTTAGAGCCCGTCGCAGAGCAAAATGTGTGACCATAGAGCGAATAGGCGGGCATGGGCAAATCGGCATGCGAATTGGGGTAATGCAGAGTGGAGCCATTGTTTATTTTCTGACGAAACAAGATTTAATTTGATTCACTCCGATGGCCGAATATTAGTTTGGAGAGGGCCAAATCAGCGGTATTTGGAGGAAAACATGGCCCCTCAAGAGGCATTTGGTGGCGGAGGTGTAACAGTATGGGGAGGTATCATAAGAAATGGTAAAACCGAGCTATTCATTACCAACCAAACTGTTAACGCTACTGTTTATCAGGAGGAAATTTTGCAACCTATTGTTGTTCCTTTTGCTCGAAATTACGGTCCAGAATTTCTATTGGTGGATGACAACGCTCCACCTCATAGAGCGCGAAGGATCACAGAGTTTTTGCAGGCACAGAACATCAATAGGATGGACTGGCCTGCAAAGTCTCCGGATCTTAATGTCATCGAACACGTTTGGTCTTATTTAAAACTTAAAGTAAGATCGCGTGATGTACCCCCTGCAACCTTTGCAACGCTTAATGAGGCCATTCGTGAAGAATGGGAGAATATTCCACAAGATTTTATAAATAATCTTGTGGATACTCTACCAAACAGATGTCGGGAAGTAATACGTCGAGCAGGAGGACCAACAAAATATTAGTTCCTTTTTTTTATAATGCACCTACTTAATTTCGGGTAAATTATTACCAAAGATTAGGTATTTAAAGATAGGACACTTGGCATTTTTCCATTGATATTTGCCGGTTGCTTTTAATGACCTCGTCCTTTTAACACGCTATTGCCAACAAATACCCAATTTCATTTTAAACTCCAAAAATGCAAGGTTGTAATTCCCATCTTTGACGCAGTGGGTTGAAAACAAAAATTAATGGACAAACAATTTATGTTTTTCAGGCCATTTTTTTTTATTAACTAAAAATTACCAATATCAATTATCACTAGGTATCCTTTTCCATACATACCTAATCTTTGTTATTACAGTATATCAGATTTTTTTAGGGATTGCAGTAACCTTTAAATTAGGCTTAGAATTAGAAATTTTGTAAGGATTGACTTTGGGCCGTTGTTAACCAATCTTGTATATTGTAGAATATAATGTAATAAACTTGTTCTTGTCGCTATGTTTTTGTCTATTTTCGACCCGGTATAATGTGTAAATTTCCACCCTCAAATAAAATATTTAGATCGTAGAAAATCTACGTGAAATAAGGATTCCAAATCCGCAAAAATCATCAAGAACCGTCCATCCAATGTCAAGTTATAGCATTTTAAAAATTTTGCTACCCACATTTTATGTTTAGTAGTGTGTACAAGACCTAACGTCCTTAATCCAAAAACTGACCAAAAAGGTCTAGAGATATTGATGTTACCTAAGTAACGGACCCTATTGCAACGACCAAAAAAATTTATTTTGGAAATTTCACTCATACAAACTTTTTGATTTTTTGCATGACATTATTGATCACCCCGTATATAATAAACCTATGGTCCTACAATAAATATACGTCATGCAGCTTAATCCGAAAAAAACCAGCTTTCAAAATCTGCAATCGGCGTTGAAAAATTTACATTCCTGTTGAAAATATTAAACTTTAAATTTTGCCTAAAAATCTCTATCGGTAAGTTCGAGTGGCCAGCAGTTTAGTTCACGAATGCTAAAAAGATAAGCACAAGTCGTGATATAACGGTCAGCGGTCATTGAACAGACTTTTGTATATATACGCAAAATACGTGTTATTGTAATTTAAAGCGGGAAGATTATAACAAATTTTATAAAGTTTTTCCAAATTTTACGAATAAACTATCCCTTCTTTTTCAATTTTTCTTTTCAAAAATTTCATGATAGTAAGCTTTTCCAATGGTTCATTTCTTACCATATTGCATTTCTGTTTTTACGCAAAAAGCGTAAGATGTTCCGATTTCATCGTCTCCAGGTAAATCAGTACAAGTAACGTTTCCACAATTCTGTGGAGCAGATCCATCATAAGTAGCGCAAGACCAACAATTTAGCGTCAATAAATCGTCATCATCGGAATGTACTGAAATAAATTTTCAAAATAAAATTATTTAAAACAACATTCTGTACCGGAAGTAAAACAAGACACTTGATCATTGTACAAAGTATCATCCAAATATTTCTCCACGGGTAAAGCCTGGAGGTAAAGTATTACCTTGATGGGTTGTTCACTTTTGAGGTACACTCGAAATATGGAATGTTTTTGAATTAAAACTACAGAAAAAGTCATAAAATATATACAATGGGAAGACATTATCAATTCAAATCGCAAAATTGCCAGATATTCAGTCAGCATCAGCTCTTGTAAATTCAATTACAACAAACATAAGTTCACTTTTTAACTAAGTAATAATAATTAAAAAAAAAAAATAAGTTCGAAATAATAAGTTTTTACGCATAAAACCGAACACCATACAAGTTATGAAAAATCGGCGACGGCGCGAGTGGGGTGGATGCTCCTTGACGGCAAGTCTGCGCCTGCAAAGACACGGTACGATACCGATAAGTCGGTTAGTGTAAAAGTGTATAATTTTTGGATGATGCATCCATCACCCTGGAGGATAAATTTTCAAAATTAATTAAAAAAAATCTGTGAGACTTTTTCCTCTAAAATATTCCTTGGTTTAATCAATATCTTAAAGATTGTAAAGAGCGGGTAAATTTCTTCAATAAACTATATAAACAAAATCCAAATCAGGAACTTTTACAGCAGCGTAATTTCTTAAGGCGAGAGTGAGAGTATAAGAAAGCAGTTAAAAGGGCAAAGATTGATTATAACGATGGTAAGGGTGGGAAATATCTACTCACAAGGGATGGAGCTGACTATGGGGGTACCCCAGGGGTCAATCCTGGGTCCTCTCCTATTCTTGATCTATATCAACGATCTACCAGAGAGCTTTGAATATCTTGAATTTAATATTTTTGCTGACGATACTAAAATAACTTTAAGAAGCAAAACCTGCGATGAAATAGCCATGAGGACACGCGAAGCGCAATCGAGCGTTACTGAGTGGTTTGCGGCGAATAATCTCGTCTTAAATCAAACAAAACCTAGCATATGATTTTTTTTGTGCCCATATGACATTGATATTTACACCAATAAATGAACTTGAACTTGAACTTAAATTAATTTAATTCACGTGAAATTTTGCGTCCTCTCCTGCAATTTGTGTCGGTGTCGTGTCGTTGCCGTACCGGCAGATGTGAAAACGCTCATAGGGAACGCATACGTAATTCATCAAAAACTGTCTGCATTTTTGCAGATCACTACTTTGATGCTGTTAATTGGTTTCGCGGACACAATAATTATCCATTGTTGTATGTAATTTTTATTTCTAACGGTTTTCTAATTAGTTATAATTATGGAAAATTTGACGGTAAAATAATTGATAACATCGCCGTAAATCACTGGTCACATGTCTCTTAGCATTACATGACTCTGCTGGTGAGATGACGTAGAAAAAAAGGGTTTGTTCGGGACGTTCTACTAATGCCATAAACGACAAGAGGCCATTAGTATTTTAGAAGAGAGAGAGAGAGAGAGAGGAAGAGAGAAATCGATCAGCAGGCTGGCTCATTATAGCAGGCAAAATTGTTTTAGAATATCAAAAAGTTTCTAATGCAGATTTCTCACTATATTCTTATTTATTTTCCAGCCCTGTGGTCAATTTTTTTTAAAGGGATTTAATTGATGTGAACCAATGAGATGACTACTCGCAAGTAATGACTATTATGTAATAATTAAACTTACCAAAATATATAAGACTTGTAAATAAAATTACAGCGTAAATTTTGCGCAACATTTTGGCTTCTTAAAAATAATTAACTATATTAACTGCCAAAAATTAATGGTACTTATATATTCAGTAGTATAATCTTTGTTTTGGCAGCACATAACTACTTAAGATAAAGCAATACAAAGCAATAATATCTTTAAAAAAAATTTTAATCTTAAGCATAGCATATGTAGGTAACGTTTATCACACTAGATTTTATACATTTTGAACTAAGTAATAATTTATTTAACAACTTACAGGGATTGCCGATAAAGTAAATCAAGTAATAACGTCTCAATAGTTTAAGGATACAGAATAATAAGAGTAGCATCATTTAAAAACATATAGAAAGTTTACGATATACAAGTAGTTTTCTGTATTTGGGCCACAGAAACACTGTAGGTACCAGCCTAATTTTTACTAATCTTACGCTGAAAAGGGAATTTTAGTTAGAAAGCTGTTTTTTTGATGGAAGATACATTTTATTGTTTAAAAAGACTGAACTATTTTGACGTTACTATTTTGTATTTCGTACCTACTTATTTTAGTTCCGCATGGTGGCAAAATCTAGAATGAGAGCGGCAACGTCGCTTTCCTTGTTCACGCGTCGGCCATTCATACGTAGCAACAGAAATTTCTGATGTAGTAATCGAACAAAACCTTCTTTTTTCTGTAGTAATCGTAGTATTTGTTTTTACAGATACGGTCACAGGAAAATCCTTACTGGTTCATAGAAAATCACACCCAGTACCTACAATATATGCATATATATACATATATATATATATATAGAGAATCCTATCCAAGCTGAGCCAACGATAGTAAACTGTACATGCAATGCTGAGCCAGGCAAACAAAGCTGAGCCGTATATGTGGCTCAGGTTCGTTTTTCCATAATAAACGGGTCATGTGATTAAAAAAAATCAACGCGTATCAATTTTAAGGCGGAGCCATTTTTATCCAATCGTAGTATTTTTTTTCAATCAGCTGATAGCTGTCAACACTGGTTATTCCCGCCAATTTTTCCCTCCAAAAAGTGGCTCAGGTTGGTATGAAATATCTAAATTTTAGTTCGGCAAAATGTCTACCGTGGCTCTGCTGTACCAATCGTAATATACAAATGTATATGAGTAAAGCTATGTTCGTGCATTACAACCTGAGCCATGTAAATGTGGCAACAATGAGATTCTATTCATATTTAAAACGGTAATATTCGTTTGATTAATTTATGAAAAACCTACAATCAGTTATGTGGCACATTTTTTTATATTGTTTTCTCTTTTTTCAAAAAACTTAGCATTTCCGAAAAATCAAAGGTTGGTTTACTCTACAACAACGCATTATTCGAAATTAAATTTTAAACATTTGATTGGTAATTCAAATATAAATTTACTTAAGTTGCTTGTTAAAATGGGCTCCTTTTACGTGAATATCCTTCATATTTCCTAAATGACACATTTTTCCCTATGAATGGGGGTGTCAAGTCCGTGTCTGTCCCTGAACATTTACGAGAATGCTTCTTGTACGGATTTATTAGTTATCACATCACACCAAAATTTTATTAAAATACAAGATGGTGTCAAAGTAAGAACCTGAAATGTAATTCACTAGGTACTTCTTTGGGACCCCATATTTCCGTTTAAAAGTACATTAGAAAAAAAATTATATGAGACACACGGTAATTTTGACGTCACCGACAGACTGCCGTTTGCCATATTATACTTACCGGACACACTGTCTATATCTCACGGACGTAAAAGAAAGAATAAATACATGAGTCAAAGTGAAGGTTGTACTATACTAGCTTATATTTTATTTAATACATAAAACATGCTTGTTAGCGCATACCTAGGTAATAGAGTAAACACAGTTACAGGTTACAGGGGAGAAAATTAAACCAGGGATCAACTACGCAATAGCGACTACCTGTTGCTCCTTTTGAGCGTCCTGAAAGAAACTGTTTCGGGAAGGAAAGAAAACAATCGATTTCAATACATTTTCTATTATCAACGGGATTTATAGAAACCAGTGCGACATTTTCTATTGTCAAAAACTGTACAAATTTTAGGTGTAATTCAGGCAGTATGTCAGCTATCTGCTCAGAATGATATTGATATGAAAGGGAGAGGGGAAAGAATAGTATGCGTGTAGGCGCGGAAACGATTCCGGTGGCTGCTAATGTTAACCCATTAACGCCCAAATTATTTTTTTCTTTCCAAATTCGAAAATATTCTTAGAGGTAACTCGTATGGTAATGTATTTAAGGTGTAAGTGGTTATACAATCGGATGTTTGGGGAGGAAAGGGCAATATTTTGGGAATGTGTTCAGAGGGTAAAAATAAGATAAATACACCCATATGTTTTAGTTCGATTCTCAACCATTTCTTAAATAATTGGTTCTAAGGTTTTTGTAAGTTAATTTTTATTTTAATAGCGAATAATTGCAGTACAAACTAACTTAAAGAATATTTTCAAAAACCCCTCTATCAACTTCAACACATTTTTCGGCACGTTTGTTAATCGCTCGGAAAGCACGTTGGATTGAGTGGGGGATTGTTTTTTTTTATTAAAATCTGCAGCATTGAAAATTTGATCGCGGAGTGCTTCTCTCGTTTACACTCGTGTTTCATTTATTACTAGCGATTTTATCCATCCCCAAAGGCAATAATCAAGCGGGTTTAAGTCTGGTGACCTCGGTGGCTAAACTTGCGGACCACCTCTGCCAATCCAGCGATTAGGAAAACGATAATTCAAGAAATTTCGCATACGGAGACTAAAATGAGGTGGGGCACCATCATGTTGGAAGTACATTCGTTGTCGAACATTTAACGGAACATCATCCAAAATGTGTATCAAATGGTCTTCCAAAAACCGTAAATATCCTTCTCCAGTAAGACGCCCATCCATTTCAAATGGACGAAACAACTGGTCGTTAATAAGCATTCCACACCAGACCTTAATACTGCATCGATGTTGAAAGTTTCGTTCAAATGTAGCATGAGGGTTTTCATCTGACCACCGATGTTTATTGTGGCAATTATTAATTCCATCATTAGTGAACTAACCTTCATCGTTAAATAAAATGTATTTGTGCAGACTTTGATTTTGATGGATCCATTCACTAAATTGTACCCTTGAAGCAGGATCACCATCTAGACGATGTTGAACGGGTTGAACGTGAAAAGGTTTTAAACCGTTTTTTCTAAGTTACTCCCATATGGCTAGATGTGATGGTGATGGTATATCAAGTTCATTTGCAACCCGTCTCGTACTTATACCTGAGTTCTGCGACAATATCCAGAATATTTTCTTCATTTTCCACATCTAGGCCCTGCACTCTTTCAGAAACAATTCTCACGCTTGGAAACATTCCAGATTCCTGAGCAGTTGCAAATGCTTTTTAAAAAACTGTTCTATTTGGAACTCTTCGATTTGGAAAACGACGTCGATATTCATTAACGAAAACTTAGCAAAACAAATGTAAACATTTTAAAAATAAAACTAAAAATGTCAAAATTAGGGATAGAAAGATTTGTTGAGGAGTTTTGGAAAACATGGAATGCACAGGGTCGCATCACATTTTGTGCAAAAAGTACACGGCTTTCCTTTACACGAAACGAACTGGCATCCACGTTGATTGTCTCCTTTGCCCATAATATGATTTCTCTCATCAAACCTAACATCATCAAAAATGTTCTCCCTCTTTGTACTCGTCGACCATGCCCCAGTTTTAGGTATGGAACAGCAATATTCCTGCAAAAATCTTTTATTGAAATATGCTCCTGGGTATGTAGGAAGTTATATAAAATAAAACTGTTTACTAATGCCATAACCACCATACGGGTGATTAAACACCAATACCATTTTTTCCCTCTGATAGATTGAATGTTTCTCCATACAGTAGCAAATCATGACGATCCACACCATCCATGTCTTAGTACATCCCCCTCAAAGTAATACGGGAATGCAGTTCCAAGGGGAAAAGCAGCATTGCATAAGAACCCTCAGCCGGAAGTATTTTCGAAGATTTTTTACCTCCTCCTAAAGAAAAAACACCACCCATGTATATGTTATAGTTGTTTATAAATTTAGGCTGTTTTATTTCTTTATTAGCTCTACGAACTGCACACATTGGCTCAGTCGGATCGAAATTAGTTCCCATTGTAACCATTTTCTTGTCGTTCCATCTTACCATTAAAACTTTGTTTTTTTTGTTAAATTGGTGATCAAACACTCTCCTGTTAGACTTTTCCACTTCTTGTACGGACATCAAGAGGCGTTTTTTGTCCTGTTTTCTCGTATGGTGCCACTGGCATGGAATCCTTTTTCTTTTAAGATTTTAAACAAATTATACCTACTAAAATAGTTGTTAAAATGAACTGTGTATCCGTATGGATCGTTTACTACGTCCAGCATATTTGTAATAACTCGTGTTTCCAAAGAGTCGTTCGATTGAGTTGCTTTTTTTTCACAACAGAGAGAAAAATTAAAGCAATATCCACTGTCGCCACAGTTAATAGCCGAATCTTTTTGGCTTATACCTAATAAATTGCTTCAGTCCATGGTGACCGTAATACCTTACCATCATCTCGTCAGCAGATAAGTGCTTTTGAAATATTCCCCACTTTCGAAAGTTCTTGTTTATTCCATCAAGAAGCCGTCTATTATTCTCATTGCTTTTACGTTATTTTGCAAATTTAAAAACGACTTGATCTCTAGATATCGATTTCGGCTCATGGAATCCTTTACTAGTTGTTTACCCAGCTCTATAGCGTTCGACCAATAGTCTCGTTCACTTGATAGACTATGATATCCGGAAAAAATCAAATATCCAATGAATATTTTTACATCTTCAATTTTATTGTAACAGTAAATAATGCTGGTTTATTTTTTTGTTCAGATTAGTGTCTGACCGAAACAAGATTTTTAGTTTTGGCCGAAACCGAATCTTCGGCCTTGGTCTCAGTTTCGGCCGAAAACGAAACTTATTTATACATGTTCAAAATTTTATTGTATACTGAAAATTAATTTATTTTATATAGGATGAGATCTTGGGAACGGAATGAACTCTTCCCACTAAAAAAAAAGGTCGACAGGGAAAAATCTATTTATATAGACAACGAACCCATCCAAACTTAGCCCAACGGTACGCGACATTTCACGTACATTGAGTTTCGGCATGGCCGAAGGTTCGGCCGAAACCGTAACTGTCGCCGAAACTATTGGCCGGAACCGAAACTTCGGACGGTCTCGTTTAGATACATACCTACCGAATCATTTCGTCGACAATTTTTTGATATATTTCTTCGGTAAAAAAATGTTTAAAGTGTTCTAACATACTTGCGTTAAATAAAGTTTGAAGCATATTGGCAAATGAGTCATTTGTCCCATATATCGAATTGTGGATCAACTTTTTCCCATTTTGGAATGTCCCTTTTAATTTTGGTGGGTTTTCTTCGTTTTTGAGCGGATTCTTTTTTTCTATTGTTTAATAAATGCGAGGATTTTTGCTGATGGGACGTTGCCGGTGCGTGCTTGACAAAATTTGATAACGAAACGTTATCATCAGAGTCGTCATGGTAAACTTATTTCCATTCGTTCTCCAACAGGTACATCTGGGTCCTCATCATTGATATTCTCTTTACATGTAATTTTCCTATCGCCCAACGAATTCTTTTCAGTTGATGCGAAGTTGACGGTGCTCGCCTGGCACAGCTGGATAAGGGAATGTCATCATCATCGGATGGGAAGTCTATTTAAAATTCTCCTGCGACATCTAATACAACTGGTACATCCAGATCCTCGTCATTAGTAACCTCTTTATCTGTAAGATCATCCACTTCCGGTGGTAAAGCTACTAGATTAGCTTCGATTTGTTCCGAATACAAGTTCTTCAAGCGTTTTAAAAACTTGTCTGGATGTACCCATATTGGCTAGTACTGAAAAATAAAATATCACAATTAGCCCAGCGTCCTCATTTGAGAACGCTAATATTTTTCAAAATTTTAATGCAAATCATAAAAGCGCAATATAATGCTACAAAAGATATGTGTTTTGAGTTTATAATGAAAAAAAAATTATTGCTTACCTCCAAATATTTTATTAGATATGACCACAAACTTCACTTATAGACAGAACACTAAAAATAAAAGATTTTCGAAATATAAAATGACTGACTTCTATAGAACTTAGATACGGCGTAACTAAACATTTTCAGGCAAATCTAAATTGATGCACGTGCACTTAGGCTAAATATAGATTTGATTTATAGTATTTTAGTAATACAACAACAAATAATTGTATCTACAAGCATGCGGTAAGTAACCACTTACCGCACTGATTTCAGTGCGGTAAGTATCACTTTACCGCACTGTCATATAAAAGTCAACTATTAAATTTCTATAATTTATTTCCCAAGCAACCTGATATTAATGCATTGTTGGTAACGACTTACCTACCTACGGGGTAAATTAAAAAACAGTGCTCTTTTAGTTTTTAATATTGGTGCCCTAAAACATGCTTGTAGATAAAATATCGTACAATACACTTACGCCTTCGTTAAACATCACGCGCATGCGGTAAAGACGTACCTACCGTACTTGTATTGTAATATACTATTAGGTGTCCTCAAACGATGACGCTGGCGTTAATGGATTAAATAAATAAGGTTTATCGATTATCAGTTATTGAATAAAATATGAACAGACTCACTAACTTTTCTTTTTCCCTTTAAAATATTTCTAATAAAATGTATACATACTTTGGCAACAATGCACGGCTCAGTGTTGTTAACTCAAATCTATAAAGATATATATTTGGCTCAGATTGGATATAAATTTCTAGTGGCTCAGGAGAGTACAAAAATCTCCATATATTTTAAAATTATAAAAATTATATAAAAATGCATTAATTAAATATATATTTTGATAAGAACTTACATTTTACCTTATTAATGAAATATAGACTTTAAAACAAAATTTTCAAAAATATTTAATGGGTGGCTCAGTATAGTACGATTTAACTAGTGGCTCGGATTTGATAGAAAGATCTATATATATATATATTTACGGTAATGGTGTAAAACTAAGCCAGACATAGCAACTTGAACGTACATTCCTGATCCACTTTTACAATCCCAAGCCATATATATGGCTCAGGATTGTTTTTCCTGTTAATTTTTAATGCCGCCTTGGAAAAAACCGTTTGAGTTTTTTTTTTAATGGCGTTTGGTATTACGAATAGTCTGACAGAGAAAAAACCGTTATTTTGATTTTTGGGCGGTCTATGGAGTTAATTTTATACTGGTTTAGGTTTGTATGAATCTTAAAAATATAGTTCCTTAATAATGCGATAGGGGCGCAAATGTCGCCGTCAATAATATACGAGTATATATCTGCAAACAAACAAATATAATCCAGTAACAAGTGACAACAATGTTAAAAAAATTCAATTAGTCTTTATACGGCGACGACAAGTTTGCTGATATTTAAATTACTTAAGCGCTTATCTGTGAGTGCGCGCGCCATGTCCCAAAGAAGTAAAAAAAATGCATTTTTGGGAAAGGAAAGTGCTACTAAAGGTAAGCAAATAAATATTTGTTTTATAATACAGTTTCCTATATAATACAGTTTCCTATATAATACAGTTTACTAATATTAAAATTATAAATTAATGCATAAATGGTGTTTTACCTAAACATAGGCTAACCAATATGATTTTTTTGTTAGTTGCACAATTTAAATATAAATTCGGTCAAAGGTGCATGTTTAATAACCATATTAAATGTAGATATCTAGAACGGCTTTAAGTTAAACAACATACCCCGGTGAAAATACAAAATTTACTCACTATTTTTAAAAATACGGAAAACGGATATAACGAAAAATTGTTTAGAATTTTTTAGAAAGATATACCCAAATAGAACGGTTTATTGTATTCTAAGAATTCAATACCATAAACAATTCAAATGTTTTTAAAATTTTAACGTTTTGTCATCAAATGACACATCAGTACTTCATTCTAATTATCATTTTTTTACCATTTCGGCCAACCAATAATAATTGCAAGGGCTAAATATTAATTATTTTTAGTTTTACGAAAGTAGTCCATTATCTCAGAGTGGAGCTGTTGAGATATGGGAAAAAATCACAGTCAAAAATATATAGTAAGTCAGTTTATTAGGGTGTACATGTTTCGGTACTAGAAAATACGATCATTAGAACCGAAACATGTACACCCAATAAACTGACTTACAAAATATTTTTGTGGAGATGACTGTGAGTTTTTCCCCATAATTATTTTTAGGATTTAGTATTAAAATGATATTACAGATAATGATGTTTAAGCACTTAAATATTTCAATAAAATTCAAATCGAAAGTTAAATTTACAATTCAGGTTTGTTGCAATAATATTTAACTCAACTTTAAAATATCGCAAAATTTCCTTATAGTTTAAGCTCCCACTGCGAAAATGGTATCCCATCGACTAAAAATTAAAATGTGAAAAGGTGGCAAAACATGTAAAAATTATGAATGATGAAAGAGTTTTGGTCTTCCATTGTCTTTATTTGTTTTAAATCACAACGTTTCAACTGGTAAGTATCTCCAGTCGTCTTCAGGCGAATACTAAATAAGTAAAGTAACTACAAGACTATTTATACTAGCTAGGTGTACTGAAGCATAACTGAGGTGGGTGCAGTCATGCGTTCAGTTGGTACGCGATCTTATCCTAAGATTACATGTTTCGAACAAAGGTTTCCAGATATTTCTTATGTCTAATGGTAGTTTACTAAAGCAGCCTGCTGGTTTCTGGTAAATAGCAGCAGCTTCCTTAAACTTTCTTTTCCTCCAGTATGGTTCCTTATGTAGGATTTCAGCTTCTGGCAACAGCATCCAAACTTCAGTATACAGAAAACCTACGCATACAAGTCAGCATCTCAATTTTACATCAAATCACTCAAACAACACGAAACGTGGCATAGTTAAGACCCTCTTGGATAGAGCAATTGCAATCTGTAACTCGGAAGAAGCATTTAAAAAAGAAGCTCACCACATCAAGACCGACCTCAACAAAAATGGCTACCCCACAAAATTAGTTGACACAATATTAGAAAATCGTAAGAATCGACCTAACGCGCAAGAAGCAAACAGAGAGGCACAATCAACACTCAATATTCTTTCTGTATGTCGAAGGAGTTTCTGAGAAAATAAGAAGACTAGGACAACGATATAACATCAACACCGTATTCAACTCGAGGGATACCCTAAGAAGCCACCTGACGAAGACAATGCCTACAAGTTAAAAAGATAGGAAGAACTGCGTCTACCAAAGAGACCGACAAGTCAGGTGCAGCTGACCATGCCTGGAAACATGGTCACCATATCTTGTGGTCAGAAGTTGAAATCCTACATAGGGAACCACACTGGAGGAAAAGAGAGTTTAAGGAAGCTGCTGCTATTCACCAGAACCCAGGCTGCTTTAGTAAACCATCATTAGACATAAGAAATATCTGGAAACCTTTGTTAGTTAGATAGATGTAATCTTAGGATAAGATCGCGTGCCAACTGAACGCATGACTGCACCCACCTCAGTTATGCTTTAGTGCACCTAGCTAGTATAAATAGTCTTGTAGTTATTTTACTTATTTAGTATTCACCTGAAGACGCTGGAGATACTTACCAGTTGAAACGTTGTGATTTAAAACAAATAAAGACAATGGAAGTCCAAAACTCTTTCATCATTTAAGAAACATCATTGTCTCCAACCTTCAAACAGTCATGTAAAAATCATGCTGCTTCCGGCAGACAAGTAACAATTTGTTAACTGGTATTTGCTTACAAATTTTTGAATTTAGCTAAAAAAAATATTTTACTTTTCAGAATACCTGCTTGAAATTTACATAATTTGTGGTAAATAATGAAACATTTTCGAAAAAATTTGTCTGACTGAAAATTTTTGTTAATAAATTTATCAGACCTAATTTGTTACAAATAATTTTTTTCATGAAAGTACACTTCATAACACCTCTTTGATTCTTGTTTTAAAATAATGTTTAAGATCTTTTAATGCATCTGTTCAGTAAAAAACGTATTTTAATACATAATCTAGGATCAGGATCTAGAACATTTACTTAGAACTGAAATGAAAAATTCTGTTTAGTTAGCAACGGCCATACCACATTTTTGGATTTAAAAATGATGTGGTTTTGCGGCATTTAAAAAATGGAGTCTGCCGTAGTAATAGCATTTTTTCGCTAGCAGACCAATTTTGATGCATAAAAGCAATCTTAAACTTCATTTTAAAACAAAAATAAAAGAGTTGTTATAAAGTGCACTTTCATGAAAAAAATGGTTTATTATTTACCACAAATAATGTAAATTTCAGGTGTTTTGAAAAGTAAAATATTTTTTTTTGCGACGTTCATAACTTACTTTACTACTTGTCTTACGGGGCGTAACATGCTTTTTACATGTAACCATTTTCATTTCTATGTAGGGTACCATTTTCACTGTGGGAGCTTCGTCTATTACCTTACCTAATAATAAGCACAACAAGAACTGTCTTTCAAAGTTTGGAATCGCTATTTGTTTATTAAAATAATATAAAAAAGACAAATAATAGTAAAACGTAAAACTTAAATTATCATGAATCCATGCATTGACAAGAGACATTTTGCCATGTACATTATTAGTTAATTTTTTATCAATACACAATATATACAGGGTGAGTCGGGAGGAACGGACCAAACTTTAGGAGCGTAATATAGGGATACGCAAAAACAATTTGAAAAAACCCATATGTTCTTATTCGATAATCATTTGTTTTCAAGTTATAGCGTAATACCAAATAAAGAAAAGTTCATATATTAACGGTTTCCTTATAGTGTTCTTTTAATAAATGTTTAAAAATACCGCCATTGACTTCTAAACATTTTCCGCTTCGTCTACGAAGATGGCCCCCGTTGCTCTTCTAATTGCTTCATGTCTTTCTTCTTTAAAATTGGCTGCAGTATTTCTAATACGTCGAATTAGTGCATCCCGAGTGTCCACTTTTAATTTGTACACTTCATTTTTAAACCAGCCCCATAAACAATAATCTAGTGCTGTGAGGTCTGGAGATCTTGGAGGCCAATTAATAGGACCACTGCGACCAATCCAACGCCCTGGAAATGTTTCGTCTAAATGTTGCTTGACCTGACGAGCAAATGTGCAGAAGCTCCATCGTGCTGGTAATACATTTACCTTCTGATATTAACAGAAACATCCTCTAGTAGTTCTTGTAACTCATGTTTTAAACCATTTTGGTACTTGTCTCATGTGAGGCGATTCTCCAAAATGAAAGGGCCAATTAAATAGCTATCGAGCATACCACACCACACGTTAACCGAAAACTTATGTTGAAAATTACTTTCAACTGTTGCGTAGGGATTTTCGATTGACCATACATGAGAGTTACGAGTATTATTAATACCGTCACGGTGAATGTGTTGCTTTATCTGTAAAAAGTATACGCGATACAACACGATGATTATTTATCCACCGACAAAATTCAATACGTTTAGCATAATCTTCCGGTTTTAGGTGCTGTACATGGTATGGATATAAGCCTTGCTCGTGGAGTGTGTTTAATACTCTTTTTTTGTGGAATCCCCAATTGAGTACCAATTCTTCGTGAGCCGGTCGTTGGAATTTCTTCTACTAAATCCAGAATATTTTCTACTTGTCCTAAACCTTGTCGAGTAGCTCGTTCAGATGTAATGTTGGCACTGGGAACCAAAATTCAAATTATTCCAAGCGGGTAAAAACGCGCTGCTAGTAGTCGTGACGTCAAGGCGTATCATTTGTCAGATTTGTGTGTGAAATCCACGAAATAGGTTATAGGTTTTCAATAAATTTGATGATTTGTCAGATTTGACATCCACGCGTCAAGCGACACGACCTTAAAACAACAATACAATAACAATAACACACGGCAATCCAAATGCAAATTGGGTCGCTCGGCACCTGTCAGGAGTGTCAGGATGACGGATGACCAAAAGTCATACCCCCTGACGTCATCGGGCTTCGCGCGCTTTAGAGATCGTTTGAAATGCTTTCGACACGCGCGAAACTTTAAAGAATTTTTACCAAGTTATTTTTGATTTTTAAGGAGTAATAATTGGGGAATACTTCTTTCAGGCATAACTAAATCATATTGTTGAAAAAAAAAAAATTTAAAGTTCCCTATTAAAGTTGCCCGATTAGTAAATTAAAAATTATGGAAACCAGGCCACTTTTTGATTGTGAGAAAATCCTTTCTGCCAAAGTCAGAAATGTCACAATTAAACTTGCTGATTAGTTAATTATTGTTTAAAATCTTCGTGCAATTCGACATCAATCTTATAAGATATATTATATTATGTCATAATTTTTTTTTGTTAAATATTTGGCTTTAATTACACCGTTATTTATTATTTAAATCAGAATAGTTGAAGTTTACTTTTCCTATATTGGCAACGTTGTACTGGCTTAGTATTTACCGTAGGTGAGCAGATTCTTGTATACTTTGGCTTGGGAATGGTAGAAACTTGCAGATGGCTTGAAACGGTACGGAATTTAGAAAATATATATATGAATTTAAAAAAATATTAACCGATATTTTTTCTGTATATATATTTCAAATTTGGCAAACATGAAAATACATAAACCGATATATTCCAATCCTTTTAATTTATATATAAAAATAATTAGTGTTGGGAAAAACCGATGATTTTAATAATCGAGTAGTCACTACTCGAGCGATTTCAATAATCGAGCGATTTATCACTCGAGCGATTTATCACTCGAAATTTCGGTTCAAGTATCAAGTAGTGAATGAATTCAATGAATAGCGCATTGAGCGAGTGGTTGATCGCTTGCCGCTCGATTCGATTCGATAGCGAATGACGCCGAGGGCAAGCGATCACCACCGATTGCTTTTTGAAGGCCAGGCGTCGCAGATGTTTACGTTTACAGGTGATTCTATTTATATTTCCAAACCAAAACGACGAAAACGAAACGCATGTCGCGATAGCGCCTTCTCTTTTATGTTTATGTGCCGTTAACAAAGACGTATGTCGTGTGAGACTTCGGAGCATTAACTTGAAAGCCGTCAAGCGACGATGGCCGAGCGGATATCGAATGAACGAACTTTCGCTCAGTGGTTAGTGCTTGACTGCTTGTTAAGCGACGATTTTCGCTTGAAATTATAACTCGAGTAGTCGTGTCAACAACCGAGTGATGTCGGTTATTTCAATAATCGAGTACTCGAGCGGTTTTTCACTCGAGCGATCCCAACACTAAAAATAATGGCTGGATCAGGATTGTACGAATTTCCAAATGGCTTAGTTTTGATATAAAGATCTATATATATATATATATAGATCTTTCTATCAAATCCGAGCCACCCATTAAATATTTTTGAAAATTTTGTTTTAACGTCTAATTTTTTTATAATTTTTAAATATACGGCGATTTTTTGTACTCTCCTGAGCCACTAGAAATTTATATCCAATATGAGCCAAATATACTTATAGCAACACTGAGCCGTGCATTGTTGCCAAAGTATGTATACCTTTTATTGGAAATATTTTAAAGAGAAAAAGAAAAGTTAGTGAGTGAGTGTTCTTATTTTATTCAATAACTGATAATCGATAAACCTTATTTATTTAACCCATTAACGCCCAGCGTCATCGTTTGGGGACACCTAAAATTATTTGTTGTTGTATTACTAATCTAAAAATCTATTTTTAGCCTAAGTGCACGTGCTTACCTTTGCCTGAAATCCTGAAAAGGTTTATTTACGCCGTCAGTCATTTTATTTTTCGAAAATCTTTTATTTTTAGTATTCTGTCTATAAGTGAAGTTTGTGGTCAGATCTAATAAAATATTTGTAGGTAAGCGATAATTTATTTTTCATTACAAACTCAAAACACATAATATCTTTTGTAGTATTATATTGCGCTTTAAAATTTTGAAAATTATTAGCGTCCTCAAATGAGGACTCTGGGCTAATTGTGATATTTTATTTTTCAGTAGGTACTAGCAATATGAGTACATCAAGACAAGTTTTTAAAACGCTTGAAGAGGCTGTTAATTACTTGTATTCGGAACAAATCGATGCTGATCTAGTAGCTTTACCACCGGAAGTGGATGATCTTACAGATGATGAGGTTACTAATGACGAGGATCTGGATGTACCAGTTTTATTAGATGTTGCAGGAGAATTTTAAATAGACTTGCCATCCGATGATGATGACATTCCCTTATCAAGCTGTGCCAGGCGAGCACCGTTAACTTCGCATCAACTGAAGTCGAATTCCTTGGGCGATAGGAAAATTACATGTGAAGAGAATATCAATGATAAGGACCTAGATGTACCTGTTGGAGAACGAATGGAAATAAGTTTACCATCCGATGACGACTCTGATGATAACGTTCCGTTATCAAATTTTGTCAAGCACGCACCGGCAACGTCCCATAAGCAAAAATCCTCGCATTTATTAGACAATGGAAAAGAAAAATCCGCTCAAAAACGAAGAAAAACTACAAAAATTGAAAGGGACATTCCAAAATGGGAAAAAGTTGATCCACAATTTGATATAGGGACAAATGACTTATTTGCCAATATGCTTCAAACTTTATTTAACACAAGTATGTTAGAACTTTTTAAACATTTTTTTACCGAACAAATATATCAAAAAATTGTCGACGAAACGAATCGGTATGTATCTGAACAAAAAAATAAACCAGCATTTACTGTTACAATTGAAGATGTAAAAATATTCATTGAATTTTTGATTTTTTCCGGATATCATAGTCTACCAAGTGAACGAGACTATTGGTCGGACGCTATAGATCTGGGTGCATGAACAACTAGTAAAGGATTCTATGAGCCGAAATCGATATCTAGAGATCAAGTCGTTTTTACATTGGCAAGATTTTCGATATCATCTCAAGAGTACTCCTTTGAAAATGACCCGAAAGGGCCGAAACACGTGTCAGGAAACTAAATAAATTTGTGAAACATAACAAGTAGTTAATAATTTTTTCTTCCTGTGCAATGGAACTTAAATTTTGACTAATTCTTTTTAAATAATTAATTTTTTTCCAATTTTAAACACAAGATTTTCAAAATGTAATTCAAATTTTAACTTAGAAGCTAAAATTACTCCCAAATATTTAAAAGAGTGTATAATTTCTAATTTTGCATCATCAACATAAATATTTATATTTGTATTATTCACGTTATTTCCAATAAAGATAAATTTTGTTTTAGAAACATTTAATTTTAATTTATTTATCTTTAACCAGTTTGATATAGTTTTTAAATCAAAATTTAAAATTTCTATACCATCAAGAATATTTTTACCCTTTATATATAACAAAGTATCATCAGCAAACATTTGAATAAAACTCTGTTTCAAAACATTTGGCATATCATTCATATAAAGAATTAATAATAATGGACCTAAAATGCTACCTTGTGGTACCCCAATATTATTATATTTCTTTTAGAAAAAATGTTATAAATTTTTGTGTTTTGCTGCCTATTACTTAAATACTTTTGAAACCATTTATAAACAACTCCCCTTAATCCATACTGATATAATTTCTTTAATAATTTATCCCTATCAATTGTATCGAACGCACGTTTAAAATCCAAAAATACTGCCAATACAACTTTATTTTTGTCAACGCTTTGCTTCCAATTTTCAATTACAGACTGGACTGCCGTTTCTGTTGAATATCCTTTTCTAAAACCTGCTTGCATATTTACTAAAATTTTGTTTTCTTCAATAAATTCGAGTATCTTTTCATAAACTGTCATTTCTAATAATTTTTCAACATCCCATAATATATTTATTGGCATCATTTCACAGCTTTTTTTTGTATTTTTTATTTTTAGAATTGTTGTTATAAAATAACATTTTAGATCTTCAGGTATTTCTGCATATTTTCACCTGTGCATGTAAAAGTTTCTTTCATTACTTTTTTTTGATAAAATTCCCTATAATTATTGTTTGATTTCAGTTGGTTAATTTTAAATTTTAATTCTTTTAATGAAACTTCTCGGAATTCTTCAATGATATTGAAACATGTAGTAATTTTAGGACATAATATTTCATTTCCAACCTCAATATCATAGGCGTAGCTAGCCTATTTTTTCTAGGGGGGCTTAAGCCCCTGAAAGAATCCTAACAAGCGCCAAACGGGAAGCGCCGCCGGCGAAAAATTTTCAGTGCCACGCGTTAATTTTACCAAGATTTAACCAAACTAGTTTGTTTACGAATATTATACTTAAACCTATAAAAAAAACGAAAGCCAGGAAAAAAAAACTTTTAATCTAAGCTAATGTAAGGTAGGTGTATTTTAATTATTATTATAGCGGAAAAATATTAAAAACGTCGTTAAAACAACAACATAAACAGTATTAGGATTACAATAACATACTAAAAAATCTGAAAACAGATACCATCAATTGGGTAAAAGTAGCTAGGTACTAACAAAAATAATCATTACTCTTCATAAACTTAAAAACAGTAAATATAATGAAATTGGGACTAAACACTAAAGTCTACTTTGCGATTTTTTGCTTGACAAACTGTATAAGAATATCTTCTAAATTCAAATTACTCATCATTTCACTTTCTATGTTAATACTTAATTAACACATTTACATTTGAAAATCGATCCTGCGACATACGACTCCGTAACCAATTTTTTATTCTTCTCATCGTTGAAAAAGAATAATTTGATTCCAAAAAAATAGTAAAAATACAAGGTAGAATTTGTCAGAGGGGGCTATTTTTATACCAGAGGGGGCTTAGCCCCTCCCAGCCCCCCCTTAGCTACGCCTATGCTCAATATCATCAACTATTTCTTTAACACCATTAACAAAGCAAAAATTGATAATAAATATATGAAAACTGAAATGATTAAGTATAACTCCGTTTTCAGAAAAACAACGATAAAGAGAAACCTTGCGAATCAACAAAATGATAGATCATAAACAAGATATAGGTACCCTAATTTTTGCCAAATTCGGTTGTTTAACAAATTTTTGCAAAAAAACAGCGTTGACCTTGTTTTGCATACAGTGCAATGTGGACATTTCCTCGTGTAGAAAAAACCGTGTAAAAAAAATCACAAAGCTTAAATATAGATAGATGATATATTAAGTTTTTATAGTGCAAGCAAATTTAACACACGATTAGGCGTTTCTTCTACTTGTACAATTTACTATTTTAATAGGAATTGCAGTAATCCGTGCGACATGCTTCACATGATTTGACTGTGATTCCGGGAATAGGCGTAGTAGTCATATCGAGACAGAATTTATTAAAGTCAAGTCCCATGGCATATTGGCATGATGCTTGTTTAATCGTGATGGGTTCAAAAGTTTCTAAAAATAAAAGTGGTAATCAGCTAATATATGCTAGTTAATGAGCTAGGACATTAAGTGATATTTAGCAATAATTCTAAATACAAACGTAGATCTTCTAATTTTAAAACAATTTTAAAGGTCGGAAACAAAGTCAAAATCGATATTTTAAAAACTAATAAGTTTTAAAGTTAATCTTAAATACTTTTATTCTTAGGTCCAAAATATAACTTTAGATTTACAACAATTTTAAAAGGAAAGGAATATAATAAATAATCTTAAAAGCTAATTAATTCTTTATAGTGCAAGGCTTTAAAATAAGTTTCTTTTAAATCTATAACTTTAGATTTGCACCAACTCTTAAAGTCAAGAAAATACATCAAATTTCCAATTCACCGATTTTTTTTTTTACTTTACTCCCAACCAACTTTACAAGTTTATTACAGGGATAAGTATATAAAAATAACTAACAATTATTACTCTTAGTAGGTATATATTATATTAAAAAAAGACAGTTAGTCAGTACCCCAAAAACGCTTTTTAGAACGTATCTTATTGTAATACCTTCAATTTCACCCTCATAATGTCTTACAGACATATCGTCGGCTTAGCCTGCTAAACCCGTAAGTCCACATTGTAAAAAAAAATAATCTATTTATCTAAGAAATTTAAGTAACTCCAGAGAAATCCTTAATGTGTGGCTCTCGTATTTACTTAACCCGTAAGTCCAACTCTGGCTAAACTCATAAGGCAAACGCCATAAGTCCGCCAGTATGCATTAGGAAAAACATGTATCTCCGTATTTCTTATTTGATTTGTAAATTAATTATAACGCGTTTTTGGTCTCCCCTGTAAACTTTTGATTTCTGGACTTACTGGTTTAGCAGGTTAAGCCGACGATATGTTGGATAAGTTTTTTTTTTAAATTTAAATAATCTTCGACACCTTCTTAAAAAGGGTTTTTCTTCTTCCCCATTTTATTTGGTTGGTTTAGACCTCCATTAATAACGTTTTCACATACTCAGTATGGTTTAACCTTATCAATTTTTTTCATATTATGTTTCTTCTACACTTCAATTTTTTAAGTCTATAAAAGCTCCATTAAGGTTCTAATTTTCTCTTTTGCTAACACCATCAGCATAAAATAATGTTTTTTGTCTCCTGATGATGAACGTTTCTACGTAGTATTAAATTTTATGGAGGAAGACTTTTAGTTTTTTCTTTCTTTCCCATATATTTTTTTGTCTAGTGCATCTCTAGTGCATCGGTCTATAAATTTTGTTTCAAATAATTTCATCTTATTTATAAAATCGTAAAGAAAATATAATAAAAAATTACAACACAACAAAATACAATTTTTTTATAATTAAAATAAATCATCTCCGCAAGGATCATCATCAGATTCGTCCAAGTTAATAATAAGAGGAAGAGTATTATTTAAAGTATCGATAAATCTTTCCCGTTCTCACACATCATTTATAATTTTATTAGTGTGTGTTAAGCGACGGTTCTTTCAAGTTTGGTAACAATTTTTCTTCAAACCATTTCTTAAAGTTTTCACTATTCATCGAATCAAGATAATCGCCAGATTTTGGGCCAGACTTGAATAATAAACTTGCATTATTCACAAATCCATTTTCTGAACCAGCATGTAGAATAATATACCGTACACCCTATAGAGTTTTTTTTAACTGTATGAAGAGTATCATCTTGCCAACTTCGCCTAAAAGTCCCTTTACTGTATATTCATGTTTCATCCAGAAAAACAGATTTTAAGCTAAATTGAGAGTTGCCGTTATCCTTATATTCTCTTAAAAATTCTAATCTTTTTTGGGCTATATGGGGTTGCTCTGTTAAAAACCCCTATTTGATACAGTTCATTTACGCCTTTTAAACTAAATTTTTTTTAAACAGTCCGCTAATGAACTAGTGGATATTTCAACACCATTCAGGATTTTAAGATTTAGTTGTATTGAGCGAATGGTAACGTGTTCACCTGCTCGATACATCCTATAAATACACTCAAAATAGCTACATTATTGCTATTCTTAAAATCTCCATCCTTCTCTGTCTCCTTTGCCTTAATTCGTTGGATTGTTGAACACGAAACTCCCAAAGTATTAGAAACTCTCTAAAACAGATACGTATTTAAAAAAACATGGCCATATATTTTTTAGGTTTATTATCTGGTTTCACAATTCCTGCTTTATTATATCTCCTTACCTCGTAAACTGCGTTAAAGGGTAGAAGAGTTATTCCGGCATTACCCAGGCGCGGATCTGGGTCAAAATCTAGGGGGGGGGGGGGGGGGGGTAATTGAATCTCAAAGATATTTTTTTTAATATTAACCCATATCTTTTAAGTACCTATATTTTTAGTGTCAAATTGTCTAATAATTATTGAAAAATAAACAAACCATTACATTACCGAAACATTATTTTTCTACGATCGTTCAATAAATGTCATTTTGTGTATGAATTTCTAATGACAAAAGTATATATATTAACGTACACGTTTTATAAAGCATCATTTTATAGCACGCGTCCATGTTAAAAAACGAGCCGCTTGCGGCGAGTTTTATAACGGGACAAGTGCTTAAAACTGCTTTATACACGTACGTTATACTATTTTTTCAATAAAAAACACATATTTAAAAAGAAAATAAATCCTTCAAGTTTTATAAATTTTTATGTCTAAATTTTATGTTTGTAATACTATTTTTTATCATAGTAGCCTCTGGACAACAAAAATTATTTTGCGAACTGTCATTTTTTGATTTATTGACCCATTTTCAGCACGAGATTCTAAAGTTATTTTAGCGATATGAGATTTAAAATTGGACGGAATACGTTTTGTGATTCTTGTACATTCGGTACATATACAGAGCGTTCGGAAATTCGGGCGATTTTGCTACTTTTTTTCGAATTTCAAAATACGTGATTTTACGTCACGGCATTGCAATTTAGTATAGGGAAGATGGAAAATTCAAATAAAGTTGAAGTTAAAATCGACATTGGAAGGTTAGTAGATTGAATTTTGGATAGGATTTGGCAGAAAATGATAGCTTGAAGCATTTACAAAAGATTGATTTATAGATTTATGCAACCAAAATACATGACTTTTATTCACACAGAATAAAAAAAGTAGGTTATCAAGCTATTTTTCCTCTGCGAAAAATGGGTTTTCTCGTAAATCACAAAGGCCGCGCAAGTCAATGAAATAAAACATTTAAATGTTACCAACATCAAATAAAGAAAAAACGCGTATCGAAATAGCTTCATTACGATACGCAAATGCGTATCGTAATAGATTTGTTATGATACAAAATTAGAAAAAGTACTTTTTGCCCTAGTGCAATAAAGTAAATTACCTAGGAAACGAACAATTTGTTTATAGTATGTGTATTGTGCGTTGCACACCGTCAATACCCTATCGAAATAGAATTCACGTTGACAGGGCGCCATAATTTTATTATGTTGAAGTCAAAGGTATCTATGATCCATTGCCAAATTTGAATTACAACTTTTGCACGCAAAGGAGCGGTAATACAGAGCGATTTTAAACTTTTTTGTTAAATAAAAAAACGATCGTAGAAAAAATAGTGTATGTAACATGTGCAAAAAGTGTGCTTATTGCACATGGCATACTATTCACCTCGACTACGTCTCGGTGAATAACTTCTATGCCGTGTGCAATAAACGTACACTTTTTGCACTAGTTGCATAAATAACTATTTATCATATTAGGTACTATAGGTACCAACCTACAACCTACAACAAAATTTACAGGAACTTATAAAAAGAATAAAAGAAACATAATACATATTAATCAAATACTTAGTAAAAACACATTTATAAAATTAAATCTATTAAACGATTTTTTAATATTTATAAGTATAAGAGGACACTCAAGTTTGGTTGGGTTTAGGATCCAGGGGAGGGGGGTAATTACCCCCCCTACCCCTCCCCGAAATCCGCGCTTGGCATTACCTACTTTCTCTTTGAAAATAATCAAATAATTTTAAAATTAATGCTTGTTCTTTTCCACAATACCGTGACATTTTTGAAATAATGTTTAATAAAAATGTCACTGTCAAAAATGACAATTAACCTTTTTTGACTGGTAAAATTATTCGACATTAATTATTGGCGCAAATTTACTATCTCACCTAGTGCACGAATGTTAGAAAGATATAAGCTAAACTAGTTGTGACGTAACGGTCAGCGGTCGATGAAGATACTTTAGTATATATTTACGAAAAAACTATCCCTTTTTTAAAAAAAGATTTTCCAAATTTCATGATAGTAAGTTTTTCCAATGGTTCATTTCTTACCATATTGCATTTCTGTTTTTACGCAAAAAGCGTAAAATGTTCCGATTTCATCGTCTCCAGGTAAATCAGTACAAGTAACGTTTCCACAATTCTGTGGAGTCGATCCATCATAAGTAGCGCAAGACCAACAATTTAGCGTCAACAAATCGTCATCATCGGAATGTACTGAAATAAATTTTCAAAATAAAATTATTTAAAACAACATTCTGTACAATTTCATCCAAATATTTTTCCACAGGTAATAGGTAAAGTATTAATTACCTTGATGGATTGTTCACTTAAGAGGAACACTCGAAATATGGACATACGACTAAATATATTATGGGTGCGGAGCACCCATACAAATTAATATAATTTCCGTCAATGAAAAAAAATCACAACAAAAGCTATTATTTAAAACCGCACATATTGCGTGCGTTACTTTGTTGTTTTATCCGCACAACAATGACAATAATATCTAATAATTTAATAATTGTTGTTGTTATAACTGTCCCTGTCATATTTATTTGCGATACACCCCTATTAAATCGGAAACGCAACATTTTGCAACTCTCTAATCTCACGGGCCACCATAAAAATTTCTTCGCGCACAAAATGAATAATTTGATTCAGTTCCGATCAAAAAACATAGGGGCAAAACGGGCACTTGCCCCCCCCCCTAGGCGTCCACATTACTATTTTATTTCATAATTCAGTATAAATCGAGGGGTAATTCAATGAGAAAAATTTTTACACCATTTTCCATATTGCCGAATTTTCTTCGTATTTTCCTTGTATTTTCTTAATTTTTCTCGTATTTTCTGTATTTTCCTTGTATTTTCTCGTATTTTCTGTATTTTCCATGTATTTTCTTAATTTTTCTTGTATTTTCTGTATTTTCCTTGTATTTTCTCGTATTTTCTAGAACTTGTACACCATTTTCGCCAAAAAAAAATTGGCTTTACTAAATTTTTTTTTAGAAGTCAAACTAAGCAGCGTTGTTCCAGAATCTTAAGTTGGTTATTCCTATCATTAAAACCGTCGAAAACCCGGCAGCGTTAACGACTTTACGTCATTGCCAAATTGATTGGCGCGCGTATTTTCCATATTTTCCTTATGTTGCCTGTATTTTTCTCTTTGTATTTTCTTCGTATTTTCTGTATTGTCTTCGTATTTTCTGTATTTTCTTCGTATTTTCTGTATTTTCTTCGTATTTTCTGCATTTTCCTCTTATTTTCTGTATTTTCTTTTGTATTTTCTAGAAGTTTTACACCATTTTCGCCAGTGAATTACCCCTCGGTATAAATATTCAAGCGCGGATCCAGGGGGGGGGGGGGTCATGGGGGTCATGACCCCCCCAAAACTGAAAATAAATAAATGAATTTACTGTTTTGACTACCTCTGCAGCTTTTTCACAAGATTCATGACAACATTACTATACCATAAATTAGTTATATTTTTTCTTTTTTTAAATTCACTTTAACATTAATTTACATGCATATATTATCCTTTTTAATGTAAAGTTTATCATTGAAAATTTTCTCGCCTATAGCGCATTCTCTGTCAAATTTTGGGCGTGGTCGCAAAAATTTTTCGCCTGCGGCGCTTTATATCATGATGACCCCCCCAAAGCAAAGTTCTGGATCCGCGCCTGTAAATATTGAATAGTACAGTGGTTAGTTAGTAGAGACCAACAAATCACTAAACTGATTATGATTATTTACAAAAAAATAAAGAAAATTTAATAAAAAAAGTAATCAACGAGTTTGGCAAGCCGTCTAGGAATTTAACATTTTTATTTTATGATGAACACTTATAAATTGTAATTTTGTGTTTATTTTTTACGAAATCGGTAGGTTCCGTTAGGCATAGGTACCTATATGTTAAATAATTAGTCATATATAAAAAAATATTGTTTAAGTTTTTGCCCCCCCCCCCCCCTGAAAAACGCTCTATGGACGCCCTTGTATATAAATGATAAGGTAGGTGTGTCTGAAGTACCAAAGATATCATATCTGAAGTTATATTGGTAAAAATCGTTTTAAAACTATTCCAGAATCGACATGCGCCGCCGAAAGATCATTTCCAGTATTACGGAGAATAAAAACTTATTGAAGAAGTATTACGACCCAGCCAAGACTGAATTATCAAATAGTAGGTAGTGCACGTAAACGGAGAAAAAGCAGATGATTTGGACCTTGAAGAAGTCGCTGATATATTTATAAATCGAGCTGTAGTTCGCCAAAATACGTTTGCATTGTATTGAAAAACAGTTAATTTCAATAACACCATTTTAAAAAGTTTAATGTTGACATTACACAATACCTACCTAGTATAGGTACTACACGCAGGGGTGCTCAAAAGGTCGATCGCGGTAACTTTCAGAGTCGATCGCGAGGTGTTTTCAGAAATGAAAATTATTAAATCAAAATATCGCAATCGGCTAACTGACGAACTCCTGACATATGCTTGCGGTTGGCCCTTAGTAATTACGTTCCGTCTTATGAAAAGTACGCCGACGATATGCAGTGCCATGCATCAACGTCCATGCAGAGAGTAATTGACATTTTGTGCCTTATTTTTATACTTATGTATGTATGTTTTGTTTTGAAGTGCAATAAATCATATTCTTGCAAATGTATTTTTTTTAGTAACATAAGTCGGTCGATCGCTTTTCACCTAAATATTTTGTGGTAGATCGCCGGCACTGTAGGTCTGAGCACACCTTTACTACAGTATAAGTATATGTGTTTTGTGTTAGTAATAAATACTTTAATAAATCATGATGTGTTTCATTTTTAAATTTTTGATAAAGTATAATAAATAAAGTATTTAAAAATCTCGTTTTATTTATTGTGCAAATTTTCTTAATTTCTACGTTGTTCGGGTCGGGCTATCAAAACGTAGAATCAAATTAAGTTTTAATAGTTCAAAAAAGGGCGTGGCACCTGAAAAAATTTTCGTGGAGCGCGTCTTTTAAGAAAGAAAGAAGGAAATAAAAATGAACATGCACCAGCACCCATGAACATTTTTAAAAGTCGGCGCCTATGGCCCTGTGGTCAATTTTTTTTTATGGATTTAATTGATGTGTACCAATGTGATAACTACTCGCAAGTATAATGACTATTATGCAATAATTAAACTTACCAAAATATATAAGACTTGTAAAGAAAATTACAGCGTATATTTTGCGCATCATTTTGGCTTTTTAAAAATAATGAACTATATTATAACTGTCAAAAATTAATGATAAAACTTATATATTCAGTAATATTGTAATATAATCTTTGTATTGGCAGTACACAACTACTTAAGATAAAACTTCTATTATACGATTATGCGCACCTTACATTGTGATTTTTTGATAAAAAAATACAAAGCAATAATATCTTAAAATATTTTTTTTAATCTTAGCATAGCATATGTAGAGTAAAGTAGCCGTATGTGGAATACTGCCTAAAATAAGGATTAACTCCTTTGCGGCCAAACTAATATCGCCATCTCACTTCCAATAGCCTAATTAGAAGCTCTTTCTATTATGTTTCACCCCTACCAACACCATGGAGCATGTCGCGGTTGTCGTTTGTCGGTATTGGTTCGAACACAAGTTGTAACGATTCGCTATATTTTTGCACGTGTTTAAATAAACATCTAATACGACTCCGTTTATAGAAATTTTTGCAAAATTGGTGTATAACCGTAAAGGTAGGTAGTGGATGATTGTGATATTGTGAAATATTTTAAATATTTTATTAATATTTTCTTTTTAATATTTTACAAACATTTTTTATAAATATTTAAAAGGTCGGTATTGTGGAATACTAAGTAGGGTCTGAATGTGGAATATTCCACATAAGCCTTCTTTGAAAATATTTTTCCTATTTCAGACAATGCCTCTGAGAAATGTAAAAGAACACAAATGGACTGACTGAAGAAAACATGAGAATGGCGGTACACACAAGTCTATTAATTCAGTAATGGAGAAACGGAAAATGAATGAATGACAAAAAAGTTTTTGATGCAGAACCAGGATGCAGTGGAATGCAAAAAAAAACAAAAGAAGCTAAAAATTTCTGCTAAACGCCAAAAAAGAGTTTCATCTTCATCAAGCTCAGAATCTAACGAAAGTATTTCCTTGTAAAATTCTTCAGGCGATGAAGAAAACTTTCCGCTAGAAACGTGCCCTGATGACGCAATTTGTCTTTTTTGTGAAAAAAGATTTTCAAATTATACTCGTGGTGAAATATGGGTTATGTGCGTCATGTGCAACTGCTGGGCACACGAAGAATGTGCAGGTACCGAAAAAGACCCATACATCTGTGATTTTTGTTCTTGGGTATTTTGTTCTAGGTTATTCTTGTTCTTACTAACTTTTATGCTCATTTATTGTTTTGTTTTTCGTATTTTATAATAGAATAAAATAAATGTACCTATGTTATTTTCCAATAATCTTTTGCTTCACTTAAAAAAAACAAATTATTTTAATATCAAGTCTAATATTATTTAACCTATTCCACATTACCCACCCATTTTTCAGTTAAAAAAAAAGTGCACTTTTTTGTAAATTGTTTTTCATACATACATTTTTCAATTTATAATTTTTATTTTTTTCTGTATTTTTGTTTATAATACTTAAGCTATTTATTTTCCAAAATGTGAATAATAATGTTAAAGTTTTCATTTTTATTTTTTCAAAAAACAAAACAGTATTCCACAATCGGCTACTTTACTCTAACGTTTATCACACTAAATTTTATACATTTTGAACTAAGTAATAATTTATTTAAGAGGGATTGCCGAAGAAGTAAATAAAGTAACAGGCGCGTATCTGGAGTTGATCTTCAGGGGAGGAGGTAATGATTCTGGTGAAGGGTTATAAATTTTTTTTAATGATACAGTTTTTTTTACAAGAAAATCAAAAATATTTATTTAAAAAAATATATTTTACTACAATACTTATTTATTGCTCTCGATTTCCACCTGCCCAATTTTTAAAAAATTTAAGGAAAAAAAAATGGCTTATGGGGGGGGGGTTACTACCTCCATTACCCTCCCCCCCTCAAATATGCGCCTATCAAGTAATAACGTCTTAACAGTTTAAGGATACTGAATACGAGTAGCATCATTTAAGAATATACAGAAAGTCTACGATATACAAGTACCTAGTTGTCTTTATTCTGGCTACAGAAACACTGTACCAGCCTTATTATTCCTAATCTTACGTTGAAAAGGGAATTTTAGTTAGACAGCTGCTTTTTTGATGGAAGATACATTTTATTGTTTGAAAAGACACTTCGGTACTATTTTGTATTTCGTACCTACTTATTTTAGTTCCATGGTGACAAAATCTAGAATGAGAGCGGCAACGTCGCTTTAATTTTTCACGCGTCGGCCATTCATACGTAGCAACAGAAATCTCTGTAGTAATCGAACAAAACCTTCTTTTTTTCTGTAGTAATCGTAGTATTTGTTTTTACAGATAGGTACTGGACACTGGAAAATCCTCACTGGTTCATAGAAAAACACACCCAGTATAATGAAAAGGTTAGTGTCTGAGCTCTTTGATGGGAGCCTCACTAGAGAAACATATCTAATTTTTTTTTTTTACTTTCAAAATGTCTTTATTCCAAACTAACTTTTACAGTTCATTACATGGAAACTGACAACATAATATAGAAAATAACGAGGGGTAAACCGCTGACCCAAATGTTGTACACTACTGCCAAAAATTGCCAAGTAATGCCAGTACTGCCACATTTTCTTACGAATTGCCGGACATATCCGTAGATTGCCTGTATTGCCGGTTGAATGCCACTGAATTACCAGTATTTCTGGTGGAATGCCATTGGATTACCAGTATTTCTGGTGGAATGCCACTGGGTTACCAGTATTTCCGGTGGAATGCCACTGGATTGCCAGGATTGTCAGTCGATTGCTAGTGGAATATAATTATTATTTTAACGAGTACGCATGAGCTCACCGATTGCTCACCTATTTTAAAATTATCTTTCTATTTGTGGGCACAGAAATAAATAAAGGGTTTAAGAAATGTCGCGCCAATGCATATTCGTGGAATCATGGGCCATCTATGAGCCACCTGCATTATTAATTTTTCGGTATCGTCGGTACAGTAGCAATTGACTTTACCGACTGAGCAGATGACAGTATCGGTAAAACAGATAGCCTTTTTATCGAATGATACTGGCGGGAATATTTTAAAAGATTAGTTTGTAATATCATAATTATTGCATTGTTGTATTAGAGAGCTGGATGCGGGCGCTCATGTCGGAATGACCAACAACGTACACCGTTGCCACATATCTAAAAGTATTAAAAAGATTTCCACTGGAATGCCACAAGTATTGCCACGGAATGCCGATATTTCCGTGAAATGCCTGCAGTATTGCCACGGAATGCCAGTACTGCCTCCAAATTTCCTGGATTGTCACGGAAATGCCATGATTACCACCGAATTACTCGGATTTCCGATGAAATGCCGGAGCCTTGTACACCGAATTGCCGCAGCGGTTTACCCCTCGGAAAATAATAACCATTAAAAAAAATAACAATAAAAAAAAATTAATCCAATTTAATTCATTAATAAAATCAATTTAAAAAAAATAGTATAAATAATTTAATTTAGTTAATTAATTGTTTTTTAAAAGTTGCCAATTTTTTAATTTTTCTAATATTTTTTGGAAAACTGTTATACTTTATTATTCCGTTATATAAAAGGTATTTTTTCCGAAATTACTTTTTACTGGTATAGTTTGATAATTTATACAACGTTTGGTGTTATGATCATGTAATGTCTTATTCTCCTGAACTGTTATGATTGATTTTTTTCTTTTAAAATAATAGAGTGAATTAGAATACAAATTTTAATTTATAAATGTTTTAAAAGTGTAAATACCCTTTCGGTCTATATAGATTAACAGTTGTTGGTTCTAAATGTGGTAATTTGTGTATACATTTAATAACTTTATTTTGCAATTTTTGTAACGGTTTTAAGTTTGATAAACAAGCATATCCCCATGCAGAAGCTAAGTACCTACCTATTGTAATTTTGAATATATTATTGAAAAATATTAATGACATAAAAGAAGATTTTGCAAAATTTAACGTAATTTTATTTAATTGAAGCCAAGAATGAAGTATTTTTGAATAATCATTATTAATATCAAAACTACATTTCTGCAAGAGTTTCAGCAAAATAAATAATTGTTGTATTATCTGCAAATAGCTTTTAGGTTTAGCCCTTTAAGGTCAATTTGGAAACGGAATTAATGTAAATTAAGAATAATAACGGACTTAATATTGATCCTTGTGGAACTCTACACATTATTTATTTTTCCGAAATTTTTCTTTCCCCAATTTGAACAAATTGTTTACGATAGCCTACATATCTTTGAAGTAGTTTGTGTGTACCTATTTCCCCTTATCGAAATGATCTGTTTCCAGCTCTTGACATATATTCTATTTACAGGTGATAATGATCCTGTTTTACCACGTTTAACCTTATGGTATCAACAGATGGTGCTCCCCCGCATTATGTTGCTCATGTAAGGGAGTACTTAAATACATCCAATTTTTCCGGGGCAGAGGATAGACAGACAGAGGTCAATAAAGTGGATCGCCCGATCTAAACCCACTGGACTTTTTTTTGTGGGACTAGGTAAAAAATTTAGTTTATAAATCTAAACCCAACTTATCGATAGATAACTTACGGAGTCCATTCGACGAGTAATAAGAGAAATTTCTCCACAAGTAGTCAGGGGCGGATGGGACACCTCGGACCGGCGCGGGAAGTCAATTGAAACGGCGCCGCGTCGTGTCGATCCAATAAAAAAATGAAAAGACATAAATATGTATTTTTCATCCACTTAGGACATATTTTTTATAATAACTCATAAATAAAAAAACAAACTTTTTTACATTTAAAACACATTTAGGTGAACAAAATGAGCCTAATGAATAAAAATGTAGCGATCGCTTTTTCTTATGAAATCGAAGTAATTTCTTGTAAGCCAATGAATAAAAACTAAAGTAATCGCTTTGCGTCCAGCAATTGCTTAAAAGTGCAGGAATTGCTTCTAGTCAATGCTTTTTCTTAAAAAATAGAAGCAATTGCTATCGTTTGCTTAAAATGTGATGAATAAATTAAGGAATTGATTTTTCTAGTGTAGCTTCCAAGTTTTTAAGGTAGTTCGACCCCTGCATCATTTTCTTGGTAGCAGTCAACTTTAGTTCTCCTCGGCCTACACGTGCGTTGCTCTTAATTTGTGTCTTCAATTATGGCTGAATATATGAACGTCCGTAAAAAAAAATCTACAGCGTACGAAAAAATTGCAAATACCTATGATGATTTCAGAAAGTTATATCGATTTGACTACGAAAATGTTGAGTGGTTGGCAACTTATTTTTTGATTGATACTGGTAAAAGGCGAGGGGTGCACTGTCACCTTTAAATAAGATTAAAGCCTTTCTGCGGAAATTGTCGGATCAGGGCTTTCAAAATTTTGTAGGTGAAGAACTCGGTGTTTACCAAACTACTGTCTGTAAAGCATACACTTCTGTAATGGATGCAGTTTTGGAGAAGGCCAATATTTTTATTAAATTTCCTACAAGTGCTGAAGCTGTTGTGGTCAGAGAGATTTATTTACGTTCCTTCAATTTGTGAACGAATATCCATTGCTTGTCTTTAATTTCTCCATCACTACTATCACTTTCCCCATTTTCACTGAAATCGGCCACATCACAAATACTATAAGTTTCCTATTTTCCACAAAAACGTAACAGATTACTATTGTACTAAATAAATAGACCAACGTTGTTGTATTTACGTCAACTCTTTTGCAAATTAGGCACAAAACTGAACATGAAATCTATAATCTGAACAAGTGGAAGCCACGTCTGAACTTGTGTTAAATAAGCATTTGCTACAGAGGTGTAAGAAAAACAGCAATTGCTTTTACTAAAAAGTAATTGCTTAATTTTTATTCATTAGGCTCAATATTTATTATTAATATAAAAACTAAATAAAAAATATTTAACTTAAAGATAACATAAAAATTCAAAATTGTTAAAAAATAAAAAAAAAAGTTGGCAAACAGCGCCGCCTGAGGGACCGGCCCACCGGGATATTTCCCGGTGTCCCGGTGGGCCCATCCGCCCCTGCAAGTAGTAGAAAATGTACAACAGGAATTTTTAGATCAATTGATCTAATACAGAACAGTTGATGGTGAAGGACATTTTCAGCATCTTATAAAATAGTTTATTTTCACACTTTGTCGTTTGTCTATTTTGCTTTAAAAGTTAATATTTCGTAAACGGTTATAGATAAATAAATTAATAAATAATCCCTTTATTTTACAAGAAGAAAAAAAAATTACAAAACAATAAGAAAAATAAGAATTTTTATAATTTTTTATGGTATTTGCTGCAGCATGGCGCAGTCTAGCTTTAAATTGTTACTCTACTGAACCACACATAACAACAAGTTTAAGAAAAAATATAGTAAGTATCACCAACAACTAATTTAAAACTATAAATTATAAGGACAACACCAAAGTAACATAAATGCTTAAGAGAAAACTTTTCACTAAATATGTTAAAAAGAAACATCGTTTATTGACTGCCTGTCAATGACTAAATAAAAATTAAAGCTACTTACACACTTTTTGGACATTTTAGTATAATAGCTTTCAAATAACCCAGCAAATTAAAATACAAGATTACTTACTTTACTTTATACTCCCAAAAGAAATTGTTTATATCTTTTTTTTAAATAATACCTTCACCATTAGAGACAGTATATAGTTAATTCTTCAGGCAAAGAATTATAAGAGACGACAGCATTATAAGTAAAAGACTTCTGAAACAAGGCACTCTGATGGTGAGATAAAGTTAACTTATCCCCATAGCGAATGTTAACATTATGGAGCAAGGAGTTAGGCGTTCACGAAGAGCGGTGGGAGAGTCAGGTCCATTTAAAACTGTAATAAACTAAACCTTTGCGAATGTAGGCTTTATTTTGCAGAACTTGGCATTAAAAGTTAAAACATGACATTGACTGAATTGTCACCAGTAACACACATAGAACAGGTAAAGTTTATACAAGAATAATCATAAGTATTTATACTACATTCACCCCCAGTTTACTTTTCTTTTATCATGAGAAATATTTAGGTTTATTTCGGATTCTTGAGGATCTACGCAGTTGTGGTGTCTCTGTAGTGTTTTCCTCGGTATGTTGAGTTGCTATATTTTCTTCGCTATTTTCAGCTAAGCTATCTGGTGGTTTATTCTGATTATTAAAATCTCTGTTGCCGTTCTCTGCAACATGAGATTGTTTATCAAGTTCAGTTTCTGCATTTAATAACTCAATATCTCCTCTAGGGGCCAAATGTTTAATGGAAACTGTACTTTCTCTGCCATTATTATGACGAACGAGTGCGTAATTTGGATTGGCCTCCATTAATTCAACTTCCTCCACCAAAGGATCAAATTTACTATGGCGTACAAACTTTTTTAATAAAACAGTGTCCGATTCTTTTAACCACGAGGGGATAGAGGTTCCACTAGTTGATCGTCGTTGATAATTAAATAATCGCTCATGAGGAGTGCAGTTAATTGCTGTACAGAGTAGACTTCTAATAGAATGTAATGCATCTGGTAACACAATTTCCCATTGTATGGATTTTAGGTTTCGTGATTTCAGTGCAAGAGTAACATTTTTCCAAATTATACCATTATATCGTTCTACTTGACCATTTCCTTCTGGATTATAAGGTGTAGTTCGACTAGAAGCTATTCCTCGAGATTGTAAATAGTTTTTAAATTCATTGGAAGTAAAGGATGTTCCACGGTCTGAATGAATGTAAGCTGGCATTCCAAATAAACAAAATAAACCATCTAAACATTCTATAACAGTTGCCGATGAAGTGTCTTTACATGGAAATGCAAATGGAAATCTGGAGTATTCATCGACTATAGTCAGCATGTATGCATTTTTACTGGAAGTAGGTAATGGTCCTTTAAAATCGATGTTGAGTCTTTCGAATGGATGTAATTCAATGTTTTTTGTCCTTTGGTACATTTTTGAGTATTGTCTTGAAATTTTGAATTTTGAAATATTTTTTAAGTCCATTATCCATTTTTCCCATTTTTCATTTAGATTTGACGTTATTTCATCATCCGCCTACATTCGCAAAGGTTTAGTTTATTACAATTTATTTTGCAGAACTTGGCATTAAAAGTTAAAACATGACATTGACTGAATTGTCACCAGTAACACACATAGAACAGGTAAAGTTTATACAAGAATAATCATAAGTATTTATACTACAAAAACTTTATTTATAAAGCTATTAAAATGCAGAAGTCTACGGTTATCCATCTTTAGGCAATTTAGCTCCGAAAATGTAGGTATGCGAAATATGGTCATATTTCCTAAGACCATTAAATTAATAACCCTTGCGCAAGCGTTCTGCACTTTTTGAATACGAGAATTACCAATATTTTCTATACAATAACCATAAACAAAATCGCAATAATTAAAGTTTGAAAGTACTAGTGATTCGCAAAACATCTTTCTTAGGTAATTTAACGTTTAGAATATGTCTGTTATTATATAACATTTTTAAAGCGAGATAAGATCTCTAAAATAGTTTTTTTAAATGGAATTCGTAATTCACTATCTAAAACTACTGCCAAATTTCTTGTAGACTCAACCACCTTAAACCTTATTTTTATTGCCAATAAATAACATCAAATATGATTTAGTGGGGTTTAATTTTAAATTATGATTAGACGCCAGACTAGTTAGAGTTTGCAAGTCATCATTTATGACCTGTTCAGTGTTCAGACTCCAAATATTCATCAAAATCAAAACAAAAATAAATCCGACTGTCATCAGCATAGACTGGTACTTTACAGTATATTAAAGATTTAAGCATATCGGATGTGTAAATGAGAAAAAGTAACGGCCCTAATATGGAGCCTTGTGGCACGCCAGATAATATGCTAACCTGGTCCGAATACTTACCATCAGAAAATATTTTTTGGTAGCGATTTGAAAGGTATGACTCGATAATAATTGAACATGATTCCTTTTGAAAGCCATAGAACTTTAATTTTGATACAAGAAGTTTGTGATTAATTTTTTATCAGATGCTCGAATTATATCATCGATAACATTAGTTAAAGCAACAGAAGTACTAAAACCTTTTCGAAAACCGCACTGACTCTCGGGGATAATCTTATTTTTAACACAATAATTATACATTTGGTTGTATAATAGTTTTTCATAAATTTTAGACAGCGCAGGTAAAATACTAATAATTCTAAGGTCATTAAAGCTATCAGAGTTTGATACACTTTAGACAGTGGCTTTCCAATCGATATTTTCTATATATCCGGAAAGTTACTTAATTCTATGCAACAATTTATAATAAGAGTAAAATATTTATTGATAAATGGACTGCAGTATTTCAGCATTAAAGGTGATATATCATCAACTCCCGTTGCGGTGGTTCGAATGAAGATAAGTATACAGTGTGACCAGTAAAGTCCGCATAATATGGATTTTTTTTTTATTAATAGCTTTATTCGAAATTTGACTTTGGCATCAAGTTCTGCTGCGATCGAGATGAAAATTAAGCAAAAAAATAGTCGTCACGTTACTCGCATTATCTGTCAAATTTTAATTTTTTCCAAAAAATAATTCAAAAGTGGGGTTATTTCTGAAAATATCGAAAAAAGTTATTAGAAAAAGTTTTTTTAAAGTGCAGTTTCTAACCCACATGCAAAATGTCAGCTGCATAAGATAACTTTGATTTTTTAACCACCACAAAAATTTATTTTCCGCTTAATGAACACTTTACTGATGACACTGTGTTCTTTTTGTCTTAATATTAGTGCATTACTTTCAGACACAAACTACGTTTTCAAAAACACTTATTTTATGAAGTTACCTTATACAGGGTCAAAAACAAATAAACTTTGCATCTCCTGCGACCAAATTTTAATAGCTCAATTTTGATTTTGTAAGAAAACACACATTTAATATGGCGCTACATTAAAGAAAATTTAGGTATCTGAAATAAAGCATTGTCATAACTAAGAAGTTTTATGTAGGTTGCGTTGAGTCTTATTTTGCAAATGTGGTGCAATTTACAAAATATGGGTAAGAAATCTAAATTATCTTATGCAGCTAAAATTTTGCATGTGGGCTAGAAACTGCATTTAAACCATTCGCTGCGTATAAGGATGCGCCGTTCACCCCCAACAGCGGACTTTTTTTTTAACAATTTAAAGGCAAGTGTTAATTAAGTGAATTTTGTATTTTTAATATGCTATATAATGGCCAAAATTTATGTTGAAGAGTGCCCCTAGTGTGGGGGTATTTTTGAAAATTCTCAATAGTAGTTGGAAAATTGTTAATACGATAAAAAATTGGTTTAGTTTATTTACCTTAAGAATTGATACTATAATAATAATTTGACATTGGATTTAAAAGAAAAATCTAAAGATAATTAACATTTGAAAAAATTATGTCACCAAATTTCTATAGTTTCTGTTATAAAATAAAATATAATTTTGTTTCAAAAAGTTAGCTAAATATTGTATCATATATTTATCATCATACAATTTATACAAGAGTAAAAAACTTTTTTGTTTAAAAAAAATAGTGCCGTAGTGTGGGACGCCATCCGCATATTTTGAAAATATCCCAAAATGTGCGGAGGGCGCCATTATGGCATCACCTAAAATCAATAGCAATTACAATTATTATTACTAATAACAGACGTCGACGCCATATTGCGTTGTCCGCAGCGAAAGGGTTAAAAAAACTTTTTCTAATAACTTTTTTCGATACTTTCAGAAATAACCCTACTTTTGAATTATTTTTTGGAAAAAATTAAAATTTAACAGATAATGCGAATCACGTGACTACTATTTTTTGCGTAATTTTTATCTCGATCGAAGCAGAACTTGATGCCAAAGTCAAATTTCGAATAGTTATTAATAAAAAAAAAATCCCATATCATGCGGACTTTATTGGTCATACTGTAGATTATGATTTATGAAAAAGTCTAGAATTGCTTATAGAATGTAAAAATATATAATATGCTTCATTCTAAAAATTAAAGTTGATACACATAGCATATTTATGCATCCAGTTTAATATCGTTTTTCTAAAAAAAAAATGCATTTCAAAAAAATAATTTGACAAGACCAAGCGATTCTTGATTAAGTGGGCTGTATTCTATATAAATGGTTGATGCGTTTCTTTATCATAACGTTGTATATTAATATTCTAAAAAAAAACAGCTTTATTATTATTGTAATTTTATTTTTCTCATTTTTATTTTGAAATCAGACAAACCATTTCTTATATACATTTTGGTTAAAAACTAAAATGATAAATCATCACAATTGCTTCTCTTAAAAATCTTAGTTTTGTTTGATATAGCATAATATGAAGAGTTTTTAAGACCGAATTTCGCTTATTTCCATTGTATTTATTTTAACCTATATTACCATTTTAAAAATCAGAATCGTTAAATTAAAGATAATAATAAATACAACCCCCCAACAACAGATTTGTTGGAGTTATATAAATTCAGTCTTTTTAAATCATATTTTTTCAGAAAATATTTAATTATATTTATATGAAAAACAAAAATATATTTTAATTAATTTTGAGCTTTTACAAATAAATAATTGCTTAACCTGCCAACTACCGCAATTTAGTATTTATTAAGACGTAATTTTTATCAGATTGTTATCTTCACAAAATTTATACCACTCTTCTTACTTCAAAAAACCTCTTTAGATAATACACTTGGGCAAGTGTCATCGAAAACAATATGACAGCTTCAAAGAATGACCACGCTACAACTCTGGAATTTGTGCTTTCGTTGATCGCTCGATGAATTCTGTCTCTTACTTGCATGTATTCCTGTTCTTGTTTGACGGCTGTCAAGGATGCTGCAAGAAAAAACTTTCTAAACTCTATAGTCATAAATAATCACATAGTAGTATGTAGTAACATGTTTTATTTAGCAAAAAGCTACAATTAAATATTTTTTAATAAATTTTTTTACCACATTTTTATAGATTTATTTTCAAATTTTAAAACGCAACCTTCTTTTAACAAAAACAGACAAAAAAGTTAATCATTTTGCAAATTGTATAACATATTACGTATCGTTTTGTTTTTTAATTAAATGTAATTTTAAAGGTTTTTTAAACAGTTTTAATGATTTTTGAGATTTAATAGAATTTTCCAAATTATCATATTCTATCAAACCTTTATAAAAAATAGATTTATAAGCTAATGTTTTAGACACTCTATCCACATAAAATTTTTTTAAACAATCAGGCAATAAATTATTTTTTATTTTATGTATAAAGATACATACTAAATAAAAAATTAAATTTCTGACATTCAACCAATCTAAATTTTTCAACATAAAATTAATTTTTGTATATTTGTCACAATTTAAAATAATGTCTTATTTTGTAGAATTTGTAATTTATCAAATATTTCCTTACTGGCACAATATAAAATGGAAGAACAATAAAGAAAATGTGGTAATATAATAGTATTAAATACAGTTTTTTAGAAAACAAACTTAAATTAGAACTGATTCTTTTAAAATAACCTACTTTTCCGGCAATCTTCGATATAATACTTTCAAAATAATTTAAAAAATTTTAATTTTGAATCAATGATTATCCCTAAATATTTAAAACTGTTTACTAATTCCAATTTTTCACTATCAATTTCAACATTTATATTTTGACAATTTAAATTATTACCCATAACCATACATTTAGTTTTTGAAATATTTAATTTTAATTTATTTACTTTTAGCCAATTTACCTAGTTAATAATATATTCGGGAATATATTTATCTCAGAATTTAGACCATCAAAAATATTTAAAACATTAATGTAAATTAAGGTGTCATTAGCAAACATTTATAACTTACACATTTTTAAAACTAAAGGCATATCGTTGATGTATAAAATAAATAATATTGGACCTAGTACACTTCCTTGAAGAACTCCTATATTAATTATTTTTTTATTTGAATGCTGGTCCAAAATATGGTAATTTTTAAAATAATTGTTTTTAAAAACACTCAGAGTGATGTTAGGAAGTAATTTGGAAAGTAATTCTTAATTAAATCATTCTAACAAGCCTAGAATATAATAAACACATATTTGAAGAATGTTTAGAGAAGCAAGTTTTTTTTAATTGAAAAAGTTTTATTCTTTTACTTTAATACCATATCCAGCTCAATTGCTTCAAATGCTTAGGTATGTATATTTAAAATGAAACAGTTTGTAGATAAGTATGCCATTTCATAATTAGCTTAAAAATAAGCTCTTCAATTTATTGTACCTACTTAGTTTAGTACTTAAGAATCACCATCCACACAACTACACACCTGAAAGCTCTCTAATCATTTCCTCCAATTTATTTGCAGACTGTCCATCGTGCTCTCCTTCCTGCTTGGGTGGTTCACCAATAGCGACATCGAACATGACCACTTTAGGTGTCATAGTCGACATCTTGTTCGAGAAGCAGAATGTATAGAGGCCAGGAAAGTGTGCTGCAAATGAGTACTTTCCCGATGTTTGTCTTTCCTCTTCATATATGACTTTGGAATCTGGACCGAGAATTCTAACATCAATATCTAAGAAACCACCTTCTGCAATTTGGAAACTTAAACCTGAAAGAAACATAGCTTATTTATAGTTTATGTATAGTTTGTTATTATCGAGGTTATTAGATAAATAAAATGTTAATTCTTTCTTTCTAATTTCTTCTCCCTCATTTTGAGATACCTACATACCCAAGGTAAAAGATTACTAAAAGCTACTTAGGAACCATCTTTAAGGTTGCTTACTTCTCACTAGATCTTCTAGAATTTCTACCATAGACAAGAAACTTTCCCTTAGTAATTGAATAAATAATTTTCAATAATCAATGAGCTGCTGCTAGGCTTAATACCTATGTGCGGCCACAATATGTATACTTTTACCTCTTCATTTTTTCATTGTAAATATATTTGTGCTAATAACTGACTGGGAGCATCAAGCAATAATAATAACCTATTAAAAACTACATTAAATAATATATATATTTTGGCCATATTTATTACCAAGTTTTGTGCCAGCTTCTACTTTTTGAAAAAAACATTCTTCTGCATGTGCGTCTACAGTAACTATGTATCCGTAGGCATGTGCAAAACATGCTAACAGTAATATACCAAGATGAATTAAATGTTCCATCTTCTACAACTATTTTATTGCAAGTTTATAAAAACTTAAAAAATTGTATGTGGCTAAGCCACGTATCTAACCTCGAATTTTTGACAACACCACAAGAAAAATGTTGCGATTAATGGACGTACCACATGCACCACAGAGAATGTTCTGGTCTGTTTAAGGACTGCAATGGTCTCTAGCTTTTCAGCCTCTAATCGATTTTTCTTCACTGGCCATCATGAAAGTTTGAGGATCCTAGGTGCTACGGGAAGCTTCCCTACTTATCCCCCTCACGATTTAAAATAAAAGATCACATAACAGGTGTTATGTGTAAAAGATCAGAATACACATATATAAACTATTTTTATTCTAGGGCTGATACAAAATTATCACAGTGGATGGGGTTCGCTTCGGAAAAAAATTGATTTAAGGGGGACAGACGTTTTGCAGTTAAGTGTGATTTTAGCTAGATGTGTGCTAGCTACGAGGGTTGCTGCTGCTACATTAAAACTAAATAAGAAAGTTCTACGCAAATGATCTTTAATATAATCAAAATTACTATTGCGCAGTATTGACAATACTTTTTAATACCATAAAGGTGAAAGGCAAGATGTGTCTTTAAGAACGTTTCATTTAATACAATTATATCAGGGTCTGATGTCTTCCCGATTATTTCTATACGATACATATAAAGAATAATATGTTAGACGAATCGGCAATACTGGCAACAGCGGGGGGGTATTGACAACCGAGAGTGAGTGTCGATGATTACCGTAAACGGTAAAAGTATGTCGTCAAGTTTTGGACCTCCATTGTCTTTATTTGTTTTAATTCACAACGTTTCAACTGGTAAGAATATGCAGTCGTCTTCAGGTGAATACTAAATAAGTAAAGTAACTACAGAACTATTTATACTAGCTAGGTGCACTGAAGCATAACTGAGGTGGGTGCAGTAATGCATTCAATTGGCACGCGATCTTATCCTAAGATTACATTTATCTAACAAAGGTTTCCACATATTTCTTCTGTCTAATGAGGGTTAACTAAAGCAGCCTGGGTTCCGGTTTCTGGTGAATAGCAGCAGCTTCCGTAAACTTTCTTTTCCTCCAGTGTGGTTCCTTATGTAGGATTTCAGCTTCTGACCACATGAAATGGTATGTGGTGACCATCAGTGGCGTAGCCAGGTGGGGGCCAGGGGAGGCTCCTGCCCCTTTGCATGGCGCCCCCTTGCTGCTTGGTGCCCGTATGCAAAATAAAAATATACTTTAATTACACCCTGTAACATTTACTGAAATTGAAAATAATTTGGTATTCTATTATATGTATTTTGAAAAACAAACACCATATTTTTAATAATATTAATAGTAGTGGTTCTAAAAAATCATAAAGCATATATGTTCGCCCCTCCCGCCCCGCAAGACTGGCTACGCCACTGGTGACCATGTTTCCAGGCATGCTCAGCTGTAACTGACTTTTCGGTCTCTCCTTTTAACGTATTGTTTTTGTGTTTTTTAAACTGTTTCGAGTGGTCATGTCTCACCTATATAAGATTAGCCGCACTCGCAGGGGATCTGGTAGACGCAGTTTTTTCTATCTTTTTGACTTGTAGGCTTTGTCTTCGTCAGGTGGCTTCTTAGGGTGTCCCTCGAGTTGAATACGGTGTTGATGTTATATCGTTGTCCTAGTCTTCTTATTTTCTCAGGTACTCCTTTGACATACGGAATATTGAGTGTTGGTTGTGCCTCTCTGTTTGCTTCTTGCTCGTTGGGTTGATTCTTACGATTTTCCAATATTGTGTCAACTAATCTTGTGGGGTAGCCATTTTGCGGTCTTGATGTGGTGAGTTTTTTAAGTGCTACTTCCGAGTTACAGATGGTAATTGCTCTATCCACGTTGGTTTTAACTATGCCATGTTTCGTATTGTTTAAGTGATTTGATGTAAAATTAAGATACTGACCTGTATGCGTATTTTTTCTGTATATTGAAGTTTGGATGCTGTTGTCATTTTTCTTCACGTTGACATCTAGGAACGGTAGGTATGGTGAATTTGATTGTTGGTGTTAAGCTCAGCTCGGCCACATTTTTGGTTTCTTCTTTGCCTGTTCCATTGCTTTGGATTCAAACCATTCCATGTAAATGTTGGCGATTGTTGGCGATTATTGGCGAGAGAGATGAGCCCATCGGTAGTCCGTCTACTTGCAAGTAGTTAACCATGGTTGAAGAATCTATATCCTTTTCTTGAAAGTAGGAATTGTTGAAGCAGCATTCTAATAGTTCCAAGATGGCATTAATGGGGAGCGTTGTTCTTTCCTGTAGAGTTTCCCCAAGCGGATCTCCTGGCTGTACTTCCTTTCCTCCTATTATTTTGTACGAAGTGTTGTGAGTTCTTAACAAATGATATGCTATTTCCTTGGAGAGGTTTGAGTAGAAGGAGTAGAAATCTAGCTAGCTCGTATGTTGGAGAATTACGGGAGCTTGTAATGGGTCTTAGAGGCATGTTGTGTTTGTGTGTCTTTGGCAGGCCATAGAGATGTGGAGGCTTACTGTGGTGTGGTGTCAGGCGTGTCCGTGTCTTTTCTGGTATATATCGTTCATATTTCTTAAGTGTTCGGTAGATTCTTCTCTCGATGGTAGAGGTCGGATCCTTGGCAGTAAGAGAGTAGTTTCCTTTCTGCAGGACTTCTTCGATTTTCTGATCGTAGGTCTGAACATCCATGACGGTCGATTTTCCCTTGTCGGCTGGTAGAATCTTGATAGTGGAGTCTTTGCGAAGGTTTGCAAGGGAGATTTTTTCTTCCTTACTGATATTTTGTTTTGGAGACTTCGATTTTTCTAGAACTTTCCAGCTAAATTCCTCCCCTTGTGTCTCTCCTATGGTTGTTGAGTCGACGGCGCTAATAGTGAGTTCTAACTAGTTCAAACAGTCATTACCGTAAACATTGAACTATGTACAACGGCGTTACAAAAACAGCGTATCAAGTGTCAATATCATCGATTTTTTTTGTGCTTCGAAAACATCGATGTTTGATGCGCATCCCTATAATCCACAATCCAATAATTTGATTGAATAGTTCCGATATTCCTCTGTGCCTGTGGCCTGTAGTGTGTAGTGTTCCGGGTTCCGGTATTTTAAAGATAGATTTTTTTAATTTTGGCACCTTTGTCTTGTGTTTGGCCGCAGTTTGGCGTTCGACACTTTCAGAAAGTTTTTGAGCAAAGAAATGTTTTAAGTAAGTAAAATCCTATAATTCATAAAAATGTTTGGTAAAATGTTTAATTAGGTAAACGTTAATTTTCATTAGCGATGAGATTTTTAGGTTATACCTATTTGGTTTATATTTTAGACTACTAGGTACATAGACTAACGAAATTATTACCTTGTATCTCCGAGACTCTGCAAAACCATCAGGAAGATGGACAGTGAAGGTGCGGATGATCCGATGGAAATTGATGAACCTCTTCCAGTTACTCCGATAATTGAGAGAAAATCAGAGGAATTTAAGAAAGTTAGTCCAAGCAATGCAAAGGAAGTTGTTACTGATTCTAGTAAGAATGATAAAGTTTCTAGTAAAAATGCTAAAGCTTTGAATGCAGACTCGTGTGAGACACCCAAATCTAGTAAACCTTTGGCACCTACAACACAGTAAGTATCCAACCATTCCAACCCTGTATCTAGGTAAGTACCCAAACATATTTAAAAAATCAGATTAAAAAGAATAATTTATTCTTGTGAACCTTATTTATTAACTAACTTACTCAACACTTGTAAACTTTCATATTTTTTTGTCTAAACCAATGAACTATAATGAAATAGAACCTTTGTTGGGTATCAACGCATATGGATTGAGGGTTGTATACAGTGAGCTCAAAATGGTTGGAATAAATTCGTTTAAAATTCAGGTAATTATTTTCTGGAAAAACGCTTGGACACGTTGATTATTATTTTTAATTGCGAATTTTTTGACATAAGAAATGTGTATACAGGTTGTCTCAAGAAGAACATAATATACCGTCAACATTGATTTTTTTTAATAGAAGACCCTGTATATTATAATATTTTTAAATTCTACGATACATTCTGAACACTTTTTGTATAACATACCATATCTCCAAAATCAACGGTTTTCGATATATTGGCATTTTAATATTTTTCTGAAAAAATGCTGAGATCCGTGAATTTTTAGTTTTAATTGCACATTTCTTTATTATTATTTTAACCTGTTACCTACCTGAATAATTTATTTTGACAAAGATTTACTTCTTGTCAAAAATTCTTCAAATTGTGTACCTAGATCTATCTAACTTCAAGTAATTCAAGACCATTACACACGCCCGGTGCGTGAGCACTTGGATACAGTCTTTCCTGGCAAGTGAATTGCTCGATTGGGTCCAATAGAATGGCCGGTAAGGTCACCAGAGTTTACCCCGCTAGATTTTTTTTTCTGTGGGCTATTTAAAATCTAAAGTATACTTTAGCAGACCTAACAATATTGATGAACTTAAAGCTCAAACAAGGCATGAGCCCGGGCATGAGGCTAGATTAATAGAGCCCCAGGTAATCCATAACGTTTTGGAAGAGTTCAAAGATCGACTTGCATATTGCTAGAAAGTTGGTGGCGGTCAATTTCAATATTTATTAAAAAATTTAATATAGTCTATGTACATATTATAGACTAAATAGATGTAAAGAGTTCAGTTTGAATTGTAGGTTTCGTACCAGAAAAAATGTCGATATATCGAAATCCGTTGATTTTGGAGATATGGTATGTTATACAAAAAGTGTTCAGAATGTATCGTAGAATTTAAAAATATGATAATATACTACAATGTGTTCTATTTTAAAAAATCAATGTTGACGGTATATGTTCTTCTTGAGACAACCTGTATACACAATTCTTATGTCAAAAAATTCGCAATTAAAAATAATAATCCACGTGTCCAAGCGTTTTTCCAGAAAATAATCACCTGAATTTCAAACGAATTTATTCCAACCTTTTTGAGCCCACTGTATACATTTATAAAACATGCAAACAATAAAGCTAAGAGATGGCTAACCTGTAACACCCCGGAAGTAACAAGGAATTATTTTGACACAACATTCTTTACTTCTACAACCTGTTTTCTCCTTGTCAGATAACTTCTCAACCAGTCTAAAAGTGACCCTGTAATTCCCAAAGCAGAAAACTTTTTTATTAGTATTCCAATATACACTTTATCAAACGCTGTTCCAAAATCTGTGTAAATCACATCAATCTGGTAACGGTTTTCGATATTCTAACATATTTGAGATTGTGAATTTACATTTAACAAAACCATGTTCTTCTGGTACAATGGGGAACTTTCCATTTTTTTTTTAATAATATGATTTAGTTAGGCCTAAAAAAAATAAAAATCAGTAATAACTTGAACTTGGTAAAAATTCTTTAAAGTTTCGCGTGTGTCAAAAGCATTTCAAACGACCTTTTAAGCGCGCCAAGTCCGATGACGTCAAGAAGTATGACTTTTCCGTCATCCGTTATCCTGACCGGTGGCCGAGCTACCGAGTTTGCATTTGGATTGCCATGTGTTATTGTATTGTTGTTTTAAGGTGGAATTATCAACGTTGTTCAATTTATTGCCAACCTAGAAATGAAATGAAATGCATTTATTAATCCAAAGATCACAATAAAGGATATAGGACAGGTCATAGAGGTCTTAATAACTAAACTACTAAAAACTAAGAGAAATTTGTTGTAACAATATTGCTAAGACTAAAAAGTGTGGTTCAGAAATTCATCAATACTGTAGAAAGCATTATTTAGTAATGTACATTTTAAAGTGGTATAGAATTTGTTGTTGCTAAGCTCTCTCATGTTATTTGGAATTTTATTAAACAAAATGGTACCCATATAATAAGGGTTTAATTTATACAATTCTAGGCGATGAAGATCATGCTGTAGATTAGTGCCAAATCTTGTATTATATTCATGGTGGAAATTTTGTGTTCTAAACATCTGTATATTTTGTTTTACAAATTTGAGAATTTCAAAAATATATAACGAGGGCAAAATCAATATTAATTCGTTTTTAAAAGTATCTTTACATGATTGGCGATACCCAAAGCCAAACATGGCTCTAACAGCTCGTTTTTGCATTCGAAATACTCTAATAGTAGCTGAGGCGCCACCCCAGAGAATGATGCCATATCTAATTATGGATTCAAAACATGAAAAGTAAAACATTTTAACGACTTTCCTGGTTAGAACTTGTTTCAGGCGACCCAGTGCAAAACATTGGCTTGAGCATCTTTTACATATATAGTCAACATGCTCTCTCCAATTTAGCGACATATCAAAGTGAATACCCAACAGTTTAAAAGACGTTACTTGTTCAATTGATTTATTATTTAGTTGAATTAAGTGACTTTTTTTGTAGTTTGCATTAATTGGGTGAAATTGCAAAGTGTATGTTTTGTCTTGATTTAATCTAAGTCTGTTTAAATTGAAATAATGGAATAGTAGATTAAGATTGTTTTGCAAGTTATTTTTCATTTCCATTTCACATGACTCGGTTGACAGAACTGTTATGTCATCGGCAAATTCACAGTGATATGCCGTCAAATACGCAGATAGATCATTTGTATACATCAAAAACAGTAAAGGGCCTAGAACACTGCCCTGTGGAACGCCAAAACTGACATCCAGCTGCTTAGAATTAGACTTCTCAAAGAGAACAAATTGTTTACGGTTTTTTAGATATGCTGTCAACAGGTCATGACAGTTTCCACGAATGCCGTATTGATATACCTTTTTTAGTAAGAGATCCTGATCTACACAATCAAATGCCTTGGTTAAGTCGACAAACAGCTATAACCTATTTCGTGGATGTCACACACGAATTATACTTCTTGACGTCACGACCCGTTTTTACCCGCTTGGGATAATTTGAATTTTGGGTTGGGGCATTTTTAAATCTTGCTAGCGATCTTTTGGGACGAAATATGTTTTTTTTTTGCTGCCATATGTTTTATGACAATATAGGTATACAAACTTATGATTTATAGAATTTTTCCCCATTTAAAATTTTTGTCAAGTTCCCTATTATCTCTTTGAAATGAGGGTTAAGTAGTTCAGCAACTATTTGTTCAAATATACTAAGTGACATAGAAACACGAACACCCAGTAAAAATGATTTAAATTTAATAATATTTTGTATACAAGTTTATCATCACAAAAGGAAGGTATGAATAAATTTTGAACAAACCGAATAAACTTAGCCTGTCTTTAAAGATATATTGAAATTTTAATCATTTCCTTACTAGGACCCTCTCGATGTTGGGATGTTTATGTAAAATATTATTGAAGTTAAATCATTTTTATGGGTGTTCGGGTTTCTATGTCACTGAGTATATCTTTATGACAAAATACACGATGATTTATCACTTATAACTTTTATTTATTTATTAAGGGTAATGAAACACTCAGTCTGCTCCACTAGTATATTCAAAATTAAATTACTTCGGACATGTTTCGAAAGCAAAGGCTTTCATCTTCAGCGAGATTTATATGTTAGTAATTGGCAAAAAAGTCGCAAGAAAACTTCACATTTGCATTCCAATTCTTACGTTGGATACTAGTGGAGCAGACTGAGTGTTTCATTACCCTTAATAAATATTCACTCCACTGTGAGATGGACTACTTCCATAAAATTTTATTTACATATTGAATCAGCACTTACAGAGATAGATTACACTCCAAATAGCACACACAAAGTCTAAAATACAAAATTAATACATTAATACAAATTACACTATATATTACTCTGTTCTTAAATGATAAAAAAACTGGAGCAAAATAAATCGATATTATTTTTGTCATCAATCGCAGTTAAAGTTTAACCCTGATTAAGTCGAAATGGTGCATACGGGCATTAGAGTTGCTCTTATTTACTTTTGAGCCTGATCGGTTTAATCTTTTCTTATGGTGATCATGATTAAGACATAGTTTTATGATTTATTATAGGCCGCCTGCTTCCAACAGCTCCAAAGCTCCAAGTTCAGCCGCCAGTATTGTTATTTTAGATGATGATGACGATGATCCGCCAGCTGACAAAGCAACAGGTAGAAATAATTAACTTTTTCCTATAAAATTTTCGGCCTTAGATTAAAGTTTGACATTTATCTCTTCTTGCGTCGATCAGCATTTATCTGTGGTTTTGCCAAGTCCCAAGTCATCAATTAGGACGGTTTTAAATTTAAAACTTTAACAAAAACGACTACCTATTATATTTTTGGTTAAAAATATGGCCTCCATCCAGCCATCTGCATTATAAGACAGTTTATAGATCGCCCTTTAAAGATTTCCAGGTGCTCCGTTTAAAGAACATTTTTAAAGTTTAAAGATTACTTTAAACAAACAATCCATTTTGATCTTCCATTATTACATAACGTGTTACATCCTATTAAAGCATAGTATAATTCAATTGCAGATTCTCCAGTAAAGGAATATATTGACCTTGTGGAGAAACCCCGAAGCAGCAGATGCATTAACACAAACTGTTTAATGGAAAGCTCAAAGTTTATCTTTGCTCCAGACTTTTGTTTGTCGTATTTCAGGTAAGTTGCGTCTTACGTTGGGCTAGATTATCAATTATAATTGTGCCTTTCGGTACCCGATTTTACAGCGCTATTAGCTAGTACCTCTAGTAGTGCTCTTAGTATAAATCAAAACTCACTTATACGTCAGCCAATTGTCACATTCATTAAAGTATGGATCCTTAATAAACATAAGTTTAAATTACCCGAGATTTGTTAAAATATTTTTTGTAATAAATTGACAATTTTCCAGAAAAACTTATTTTACCTCATTTTAAACTACATTGGGAGGTCTACGGATTTGCGCTATTTAAACAGGGCGCCGTGATGTAAACCTCTTTTTTTTCGTGTACTGGTGTAAATTGCTAATAAATTCAGATACAATTAATAATAATATTAATAAGTTTATTTAAAATTTAATAATATAATAAATATGTTTATGTTGTCTTCTATAAACTTATTCTTCAATCCCCTGAAGCTGAACTTGTCAGGGCAAATCTTATTTTTTGTTTTAGTATGTAAAGTCATAAATATTATTATGCATTAAAAAAATCAAGTTTTAAAGTAAAAATGTTAATTTATAGTACCATGCGAGCAAAAATTATTTACATCAAAGAGGGCCTTGCATCTTAGGACGTAATGCTTAGCCGTAGAGTTTAATACCTGTTGGGTGTCAGTAACTACCTGAATTAACAATCAATCAGTTATTCCGTCAACTTTGACAGTCGTTACAAGTAATTTGATTCATCGTAATTTTTCCAATTTCTTGAACAATTCACACAATGGGCTGTACGGAACAGCACAAAACATTCATGATTGAAGCGTATCAATACAATCCGGGTTTGTGCATGGACGAGTTTCACGAACATTTTCCTAACGTTGCTTTCATTGCTGGGGATTTTTATCATTGCCTGAAAAGAACCGTGGCTGTGTTTAGGGAAACAGGTTCTATATAACACAAAAAAGGAGCAGGAAGACCATCTGTAAGAACAGAAGAACTTGTTGCAAGCGTTCGTGAAATAATGCAAAATACGTCACCAAATTGTATAAGACGCCTGTCCCAAGAAGTGGGAAGATCATATGGAACATGCAGGACTATTCTTAAGAAGCAGCTAAATGTATTTCCTTATAAAGTGCAAGTATACTTTGTTAATAACAAAAATAAATTTGTATTTGTCTACTTATTTTATTACTCATTAGTTTGGCATATTATGTCATGTCATAATATGAATTTGACAAAATTGTAACCTATATTTGGTTAGACATATCGTCCCCATATCATTGAGATCTAAATCAAGCCCTACGTTTTTTAATCCAAGCCCTCTTTGATGAAAATAATTTTGCTCGCACGGTATAAACGCAGTTTTTTTTTGAGAAATATATTACCTATAATAAAATTATTAATTTATAATTTTTAATATTACTTATATAAATTATTTAGAACAATATTAATTAATTAAAGCATTGCTAAAAATATTTTCAAATTGTCTGTTTTTAATATCCATGTTTTTATTTCGACTTTAAATTTTTTTAATGAAATCAATTTTTTTATTTTCGTTGGTAAATAAATCGTTTAAACAAAAACAAAGATTTGAAATTTTTATGTCCTATGGACTTATTTATTTTAGGTTTTATGGTTATTTCATTTTTATGACGTGTATTATGATTATGGTTTTTAAATTGTATAAGGTTTTTATTTTTAAATATATATATTATATTAAGATGTTATAAATGTAAAGTTGTCTTATGTTCAACTTTTTTGTTTCTGAATATAATTCTTTTGAAGGATAAAGATAATCTTTATTGAATATAATTTTTAGAAACCTTTTTTGTAATATTTCTAATTTTTTAACTAAAGTTCTATTTATTCCTCCCCAACCTAAATTAGTCCAAAATTATTATGTTTTACTTTTTCATTGCGGCCTGGACGAAACTGTTAGTTTCTCTCGCATTTTTGATGTTTTTTATCTGGACGTCAGGACTTTTCTACCTTCTTTATCTTTTTTTTTAATCAGAATACCGTCTATTCACTATTGCATACTTAAATTTATCATTACATATTTTGTTAAAGAAATAATGTTTTTAAAACAATTCTTTTAGGGTTAAGAAATCATCATCAAATAAGGAAGAAATTTGCTCCAACTGTTATGACCAAGCTGTTGAAGATAACGATAAACTTGCTACCAGTTTAACAGAAGGTAAATAAATATATATAGTCCCCATTTCAAACATACAAGATGACTCACCACCCATCTCCAATAATAAGGGTGGGGTGGGGAACGCTGGTCAATAAGTTATTACTAAAAGTACTGTATCTTCCACATGTTTTATGGAATTTTAATAAATTTGAGCTTGTTTGAAAGATAATTTCATGCTTAATAAAGAAGTAATTTTGTTGAAAATCATTAATTTGTATTTTGTTTCACAAAGGGCGCTATTTATATAGGTTTAAGTTTTTCTTTTTAGGAGAATTTACCGCCTACTATTATCTTGGTTAAGTCAATTCCAAGACCTCTTTAATCAAGATTGTAGGCATAAAAATCATTTTAAATGACTCACGTTTATATATTTGTGAAAAAATAAAGTTATTTGGAAATAACTCGAAAACGAATAATTAAAACACGGTTTTCTCCAAAACGAAAATGTAGGTATTTTTATGCTTTTCAAAAATATTACACAAGAAGTATACCCTTCTATTTATTTTTTTAAAGAAACTTAAGAAAAACTAAAACTCTTATACTTAGCGCCCTCTGTAAAACAAAATACGAATTAGCGATTATTAACAAAATTACTTTTTTATTAAGCATCAAATTCTCTTTCAGACGAGCCCAAATTTATTAAAATTGCATAAAAGATGTGGAAAATGCAGTACTTTTAGTAATAACTACTTTCTGTTGGTTTTGTAATAGTTAGTTGGGGGTGTGACTCCGATAGGAGACATTAAAAGGGGAAGTGTTTAGCGATTATGTTGTGTTTAAATGCGAGTTAATGGTGAAGTATTTTGGCTGCTGTGTTGTATCTCTGTGTATTCTGTTCCGACAAGGACTTTACATCCGCTTATTATGTGGCCTATTGTTTCAGAACTGGTTACATCTTCGTCCTATATCGCTAGGAACTGTTGGGTCTTTGATTATATGCTTCTTGTAGATCCTTGTAATTATTATATTGTATGGCTATGGTAAATACTAGATATACAAAGTGTTAAATTCCACTATATTCAAAAAACAAACAAAAACATTTGTCGACTCAACATGTTTCGCTACACTGTAGCTTTATCAAGAGTGAATAATCAAACCTAGGTGTAGGTATATATACCTTAGATTGGGTTTTCCAACAATTCAAAGCAAATTTAATAGGGGTGAGTTATTAAGATCTAATTGACAATTTAGGAGATTATTTGTATTTTTAAGTTTATTTATTTCTAGGGATTCCAGCAAATTAAGGTTATTACCCTTATTTTTTTATGAAGAATTTGGAAGTTGTTGAAGCTGTTGTTGTACAACTTCCAAATTCTTCATACAGAAAATAAGGGTAATAAACTTAATTTGCTGGAATCCCTAGAAATAAATAAACTTAAAAATACAAATAATATCCTAAATTGTCAATTAGATCTTAATAACTCACCCCTATTAAATTTGTTTTGAATTGTTGGAAAACCCAATCTAAGGTATATATACTTACACCTAGGTTTGATTATTTACTCTTGATAAAGCTACAGTGTAGCGAAACATGTCGAGTCGACAAATGTTTTTGTTTGTTTTTTGAATATAGTGGAATTTAACACAATATAGTGTTTTCTTTGTATATTAAAATGGAGTTCCACCAAGTAAAGGCAGAATCAATTCAATAAATACTAGATCTCAATTATTATTAAAATCGAATTTTTAAAATTGTACATAATTTTAGGTAAACTCCTATTTAACGTTGATTTCCCCATAATCAACGAAACTCTGCAAATCGATGACTCAGATGAAGAAGAAGATGTAGCTGGCGAAATGCAATTTATAACGGATGAGAACTTCAAATTTATAACTGAAAACATTGAAGACGTTATTATGGAGACCATCGATAAGTATGATATAAAGAACCACATGGAGAAAGAAAGGAATTATTTAAAAGAAGAAGCTAAGAAAGTTGATGGTAAGTTTGAAACTTAGTTGTAGATCTTGTCACCTTATAGTCAGGGTCTGATCTTTTTATTTGCCGTTTTTGTCAATTCTTCATAGGTTAAGTTACAAAGTTATCAAAAAAAGTATAATTTAAAACATTTTTCCGTTTTGTCTATTTCCTCTTTATATCCCTAGTATATAAATAAGTATTTTTTAGCCGATTGTGAGGACTTAACACAAAAAGTCAAGGAAATCAGAAATGTTTTGGACAAAATACAAATAGATCTATACAATCAGTTTAGACCGGAACTGAGAACTCTGAAAGGCATAATGATTTTGGATGATTACTCGCTAAGCCCCACCTTACAGATTAGACCTGGTAAGGATTTTAGCCAAATTTCTGTTTTATACTCATTATATCCCTTCAAAAAAAATTATTAAAACCCAAAAACGCCCTGTGTTTAGAGCTTCTTCTTTTAAACAGTGTGTTTAGGTGGAGACTGCAAAAAACAATGGGTCCAACCATGGGTGAAAAAAGAATGATAAACTTCTTACGTCAAAGAAGATCCTTTAAACAGGAAATTATGATTTTCGACAGAATTTGGCAGAAACATATTTTGTCTCAAATCGATCACTGCTAGAGACAATGTCATATTTAAATGTTCATACCGCATCTTAGGACGGGGTTCTTCATATGGAGAACTTTTTATCTTTAAAGAAAAAACTTATTCTTTATAAAAAGTTTTGCTTATACTTTGCAAGCAAAAATTATTTGCATCAAAGAGGGCTTGGATTAAAAAACGTAGGGTTTGGTTTAAATCACAACGATATATCTAACGAAATCTAGGTTAAAATTTTGCCAAATTCATATTATGACATGATATGCCAAACTAATGAGTAATAAAATAAATAGACAAATACACATTTGTTCTTGTTGTTTACAAAATTAACAAAGTAAGAATATACAGAAAAAAAAAGAAAAATAATTACATAAATTGCTGAAATTGGCCACGCCATGCTCCAAGCATAAATTCACACGTATCTTCATATTTTCGAAAGTGTTGACCAGCATCTCCGGAGAAATGTTACCATATTCTTGGATAATCATTTCTTGTAAGTGTTCTAAATTTGCAACTGGTGTTTTAAAAATAGTGTTCTTTAAATGAGGAAAAACGAAGTAATCCATAACCGTTAAACAAGGTGATCTAGGTGGGAATTCAATGTCTGATCGAAAACTGATCAATCTGTCGTGGAAAAAGTTGCGTAAGTAGTTAATAGTTTCGGCGGCTGTATGGGCGGTCGCACCGACCTGTTGAAAATATCCAAAACGTAGTTCGTCGTCAAGTAATTGCTCCACAAATGGATTCAAAATATTGTCTCTATACCGCTGTGCTGTAACTCTGTCATGAAAAAAAATAGGACCAACAATTCTTCGGGAAACAGCTAACCAGACACCAATTTTTTGAGGGTGCAATGTGGTCTCTACAAAAAAATGGGGATTTTCACTACTCCACATGCGTGTATTCTGAGAATTCACATAACCGGAGAGGTGAAACCAGGCTTCATCCGAAAAAAATGTCAGGTCTAATAAACCATTTATTTCCAATAAATTTTGGGTAAACCATTGAGAGTAATTCCTGCGTGTTTCAAAATCTGCGGCTCGTATTTCTTGGAATACTTGCACTTTATAAGGAAATAAATTTAGCTGCTTCTTAAGAATAGTCCTGCATGTTCCAGAAATTTTTCCTACTAGACAGGCGTCTTATACAATTTGTTGGTGTATTTTGCATTATTTCACGAACGTTTGCAACAAGTTCTTCTGTTCTTACAGATGATCTTCCTGCTTCTTTTTTGTGTTGTATAGAACCTGTTTCCCTAAACACAGCCACGGTTCTTTTTAGGCAATGATAAAAATTCCCAGTAATAAAAGCAACGTTAGGAAAATGTTCTTGAAAATCGTCCATGCACAAACCCGGATTGTATTGCCACTCACCATTTACTCTAACCCCGTTTCGAAAATACGCTTCAACCATGAATGTTTTGTGCTGTTCCGTAAAGCCCATTGTGAGAATTGTTCAAGAAATTAAAAACATTAGCGATGAATCAAACTACTTGTAACGACTGTCAAAGATGACGGAATAACTGATTGATTGTTAATTCAGGTAGTTACTGACACCCAACAGGTATTAAGCTCTACGGCTAAGCATTACGTCCTTCGATGCAAGGCCCTCTTTGATGCAAATAATTTTTGCTCGCACGGTACCTAATCCGTAAAAAAATCACGGATACAATGAATGGGCGGGTGAATGAGGGAAGGGACTGAAAATACAAATTTAACCAAAAATTTTTAAAATGTTAGGGTAGAAGTAAAGGGGAATAAATAAAATTTGTATCAAAAATATTGAGTGGTATATAGGTACATTATTTTCATGATTATTGAGATCAGAAAAACAAATTTTAATAAAATATTTCACAAAAAAAAAGTTATAGGGGTGGGTGTAAGGGTGGATAAAATATTTTTTTTATTAAAAATGTTGAGTGTATTGATCGGGCAAACACCCAACTACTTCCTCTGCACTCTCCGCCTTCGCTATTTAGTCTACTAATTTCTGAAAACTCTGTAGAATAATAAAATAAAATAGAATGATTGACATTTGTTATTTTTTATGTGCAGAAAACACCTATCCAGAAAGTTCAAGGAAAAGCAATCGGATCGTCCAGAAACCAAGCACATTCGCGCCTGAATTCGGGGGACCTGTTTCTGGTACGCCTTTTAAAACAGGCCCTGTCGTGGTGCCACAGCCTGAAGTAGAAATACCCAAAGATCTACCTGTTAATGTTGCGATAGATAAACCGGTACCGCAAGTTGGTAAGTTGTTTTTTTTTTAATGAAATTAGCTTTATACATCTCTGCTTGTTAAAAGCAACTTGCATGTGTATGTTAAGCTTTCAAAAATTTAATTATCTTATTGACAGTATAGTCAGATCTGGTCTTAACGTGCGGGTCCAAAGGTCACTGATCATATGCGTCAAATCAGACAACACAGAGGCTATCAAAATGTTGTGAGATTATTTACAAATATACCGAAGGAAGGAAAAATAGTTTCATTATTTTAGATATCGCGAAGATAGCCACATATACCTAATATTATTAGTTTTGTAAAAATTATGTACAGGGGAGTTGAAAAAGTTACAAAAAAATTATATAATCGTTAATTATATACCTACTGTACCCTTTAATTAAAAACGACAATAATAAGCAGTGCAATTTATTTTAACAATTTTACTACTAAAACCTAAAAATACAATGGCATTTAGTCTGATAAACTATTTCGATAATGAAAGAAAGTGGAAATTCGCAAACCAATATGCAGGAAATCGTAATGAAAACACTGGGAATTAGCTTAAGGACTATGCAGAATAATGTGCATGAAAAAAAAGCATAATATAATACCCAAGAATACTAAAAAATGTAAACGAGAAACACCGTTTATAATTATAGCCTAAAAACTCTCATCGTCACTTATTAAATCTGAAAAGTCCTCGTCGTCTGAGTCGTCCTCGAATGGAGCAATTATCATTGGCGCTACTTCGACATCTAGTACTTGTTCTCGATCCCACCAATCCCTTATTAATATTTCTGTATGTTCCACCGATTTCTTCCAGTACTCTTGTGTAATATGATCTAACGAATCTTGCCAAACTATTTGTACTTGGTCGGATTTAAGACCATCACCTACATGTTTTTCATAATAAGACTTTGCACCAGCCCATATTAATTCTATTGCGTTAAACTGGCAATCATATGGCGGCAGTCGTAGAACCTCATGACCATAGTCACGCAGTATTTCATCTACCGCGTATATTTTGGATTTTTTAAGAGACTTTGCTATTGATAGGAGTTCCGAATTAAGCATATTTGGTAAAGGATTTTGGTTGTGTTTTTTCAGCCACTCATAAATATCACTTTTCCTCCAAGATGAAGTAGGCTGTTTATTTAAAATTCTTGAATGATATGATGCATTATCTAATACAATTAAAGACGGAGCATCCAAATTTGGTATCAATTGAACTTTTAACCATTTTTCAAACATTTCGCAATTCATATTATCATGATAGTCAGCACTTTTTGATGTTGAAGAAAAAATTAAACTCGCACCTGCAACATATCCTGTTGCAGAACCGGCATGCAAAATAATAAAACGCTTTCCCGTACCGCACCCCTTTTTCCTTTTAACATTTTTTACAGACTCATCTTGCCAAGATTTTGAACCACTTCCATTCGAAAATATCCACGTTTCGTCTAAAAATACCACTTTTCTAAATTTCGATTTGTAATTGTCCGTATATTTTTTTAAAAACTGAACACGCTGACTCACTATCTGTGGCTGCTCACATAAAAATCTTCGGTTACAGTCTTTTTTATAGCAAAAACCTAAATTTTTTATTAATTTTGATAACGCTTCAAGTCCAATTTCCAAAACACCCCGAATTTTTAATGTTTTTTGTAAAACTGGAAGAGTTACATTGGTTTTTGATTTGTATAAATCGTAAATCACATTTCGAACTCCCATTTTAATATTTTCGCTTAAATCCTCAGTCTTTGGCTTTCTTCGTTTACACTTTTTAGTATTCTTGGGTATTATGTTATGTTTTGTTTCATGCACAATTTTCTGCACAGTTCTTAAACTAATTCCCAGTGCTTTGGCTACTGTTTCCTGAATATTGGTTGGCGAATTTTCACTTTTTCTTTCATTTTCGAAATAGTTTATCAGATTAAGTACCATTTTTTTTTTTATTGGGGATGCAAAAACCCAGAAAATTGTTTCATTTTGTCACAAACTGTCGAAGTCACAAAACTGGCATATTTAAAATAAAACGTAGCTGGTGCTATTATAAGCTTTTTTAGAATCGCTGGAAAGTAAATACATATCCTTTTTTTTATGTCAAAATGGAATAAGTCTGTCTCATTTATCTTACGTTTTTTATTAAGAGGGTAAAATTAAACGCAAGTAAAGGAAACAAAAACTGAGAGTATGTCTTTCTTGAATCGTATGACCCGCACGATAAGACCAGATCCGACTATATCATTGAATATCAAACTATATAAGAATGACGGATGTCCGAGGAAAGTTGACAACCCATTTTTTGACGTATTGGAGCTGGTTTGGCCACCATGGTGGAGTTGATCGTAACTCTAACCTTACATCTGTCGCCTGTCTGCCGTTATAATGCAGCGCCTCGGCAACAGATGTCTCAAATTCACTGATGCGATGTCGTGGTGTTGCCGCATATCGTATTTTATTGGAATTTTTAAGAATTCCAGCATTTTCAACAGACAATAAAATAGAAGGTTCTCAATTCCAGCCGAATGTATGTTTTTGATAATAATATGTACGCTGATTACTCCGGGGTAATTGGACCGATTTTCACAATGATTTTACCGTTGCATTGGGTGTTAAATGTTAAACAAATAAAAGTAGATGAAAAGCGACAGCAAGTATAACTAAAATAGGTTTTATTTCGTCGAAAAATAGTAAAATACGTAATACACTAATACAAACAAACTGGATGTTTCTTAAGTAAGAAAGTAAAACCTATTTGTTTTAACCATTTTGAAAAGTAGTATCTAAAAAATAAATTGAAACCAAGTTATACAAACAAACCGCACATCATTCATATTTTAGCCAACATATACGTTGTAGGTAGCCTAGGTAGGTATTGAATAGTAAGAGTCGTCATTTAATTCTGTTAGAAATAGTATAATAGTAAAATGGCGGTCAATATGTTTTCATGTAATTAACGTTGGGACGTCAAAAGGTTGAAAATATTCTAAGCTACAAAGCAATTAAAAATAGGGACATTTTTAAGTCTAGACTATACTATAGGTAGGAAAATAAATGTAAGCTACTTAAATCTAGGATAGGTGTAGGTACTTATGTGAAATCAAGTTTTACGATAAGCTATAAAAATAAATGTAAAAAACTCATGCAGCAAGTCAAACAGACAGGCGGCAACAATGTTTTAATTTAGCAGTGAAAAGGTTAGTCGCTTTCTTGTTGGTGAACTCATTGTGCCATCTATGAATTTAACGTAGCAGATTTAGGAAATCGGCTCATATGGCCTTCTATAGTTGGATATTCAATGACAGTATACACGTTTAATTAGCCACATGACATTTGACGTTTTAAAACCTGCATATTATGACTGACATCTATTCAGCCGTCTATCATATAAAACGTACGCTTTACTGCTGTACTACTCAGTCATATTTCAACCACTTATCTCAATCGCTGGAATTAAGCGCTACTGTTTCTGGGCTGCAAGATGATAGTAAAGGACTTGGTCAAGAAATATGATATCAGTTAGGTCAAAAAAGTGGAAATGCAAATTTCAATACCATAATTACAGTTTCGCTTAAAACGCAAATAGCGTTCCCTATACTGGATTGTGATGCACTTCGTGGTTTATTTAGTTGTCGACCTTTCGATCATTAACAGTGTGACTGCCTTTTATATTGGAGTTAATTCCGCTGGGATGGCGCTACGGTGTATTGATGACCGCTTTGCTTTTGTAAAAAGGCTTTTTATACATCTTACCGCTGTGTCGGGATTGCTTGGGTTATGGCTGCCCGTAGAGTCCTAACAAGGACGAAACGTCCGTCGTGGTCTACCCGCCCCAGGGTATCCATTGTGCTTGGATCCCTGTATATTCCAATATAAAAAACAGTTACACAGTTGTCCAATATGCCACAATATTCGCTTTTAATACCATAAGTACCTTTAATCCGCATTACGACTTCTTAATTATTAGTCGTGGAAATCTCAAACTTGACAATCTTGACGAGACATATACTAACTTTGACAGCGCTTATGCTATCTTATAATCAAAGAACAGTGTCTACAATATTTAAGCCCCTGATATGAAAGCCCCTGAAATATGTTAAGAATTTGATTCAAGCGGTGGCATTATTTTCAGATGAAATTTACTGTATATCCAGAGAAAACAACCCCCAGGGGTCGTGGATCAAAGCTCGACTACAACAGATTATTCTTCCAAACACGGTTTATAAGGGACACACTTTTACCACCACTCACTATAGACTCATTGAGCTGAAGCAACAAAAAGAAAGACTGGTCGATGGGAAATGTATAGGTAAGTATTATTTTAATGTTTTACCTGAACTATAATTTTTAATTTAACCTATTTGTCCCTGAAAAATCCAGAAGAATTAATATCATAAAGCACAAAAATATAATGCAGTATTTTTAAATTCATATTTGGCAACTTGGACACCCTGTATCTCAAAAACTGGTCGAGAGATTTTGTTGTGTCCATGGATGCTTTCGATCAGAATGATATTATCTGCAACATACTAAAAATTTAGGAAATTTAACCGAGGCCCATTTTCCATAAGAGAAGTGCGGGGTTCTTTGTGTAGAAAAAACTGAACTATTGTTAAAGCAAATCATTATGGCGATTAGTTTAATATTTATTTTGTTTCAGCTTACATGACTTCTTGCAAATCTCGCCTAAACGTCGGAACAAGAGTAATTTCAGTCTTTAAAATACACAAAGATTTAAATTCACCAGTGGTTAAACAGGTCAGGACGGATCCTTATTATGCCGGAGTGGTCGGAGAACATCCAGTTGAATCTAATAAGTACAGGTATGAAAAGAAAACAAAAACAAAAATTTGGACTGGAAGATATTTTTAACTTTATTTTCCTCAAACGGAATGTAGGTACCTCCAAGTAGCATTTTGGTAAATGTATCGAAACCTATGTTTTTGTTTTCGTTACGAAATTGAAACTGTTGTGGCTACAATTTGTGTGTATTTGTCATAACTATATTTTCTATAAGTTATGATTTATTTCCCTTAGTTATTGCCAAAGAGAAATAAAAATCATTGACGAAATAAATTTTATCATACAATTTAGTAATTTAGCTCTATATTTTTAAGGCACTATCTCAATTTATTTGCATTTACAGAAAAATAATAATTTACTAAAAGGTAAAATTGAAAATATTTACTCATTTCTTATTAAAAAAATTTTTTTTAAGAAGTAAGGTAAAGTAATTGTGGAGTTCCACAAGGATCAGTATTAGGTCCGTTATTATTCTTAATTTACAATAATTCCGTTTCCAAATTGAACTTAAAGGGCAATATAAAGCTATTTGCAGATGATACAACAATTATTTATTTTGCTGAAACTTTTGCAGAAATGTATTTTGATATTAATAATGATTTAAAATTACTTCTTTTTGGCTTTAATCAAATAAACTTTAAATTTTACAAAATCTTATTTTATGTTTATAACTAAACATAAAATAAATTCCATCATTAACTCCTTAACATTTAATAATGAAAATATTCAATATTCAAAAACGACAAAATTTTTAGGATTAGTTTTAGATGAAAATCTAAATTGGAAATGCCATATCCAGTTATATCAACTCGATATCTCCTTTGGTATCTGGTTTGTACAGAGCTAGATATTTCATTCCTTTGAAATACTTAAAAAATAAATATTTTTCATTAATATAGGTATTCAAAATTACAATACTTAGCTTCTGCACGGGGATCTGCTTGTTTATCAAACTTAAAACCATTACAAAAATTACAAAATAAGGTTATTAAATATATACAGAAATTACCACATTTAGAACCAACCTTAATCTATATAGACCGAAAGGGTATTTACACGTTCAAAACATTTATAAATTAAAAATTTGTAATTCACTATTATTTTAAAAGGAAAAAAATCATACATAAAACTACAGGAGAATAAGACATTACATGATCATAACACCAGACGTTGTATAAATTATCAAAATATACCAGTAGAAAGTAATTTCGAAAAAAATGGCTTTTATATGACGAAATAATAAAATATAACAATTTTCCAAAAAATATTGGAAAAATTAAAAATTGGCAATTTTTAAAAAAACAACTAAAGAGATATTTACTAAATTAAATTATTTATGCTATTATTTTTAAATTGCTTTTTTAATGAATTAAATTGGATTAACTTCAATTTTTTTTTATTGTTATTTTTTTTAATGGTTATTATTTTCTATATTATGTTGTCACTTTCAATGTAATGAACTGTAAAAGTTAGTTTGGAATAAAGACATTTTGAAAGTTAAAGTAAATCAACTTACATAACCTAAAACAATAAACTCCCACAGAAATATTTGATATAAGCTACAAATGGTTAAATAGGTGATTTAAACATATTTAAAAAACCAAACTGAACACAATTTAAAAATTGTAATTAATAAAGGTATTAAACTCCTGTCTTCCTTCTTAAAAATTATAGGTTATTGATATTATAATTTGTTCCGATCGACGTGTAGGTAGTGAATGCATATGTAATAATATGTATGTTGCAAAAAGTTTCAAAAATTATTTTTTTCGCAATAATTTTCAAAAATGAATGGATGTCATTGTTTCGTAAATATTTCAAAGCAGAAAGATGCCAATTTGTTTTGATTTACTGAAATCGAAAATGTACCGCTACATGTGTCATAACATAACTTTACTATTTTATCTAAAAATGTTTCGAAACCAACTATTAGCCAACCCAACATAAATAAAAATAATAAGTTTATCTAAAATTTAATAATATAATAAATATGTTTATGTTGTCTTTTATAAACTTATTCTTCAATCCCCTGAAGCTGAGCTTGTTAGGGGCAAATTTTATTTTTTGTTTTAGTATGTAAAATCATAAATATGCATTAAAAATCAAGTTTTAAAGTAAAAATGTTAATTTATAGTATACCTAAACGCAGTTTTTTTTTGAAGAAATATATTACGTATAATAAAATTAGTAATTTATAATTTTTAAGTAAAAAACATTACTTATATAAATTATTCGGAACAATATTAATTAATTAAAGCATTTCTAAAAATATTTTCAAATTGTCTGTTTTTAATATCCACGTTTTTAATTTACTTTAAATTTTTTTAATGAAATCAATTTTTAAATTTTTGTTGGTAAAAAAAAATCGTTTAAATAAAAACATAAATATTTGAAATTTGTTTGTCCTATGGACGTTCTTACGCAGCAATATCTCCATACTATACGAGTATACTAAATTTCATTAAAATCTTGGTCGTATTTTGCCTCATCTCACTATTTAAGTTATTGAAACAAATTAAATTCCTTAAAATCCTTTTCCTTTTTAGGTATCTTGTATTCTTCGACATCGGTTATTCCCAATATGTCCCACATTCTGGCATAAACTTGGTATTTGATGCGAGTGCCAACGTCTGGGAAGATATGCCAGAAGATTCGAGACCATTTATTAAGAAATACCTGGAGAGTCAGGACAGACCGATGGTAAAATTAACGCCAAATCAAACGGTTAGAGTTGAATACAATGGTGAGTTTATGGTAAATTAGCAAGTCACTTAAGTTATGCGGGCCTAATCTCGTTTTGCCCTTTGTAGAACACGTGGTAATTGTTACGCGTATTTACGTCTAAGCTATAATTAGGCCTGTCCTGTCCTGTACCAAAATTGATGAAGCCGAATACCTATGAAATTATTTCGATGACGGTCTGTGCATATTTCTCAGAAACCATTTGATTTAGAGATCTGAAATTTAGCATGATTATAGTACTTATAGGTGTTCTATCACCTACTTACTCGGGGCATAAAAATTATTTTTTTTATAATAATTATTAAATAAAAATTTTATTAATTCATTGTCGTATTCAGAATAATAATAATTAATACTTTATTATTAATTTATTTTTTAATATTAATATTAACGACTTATTTAGTATAAATTGCGATGGAAAAATTCATAGTTTTGCAGATGATACTACAATTTTTATACCGATACAAATTGGGAAAACTTAAGTAATAAAATTAAAAAAGATTTTAAAATTATAAAAAATGGGTTTGATAACAATTTGTTAACAATTAATTTTAATAAAACAAATTATATTCCTTTTACTTTAAACCTAAATAATCTACCACGAAATATGAATAGTATTCAAATAAATGAAGACATTCAAATTTTTAAAATTAATAAAATAAAAGATTTAGGAATTATTTTTGATAGTAAATTAATTTGGAATTTTCACTTAGAATACTTAATTAAAAAATTAAGAAGTTTACTACCGATTTTTAAAAACATTAAAAAAATTTTAAATGTAAGACATATGGAAATATTATATTACGCGTTAGTTAAAACTCATTTAAATTACAGAATTTTAGGTTGGGGAGGAATAAATAGAACGTTAGTTAAAAAATTAGAAATACTACAAAAAAGGTTTTTTAAAAATTATATTCAATAAAGATTATCTTTATCCTTAAAAGAATTATATTCAGAAAAAAAAAGTTCAACATACGACAACTATACATTTATAACATCTTAATATATATATTTAAAAATAAAAACCTTATACAATTTAAAAATCATAATCATAATACACGTCATAAAAATGAAATAACCATAAAACCTAAAATTAATAAGTCCATAGGACAAAAAAATTTCAAATATTTATGTTTTTATTTAAACGATTATTTACCAACAAAAATTAAAAAATTGATTTCATTAAAAAAATTTAAAGTCGAAATAAAAACATGGATATTAAAAACAGACAATTTGAAAATATTTTTAGAAACGCTTTAATTAATTAATATTGTTCTGAATAATTTATATAAGTAAGTAGTATTTTTTACTTAAAAATTAATAATTTTAATATATTTTATTAAGTAAAACTTGATTTTTAATGCATATTTATGATTTATGATTCTACATACTAAAACAAAAAATAAGATTTGCCGCTAACAAGCTCAGCTTCAGGGGATTGAAAAAAAGGTTTATAGAAGACAACATAAACATATTTATTAAATTTTAAATAAACTTATTATTATTTTCAGGTAAATGGTGGTTGTGTACCATTAAGACTATCGACTGTTCTTTGGTACAAGTGTATTTTGACCAAATAAATAGATGGGAATGGATATATAGAGGGTCGACCAGGTTGAGTCCCATGTTTAGAGAGGAATTGGCAGCTACAACTAGACACACTGGGTTAAGGGCCAGCAGAAAATTGGGAATGGTAAGTTTCGTTGACAGGAAAGGTTAGCGAGTTAAGGTTTTAGGAGGCTCAGCTAACATAACTTGTGGTGTTCCGCAAGGATCAACCTTAGAGCTTACTTTTTTAATCACATTAATTCTATAGCAAAATTAAATTGAAAAGGTAAAATAAAATTGTTTGCTGATGATACTACTACTACTGTATATTTTCATGAAGCCTATGCTCAAATTCATGATAACATTAACCACGACCTAAATATAATATGTAAATGGCTTGAAATTAATAAATTATCATTAAATTTTAATAAATCATCTTTTATGTTTATAAGTAAATCAAAATTAAAAAATAATAATATTTCTTCACTATCTTTCAATAATCATATATTTAAATATACTAATACGATTAAATTTTTAGGTTTATATATTGATGAAAATTTAAGTGGGAAAAAACATATTGAATATTTAAGAAGTTACATCTCACCAATAATTGGCATTTTCTTTAAAGCTAAAAATTATATATCATTTAAATATTTTAAAAATATATATTATTCTTTGGTTTATTCAAAATTACAGTATATTTATAATTTCAATTTGGGGATCAGCAAATTTCTCTACAATTCAGCCATTAAAAAAATTACAAAACAAAATAATTAAATGAATATATAAACTTCCTTTTTTAGAACCAACTATAAATTTGTATGAACTAAACGGATATTTAAGTTTAGATAAGCTTTATAAATTAAAAATATGCACACAATATGCGCAGGTGGGTATTTCATATTTTACCTGCGGCTAATAGTAGGGGAGCAAATGTCATTTTTTCGTAATTGCCTTAAGAGTAAAGTAGCCAAATTTTATATAAAAATGTTTTTGCAAATTAAAAACTTAGTCCAAATACGAAATTTGTGTTAGGTGTGTCAATTTTTTTTATATGCATTTCTTTAAAATAGGTTTTTGGACTTCAGCGTACCTACTGGGTGAAAATGACAAATAAATCATTAATTATTTCCAGTAATATGAATCGAGTTGGACTCTATCATAATTTTGTTTAGAACATAAGTTGGCTAAAATGTGTTTAAGTAAGCGTGCAACACGCTAATATCTGAACGAACTCGTAACATTGAAAGGTTTTAAAAAGTTTGCAACTACTTAATACATTTTTATTATAAACCCACGTTTAAGTTATTTATTAAATATATTAAAATTGTGTAAACATGAAATCGACCAGAGGTGTACCGTTTAGGAGAATATAGAGATTAACCAAAAAAAATTAAAAATTGTGACACTTAACTCAAATTTCATATTTGGACTAACTTACTAATTTGCAAGAACATTTCCATACAAAATTTTGCTGTATTTCTAATAATTAAGGTACTATACTCTTAAGGCAATTTACAAAAAATGGCATTTACTCCCTTACTTTTAGCCGCAGGTGAAATATGCATTTATAGTTTTAAGGCATGCATCAACTTTTATAAAGAATAAAATTTTCTGAGAAATCGGGGATAAAAAACTTTCCCATATGTTGCATACTTTTTTGGACACACTGTATATTTTTTAAAACTTTAACGTATTATATATTAATATTTTTTTTTGTAAATGGTTATTGTAAATATTTTTTTTCGATGGAATTATTAACAGTTACTAAACATGATTTTTATTATTTGTGATTTTATATGTACCGGGTGTCCCACTAAGAATAGCTCTCGGCCGTATCTCAGAAAGGGTTAGTCGTATGGCTTAGCGATTTTAATGTTTACACTTTCAATAGCTTCTCCCACTCTTATCAAGTGAAAGTGTAAACATTAAAATCGCTGTAACTTCTAAACGACTTATCCGATTTTACTAAATTTAAGCTTGTTTGGAAGAAAAAGGTAAGTACCTTCAATTGTCGTATCCAATGGTACAAGATAGTTTCTAATAAAATTGCTAGAGGGCGCAATTTGTATTAAAAATTATTGTTTTGGCAATAACTCTGAAACGAACAAATATATCGAACTGCGGTCTTCACATCTTTTCTTGCAAATTTCATCTACTTTCCAATTATGATGTCATAGTTATACCGTATGATTTGAATTTTCGGGTTAAAATCGAAAAAACTGTTATTATTACAAATTGCGCCCTCTAGCAATTTTATTAGAAACTATCGTGTATCATTGGATACGGCAATTGAAGTTACTTACTTTTCCCTTCCAAACAAGCTTAAATTTAGTAAAATCGGATAAGTCGTTTAGAAGTTACAGCGATTTTAATGTTTACACATTTAATAGCTTCCCCCACTCTTATCAAGGTCGGTACGCCAACGAACCTTAAACCAAAATGATGCAGAATTGTCTAAGCTTTTCGATGATGTAATCAGAGTTATACCTTAATATGGGAATTTTCGGAGAAATTTAGAATTTAAAAAAAAAATTAATTGTGCCCTCTTGCGGGAAATCAGGAACTTAAAAATAATAATAATTTCCAGCAATTTCTCATGGCTACTTTTACTAAAAAAAAAATTTCCGCAAGCCATACGACTACTCCTTTCTGAGATACGGCCGAGAGCTATTCTTAGTGGGACACCCGGTATTCTAGCGTGTACCCGGCCTGCGTTGCAGCCCGGCATTATACGACGTGAGATAATAAAGCGAACAAACCTCAAACTCAACCGTTTGCCGGCCCGTCCACAATTCACATCCATGCATAAAACATAGTCTGTCTTCGTCTATTCTGGCTTCGGTGCTTCGGATCGATCGTTGAACGGGCCGGGGACCGGTTAGGTTGGGTCGTTCGTTCTCCCTACTCTAATTTATCAGTGTTTATCAGTGTTTCTCTATAATATTATGCATGTATTATACATAAAAACCTTCCTCTTGAATCACCCTATCTATTAAAAAAAACCGCTTCAAAATCCGTTGCGTAGTTTTAAAGAGTTAAGCACATATAGGGACAGGACGGGCGATAGCGACTTTGTTTTATACTATGTTAAGATTGTATATTTGGTGTTATATTCTCTGTAATGAACTTTTTAAGTTGGTTGAGGTAAAGATATATTAATAATAATAAAATTCCTTTACTAAAACCTTTTCAATAATACGTTGTTTTTTTTCAGAACGAATCCGCAACAGTGGTTCAATATACAAGAAACAACGACTTTGTCCAAACCAATGCTAAAGAAAATTCTCCACCGGGCATCACGAGGGCCGTGGCGAGAAAAAGTACCACCAAACCGAACGCGGTTAATCAACCGCCGGCAAAATTCGTTCCGTTTTTGCCGCCGGTTAATAATAACGAGCAGACTAACTTTACTGGACCAACTAGTAAAATTATGGTAAGTTTTTTAATGACATGTTTTTGTGCAGAAAATTTTGATGATTTGTAACGAAAGAAAAAGAATGAGTTTCACGAAATGAACATTTAGAAACTGCCACAAGCCACAACACAGCGGTAGTTCGGAGCGTCGAAAATGAGGCCACGAAGTGAACGCTACCGGCCGGTTAAACGAGGATTTTAGTCGCTGGCGACATTTTCACGTCGTTATCTAAAATAGGTATTGTCTTCAAACCAACCCTTTTATGTCAAAAGATATCACTAATTGTAGACCAGAGCCTTCGATTGGGACAGATATTTGGATCGATCTGATCTTAAAAATCAGTTCAGTGATCCAAGGTGAAACACTGATTTTTATGTCAGTTGTTCGTTTGGATTTCGATTTTGACTTAACCTCATTTCATGTTCAAAAATTAGTCGAGCGTACGTAGTATTTTATAAAGCGGGGCGGGTGACTACAGTAAAACAACTTTAACATATTTTATTTGCACTCTTCTCGTTCACGTACAGGAAATATTATTTACCTAGATGGAGACGTAATTCATCCATTTCTACTTCTACATCACAGTAAATTTTCTTGAAAAAGACATATTTAAGGTGGGAGTATCAACATGCTTGCCAACCTATAACCTATTTCGCGTAGATTTATTTATGTTTTCCAGCTTTTATACAAATTTAAATAAAATCAATATCGTCTTCATATTTTTTAGGTAATAATTAACATGTTAAATAAATATCAAGGAATTTCATAAGTTATTTAAGGAGAATTGTATATCGAAAAATATCGGTTAAGATTTTTTTTAACATTATTATGTCATTGTTCTTTCACTATACAATTCTCCCAAAATAAGCAATGAAATAAATTGATATTTTTTGTAATATATCAGATATTACCTGAATAATGTGCAGACGATATTGATTTTATTTAAATCTTAGTCAATAAAATAATAAACTAAGAAAACCAAGGCGAAATAGGTTATAGGTTGGCAATAAATTGAATGACGTTGATAATTCCACCTTAAGGTGGGAGTATCAACATGCTTGCCAACCTATTTCGCGTAGATTTATTTATGTTTTCTAGCTTTTATACAAAATTTAAAGAAAATCAGTATCGATTTGATGTTCTATAGGTAATAATTGATATATTTAATAAATATCAAGGAATTTCATAACTTATTTTAGGAGAATTGTATAGCGAAAAATATCGGGTAAGATTTTTTTTAATATTATTATGTCATTGTCACTCATGGTTTATTCAGTATACAATTCTCCCAAAATTAGCAATGAAATAAATTGATATTTTTGTAATATATCAGATATTACCTAAGTAATGTGTTGACGATGCTGATTTTATTTAAATGTTAGTTTAAAAAATAATAAACTTGAAAAAACAAAGCGAAATAGGTTATAGGTTGGCAATAAATTGAACGACGTTGAGAATTCAACCTTAAAGAATACTAATAAATACCCAACGACAATCTAAAAACAGGGACAGAATCGAACTAACTTCCAAAACCATAAAGTAAACAAAACAAACAACCGATCTGATATTGGTGATTCCACCAGAACCAGAACACAGGACAGATCAGTTAGATCGATCCAAACCAGCGAATCGAATACGCCTCAGGCGTGCATGAAGTCAACAAAAGGAAACCAAAATACGGTGAATTTCACCCCCTATACAGGGTGTCTGGAAAAAGGAGGTCAATCCGTTTATATATCCATGAGCAAAATAGTAATTTACGTTACAAGACCGGAAAGTAGTGTTATTCAGGTCGAGACAAGTATTTCCACAAGCTTGGAGAGACCTGCAAAACACTAATTTTCGGTTGCGTGACGTACAATACCGACACTTCGATATACATTTAATTATTTATTTTATTTTGTATTATTTTTAAATGCGTCGTATGACTTCTCGTAACGGGCTTTTGATTTTACTGGCAATATATCGTAAGTCGCTTTTCTTGCTGCTTCCAAAATGTCTTCTGGAATCTCATTTTCCGTGTCGGATAATTATTCAAAATCTGAATTCATATTTTTAAATTTGCGCATCCGCGAAACAAGTTTGACATAAACAACGAAATAAAAATCAACAAACTGTCACTCGACAATACATCGAAATGTTGTTATCATAGTAACGAAATCAAGGTAGATTGTATTATCAAAGAGCGATTGGAAAAATGAGAAAACAGGGACCGGAAAAATCTTTTGCCAGTCCCTCACGTCCATTTTTCGGTCTTGATCGCCAAAACGTTATTTTCTGGACGAAAAATTATCCAGAACCCCTTTATTTTTTAGTACGTGCGCCAATGACTTTCAAACTATGTTTTTTCAGGTAAAACATTTGTTTTTGATTATATTTTGTCGCTTTTGATAAAATGATGCGTTTTGGAGATAATTTAAAAAGTTTGGGTCCCTATTCTCAAATAATTAGCAAATACTAGATTTTTAAACTTAGTTTTAATTTTTACCGATTTTTTCATTTCAGTACTTCACTCCAAGAGACCAGCAAGTCACCAAGCGCGAATACAAACTCCACGAGTGCGGTCCGCCTTGCAAGGCGTATCTCACGCACAATTTCACGAAACTGCGAGGTCACAATCCATTATCTAAACCGCTTTTATGTGGTTGGGCCAGGATGACGTTAAAAGATAGAGGGCGAAAAGAGATCATTTACAAAGCACCTTGTGGAAGAATGATTAGGAATATTAGCGAGGTAAGCAGATAATATAGAACGTTTCTCAAAAGCGAACTCATTGACAAAGCATTGTAATATTCTTGTTTAGACAACTGAAGCACCGGTCTATTTGATGACGTAAAAAAATTAAATTACGGCCGCCATTTATTGGCGAAAAATTCATGGTGTCCCATTTAAACAAATACAACTTTTTTCGTTTTCACGCTTTTTTGGGTCACCTTGTATAATGAAAAATATTTTTCTAAAAGAAAACATTTAAGTCGGCATTCCTTAAAAACTTTAAAATTAATCAACAACTCGTCTATACAATTATTTCTTCGTCATTTCAATTTGCAACGACTTTGCTGCACTAAACGGAAATATCGTAAAATGTTGGTCTAACAAAATATATTCTGTAGTGCAGTGTTTTTCAACCTGTGGGTCGCAAAGCCTCTGTAAGGGGGTCGCGAGAGGTCGAGAGAACTCAGTAAAAAAATCAATACATTTTAAAAAAATAATTATATTAAGAAAAAGTTAACAGAATGATACTCGTTATGTTATTTTTACAAACACATTAACAAAAAATAAAATCTTCGAGTACTCTTTCATTTTAATGTGAATGTTGTGCCCGAGTTTGTTCAATCAATTTCTCCCATCGTGGATCCGTTTTTGCAACTTTTAGTATTAAATCGCATTAAAACGCATACATGAAAAAAGGGTCGGGGGGTCGCGAAATATTTTTTGATACTAGGGGGGTCGTGTCCTGAAAAAGGTTGAAAAACACTGCTGTAGTGCAAACGACATTTTCCCCCATTTGCTAGTTAACTAATACTAAAACTATTAAAATAGCGAATTAAAACTATTTAACTTGAAGAAATAGTCCATACTTTAAGTGGAGCGTATATTTGAAAGGAGATAAATAAGACACTTTAAGTCTTCCTCCACTGGTATATTAAAATAAAGTTTTATTGAAGGGTAAATTCTCTACATGTTTCGAATGTATATACATTCATCATCAGGAGAATACAATAAAGAATATAAGAAATACAATAGGTGAGAACAGTCCAAGCGGATGGAAAGGTAGAGTTGGGTATTTCAGAAAATTCAGCAAAATGTTATTAAGAAATTAAGAAAAGTTGTTTAGAATTAAAAGTTATGTATAGATGCAAAAATGTGACCTTCTAAAATAAAAAAATATATTTTCTTAAAAAACATTAAGTAATAATTTCCCAAAGAAAATTTTTTTATGTTCATCATAAAGACCTTCATAAATTAATCAAAATCAAATTAATTTCACATATCTTTGTTCAAATTCAAGCATATTTGTAAAATTTACTTGAATTTTTAATTTATTAAGAAATCACAAACTTCATGTTTGTTGCAACGATTAAACACAACTTTAAAATATCCTAAAAATTATTTGTAAGAAGATAAAACATTAGTAATGATAATATGCTAATTAAAAAACTCTAATTTAAAGTGCATAATTTTTATTTTAAATGTTTATTAAAAAAACTGTACAAATTAAGAGACAAACATGATATCCTACTAAAATAATCGCAGATATAGTCGGATCTGGTCTTATCGTGCGGGTCATACGATTCAAGAAAGACATACTCTCAGTTTTTGTTTTCTTTACTTGCGTTTAATTTTACCCTCTAAATAAAATACGTAAGATAAATGAGACAGACTTATTCCATTTTGACATGAAAAAAAAGGATATGTATTTACTTTCCAGCGATTCTAAAAAAGCTTATAATAGCACCAGCTACGTTTTATTTTAAATATGCCAGTTTTGTGACTTTGACAGTTTGTGACAAAATTAAACAATTTTCTGGGTTTTTGCATCCCCAATCAAAAAAAATGGTACTTAATCCGATAAACTATTTCGAAAATGAAAGAAAAAGTGGAAATTCGCCAACCAATATTCAGGAAACAGTAGCCAAAGCACTGGAAATTAGTTTAAGGACTGTGCAGAAAATTGTGCATGAAACAAAACATAACATAATAACCAAGAATACTAAAAAGTGTAAACGAAGAAAGCCAAAGACAGGATTTAAGCGAAAATATTAAAATGGGAGTTCGAAATGTAGTTTACGATTTATACAAATCAAAAACCAATGTAACTCTTCCAGTTTTACAAAAAACATTAAAAATTCGGGGTGTTTTGGAAATTGGACTTGAGGCGTTATCAAAATTAATAAAAAATGTAGGTTTTCGCTATAAAAAATACTGTAACCGAAGATTTTTATGTGAGCAGCCACAGATAGTGAGTCAGCGTGTTCAGTTTTTAAAAAAATATACGGACAATTACAAATCGAAATTTAGAAAAGTGGTATTTTTAGACGAAACGTGGATATTTTCGAATGGAAGTGGTTCAAAATATTGGCAAGATGAGTCTGTAAAAAGTGTTAAAAGGAAAAAGGGGTGCGGTACGGGAAAGCGTTTTATTATTTTGCATGCCGGTTCTGCAACAGGATATGTTGCAGGTGCGAGTTTAATTTTTTCTTCAACATCAAAAAGTGCTGACTATCATGATAATATGAATTGCGAAATGTTTAAAAAATGGTTAAAAGTTCAATTGATACCAAATTTGGATGCTCCGTCTTTAATTGTATTAGATAATGCATCATATCATTTAAAAATTTTAAATAAACAGCCTACCTTATCTTGGAGGAAAAGTGATATTTATGAGTGGCTGGAAAAACACAACCAAAATCCTTTACCAAATATGCTTAAATCGGAACTCCTATCAATAGCAAAGTCTCTTAAAAAACCCAAAATATACGCGGTAGATGAAATACTGCGTGAATATGGTCATGAGGTTCTACGACTGCCGCCATATCATTGCCAGTTTAACGCAATAGAATTAATATGGGCTGGTGCAAAGTCTTATTATGAAAAACATGTAGGTGATGGTCTTAAATCCGACCAAGTACAAATAGTTTGGCAAGATTCGTTAGATCATATTACACAAGAGTACTGGAAGAAATCGGTGGAACATACAGAAATATTAATAAGGGATTGGTGGGATCGAGAACAAGTACTAGATGTCGAAGTAGCGCCAATGATAATTGCTCCATTTGAAGACGACGAGGACTTTTCAGATTTTATAAGTGACGATGAGAGTTTTTAGGCTATAATTATAAACGGTGTTTTTCGTTTACATTTTTTAGTATTCTTGGGTATTATATTATGCTTTTTTTTCATGCACATTATTCTGCATAGTCCTTAAACTAATTCCCAGTGTTTTCATTACGGTTTCCTGCATATTGGTTTGCGAATTTCCACTTTTTCTTTCATTATCGAAAAAGTTTATCAGACTAAATGCCATTGTATTTTTAGGTTTTAGTAGTAAAATTGTTAAAATAAATTGCACTGTTTATTATTGTCGTTTTTAATTAAAGGGTACAGTAGGTATATAATTAACGATTATATAATTTTTTTGTAATTTTTTCAACTCCCCTGTACATAATTTTTACAAAACTAATAATATTAGGTATATGTGGCTATCTTCGCGATAGCTAAAATAATGAAACTATTTTTCATTCCTTCGGTATATTTGTAAATAATCTCACAACATTTTGATAGCCTCTGTGTTGTCTGATTTGACGCATATGATCAGTGACCTTTGGACCCGCACGTTAAGACCAGATCTGACTATACCTAAATTATTAATGTTTTTTAAGAAAATATATTTTTTTATTTTAGGAGGTCATATTTTTGAATTTATGCATAACTTTTAATTCTAAACAACTTTTCTTAATAACATTTTGCTGAATTTTCTGAAGTAGGGTATATATTTTATTCTTGTACAAGTTTTATATTTTTTGGCCTACCCTGTACGCCGTGTGACTTGCAACCATTCCAAGTGCACCTAATATGATTATCGAACATGCACCAACTTTTATGAAGAATAAAATTTTCTGAGAAATCGGTAATAAAAAAAATGCCCATATGTTGCACATTTAAACAACCACGCTGTAAGTATGTATCTAGTACTTTTTTTTTAATTCCTTGTTTTTAGATTCACTACTATTTAAGAGTCACCGAGAGTGAAATGACTGTAGACCTGTTTGATTTTAATCATATGGTTAGATGCCTAGCCGAATTTAGTGTGGAATGTGTTCCAGATCCAAAAGATTTATCCAAAGGTAAGGTCACAAGAAAACAAACATACAGTGTGTCTATAAGGATTCTTCACAAATGGAAAACTTTTTTAATTTTACGAAGAAAGGTTATAGCTTATAGTGTCCGCAAGAAAGTCCGCATCAAATGGGATTTTTTTAATTATTAGGTATAAGTAAAAATTGAAAAAGCAGTTAGTTTTTGCTTACCTAAAAACCAAAAATGACGTATACTGAAGCAGCTGCACGACTTGCGTTACCTGTCAAATTTGACATTTTTAATAAAATAGGTTCAAAAATGCCCTTATTTAACAAAATATCGAAAAACTTTATTCGAAAAAGTTGTTTATTTAGGCATTTTTAGTCTCTGTCCGAAATTTTGACTGTCTAATACAATTTTTATTTTTTGCCAGGTTCTTGAAAATTTTGATCAACCCTCGTAGATTAACTTTTATACATGGATGTAAAACCATTTGCCTTTACTTCATTTGTAATCTTAATGCAATTTTGTGTAAAATTTTTGTTTCCTATTATTTGTTTTGCTTCAAAAACTGAAATTGTTATTGATTAGTATGTAATGTTTGATGCAAAGTTTATCTAATTACATCAGTTTTGCCAAAACCGACGTTTCCTATTTTTCTTAAGTTAGTAAACAGATGTACAAAAAGAAAATATTAGGAAGCTTTCGTCGAAATTTTACTTAATTAATATTGGATTAAAAAGAATATATATTAATCGCTCGAAACATTTTATTCAACAAAACGTCATTTTTGGTTTTTAGGTAAGCAAAAACTAACTGCTTTTTCAATTTTTACCTATACCTAATAATAAAAAAAAATCCCATTTGATGCGAACTTTTTTGCGGACACTGTATAGGATGCTACAAATTCGTGTACACGGAAATCTTGAAAACGGAAAGAGATACGAAGACGGTTAAAGTGAAGCAGGGTTGGGCAAATTTTGATTTTTATTAAAAAAATCAAAAATCATTGATTTTTTTAAATTTTTATTGACTTTATTAAAAATTTAACATTTTTCTCTTTTCAAATTAATACAAATTATTTTAATGTCGGTCTAACAATATAGTAGGTCTAAATTCTACCCAAAATATTGTCAGAACGCGCTTCTTGTAAGAAAATTCCTGTCGCGACTTGATTCTTTCCCGATTTATTTCTTAAAAGCGCGAGTTCTATATATACTGTTGATTTGTGAAAATATGTTTTTAATATGTTATATTATTCATTGTTGTGAATTAAAAATAAATAGTTTCATTAAATCATGATTTAAAAAAAAATAAAGTGATAAGTTATTTAAATCATGATATTTTTTTAAATTAAGTGATTTAAATCGTGATTTAAATCAGCCCAACCCTGAAGTGAAGTAAAGTTGTGGGGACTGACAAGACTCTACTTTTAGTATTTTTGCAGATGATTCTACAATTTTTTATACCGACCCAAATTGGGACAACTTAAATAATAAAATTAAAAACAATTTTAAAATTATAGAAAATTGGTTTGATATCAATTTGTTAACAATTAATTTTAATCAAATGTAAGACATATGGAAATATTATATTACGCGTTAGTTAAAACTCATTTAAATTACGGAATTTTAGGTTGGGGAGGAATAAATAGAACTTTAGTTAAAAAATTAGAAATATTACAAAAATAGTTTCTAAAAATTATATTCAATAAAGATTATCTTTACCCTTCAAAAGAATTATATTCAGAAACAAAAAAGTTAAACATAAGACAACTTTACATGTATACCATCTTAATATATATATTTAAAAATAAAAACTTTATACAATTTAAAACCCATAATCATAATACACATCATAAAAATGAAATACCTATAAAACCTAAAATAAATAAGACCATAGGACAAAAAAATTTCAAATATTTATGTTTTTATTTAAACGATTATTTACCAATAAAAATTAAGGAATTGATTTCATTAAAAAAACAGGAAATAAAAACATGGATATTAAAAACAGACGATTTGAAAATATTTTTAGAAATGCTTTAATTAATTAATATTGGTCTGAATAATTTATATAAGTAATATATTTCTTCAAAAAGAACTGCGTTTATACAATAAATTAACATTTTTACTTTAAACTTGATTTTTAATGCATATTTATGATTAATAATTTTACATACTAAAGCAAAAAATAGATTTGCCCCTAACAAGCTCAGCTTCAGGGGATTGAAGAATAAGTTTATCGAAGACAACATAAACATATTTATTATATTATTAAATTTTAAATAAACTTATTATTATAACAATATTTTTATAGGGCTGGAACAAGTTCCCATACCAGTTATCAACGGGTTTAATAACGATATGCTTGATTTCTGCAACTATTCGATAAAAAGAGTTCCTATGGAAGGAGTACATATGAATTTGGATTCGGAATTCTTGTGCGGATGTGACTGTGACGATGACTGTGTGGTAAGTTAATAGACTAAAAAAACTGGGGTTGAAACGAAACATAATTTCATAATATTTATTCTGAAATAGGATAGATAGACTATTTGTTGGTATATAAAGGAGTGGTATTTGTTTTTTAACTATAGGTACAGTTGACGACATATAAATTCGTACACTCCATCCATACATAAGTCAATTACAACAAAATTGGGTAAAACGGTTTTCTCACCTTGCTGCTTATACCTGGATAGAACACCAGCTATATACATAGCTGTAAATTCTTGTATGTAGGATTTTTTACCATAAGTAATAATGGTTATTTCTAAATATTTTTGTGCTTAAATTACAGCCGCGAAATAAGAAAATTATAAAATAATACCAGGAAAACTACAAAAATATAAAGCCGAAAAGGGTAAATTTATTAATAAACAACAAACAAAATACTAATATTTAATTGCTGCGCCATTGAATTCTAACACTTATCGTAATCTTCTTGGCATTGACAAAATAATACTTCTGGTATAATCCGGAGTTAACCCTTTCGAAATTTCTTCTATTTTATCAAATAACTCTATTTTATTCTGTGGTTTAAAATTTATTTTGTACATTTTTTTTTACCATCAATCCCCAAACATTTTCAATTGGATTTGAATCACTACTTCTTGAGCACCAAGGCAGACATGTTACGTTATTTTGTCTAAACCAGTTTCCAATATTTCTTGCAGTATGCACAGGACAGTTATCCTGCTGACATATAAAGTTATTTCCTTCAAAAACTATCGCGGCCGAAGGAAGAAAAACATTTTCCAAAATCTGAAGATATATATTACTGTTTAGTATTCCACCAATATTCCAGCATACACCTTCACCGTAAACACTTATCCATGGCCACACATTAACGGAGAAACGTCCACTGCTTTGCTGTTTTTGAGTATACTTCTCATCATATCGGGAATTTGATAGTCTATATACTCGAATCCTTCCATTATGTAGACTGAAAAGTTTTCTCATCGGAAAAGATAACATTTTGCAAAAAAAAATTATTTTCTGGTAAATATTTTGCATAGCAAACCCAATTCTTTGTTCCTTATCACTATTTTTTAAAAACGGTTTGGATGCAGCTGCTCGATTTCTTAATTCGGAACATTGTCTTACTCGGCGTTGCGCAGTTCTCGATGAAGCAGGGAATCCTGTTATGTGCATACCGGATACTGCAGTTTCAAATGGATTTTTCCTTAAATACTCCACCAAATTTCGGTCTTCTTCATTTGATGATTTTCTATTATTTAAATCAGACCCAACAGACCTTTCAAGTGTTTGATGACCATTTTTTTACAATTACTTGAACAGTACTTCTAGGTACTCTAAAATGATCAGCTATTTTTCCATAAGACCATCCTATTTCTACTCAACATATTATTCTTGCCTTTTCAATAATACTACCTAAATGAGGCGTTTTAAATCAAATAATGACACTACTTTGACAGATATGATAACAATTAACACGTTACAAAGGTAATAAAGGTAAAAAAGTTTGTATTTACAGTGTCACAGTTTAGTGTACGAAATTATCTGTCGTCAAATGTACCTATATCAAAATTTTAAGTAGTAAAATATTATTATTATTAACAAAAGGCGAAATTTTTTACCCCGGTTGGTGATCATTTTAGTGTAAAAATTAACCATTTACATCGGATTACAAAACCAATAATTAACTACATTTGATCGTGTCGTTAACAAAATAGTTTCAAATGATTTTCCCAGAAACGAACTCATCTGGTCCATAGGACAAAAAAAAATTCAAATATTTATGTTTTTATTTAAACGATTATTATTTACCAACCAAAAATTAAAAAATTGATTTCATTAAAAAAATTTAAAGTTGAAATAAAAACATGGATATTAAAAACAGACAATTTGAAAATATTTTTAGAAATGCTTTAATTAATTAATATTGTTCTGAATAATTTATATAAGTAATATTTTTTACTTAAAAATTATAAATTAATTTTTCAAAAAAAACTGCGTTTATACTATAAATTAACATTTTTACTTTAAAACTTGATTTTTAATGCCTATTTATGATTGATGATTTTACATACTAAAACAAAAAATATGATTTGCCCCTAACAAGCTCAGCTTCAGAGGATTGAAGAATACGTTTATAGAAGACAACATAAACATATTTTTTATATTATTAAATTTTAAATAAACTTATTATTATTATTAATTCCAAAAGTTTTCGAATTTCCATGTTATGTTAGTGCATCAATGAAAACAAACTATAAAATTTTGCAGAAATCTGCGATGAAATTGTTTAAATTGTAAAAAACGTTTTAATGCTTTATTTTTGCACTAAAAATTGCAAAAGTTTTGCAAACTAGGAATACCGCTAGTAATACTGTTTTACAACGGATTACAAAACCAATAATTAACTACATTTGATCGTGTCGTTAACAAAATAGTTTCAAATGATTTTCCCAGAAACGAACTCATCTGGTTAGTTTTATTCGTGATTTACTAACCAAACACGGATGTGTAACAATCAAATTGTCTAATTAATTAATTATTTTTTCAAATTTTTCTACAGTCCGTTAAAATATCAATCCGGCTCATCCCCCAACCAATTTTACTTTATAATTGAAGACATATATAAGTGGATAAAGGTGTCTTGTCACATTTTTAAACTTCGAAGTTATTCAATAAAACGCGTTATGACTTAGAACTTTTTTAATTATTATTTAATTTTATTTACTAATACCGCATAAATTAGGTAAAATTAAGTAATTTTATTTGGTGCACTTTAATAATAAAAGCAAATTCATAGTTTTTTTCATAGTGTCATGTAACAAAATTGTAACATGACACCTTTATTCACTACGACATGCTAGATGTTTGAGTGAATTAACACCTCTATCCTTAAAAAAAATATTTTATTATGAAAAAAGCTGCATTTAAGGTTTACTAATAGTAAGATCTATACCAGGGACACTCAAAAAGTAGAAAAAGTAGTTGCGACAACACCTTTATCCACTTATGTCTTCAATTATTTCTGACACACCTATTTTTCAATGTGTTTTCATTTTAAAATTATAGGACAAACTGAAATGTTCTTGCTGGAAACTGTCGCTAGATGGTATCAGATATTTAGGAAAAGATGTTGACCCTATTTCTGTGGGATATATTTACAGAAGACTGCAGGAACAAGTGATTACTGGTATATACGAGTGTAATTCGAGGTATGGAAATCCTAAAGTTAAAAATAAAGCAAATACTAGTTTAATTTGTGATACCCGAATATTTACATTAACGACTTTTTACCCACCGCGCAAAGAAAACATTGCTTTTTTTGTTTTATACATGGGCCAGTAGTTGGAGACAACCAATTAACATTATCTGAAAAATAGACCAACTTATGTTCAAATAGATAAAGAAAAAAGCTATCCAAATGTATTTAAGTATGGTGTTCCTCAAGAAACAATTTTAGGACCATTATTTTTTAATATTTATATTAACGACTTATTTAGTATAAATTGCGATGGACAAATTCATAGTTTTGCAGATTATACTACAATTTTTTATACCGATACAAATTGGGACAACTTAAATAATAAAATTAAAAAAGATTTTAAAATTATAAAAAATTGGTTTAATAACAATTTGTTAACAATTAATTTTAATAAAACAAATTATATTCCTTTTACTTTAAACCTAAATAACCTACCACGAAATATGAAAGTATTTAAATAAATAAAGACATTCAAATTTTTAAACTTAAGAAAATAAAATATTTAGGAATTATTTTTGACAGTAAATTAAATTGGAATTTTCACTTAGAATACTTAATTAAAAAATTAAGAAGTTCACTACCGATTTTTAAAACCATTAAAACATTTTTAAATGTAAGACATAATGGAAATATTATATTACGCGTTAGTTAAAACTCATTTAAATTACGGAATTTTAGGTTGGGGAGGAATAAATAGAACTTTAGTTAAAAAATTCGAAATATTACAAAGGTTTCTAAAAATTATATTCAATAAAGATTATCTTTATCCTTCAAAAGAATTATATTTAGAAACAAAAAAGTTGAACATAAGACAACTTTACATTTATAACATCTTAATATATATTTTTAAAAATAAAAACCTTATACAATTTAAAAAACCATAATCATAATACAAAAATAAAGTCCATAGGACAAAAAAAAATTCAAATATTTATGTTTTTATTCTATTGCCAACCTATAACCTATTTCGCGTTGATTTTTTGAGTTTATTATTTTAATAACTAACATTTAAAGAAAATCAATATCGTCGGTACATTATTTAGGTAGTATCCGATATATTACAAAAATATCAATTTATTTCATTGCTAATTTTGGGAGAATTGTATAGTGAAAGAACAATGAGTGACAATGACATAATAATGTTAAAAAAAATCTTACCCGATATTTTTCGCTATACAATTCTCCTAAAATAAGTTATGAAATTCCTTGATATTTATTAAATATGTCAATTATTACCTATAGAATATCAGGTCGATGCTGATTTTCTTTAAATTTTGTATAAAAGCTAGAAAACATAAATAAATCTACGCGAAATAGGTTATAGGTTGGCAAGCATGTTGATACTGCCGCCTTAAACGATTATTTACCAACAAAAATTAAAAAATTGATTTCATTAAAAAAATTTTAAGTTGAAATAAAAACATGGATATTAAAAACAGACAATTTGAAAATATTTTTAGAACTGCTTTAATTAACTTTTAAAATGTCTTTATTCCAAACTAACTTCTACAGTTCATTACATGGAAAGTGACAATATAATATAGAAAATAATAACCATAAAAAAAATAACAATAAAAAAAATGGAAGTTAATCCAATTTAATTCATTATTAAAATCAATTTAAAAAAAAAATAGTATAAATAATTTAATTTAGTAAATATCTCTTTAATTGTTTTTTAAAAATTGCCAATTTTTTAATTTTTCTGATATTTTTTGGAAGATTGTTATATTTTATTATTCCGTCATATAAAAGCGATTTTTTTCCAAAATTAGTTTTTACTGGTATAGTTTGATAATTTATACAATGTCTTGTGTTATGATCATGTAATGTTTTATTTTCCTGAAGTGTTATGTTTGATTTTTTTTCTTTTAAAATAATAGAGTGAATTAGAATACAAATTTTTAATTTATAAATGTTTTGAACGTGTAAATACCCTTTCGGTCTATATAGATTAACAGTTGGTTCTAAATGTGGTAATTTGTGTATACATTTAATAACTTTATTTTGCAATTTTTGTAATGCAGAAGCTAAGTATTGTAATTTTGAATATATTAATGAAAAATATATATTTTTTAAATATTTCAAAGGAATAAAATATCTAGCTCTGTACAAAACAGATACCAAAGGAGATATCGAGTTGATAATATACTGGATATGGCATTTCCAATTTAAATTTTCGTCTAAAACTAATCCTAAAAATTTTGTCGTTTTTGAATATTGAATATTTTCATTATTAAATGTTAAGGGGTTAATGATGGAATTTATTTTATTTTTAGTTATAAACATAAAAGAAGATTTTTTTAAATTTAACGTAAGTTTATTTGATTGAAGCCAAGAAAGAAGTATTTTTAAATCATTATAAATATCAAAATACATTTCTGCAAGAGTTTCAGCAAAATAAATAATTGTCGTATCATCTGCAAATAGCTTTATATTGCCCTTTAAGTTCAATTTGGAAACGGAAATAATGTAAATTAAGAATAATAACGGACCTAATATTGATCCTTGTGGAACTCCACATATTATTTCTTTTTCCGAACTTTTTCTTTCCCCAATTTGAACAAATTGTTTACGATAGCTTAAATAACTTTGAAGTAGTTTGTGTGTATTTCCTCTTATCCCAATACTGTATAATTTTCTTAATAAAATATTGTGGTTTACGGTGTCAAAAGCCTTACACAGATCTTTTATTAATTAATATTGTTCTGAATAATTTATATAAGTAATATTTTTTACTTAAAAATTATAAATTAATTTTTCAAAAAAAACTGCGTTTATACTATAAATTAACATTTTTACTTTAAAACTTGATTTTTAATGCCTATTTATGATTGATGATTTTACATACTAAAACAAAAAATATGATTTGCCCCTAACAAGCTCAGCTTCAGGGGATTGAAGAATACGTTTATAGAAGACAACATAAACATATTTTTTATATTATTAAATTTTAAATAAACTTATTATTATTATTATTATTATTATTAATCCCAAAAGTTTTCTAATTTCCATGGTATGTTAGTGCATGAATGAAAACAAACTATAAAATTTTGCAGAAATCTGCGATGAAATTGTTTAAATTGTAAAAAACGTTTTAATGCTTTATTTTTGCACTAAAAATTGCAAAAGTTTTGCAAACTAGGAATACCGCTAGTAATACTGTTTTACAACACCTGTTTTGCAACCTTGTAAAAATTACGGAACCTTGTTTTTTCTCATTTATTTGATTTTTCCATTGTAAGTTGCAAATAAAAGAGATATCGGTCTCAGTGAATATCAAATCAAATCAAAAATGTCTTTATTTCCTAATAATAAAACATAATTCAAATAAATGATCATATCGGGTGGCGGTATCCAACATGGTGTTACTTATACACAGTAAAGTCCGCATCATATGTGATTTTTTTATTAATGGCTTTATTCGAAATTTGACTTTGGCATCAAGTTCTGCTTCGATCGAGATGAAAATTAAGCAAAAAATAGTAGACACGTGATTCGCATCATCTGTCAAATTTTAATTTTTTCCAAAAAATAATTCAAAAGTGGGGTTATTTCTGAAAATATCGAAATAAGTTAGTAGAAAAAGTTTTTTTAAATGCAGTTTTTATGCAAAATTTCAGCTGCATAAGATAATTTTGATTTTTTACCCGCCACTAAAATTTATTTTCTACTTAATGAACACTTTACTTATGACACTGTGTTCTTTTTTGTCTTAATATTAAGGTGTATTACTTTCAGACATAGACTACGTTTTCAAAAATACTTATTTTATGAAGTTATCTTATACAGGGTCAAAAACAAATAAACTTTGCCTCACATGCGACCAAATTTTAATAGCCCAATTTTGATTTTGTAGAAAAACACACATTTAATATGGCGCTGCTTTAAAGAAAATGTATCTGAAATAAAGCATTGTCAAAACTAAGAAGGTTGCGTTGCGTCTTATTTTGCAAAAGTGGTGCAATTTACAAAATATGGGTAAAAAATCAAAATTATTTTATGCAGCTGAAATTGTGCACGTGGGCTAGAAATTGCATTTAAAAAAACTTTTTCTAATAACTTCTTTCGATACTTTCAGAAATAGCCCCACTTTTGAATTATTTTTTGGAAAAAATTTAATTTGACAGATAATGCGAATCACGTGACTACTATTTTTTTGTTTTAAGTTTCTTCTCGATCAAAGCAGAACTTGATGCCAAAGTCAAATTTTGAATAAAGTTATTAATAAAAAAAAACATATAATGCGGACTTTACTGGTCATAGTGTATTTAAACAAATCGATATGTAATGCGCAGAAGTATTCCAATGTTATTCGGCTAATCAACATACCATGTTAAATGTAAAATGTTTTTCTCACTTTTTTCACGAGACGCGGCAGCTTTTTTTATCACTATGTCGGTTGGCAGAACGATAGTAGACAACAATTAACTAACCTGATATTTACTTTAATATAACAATATATTGTTTATTTGTCCTAGATGTAAATGTACACAAACCTGCCTCAATCGTGTAGCCCAAAACCCAATGTCCCTAAAGCTTCAAGTATTCAAGACTCACAATAGAGGATGGGGTATTCGATGTTTGAATGACATTCCTCAAGGTACCTTCATATGCATATATGCTGGAACATTACACACGGAGCAAATGGCAAATGAGGTAAGTGCCGTGGAGTAAAATTGCGTTTCTAAGTTTAATGCTGGCTTTCTTCATGTCTGTGTAGTTATTTCTTGTCTCAATTTATAAGATAAGTTGTAGTTCGTAGTAAAACAATATTGTTTTATTAAACATGTAGTATTAACTACATTTGATGTTTGTTCTTGGTGTTCTGTGCCGAATTTGGACAAACAGAACACATGGAATTAGTCCACTGTACAGCGAAGCATCTTTTAGTGACTATTTGACAAAAAAGTGCTGAAATTTAGCATAGTTAAAGTAGGGTTTGGCCTAATACAATTAATAAAATTTTGAAAATCGATTTTGCGATTGAATCATTAAATAAAAATTGGCAATTTTTATCCGCGTATCCGGAAATGATGAGCAAAAAATTTAGGGGATAATTCTAGACCGAAAATAAATGCTGCCTCTTCCTATAACATTTTTTTTTAAATCGATTATTAACGGAATTACAGGGTGTTAAATTTTAATTGCAGTTTTTTTTTCAATACCTTTTGCCACGCTCATAATATTTTGACGAAATCTTGTATATGGGGCTTTTTCGATATGAGGAATACAAATTTGCCCACCGTTTTTTCGCATTTTGTAGAGGGCGCCACATAGGAGCCTATACTTTAATTTCAATGGTACCAACTTTTTTGTCCTACACTGTATGCGCGTTTTGACTGAATATTTTTATTCTCCTAACCTTTTGACATAAAAAAGGTATACTACTTTTGTTTCGATAAATCTAACCGTTTTCGAGAAAAACGCTGAAATAACATTGCTTGCATGTGATGAATACAAAATTATTTTAATTTATTTCCAACCTTAAACATAGCATAGCAAAGGAAGGAATATTCCATGGAGTTCGTCGGAATTTTTTAAGAACAATTAATTTATGCATTCTAGAGGAGGGACGTCACTTTGAGCCTTTGATTTGAATGTTTAATTTATTGTCCTAGTAACTTATGTATTTTAAAACTGCAAATGAAATTTAACTTTCACAGCCTGTACCTCCCTTAATAATCAATTTTCGAAAAAATGTTATAGAAAGAGATAGTATTTATTTTTGGTCTTAAATTATCCCCTAAATTTTTTGCTCATTATTTCCGGAAACCCTGTATAGTAAATAATAATTATCTTATAGTAATTTTTAAAAAAATTGTGCCCATTTTGCTCTAAAATAAAAAATAAAGGTAATTTACTCTTGAAACGATTAAGTACACTGTATGAAAAAGTCAAAAAGTTTCTTCGTATACCTTATTTTTTTAAGAAACTTACCAAAACGAACAATGAACATTTTGGTCCATTTGTCTTCTTGTTATCTCTATCCGTGGACTACTACAAAAATTACCACAGATAATATTTTAGGATGGTATGGCGTACGGTGACGAATACTTTGCGGAACTGGACTACATTGAAACGGTAGAAAAGTTCAAAGAGGATTACGAAGAAGAAGTAATGGACGATGAGGATGTGTTTAAGGAAAAGAGTCCTCCACCGCCAGATGATTCAAGGCATTTTAGAACTCTTACTGGGAAAAAAAGGTAAACTTGAGTATTCAAGAGGAGAAAATGTTGTATTTGAGTTAGCGGGGTTAAAAAATCATCTAATCAAGTTTACTACCGATTTTTAAAAACATTAAAAAAAAATTAAATATAAGACATATGGAAATATTATATTACGCGTTAGTTAAAACTCATTTAAATTACGGAATTTTAGGTTGGGGAGGAATAAATAGAACCTTAGTTAAAAAATTAGAAATATTACAAAAAAGGTTTCTAAAAATTATATTCAATAACGATTATCTTTATCCTTCAAAAGAATTATATTCAGAAACAAGAAAGTTGAACCTAAGACAACTTTACATTTATAACATCTTAATATATATTTAAAAATAAAAACCTTATACAATTTAAAAACCATAATCATAATACACGTCATAAAAATGAAATAACCATAAAACTTAAAATAAATAAGTCCATAGGCCAAAAAATTTCAAATATTTAATTTTTTTATTTAAACGATTATTTACCAACAAACACATTAAAAACAGACAATTTGAAAATATTTTTAGAAATGCGTTAATTAATTAATATTGTTCTGAATAATTTATATAAGTAATATTTTTCACTTAAAAATTATAAATTAATAATTTTATTATAGGTCATATATTTCTTCAAAAAGAACTGCGTTTATACTATAAATTAACATTTTTACTTTAAAACTTGATTTTTAATGCATATTTATGATTTATGATTTTACATACTAAAACAAAAAAATAAGATTTGCCCCTAACAAGCTCAGCTTCAGGGGATTGAAGAATAAGTTTATCAGAGACAACATAAACATATTTATTATATTATTAAATTTTAAATAATATTATTATTATTATCATAAAAAAGAGATAATTATTGTCAATAAAGAAGGTAAATTGGAAAATTCTGGTGGTGACATTGAAAAATAGCACTTTAAAAAGGAATAATCTTTAAAACCAAGCGTTTTCGTCGAAAACCGTTTTCAGATTCGTAAACAACGCCCCAAAATTTATCATTCCTGAATAAATAGTCAATTTTGGCGTGGTGATCGTATAATAGCTATTTACCTTATTATTATGGCAAAAATATTAGATATAAACTCACAAACTACAAATAGACAAATCAAAACAGTTAATTTTTGGGTTATAAAGGCAAATATTCTTCCGTTTTATCTAATGGTCGTTGATAAACAGTGTTGCCAAATGTAAAGATTAATTTCAATCAATTTTTAATAATTTTTAGTCACTGCATACTACTAGTTTATTCTAATATTGAAATGAAAGTCAAAAGTAATTTTTTATGTTTATAAGTAAATCAAAATTAAAAAATAACAATATTTCTTCGCTATCTTTCAATAATCATATAATTAAATATACTAATACAATTAAATTTTTAGATTTATATATTGATGAAAATTTAAGTTGGAAAAACATATTGAATATTTAAGAAGTTACATCTCACCAATAATTGGCATCTTGTTTAAAGCTAAAAATTATATATCATTAAAATATTTAAAAAATATATTTTATTCTTGGGTTTATTCAAAATTACAGTATATGATTTCAATTTGGGGTTCACCGAATTTAACTACAATTCAGCCATTAAAAATACTACAAAACAAAATAATAAAATTAAATGCATACATAAATTTCCTTTTTTAGAACCAACTATAAATTTGTATGAACCAAACGGATATTTAAATTTAGAAAAGCTTTATAAATTAAAACTATGCATTCTAATACACTCTATTATTATTAAAAAAAAACAATCGAATATAATATTTCCTTTATTCAACATTATACCTACACATCACGAGACAAAACCATCATATTCAAAAACCTATGGTAAAGAGTACTCAATATTATATCAAGGAATAACAATTTATAACAGTTTGTCAAAAAAAATTAAAGAAATATCAAAATTATGAACTTCAAAAAAACTAAAAAAATATTTTTTAAAACTACACTAACTTTATCGTATTATATTATTATTATTTTTTATAAGTGGTTATTATTCATATTTTTTTTTTAAATATTTTCGATGGCATTATTAATAGTTACTAAACATGATTTTTATTATTTGTGATATTATATATTGTATATTTGGTGTTATATATATACAGTGTGTGTATAAAGTCTGGAAACGGCTTAATAACATCACAATTTACTGGCCGATTTAAACCAAATTTGGTACAGTTGTGTAAGAGGATCTAACGCACCGAATGACGATATTGGCGTTGTTGCCAGCTTTTTAGTTTGTCTGGAATTCGAACGAATTTTATATTTTTAAATATAACACCCAGTATATTTTTACATTTTTAAATTCCACATAAAATTATAATTATTTTTTATTAAATGCATTATTAGTCTATACTTCATAGTTTCCAAGATATTGACTCTCGAAAAGTGACATTTTTGAACTTTGACAGCTTATAACTTTCTAACAGTACGTCTTAGAGCAAAACGGCTTACATGTCCCTATCTTCAATTTTTATTATCTTCCCAAAAAAATCAACTTTCGGTTAAACCGGATGTAACTCAAAAGCAGGAAATATAGTTGTTCCGGTTTAACTGGAAGTTGATTTTTTTGGGAAGATAATAAAAATTGAAGATAGGGACATGTAAGCCGTTTTGCTCTAAGACGTACTGTTAGAAAGTTATAAGCTGTCAAAGTTCAAAAATGTCACTTTTCGAGAGTCAATATCTCGGAAACTATGAAGTATAGACTAATAATGCATTTAATAAAAAATAATTATAATTTTATGTGGAATTTAAAAATGTAAAAATATACTGGGTGTTATATTTAAAAATATAAAATTCGTTCGAATTCCAGACAAACTAAAAAGCTGGCAACAACGCCAATATCGTCATTCGGTGCGTTAGATCCTCTTACACAACTGTACCAAATTTGGTTTAAATCGGCCAGTAAATTGTGATGTTATTAAGCCGTTTCCAGGCTTTATACACACACTGTATATATTTAAAAATAAAAACCTTATACAATTTAAAAACCATAATCATAATACACGTCATAAAAATGAAATAACCAAAAAACCTAAAATAAATAAGTCCATAGGACAAAAAATTGGTTTCATTAAAAACAGACAATTTGAAAATATATTTAGAAATGCATTAATTAATTAATATTGTTCTGAATAATTTATATAAGTAAGTAATATTTTTTACTTAAAAATTATAAATTAATAATTTTATTATAGGTAATATATTTCTTTAAAAAAGCTGCGTTTATACTATAAATTAACATTTTTATTTTAAAACTTGATTTTTAATGCATATTTTAATTTATGATTTTACATGCTAAAACAAAAAATAAGATTTGCCCCTAACAAGCTCAGCTTCAGGGGATTGAAAAATAAGTTTATCGAAGACAACATAAACATATTTATTATATTATTAAATTTTAAATAAACTTATTATTATTATTATTATATTGAATATTTAAGAAGTTACATCTCACCAATAATTGGCATTTTGTTTAAAGCTAAAAATTATATATCATTAAAATATTTAAAAAATATATATTATTCTTTGGTTTATTCAAAATTACAGTATATGATTTCAATTTGGGGATCAGCGAATTTAACTACAATTCAGCCATTAGAAAAAATTACAAAACAAAATAATTAAATTCATACATAAACTTTCTTTTTTAGAACCAACTATAAATATGTATGAACCAAACGATACGACAAAATATATTTATACTATAAATTAACATTTTTACTTTAAAACTTGATTTTTATTGCATATTTATCATTTATGATTTTACATACTAAAACAAAAAATAAGATTTGCCCCTAACAAGCTTAGCGTCAGGGGATTGAAGTATAAGTTTATAGAAGACAACATAAACATATTGATTATATTATTAAATTTTAAATAAACTTATTATTATTATTATTATTTAAATTTAGAAAAGTTTTATAAATTAAAACTATGCATTCTAATACACTCTGCTATTATTATTAAAGGAATACAATCGAATATAATATTTCCTTCAACCAACATTATACTTAAACATCACGAGACAAAACCATCATATTCAAACACCTATGTTAAAGAGTACTTTTGGCCAAAGAACAATATTATATAAAGGAATAACAATTTACAACAGTTTGTGACAAATTCCCTGGCGTCGGTGATTGGCCTCGTTGCGGAAAAAGGCCGACGTAAAATAAATAAATTAAAAAAAAAAAAAACAGTTTGCCGAAAGAAATTCAAGAAATATCAAAATTATGGACTTAAAAAAAAACTAAAGAAAATATTTATCAAAACTAAACTAACTTTAACATAATAATATTATATATTATTTTTTTTTGTAAATGGTTATTATATTTGTTTTTTTTTAATAATTTTGATGGCATTATTAATAGTTACTAAACATGATTTTTATCATTTGTGATTTTATATATTGTATATTTGGTGTTAAATTCTCTTTAATGAACTTTTTAAGTTGGTTGAGAATAAAGATATTTATTATTATTATTATTATTAAATGTACTTACTGCATAGGGCTGATCTTCTACCAAAAAAATTTCGTAATTTTCCCCTTATTGGTAAAAGGTGTTTTCGTAGTTGTAGTAACCTTATAGTAATTAAATACTTTTGTTTCAGAAATACGTACATGGACGATAATGATTTTACACCAGCTCTTCCCGTTATGAAAGTTAATATAAGCAATAATAATGAAGGAATAAGGTAAGTCGTTTAGTCACGTAGGGATACGTAACGAGTAATTCTAGACAATATTGATTTGTTGAAATTAAAGTAATGTACAAAATCGTATACACTGTCGGCGAAAAGTTTAGATACACATAGATTATTTCTTTTAGTATTTTATTTGGCAAGTTTTGCGATTGTTGCATTGTAAAAGAAAATTGATAAGTATTATACTATTTCTGTAATAACCTAATAACTATTTGCCATCCTGGGTGAGATACTGGTGTATCTTAACGTCTAGTCGGCATTGTAGTCAAAATCATGTCCAATGGTATTTATAAGCTTACTAGAGAAAAAACTTCTTATAGATCTAGACTTCGAAAAAGAAAAGACGAGGATGAAAGGAAGGAAAAAGAGGAACCGAAGGAAAAAGCGGCTGACCCAAAAGTAAAACAGGAACCTCCCTCAGAAAAGGACGTTAAAACTATGGTTGATAAGGTTACGAGCAAGATCGATACTGTTACAATTAGTGACGACGAAGATGGTTAGTATTACATGTTGAAGGAAAAAACCTATTGCCTATATTTATTTTTTGCTTTGCCGAAAATTCTACAAACTTATGATACTTTAAAGTAGTTGAGTGAGTGTATTTGAATAATAGGAAAATACTTAAATCGAGGTATTGTAAAGTCGTCATATAGTAAGTAAAGACACCAACTCGCGCTGCTTGCAAATCATAATACGACTAGGGGACAGTGGCAGCTCCTGGTAAAAATTTAAAGGTAAAAACTTACCTATTTTTTTATAAATTAAGTCCTACCCTACGTTCTTTTGTGTTCGCAAATTTTGTAATCCAATGGATTTAATTTATTTTATGTTTTCCAAAACAATCCCAAAAACATTAGTTTATTAGGGATTATTTACTAATTACAACATCTTAAATAACGTAAGTGGTAAAATATAATTAATAAAAAATACAAGGTAAATCAATAAAAATAAATATTTAAAACTAAAATAATACTTTAAAAGTTAATATCCAAATAAAAAATAAATTAAATATGTATAATATGGTTAACACAATTATTTATTTTAATGTAATAAATAATAAATATTGTTTAGATTTCATTTTAAAATATTTTAGAAAAGAAAAAAATTGCATATTTAAATATTTTTTTTATTTATAAATTTCAATTTAAAAACGTTTTGTATTTAAAAAATTTTAATTGTTGGGGTATTTCGTACCTTCGTACCAGTTTTCGAAAAAATGTTATAGAAAGAGATAGTATTTATTTTCGGTCTAGAATTATCCCCTAAATTTGTTGCTCATCATTTCAGGACAGTATATATATATTTTTTTAAAGATCAATCACTAAAGCATATTTCTAAAGTTATGAAAAACTTGGGGGGTAGAAAGAACTTTCAAAGAAAAAGTATTAGTTACAGATAGTTTACTTCAGACACCAACCGATAGGTTTGCCCCCCCCCCCCCCCCCGGGCTAACATTTCTAGCTCCGCCACTGCTTTACTGTAGATGTATCCTTATATTGGGATAATTAATTTCCTATTGTGTTCTAGAGGGTCGTGAAGTCCTCAGCTTTAATCCAAAAGCGAACGATATGGACGACAAGAATTCAAGATATTTATCTGTTAGAGAGTTGTTTGGCAAAGACGAAAGTGAAAATATTTATATTATGGATGCAAAAAATGCTGGGAACATTGGGAGGTTTTTAAACGTGAGTATTTAGTTTTTGTTTGGATTGTTTTCTTTCCAGGTTATCAGGAAAATACACAAAACAGTCTAAGATTATAATATACCGTGCGAGCAAAAATTATTTGCATCAAAGAGGGCCGAGGGGGAAATCACTAAAAAAATGTGTACACTGAAATTCCCCGATATTACCCAAAATTTTTTGAAATTCCCCGAAATACCCTAAATTTTAATACCTTGGAAATTCCTTTAATTTTTCTGCAATTCCCCAAAAGTTCCCGCAAATTCCCTGCAATTCCCCAAAGCGCTCTTGAAATTCCCAGCAAAATTCGGCCGATTACATTTACAACAACGTTGCCAAATTGTAGAAGATATTATTAAATATTATGAAAAATACGTTTGTGTCTCGAAATACCCCGAAATACCTTGAAATTCCCCCGAAATACCTTGAAATTCGACGAAATACCTCTAAATTCCCCGAAATACCTCGAAATGCCCCTGCAATTTCTTACTTTGTACACTAAAATACCCCAGTGATTTCCCCCTCGAAGAGGGCCTTGCATCTAAGGACGTAATGCTTAGCCGTAGAGCTTAATACCTGTTGGGTGTCAGTAACTACCTGAATTAACAATCAATCAGTTATTCCGTCATCTTTAACAGTCGTTACAAATAATTTGATTCATCGCTATAATTTTTCCAATTTCTTGAACAATTCACACAATGGGCTTTACGGAACAGCACAAAACATTCATGGTTGAAGCGTATTTTCGAAACGGGCTTAGAGTAAATGGTGAGTGGCAATACAATCCTGGTTTGTTCAGTGACGATTTTCACGAACATTTTCCTAACGTTGCTTTTATTATTGGGGATTTTTATCATTGCCTGAAAATAACCGCGGCTGTGTTAAGGGAAACAGGTTCTATACAACACAAAAAGGAGCAGGAAGACACCATCTGTAAGAACAGAAGAACTTGTTGCAAACATTCGTGAAATAATGCAAGATACGCCAACAAATTGTATAAGACGCCTGTCCCAAGAAGTGGGAAGATCTTATGGAACATGCAGGACTATTATTCTTAAGAATAGCAGCTAAATTTATTTCCTTATAAAGTGCAAGTATTTCAAGAGATACAAGCCGCAGATTTTGAAAGACGCAGGAATTACTCTCAATGGTTTACCCAAAATTTATTGGAAAGAAATGATTTATTAGACCTGAAAATTTTTTTCGGATAAAGCCTGGTTCCACCTCTCCGGTTATGTGAATTCTCAGAATACACGCATGTGGAGTAGTGCAAATCCCCATTTTTTTATAGAGTCCACATTGCACCCTCAAAAAAGTCGTGTCTGGTTAGCGGTTTCCCGAAGAAGAATTGTTGGTCCTATTTTTTTCCATGACACGGTTACAGGTATAGAGACAATATTTAGAATCCATTTGTGGAGCAATTACTTGACGACGAACTACGTTTTCGATATTTTCATCAACAGGACAGGACGGTGCAACCGCCCATTCAGCCGCCGAAACTATTAACTACTTACGCAATTTTTTCGACGACAGATTGATCAGTTTTCGATCAGACATTGAATTCCCACCTAGATCACCTTGTTTAACGGTTATGGATTACTTTACCTCAATTAAAGAACCCTATTTTTAATACATCAGTTGCAAATTTAAAACAATTACCAGAAAGGATTATCTAAGAATGTGGTAACATTTCTCCAGAGATGCTGGTCAACACTTTCGAAAATATGAAGAGACGTGTGAATTTATGCTTGGAGCAATTTCAGCAATTTATGTAGTTATTTTTCTTTTTCTTTCTGTATATTCTTACTTTTTTAATTTTGTAAACAACAAAAATAAATTTGTATTTGTCTACTTATTTTATTACTCATTAGTTTGGCATATCATGTCATAATATGAATTTGACAAAATTTTAACCTAGATTTGGTTAGATATATCGTCCCTATATAATTGTGATCTAAACCAAGCCCTACGTTTTTTAGTCCAAGCCCTGTTTGATGCAAATAATTTTTGCATTTTTGCTTGCACGGTATATAGTTAAAAGGAACCTTTGTTTTCAATTTGGTGTTGGAAAAAATGGGGAATATATTATATTTACTTACCAATTGTTATAAAAGGTTCTGGCATATTCAATAAAAAAAAGTGTGTCGCCCCAGTCAGTGGCTAGGGTAAATATATTATAGACGTCACGTCAACTTCACCGCGTTGTCATTATTGAAGTAATGTCCGAATAATAATATAAAATGGTAAATTGATTAGTTTTTATTTAAAAATTATGTTTGCCATTTCAAAACAATAGTGGGAACTGGCGACTCTTGTTTTTAACAAACCCGACCAAACCAACCATGGTGGTAAAAATACTAAAAAAGATTTTTTATCAAGTTTTGTCAAATGTTTTGCTTTTAGTCATCAAGGAAATTAATAAAACAATCACAATTATTTAGATTTCTAAAATAACGTTTATATACAGAGTGTTCGGAAAAAGGAGGTCAATCCGTTAACCATGCATATATTCCTGGAGCAAACATGATATGCCATTTTTCATTTTTGACCCTCATGTTCGATATTATGTTCAAATAATATATGAAATTCATAGTTTTGCAAATGATACTACAATTTTTTATACCGATACAAATTGGGACAACTTAAATAATAAAATTAAAAAAAGATTTTAAAATTATAAAAAATTTGTTAACAATTAATTTTAATAAAACAAATTATATTCCTTCTACTTTAAACCTAAATAACCTACCACGAAATATAAATAGTATTCAAATAAATGAAGACATTCAAATTTTTAAAGTTAATAAAATAAAATATTTAGGAATTAATTTTGACAGTAAATTAAATTGGAATTTTCAACTTAGAATACTTAATTAAAAAATTAAGAAGTTTACTATCGATTTTTCAAAACATTAAAAAAGTTTTAAATGTAAGAAATGGAAATATCATATTACTCGTTAGTTACAACTCATTTAAATTACAGAATTTTAGGTTGGGGAGGAATAAAGAGAACCTTAGTTAAAAAATTAGAAATATTACAAAAAAGGTTTATAAAAATTATATTTAATAAAGATTATCTTTATCCTTCAAAAGAATTATATTCAGAAACAAAAAAGTTGAACATAAGACAACTTTACATTTATAACATCTTAAGATATTTAAAAATAAAAACCTCGTACAATTTAAAAACCATAATCATAATACACGTCATAAAAATGAAATAACCATAAAACCTAAAATAAATAAGTCCATAGGACAAAAAAATTTCAAATATTTATGTTTTTATTTAAACGATTTTACCAACAAAAATTAAAAAATTGATTTCATCAAAAAAATTTAAAGTAGAAATAAAAACATGGATATTAAAAACAGACAATTTGAAAACATTTTTAGAAATGCTTTATTTAATTAATTAATATTGTTCTGAATAATTTATATAAGTAATATTTTTTACTTAAAAATTATAAATTAATAATTTTATTAGGTATAGGTAATATATTTCTTAAAAAAACTGCGTTTATACTATAAATTAACATTTTTACTTTAAAACTTGATTTTTAATGCATATTTATGAATTATAATTTTACATACTAAAACAAAAAATAAGATTTGCCCCTAATAAGCTCAGCTACAGGGAATTGAAGAATAAGTTTATAGAAGACAACATAAACGTATTTATTATATTATTAAATTTTAAATAACCTTATTATTATTATTGTATGTAGAATATTATTAATCTTTTAAATTATTTTTATTTTAATTTTATAGCATTCATGTTCGCCGAATGTGTTTGTTCAAAATGTGTTCGTGGATACACACGATGTCAGGTTCCCGTGGGTGGCCTTTTTCTCATCTCAGTTCATCCGGGCAGGGACAGAACTAACCTGGAACTACAACTACGATATTGGTAGTGTACCGGGCAGGGTGTTATACTGTCACTGCGCATCTCTCGAATGTAAAGGAAGATTATTGTAAGACTATAGTAAATTACGTCAAATTATATCGGAGTATAGGTGTAGTTAAATTAGGCATTAAATATTAGTGTTAAAAGCTAGGTCAGAAGATGTGATGTTTGTAAAATAAATGTTTTAATTATAAATTTATTCATAAACCATCATTTCACATATTTTTAAGGTAATTCAGTAATCCCTAATATTATAATAACTCATACAGAGTGATTTACGTTGAGTAGCCTACCAGATGATCTCGGAGACAAGTACAGTTATCATTTTTAAAATATTATATTTTCACGTTTGAATTACTTCCTGTTATACCGGAAGTTATGGCCAACTTTAATATTTTAAATAGAATACGCTATACCGGGTGTTTCTCAAAAGACGTTCACCCCTATAACTTTTCTGTATTTATAGAAATGAAACTTTGAGATTATGCATAAGACATGAGTCTGCATTTATTGGCATAATTTTCAATTTGTTAGCACTTCCGGTTTGACCGGAAGTGATCTTGACTTTGGTATTTTAAACGGGACATCTTGTATATTTTTACCCTTTGGGATTCAGCATGACATTATGAATGAAATGACACCTCACTTGTCATTTTTTGACGTGTTATAACATTTTTATGTTTATTTTTTATTTTGAATCTAGAGTGCTACAAATTAATTAAATCTGTTAATTTATAGTCAAGTAGTATATTAAAATTATGTCATAATAATTGACTTTCTAAGTTTCACAAGCGTTTAAAAAATGAAATTTTGTTTTCTTGACGTTTACTCCATTTTCCCAAATGGAACGATGGTGGTTCACTAGGATATTTAAAACGAGCATTTTTTTCCCAACAATTTGATACCATACACTCTTATGCTATTTTAAAATTGACACGAAAAAATTTGCCCAAGTCCCAATCGCAAATTTAAGAAAACAAAATTTCATTTTTTAAATGCTTGTGAAACTTAGAAAGTGAATCATTATGACATAATTTTAATTTTCATATACTGCTTGACTACAAATTAACAGATTTAATTAATTTGTAGCACTCTAGATTGAAAATAAAAAATAAACATAAAAATGTTATAACACGTCAAAAAATGACAAGTGAGGTGTCATTTCCCTCATAATGTTATGCTGAACCCAAAATAAGTAATAATATACAAGATGTCCCATTTAAAATATCAAAGTCAAGGTCACTTCCGGTCAAACCGGAAATGCTAACAAATTGAAAATTATGCCAATAAATACAGACTCATCTCTTATGCGTAATCTCAAAATTTCATTTTAATATCTATAAATATAAAAAAGTTATAGGGGTGAACGTCTTTTGAGAAACACCCGGTATATTAGCTTTTTTGGATACCCTATTGAAACCTTAGTAATAACTTTTGTTAATAAGAATTTATAACCGTTTTTAAGATATGAATTATAAAATGATTTTTTTATGCAAAAATATACCGAGAAAAAGTTCAGTTGCTTCGAAACTAATAAATCTAAACTTTTCACTAAAACATAGATCTTTACATTCCATAACTTAGGTTTAAAGATTTTTATACGGGTTTTTTTTAAATTGTGGCAATGTAAACATTTAGATAAATGTGGATAAGTCAATTTTCGTAAAAGGAAAGGTGTTTTATCTTACTAACTTGTAGATAATCAAATTTTCTATTAAAAGTCCAATATGTCACTATCAACCCAAGTAGCACAACAATATCGATCCAATATTGACCCAATATCGTTCATATATTGGCCCAACTTAGTTTATCAATATTGGCCCATTAAAAAATGTGGACTTTTTGATTTATTTGCCCAATATCGTTTTTCAATATTGGTCCAGTAATGTAGAAAAATATTGCTACAACTAAAAGTATAATATTACGCCAACATTGGTAATCATGATTGCGCCAGTATTTTTTATTCCTTAATGTTAAGAAGTGGATGGTTTTATTTAATGCGTTTTAATTATTTTTATTATAAAATATGCCTGTATATCGCTTTAGAATAGTACAAAAATTATAATTTTTTTATGAAATTCTTTTTTATTTTTGAAGGATCAATCTATCCCTGCATTTGAAACTGTATTTCAAAAATAAAAATGATTTTCATTAAAAAATATTAGTCTTTCTACTTTTCTAAAGTAAGATAGACATATTTTATGCTTAAGTTTAGTGTCCTTAGTTTTACCTGCTCTAACCAGAAGTTTATTTTTCCTCTCCAGCAATCAATAACATTTATATTATTTGTAATAGAGAGCGTGCTATTTGTTTATTTTATTACTTACAAGGATTATTGTTAATATCTGAAGTCGTTGCAATTATTCTAGGATCAGAAATAATGCAAAATGTATTAGAAAAGCTTACTGTATATATTTGAACATAATATGTACATATATATATATATATTATATTTAAAAATCCTCTTGATTTGTTTCTTTAGCTAAAAAAAAATACTTTAGTTGTAGATATGTTGCCTAAAATGTAATATGTTACAAACCTCTAATCTGCCTGCCCCCATCCCGATCTCCAGCAGTGGCTAAAGATATGCCTATGCATCTTGTTATTTCCAGGTCTGTTGTGTTCTGAAAGTTAACTTTAACAGCCTCTAAAACAGAAATGGTAATTAAGTACCTAATTCATCATTCCAGGAAATTTTTCTTACTAATGTTTTGCTGGCAAGGATTAAGTGCCTAATGCTACTTAAAAAGAGATAAATTTTAAGTTATAAATCTCTATGACTTAGCCATTATTTTTATATAGGAGTTTGTCAAATACTACCATACCTAAAACAGCTTTATATAAGCGTAACTTTGAAAAGTCTTTTTTCTGTTTCTTCCCTTTTGCAGAGTATTTTAAGCTCAGGTCCCTATCCATGAGTTTTTTCATTATGAAATGAACATTCTTTTTCACAGCATCTTCGCCTACGTGTCCTATGGATTTTTTTGACATTTTTCCTAAAAGTAAAAAATCCTGTTTTGTAATTCACACCGTAAGCAACTTTCTAGTTCTATTAGATTTTGAACTGAATTTATTTAGCTTTGGCAGTTTCAAAAAAAATTACTCGCAAGTCCCTTAGATTGCTCTGAAAATATATTCACATTTCAACAGCACTAGAGCACTGATCTCTGCGAATGCATATTTCAACAGCACTAGAGCACTGATCTCTGCGAATGCCTTTGCTGCATACTACACGCATGCCTATTCTTTGTTGATAAAGAACTTACCTATATACCTAGATAAATTATTATAAGTTGGTGCCGGTTAATTTTTCAAACGGTTATCAACAGACCACGCTTAAAAGGCACAGTGCCTATTCGTGTATTAATTAGATTAGTAGAGTAAGTAACACAAAAATCCTGACAGAAACCCTGTCATGAAACCACTGCATAGCTCAATATCGTAACTTTTTTGCTATGTAGTATGTAGGTATTCAGCAAAACGATCTTGGGGTGGTAGGAAGTAATTTACAAATAATCTTGTCACTAAAAACCTCTGATGAACGAGGGGAATATTTGTACCTACCTGATTCTCATTTCAATAAATTATTAAAGCAGGTTTATCAATACAGGTACTTACGTGCTATTATTCCTGTTACATTAATTATTTTAGACACTTTATTAATATTAAACCTTTAAAGTCAACAAATAATACTAACATCCACAGCACAGAACTAACTCCAAACTCCAATAAAGCAAAGTCACGACATTCATGACATAACCTTAACAATGAAGAAAAAAGGAAGCGCGAGCTGTACCGAAATTCGGCACATTAAGCATTGGAAGTGTCTACGTCTCCGGGCGCCGAGGTTCGGAATAATGAGTATCGTATTATTTCCATACTATTATATCTATTGTTGTCCGTGTATTAATAATTTTAAATAATTTAATAGTAAAATATATTATATTATAATATAAAATTTTAAAAAAAGTCGTTACCCAACATTGTAAAATACTATATTATATTGGGTCAATATTTTTAATTCCAATATTGGCTAAAGCCAGCGAAACCTATGTTGGTACAATATTGCCAGCCAGTATTGTAATATTTCACGAAATGCAATATTGGACTAATATTGGTAATATATTGTTTTGCCGATAGAAATGAATCGATATTGGGCCAATATGGAACCAATGATCAGCCAATATGTTGTGCTACTTGGGAATAATTATAACCAATTTAAAAAACTCTTTGTGTTAAGTTAATATAATATTATTTTTGTAACGTAGGCTTTGACTGAAATTATTAAGTTGGCACTTACTTATCTTAGCCCTGTTGTCATATTCAAGTTTGCTTATTTAAAATTACTTTCATATTTGTAAAAAAAACGCATGCTTTTTCGACACTTCAAAACATCAACGTCCGGTATAGTCTCAAAAATATTTTGTCTTGAATGTCACACTTTTTCTTGAAAGTAAAAAGGTACTTGAAAAAAAAACAACCTATTGAACTGCTTTGATTTCACAATTATCGTTAGGCTCGTCACAAATAAATAATTTTACTTTGTGAGGCTGTTAATTTTAATAAAATTAAGGTTGAATTCTCAACGTCGTTCAATTTATTGCCAACCTATAACCTACACAGTTTTTTTTTTTTTTTTTTAAGTTTATTATTTTCTACACTAACATTTAAGTAAAATCAGTATTGTCGGCACATTACTTAGGAAATATCTGATATATTACAAAAATATCGATTTATTTCATTGCTAATTTTGGGAGAATTGTATAGTGAAAGAACAATGAGTGAGAATGACATAATAATGTTAAAAAAAATCTTACCCGATATTTTTCGCTATACAATTCTCCCAAAATAAGTTATGAAATTCCTTGATATTTATTAAATATGTCAATTATTACCTATAGAATATCAAGTCGATACTGATTTTCTTTAAATTTTGTATAAAATCTAGAAAACATAAATAAATATACGCGAAATAGGTTGCCAAGCATGTTGATTTGATACTCCCACCGTAACTGTAAAACATTGAACTACTAAATTGTATACAGGGTGGTCCTTAAGTACATCAAGAAAATCTAGGATATGATTCCTGGCATCAATTTAAGTTGAAAAGTTCATATGGACTTATGCCCTAAAATGCTTACCTCTAAGATACAGAGTGTTAAAATATTTTCCATTTTCCTTTAAAACTACCATTTTTTTCAAAAACATAGTACAGACAACTTTTGTTCCGCTTATATCAGTAATGCATAAAAATGCATCAGAGTTTAAAAAAAACAGTGGCGTATCACATATTTTCACAAAAAAAATATTGATGGTATCTCCATGCACGCCACTGGTGGAAGTAGGCAAACCCTTTTTTAACCAAAAAATGCAGTTTAATACGAAATCAATCGACATCAATTTTCAATACCGTATCTTCAAGGAGTTTCAAAATTTTAAAAAAACAATTATTTTTTAAAAATATTTTAACACCCTGTATCTTAGAGGGTAAGCATTTTAGGGCATAAGTCCATATAAACTTTTCAACTTAAATTGATGCCAGGAATCATATCCTAGATTTTCTTGATGTACTTAAGGACCACCCTGTATATTTCTACTATACAGGGTGTCCGGAAATGATGAGCAAAAAATTTAGGGGATAATTCTAGACCGAAAATAAATGCTATCTCTTCCTATAACATTTTTTCAAAAATTGATTATTAACAGAGTTACAGGGTGTTAAAGTTAAATTTTATTTGCAGTTTTTTTTGCAATATCTTTTGCCACACTCATAATATTTTGACGAAATCTCGTATATGGGGCTTTTTTGGGATGAGCAATACAAATTTGCCCACCGTGTTTTCGCATTTTTTAGAGGGCGCCACATAGAAGCCTATACTTTAATTTGAATGGTCCCAACTTTTTTGTCCTACACTGTAGGCGCATTTTGACTGAATATTTTTATTCTCCTAACCTTTTGACATAAAAAGGTATACTACTTTTGTTTCGATAAATCTAACCGTTTTTGAGAAAAACGCTAAAATAACATTGCTTGCATGTGGTGAATACGAAATCATTTTAATTTATTTTCAACCTTAAACATAGCATAGCAAAGTAAGAAATATTCCATGGAGTTTGTCGGAATTTTTTAAGAAGAATTAATTTATGAATAGAAGAGGAAGGACGTTACTTTGAACCTTGATTTGAATGTTCAATTTATTGTTCTAGTAACTTATGTATTTTACAACTGCAAATAATAATAAATTTTTGAAAAATGTTATAAGAAGCGATGGCAATTATTTTCGGTCTAGAATTATCCCCTAAATTTTTTGCTCATCATTTCCGGACACCCTGTATAAGTGAAACTTACAAAATATGTTCGCTTTTTTATTGACTGAAGCGGCGAGCGGCGTGTAGTGTTTTAATATTGTAAACATTTTCGTTATCGAACCTATAGGATATCTTGCTTTTCGGGCATTCGTGCTAACCACTGCTCCACAAGTGTGCTAAATTCTTTCCAACCAAGTTCGTAAATAACTTATCTCACGATAGTTAGTTTTAAATGTCAGCCTATTCAAACCGAGGACGGTGTTATCATGGTACAGGAACTCACTTATGGCAATAATTGAGCATTAAGATCTATTTATCTTTCATTCAGGTGCGTCGTCAACATATAACGCGACATTACGTTTGCCCGGAAAGCAAGAGGTCCTGCTTTCAATCTCCAGCGATAGACCGATAAGACTTTTTCAATAATTCTAAAAACTGTCTGCGCATTTTTTAGTAAAATCCCAGTGTACTACTACTCCCATATTCACTCGACTGTGAGATAAGTAATTTCCAAAAAAATATTTATATTTAGGTTAGTGTGTAATTTTTTTAAAGTTTTTTTTATATTTGATTGCGTAATAAAAGTATTAAATCATATATTTTGTTTTATTTATTAACTTTTAGTTTCAGTGATATATACCGGGTGTTTTTCAGCATAAAATTATGAGTGAAATGACACCTCACTTGTCATTTTTTGACGTGTTATAACATTTTTATGCTTATTTTTTATTTTCTATCTACAAATTTATTAAATCTGTTAATTTATAGTTAAGTAGTATATGAAAATTTAAATTATGCCATAATAATTGACTTTCTAAGTTTCACAAGCGTTTAAAAAATAAAATTTTGTTTTCTTGACGTTTACTTCCTTTTTCCAAATGAAACGATGGTGGTTCACTAGGATATTTAAAACGAGCATTTTTTTCCAACAATTTTTTTTTTTTTAATTTATTTATTTAACGTCGGCCTTTTTCCGCAATGAGGCCAATCACCGACGCCAGGGAATTTGTCACACACTATCTGGTAATTTTGCCGAATCCCTCTTTGTCGAGGGTAGGGTTCTTTAACGTGCCAACATCTATGACACGGGACCCACACTTTAACGTCTCTTCCGAAAGAAAAGACGGCGCAGCTCTTAAACTAAATTCCAAATTTAACATCGACGTTGCCGGCACTGGGAATGGAACCCGAGTGTATGATCTGTGAGGCCGCTGCGCTGACCATAGACCACAACGTCGATTTTCCAATAATTTGATACCATACACTCCTATATGCTATTTTAAAATTGGTTTTGAATTAAAATTGTAATATTATTCGTTTATTAAACTTACATTGTAAATTAGATAGAATGGTTAGTTTTACAAGAAATGTACAAATTGATATCTCGTTGAAATGATCCTAATTTTTGGAGTGAGCAGAAAAATTCTTCTGAAGCCGCAAAATTGCATGTATTGTATTTTTTATAAACTAATGACATTACAACTTTAAATTAAAGCCATATTACTTTTCAAAACCATTCCATTGTTTTTCAAAGCCGCCTTTATATTTCTTTAGAAAAGAGAGGGCGGCAATAATGCATAACGCTTTTAAATTTGCGATTGGGATTTAAGGCAAATTTTTCAGTGTCAATTTTAAAATAGCATAGGAATGTATGGTATCAAATTGTTGGAAAAAAATGCTCGTTATAAATATCCTAGTGAACCACCATCGTTCCATTTGGAAAAATGGAGTAAACGTCAAGAAAACAAAATTTCATTTTTAAACGCTTGTGAAACTTAGAAAGTCAATTATTATGACATAATTTAAATTTTCATATACTACTTGACTATAAATTAACAGATTTAATTAATTTGTAGCACTCTAGATTAAAAATAAACATAAAAATGTTATAACATTTCAAAAAATGACGACAAGTGAGGTGTCATTTCACTCATAATGTTATGCTGAATCCAAATAAGTAAAAATATACAAGATGTCCCATTTAAAATATCAAAATCAAGGTCACTTGTTAGCACTTCCGGTCAAACCGGAAGTGCTAACAAAGTGAAAATTATGCCAATAAATGCAGACTCATCTCTTATGCATAATCTCAAAATTTCTTAATATCTATAAAATATAAAAAAGTTATATGGGTGAACGTCTTTTGAGAAACACCCGGTATACAGTTTGTCCACGGATAGAGTTTGGAAGAGCAAAAACTTTTTTATTACTAGGTATAGAAGAAAAAGTCCTTTATAAAACCGTCTGCTTGTGCTGAAACTATAATTTCGAATATCAGATTTGCGATTACTATACAGAGTTCGTCACAAACAACATTTTTAGTTTTTTGGATATTTTTTTCAATTCCTTCATTTATTAAATGAATTATGCTAGTGTTGAAATAACAATTTTAACTATTAGATTTGCGATTACCATACTGGGTTCGTCACAAACAACATTTTTAGTTTTTTGGATCTTTTTGTTTCAATTAGGCTTGATTTATTAAATGAACAACAGTTTGTGATTAATATTATAAACTACGAAAATATAATGTAGTAAAAATTCATATTTTGCAACTTGGACACCCTGTATCTCAAAAATTGGTCGGCAGATTTTGTTGTGGCCAGGGATACTTTTCATCAGAATGAAATTCTCTATAACATACTGAAAATTTAACCGAGGGCCATTTTCCATAAGAGAAGTGCGGGGTTCTTCCTGCTGATTGCCCTAGGTTTGATTAATTTTTAATATTCTTTCGAAATAGAACTATTTTGCCAGCTTTCCTTGTATACTTTGCGCCGTCAAAAAAAATGCCACAATGGGGTTTCGACAGTTTCTAATTAGATCATACCTACCTTTTTTGTCTGCAAATCTATTCTTCCTGCTCTTCCACTTTACAAGACACGAATATGTACACCATATAAATAGCTACTATAACTATATGTAGGCTTCCAGGAGTCCAATTTAATCGCATAGTCAAATGGTTAGAAATATCGACAAGAAAACCAGCACGTTTTCCCTTTTTAACTAAAAATAATAAGAACCAGCGTTGAAAAAATATTTTAGAAAATGAACTGCACCTTCAAATAAAGAGTCTTGATAAAAAAAACAAATTCAACTCCCTTAAAAAAATTATGAATTGGTAAGTCCCTAGTACAGTGATGATGAAACCCTCAAATAAAGTGCATTTTATAAAAAAAAGGGCTTTAAAAATAAACGACAGACAATAAATTTTAACATACATACCCTTTATTTACATTCTTCAAAGCCTCAGCAACTGTTTCGGCCTTCCTTTGCCATCATCAGCGTTGTACGGACCTTGTTCGGAACACGCGGTCAACAACAGACAGCTGCTTACTCGTTGTGTATATATGGTTACCTGAAACGTAACCAGCTGCCAAGAATATACAAGGATCTTACAACTTTGATCACTTATAGTATATTCTTAAGATCTAAAAAGGAAATATTTTATTAGTAAAAGCTGAAAAAAAATGGTTTATGCATCAACATTTGGACTGAGCAATAGTAAAATGGATAAAACGTTTTATATTAAAAAAATAATACTGCATGTACCTACCTATAAATAATATGCAACTAACAACCTAAAAGAAAGTGGCTTTATGCATCAACATTTAGTATCTTAATGAAATGTTGGATAAAACCGTTAGGTATACTAAAAAATCATTACGCTAAAATATGCAACTAACAACCTAAAAGAAAGTGGTTTAATGCATCAACATTTAGTCTCTCAGTGAAATGTTGGATAAAACCGTTAGATATACTAAAAAATCATTACCTTAAAATATGCAACAAACAACCTAAAAGAAAGTGGTTTTATGCATCAACATTTAGTCTCTCAGTGAAATGTTGGATAAAACCGTTATTTATACTACAAATCACTACCTTAAAATATGCAACTAACAACCTAAAAGAAAGTGGTTTTTATGCATCAACATTTAGTCTCTCAGTGAAATGTTGGATAAAACCGTTATATACTAAAAAATCATTACCTTAAAATATGCAACTAACAACCTAAAAGAAAGTGGTTTTATGCATCAACATTTAGTCTCTCAGTGAAATGTTGGATAAAACCGTTAGATATACTAAAAAATCATTACCTTAAAATATGCAACTAACAACCTAAAAGAAAGTGGTTTTATGCATCAACCTTTTATATTTAAAAAAATAGTAATGCATATACCAAGAAATATACAACCAATTATAAATAATTTTCAATTTTGCATTATTTCGTTCAATACCGTTTTCATATTTTTGCCTTTTTCTTCAACCCTAAAAGGAAATAAGATTTTATTAGTTTAAAACTAATTTTAAATATATTATTTTTTTAAAATAAAGAAATAGTATATGTATTATTTTACATACCTCATTACATTTTATTTAACTCATTGTTAACACATAAAAGAGCTCACGGCAGGTCTCTAATATTTCTTTCTTCAATTGAACCTTCTCCAAGACATTGTTAACCCACTTATTTATCTTCTTACAATTGACAACATCTTGTCTAAAAGCAGTTCCTATTTCTCTATATAATTAAATCATTTATAAAAAATAAAACGAAAGCAACTAAACTTTAAAAGCATTGAGTAAACAAAGCTGTAAAAATTTTGCCCCAAATTCAGTGAAGCAGTCTGCCAGTAGTTGTACTTATACCTATCGGATCGTATCACTGTTATTAAATAGCAATTTGGCCTTAAACTTGAAACTTTTTAGTTAATACAGATGTTTAACCTTTAAACAAAGAGTAATTAAGTTTCAGAATGTTTTGTTCAAATTTAAAAAAAAAATTACGACTACGTTGCTAACCCTATATCTCTTAAACTTTAAAAAGTGTCAGTAGTCATCGCTTTTAATCCTTCAATTCTTTCACCTGCGGTAACAGAAAAGGAAAGATAACTACCTTACCTTTTAAATATGAAAGAATTGAATATTGTTAAAGTCATTTGTAAGAAGATAAACTTTCGTTAAAAAGAACACACAAAAACTCGAAAAAAAGCCGCGCACACCCGAAATTACTATTTACTTACAATCAAGGACGAAAAACACAACCCATGATTACTGACCTGAAACAAAAGAGAAAATCTATTAGTTATGTTATGTACCTATGTACTTTAAAATCAATTTTTTTTGGATTATATACAGGATAATTTACCTGATTAACCTAGGCCAAGATAGAGTAAAAAAGTTAACTACAAACAATTTTAAAAATACAGTGTGACCTGTAAAGTCCGCATCAAATGGATTTTTTTTTTTAATAATAGCTTTATTCAAAATTTGACTTTGGCCTAAAGTTCTGCTTCGATCGAGATAAAAATTAAGAAAAAAAAGAGTAGTAATTTTTTCCAAAAAATAATTCAAAAATGGGGTTATTTCTGAAAATATCAAAAAAAGTTATTAGAAAAAGTTTTTTTAAATGCAGTTTCTAGCCTACATGCAAAATTTTAGGTGCATAAGATAATTTTGATTTTTTACCCACCACTAAAATTTATTTTCCACTCAATGAACACTTTACTGATGAATGACACTGTGTTCTTTTTTATCTTAATATTAAGGTGTATTACTTTCAGACATAAACTACGTTTTCAAAAAAAAAACTTCTTTTATGAAGTTACTTTATACAGGGTCAAAACCAAATAAACTTTGCATCACATGCGACCCAATTTTGATTTTGTAGAAAAACACGCATTTAATATATCGCTACTTTAAAGAAAATATACCTGAAATAAAGCATTGTCAAAACTAAGAAGTTTTATGTAGGTTACGTCGAGTCTTATTTTGTAAAAGTGGTGCAATTTGCAAAATATGGGTAAAAAATCAAAATTATCTTATGCATCTAAAATTTTGCATGTGGTCCAGAAACTGCATTTAAAAAAACTTTTTCTAATAACTTTTTTCGATATTTTTAGAAATAACCCCACTTTTGATTTATTTTTTGGAAGAAATTAAAATTTGACAGATAATGCGAATCACGTGACTACTATTTTTATTTGCTTAATTTTCATCTCGATCGAAGCAGAACTTGATGCCAAAGCCAAAGTCAAATTTCGAATAAAGTTATTAATAAAAAAAAGCACATATGATGCGGACTTTACTGGGCACACTGTATTTGAATAACATGGCTTAATATAGTGTATTGGGCATTCAGTTTTTATTAACTTAGAAATTATAAATTTCTTAACTTTAAAATAAATAATATGGAGGTAAATGCATGTGTTCTAGAGGCTCTAAACATGTTTCAGATTAAAAAAAAAATATAGAGGTATACATATTAAGTATACCTAGTGATATAGCGAGAGATGGCAGTCTCAAAATTATTAGAAACTACCATTTCGTTTTAGTATTTTTAAAAGTAGGATGGTTCCAGCCATTTACGACAGCATTTCAGGAACAATCTTAAATTTACATTGTCCATGTTTTTGCATTCCAGCAATTTAAAAAAGTCGTTAATTTGTACTAAAATCGTTAGTCTCTACTAATTACCCCTTTTATGTTAAATAGCTTTTGAATATATTACCTTAAACTATTCGGCAGGTTGCTCTAATCCAGCCTTTGTCCCGAACTTTTAAAATTTGGTTTTAGCTTTTCATGGTAGCACCTAATTGCAGCTTCTCAGACAGATCCAAAAAACAAACTGTCTTTTGCAACAACTTGTCCTCACAGCGACAATCAAACAGATTCAGAAACCAGCTCTGACGCTGACCAGACTTGTGGTCGTGTGATCAAAACTTGTACTTTTAATTTAAGTTAAAAAGAGAAGCAGACGCAGGATAAGGCAAAGGAGAATTTGATAGCAATAATCAAGATACATAAACAATCATAAAAGCGTGATTTAGGTAGTGACGGACAGCATATCAAGCTTCTGCAAAAAACGCAGTTAACGTAGCATAGACAATGAAGTGTCGAAAGTGCTTCCTAAATAGGAACATGTAAAGTCTTTCCTTGAATTCCTGATACGAATGTGCGCATTTGGACTATGTGCAGTGAAGAAAGAGGGAGAATTTAAATGTTGATACATATATAAGAATAATATGGAACCGATTTTAGATCAGAAGGTTAGAAATTGCTTCCTGGAAGAGGGCGTGTGAGTGTTATCTTGAATTCCTTTTGCAGTAAAATAAGATTGCGAGTAGAAGCATTTAATCGTGCATATATACAAATTTTGATACATATAATATAAGAATAATATGAAAGCGATTTTAGGAGATCTGAATGTTAGAAAGTACTTCCTGAAAAGGGGCATGTAATGTGTTGAATTTCTTGTATAAATTTGCACTTGGACTTGGAGTGTGTGCAGTGAAGAAATATTGAGAATTTAAACTTGTATAAATAAATGCTGTACATAAGAATGGCACAATAGTAATTAGGATAATAGAATCTCTGCAATATGTAAAGCTAAAAATATAATCAAATGATATGGAACCTATAATATGGAGCCCGTATTCAACTGATGCATAGTTGAAGAAATAGCCGAATAGGAGGTCTAGTCATATACCAATAAGATACACTATGTGTTAAACATATTAGAATGAACAATAATAGATGGAAGTCAAATAATTAGTACGAAATGGTTCAACTGGAGGGATCCTATAGAATATTATCTTCTTCATTTATAATGTTTTTTTTTTTTTTTTTTTTTTTTTAATGTTAAAAATTAAGAATCAAAACCCGTTCAATCCATCATTTCCTGTACGTTAGACTAAGAAAGGTAGGATTGTTTAAATTACTGGTTTCTGTGTCTTATGCCACCCTGAAAAAATCGCGACGCGGTTTTTACACTTTTTAATTATCATTGGTGCAGAATCTGAAACAAAAGAAAAATTGTTTAATCTTAAAATATCAATAACTAAATTGTTGTCTTATACATTATGTTTGGGATAACTATTAAACAGTGCCTGATTTTCAGAGATCATAATTTTGTCAATAAGTTTTTATCGACAGGACAATAAATATAATTATTTATTTTAGTTTTATTTAATTTCATACACACACGACAGCCTTCAAAAATATTACCTTGTCGGACTTCGTCGTTCGTCTTTATTTTGTTACCTAACACAACGTTTCAGTTAGTTAGTATCTCTAATCGTTTTCAAGTGTAAACTAAAGTATAATTCTAAGGCTAATGTCTTAAATACTATCCATGTGCAATAAAGCTTGATGACTCCGCCTACGTGCTTATTGGAGTGTGAAGTTTGAGCTGTTGGTTTTGGACAAGAAGAAGTTTCGAGATAGTGGGGATATTTATACTTGGTTTACTAAATATATGGCTATTTTGATTCATAAAAGCTGCTTTTTTGAATTTTCGTTTTCTCCAGTGCTGTTCAGTGTCCAAAACCTTGGCTTCTGACCACTGTATATTAATGTTGGTTGGTCCATACACAGAAGGAAAACGGTTAGAGATATTAACTAATTGAAACGTTGTGTTAAGTAACAAAATAAAGACAATGGAAGTCCGACAAGGTAATTTCTTTTATATACTTTATTGTCTACCACCTTCACAAATGTTCTAGAAAGTATGAAATATTATTAAGCATCAAATAATTATGGGGGTAGATTTTCAATGATCATACTAAGTAAAAAAGTTTAGATATTTCCATAATTTTTTAGGGTCTGTTAAAAAAATAGTTTTTGGACAGCTAGTAGTTAAAAATAAGATTAATGTTGGCCAAATTTATAATTTTTATTAACATAAAGTCGTGAATAAATTGAATTATTATATACCGGGTATTTTTAATTATTAAAACTACAGAAATAAAATTTGGTGGATTTATAATATGTAATATTATTTTGCATTTTATGATATGACGGATGGCATTTTGTCACTTCCGGTTGAATCGGAAATGACTTCAACTTTAGATTTTTAAATAGAACACTCTGTATATTTTTGGCTATATCAATTTGGAACACAATTCCAAATTCAATGACACCCCATACGTCAATTTTTGACACTTTAAATCATAAACACTCTAAAATGGTTTACTTCTTGATTAAAATGCAATTTTCCAGTTTTATTGTATTTTTACAAACTTGAGGTCATTTCCGGTTATACCGGAAGTGAAAAAGTGGCATGCGTCATGTCATAAAATGAAAAATCATATGACATATACAGTGTGTCCAAAAAAGTATGCAACATATGGGAAAGTTTTTTATCACCGATTTCTCAGAAAATTTTATTCTTTATAAAAGTTGGTGCATTTCTTAAAACTATAAATTCATATTTCACCTGCGGCTAATAGTAGGGGAGCAAATAACATTTCTTCAAAATTGCCCTAAGAGTAAAGTACCTTAATTATTAGAAATACAGCAAAATTTTATATAAAAATGTGTTTGCGAAATAAAAACTTAGTAGAAATACGAAATTTGAGTTAGGTGTGTAAATTTTTTATTTTTTTTCTATGCATTTCTTTAAAATAGGTTTTTGGACTTCAGCGTACTGGGTGAAAATGACAAATAAATTATTAATTATTTCCAGTAATATGAATAGAGTTGGATTCTATCATAATTTTGTTTAGAACATAAGCTGGCTAAAATGTGTTTAAGTATAGGCGTGCAACACGCTAATATCTGAACCAACTCGTAACATTGAAAGGTATTAAAAAGTTTGCAACTACTTAATCCATTTTTATTATAAACCCACGTTTAAGTTATTTAATAAATATAATAAATTTTGAAGAAGTAATCCATACTCAAAGTGGAGTTGAATAATATATAGGGAAAAGAAAAAGGATTAAGTCTTTCTCCACAATTTTAATTCAATAGCTAGGCTAGAATCGACATGTTTCGAGTGTAGAAACACTCATCATCAGGAAATTGAAGCAAAAATAATGAACAGCTGATTAGCAAAAGAGAAAATATAATAAAATTAAAGGTGGAACTAATCCATAATGGAGCTTTCAATGGCACGCATGGGGAGTAAAAAAACTTTTGCAGTCAAAAGGCGGAAAATATATCATTACGCTGAAAGGTCAGGGACCAATAAGAAGCCACTGTGGGCGGGAAATGAAGAGAAAAAACAGGACATATCAAATGAAGGACTTTGTAGAAATCAGTTCAAGTGTGTGTGATAAAAACATTTTAGTTTGATTCAACAATGTCGAAGAGGTGTGAAAGATGTCAGATATGAGGGGGAGAGAAAATAAAAATGTGTTTTTTATATTAAAGTAGTGGTAGATGCTTTCTGTAAAAGATAAAGAAAAAAGGGATGTAATGAATGAAATTTTATTTAACAACATCAGCTGTTCATTATTTTTGCTTCAATTTCCTGATGATGAGTGTTTCTACACACGAAACATGTCGATTCTAGCCTAGCTATTGAATTAAAATTGTGGAGAAAGACTTTATGCTTTTCTTTTCCCTAAAATATAATAAAATTGCGTAAACAAAAATCGACCAGAGATGTACCGTTTAGTGAAAAATAAAGATTAATCAAAAAAAATTAAAAATTGTGACACCTAACTCCAATTTCGTATTTGGACTAACTTACTAATTTGCAAGAACATTTCCATATAAAATTTTGCTGTATTTCTAATAATTAAGGTACTATACTCTTAAAAGGCAATTTCGAAAAAATGGCATTTACTCCCTTACTATTATCCGCAGGTGAAATATGAAATATGCATTTATAGTTTGAAGGCTTGCGCCAACTTTTATAAATAATAAAATTTTCTGAGAAATCGGTGATAAAAAAAACTTGCCCATATACAGGGCTAGGAAAAATTACCAGAACGGTCGATTATTTCAAAATATACAGGGGGTTATTAAAAAACGTCTTATATAAAAAATGTAGGGCTATTAAAAATCTACATATCGGTGATAAATTGAAATATGCAGGGTCGCCCACAAAGTTGTGGAGAATGATAGTTATATTTTTTTAAATGGAACACCCTGTATATTTTTACATTTTTAAATTCCACATATAATTATAATTATTTTTTATTAAATGCATTATTAGTCTATACTTCATAGTTTACTAGATATTGACTCTCGAAAAGTGACATTTTTGAACTTTGACAGCTTATAACTTTCTAACAGTACGTCTTAAAGCAAAACGGCTTACATGTCCCTATCTTCAATTTTTATTATCTTGACAAAAAAACCAACTTCAAGTAAAACCGGAACAACTACATTTCCTTCTTTCGAGTTACATCCGGTTTAACCGGAAGTTGATTTTTTGGGAAGATAATAAAAATTGAAGATAGGGACATGTAAGCCGTTTTGCTCTAAGACGTACTGTTAAAAAGTTATAAGCTGTCAAAGTTCAAAATGTCACTTTTCGAGAGTCAATATCTCGGAAACTATGAAGTATAGGCTAATAGTGCATTTAATAAAAAGTAATTATAATTTTATGTGGAATTTAAAAATGTAAAAATATACAGGGTGTTCTATTTAAAAAAATCTATCATTCTCCACAACTTTGTGGGCGACCCTGTATATTTCAATTTATCACCGATATGTAGATTCTTAACAGCCCTACATTTTTATATAAGACGTTTTTTGATAACCCCTAGCTGTATATTTTGAAATAATCGACCGTTCTTGTAATTTTTCCTAACCCTGTATATGTTGCATACTTTCTTGGACACACTTTATATAAACCCACCAAATTTAATTTTTGTAGTTTAAACAATAAAAAGTTATAGGGGTGAGCGTTCCTCCTGAAATACCTTTAAGGGTATTCTCACTTTTTTTAATCAGTCACATTTAATATTAAATTCTATAAAGTTTGGGGAAAGGATTTCTACAATGATTACGTGATATTTACCTCCTGTTCCATGTCCATTTGCCCGATGACTCTCCTTCCTTATTTCGTCGTCTTCGCAAAAATATTGTTCATATTCAACTCGTCAGAGGATACGAGAAAATGGGTGTCGACGCACCCGGGACAGGCCGTCCTGTCCAGCCCATTCCACACATCCGTGGATTTTTAAAGGCCATTTTTACCGCGCTTCTAAACAACGACAATGTTTAGGTATATTATTCCTCTGAAGAGAAGAATCAGCACACGCGACACACACTATATTGTTTACGGGATCGCACTTATCTGAAATTAAAAACATTATACAATTAGTCAATAATTTACTTATAAATTATACTTTGTTTGAAACTTATACCGAATATATTTTCTACGCTATAAAGAAGATATCAAAAAACCAAGAATACTATTTCTACAAAAACGCGGAGGAATAAAAATAAGGGATTTTGTGGACCACTCTCGCCCACCCATCAAGCACCACCCTTTTCGCAACAACTTGGGGAAAATTATCCGGACAGAAGAATTCAGTTTTGTGAAACCTTGCCAGGAGTTATTATAAATCACTAGTTTACAAAACCCAGTCGGCTTCTCTGGAAGAATTGCGTCAGAGAATAATTGATGGTTGTCGAAGTATTCCAAGAGATATTTTCGGAATTTGAAAATCGACTTGATTTCTGTTTAGAACAAAATGGAAATCATTAAATATATATTATATACCACAAGGTACAGTCCTAGGACCAGTACTTTTTAATATTTATCTAAACGATATTTTTAATTTAAACTGTCAAGGAAAACTACATAGTTTTGCTGATGATACGGTAATTTTTTATGAAGGTCTAAATTGGATTATTTAAAAAAATACTATTGAAAAGGATTTTATAAAAATAAGCAACTGGTTTAATAAAAACTTATTAACTATAAATTATAACAAAACAACATACCATGTAAGAAATATAGTACTTCCGGTTTGACCGGAAGTTGACACTATTGGAAAGATAATAAAAATCGAAGATAGGGACATGTAAGCCATTTTGCTCTAAGAGTCTAAGACGTACAGTTAGAAAGCTAGACGCTGTCAAAGTTTAAAAATGTAATTTTTCAAGAGTCAATATCTCGGAAACTGTTAAGTATAGACTAATAATGCTTTTATTAAAAAATGTTCAGAATTTTATGCAGAATCCCCAAAAAACTATATAAAATAGGGGTATCCATTTAAGATTTAGATCTTACCCCCCCCCCCCCTCCCCCCTAGGGGCTTGAAGTAACAAGATTGACAATATACGCAAAAGATGTCCCCCTCGAATTAAAAATCGACGGGTCTGAGCGTCCACATTTTATTTTAAAGCAGGAAAATCGAGGTGTTAAGTTTTCGTTGGACCACCCTGTATTTATAATTGTATGGGCAATTCAAAAATTTAAAAATATACAGGGTGTTTCATTTAAAAAAATTGGGAAAAAAGTAATTTTGCGTTTTGTGTCGCCCTGTATACAATTAGGAGGTTGCGCAAGACTTCAATGAGTACAAGAAATTGTCACATTATGAACATGATTTATTGTATAGAAAATTATTTATATTCACTTGTTTTCTATAATATACGAGGGGTCAAAACTCAAAACTATTAAGATTTTCCTACAAAACCCTAAATATTTAAAAACCTATTAGGTTTAGGTATAGAGTAGGTATGTTAGATAAAATATAACTAAAATTAACTGGGGAATCGGAAAATCAAAAAATATATAGGGTGTCCCATTTAAAAAAACCTAGGTTTGAACTGTATCTCTCTTTTTGGCCACCCTGTATAATAAATAATATTTTTAAAATATGCACGTCAAGTTTTCGCACAACTTTTATATACAATGATTTCTTTTATTGTTTGAAATAGACGCGATATTGGACTTTATCGCACTAATATGGACCACCCTGTATGAAATCAATAACCTATTATGTGGTGCTTCAGCTAGTGCAACATGGGTAATCCCGTGCAAAATCATTTTAATAAACATACTTACCAGCAAATATTTTAATAATTTTGTTCGTGTCTTCAAAAAAGGTTTTGACCAATTTTTTAAATATTAACCATAGTTTGGTATGAACTATTCTACATTTAAGAAGATTGTCATTGTTAATATGCAGGAAACAAGCCGAAAAGTATCTGATGTTTGCAGTACATTATTCAGAGGCAATTTTCAGTATCATCGGGTTGCGAAATCCTTATTTTTTAATTTCGCCCATTTTCGATTAACATTTTTCTTAATAATTACTTAATAAATCGTTTCAAATTTTGGGAAGTTAGTTCGTCAAATTATTCCCTTTAATCAACGAAAATAAATTATCGATCTGAAATAAACATAGGCGCCCGTATATGACCACCTGAAATTTCGCATTGGATTTCCTATGTTACGCCAGTACATTCAGAAAATAAAAGATTTTTTTAAAACTTACGTTATTTATTTTTGGGTGCCGACCGTCCTTTCTTCTTTCTTCAGGTGCTCTGCTATCCAGAAACATAAGGCCGCCGAGAAAAGTTCCTGGATAATCGAAATTTTGTATCCACGCCAGATTTTCCCCACAAGCACCGGTTTCCCCCCCCGATGTGCGACCCACGCCACGGGCGAAAGGCCTGGGGTGAAAAACTCAGGTCCGAAGCTCCATTGGTTGATGTTCTTGGAATGGGTTCCCACAATCCTCGAAAACAACCGGAGGAAGTATCCTACATGCAAGTGGAGTCCACCCGGTCGACCACGACGCGAAAATTTGGATTTTCGTCTGTAAAAAATAAATAAATAAAACATAGGTACCTATGTTTATTAAAAGGTAAACCTGAAAATAAAGTTTTTTATTTTAAAATATCCATCCCTAGATGCTTTTTGCTATATCACGGCTTTTCAGTGAGATTAGAATTTGAGTAGAGAAAATGTAAGTGTAAATAGGCACTTTAGATATTATTAGCAGAGGTACCCGCGTGACAAAGAAATACGGCAAGAAAGTCCGTCACAGAATGTTTTTTCCAATATAAACTGGTATACCCCCTTTTCACCCCTTTAGGGGCCGATTTCCAGAAGAATAATATATACAGTGTGGTTGTTTAAGTGTGCAACATAAGGGCATTTTTTTTATTACCGATTTCCCAGAAAATTTTATTCTTTATAAAAGTTGGTGCATGTTCGATAATCATATTAGGTGCACTTGGAATGGTTGCAAGTCAAACGGCGTACAGGGTAGGCCAAAAAATATAAAACTTGTACAAGAATAAAGTTTTTTTAATAAACATTTAAAATTAAAATTTTGCACTTTAAATTATAGTTTTTTAATTAGCATATTATCATTTCTAATGTTTTACCTTGTTAAAAAGAATTTTTAGGATATTTTAAAGTTGTGTTTAATATTGTTGCAACAAACATGAAGTTTGTGATTCCTTAATAAATTAAAAATTCAAGTAAATTTTACAAATATGCTTGAATTTGAACAAAAATATGTGAAATTAATTTTATTGTGATTAATTTATAAAGGTCTTTAAGGTGAATATAAAAAAACAATTTTTTGGGAAATTATTAATGTTTTTAAAAAAAATATATTTTTTTTTTATTTTAGGAGGTTACGTTTTTTAATCTATGCATAACTTTTAATTCTAAACAACTTTTCTTTATAACATTTTGCTGAATTTTCTGAAATAGGGTACTTTATTCTTGTAAAAGTTTTATATTTTTTGGCCTACCCTGTACGCCGTTTGACGTGCAACTATTCCAAGTGCACCTAATATGATTATCGAACATGCACCAACTTTTAGCAAGAATAAAATTTTCTGAGAAATCGGTAATAAAAAAAAAATGCCCATATGTTGCACACTTAAACAACCACACTGTATATATACGTTTTTCATTATTTGTGTTTTAGAATATTTCGGCTAAATTTAAAAAAAAAATATGACAAAAATATTTTTTCAATAGAAACTTTACGCTCTCTTTTCACCCCTTTAGAGGCCGATTATCAAGACAAGAAAATAAGGAATATGTACAGGGTCATCCAACCAGGACTGAACAGGGGCCTATTTTTTTAGTTTCCCTGTATTTATATTTAAACCAATATAGCCATTTAGTTTATGCTTTGCCGAAGAATCTAAAATTACCATTTAAAAAACGATCTGACTTAAAACAAAGGAACTGTGGCGTAAAGTTGTTGTTTTTTCAATGGAACACCCTGTATATTATTTAGTTTTATGAAGCGCCCTTCTTTCCTGGTTTTATAAATATATAGTTTGTCCATATTAGCTCAAACCGTTTTTAAGATATGAGCAATCAAACATTTAAAAAGCTGTATTTTAATGCATCGCCATTACGGGGATTTTCTTTTCCAAGGCATTCTAGACGTATTAAGCTCAAATGAATACAGCTTTTTAAATGTTTGATTGCTCATATCTTAAAAACGGTTTGAGCTAATATGGACAAACTATATATTTATGGAATCAGGAAAGAAGGGCGTTTCATAAAAATAAATAATATACAGGGTGTTCCATTAAAAAAACAACTTTACGCCACAGTTCCTTTGTTTTAAGTCAGATCGCTTTTTAAATGGTAATTTTAGATTCTACGGCAAAGCATAAACTAAATGGCTATATTGGTTTAAATAAAAATACAGGGAAACTAAAAAAATAGGCCCCTGTTCAGTCCTGGTTGGATGACCCTGTACGTGTTTTATTAATATTACCGGGTGTTTCAATAAAAACTCCCAGGCCAATTATTTCAAAAACTAAAAGTGACATGTAAGTTCTGTAAACGCCAGTTTTTAGCCTCTGTAATTGGCTTCACAACTGTGTAAAAAATGTGTTTGAATAATACAAGATGTAGGGGGCGCCACGGTGCAAAGAATTTTTTCGATGACAGGAACTTTTAAATGTTGCGGTTCTTAAAGATAATTAATTTTTAAACAAATTATGTCCCATAAAAATTTTTGATAAAACCAACATGGACGGAGATATTTGGGGTTAAGTTTTTTTTAAAATAATTTTAAGGAGTATTTTAATTATAAATATTTTTAATATTCTTTAGCAGATTTTAATTTATTTTGGTAATGATAATTTTAGTGATAAAACGCTCGTGTAGCGCTAAATTATTACGTCCAGTTACGTCTCAGGGGGCGCTTTAACAAATAATATTGGCAAGAAATAAGAGGGCACTGAGTTTTTGGTAATTTTTTTCGCATTAAGTAACTAAAAATATCCTTTTCTTGTTTGGTAAATTGTTTTAATTATTTAATGATTTTTGTTTTCCAGAGAGGTATGCAATAAAATTGTTTTTATTTTTATTCCTCGAAAACGAAGCAAGATATGAACGAATGATACGCTTGTGAAACTTAGAAAGTCAATTATTATGACATACTTTTAAATTTCATATAGGTACTACTTGACTATAAATTAACAGATTTAATTAATTTGTAGCACTCTAGATTGAAAATAAAAAATAAACATAAAAATGTTAACATGCACGTCAAAAAATTACAAGTGAGGTGTCATTTCACTCATAATGGCATGCTGAACCCAAATAAAGTAAAAATATACTAGATGTCCCATTTAAAATATCAAAGTCAAGTCACTTTCGGTCAAACCGGAAGTGCTTACAAATTGAAAATTATGCCAATAAATGCAGACTCAACTCTTATGCATAATCTCAAAATTTCATTTTAATATCTACAAATATAAAAATGTTATAGGGGTGAACTTCTTTTGAGAAACACCCGGTATGGGTTTATGCTTGGGCTCGTGAACATCGCGTATCTGGGTTAGATTTTCGGTCAGTGTCGAGGATTGCGGTTTAGTACGGTAAAACTTTTTTGACAATTTGATCAAAAATTAATTTACTTTATAACCACAACATTTAAAAGTTCCTGTCATCGAAAAAATTCTTTGCACCGTGGCGCCACCTACATCTTGTATTATAAACACATTTTGTACACAGTTGTGAAGCCAATCATAGAGGCTAAAAACTGGCGTTTACAGAATTTACATGTCACTTTAAGTTTTCGAAATAATTGGCCTGGGAGTTTTTATTGAAACATCCTGTATATATATTAGAGTATTTATGCTGACTTTCAAGAAAAGTCCGTCAAAAAATATGTTTTCCAATATACAATAAACTTTCATACCCTTTTTTCCACCCCCTAGGGGAGACATTTTCGTAAACGCCTAAACACGTGTTAATTTGTTTCAAGCGATAAATTTGTGAAATTTTTTTTACTTATATATCTTTTTCTCTAGCGGTATGTGTTGAAAATTTACCCCCTAGGGTTAATTCAGACGTATGTTCAGCCTTTTAAGTATACTTTTAATTATTGTTACCCTTATCCACACCGTTACCAAGGTAACTACAAAAAAGTGTGTATCACCGAGATTATAAAAACTTAATTTCCGACCTAAATGTATTGAAGTTATTAGTATAGAAACACATAATATATAGGTAGCTATAGCCGTAGGCACTTAAACTAATAATATTATTAATATTATCAAAATTTTTCTGAAACGTAAGAAAATTGTGTCGAAAGGGGCTCTATTTGGGGTACAACGTAGATACTCTATAAAATATAATTTAAAAAATCCAGGCCCGTATTTAAAAAAATTTAGTTGATGATGAAAACTTAATTAAAACAAATTACTTAAGAGAAAGAAGGAAAAAATACAAATAAGTTTTTAGTTAAAGAACATTTTTATAAAATAAGGCGTAATAAAAGAAATTAGTTTTAGACATTTTTAGCAAATCGCCCTGTATCTTTATAGGATATCAATAGTTGTCACCCTGTATTTACATAAAGCTAAAAAAAGAATAAAATAGATGAAGGTATTTTAAACGTTAGTTACCGAAACCGAAACTTAAAAATTTTATTGTATTACTGAAATTTAATTTATTTTATATAGGGTGTTCCTAAATATCATGTAAATACGAAAAGGGGTAGTTCTTTGGCTTATTTAATGACTAAAAATTCATATAAAAAAAGAGGAAAGGAGGCATGACTCCTGAAAAAATATATCCCTGTAGATTCTTAAAACACTTTGGTATGCCCAATGATGTAAGTCCTACAGCGTAACCTATGTTCCAAGTTAAAGCTAAATATCTCAAAAACTACAAGAGCTATAAAGAAAAAACTAAAAAAATCTTGAAATTTCAACACCCTGTAGATCGGCAACGAAGCCTTTACGGACCTATGTTTATATGAATTTTTAGTCATTAAATAAGCCAAAGAATTACCCCTTTTCGTATTTACATGATATTTAGGAACATCCTGTATAGGACAAGATCGATCTTGGGAACGGATTGAACTCTTCCCACTAAAAAAAAGTCGACAGAGAAAAAATCTATTATTTATATAGACAACACTGCTCACGAACCCACCCAAAGTTAGCCGAAACCGAACCTTCGGTCGGTCTCTAGTTAAAACTTTAATACGCCTGGCGAAGACGTTCAATTACCAAATAGACTAGACTTGAGTTCAAAAATGAGCCGATAGAGGGAAATGAGTTTCAATAACAAATTCATTATTCAATCGATATAGGACACAAATGTTACGTAAGTGATTCACACACGTGTACGTGTACTTACGTAACATATTGGCGAAGCCCTAATAAAATAAATCAAAAGCCCCAAAATGTAACCATGTCACCAAATCATCGACAGGAAAAAAATTGTGTTAAAGAAGTATTAGATAATTTTATATAAAGCCCCTTTCGCGAATTATTATTTGTCCCTAAAAATAAAAAGGCAGCCAGCTCGTTCAAAAGGAATACGGATTACACGCAACATGAGCCCCATAAACAAAATAACAATTAATAAAAAAAAAACGTACAAGACTTACATTTTAATGAAGCAGAGCACACTTTATATTAGGATGCGCGAAATCAAAAAGTTTACCCGCGAAACCGAAATACACTTTACCCCAATGGGAGCTTTAGAAAATTGGACGCAACGAACCACCCCGCGGTAGTTTTCCAAAATTGTATAGAAGAGCTCCGTACGGTTTAACCATTGGGAATAAAGTGACGAACAAAATATCGAAATCGAGGCAAGAAGTATACATTTTTTGTTTGACGATAAGAAAAAGGTGAGTAATACGAAAACGTAATAACGCGTTTGGTCGGATTATATTTTCAAAATAAATATGTTTATACTATGGAAATTTTTACACATTATTATTGTGGAGTAAATTATTATTTTACAAAATAATGGGTCAAGTGAGAGTCGAGCTCGTAGCATGCCGTTAAGCGGCCCTCACACGATCAATAATATTGACAATATTTGATTATATAGAACAGAATATTGATCGTGTGAGGCAAAATATTGAATTATTGTCAATATATTGATGTATTTTTGGCGAATCGAATATATTTCTTCAATATTGTGGGCGGGGTTTTAGGGGTTCAAACCCCCCCCGAAAACAATAAAATCCTGATATGTTTGTTTGTGTGTATGTTTAAATGTATGTTTAAAGTATAACTAGTATTTTTTGCCACTGGTCTAACCCCCCCCCAAAATTTTGGTTCAGATACGGCCCTGGATATGGGGAAATAAACTCACAGTCGTCTCCACTTCTCCACAAATATAATAAAAGTCAATTTAATTGGGACGTGTACATGTTTCGGTACTAGAAAGTACCATCATCAGCACCGAAGGGCCCAAGTGCCACTACACGAAGGACTGTAAAAATATATTAAAACCATGAAAAGGACAAAGTTCAACTTTGTTTTCGTCCAAGTATACAAAATGTTCCTCTTAATTAGTAGAAATATATACAGGGTGTCCGGGAAAATGTGGGAAATCTCCCGGATATGAAAAAAATACGTGAAAAGAATACTACAAGTTCATATAAACTTCTTTCGTATCGGCCTCCTCTTCGGAGATATGGGCTCCCATGGAATTACGTTTTTGACACATAATTATTAAACCAACAGGTATATTAAAAAATTTTTTTTTATATGATGTATACCAGGTAAGACCCTTCAATACTATCCCAGAAAATGTAGCGAATTACTCACAGCTGCAGGGACGGACTAGCTGTGACACTAAGGTGCCCATTTTTTTTTTACGCCCTGTATGATAAAAACGTTCTTACATACCTTTAACTATTGACTAAAAATTAAGCTAAATATATATTATGTAAATATGTTAAAAATGACGTTTTTCCGAAAACAGGTTGAGCGACATAAATGAAGAGTACTTAATTTTTAGTCAATAGTTAAAGGTATGTAAAAAACGTTGTCCAAAGTTTTTATCATACAGGGCGTAAAAAAAATAGGCATATTAGTGTCACAGCTAGTCCGTCCCTGGAGCTGTGAGTAATTCGCAACACTTTCTGGGATAGTCTGGTATAATCATATGAAAAAAAAAATTTAAATATACCTGTTGATTTAATAATTATGTGTCAAAAACTTAATTCCATGGGAGCTCTTTGGGAGCCCATATCTCCGAAGAGGAGGCCGATACGAAAGAAGATTATATGAACTTGTAGTATTCTTTTCACGTGTTTTTTTCAGATCCGGGAGATTTCCCACATTTTCCCGGACACCCTGTATATGGAGACCTTTTACACGATCATTATTACTGTCAATTCTAACAAAACGACATTATTATTGTAATTTATTTATTACTTAAGTCATTTTAGGATTAATATCGCAGCATAGGCGTAGTTAGACTGTCAACACTGGGGGTGCTGAAGTCCAGTGGCGGCTCGTGACATGTTAACGTGGGGGTGCACAAAAAGCCCGCCGCAGGCGAAATGATTTTCAAGACCACGCCCAAATTTGGTCAATAATTTTTAGTAAATATTTTAATGTGATGTTAATAGCAGGTTTAGGTCTTTCAATGTTCTTGACAATCACTTTCTTCTCCAACGGTAACTTGCCAAAAGATTTTTTCAAAAATTCCACGGTGTATTTTATATCCGACGACGCATTCATTGTTTTTTCGTGTTTATTTAATTTTAAACTTTAACTGAATTCAATTAAACCATATTAAACAAAAAAAATTGTCAAAATACCGGCTAAAAATAGGTTAGTTCTAAAATTAGCCTATACTTATATTGTAAATTTTTTTTGGGGTGCAAATTTAGATTTCGGGGGTGCTTAGTACCCCAAGTACCCCCCTAACTACGCCTATGCATCGCAGTAATACTGATGGTGTAGGACCACCAGTTTCTTACTATTTAAAAAATATATTTGATCTGATGAACACATCCGGCTGTAAAAGTTAAAGATTGTAAGTACTTTGGAAACTGGATTTTGATAGAACTAAATTTGTAATAATGTTCACGTATTGTCACATTACTAAAGTTCATCAAAATAAAATAAAAAAGGAATTTCTTAACTTATAAGTTCTTTATTCAATCAATACTTTTAAGACATACTATGGTACAGTTTCGTCTCTTTACACAAAACCTAAAGTAACAAGGTCTTGCTTCTAAAGTATTAAGTATTTACAGAAATAAATATATTATTATAATCAGCGATCAAAAGAAAACAATTTAAACACGACTCAAATACTGCTAAGTTTTTTTTTAAATTGGAAAGTAATTGGAAGAGTTTATACAGATTATTATTTTAAAAAAACTTACCGCCTTAAGAGCAAACACAATATTTCGGTTTCTCCAAAAAGGGGCCAAATACCCGTCAGTTTTAAGTTAAAACAAATTTAATTGATAAATTAATAAAAGCAAAAACGAAATTTGCTTAATTAATTTATAAATCCAACCGTTTTTAACGTAAAACTGTAGGTAATTGTACTACAAAGATGGGCATTTGGACGATTTTTGGATAAAACGAAGTATTGATCAAAAAACCCTTATACTTTTCTTGTAAAAAATTCTACCAAATCTAGAATTTCTGCTTTTAGTCTGACCAGTATACCCCATTTCTTCATTATTAAAATTGCTTGAATGGAAAGGGACTCGATAGATAGATCAAAGTTAATTTAACAGAAATTTACTAAAAAATGCTTCTTTAACCCCTTTGCTTCTAACACCCTCATTATAGACCAGGACTGAATGAAGCCTTTGAAAATGGTAAAAAGTGAAAAAAATAATAATAGTAGGATAAACCCCATTGGAAAAGGAAGAGAATATAACAAAAAGGAAAGCAAAAATAATTTACGGGCGATCCGAGGTCGGGAAGTGGAAGGGGGTGAGTTTTTAAGGGTAGAAAACGATTTATCTTGATTTCCGGCAAAACTACAAGTCCTATGGAAAAACGTTAAATGGCAAAGTTGTAGGTAATAAAAATATCTACAACTTTTGTATTTACACTTTTTTCACATAACCTCAAATTTTATGTGAAAAATTCAAATAACCAAGTTTTTGGTTTTTTATTTTTCTTTTACAAAAAAATTTTTTTTCACGAAATTTGGTGAAAACTTACCTTTTTATGTCCCAAACACACTGTAATTTTTTTGATTTAAAGTACTTATTTTTTCAGCTTATTTTGACTTAATATCGAAAAAGCACCCTAATTTTCAATCGAACATTCTCACGTCAAAATATCTGCTATAATTAACAAACAAATAAGTTAATAAAGTTAATATTTAATAAGACGTTCGTTTCTTTGCATTTTTTGAGAACATGCATTTACCATAGTAATGTATATTTTTTTTACACCATCAGAAAGTAAAGATTTCAAGGAACAAAAAGCCCACCGACTTTTTTAAAAAAGCAGATATTTTGACGTGAGAATGTTCGATTGAAAATTAGGCTGCTTTTTCGATATTAAGTCAAAATAAGGTGAAAAAAATAAATATTTTAAATTAAAAAAATTACAGTGTGTTTGGGCCATAAAAGGGTAAGTTTTCACCAAATTTCGTTAAAAAAATTTTTTTTTTGTAAAAGATAAAAATAAAAAACCAAAAACTTGGTTATTTGAATTTTTCACATAAATTTTGAGGTAATGTGAAAAAAGTGTAAATACAAAAGTTGTGGATCTTTTTATTACCTACAACTTTGCCTTTTAACGTTTTTCCATAGGACTTGTAGTTTTGTTGGAAATCGTGATAAATCGTTTTCTACCCTTAAAAACTCACCCCCTTCCACTTCCCGACCTCGGATCGCCCGTAAATTATTTTTCCTTCATTTTTGTTATATTCTTTTCCTTTTCCAATGGGTTTCATCCTACTATTATTTTTTTTGGTTTCAAAAATTATCGACCCTGGTCTATTATTTGTCCGTTGTCGAGATATTAATAACTTTCTTATTAACCAGTATAAGACAAATTGTAATAAAACCTTTTCCTTTTTTTGGTTGCCACAGTGTTTTCTTTTTGATCGCTTAATATTATCACACAAGAACACATAAATACATACCCAACTAAAAATGGTGCTCTACGTATTGGAAACGGAATATACTAATACAAATTAATTAAATCACAATATCTTGCTTTGTAATCACAAAATCAAAACTACTTTTCAAATATTATCGGTATAAAGATGTTTTATATAATATAATGGATTGACCATTTAAAAATTAATACAGAGCTGGACAAATAAAATTAAATCGCACAATAAATTTAAATACTATACCGGGTGTTTCCCAAAAGACGTTTACCCCTACAACTTTTCTGTATTTATAGATATTAAAATGAAATTTTGAGATTATGCATAAGAGAAGAGTCTGCATTTATTGGCATAATTTTCAATTTGTTACCACTTCCGGCCACATTTTTATGTTTATTTTTTATTTTCAATCTAGAGTGCTACAAATTAATTAAATCTAATAATTTATAGTCAAGTAGTATATGAAAATTAAAATTATGTCATAATAATTGACTTTCTAAGTTTCACAAGCGTTTAAAAAATGAAATTTTGTTTTCTTGACGTTTACTCCATTTTTCCAAATGAAACCATGGTGTTCACTAGGATATATTTAAAACGATCATTTTTTTCCAACAATTTGATACCATACACTCCTATGTTATTTTAAAATTGACACGAAAAAATTTACCTTAAGTCCCAATCGCAAATTTAATAGCGTTATGCATTATTGCCGCCCTGCCCTGTCTTTTCTAAAGAAATATAAAGGCGGCTTTGAGAAAGAATGGAATGGTTTTTAATTAAAATTGTAATGTCATTCGTTTATTAAACTTCCATTGTAAATCAGATAAAATGATTAGTTTTACTAGAAATGAACAAATTGATATGCTCCTAATTTTTGGAGTCACTAGAAAAATTCTTCTGAAGCCGCAAGATGGTATGTATTGTATGTTTTATAAACTAATGACATTACAACTTTAAATTAAAGCCATATTGCTTTTCAAAACCATTCCATTGTTTTCCAAAGCCGCCTTTATATTTCTTTAGAAAAGAGAGGGCAGCAATAATGCATAACCCTTTTAAATTTGCGATTGGGATAAGGGCAAATTTTTCCATGTCAATTTTAAAATAGCATAGTTGGTATCAAATTGTTGGAAAAAAAATGCTCGTTTTAAATATATCCTAGTGAACTACCATGGTTTCATTTGAAAAAAATGGAGTAAACGTCAAGAAAACAAAATTTCATTTTTTAAACGCTTGTGAAACTTAGAACGTCAATTATTATGACATCATCTTAATTTTCATATACTACTTGGCTATAAATTAACAGATTTAATTATGTAATTTGTAGCACTCTAGATTGAAAATAAAAAATAAACATAAAAATGTTATAACACGTCAAAAAATGACAAGTGAGGTGTAACTTTACTCGGAATGTTATGCTGAACCCAAATAAGTAAAGATATTCAAGATGTCCCATTTAAAATACCAAAGTCAGGGTTACTTCCGGTCAAACCGGTGAGTGGTAACAAAATGAAAATTATGCCAATAAATGCAGACTCTTCTCTTATGCATAATCTCAAAATTTCATTTTAATATCTATAAATACAGAAAAGTTGTAGGGGTAAACGTCTTTTGAGAAACACCCGGTAGGCAAGGACCATGATTGTCCTATAATAGACTATTCCCAGAGGTACAAAATATACTACAAGAAAATTATGCAAAAACATTGGTTACAGCTAAGGTGTTTCAGTAATGAGACAAGGTGAACTTACTTCACTGTGGTTAGACATACACAAACATGTTAAGGTGGGAGTATCAACATGCTTGCCAACTTATATAACCTATTTCGCGTAGATTTATTTATGTTTTCTAGCTTTTACACAAAATTTAAATAAAATCAGTATCGACTTGATATTCTATAGGTAATAACAATATAATAATAAAAACATATTTAATAAATATCAAGGAATTTCATAACTTATTTTAGGAGAATTGTATAGCGAAAAATATCGGGTAAGATTTTTTTTAACATTATTATGTCATTGTTCTTTCACTATACAATTCTCCCAAAATTAGCAATGAAATAAATTGATATTTTTGTAATATATCAGATATTACCTAAGTAATGTGCCGAAGATACTTAAAAAACAAAGCGAAATAGGTTATAGGTTGGCAATAATTTGAACGACGTTGAGAATGCCACCTTAAGAGCATTGTATATCAGTGGGAAACGCGACATAATTTAATGGCTTGTTTTACTAAGAGGTTAAACAAGGAGGATGAATACTTACTTTGTCAAAAAACAAATGAAATATAGAAGAAAATAAAGTTTCTTATATGTTTAAATTATATCATTCGCCATTCAGAACATAAAAATATTGCTGCTTTTCAGGTTAATTTCCCATTTTCCATTAAATTACAAACGATACCCCGATATTATCTTCAAAATCCCCACCGACGATACACAGCGATTTGTGCAGACTCCGCCGCTGCAACCAAGTCGGCACATGCGTATTAAATTATGCAAAACACAAAAAAGTATGGTTTTGAAACGGCTTCGATGCAGCATCTAATGCATCCGCCACTTGCCGTAAAACTTGTCTCTATTACTGAAATTATCGCAATTTTTTTTTATTTCTTTTCTCGCAATGTCATGAGGTAAAATAAATAAATTTAAAAAAAATTTCAATGACGCAAGTTCCAAACTTCACTTTAATAAAAAAGCGATATTATAAACAAGGCATACATAGCTGTTCATATTCATTGCAGCAATGTGAAACTGTGGGTGCAGTATGGTTTACGTCACTGAAAATATTTTTTTAAGACCGACCAGAAAATATACACCTTCTGGACAATTTTTCGTCCAGAAAATAACGTTTTGTCGATCGAGACCGGAAAATGAACGTGGGGGACCGGCAATAGTAATTTACGTTACAAGACCGGAAAGTAGTGTTTTTCAGGTCGAGACAAGCATTTCCAGGGCGAGCCGTAGGCAAGTCCTGGAAGCTTGGAGAGACCTGCAAAATACTCATTTTCGGTTGCGTGACATACAATATTTTTTTTTAAGTCCGACACTTCGATATACATTTAATTCTTTATTTTATTTTATATTATTTTTAAATGCGTTGTATGACTTCTCGTAACGGGCTTTTGATTTTACTGGCAATATATCGTAAGTCGCTTTCCTTGCTGCTTCCAAAATTTCTTCTGGAATCTCATTTTCCGTGTCGGATAGTTCAAAATCTGAATTCATATTTTTGCGCACTCGCGAAACAAGTTTGACATAAACAACAAATTAAAAATCAACGAACTGTCACTCGACAATACATCGAAATGTTGTTACATAGTAACGACATCAAGGTAGATTGTATTATCAAAGAGCGATTGGAAAAATGAAAAAACAGGGACCGGAAAAATCTTCTGCCGGTCCCTTACGTCCATTTTCCGGTCTTGATCGACAAAAAGTTATTTTCTGGACGAAAAATTGTCAAGAAGTGTATATTTTCTGGTCGGTCTTAAAAAAAACATTTTTCCGGTCCCTGTTTTTTCATTTTTCGAATAGCCCTTTAATAATACAATCTACCTTGATTTCGTTACTATGATAACAACATTTCCACGTATTGTCGAGTGACAGTTCGTTGATTTTTAATTTGTTGTTTATGTCAAACTTGTTTCGCGACTGCACAAATTTAAAAATATGAATTCTGATTTTGAATTATCCGACACGGAAAATGAGATTTCAGAAGAAATTTTGGAAGCAGCAAGGAAAGCGACTTACGATATATTGCCAGTAAAATCAAAAGCCCGTTACGAGAAGTCATACGACGCATTTAAAAATAAAATAAAATGAAGAATAAATTCTATATCGAAGTGTCGGTCTTAAAAAAAATATTGTACGTCACGCAACCGAAAATGAGTGTTTTGCAGGTCTCTCCAAGCTTCCAGGACTTGCCTACGGCTCGCCCTGGAAATGCTTGTCTCGACATGAGAAAAAATCACTACTTTCCGGTCTTGTAACGTAAATTACTATTGATTTTCTAGCAATAAATTATTTATATTTCCACGCTGGGAAAAGCAAAAAAAAACTGTTAAGTTGTATGTAATTGCACGTTCCAGTTTATTGCTTTCTATTAAACTGAGTAACAATACAAACCAAGATATGTTAAATAGTATGCCAATTTCGATTTACTGGGTAACTAGCTTACAAGGCTCCAAAAAGTATAATAACATTAGAAACAAAAGAGATCGCGAACACTATAAATAATGCCAACGTCAGCATAACCTGGCTAATACATAAATTTTTATTGTACAAAGTTTCTAATTAATATAAGGAATCGTAGATTCTTAAAAACATAAATTATCAAAATCAAATTAAAACTTATATGTAGCGACAAAATATTTAATGAAGACCAATGGATGCGTAAAAATTGAACTACAATAAGCCTACAATTGACATAACAGATTTGGTAAGATTTAAATATTTTTACAATTTTATAAAAATCCATTTGTCTTTGATTATATTAGTAATGTACTAAAAACAAACAATATCTTGTATAAATAGTGACGTTTAGTCACTAATTAGTGGCGGGACTTAATTTGAAACGTTAATATAACATTTATTTTTTTCTTTTGACTTCGATTGTATAAAAAATTGGCAAAAGTTTACTATGAACCGAGCGTTTTGGCGTGACGTTTTTAGTTTATTTTAATTTAATTCGAAAAAAGTGACACTTGAAAAATAGGACGAGGTGATACAGTGAAAAATGGGGAAATATCTATTTAAAAACAAACACTAGTAACGAATTCATCATTTCATTTTCTTACCAATATTTAGTTTTCTCAAAAAAGTGGGCAAATTATGGTATTTGGGTAGCAATTACCTTAGTTTTGGGTTAAAAAAAATAATTAATAAATTAATAGAAACAAAAAACGATAGTTTGTGAAATTTGAGCATTTTCTGCTTTTATTAATTTCTAAATACAATCTTTTTTAACGTAAAAGTGTAGGTAATTGTAGTCCAAAGATGGGTGTTTGACCGATTCTTGGATAAAACGAAGTAACGAAATATTGATCAAAAAACGAAATGGCGAAAGCGTCACTTGTGTTTGCTATTAGCTCCAAATGCCAATTTTAAAGGAAAAACATACTAAATGAAATAATGACCAAACAATGAAAATTTTAAAAAATCAACTCTACTGCTCGGTTCCGAGTAAAATGTCTCCCATATGGTGGTCACTGTCTTCCAAAACAACTGGTTCCATAGAAAATATTTCCATAAAATAAAATCTATCTAGCGGCCAATCGACAATCAAAACCTACGACTATTAAAAATTAAGAAGTAGTTTATCGTGTCAGTCTTCCGGACAAAATGTGATTACAATCTAACCTTAACTATTTCAACTCTTGAAAATCGTCCTTGAACGCCTTTCTCTTGACTGGTCGTTTATCTGGTAAAGACCTCTCTAAGTCGTACAGGTGCTCCCGATGGTGCATATCGCTGGCGTAAGACTAGAAAAAAGGGGGCTATTCGTTCGAGTGTTAATATTTTAATGATGGTTCCTTTTGGTTGATTTTTTTTTACAAACGGATGCAACATTCGGCACAGGCAATTTTGGTTCAACAAAAATGTGTAACTACTGGGCATAGCTAAGAGCAAAAATAAAATTATTTCCGAAAATTCTTTAGCTTGCGTCATCTCACATATATTATGGCAACAATGGTAACATAATTATCATTTAATGAAGGCAAAGAATACAATCACTTTACCATGTGCTCTTGCTGTCAAAGTTTCACTTCATTCGTTCACAAACGTTTTTTTAAAAGAGTACAAGGATACTATATAAAAACTTTGTACCAATCTCTGCAAGGTCTTCTACTAGACGTGTCCTAATTAAAAACAAATACATAATAAAAATAAGGTGGTGTTTTATTTTCAGGCCACTTTTAATTTGACATCTGTCAAAAATAGAATATTGTGCAGTTAAGGTGAGAGTATCAACATGCTTGCCAACCTATAACCTATTTTGCGTAGATTTATTTTTCTAGCTCTTACACAAAATTTAAATAAAATCAATATCGACTGCATATTCTATGGGTAATAATTGACATATTAAATAAATATTAAGGAATTTTATAAATTATTTTAGGAGAAATGTAGAGCGAAAAATATCGGGTAAGATTTTTTTAACATTATTATGTCATTGTTGTTTCAATATACAATTCTCCCAAAATTAGCAATGAAATAAATCGATATTTTGTACTATATCAGATACTACCTAAATAATGTACCGACGATATTGACTTTCTTTAAATATTAGTTATTAAAATAATAAACTCAAAAATCAACGCGAAATAGGTTATAGGTTGGCAATAGATTGAATGACGTTGATAATTAATTATTCCACCTTAAGAGGCGAAAGTGTTTATTTGGGTAAAATTGTATAAAAATCTTAAAGGTAAAACGGCTTATTGTTTCTATATTTTATAGGATCTCCAAACAAATTGTAAAAGTTCTAACTAATTGTATTTTTGCAATTATAAACAGTGAATTAAGTGTATTTTTCAAAAAAATTATGTTTGAATCGGTTTTTAGCGAAGATAATAACATCCGTTATATATATAATATTATTTTATGCATTAAATATATACAGTGTGACCAGTAAAGTCCGCATCATATAGGATTATTTTTTATTAATAGCTTTATTCCAAATTTGACTTTGGCATCAAGTTCTGCTTCGATCGAGATAAAAATTAAGCAAAAAAATAGTAGTCACATGATTCGCATTATCTGTCAAATTTTAATTTTTTCCAAAAAAATAATTCAAAAGTGGGGTTATTTCTGAAAATATCGAAAAAAGTTATTAGAAAAAGTTTTTTTTTAATGCAGTTTCTAGCCCACATGCAAAATTTCAGCTGCATAAGATAATTTTGATTTTTTACCCATATTTTATAAATTGCATCACTTTTAGAAAATAAGATTCAACCTACATAAAACTTCTTAGTTTTGACAATGATTCATTCCAGTACATTTTCTTTAAAGTAGCGTCATATTAAATGTGCGTTTTTCTACAAAAATCTAAATTGGGCTATTAAAATTTGGTCGCATGTGATGCAAAGTTTATTTGCTTTTGACCCTGTATAAGGTAACTTCATAAACTAAGTATTTTTGAAAACCTAGTTTGTGTCTGAAAGTAATACACCTTAATATTAAGACAAAAAAGAACACAGTGTCATCAGTAAAGTGTTCATTAGGTGGAAAATAAATATTAGTTTAACTTAACGTAAAGTTTATCTATTTTCAATGATTTCGTTTAAAACCCCTTTATTAAAATTTGTTTTAAGCTGTCATAAAAAAAGTAAAAATAGTCTTTTATTATTTAAGTGCAGTTTCCAAAAAATTAATTACAATGATGCACCAAAAACACGTTTACAACGACAAAATATGGGTAAAAAATCAAAATTATCTTATGCAGCTGAAATTTTGCATGTGGGCTAGAAACTGCATTTAAAAAACTTTTTCCAATAACTTTTTTCGATATTTTCAGAAATAACCTCACTTTTGAATTATTTTTTGGAAAAAATTAAATTGACAGATAATGCGAATCACGTGACTACTATTTTTTTGCCTAATTTTCATCTCGATCGAAGCAGAACTTGATGCCAAAGTCAAATTTCGAATAAAGCTATTAATAAAAAAAATCCCATATGATGCGGACTTTACTGGTCACACTGTACATGAAAAATGTTCAGAACAAGTTTTTTTTTTAAAGAAAAGTTTTAAGCCTCCACGGGGAATCGCACTCATATCGGATTCCTTTAATAAATCCTTCCCCCAATTAAAATCGCAAGTGATTTCAAATTGACAACTAGCATAAAATTAAATAAGTTGTATGGCCCAAGTTGGTGAGAGATTTCCAGTCTCCGTGGCGCAATCGGTAGAGCGTTCGACTGGTATTCGAGAGGTTCTGGGTTCGATTCCCAGCGAGGCATATAACTTTTTTATTTAAAAAAAAACTTTGCATGCCGCAGAGCAATTTTATATTCGTTATGTTAAAAAAAAAGCCGCTTCAGATCTTTAAATCATGCAAAAAACAATCATTCTACGCTTATACTAAAATGATGACTTTAATGAATTTAAAATATGTAAATTATATGTATAATAAAAATAAATAAGTGTTGGTAACATCCAATTAAAAATGGACTAATGTCCTTTGCCGTATTAGACAATCTTTAGTAAATTATGACTTAATAATATGTACACGACAAAACGGAAACTGAAAAATATATTTCTAAAGCAAAATGAATATAATAATTATTGTAAAATAAAATAATATTTTTAAAAACTTTAAAAAATAAATTTTTTTAAAGTCAATTTATATCCCAGGTAGACCGATGAAAATATAACCCTACGCATCATAGTTAGGCGATCCTGTCATTCTGCGTCCACCAACTTATAATATTATTTTTGGCCGATCGTGTATACATTATGGATCTTAGTAAACGTTATGTTTTAAAGGTAAAGAATAAATAAATATGCAAGTTATATACAGGGTGTCTCACGGTCGATGGTACCTTAGACGTTTCTGACGAAGCAGTAAAGGAATCGTTCTAAAAATTGGGTCGCGTACATAAACGGACATTCTATACCAACTTAAATTATTTTTAAGAATACAGTGTTGCCGCTTCCACACAAAAATAATAGTAACTTCGATTTTTTAAATGCAATACCATATGTTTTATTTTATTTTCGAAACCCCCATTACTTTCCTTACAATTTTTATTAACTCTACTCTATACTTATCTTTTACCGTTTCTAAGATATGAATTAATTTCCGTTTTTTTTTGTCCGAAAACGTCACTTTTAAAAATGCTGATAATTTTGAACTCTAAAACACTGAAACCTTGAAATTTGGTAAATAGTTAACTAATACCATAGGGCTCCTTGCCCTAGTTCCAAATCTTAGTTGCAATATACAGGGTGGTTGAAAAATACACTTATTCTGGTAACTTGAAATAGTGACCATAAGTCCTTTTTTTCAAATGTAACACCCTGAATATTATTACGGATTTGAAAAGCTACTAAAATTTCACTTAATTCTTGTATATCATACCTGTACCTAACTAACTAGTTTAACCATTTTTTTGACGTATTAAACATAATTTGTAAAATTTTTCAATTTTTATTCGGTTATTAGTAAGTAGCCATGACGAAAACTGATATTTACGTATGTTACTATATGGTTATCGTTTTGATATTTCATTAAGTTTGGATACAAGATAGAAATACACTTTAAAGTCATGGAAGAAAACTATACAAATGCAGTTCTTATGAATTTATTTATTTTATTTGGACAATGTGTGTTTGCATTAACATGCAAAAAACATTAAAACTAAATTTTTCTTGAAATCCATGCAGTCAACACCCGCATATTAAAGTGTTTGGATGTAAACGGCCAGCGTTTTGAACATCTGTTAAAAAAGCATTTTAATATCTAGTTATAATTTTAGTAGTATTTTATTATTTGACTACTTAGTTAACATTAAATAAAACTGTCCTGGATCCTTATGAATTTTCTAAGATTCATTGGCGGTAAATTAGAGTACATTTCGTTAAACATTTCCTGGCGATAATTCTATCACATTGTCCAAATAAAATAAATAAATTCATAAAAACTGCATTTGTATAGTTTTCTTCCATGACTTTAAAGTATTGTATCTAAACTTAATGAAATGTCAAAACGATAACCATAGTAACATACGTAAACATCAGTTTTTGTCATGGCTACTTACTAATAACCGAATAAAAATTGAATTGTATAGAAAATTTTACAAATTATGTTTAATACGTCAAAAAAATGGTTTAAACTAGTTAGTTAGGTACAGGTATGATATACAAGAATTAAGTTAAATTTTAGCAGCTTTTCAAATCCGTAATAATATACAGGGTGTTACATTTGAAAAAAAGGACTTATGGTCTCTTTTTTCAAGTTACCAGAATAAGTGTATTTTTCAACCACATCATAAGTGTATATTGCAACTAAGATTTGGGACTAGGGCAAAGAGCCCTATGGTATTAGTTAACTATTTACCAAATTTCAGGGTTTCAGTGTTTTAGAGTTCAAAATTATCAGCATTTTTAAAAGTGACGTTTTCGGACAAAAAAAACGGAAATTAATTTATATCTTAGAAACGGTAAGAGATAAGTATAGAGTAGAGTTAATAAAAATTGTAAGGAAAGTAATGGGGGTTTCGAAAATAAAATAAATGGTGTTGTCTTTAAAAAAGCGTAGTTACTATTATTTTTGTGTGGAAGCGGCAACACTGTATTGTTAAAAATATTTTAGGTTGGTAGAGCATGTCCGTTTATGTACGCGACCAAATTTTTAGAACGTTTCCTTTACTGGTTCGTCAGAAACGTCTAAGGTACCATCGACCGTGAGACACCCTGTATAAGTTATTTATATCTTAATATTTAGTCGGGGTTGTTTTTATTATTTCCTTTCAAAAAATGTATCGCTTTTATTTAAAAGACCAAATTCTTTAGCATTAATTGCTATCATCTTTAGCGTTTAAATGTTATGTTACGTTACATACAATTTTTTTATTAAAATATAACTAAACACTAACTAACAATAATAGCCAAGCGGTAAAATAAAAATATTTCAATAATACTTTGCCCAGAGGAGATAAAACACTAATACAAGCATGTGGTACAGAATGACGTTATAAAAAAAAATCAACCAAAAAGACAAAATAAATGAAAAAACGAAAAGAATATGATGAACGCATGCAAGCAACAACTTTAACTTAAATAACCAAAGTAACAAAATTTTTCAAATTCAACCCTATGCACAGATATAAAATAATTCGTATGCCCCCAAACCCACTTGCAACCTAGTACCGGTACATAATGAAACACAAAAAATAGTATATACACTTGGAAAAGTAATATTAATTTTGTCATATTTAAGTTTGTTAAAATCATTAATTTTTTTTAGCTTCCAGGCTTTTAAAAGACCTTTTAAAGACAAAGAAAAAATAGGAAGACCAATAATAATAATAATAATAATAATAATAATAAAAGTTTATTCAAATATTTTTTTGACATTTAATGCTAATATATCATTTTTTTTTTGTATAAACTATCAATTTCGAACTCAGAAGTAAAATACTTGTTTTGAGTTAAATAATATAATATTTATTGTCAAGAATATATTTCATAACTCGGACACAACTAGATTATAATATAAAACGAATATGACAATATTTTATTGGTGTATTTTATATCACTATAGTATACGAAGATACAATACTTATGTATATAATATATATATATTTATTTATTTTATTCATTATATCTTGGTATATTTATTATTTAATGACTTTCTTGAATATATCTCTTGGATTAGATAATATCCAATTTTTAATTTTATTTCTATAATTAATTAATGATTTAATTATTTTAATTGACTGTGGTAGCATATCAAAAATATATGGATTGATGTTTAAAAAAAATTTGTGTGCTATTGTTTTGTTTACTCTATTTTTATGTGTAATAGTATTTTTTTGACGAGTTTCATGTGTGTGATTAATATAATTTATTTTATTTTTATGTTTAAAAATATATATTAACATGTTGTAAGAAAATATTTGTTTAATGTCCACTTTTTTGCTATCTTTAAATAGTAAATCAGAAGAATATTGATGGTCTTTTTCGTAAATAATTTTCCAAATGTATTTTTGAATAGTTTCAATATTATTAAGATAATTCTTATTTATGCCTCCCCATCCTAGTATTCCATAATTTAAATGGATTTTTAGGTACTAAAGAATAATAATAAAGTATTTCTAATCCTTTTATATTTACAAATTGTTTAAGGTGTATAAATTTTGGTATAAGAATTCTTAGTTTTTTTACAATGTAGTCACTATGTAAATCCCATTTTAAATGTTTATCGAAAATTATTCCTAGATATTTAATATTTTCACCTTCCTTTATATTAATATTATTATTGCATATTATTGGACCAATATTTGGAAGTTTATTAATAGAAATAATGATTTAATAGAAACATAAAAGTGCATACCCAGGTTCAATACATTGACAATAAACCCATTGTTATATCCGTACAGTAGTACAGATTATTGATCAGTAATAATTTAATGTTTGTTCATTACAGGGGAAAGGTTTTGTTACTTGGGAAATTTGTACGAAACTACTCCTATAATGACATGAACTCACCAGTTTTGTAGCTATACGCTTTGGAATACTTTCAGTTAGAGCATAAATATTTTCTCTGTGTAGATCTAGATGACTCAAGTCCTCAAACAGAACCTGTAAATGGAGATTATTTTAAAGTTAAAAACATAAGAATAACTATTAAGCAAATGCTGTACTATACTTTTCTGGTTCTGCTTGTTGTACATTATACAGTGTGTCCAAGAAAGTATGCAACATATGGAAAAGTTTTTATCACCGATTTCTCAGAAAATTTTATTCTTTATAAAAGTTGAAGCATGCCTTAAAACTATAAATGCATATTTCATATTTCACCTGCGGCTAATAGTAAGGGAGTAAATGCCATTTTTTCAAAATTGCCTTAAGAGTAAAAACCTTAATTATTAGAAATACAGCAAAATTTTACATGGAAATGTTCTTGCAAATTAGTAAGTTAGTCCAAATACGAAATTTGAGTTAGGTGTCACAATTTTTAATTTTGTTTGGTTAATCTCTATTTTCCCCTAAACGGTACACCTCCGGTCGATTTTTTGTTTAGGCAATTTTAATATATTTATTAAATAACTTAAACGTGGGTTTATAATAAAAATGGATTAAGTAGTTGCAAACTTTTTAAAACCTTGTTACGAGTTGGTTCAGATATTAGCGTGTTGCACGCCTACTTAACACGTTCGCGGACAAAGCGGCATATGCCGCTCCTTGTGCTGGGACAAAGCGGAATATGCCGCAGAAGTTTATACCCTCCATAAACGCAAAGCGTCAAACGCCGCGCATTTTTATGTATAAAGTAATATGCGTTTACTCATGCTGTCCCAGCAGATATCAAAACATTTTGTGAATTGTCCCAACTAAAAACTATTCTTATGGACAGGAGAATATATTTTGTCGGTGTGATTTTACGAACATATCTGATGAAGCAACTGTCCGCGAACGTGTTAAACACATTTTAGCCAACTTATGTTCTAAACAAAATTATGATAGAATCCAACTCTATTCATATTACTGGAAATAATTAATAATTTATTTGTCATTTTCACCAAGTACGCTGAAGTCCAAAAACCTATTTTAAAGAAATGCATATAAAAAAAATTAAAAATTGACACACCTAATTCAAATTAAGTATTTGGACTAAGTTTTCAATTTGCAAAAACATTTCCATATAAAATGTTGCTGTATTTCTAATAATTAAGGTACTTTACTCTTAAGGCAATTTTGAAAAAATGGCATTTGCTCCCCTACTATTAGCCGCAGGTGAAATATGAAATATGCATTTATAGTTTTAAGGAATGCACCAACTTTTATAAAGAATAAAATTTTCTGAAAAATCGGTGATAAAAAACTTTCCCATATGTTGCATACTTTTTTGGACACACTGTACATCATACCTGAAATTTTTTACAGGCAACAAATGACAACAAAAATAGTTTAAACAAATAAATTCGCAAATACTTCATTTGGTGACATAAATTTTTTTAAAAATGTGCTCACCGTATAAGTACCATCATCGACCCTTCCTACGCATTCAGCTTCATAGTCCCCTCCATCTGACCACCGTACATTTACTTTGTCACCTTGATTAGGTTCCGCCGGTCCTTGCCAATCGATCAAGTGATCCATCGTGATATCTTTGGAAAAACTACGATCACATGTGAAGAATACGCAAAACTTGTAACTGGTTATGATGTTCACGATTTTTCCCCGGTAATAACGACTGTTTCTATGTTTTGCCCAAACTTCTTCGTTTAAGGATATCGGCACTCGGCTGATCTAAAAATATTTTAAATTCTTTAGGTGTTTTTAGAGACACTACTCTTTTTTGGGGAAAACATATTGACCGCAATTAACAGTAAAATACTAGCACCGATGGGATTACTGAAACGGCTAAGTTTCTATACCACACAACGACACAACATGGTAAAGTACTGTATACATTTTCCTGATACACTCTCACAATATTTAAACTTAATATGAAAAAATCCTTGTTAAATGTATTAGAAAACTCGCAAAATAAATCCTTCCAATTTTAGTTGTTCTTATAACTGTGTTAAATCCGACATATTATGTTTTTATTTAAAATTAATTTTAAGCGATCACCGTAGAAACCACAAACACACATATTATAATGTAAACAATAAAACCATTAAATATATTTTAAACTACACCATGTTTGAAATCTTTCGTTGTCCCTAACCAAAGTTGCTAAATATTTTCCAAAATAGTGTTTGTCTCTCCCCACCCATTATTTGAGCAGCTGGAGCAATAAGTGCTGAACCAAGTTGCTAATAAATATGAGACAAAAAAAACGATTACTTAAATATACATGTACTCACCTTTTCATCACTCCGGGGTTGTTTATTCTTCTTCGGCCGCCCCCTGCCCCGTACAACAACCACTTCCTGTTGGATTACTTCTTCGTTCGTTTCTTGCACTATCTGCCCATCGCCCAATGAATTAATATTACTCAACGTTAATCCCGCTTTAAGATGTTCTTGTACTTTAGGTGAAAACTGCTTTAAAACGTCCTCAACTTCCACAAAAGCATCTAAAGGAGTTAATAGATTGCGTTTTTGTTCCAGAGCATCGTCAGAATTTTCGTCTATCTCAGAAGGTACTGGCGGAACGCGATGCTTGGAGTTTGTGACATGGTTACGACAAAATTTAATGAGATCCCTTAGTATCTCTACCTTCTTTTTTTTCTCCTTTTTCGATTGCTTTCCTTTTTTTTTAATACCCATTAATTCGGAAATATTTATTCTTCCCGCACTTGGTCCACTTTTAGGCCTGCTTTTGATAAATAATTGTAACATTTTGTTCTTAAAATTTACCTTCTTCGAACTGGTCTTGTCATATCTGGTTTTATTCGCACCAGAAGACCTAGAGGTCGTGCTAGAGGACGGCCTACTTATCGACGACCCGGCTATTTCCGCCATCTTCGCCTTTTGGAACTCGTGAAAATCTTTGGCCCAGACAACATTAAAATCTTTTTTTACTTCTTTTAGTTCTTTAAGCATTTGCTGCTTTTTGTTAAACAGCTTAATTTTTTTATTTTCAGGTTGTACTTCATTTTGCGGTTTAGTTTTAATATTTTTCGTCTTTTTCTTAAACTTTTTTCCTTTCTTGTTACTCTGATTCTTTACCTTTGGAACTTTTAATCTTTTAGGTTGTTGGTCACCTTCACTCTCAGAACTTGAGCTGCTGCGGCATCCAGTTGGTCGATATTCGCTCTCATCTGAAGAATCAGAAGAATAATTACTGTTATTATCATTAGTATCGTCTTCCGTCTCGCTCTCACTTCCCGAAGAAGACGAGGATGAAGACATTTCGTTAGTATTAACCTCGACAACGCTGGCCACCATGGTTGGGCCTTCAGCATGGTTCAGGGCGGTCACTTCCGAACAATCATCAATAGTTTCTACCAAAATTTTAGTCTCAGGATCCAAAGAAAGGTGTGCGAAAAAATTTTCATAGTCCATAGCAACGTCTTCACTATTAACTATAAAATCATAAGGAGGTAATGATGGATGGAGCTTTGCAAGGTCCTGATTCATATTATTCACCCAGAACTTCTTAGCCAAATATTCATTTTCTATGGGTAGAGCGGATTCTATTACTACACCTGCATGTTCATCTGTATACAAATCAACATCTTGTACCACATCATTATCAGCAATCACTAACTCATTTTCCACTTCACTTTGTTCAATTTGATTGTCCGTAGATACTAACTTACTTGTGTGTTCCTCCAAAACAGATTCGTTTACACTTTCTGCATCTTCCTGACTTGCGGACATTTCTAAAGCTATGTCTTGCACTGCGTCTAGTGCAAGACGCAGTTCTTCCTCTTCTAATTCTTCGCCTAATTGCTCTCTCTTTTCGTTTAAAACATTTATCATATCATATTCATTAGTATGTACAGCGACTTCCTGAGAATTTTCAACAATAATATCGGGTTCTAAAGGCACTTCTGCGTGTCCATCCTCAAATACCTCAGTAGATTCAACCTTGTCTTCATTAAATACAACTCCAAATTCATGACTAGTTCCGCTATCTTCTCCATTTAAATCCTTTAAAAGTTTTTCTAATTCAGGATCTTTCTTTTCCTCCTCATCCAATTTAATAGGTTGATCAGTCATGGGGAAGAATCTCTCTTTATTTGCATAAACAGTCTCAGTGCAAGCATTAACACTATACCAACTGCGGTTATTCCAGATGGTATTTGGTTTACGGGTGCTAGGAGCGGGATTTAAAGTAACACCTGCAGGCAATACTAATTTCTGTAACACAGGTACTTGTTGAGAATTTACAGTATTTAAGCAATATACATTTAATCCTGTATTTCCAGATATGGAGGAATTTTGATTCACTATAACTACATTTTGAGTGTTCATTAATTTTGAAGCTGTGTTTTGTATCGGAGCTCTGGTTACAATTGGAGTTGTATTTACTATTGGTACTGTACTTACTATTGGTACTGTATTTACTATTGGTACTGTATTTACTGTTGGAGTTCTACTTACTATAGTAATAGCCGGATTTGATGATAAGCTTTGAAAATGTTTTTGAATTACCAGCTGATCACGTCTTGTTGAATCTACCACTTGCAAATGTATGGGTAAGGCTTGGCTTGCTACTTGCAAATTTTTCGGTGGTAATGTACTGGTGTTAGAAGGCTGTAGGGATGGGATATTATGAGTTGTTGTTAGCTGGGAAACATTCGCTGTACTGGTACTAGGTGCGGAGTATAGGGTTATAGTGTTATCGTCGAGTTGTCTTTGTTTTATTACATGCTCAACGGTTGGACTTTTGTACATGATTTGATTCGATAAGGGATAGGTTTGAACTTTTCTTTCTAATTGTACATTTTGAAATGGTGTTTTAGTAGCACAGTCATGCCCCAAATTGCTGTCTTGGCCACTGGTTTCGCCACTGCTCCGACTACTGCCTTGCAATTGATCGAACAAATCTAAATCACCAGAGTTGGAGCTGCTAACTTCATTTTGAACGTATGACGGATTTTTATTAGTCACAAATGAACTTCCAGAAATGCTACTGTTGCAATCATTTTTAACAAATCTGCTTGTTTGTGAAGCCTTTATATCTTCACCAATTTTTTTAGGCTGGGGAGTTCCTATTAAGATGGGAGGAAATGGGGTTACTTCAGTTTTAATTTCTGATATCATTTTGGCTTGGGCAACAGTACCCTTGCCTTTTTTATCATTATAGCAAGGTGTTACTTCTGTCTTTGTAATATGTTTTAAAGATTTTGGTTTATCAGCGCTTACTACTTGCGTTTGCAAGAAATTTATGAATGCGTTTGCAAATCCCTTGGAGTTGGTAACGCCGCAATGAGAGCCTTGAATAGTTGGAGCTCTTTTAAAGTCTTTGGGAGTTTCAGTGATTTTAGTTTCTTTAAGTTTAATGATACTGTTTGCGGTTCTAATGGTTTGTATATTTTCTTTCGGCGTTACAATTGGCGGCTTCCTATAAAGCTTTAGCTGAGGAGGAGATTTACTGGTGGAACTATTAATTGCATGTGTAGAAGTAGATACTGTATTGGACTGGACATTTATAGATTCAGATGCAGTCGTATCTATATGTGATTTCCGTCTCTCGTATTCTTCATCTGCCTGCTTAATAATACTATCAATTTCCTCTTTGGCTTTATTGGTTTCTTGCTTTTCCATGTCCTCTTCTGGAGGCTTTAATTCATTGCCAGACGAAGAATCGTTCTTTGAATCAGACTGCTCCAATCCTGTTTGACACAATTGCTCTAGTTACGTGGTTGTTTTTAAAGTGTTAATTGATGGTATTTTTTGTGAGTTTACGGAGCAGGTAAAGGAAGTTGTTGACAAGCGCCCAAGAACCAGCAATATTTAGTGTGTTAAGCCCAGTCTTGTGAGGTTAAGTTGGATTTAGAATAAAAGCACTTAACAGAAATTATTTAACTGTCTAGTAAAGATTAAATAAATAATATTAGTAAAAATGGTAAAACAGAAGACTAGCAAAAAAAAAGGGAGGCAACAAAACAATATAAGAAAAAAAATGTAAAGCAGCAAACTAAGGTAGGTATGTTATGAGAGGTAATATAAGGACACTCACAAAAAAACCCTGTTTTTACCAAAAACCAGTTAGATTTGTTTGTAAAACAAAATGCAATTTAAAATATCGAATTGTCAAATATTTGACAGCTTATTCAGTTTTAAATAGTCGGTATATCAACGACAAATTGCCTTTACATTTTGTTTTATAATATGTTAGTAAAACCAAGACATTAAAACAAAAATAAAATAAAAGCATGCACAAAACAAAAATAAAGAAACTAGGGATACTCAAATAATTCTATGTATAAACATCTCCAATTAAAGTTCGAAGTCCACACTATACAGAGTGCTACAAATTCGTGTACGTACATAGAGATTTCGATCACGATACGAGATTGTAAAGTTATTAAAAGTAAATATAATTAATGTCATAAACAACTGTTTTGGCAAAATACCAAGTTCCATTGCCGAACTTATTATTTCAATTAGCCACATGGCTTAAAACTGATAATTGTGAACAGATTTAGTTTAATCTAATTTTAAAATATGGCATTTAAAACCTTATTATTATTGAACCCATATATTTTTTTTTAGTTCATCTGGATCACTACACTCTTACTTGTGTAAGTGTGGTCTGGATGGAAGTATTATAACGTCGGCATCGTGTTGCACTAATCAGACAACTTTGACTTTGATAAATGAGTTGCTTGCAATTAAAGTAATCCGGTAAACTTAATTTTCTAACCACTTTGATTGCGAGTAAATCACGTTTGTAAATGTAATTGATTGGGCAATCAAAGTTTTCTGGTTTGTTAATTGTTTATAATCATTGTGCAAGCCAACAAAAAAAATAATAGTAGGATGAAACCCATTGGAAAAGGAAGAGAATATAACAAAAAGTCCTATGGAAAAACGTTAAATAGCAAAGTTGTAGGTAATAAAAAGATCTACAACTTTTGTATTTACACTTTTTTCACATAACCTCAAAATTTATGTGAAAAATTCAAATAACCAAGTTTTTGGTTTTTTATTTTTATCTTTTACAAAAAATTTTTTTCTTTCACGAAATTTGGTGAAAACTTACCTTTTTGTGTCCCAAACACACTGTAATTTTTTTGATTTATATCTGCTTTTTTAAAAAAGTCGGTGGGCTTTTTGTTCGTTGAAATCTCTACTTTCTGATGGTGTAAAAAAATATACATTACTATGGTAAATGTTCTCAAAAAATGCAAAGAAACGAAAAAAACTCGAATGAGATTTTTTTTAATCATTATGTACAATTTTGAGCTCTTTATTAAAATTTATACTTTAATTACTCGAAAAACGTAAGATTCCATATTTCCATAGGACTTGTAGTTTTGCCGGAAATCGAGATAAATCGTTTTCTACCCTTAAAAACTCACCCGTTTCCACTTCCCGACCTCGGATCGCCCGTAAATTATTTTTCCTTTAATTTTTGTTATATTCTCTTCCTTTTCCAATGGGTTTCATCCTACTATTATTTTTTTTTACTTTTTACCATTTTTAAAGGCTTCAGCCCTGGTCTAAAAAGACTATTTCTTCAAATTAAAAGTTTCCTTTTATTCTTGGTCCCAGCGCACTATTATAAGCATTATTTCGTAACTGAGGACTTTATATGTATCATACATTATATTGTAACAAGTCCCTTTGTGAGAGAGTCTACTTTTATTTTTAATTTGAATATCCATAGTTTATTTAAACTACTATATTAAGAGGGAATAGAATAACTCCCGGCGTATTTATTAACAATAAGAGAGGGTGCTTCAATATCTTGATGAGATAATACTATTAGAAAAGCTTAATAAGCATTATCACCGAAAGCACCCTATATAATTGTATAAAAATAAAGATAAAAACGTACGATCTTTTTTCTTATGTTTCCTCTTTTCCTTGTCCTTTTCTTTTCCTTCCCTTTCGCCTTCTTTATGCTTGGATTTTTTCTTATTCAGCAGGTTAGCTTCGCGGGCAACTAAAGATTTAACCAGTTCGGTCGTGTCCGGTGATTGACGCGCGCCTTTTTTGAGCGAAACAATTTTGCCGCATTGTTTTTTGGCTTTTGGCTCTTTTGGTTCTTTTGAAAAGCTATCTTCTTCAGACTAAAATCAAAGCGAAATATTAAAAGTATTACGCATCTCATAATATACGCATCGCAAGTCATGTTTTTGTCATTAGCTTTGGCAGTTTTGATATAATTTTGCCTGAAATCCTTAAATACTTATTGATGGGTTCCTTGATTGCTACTTTTTTATATAATAATTTTTGAAGAGGTTCTTATTGAAAACATAATTTGTTTTAAAAAAATTTAAAGCGCTTTTTTAATATCTACGGGTTACCATAATTCGTTGTTAAAGTTAAATTAATATTGCGGAAAACGCGTAATCACCTATAGTAGGGTGGAAATTAATTTTCATTTCCACCTTACTAGGTGGTTTGCTTTCTCTTTCGCGATATAACTTTTAAATACCTTCAAACTCAGAAGTCAAAACTTCAGAAATGGAAAGTGGTCATAAAATTGCTTAATACAGAATTTTAAGACTTAAGTGGCAATACTTAAGATCTCCTAGGACTGTAGCAAAAAGACGAAGTTTTGCAAAACGAATACTTTTTGGACGATAGTGACAACCGCTATCACATGATTTTAAATACAGAATGTGATAAAAATGTATAAACTTGACTTTTTCTAAAAAAATCTTTCTTTGAGAAAAAAACTATTTTTTACATTCCTCAATTCGAAACTTCCTTCTTTGCCATGATTTGAAGACCTACTATTAAACTTGAAATTACCTCGCTATCTTCTTTTTTCTTGCTCTTTCTCCCTCTAGTTTCCTTATCTTTCGAATTCTTTCTTTTCTTTTGGAAATATTTTTTACTTCTCTTAACATTATAGCCAGCGTCACATATTTCAGCATCTTCAGCTTCTACAACAAAACATATTTTTGTTAAAATATATTTATTTATTTATTTATCGACGGGCAAAACCCAATTACAATTTTTACTTAACAAACTAATAGTAATAATTATTATAACAGTTGAAAAAAACAAGATAACTTAATTTTAAATTAGCTCTCCCATAATAAAACAAGAATATAATTCTTACAGTGTAAGTTTAGAAACATTTCTCTTAAAGGAAGTGAGGGAAGAGTTAAAAAAGTCAATACTAATTTTGTTCCCATTATTAACGATTCTCGGTCTGGGAGAGGATTTACCGTAGTTGCATCTATGATGGTCAAGTGCAAAAAGAAAGCGATTTCGTGTGTCCCTAGGTGGAACTCGAAAGTTAACTCGATGTAATAGATCTGGGCATTCACTATTTTAAATAAAAAATATATGTCAAATTTGATTCTGCGTTCAGAAAGCAAGTCCAAACTCAGTCTCCGCCTCAGACCATCATAGAAGTCAACAGGCAATCTAAACTTGTATGCAATAAATCTAATAATTTTTTTTTGTACCTTTTCGATATTTTGAATGTTTATTAAATATAACGGTGACCACACACAAGAAAGGTATTCCAAACATGACCTAACAAGAGTTTTGTAAATCGTATTCAAGCTGTCAATATTTTGGAAATCTCTAGTATTTCTACACATAAAGCCCAATAACTTTAATGATTTATTTACAAGATATTCATAGTGAATATGGAAATCTAACTTAACATCCAAGTGAACACCTAAGTCACACAGAGTGGTAACTCTTTCCAAAATGCAATCATTTAATTTATAATCATAGTATTGTGCGATGAAAAGTAATTATTTTACATTTTTTAATGTTTAAGTCCATTTTATTTCTAACACACCACTCATACACTCTGTTTAAGTCCTCTTGGATCCTCAAAGCATCATAAACTGACTTAACTACAGCAAACAATTTTAAGTAGGTTTATACTAAATAATAATAATAAGTTTATTTAAAATTTAATAATAAAATAAATATGTTTATGTTGTCTTCTATAAACTTATTCTTCAATTCCCTGAAGCTGAGCTTGTTAGGGACAAATCTTATTTTTTGTTTTAGTATGTAAAATCATAAATATTAAAAATAAGTTTTAAAGTAAAATATGTTAATTTATAGTATAAACGCAGTTCTTTTTGAAGAAATATATTACCTATAATAAAAGTATTAATTTATAATTTTTAAGTAAAAAATATTACTTATACTGAGTGATCACGAAATCATTGGAACTGAGTTTGAATTTGAATCTGCCATGGAAAAATCAAATCTTACGACTATACGTAATTTGGGTAAAGAAACGGTAACAAAAGTAGTAGAAGAATTAATAGGGGCAAGCTGGAATTATACATCTGTTGACGTCAATAAGGTATATTCAGATTTCATAAAAATTATTCAAACAGCAGTGGATAAAGTGGCTCCAAAAAAGGCAGCGAAAACAACAAAACATCCATGGATATCTGGAATAGTGAAACAAGCACAAAATACTAGAAATAACGCATATAAAAAATTTATTCTCAGTAGAAGTGAGGATGATTGGAGAGATTACCAAAATAAGAGAAATAGAGTGACCTCGTTAATTCGCAGCGAAAAAATTAAATATTACGATCAAAACATAGACAGGTGCAAAGGCGATGGAAAGAGGATGTGGAAAACTCTAAAAAATTTAGTAGGAAACAATAATCAATCTACAGATTTTACACAGATTGACTTTGAAAAATACGATGGCACAGTTGAGGACAATTTTAATAACTTTTATTCCGATAGTTTGGATGATATTTCCGCTACCATAGAAAAGCGACAGTGGGCTTCTGATATTAACAGGAATAAAAATAACTTATTTACATTTAAAACGGTAAATCTTGGAGAGTTAAAAAAAGTTGTGTTCAAATTTAAAAACAAAAGCACCAGTGACGAACTTTTGAGCATTAAATTATTAAAGGACTTGTTTTGTGTAATAGGCTATCCTCTTTTATATTTAATAAATACATCGTTACGTACTGGAAAAATACCTAGTGACCTAAAAACAAGTGTTATTATTCCCATACCAAAAGTGTATAAACCAAAGGTTCTCGCTGAATTCAGACCGATTAACCTACTGCCAGTTGTAGACAAAATCATCGAGACAATAGTTTGCCAACAATTAAGACATTATTTTGAGATTAACCAGTTATTATTTGTTGGACAATCCGGATTTAGAAGTCAACATTCCTGTGAATCGGCATTACAATATGTATGTGCAAAATGGAGAAACTTCATAAATAATGATAAGGTCGTACTTAGTGTTTTTGTAGACTTACAACGGGCATTCGAAACTATTGATCGTGCGATTCTCATAAAAAAATTATCCTTATATGGTATAAATGGTAGTGCGTTGGACTGGATCAATGATTACTTAGCCAATAGGTACCAAAAAACAAAAGTGGATAACAAATTTTCACATGATAGGGAAAGTAGGTGGGGTGTACCCCAAGGAAGTGTTTTGGGTCCTCTCTTGTTTGTAATTTATGCGAATGATATTGCCAAAGTTTTAAAAAAGTCATTTGTTAATTTGTTTGCAGATGACACCCTTATATGTGTAGCAGGTACCAATTTTGAAGAAATAACTAATATTTTAAATGCGGAACTTGAAATATTATATGATTGGCTTTGTCAAAATAAATTGAAATTAAATGCTTTAAAAACAAAATGCATGGTAATAGGTTCAAAAGCGAATTGTAAAAAATATTTAGACTTAGAATTAACAGTTAAAATTAATAACAGTGTAATTAACTTTGTGTCAGAAATAAAATATCTAGGTATTTTTTTAGATCCTCAGCTAACGTTTTCAAATCACATAGACTATCTTTGTAAAAAACTAGGTAAGAAAATTGGATTTTTTTGTCGCGTCTCAAACTGTCTGTCTCAATGGGCCAAAACACTAGTTTATAATACAATTATTCAACCACACTTTAATTACTGTTCTTCATTACTAATATCATGTACTCAAGAAAATATATACAGGTTACAAGTACAACAAAATAAAGTAATGCGTTTAATTCTTAATTGTAATAAATATACCCCAATTAAAGCAATGCTGGGCACCTTAAATTGGTTGTCTGTTGAACAGGGCATTAAAAAGGCAAACATTATTTTAATATATAAAATTGAACATGGTCAACTTCCTGCCTATTTGAAGGATTTTCTTGAAAAAAGATCCAACTTTTTTGAATATAACATTCGATCAAGACATAACTACAATATTCAGTATGTAAAGTCAGCAAGTTTACAAAAATCGTTGTTCTATGAGGGTGTTTGTCTCTATAATGCCCTACCGGGTGCATTAAAGAGTGAAAATAGTCTGGTCACCTTTAGTAAAAATGTTTCGAAATATTTACAGAAGTAAATAAGATTGTAACTAACAGTAGTATTATATAGTTGTATATACTTAGTTGTATTTACTAGCCAGGTGCTAAATAAAAAACCTTATTATTATTATTATTATTATTATTATTATTATATAAATTATTCAGAACAATATTAATTAAAGCATTTCTAAAAATATTTTCAAATTGTCTGTTTTTAATATCCATGTTTTTATTTCGACTTAAAATTTTTTTAATGAAATAATTTTTAAAATTTTTCTTGGTAAATAATCGTTTAAATAAAAACCTAACTATTTGAAATTTTTTTGCCCTATGGACTTGTTTATTTTAGGTTTTATGGCTATTTCGTTTTATAATAGATATATTTGGCTTACCTATTTCTCCCGCCTTAAGCCAAATATCCTCCAAAACTTCCAACTGCTGTTCATCAGGTTGCATTTCGTCACCAAATGGCAGATTGTTATCTTCTTCCATTAGCTGTAATTGTAAATCGGCAGGAAACTCGGCAAAACTAAAAAGTTCGTATGTTTTTACATCAACTTCGTTTTTTAAACATCGACAAATGCCAATGAAAAAATACACCAACAAAAATATGTATTATTTAAATAAGGCCTCTTATACGCGCTCATATTACATTAGACTGTAACTGGGCGTGTAGTACTATCGAGTTTATTAACATGATCAAAGTTATTTTTAGCGATATTTTCCTTTCAAGCGTTTTTATGTTTAGCCTTACTTGGGATAGCCAGCCATCATTCGCCCTTTCTTCTTTTTAAACGGTCCCTCCACGTAACTCAGAGGCAAACTGGTGTTGTTCTTATTGCACAAAATGTCTTGAGGCAAAGGAAGTGGCGCGGCGACCTTACGATCTGGTTCTTCAGGATGCGGCCCAATGTCTTCGCCTTTTAACCATTTTTCATATCTAAAAAAACGATATGTTTTATACCCTAAATATTCATAATAAAATAGCTTTCTTCTGAACAGACTTGTTTATTTTCCACTAGGATTTTTAATTTAAAACATAACACGATAATTATGAATACTCTCTAAAAAAAACTCGCCTCCTCTTAAACCCAAAAAACTCTAGACAGTTAACAAACCAATCTCAATTTCATAACTACTACTAAGTTATTGATATAAAAGAAAGAGTAGTCTTAGAGTAAACTTTAACTGTAGCTCAAGAAAAATGAGTGTTATCCTTGACGTTGGGAATATAAATTTAGTTGACTGTTTGAAGGTTGGAGACAATGATGTTTCTTGAATAATGAAAGAGTTTCACAACACTTCGTACAAATAATAGGAGGAAAGGAAGTACAGCCAGGAGATCAGCTGGTAAGCTTTGACGTCGAAAGTCTATACACCAACGTTCCCGTAAAAGACGCCCTAAAGGTTATCAAAAACAAACTTGAGGAAGACCATACTCTACCTACAGGAAAGAACAACGCTCCCCATTAATGCCATCTTGGAACTATTAGCATGCTGCCTCAACAATTCCTACTTTCAGGAAAAGGTAAAATTCTTTAACCAAGTAGACGGACTACCGATGGGCTCATCTCTCTCGCCAATAATCGCCAACATTTACATGGAATGGTTTGAATCCAAAGCAATGGAACAGGCAAAGAAGAAACCAAAAATGTGGATGACACCTTCATTATTTGGAATTGAACCGACGACGAATTAAGAGATTTTCTAAATCACCTCAATAGCTTAACACCAACAATCAAATTCACCATGGAGAAAGAAGAAAACAACCAATTACCGTTCCTAGATGTCAACGTAAAGAAAAATGGCATCAGCATCCAAACTTCAGTATACAGAAAACCTACGCATACAGGTCAGTATCTCAATTTTACATAAAATCACTCAAACAATACGAAACATGGCGTAGTTAAAACCCTCGTGGATAGAGCAATTACAATCTGTAACTAGGAAGAAGCACTTAAAAAAGAAACTCACCACATCAAGACGGACCTCAACAAAAATGGCTACCCCACAAGATTAGTTGACACAATATTGGAAAACCGTAAGAATCGACCCAACGCGCAAGAAGCAAACAGAGGCGCAACCAACACTCAATATTCCGTATGTCAAGGAGTATCTGAGAAAATAAGAAGACTAGGACAACGATATAACATCCACACCGTATTCAACTCGAGGGACACCCTAAGAAGCCACCTGACGAAGACAAAGCCTACAAGTAAAAAATATAGGAAAAACTGCGTCTACCAGATCCCCTGCGAATGCGGCCAATCTTATATAGGTGACATTAAGACCACTGGAAACTGGAAACAAGGATTAAAGAACACAAAAACAATACGTTAAAAGGAGAGACCGGACAGTCAGGTGCAGCTGACCATGCCTGGAAACATTGTCACCATATCATGTGGTCAGAAGCTGAAATCCTACATAAGGAACCACACTGGAGGAAAAGAAAGTTCAAGGAAGCTGCTGCTATTCACAAGAACCCTGGCTGCTTTAGTAAACCATCATTAGACAGAAGAAATATCTGGAATCCTTTGCTAGAGAAAATGTAATCTTAGGATAAGATCGCGTGCCAACTGAACGCACGACTGCACCCACCTCAGTTATGCTTCAGTGCACCTCGATAGAATAAATAGACCTGTAGTTACTTTACTTATTTAGTATTCACCTGAAGACGACTGGAGATACTTATCAGTTGAAATGTTGTGATTTAAAACAAATAATTTTAAAACAATGAAAGTCCAAAACTCTTTCATCATTCATAAATTTAGTTGTATCATGTTGGTCAGTATGTACTCAAATTTAAGGAAAATCTTTAAAATGTCCATAAAACCTTACTTAGACACAAAATAAAAACATCAATTTTATATTTAAATTGTTGGGGGTGGGGGAGTAACTTTTTTATTACTAGTCAATGTAGAACGTGGTATTTTTTTCTCATTGTTCCTAAAGGTATGGTTTGAGACTAACTAATAGTAGGAATTTAATAATATAAGTTTAGTTTAGGTACACTGTGTTAATTCCGCAGTAGTGAAGTATTTTGTTTTAAATATAAAGAATAAACTTTTCGATTTTTAATGTAGAATGTAACGATGCGAAATACATAATGAAGACAATGTAGAGCAATATTTTAACATATGAAACATTAAAAAGCAAAAAATTAATGTTGTGTGGCTTACCTATCTGGTTGAAACCTCTTGACAAAAGTATCCATCGAAATTTTGACCATATCTTTACTACAAGTACAATGTGAAGCACGTTTTCCATATTCTACCCATCTTTCACAAGCAAAATTTGTAGATTCGGCGCAGTTAAATCCATGATTAAAACCTACAAATAAAAACAAACTGTTGAAAAACAACAGAAACGAACAAATGGTTCTAAAAGTATTTCCAGTAGAAAAAATAATTTTATCAATATACACGGGGCAATAAATTGACCGTGTATATGTTGGTGAAAAAAACAAAACAAAAGCTGTCCTGTTATTTTTTTAATATAATAATATATCTTTATTCTCAACCAACTTAAAAAGTTCATTACAGAGAATATAATACCAAATATACAACATATAAAATCACAAATAATAAAAATCATGTTCAGTAAATATTAATAACTCCATCGAAATTATTTAAAAAATATATAATATACATTAACCATTTACAAAAAAAAATAATAATATACGTTAAAGATAGCTTAGCTTTAAAAAATATTTAGTTTTTTTTTAAAGTCCAAAATTTTGATATTACTTTAATTTTTTTCGGTAAACTGTTGTAAATTGTTATTCGTTTATATAATATTGATCTTTGGCCAAAAGTACTCTGTACCATAGGTGTTTGAATATGATGATTTTGTCTTGTGATGTGAATAATGTTGCTCGAAGGAAATATTATATTCCATTGTTTTTCTTTAATAATAATAGAATGCATAGTTTTAATTTATAAAGCTTTTCTAAATTTAAATATCCGTTTGGTTCATACAAATTTATAGTTGGTTCTAAAAAAGAAAGTTTATGTATGCATTTAATTATTTTGTTTTGCAGTTTTTTTAATGGCTGAATTGTAGTTAAATTCGCTGATCCCCAAATTGAAATCATATACTGTAATTTTGAATAAACCAAAGAATAGTATGTATATTTTTTTAAATATTTTAATGATATATAATCCTTAAGTAGCGAATTTTATTTTTAGACGTTTCAATCTCTTTTTGACGAAATGAACCTTATATTCTTACGTCACCGGAATGATGCTTTTAATTAACAGGTCATTTAATTCCGATATAATTTAACTAACCTGCATGATATCCGTAAGGAAATGTAATCATAATTTCTCCGGCCTCTTGAGTAATCTAAAAAATATTTTACATATTAATAAAAGATTTCTTTATCGTTTGCTGTTTGTAGAAATAGGGCTATAGGTTTTAATTTTTTTTAAAATGTTTAAATATTTGCACTACCTTATTATAGGGTATAGAATACTGCTTTAAAATTTGTGGAGATATTAGAGTCATTTTATGCCGCAAAAAAGCTTGACAAGTGTTGTAAGATGTAGGGAAAAATCCATTTGCCAACCGTTCCAACCTCCTTCCATGTTCTGGTGGAATAGCATACCTAAAATTATAATAGTAAGATTTTGACAGTAGAACTTGCATTTAATCAATATCATCGATCAATATCGTTCAGTACCGCCCAGTACCGTTTAGTATGTTTTAATTCCTCCAGTATTAACAAAGGATCAATTTAACTTACCATGTTTTTGGTGCACCAAAATGTAAAAAGTTTATTGAATAAAGGTCCATATCCTCTGTGTGCCAAGCAAAAGTTGTTTTCCACATACCAAAGTATAAGTAAGCTGTGTTTACCCCTTCAATGGAAATACCATAATCTTCGTTAACAAAATCAAGGATGGTTCCCAGTCTGTTTATGTTCCATTCCTTCAATAAAATAAAACTTTTATCAACAAATATCCGCAAAAAGGTATAATTTTTTGGAGCTGTATATGGGCACCAAGTTTAATTTCGGGTTGCTCAGTTTTTTGATTAAAGATAAATTCTTTTGTTTTTATTATTTTTTATTATAAGTAATGTAAATAATTCAAATACTGTATTTATTTGAAAAATGAAAACGTGTAACTTTATTAAACGTGGGGAGTCTAAAATGAACAATGGCCTTATCAAAGTCATATCATTTTTGCTCAAAGAATGTATGGTTAACAGATTGACCTTCTTTTTCAGGGTAGTATATATCTGTCATGTACTTACATCTACATTGTCATCTGTCAAACTTCCTGAAACATCGGCTCCATAAATAGGAGCTACGTAGGTGATGTTCTTCCAATATTTTCTCTCCAAATCTTCATAGTCGAAATGTCTAGGAGTGGCGTACCGTTCAGAGTTTGCCATCTCGCGATATTGTTGAACAGACATTGCTCGTTTCTGTAATAATTATTGGAAAATGATTGTCAAAAACCTACAAATCAGGTGAATAAAAGACACTATTTATTTATTTACTACGTTTTTAGTAAAATACAATAATTAGTAGCAAGTCATACGATCTAAATTTAAAAAAGAAAATATTAATATGTCAAAACGTTAAGAACGTGGCAACGGTGTCGTGGTTTTGTTTACCTAGCGATCAAAAAGTGATATTTTATTAAGAGTTTTCTGTGAAATTATTTTTGAAACCAGCATATGGTGAATAAATGAATGAATGAATTACGGTAGAACGGAAAATTATACACATTTTCCATAAAGAATGAACAAATTGTGAGGTTTGGTTCTGAAGTACATGTTGTTTTACAAAGGAAGCAAACCGCAGTGTTGCCAGCTCTAGCTGGACAAATTTCCTAGTATAGACGGAAACGAGGGAGACTTGAACTGTTTTAAATGTCTGAAAAAAATCGAAGAAAAAGAATGCTACGAGTGTGATTGCTGCTTGGAAAAAATTCACAAACAATGTATGACACTTTCCACGTCCGAAATGAGAGTAATGCCGCTCCAAAAACGAATGTTGATGTTTATCTGTGATACATGCAAGAAACTTTTGGCAAAAATGCCCTTTATAATACAAACATTAGAAAAAATACAAAACGACTTTGGAGAACTAAAAGCTGAGATGCGAAGGGTGAATATCAAAGAAAACGTAATGATACCAGCGACAATTGCTCACACGTATGCTGATATAGCCGGCAAAAAGGAAGTTAAACATAACAACAATGTCCCTAGCTTAATTATAAAACCGAAAAAGCTACAAAGTGCTCAAAAAACAAGGGAGGAACTATTTAGAACTATAAAACCTTCAAAACTAAAAATTGGAGTTAAAAATACCAGAGAAACCAAGACCGGTGGTGTCGTTATAAGGTGCCAAACAAAGGAAGAAATCGAAAAACTAGAAAATGAGGCAAAAAAAACCCTGACAAACTATGATATACATACAACGAAACTAAAGAAACCTCGAATCAAAATAATCGGTTTTGAAAATGATTGCTCTGAGGAACAGATAGAAAAGGAAATTCGTGAGCAAAACACATTTATCACAGAGACTGACGAATTTAAGGTTACCTACATAAAAAAACAAAATAGAAATAACCACAAAACAATTTATGCTGAATGCTCCCCACAACTCTTTCATAAGTTCATGACTTCTAGGAAAGTGTTCCTACATTGGGAGAGATATAGAGTGTTTGAGGACATTGGCATCCCAAGGTGTTTCAGATGTCAGAAATACTATCACAAGAACAATGAGTGCAAGAATAGGCCTGTCTGTGCGTATTGCATGGGTGAACATGATGTTAGTGAATGTCAAAAAACTATGAAAAGGTGTGGAAATTGTTTTGAATCAAATAATAAATATAGCACTAGCCACAATATTGAACACGAAGCCAGCAGTAGTGAGTGTCCGTCCTACAAATATCTAATAGACATGCTAAAAAGTAAAGTTGATTACGGATAATAATAAATCATGGTTATACAACTGGAGAATGAGGTGATTTGTAGTTTGGAAGAAGAAATGGAAGGTAGCAATACTCTTCCACAGGAAAGTATCGATAGTGACACACTTAAAACATCAATCCAGATCAGGGATAAGCTTATTAACATTCTACATATAAATATTCGTAGTATCAAGAAAAATTTTGATAATCTTTTGGTGACATTAAATACTTTTGAGATATCTTATTGTGATATTATAGTGTTAAGTGAGTGCTTTCAATTGTCTTGTACACATTGTGGTCAATTTGCAATACCAGGTTATAATATTCATTACAATAATGCTAGTTATAATAGGAACGATGGTGTGATAATCTATACTAAACACAACATTAATGCGTCTATAGTAGATTTTAAACTTCCGAAATATTTAGCAACACTAAGTCGAGTTGTATTAACTATGGAAAATACTACCTTTGGAATAAATTGTGTCTATAGACCGCCTGCGACGCACGCGGGATTTTTCATGGAGGATATTTTTCTGTATTTCTCAAAAAATCTAAAGTACCAAATAGAAATATTTGTGGGCGATTTAAATTTTAATATTGCTGATAAAAACAGTGAGTCTGTTAACCTGTACTTGTCTATACTAAATATGCATGGTTTTATTTTACTTATAAACTCCAACACTAGATTAACAACCACTACTGCGTCATGTATTGACCATATATTTATAAGGAAAAAACTAAAAACAAACAAACTAAAATATCAAACTTTTATCCTGCAGTCAGACTTAACAGATCATTATCCTGTAATGCTTAATCTTTCTTTTGATGGGCGTGACAACAATAATGAGACACACAAGAAACTAAAGGAGGTTGAAATTGTAAAAAGAAATTATACACAACTTCTTGATCTGCTAAAAGCGCAAAGTTGGGACAACGTAGTGAATACGCACGACTCAAATAGTGCAACTAATATATTTTGACATTTTTAGTAATATGCTGAATGGAGTAAAAACATCCCATAAGATCATAATACGTGAGCATAGGAAAATCAAGCCCTGGATAACAAACGGTATAATAAATTCTATTAAGTATCGAGATAAACTAAAAAAAAGGCTTCTAAATTGTGTTGATGAAGCACGGTTAAATGAATATAAAAATTACCGTAACCTTGTTAATAAACTTATAATTAGAGCTAAAAACGATTACTATAAAAATCAAATAAAAAATAATGAAAAAAACATTAAAAAAATATATCAAATTATATCCGAGGCAACAAACGAACAAAAAAAAAAGAAATCAGTAATGATCTGAATATTTTAAATAACGGTCAAAGTTTTGTCTCTGATAAAAAGATGGCCAATTACTGCAATGATTTTTTTATAAATGTGGGAACACAAATGGCAGATAGAATTCCCCCAGCTAACCAACCAAAATTTGATTTTTATTGTAAATCATCACTCTTTTTGCATTCGGTTAACAATAGCGAACTTATAACCCACATAGGATCGCTGAAGAATAACTGTGCTCCGGGTGTTGATGGTCTTGACTCACGTCTAATTAAGTTTGCACACATGTACCTTCTGAAGCCTCTCACACACATTATAAACCTAATATTTGAAAGTAGTATTGTGCCAGAACAATTTAAAATAGCATCAGTTACCCCTATTTACAAATCTGGAAATAAACATGACATCACTAACTTTCGACCAATTAGCGTGATGAACAACTTTGGGAAAATTTTTGAAAAATGCTTAAGAAAACGATTAATAAACTTTTTTAAAGAAAATAGTGTACTAAGTAAAAATCAGTTTAGTTTTATGGAAGGGGTAAGCACTTCTGACGCGATGTGTGAGCTGGTGGGTCAGATTACGACTAGTCTGGACTCAGGAAGGAGGAGCATCGCTGTTTTCCTAGATCTCGCGAAGGCATTCGATACGTTGCCCCACGACAAACTACTTGGTGTTCTTGAATGCTATGGTGTCCGGGGTGCCGCGTCGAGTCTTTTTATGTCATATTTAACTGACAGAAAGCAAGTAGTAAAGATTAGATTACAGTAACCCAATTAACATTAAAATGGGCATTCCACAAGGAACAGTCATTGGTCCAATTTTATTTACCACTTGCTAACCTTGATATTAATGGAACATCGCTTTCGTATGCAGATGACACGGTGCTGCTCTTTTCGGGTAACGATTGGGAGGAAGTTAAACAAAATGTGAGATTGGGTCTGACTGCTGTGAAACAATTTCTGGATTTCTATAAACTAACATTGAATCTGAGTAAGACTAACTACATAGCCTTCTCGGCAACATCAACTAACCGGCCAACGTTCTCTGGTATACATGTAGACTGCTTTCTAGACGATATTAAAGAAGTAACAAGTACTAAATATTTGGGAATTGTTATAGACAAACACCTAAAATGGGACGAACACACTTTTAAACTGAAAAACAACTTAAGAAAACTTATACACAAGTTCTACATACTCCGTGAGATGTTGCCAAGGGGACAGGTTGTTATGATATATAGATCTCTGGTTGAATCTATGTTGAGGTATGGCATAGTAGTTTGGGGTGGACTTTATAATAATGCCTTAAAACAACTAAGTGTTGTTCAAAATTTTATAATTAAAATTATCAAAAAAAAAGGAAAAACGCTTTCCCACTGCTATGCTGTACGATGAGGACATATTTAGTGTGAGATCACTATATGTGTTGTCAGTATGTTCTTACACACATGGGTGGGGGACACCCAAATATGTGGATCACCCTCATGAAACTAGAAATAAGGCTCAATGTAATCTAAAAATACCAAAAAGTAATAAAACCTTAAATCAGAGATTCTTGACATACCTCGGGCCTAAGTTCTATAATATACTGCCAGCTGATATCAGAAAAATCAAAAATCAAAAACAATTTATCAAAAAAAGTAAGAAATTTATTTACAAAAATAATAGCAAATTTATGGTTATCCTATGATTCTTTTTCTCTATTGCTATAGTATGAATTTGTGTGTATGTATGTATGTATGTGTTGATGTGTGTGCAAGTATTAATAAATTGTCAATAATAGCTTAAATTGTAATTTCCTTAGACTAACTTATAAAATATTGTTAACTAGTAGGTACATACAACTGTTTGTTCAGCTAGGTACCTTTTATACAAACAACTACCTTAATTAGCAATAACCCTTTTGTAATTATGTTTAAAAAATTTTACTTGAAAATTGAATAAATTGAAATATTTTTTTGTTTGACAGTGGCTAAATAAATAGCATTTGGCATGACAAAAAAAATAATTAACAGGTAGATATGATACAAATTTACAATTAAAATGACAGAATAGCACCCACATTGTCAGGTCATGTGTTTTTCTTAAAAAAAACATTATTAAAAGCCGAGACACAATTCAAAAATAAGCATTAGGCGATAAGCAATAGAAATAAGATTTGATATGTAGAAACAAATCGATCGCGACACAATTAAGTTTTAAGTAACAAGCAAAATACATATAATTTTTATTTCTTATTGCATATTGCTTAGTTTTTGTCTCAGCTCCTTATTGCTTGGGGTAAGATATAAAAATAGTCACGGATGCAAATTAAATACTTATACAGTGTCACCAGTAAAGTCCGCATTATATGGGATTTTTTTTATTAATAGCTTTATTTGAAATTCGACTTTGGCATCAAGTTCTGCTTCGAACGAGATGAAAATTAAGCAAAAAAATAGTAGTTACGTGATTCGCATTATCTGTCAATTTTTAATTTTTTCCAAAAAATTATTCAAAAGTAGGGTTATTCCCAAAAATATCGAAAAAGTTATTATGCAGTTTTTAGCCCACATGTAAAATTTTAGCTGCATAAGATAGCCACCACTAAATATTATTTTCCACTTAATGAACACTTTACTGATGACATTGTGTTCTTTTTGTCTTACTATTAAGGTGTATTACTTTCAGACACAAACTACGTTTTCAAAAATACTTATTTTATGAAGTTACCTTGTACAGGGTCAAAAACAAATAAACTTTGCATCACATGCGACCAAATTTGAATAGCCCAATTTTGATTTTAAAGAAAATGTATCTGAAATAAAGCATTGTCAAAACTAAGAAGTTTTATGTGGGTTGCGTTGAGTCTTATTTTGCAAAAGTTGTGCACTTTACAAAATATGGGTAAAAAATCAAAACTATCTTAGGCAGCTAAAATTTTGCATGTGGGCTAGAAACTGCATTTAAAAAAACGTTTTCTAATAACTTTTTTGGATACTTTTAGAAATAACCCTACTTTTGAATTATTTTTGAAAAAAATTTAAATTTGACAGATAATGAGAATCAAGTGACTACAAATTGTTTGCTTAATTTTCATCTCGATCGAAGCAGAACTTTATGCCAAAGTCAAATTTCGAATAGTTATTAATAAAAAAAAATCCCATATGATGCGGACTTTACTGGTCACACTGTATATTTTTTTATGAAGTGAATACAAGTTTACTGCTTGCCAACGTGAACTCTTTCTAAGATCAAGTAAAATATTTAAATTACTGGTTATAATTGATTCTCCAAATATATTTTGACCTGTCAGAAGTACAGTTTAGTACAACCCTACATCAAGTTACCTGTATATTTATCTGCTGATAAAGTCCTTGTTTGCCAGTAACAACTTGACAAATTGGGGCTGGAATTGTGACATCCAGCTTGTCCAGGTCATATCCATGTTTGCGTGGAACCCATTCTGGAGGAGGAATAACCTACAAATAAGAAATATAATTGTAAAGTTTTAATGATATTGTTTGTGACTTAATAGAATTTTTTCCAAATTATTATATTCTGTCAAAACTATAAAAAGTAGAATTTTTAGAAACTCTATCCACGTAAAAATTTTAATTATGTCTTGTTATATGACTATGATATGGGCATTGTTTGAAGGCATAAAACATGTATTATATCCTATACCTATCTAAGACAGTTCTGAGAAAACAGAGTTGGAAATTGTCAAATTAGCTACACATTTTATTGTCTACAAAAACAAATGAATAAGTAAGACATTTAATATTATTTTTTTACTTCTTTTTAGGTATTCTATATGAATGAGTCACAAAACTATGCCAAATTTAACATTCAAACACAAATTTCTTCAATAATTTTAATGGCACTGCCCATTTTAAATTTAATTTTCAAAATTATCTTACTCTTCTAGAAATATTTTTTAATAAGTAATTTTGTCCCAAAAATAATCTTAAATTTCATGTACAGGGTTATCCAACCAAGACTAGACAAGGCGATTTTTTGACTTTTCCTGTACTTTTATAAAAAAACTGTCATAGCCATCTTAAGTCATTTTCTCCCGCGAATTCGAATATCTTCAGCAAAAAACAATTGAACATCAAACAAAAGTACTAGGGGTCACTTTGATATTTTTTTAAATGGAACACCCTGCATATTTTTACATTTTTAAATTCCACATAAAATTATAATTATTTTTTATTAAATGCACTATTAGTCTATACTTCATAGTTTCCGAGATATTGACTCTCGAAAAGTGACATTTTTGAACTTTGACAGCTTATAACTTTCTAACAGTACGTCTTAGAGCAAAACGGCTTACATGTCCCTATCTTAAATTTTTATTATCTTCCCAAAAAAATAAACTTCCAGTTAAACCGGAACAACTATATTTCCTTCTTTCGAGTTACATCCGGTTTAACCGGAAGTTGATTTTTTTGGGAAGATAATAAAAATTTAAGATAGGGACATGTAAGCCGTTTTGCTCTAAGACGTACTGTTAGAAAGTTATAAGCTGTCAAAGTTCAAAAATGTCACTTTTCGAGAGTCAATATCTCGGAAACTATGAAGTATAGACTAATAGTGAATTTAATAAAAAATAATTATAATTTTATGTGGAATTTAAAAATGTAAAAATATACAGGGTGTTCCATTTAAAAAAATATCAAAGTAACCCCTAGTACTTTTGTTTGATGTTCAATTGTTTTTTGCTGAAGATATTCGAATTCGCGGGAGAAAATGACTTAAGATGGCTATCAGTTTTTTTATAAAAGTACAGGAAAAGTAAAAAAATCGCCTTGTCTAGTCTTGGTTGGATAACCCTGTACCAGGTTGCTTTGGGGATATAGCATAAATACCTTATTTTCGGAATAATGCCTATATTTCATGCCATTTACTATGGTTATTTGTAAAAGGAACAATAAACAGAAATATAATAGAAAAGGGTGGTATTTATTGTGCATAATAAATATGCCAAAACCTTATCACAACTACCTGAGAACCAAAACCTTGAGTAAAAACGAATATTTATTTTATAGATTAAACATTTATAAGTAAAGGAGTATGGCATTGCCATAGGTCAAATAAATAAAACAAAAATAAGCATCACTCCTTAGCATATTTACAATTATTAGAAGACGCCATTGAGCCAGCACTTACAGAAGTTATTGCAAATGATGAACACTATATTTAAATCGTTTGGTATTTCATCAGGACTGGACATTTCAGTTTACTTAACCAACAAGCATTTAAAAAATGGAAAGAAATGAGACACTAACGTCGGATTGCACAAAGACTTTAAACAATAATTAACTAAACCAGAAGACATTGACTGTAACATAAATGAGAGAGGTAGAAATAAATTTAATAATATATATACTTACAATCAGAATGGTATGGTTAACTTAATGTTTAATTTACTAATGAGGCAACTTTGATTATGAGCTAATAATGCCTGTGCAATCTGACAGTGGTCTTTCTCCATTACCTGATATACTAAATTATTTAAAAAAAATTGATTCAATATGGTAAAGTGACGAGTTCTCTACATCTTTAAATGCATTTACATTCATTATTAAAAGCAATAACAAAAAGATGAAAGAGTAAATGTGACTTTAATAAAGCTTAAAGAGTACCTATAGGCATTAAAATTTTTTAGCATTGAATAAATTAGATATGAAACATAGGTATTAGCAAAAAGGGTATTAAAATAGATAAATGTAAGGTTTATTAATTATTGAAACATTTAAAGAGGGTGAAAGTAGTAAAAATAATTCAAGTCAAAGATATTCAGAAAAACATGTGAGTGTAGGAAATAATATGTTTTTTAAACCAGAGCAAGGCGTTTTTTAGAAAACTTAATTTTAGGGAATTAACAGAGTTTTAAAATGAGATGCCACTAGACCCACTTCCGATTTAAAATTTTAGGGGCCAGAAATTGTTGCCACTCATAAATTAATAGTACCTACCAATTCAATAATTATTAATTATTTGTAGGTACACAAAAATTTCCTAGTGAAGAATTTGTAATAAATCCAAAGAAAAAGTAGATAAGTAAGTAGGTATATTTAGGAAGGTAGGTATATTTATATTAATTTAAAAAAAAGTATTACATTTTAGGAAAGTCGCAATTTATTCAGCAATGACAGGGAATATCCGCAAAACGTTTCTGGAAAGAGAATATAGCTATTGTAATTTGGATGTCCAAATAGGGTTACTTACCAGATTTGGCAATGCAAAATAAAGAAAAAATAAAATTTCCAACAAATTATTTTATTATGTTGCTTCTTTGCTTGACATGTTATGACTGCCACAGGAGGCTTTATGAAGTTATATAAAATATATACTGGACCAAGTCTCCAAAAAGAGTACCTAAACGTATGGTAAAAAGAGGACCTCTGGTAAACCCATTTACTAGTACGGTCAGGTCTTGTTTAAAATATAAAACAAACAAAAGTTTAGCAAAGGACACAAGAATGTATGGTACCATTGTGATCAATAATAGAGGTATCTTTTATAGCCACACCTCGAAGTACAACCTTAGAAATGATAAATTTATTATAATATGTACATGGTAATTTTAACCTGAACTGGCTGATCCTAAATAGGTACAACATAAATAGGTACCTTAATAATAATATAAAGATTTAGGGCCTATATAGAAATGTGAATAAGCCTACCTTTGCCAGACCTGCCCTATGTGCCCCCATATCCTCCATGTGTTTTACATACTTGGCGAAATCTTTGAATTCCTCCCATGTAGGCCGAAAAACCATAATCCTAATAGAAAACAAATTATTTAAGAATTTTTGAAACTTAACATAACACAAGAAATAAAAATTACACTTACTTTGGACATCTTGAGTTATTTTCATTCATTTTTGTGGTTTTCTAATAACAAATGTTAGAACTTTCTAAAAATTTGAATGTCTGCACTAGAAAACCGTATCTTTTACTTTAAAAAAATGATCAAAGCATTTTGTTGATGAACTTCTAATTTTTCAAGCGGCCATTGCTGACATACTAATCTTCACGTAGGCAAAATAAACAGACTATTCTATTCAAAATGCTGAATATACGCCAAAATTCGATGACACCAATAATTTATTTACTTCACTGCACCCCGAAAAATCAAAACTGGAAAATTAAAACAGGATTTTACATATTTTTTCTCAAAAATTATAAACAACCCGATAACACTCCTACCGTCTAAAACGTCCATTTACAAGCTAAAAAAAAACTGAAGAGCGCATGCGCATGCGTCCATGCGACAGCGACTAGACTTTTCAAAATGGCGACGAAACCACAGAGGCCACAGAGGACTGATAGGTCGATCCCGAACTTAACTACTGCAGTATTGTTCGTTGCCTATGTAAGTGCGGGGGAGCGCACTAGGCGACCCAAACACTAATAATATATAGGAAAGAAAGAAAAAACTTAAAGTCTTTCTCCACAAAGTTTAATAATAAAATTATTTAGTAAAAGTCTCTACATGTTTCGACTTTAGTGACGTTCATCATCAGGAGACTGAAATTAAAACTTAGTGCTGATGGTTTTAGCAGGAGAGAAAATGGTGTCGAATCTTAATGGAGCTTTAATGGCATTAAAAATTTGATATGTAAATCAAACAAATATGAAGAAATTGATGAAATTTAAAAAACATACTGAGTATGTGAGAAGTCAGTAAATAAGGTCTAAACCAACCAAATCAACTGGGGGGGAAAGAAATTTTTTTTCTAAAAAGGTGACGAAAGAATATTTAAAAATTTTTAACACAGAGACTCTGTTCCAAGCACGTGTGCGTGAACATCTGCTTTTCCTTTAATTTTTGAAATGTTTGAATCTTAAATGATCTTTACTAATTTTAAATTAAAAACCTGCGGGGTTACTGAGTTTGAAACCTCAGTACCTACCCCACTAAACAAATTTATTAAAGGAAACATTCATAACCTACCTACATGTAATTCTAATTTTGTCCTCACACAATGACAATTTCCTACCTAATAATGTTTCTTAAAAAATTTTAAATATTCTTCGTCACCGTCACGCGGAAGAGGGAGAAAAAAAATGTTTGTCGAGCAGAGTTAAGTTTTTAAAAGAAACGTTCAACTAACAATAATTAATTGGCTTTCCTATGCTATTTAAAAGTAACTAAGGGGAACTCTGCTAATGATTTTAAATTAGCTGTATTCCTTTTAGATCTTATAGCTGCTGCAAGCTGTCTAAAAATGTTGATGTTAATCTAGTTGACATTTATTTTACCGTAGTACAATTTACTAAAATTATTTAAAGCGGAATTAAAAGATAATCTGGATTAAGAACGGGTGGTGCATATATCACTGTTGTTTTAGCAGCGACAAGTGCCGTCCTATAGTTTCTCTGTGTCCGTATCTCCATGGCCCTCTAGAATGATAAAGGAACAGGCAAGCCTACCTTTGTCTTGACCATACATGTAACTACTAACCAACGAGGTCTACCTCGTTGCTACTAACTAATAACATAATCTACATTATGCATTTTTATCCTTAATTTTCGCCCGAAGCTCTTTATTTTTTTAATACTTTGACATTTATATATTACTTACCAGATAATAGTGAGGCGGATAAAAATATATTACCTGTAATTAAATTTTACTAGTGAAATTTAGTAACACCGAAAGCATTGCATTATTTATCTTGGTGCTCGTTAATAGTACAGAAGTAAAATGTATCAAAATTACTTTAGTATTTCGTAGACTTGTAGTAAATGAATTATCTTTTCAAATCAATTTCATATCTTGTGTACAAAAACTTAAATTTTTTTATGTAACGCGACTGCTAGAAGTGCAGAGCAAAAAACATACCCCTTGTTTTTTGGTACAGAGGAAGTAGTTAGGTGTTATACATTTGTGTAGCCCGACCAACCTATCCGAACATGCAAAACTATTTTGAAAATTACATAAATTTATTTTCATCCAATTAGAAGGCGCCTTTTAGTTTACGATGCTTATAGTAACGGGAGATTATCCAATAACTCCTACATCTAGGAGTTATTGGATTATCGCGATAATTTTGTTAGTTCCTATTTACTTCATGAAATTATTAAGCGATAATTTTTCTGTCAAAAATGAAGTGCTTTATTGGCAAAAGTCACTCAGAATAAAATCAAAATACATTTTGTGGCTAACTTATAATTTTTATTGATACTAACCAATTTGCTTTACATAATATCGAACATCGGGGCTAAAAGAGACACGTCAAAAATTTAACTCATCGGGAATATGTTTTTTTAAGTTTCATTTGAAACTATGTAGACATGTAATATAAGATGTTATGGTTGAAAACGAATTAATGGTTTTAATGTTCCTGAAATTTTAGTAATAAACCTTAGTTACTAACAAGTAAAATCAACTTCTATCGTAAAAATATAGTGCGTCATATTTAACTAAACTCATCGGGAATATGTTTTTTTTAAGTTTCATTTGAAACTATGTAGACATGTAATATAAGATGTTATGGTTGAAAACGAATTAATGGTTTTTAATGTTCCTGAAATTTTAGTAATAAACCTTAGTTACTAACAAGTAAAATCAACTTCTATCGTAAAAATATAGTGCGTCATATTTAACTAAACTCATCGGGAATATGTTTTTTTTAAGTTTCATTTGAAACTATGTAGACATGTAATATAAGATGTTATGGTTGAAAACGAATTAATGGTTTTTAATGTTCCTGAAATTTTAGTAATAAAACCTTAGTTACTAACAAGTAAAATCAACTTCTATCGTAAAAATATAGTGCGTCATATATTTAACTAAACTCATCGGGAATATGTTTTTTTAAGTTTCATTTGAAACTATGTAGACATGTAATATAAGATGTTATGGTTGAAAACGAATTAATGGTTTTAATGTTCATGAAATTTTAGTAATAAAACCTTATTTACTAACAAGTAAAATCAACTTCTATTGTAAAAATACAGTGCGTCATATTAAACTATAAATAAACTCATCGGCGGAAATATGTTTTTTAAAGTTTTATTTGATTTTAAAACTATAAAGACATTGGATTTCAGATAACAAATTTTTTATTTAATGTTTCTCCCATTTTAGTAATAAAAATAAGTTACTAACGGCTAAAATTAACTTCATTTCTAAAACTCTAATTAGTTACAAAAGCCGCCGCCCGGAAATATGTTCTCGTAGCATTTTAGCAAAAAAATTACAATAAGAAAAAACTCCAATTTATGAAATTTTCTTACCGAATCTCCCACGCAGCAGAATTAATTGCCGATAATTCTGCTGCTAGGGAGATTATAAGTGAATATTTTCGATAGATTTAAGAAGTCGCATCGCATTATTACTTTAGTAAAAAGCAGCTATCACTTTAATGTAAAATGTAAATTTATTGACATAATTTAAAAGTAAGAACAAACTGTTTGTAACTTAATTGTAACACGTTTGCATATTCTATGAAAATAAAAACAGCTTAACTGTGTAATATAAAGTATTTCAATAAGCAATGGAAAAATATTTTCAAATCACGACTCATGTAGTACCTCTTCCTGTGCTGTCAAAAATCGTCCTCGGAAACCAAATCTGAACGTCTGTTGCAGCAGATAGTAATGATGGTGGCTTAGAATAATTTTTTTTTCGCACCTGCATATACGCCCGTTCGAGCTCTGGAATTTTTTTTTTATAGGATTTACCCTAGTTAACTAAATAAAAATATTGCCATCTTTTTATCCGGTAGCTGTTAAGTTTGTTACTTTAAATAGAATATAAGCTTTGAATATCAAGCTAGACACATCGCATCTCTCCGTTCAACCTTTTAGCATCGACAGGACGATTTAAATAAATAAAGAAAATTAAAATTATGCCAGTGCAATCCATGCTCCAGTCCGTTGGAGGATCTGATGGTCGGGTGGGAAGAGGATCGTGGAGCAGTCAGGAACAGACAAAGCATTTGGCAACAATGCTTTTATTTAGCCGTGTTGTTGGTAGCTACATCAATACAATTTCTTTTCGATGAACTAATTGTGCCATCTATGAATTTGACATTTGAATATACACCGGGTTAGTTGAAATAACCGGAACGGCTTATTTTCTTCAAAACTACCAAGACTAAATCAATGAATTTTGGTACAGGTGAATAACTTAAAAAATTGAATTGAAAATTGCGACGTTGCCAGATTTTTAGTTTTTTCTGTAACTCAAGGAATGTTTTTTTTTTCAAATGTACTAGGTACTCTTTTTTTTATTGACTTCGATTCCTCCCATTAATATTACCATTTCCTGATAGTATCAAATTTTTATCTCAAATAGTTCTATGGGAAAAAAAGTTAATTAGTTACCAACTCTAAAAAAAATCCAATCGTTTTCCATTTAAAAACGTTTCAAATAATGTGAAAAGGAAGGTGGTAGACATAATGTACCTAATAGTAACAATAACGATAATAACAACAAACAACTACTAACAATAACATAGCTAGTAAAAATGACTTACATATTATCGGTTTTATAATCAATTTAATGTAGTGTACTATAATATGTAAGTAATTTTTACTAGCTATGTTATTGTTATTAGTTGCATTGAATATCAAACTATATAAGAATGACGATGTCCGAGAAAAGTTGACAACCCATTTTTTGACGTATTGGAGCTGGTTTGGCCGCCATTGTGGAGTTGATCGTAACTCTAACCTTAAATCTGTCACCTGTATGTCGTTATAATGCAGCGCCTCGGCAAAAGATGTCTCAAATTCACTGATGTGATGTCGTGGTGTTGCCGCATATCGTATTTTATTGGAATTTTTAAGAATTCAAGCATTTTTAACAGACAATAAAATAGAAGGTTCTCAATTCCAGCCGAATGTATGTTTTTGATAATAATATGTACGCTGATTACTCCGGGGTAATTGGACCGATTTTCACAATGATTTTACCGTTGCATTGGGTGTTAAATGTTAAACAAATAAAAGTAGATAAAAAGCGACAGCAAGTATAACTAAAATAGGGTTTATTTTGTCGAAAAATAGCAAAATGCGTAATACACTAATACAAACAAACTGGATGTTTCTTAAGTAAGAAAGTAAAACCTACTTATTTTAACCATTTTGAAAAGTAGTAATAATTGCAAATTAAAACCAAGTTATACAAACAAACCGCACATCATTTATATTTTACCCAATATATACGTTGTAGCCTAGGTATGTATTAAATAGTGAGAGTCGTCATTTAATTCTGTTAGAAATAGAATACATGGCGGTCAATATGTTTTCATGTAGGTAATTAACGTTAGGACGTCAAAACGTTGAAAATATTATAAGCTACAGAGCAATTAAAAATATAGACAATCTAGATTATAATAATATATATATACTATAGGTAGGAAAATAAATGTAAGCTACTTAAATCTAGGATAGGTGTAGGTACTTATGTGAAATCAAGTTTTACGATAAGCTAAAAAAATAAATTTTAAAAATTCATGCAGCAAGTCAAGCAGACAGGCGGCAACAATGTTTTAATTTAGCAGTGAAAAAGTTAGTCGGTTTCTTGTTGGTGAACTAATTGTGCCATCTATGAATTTAACGTAGCATATTTAGGAAATCGGCTCATATGGCCTTCTTATAGTTTGATATTTAATATACTATTAGGTACATTATATGTCTACCAACCTTCCTTTTCACATTATTTGAAACGTTTTTAAATGGAAATAGATTCGATTTTTTTAGAGTTAGAGTTGTAACTAATTAACTTTTTTTTCCCATAGAACTATTTGAGATAAAAATTTGATACTATCAGGCAATGGTAATGTTGAGGGGAGGAATCGAATTCAATAATAAAAAAATAGTGTTACATTTGAAAAAAAAACATTCCTTGAGTTACAGAAAAAACTAAAAAGCTGGCAACGTCGCAATTGTCAATTCAATTTTTTAAGTTATCCACCTGTACCAAAATTCATTGATTTAACCTTGGTAGTTTTGAAGAAAATTAGCCGTTCCGGTTATTTCAACTAACACTGTATATGACGTTCTAATAGCTTGATATTCAAAGATATAAGTTTTGGATTTGGCCTAAGATTCCAAACATGTTGTATAACAGGTCATATATTAAATTGTTTTGAAATGTTGGCATATTGGACTTTAACCGAGGCTGTAGAATTTTAACGGTGCATCGAGAGAAAAACGGTTTATACATTCCAGTATCGGTTTCTTTAATTTGTATACATGCCTGTAAAATAATCACAAATGCCGGTTTAACAGAATATCCAAAGTCTGTCAAAATGCCACAAAAGTTAGGATAAACATACAATTAACAACTTCCGTGCGGGTCTTTGACCACGATGGTATGTTTAATTAATTTTATTTTAAACATATGTATTAAATATTGGAACAAAATAAGTTTATTAAAACGTTACGTGGGTTTTTAAATTGCTTCATCAGTATTCACTAAAGAGTTTTGAATTAAGTCCATCAAACTATTTAGATCGTATACCGGTTGTCCGCGAAAGGTGGTTCGCCCCTCTAACTTTTTTGTTTTTCAAGATAATGAACAAAATTTAGGGGATTTGTATACGACATAAAACTGCATTTTTTGACAGATGACTCAACATTATGGAACTTCCGGTTTAACCGGAAGTGATAAATACTTTTGATTTTTAAATGGGACATCTGGTATATTTTCCGTTTTTTTGACTCTATATGATATTCTAAATATAACAATGTGTCACTTGTCACTTTTTGTCACCATGAAAATATTTTTTTTTCCAAATTTATTGTTTTAACTAGAGGGCTATGAATACCTTAATATCACTTATTTCAGTTCTTTAATCTTGGGAAAAATACAATTTTACTGTTTATGGTCCAATGGTGCTGTGTTAAAGTTGTAAGATTGTTGCAGATTCAAAATTTGAGAGTTATTTGCTAGGAGATATGAATGTTGATATTCTTCAAAGTGACACACAAGGAAGAAGAATAATGGATATTTATTTAACGAATAGTTTTAAAATTTTAAATTCAAGTATATCAACAAGAGATGCACCTAATAGCAAATCATTAATTGACCATATAATAACTAACTCACCCAAAGATATACGATTTAATTTGGAAACTATTCAAATAAGTGACCATAAAATTCAAATTATTGAAATTCCATTATTATTTAAAACAAAAATACCAAAATTTAAAACAATTAAGTTCATAGATTTTGATGTAAAAAAGCTAAAAATTTAACTAATCAATATAAACAATAATAAAATATTAGTAAAAGATCCTGATGATATTTATGAAGAAATTATAAAAGCATTTGAAAAATGCTCGTATGAAAAATCGATTAAAATTAAACAAAATTCAAAATCATGGTTTAATGAAGAGTTAACAAGAATGATAAAGATTTGAGATAAATACTATGAAAAATATAAAAGATATCCAGATAATAAAAACTTTAAAGAAACATACAAAGATTATAATAAAATTGTAAAAACAAAAATTAAACAAACAAAGAATGCGTTTTATCGTAAACAATTTAACAATGGAGACCAAAAAGCAATATGGAACAATTTAAATTTAATCCTTACAAATAAATCAAATAAAGAAAAGTTAAAAATTGATCATCTAGTTATAAATGGAAACAAAATTGAAGATAAGAATGAAATCAGTGAAGAAATGAATAAACATTTTGTAAATGTTGGAGAAAAACTTGCAAAAAAAATTATGAATACACCAAGAATTGTATGTCTAGAAAATGAATCATCTATGTTTTTCGATATGAATGAAATTTTTGAAAAAGATATTGAAGATATAATTCAAGAACTTAATAGAAAAAAAGCCAGTGGATTTGATAATATAACAGTCAAAATTATACAAAGTGTCAAAGTAGAAATAACTCCAATCTTAAAATACCTTATAAAACTATCATTGGAAAAAGGAATTTATCCAAAAAAACTAAAAATAGCTAGTTTTTCCTATTTTAAAAGCAAATTCAAAATCTAATTGTAACAATTATCGTCCAATTTCTGTGCTATCAGTAATTTCAAAAGTATTTGAAAAAATTATTATTTCATGGCCAATATGGATTTCGTAAATCTAGGGACACGGAGGTTGCAGTGGCAAATTTTATCACAAAAATTCAAAATAATGTTGACAATAATAAAAAATGTTGCCTAGTGTCTTTAGATTTATGTAAGGCATTCGATACAGTAAACCATAATATTTTATTACAATGTATTTATAATATTGGAATAAGGGGAAATATTTATAATTGGTTTCAAAATTATTTAACTGACCGTAAACAGTTTGTACAAATTAAAAACACAAAAAGTTCATTTAAAAACATTACTTGTGGTTTACCGCAAGGATCAATTTTGGGACCTATTCTTTTTCTAATATACATAAATTCAATTTCAAACTTAAAATTAAAAGGTGATTTAAAATTATTTGCAGATGATACAACAATTATATATTTTGATGATGATATAGATCAAATTTTAGATAATATAAAACAAGATTTAATTCAAATTTATTCGTGGCTACAAAGTTTTAAATTAACTTTAAATTTTGAAAAATCTTCTTTTATGATAATAACTAAAACAAATCAATATGTTGGATATAAATTTAAATCACTTTTTAATGGACATATTATAAAATATTCAAATGCAATAAAATTTTTAGGTTTACATATACCTAGATGAAAATTTAAGTTGGAGAACACATATTAATAATTTAAGAAATAATATTTCTCCTTTAATTGGTATTTTGTACAAAGTGAGATATTACATCCCATTAAAATTTTTAAGAAATATTTACTTTGCATTAATATATTCAAAATTGCTATATTTAATATCAGTTTGGGGTTCTGCCTGTTTGTCAAATATCAATCCTTTAAAAAAATTACAAAATAAAGCCAAAAAATGCATTCATAAATTACCATTTTTAGAGCCTACTGTAAATTTATATAAACCAAATAATCATTTGGATATAGAAAATTTATATAAATTAAAAGTAGGTATATTAATTCACTCAATCAATGAAAAGATTAAAAATTCTGAAATAAAATTTATTGATAGCACAAAAATTCATGAGCACAACAAGAAAAAATAAAAATTTAAAAACTGTAAAAATAAAAACTAATTTTGGAAAAAAATCAATTCTTCATGATGGTATAAAAATTTATAATAATATTCCAAAACAAATTAAAAATACAATCAATATAAAAAAGTTCAAATATTTATTTAAAAAACATTTATTAAAAATATAACATATTATTGTTTTCTTTCTTTTTTTTGTTGTTGTTATATATGATACTATAATTATTGTATAATTTTGACTCTTAATCTTAATTAATAAAATTTTTTTTTACTTAGAAATTTCCCTGTAATAAACTTTTGTAAAGTTGGTTGGGAAATTAAAATAAATAAAAAAAAAAAGAAATAGGAATTTTGCCCTCATGTTTGTACTTATTGGGATTTATTTTCTATGTAATTTTTATTAATTATAATTATGTTTTTAAAAATATTATTATTAAACTTGTCAGGTTAAAAAAAAAAAATTTAATTTGTTCTCAAAAGATGCTTTATTTTAGTAAAGTTCCAAGTTAACTTTTTAAAGTTTTTTAATGGCAGCTTTTCTAAAACCTAATAGTGTGTGGTATCAAAATAATCGTAATAAAATCATCTTTTTTCTTAACCCGACTAGCCACCATGTGCCGTTTAAAAAAAAGAGTTATACAACTTTAAAAAATAAATTTTACACAGCACATGGCATTGGACCAAAAATAGTAAAATTGTATTTCTCCCAAGATTAAAGAACAGAAATAAGTGATTTCAAGGTATTCTCTCTCCCTCTCGATAAAACAATAAATTTGGAAAAAAAAAATTTCATGGTGACAAAAAGTGACAAGTGACACCTCTTTATATTTAGAATGTCATATGGAGTCAAAAAAAGGAAAAATATACCAGGTGTCCCATTTAAAAATCGAAAGTTTGTCACTTCCGGTTTAACCGGAAGTTCCATAATGTTAAGTCACCTGTAAAAAAATGCAGTTTTATGTCGTATATAAATTCCCCAAATTTTATTCAATTATCTTGAAAAATAAAAAAGTTAGAGGGGCGGACCTGTATAGTTGAATTCACATAAACTTTTAACGCCGTGACATTTCAGCTCTGTCATACTCGTCAAATACTGCAGCAACTCATAAAATATAAATTTCTAATGGCAAAATTTAATTAGTATAATTGTACTGCACACAAAGTATGTCTATCTTGTATTATTTCATACGATTAAAAAGAGATAGAAATAAAAACAGTTGGCCGAACAATTCCAGAAAAGAAAAAGAAAAAACACTGACCAATCTCAACTGTATAAGAAATTTAGTAAGTTGGTGAAATCTAAAGTAACTAGACAATGACAAGTCTTGACATTTGGCATTAAAACTTTATGTGAATTTAACTATATGTCGGGATGCATAAAGATTTTTAATAACTTACTTAACTAACCAGCAACATTGACGGTGACATACATGACATTGGCAGAACTGATTTTCTCACAATCAAAGCGCCCCGGTTAGCGTAATTTTTGACATGCCAATGAGGCGCTTTGATTGTGAATAAATAATGTCCGCCAATGTCGCCGTCAAACTTGCTGGTTAGTTAGTTATTATTAAAAACCTTGGTGCGACCCAACATAAATCTCCCAGTTGTGTTTCACAGTGTCATTGTTGTCAAAATAGCTTTAGTTCTATTAAAGGAAACGGTAGGTATCAAAATCTTACTATCTTTATGAATTTAAAGAAAAACCAAAAATAATTACAATACAATACTTACTGGATTTATTCTGGAACTTATCATTTCGGGACAGTTTTAAATTAGAAACCCTTTTGTGAATACGGATGATTAATTTTAGAAAAGTTTTTTTACTTGCATACCATATCCGTACAATATGTCCCTGTGAAACTTATTGTTAGGATAAGCCAACATTTCTACAAAGCTAGAGAATACAAAAATAGTTTAATAAGATGATACAATATAATAATTATAAAAAGGATAAATCAAAGTCTAATTTATTTTCTTAAGTTCTACTGTAAACACTAATGTGGCATTCGGCGGTATAGCTGGAGGAGAGCCTTTTGGACCATACCTAAAAGAAAAAGAGAAAAAGCTTATAAAGGACTTTATACAGATTCAAAGAAGTTGTCTATTTTATGTTAAGTAACAAAATAAAGACAATGGAAGTCCGACAAGGGTAATTTTTTTGATATAAAGGGTGTCCCGAATTTAGCTGACAATATTTTAAGGGGATAAAGTACATTCAAAAAGAAGACTAAAATCCTCTATTAATATACCTTCAAAAACGCTTTGCTATGGGGCTAGAGCCCCCCGAATTGGAACTATGACATGCAGTTTTTTTACAATATCTCAGAAACAGGTTAGGGTATCAAAACAAAATTTGATACATGTTTTACCCATAGCTAGACGCAATAAATGGTTTAATTAGCTTAACTTTATTTCTTCCAGTGACGTCCCACTGGGTAGGTAGTTGGGAGAATATTGTCCTTAGTTTTTTATTTTTAGGATTTTTTAACTTAAGGTGAAATTTTTAGAAGCCTTGAAGTATTTTGTTTAAAAAAGGTATTCTTGTTTCATTGTGCTAGGATTCACCATTTTCCAGTAAAATCGATTTTAAAATTTTCGGTTTTTTGAAATCCGGTGAAAAGGCTAAGTTTTTTTTGCATATCTCAGCAAACACTTAATATTAAAACATGAAATTTATTAGAAGTTCTACTAGCGACAAATAATAATAATACATAATCAACTTGGGGATTTATTAGATAATGTGCCACTGGATTTACGTTTAGGGCACTTCTTTCAACATGATGGGGCACCAGCTCACTACGGACGTCAAGTGAGGAATTGGCTTGAAGAAAATTACCAGGTGGATTGGTAGCCATAGCCTGGCCACCAAGATCATTTCATTTAAATCCCCTTGATTATTATTTTTGGGGACACATGAAGGGTACTTGCTTAAGAATTAGTTTCCCGTGCGGTTCACAATCAAATTTGATTTGCAATTTGTTATTCTTTTTTGTTTTATTTTAAAACTATCTTAAAATCTCCATGAAAATAAATATTTAAAAAACAAAGGAATCTAAAAATATGTTTAATTTAAAAACGGTATATTCTGTCAAATTAAAATAATAAAAGGTTTTATTCACAAAAAATTTAAAATTAAAAAAAATTACATTAAAACTATGAAATTAAAAAAAAATAATAGTAATATTTACTTAAGTGCGACGTCACTGGAAAAATATTTTACAGTAACATCCTTTAATACATATTCCTTGTCGCTAGTAGAACTTCTAATAAATTTCATGTTTTAATATTAGGTGTTTGCTGAGATATGCAAAAAAAACCTTAGCCTTTTCACCGGATTTCAAAAAACCGAAAATTTTAAAATCAATTTTACTGGAAAATGGTGAATCCTATTGCAATGAAACAAGAGTACCTTTTTTCAAAAAAAGACTTCAAGGCTTCTAAAAATTTCACCTAAAGTTAAAAAATCCTAAAAATAAAAAACTCACGGCAATATTCTCCCAACTGCCTACCCAGTTGGACGCCACTGGAAGAAATAAAGTTAAGCTAATTAAATCGTTTATTGCGTCTTGTCATTGGTAAAACATGTATCAAATTTTGTTTCGATACCCTAATCGGTTTTCAAGATATTGTGAAAAAAACCGCTTATTATAGCTCCAATTCGGGGGGCTCTAGCCCCATAACGAAGCGTTTTTGAAGGTATATTAATAGAGAGTATTAGTCTTATTTTTGGATGTACTTTATCTCCTTGAAATATTGTCACCTAATTTCGGGACACCCTGTATATACCGGGTGTTTCTCAAAAAACGTTCACCCATATAACTTTTCTGTATTTATAGATATTAAAATGAAATTTTGAGATTATGCATAAGAGATGAGTCTGCATTTATTGGCATAATTTTCATTTTGTTAGCACTTTCGGTTTGACCGGAAGTGACATTGACTTTGGTATTTTAAATGGGACATCTTGTATCCTTTTACTTATTGGGATTCAGCCATAACATTCTGAGTAAAATGACACCTCACTTGTAATTTTTTGACGTGTTATAACATTTTTATGTTTATTTTTTATTTTCAATCTAGAGTGCTACAAATTAATTAAATCTGTTAATTTATATTTTATAGTCAAGTAGTATATGAAAATTAATATTATGTCATAATAATTGACTTTCTAAGTTTCACAAGCGTTTAAAAAATGAAATTTTGTTTTCTTGGCGTTTACTCCATTTTTCCAAATGGAACGATGGTAGTTCACTAGGATATATTTAAAACGAGCATTTTTTTCAACAATTTGATACCATACACTCCTATGCTATTTTAAAATTTACACGAAAAAATTTACCCCCAATCGCAAATTTAAAAGCGTTATGCATTATTGCCACCCTGTCTTTTCTATGTATTTTTTTCTCTTCCCTTTTGTTGCACAAAGGAACAAAACTGTGATATGTAAAATTGTCTTTTTTAATATTTTAATCATCTTTACTACTACTACAAAAAATTTTTTTATTGTTTTTTTTTGTTATAGATAGAATTTTTTTTTACAAAATATTTTAATTGCTTTTTTGTTATATTTGTAATTGTTTTTTATAGAATAGGCTGATTTTTGTATAAAATCATTGTATTTTGATGAAATCAATAAAGCTCCTTGTCCAATCAATACCTATAGATTATGTAATAAGTATAGCGTTCCAACAAATGTTTATGCTGTTATAAATATTCTTACTTATTTTATACTCTCATAATGCCAAAGTAATACATATCTGAAAATGATGTACAATTTCTACTTACGCTGTAGCCGGCGGGCAGATGATTTTCCTCTTTCCTCCTACTTTCATGCCAACTATTCCAATATCCCATGCTTTAATAACTTCTCCTGAACCGAGGCGGAGCTTAAAACCGGGGCCCTTGGTCGACGAGTCGAACATTTTATTGGTCTTTTCTAGTCTACCTTCATAATAAACCTAAAAAAATGCATTCATCTGTCAAAATGGATATTTAACCGTGAAATAATTATTATCATAGAGAATATGACACCCTACATTTGTGCTATGTCTTTTTAATATACTTTTTTTGTTTATATCAAAAAAAAATTGCTTTATTAGTTGGCATTAAAATTTTTAATATATTGTCAAATAATTTTAAAACATTTGAAAGGAAAATTAAAAATATGATTATGCAAAATGATTACAGGATAAGTCAATTTGCAGATAGATAATTATATTTATAAGATTTTGAGGCTTCCCCCCTTATTATGTGAGTTCGTATAAGTTGAAAAAGGATAAAATGAAAAAGTCTTCTCTCGTACAACATTTTTTAATTATGGTTTGAAATCGGTATATCGTAATAAATAAAAAAATATCGGACAAGTGTATAACTGTCTTTTATATTGGTATGCACAGCGATCCAAGCACAATGGATACCCTGGGGCGGGTAGACCACGGCGGCCGTTTTGTCCTTGTTAGGACTCTACGGGCAGCTTTTAAGGTTAGAACAATTAAAATTATAATTATAATTATAAATCCTACTAGGTCTTTTAAAGTAAAATAAGGATTAAATGGAATTTTATCTATATTTCTTTGAGTTCCTATAGGGTTTCTTGAGCCTGTTTGATGGAGGAATAATAAATGAATTATTACTAAGGCAATAATAATAAATGGTATTATAAAATGAAGAGCGAAAAATCGAGTAAGGGTAGCGTTATCTACATAATAATATTTATATTTTTAACTATACAATATTACTCATTTACTATTGGTTTTCACTTCCAACGACTTACCGAGGTCACTGTACTTAAATGATTTATTTTGATACTGCTTTAAAGGACATATTAATAATAATAAGTTTATTTAAAATTTAATAATATAATAAATATGTTTATGTTGTCTTCTATAAACTTATTCTTCACTACCCTGAAGCTGAGCTTGTTAGGGGCAAATCTTATTTTTTTGTTTATTTAGTATGTAAAATCATAAATCATAAATATGCATTAAAAATTAAGTTTTAAAGTAAAAATGTTAATTTATAGTATAAACGCAGTTCTTTTTAAAGAAATATATTACCTATAATAAAATTATTAATTTATAATTTTTAAGTAAAAAATATTACTTAAGTATATAAATTATTCAGAACAATATTAATTAATTAAAGCATTTCTAAAAATATTTTCAAATTGTCTGTTTTTAATATCAATGTTTTTATTTCGACTTAAAATTTTTTTAATGAAATCAATTTTTTAATTTTTGTTGGTAAATAATCGTCGTTTAAATAAAAACATAAATATTTGAAATTCTTTTGTCCTATGGACTTATTTATTTTAGGTTTTATGGTTATTTCATTTTTAAATATATATATATTAAGATGTTATAAATGTAAAGTTGTCTTATGTTCAACTTTTTTGTTTCTGAATATAATTCTTTTGAAGGATAAAGATAATCTTTATTGAATATAATTTTTAGAAACCTTTTTTGTAATATTTTAAATTTTTTAACTAAAGTTCTATTTATTCCTCCCCAACCTAAAAGTCCGTAATTTAAATGAGTTTTAACTAACGAGTAATATAATATTTCCATATGTCTTACATTTAAAATTTTTTTAATGTTTTTAAAAATCGGTAGTAAACTTCTTAATTTTTTAATTAAGTATTCTATGTAAACATTCCAATTTAATTTACTGTCAAAAATAATTCCTAAATATTTTTATTTTATTAACTTTAAAAATTGGAATGTCTTCATTTATACGAATATTATTCATAATTCGTGGTAGGTTATTTAGGTTTAAAGTAAAAGGGATATAATTTGTTTTATTAAAATTAATTGTTAAGAAATTGTTATCAAACCAATTTTTTATAATTTTAAAATCTTTTTTAATTTTATTATTTAAGTTTTCCCAATTTGTATCGGTATAAAAAATTGTAGTATCATCTGCAAAACTATGAATTTGTCCATCGCAATTTATACTAAATAAGTCGTTAATATAAATATTAAAAAATAATGGTCCTAAAATTGTTCCTTGAGGAACACCATACTTAAATACTTTTGGATAGCTTTTTTCTTTATCTATTTGAACATAAGTTGGTCTATTTTTCAGATAATTTTTAATTAATTCTAATTGCTTTCCTCTGAATCCAATATTTTCAAACTTTTTTAACAGTAAATTATGGCTAACTGTATTAAAGGCTTTTGCTAAATCTAGAAAAATACTAATATAAGGATTTTATTATCTAGTGCAGTGGTTCCCAAATGGTGGTCCGCGAACCCCTTGGGGTCCGCGGCGTATTTTTTGGGGGTCCGCGAACCCACGGAGCACAAAGGGATAATAAAACAAAAATAACTAAATAACCCACCACTAGAATAAAGATAATCCTTGTGTTTTAAGTTTATTATTGTTTTTAAGGAAAATACGTTGTATTGATAAATAAAATGTTGTTTAAATAAGTTACAAAAAGGTTGTTTTAGTACTTTTAAAGATTAACTGGCCATGGGGGTCCGCATGTTACTATAATCCGATTTCGGGGGTCCGGGATTTTGCGAAATTTGGGAACCACTGATCTAGTGCATCATATATTTGTTCTGTTAGATAGCAAATAGCGTTTTGTGTTGATTTATTTTTTTGAAACCCAAACGGTTTATTAGAAATAAAATTTATTTCTTCGAAATAATTTTCGATTCTTAATTTTAAAACTTTTTCGAATACTTTTGCTATCGAAGATATTATATAAATAATAATATTATTAAAAGAAATATTATTTAACAAAATCTCAGGAGGGAGGGAGTATGGCTCTCTCTTCCTGTCCCAGGAGTACCTACAAATTTGGCATTTGCTAAAACTCGAGCCCCAACTTTTCATACTCGTGGGAAATTGCTATCCTATTGTGCTCGTTTTACATATATATATACTTTTAAAGAATTGTATACGATCAAAAAAGTGCTCTGCACTGATTTTATTATAAACACATGCCACTTACAGTTACAAATCGGCCAGGTTTAGCTGACGGCCCATTTCCTTCTACCAAGTCTTCAATAATTACACCTTTTTCTAAAAACTTTTTTTGTTTCTTCTGTTGTTGCTGCTCTTTTTTTATTGGTTTAGTTGATTCACCATTTAGTTGTTGCTGCTGCTGCTGCTGCTAACAAATGAGGCGTGTATTTATTAAAATCATTATTTTAGAAAATATAAGAACACATTTTTATTGGTGTCTTTTTTTAGAGGATGTTAATTTGGACCTTGTCAAATATTGAATAGTTGAAAGCACGAATAAGACGTGAATGTAGATTTTTTATTTTAAATTAAAATAATTTTTGTTTAAAAAGTAGTCCGTATAATTTATATCAACGAAAAATATTCTCGGCTAGCGGACTTTAAATCGTGAAAAGACCTGCATTTTTGCATTAAAGTACACAGGGATGCCAAAAACAATGGACTCCCTGGGGCCGAGTAGATATTGACAGCTGTTTCGTCCTTGTTAGGAACTCATCAGAATGCCACAACCCGAAGCAACTCCACTGATAACACTGCAGCGCACTTAAACCCTGCTTAATAAAATAGCAAGTAGTAAATAAGCTGCAACGCCATCACGTTGAAATGAACAACAATGCAAAATACAGGTACAACGAAGTGTGGATGTGAAAGGACTCAAAAACAAAACGGCACAAACCCACTCCAGTATAGGGTACGACATTTCGTACTTCTCCACATCAGTTTGCTTGATTGGCAAATACAGAAATAGATTGCACTAGAAGTACCCACCAGGGTGCGTGCTTCCGTTATAACGCCTTGTCTAATAAAAAGTAGAGTAATCGCGTCCGTATAATTGATATCAACGAATTTTGTAAAATGTTTTTTTGTGATTAAGAATGAACATTTTTCAGAATTGGGCTATTTTCATTGTACCGGGTGGTGAAATAAGCGATGACGTCGGCTTTATCTCGGAAACCATTAATCGTACAACAGTACACGATACTACGATAGTGTTTAATAAAATTGCTAGAGGGCGCAATTTGTAATAATAACATTTTTTCGATTTTATCCCGAAAATTCAAACCATACGGTATAACTATGACATCATAATCGAAAAGTAGATGAAGTTTGCAAGAAAAGATGTGAATACCGCAGTTCGATATCTTTGTTCGTTTTAGAGTTATTGCCAAAACAATAATTTTTAATACAAATTGCGCCCTCTAGCAATTTTATTAGAAACTATCTTGTACCATTGGATACGACAATTGAAGGTACTTACCTTTTTCTTTCAAACAAGCTTAAATTTAGTAAAATCGGTTAAGTCGTTTAGAAGTTACAGCGATTTTAATGTTTACACTTTCACTTGATAAGAGTGGGAGAAGCTATTGAAAGTGTAAACATTAAAATCGCTGTAACTTCTAAACGACTTATCCGATTTTACTAAATTTAAGCTTGTTTGGAAGCATCTTCAATTGTCGTATCTAATGGTATACGATAGTTTCTAATAAAATTGCTAGAGGGCGCAATTTGTATTAAAAATTATTGTTTTGGCAATAACTCTGAAACGAACAAAGATATCGAACTGCGGTCTTCACATCTTTGCTTGCTAATTTCATCTACTTTTCGATTATGATGTCATAGTTATACCGTATGATTTGAATTTTCTGGATAAAATCGAAAAAACTGTTATTATTACAAATTGCGCCCTCTAGCAATTTTATTAAACACTATCGTGTACTGTTGGATAAGGCAATTGAAGTTGCTTATTTTCCCCTTCCAAACAAGCTTAAATTTAGTAAAATCGGATAAGTCGTTTAGAAGTTACAGCGATTTTAATGTTTACACTTTCAATAGCTTCTTCCACTCTTATCAAGGTCGGTACGCCAATGAGCCTTAAACCAAAATGATGCAGAATTGTCTAAGCTTTCCAATGATGTAATCAGAGTTATACTTTAATATGGACATTTTCGAAGAAATTTAGAATTTAAAAAAACAATTTTTAATTGTGCCCCCTTGCGGCGAAATAAGGAACTTAATAGTAATTTCCAGCAATTTCTCTTGACCACTTTACTCATAAAAAAATCTTTCCGAAAGTTGTACGATTAATGGTTTTTCGAGATAAAGCCGACGTCCTTGCTTATTTGACCACCCGGTACAGCGTGATTTTTGAAAATATGCTTTTCACCCTAAAATCACTTTAATCTTTAGTGAATCTCCGTCATTGTTTATCGCTCTCCGCGCCCATGCAATAAATAAACGTTTTTTTTTGTTAAAAGAAATTATTATAAAATAATCACCTGCTTTAACAATTTTCTCTGCTTCTTAGTAAGTTTTGGTGGAGGCGCTTCTTCTTCTTTCTCTTCCTCGTCGTCGCTATCATCTTCCTCTTGTTCAACCTCCTCATCTGACTCCTCCTCTTCCCCAGACTCCTCATTTTCCGCCTTAAAATAAAAATTTTTACAATTTATATTAAAGGAATTCTTTTTTTTTTTTTAGTTTTCGCATTTTAAATTATGAAAAAAAGCTGTATATTATGCGAAAAATACTATATTTTATCTCTCCACCTAAAAAATGCTTATAGTATTAGTGGTAACATGATTTATTTAGCAAAAAGCTACAATTAAATATTTTTTAATACATTTTTTTAACACATTTTTATAGACGTATTTTTAAATTTTAAAACGTAACCTTCTTTTAACAAAAACAGACAGAACAGTTAAACATTTTGTAAATTGTATCAAATATTACGTATCATTCTGTTTTTTAATTAAATGTAATTTGTGTGTGAATGTTGTATAATTCAAAATATTTTTAAAATGTGCCAGACATCCAACAATGCCTTCATACAAAAGCTCATTATCGACAAATCTCGTCTTCAAGGCATAACTTTACTCCGCGCAATCGATGACTCACCCGGTATAAGGCTGGTAAAAAAATTGTTGTTAATATAAAATTACCTCGTCTTCACTGCTTTCATCGAAGTCGGGATCATCTGATTCATCCTCCTCTTTATCTATTATTGACCCATTTAAAAGTTTTAATTTTTTGGAGGGTGCTGAAATTTTAAATAATATTAAAAAGCAAATCACTTAAATGACTTCATACTTCTGTTCTAAAATAAAAACTTAACTCTGTTCTAAAATAAAAACTTAACTACCATCGGTAGTTACGTTTTAAGTTAAGAAAATAAATATTTCCCCAAACCCATTGAGACAATTATGGGAATTTCGAAATTTTTCTATGTATCCATAATTTTTCTGTAACAAACAAAAACTTTCAAGTATTTAGACCACTTACGTTCAATCTGCTCATTTTTCTTTTTAAGTTTCTTCTTTTTTCCCGGTTTTTCCTCAACCTGTTCCTCTTCTTCAACATCCTCCTCTTCCTCTTGCTCTTCAAGGTCTGCAAGATTGAGTCCATCTTCATCGGTATCAGTCAAGTAGCCGGTAAGATGAATGTGAGCTTTACCGTTTGATGCGAATGATACTTGAGAGCCGGCCTAAAAAACGATTTATTCTTAAGGTGATAGTATCAACATGCTTGCCAAACTATTTCGCGTAGATTAATTTATTTTTTCTAACTTTTACACAAAATTTAAATAAGATCAATATTGTCTTCATATTCTATAGGTAATAATTAACATGTTAAATAAATATCAAGGAATTTCATAAGTTATTTAAGGAGAATTGTATATCGAAAAATATCGGTCAATATTTTCTTTTAACATTATTATGTCATTGTTCTTTTCTTTCACTATACAATTGAACAATTCTCCCTAAATAAGCAATGAAATAAATTGATATTTTTGTAATATATCAGATATTACCTAAATAATGTGCAGACGATATTGATTTTATTTAAATCTTAGTCAATAAAATAATAAACTAAGAAAAACAAGGCGAAATAGGTTATAGGTTGGCAATAAATTGAATGACGTTGATAATTCCACCTTAAGTGGGCGTAAGTATTCTATACAGGGTGTCCGGAAAAAAGAGGTCAAGCCAATATATTCCTTGAGCAAAAATAATCACTTTTATAATACCATTTTTCATTTGTGATCCTCATGCTCCATATACATGGTGTCAAAGTTTGATATTAAAAACTGATTTTTTCGAATAATTCGAGTATTTAATAAGATATTAATTTCAAATTTGGTACATTGCTTCAACATAAAGAGATACATCTTTTGAGACAAACAAAAAACAATTAGGTACTGTCAAATATTCAAAATATGGGGGTTTAGTACCCGCTGACCCCCCCCCCCCCTCTATTTTTTAGTACGTGCGCTAGTGATTTCCGAACTATATTATTTAGGTAATCATTTAATTATAATAATAATAATAAATTTATTTAAAATTTAATAATATAAATACAGTGGAGTCCGCGGATATAGCAAACCGGTTTAAAGTGAACACTCGGTTATAATGACCGCTTTTTCAAATACCCATAAAATTTCCCTTAAGAGCAATGTAATTTTTTACCGTTTATAGTGAACCCGGATATAATGAACTTTCGGGTAAAGTGAACCAATTTTCATCAAGGTTAATAATAATACGATGGTACGCAAATAAACTAAGTTTAAACAACATAGGTAGGTATGCATCATGGCATTTTTTTTTAAACAAGCATATAACCCCCATTTAGCAAGCAAACATCAGGTGTGTACAAACAAATCTCCACTTTTCTTTTATAGTAAACCTCGGATGTAGTGAACCCAGTTTGATGCACTTTTCGAGTTCACTATATCCGGACTTCACTGTATGTTGTCTTCTAGAAACTTATTCTTCAATCCCCTGAAGCTGAGCTTGTTAGCGGCAAATCTTATTTTTTCTTTTAGTATGTAAAATCATAAATCATAAATATGCATTAGAAATCAAGTTTTAAAGTAAAAATTTCAATTTATAGTATAAACACAGTTTTTTTTGAAGAAATATTATATTACCTATAATAAAATTATTAATTTATAATTTTTAAGTAAAAAATATTAAGTAGGTACTTATATCAATTATTCAGAACAATATTAATTAATTAAAGCATTTCTAAAAATATTTTCAAAATGGTCGGTTTTTAATATCCATGTTTTTATTTTGACTTTAAATTTTTTTAACGAAATCAATTTTTTAATTTTTGTTGGTAAATAATCGTTTAAATAAAAACATAAATACCTATATGAATTTTTTTTGTCCTATGAACCTATTTATTTTAGGTTTTATGGTGTTATTTCATTTCTATGACGTGTGGTTTTTAAATCGTATAGGGTTATTATTTTTAAATATATATTAAGGTGGGAGTATCAACATGCTTGCCAAGCTATAACCTATTTCGCGTAGATTTATTTATGTATTCTAGCTTTTATACAAAATTTAAAGAAAATCAGTATCGACTTGATATTCTATAGGTAATAATTGACATATTTAATAAATATCAAGGAATTTCATAACTTATTTTAGGAGAATTGTATGGCGAAAAATATCGGGTAAGATTTTTTTTAACATTATTATGTCATTGTCACTCATTGTTCTTTCACTATACAATTCTCCCAAAATTAGCAATGAAATAAATTGATATTTTTGTAATATATCAGATACTACCTAAATAATGTACCGACGATATTGATTTTCTTAAAATGTTAGTTATTAAAATAATAAACTCAAAAAATCAACGCGAAATAGGCTATAGGTTGGCAATAGATTGAATGACGTTGAGAATTCAACCTTAAGGTGGGAGTATCAACATGCTTGCCAACCTATAACCTATTTCGCGTAGATTTATTCATGTTTTCTTGCTTTTATACAAAATTTAAAGAAAATCAATATCGATTTGATATTCTATAGGTAATAATTGACATATTTAATAAATATCAAGGAGTTTCATAACTTTTTTTAGGAGAATTGTATAGCCTAAAATATCGGGTGAGATTTTTTTTTAACATTATTATGTCATTGTCACTCATTGTTCTTTCACTATACAATTCTCCCAAAATTAGCAATGAAATAAATTGATATTTTTGTAATATATCAGATACTACCTAAATAATGTACCGACGATATTGATTTTCTTTATGTTAGTTATTAAAATAATAAACTCAAAAAATCAACGCGAAATAGGTTATAGGTTGGCAATAGATTAAATGACGTTGAGAATTCAACCTTAAGATGTTATAAATGTAAACTTGTCTTATGTTCAACTTTTTTGTTTCTGAATATAATTCTTTTGAAGGATAAAGATAATCTTTATTGAATATTATTTTTAGAAACCTTTTTTGTAATACATATTTCTAATTTTTTAACTAAAGTTCTATTTATTCCTCCCCAACCTAAAATTCCGTAATTTAAATGAGTTTTAACTAACGCGTTATATAATATTTCCATGTCTTACATTTAAAAATTTTTTAATGTTTTTAAAAATCGGTAGTAAACTTCTTAATTTTTTAATTAAGTATTCGTGAAAATTCCAATTTAATTTGGATGATTTTTTGTCCCTATAATACTTCGATAAAATGAAAAGTATGGGTCCTGGGCCCTTGGCAATTGTTAAACCTCTGCATAAGAAAGGTGACCCTGCTTCTTTGGAGAACTACAGACCAATTAGTCTATTACCTTCATTCTCAAAGATCTTCGAAATGGCAATGTGCTCTAGATTGTTGAGTTTTTTCTACTCTGAGGGGTTACTTAGTCCATCTCAGCATGGCTTCTTAAAGGGTAAATCTATAGAGACAGCTGTTTATGAGTTTATTGAGAAAGTCATTGAGGGGCAGGAGGATAAGAGCCTATCCTTGGGCATGTTTCTGGATCTGTCCAAGGCGTTTGACAGCCTTGACCATGCCATTATTTTAGAAAAACTGGAGCGGTACGGAATAAGGGGGCCCCCATTGGACTGGGTGCGCTCGTACCTTTCAGATCGTGGGCAGAAAGTGCTGATCGAGAAGGATGGTAGGCGGTACTTTTCGGAGGTGGGCCGCGTTCGTATGGGAATCCCACAGGAAAGTGTCATGGGTCCGTTGCTTTTTGTGTTCTACGTCAACAATCTGTCGCCTGAGGTACTGGACAGTGATTCTCATTTGGTAAATTTTGCCGATGACACCAATATTTTGGTACTGGGGTCCTCGCTGAATGAGCTTCTTGGAGTCTCTAGTGACTGTCTGGACAGGACTCAGGAGTGGTTCGCAAAGAATAAACTAGTTTTAAACAACGACAAGACCAAATATGTGTGTTTCAGATCAAAACAAAGAAACGGTGACATTCCACAGGATGTCGTGCTCTGCTCCCGGGGTGTAACTTTAGCCACGGACACCAAGTTCTTGGGAATCTACATTGACCAGAATTTGGATTGGGTGTCTCAGGTAACACATGTTTGCAACAAGCTAAATGCTGCCTGCTACTCTCTCAGAGTGATGGCTAAATATCTTGACCGCAGCACACTAAGAATCGTATACTTTGCAAACATACAATCAACATTGCGTTTTGGGGTTATATTCTGGGGTGGTAGTATTGAAGCTGATAGGGTATTTATAACACAGAAAAGGGCAATTAGGATTCTTTTGGGGTTGTCATGGAGGGAGTCATGTAGAGGTAAGTTTAGGGATCTAAATGTATTGACTCTGCCAGGTCTGTATGTTTATGAGTGTTTGATTTTTCTGTTTAAGAATAAAGATAAATTTCGGCAGCATGAGATACACCATCCATTTAATACCAGAACTATTGGTTACAATGTTCCTGTGCACAGGCTCGCATCCACTGAAAGGGGTCCTACCTATTCATCTATAAGGTTTTTTAACAAATTGCCTGCGCATATTAAGAGTGAAAGGAATTTTAAAAGGTATAAGAGAGCTCTGTTTGTCACTATTGTAAAAATTGAACCCTACAGTATAAATGAATTTCTAGAATATATATTTTAATAGTACCGAGGTGTATGTTTTTAATGTGTATCTAAACAGTGTTGTATATACAAAATTTTAATTATTGTTTTATCTTTATTATATAAGTTTGTTGTGTATAAGAGTTATTGTGTAATTATTGACGCCAAATCAACCAATTGGTGCTGCATTTTTTGTAAAATGTTATCAATTTTTTTGATTAAAGAACTTTTGATTTGATTTGATTTGATTTGGGTCCCTAACTGATGCCAATGGTAATTTTATAATTTACAAATGCTAAACCAAGTCAACCGTTGTGGGGTATAGGGTGTAGGTAGACTGAACTGATCACAAATTTATAAATAATGTTGATAGTAAGATATTAAAATCAAAATAATATGCAAAAATATTTTGACCGAATTTGACCGGTCAAATGGCTAGGAGCGAGGTGAATTGACCATCACCAACTCTAGAATTAAGGTTTGTTTACAATGGCACTGTGAATCTCTAATAAACGAAAAAAAAAACTAAGAAGAACTCTTAGTATTTAAAAGTCAGCAGGTTTTCTTACAGAAAATTCTAAATCCAAGTTACACTGCAGCGTCTCCGGTTTTTTTAGCGTACACAATAAGTAATTTCTTCCCTCGTAACCACACATTACTTGGGCTGCTTCTTCCCCTGAGGACGCAATGTCTAGTGAAGCCATCGAGATGTGGAAAGACTTCTTGACATGTTGAGTGTAGCGCCTTTCAGGCTCCATAATTAAACCTGTAAAAAAAATTAACATTTGTAAAATTATAAATTTGTCTATTATGTTTTCAGTATTTTTCAAAAAAAGCACAAAAACACAATCAAATTAAATTAAAAAAAAGGAAACAATGAACACATCAAGAATGTTACATCTTTGGGGACATTGTTTTTAGGAAAGGGTTGAAGTTTTTTTTACGTACAAATTTTGAAAAAAAAAATGTCAATAAACCACTCTCACCATACCATGCCATAGCGCAAATACATCTTTGCTAATGACCAAAAATCCTAGGAGCATCGGTTATGGATTGAGTGACCCCAAATGAGTATACCATATTATAACATGTTAGATCCACATTACCCATGATAAGCTGTTTTCAATACCTCAAAATATACACATTGCAAGATTTCTGATTAGATATTTAAGTACCTACCTAGGTTACTTTAAAAAAATTGTACTCAGCTGAGTAAGATGCTTTGACCAGGTTAATCCAGGATTGATCAGCTGTAGTGAAGGGAGCCATGCTAGGACTTAAATTGGATTCTAGCCCAGAACCTGAGAAGGTTTCTCTTATAATACTAAAGAACTGTGGAATTTTAAGCAGCAATTGTTAAAGTGCCTAATGACAGAGTCATTCACCAGCAGCAATAAAGTACCACATGCATGAATTAAACCTAAATAAACAAAGGATTATTATAATATAATAGGAAACCTTACGAATTTATTGGTGGGCTACTTAGTAATGAATGATTTAAAATTTTGATTAATACACGTGTGGTGGTAATCGCAGGCCAAACCGCATGTCGTGTGCTGTTAAGTAAATTTAATTCACAGAACTTACCCCAAAACATTGTAACTGAACTAGTGTTTCAAATAAACAATAATAAATTTTTATCAGCTTAAAAACTTAACAAATTTCTAAATACTTGTTGAAAAAATCTTTAACGGTTGAAGGTTCCTAACCACATTTAAAACATATATGTACGTATGAAGAACCGTATGAATGAAGTTATCGGGGTTCGGGAAAATGGGAAACGAAACTACTTCAACCGAAACGCGTACACAGCGGATTCGGAAATCGAAAGTAGCTTAAAGGAACTCTGCTAATATTTGGGTTTGACAAGGGTACGATATCCGATATTCCTCTGTGGAAAAGACATGAGTTACTTTTCATTTGCTTCTTTTAAACAGCAAAACAAAGTGAAAATCTTCGCTTAGCTAAGTTGTTAAAGGAACACGTTGCGAACAGTAGGTCTACTGGTTGCCATGGAAATATGAAATGTGTCAACACAAATTTAACAATTAACCTGAAAGTAAAAATTGTTTTGCAAAATATTTTATATTTATTTGTGATATTAATTATGAACTTCTCAATTTTATGGATTTTTACATACTATGTACGCCCCATTATCAAATGGTTTCTTAGAAAAACTACAGGGCTTTGCGAATTGCAACGCATTTGTTATGGGGAAGTTAGTGGGGCTCCCAGGGTAAAGGGAGTTGAAAATTCATTAAATTTATCTAAGTCCAAGCAAATTAGACAGCTTGTTGATCATTTGAATGATGTAGCAGATCACAAACGATTTACCGGACCTAATGAGAGAAAATTACTAGAAGGTATGTTATTTATTTATTTATTCAAGACCTATTAACAACAGCCCCTAAAGGACTAAAGGAGTACAATTATTAAAATTGGTAATTTATCTGATATAGCTACACTACGCATACACACACTTAGCCTGGATCCACATACATCCGTGATACGCATCCGTTGTGTACCACATGATTAATATGAACCAATGAAATTGATATAGATTTTATTCCCTAAAACTTCATTGGTTCATATTAATCATGTGGTACACAACGGATGCGTATCACGGATGTATGTGGATCCAGCCTTAGATTTTGAATTGAAATTTGAAAGAAGCAAAATTTGTTGGAAGAGTTTCCCAGATATTTTCATCGAATGTGCTCATTTCCTATAGTTCCGTTTCTGTTAACTGAAAATCTGAAGAAAAAGCAGTGTAAATTCAATGTGAATATAAAAATATCTATAATAGTACATAAGCTTTTCCGACAAATTTCAGATTCGTAATCTACAAGTCAAAATATGTCTTAAAAAACAACTCTTGGCGTGTTGTAGCTATAACAGACAATTTCTTTAAAATTACTTACCAGTTTTACTTTTAATAATAGATACCTATGTATTTTTTAATGATAAACCTGCTCTCCAAACTTATTTTATTTAAAAATAACAAATATCAAGAACTAGCGATTAAGGCTAAATAATTATATTACAAAATGTTTACATAATTCCAATCGTCATTTCGTCTAAAGTCGGTGCACAAACACCCATCATGTCACTATCAAAAGGTTTCCTCCAGCAAAGATCATTGCAATAATGCAGTGATTGCAGTGGCGGCTCGCGGTTGTAAAAAATGGTGAAGAGCTTAGTAGCAGTTTGTGCTCAGAGGCATAAAGCCCGCCGCAGGCGATTGCGCCGCAGGCGAAATTTTTTTTGGACCACGCCCAAATTTGGTCAATAATTTATTACTTTATTACTTATAAACGAAAAAAAATGACCACAATAATAATTAATATAATTTTTTAGACCTACAAAACAATTTTTGTAAGGCGGCACTACTAATACATAGCCAATTATACTCTTAAAACCAGGAACACTTAAAATTATAATCTTATAGGATCTGCCACTTTTTTTCGATTCTTTTTTTAAATCTATGTTTAAGATTCCAGTAGGTCGCCCGTGTACTAAAACGTATCTTATCCTCATCTGTCCCACGACTGAATGGAGTTTCTAACAAATTACAAACTATGTCATTAATTGGGTTTATTTTTAAAACGTACAATAAAAATTAGTACTTAGGTCTACTGAATTAAGTGAAAAATAAAAACAAAACTTTCTAATCACACAATAAATAACGTAAAAAGGATATCTATAGCCGTAAGTTTCGCGAAGCCTCAAAATAAATACCCGAACCAATACTTAAAACAATAGTGCATATGACTGATCTATTTTTAGATGCACTTCAATCACGTCTCACATGCTGTCGCGTACCTGACGTCACGTAACCATAGCGACGGTGGAAATCAAAGCCACTTGACTGTACGTTCAGTATGTTGGGTTTTCGCCGCTCTTCACTTGCTGCTTTGACCTTTCGATGCGACGGCGACGGACGCGGTCGGCTGGGGCGCGCCAAAATGCACGAGTGTTTATAATAGAATTATTGTCCATCGGAGTTAACCGTGGTCCTATTATGCATAGCTACATTTGGATTAAATTAATATTATTAATTCGAACATAATTATTTTTTAAGGTAGCTGTATTGGTACATTTAATATTTAATATTGTCGAAAAAAACTTCCTCCTGGTTTTATTTTTATTGGTGAAGGGCCCCTTCACCTACTTCACCTGACGAGCCGCCACTGAGTGATTGCTCATATCGACGTGTATAGCAGATCATTGTACTTACCATCCTCCGGAAAGCGTCACATGATGTGGCGTTGATCAACTTTATCTTGACATAATCATATCACTCATTGAACTGTGGAAAAAAAAATTATAGTAGGTAATAATTAGTAGCAACTTCAATATTTTAAAGAGTATTTTATTTCCGGAGCCCCTTTCTTAACTTCCTAACAAGTTTCTTTAACATCATCCTATAGTCCTATAGACCGTTTCTTAAATAATAAATTTGAAGAAGTAGTCCATGCTTTAAGTGGAGTTAAAATTATGGGAAAGAAAGAAAAAACTGAAAGTCTTCCGCCACAAAATTTAATAGAATAAAATTCTTAAGGGTCCCTACATGTTTCGAACGTAGAAACGTTCATCATCGGGAGACAGAAAATATATTTATATAGTGCTGATGGTTTTAGCAAAAGATAAAATGGTGAAGGACCATTTCATGGAATTAAAAAGTGATGTGTAAAAGAGACATAATATGGAGAAAGTAATAAAAGTTAAAACATACTCAGTATGTGAGAAGTCAGTAAATGGGGTCTGTATGTTTAACTTTTATTAATTTCTCCATATTATGTCTCTTTTACACATCATTTTTTAATTCCATGAAAGCTCCATTAAGGTTCTACACCATTTTCTCTTATGCTAAAACCATTAGCACTATACTTATAAATATATTTCCTGTCTCCTGATGATGAACGTTTCTACGTTCGAAACAGGTAGAGACCCTTAAGAATTGTATTCTATTAAATTTTGTGGCGGAATACTTTTAGTTTTTTCTTTCTTTACCTTTAATAATAAAATTAAATTCCAATTTTTTTCACAGAAAACGTTACCTAACTTAAAAAAATGTTAATATTTTTTAACTCTGAAATATTAAGACCCTGAAATTTGGTAGACAAGTAAATAATACCAGAGCGCTTTCAACCCTACACCCAAATCTTAGTTGCGATATACAGGGTGGTTTAAAAATACAGGTAATTTGGTTAAGTACTTGAAAAGGTGACCATAAGTATATTTTTTAAAATGTAACACCCTGTATATTATCACTAATTTGAAAAGCTACGTAAATTGGCTCTTTATTTTTGTAGATCATATATATACCTAACTAGTCAAGTTTTTCACTTATTAGCGATTATTTGTAAAATTTTATGGACATAATGAGTTACTTACCGAACTTACCAGGTTATTTTTATGAGTTGCGTCTCCGGTACAATGGAATTTCGTTCTAGGAACAGTTTACGTGAAACTAAGAAGTTTCTGTCTCTTTTCAACCTACCATATGCGTTATTATTAGTGTGTGTAGGAACTGTTTTATGTATCCTTTTTAAAGTTTTTGTTTTGTATTTTAGATTTTACTGATTTATTACCGAGCCTATAGTGAATAATTTTGGAAATAATACCTGAAAAAAAATCGGGGCCTTACCTACCTGACCATGCATAATAATTATTTTAGGTGCTGCGAAAACAGTTCTTTTAGTTAAAAAAATAAATCCCAAAATCCACTACCAGTTTGTTCGCGCATTTGGAAGATGTATTGAACAAATATGGGGATACCGACAGTTAATTGCTGAAGTTGAAGAATTAAGAAAAACCCACTTTGATGGTGATAGTTTTGAACACGAAAAGAAATTGTATGATTTATGGGAAAATTTGATGCCTCAGGAAAAATTGGATGGTATGAAAGCATTTATAGACCAGGGTCGATAATTTTTGAAACCAAAAAAAATAATAGTAGGATGAAACCCAATCGAAAAGGAAAAGAATATAACAAAAATGAAAGGAAAAATAATTTACGGGCGATCCGAGGTCGGGAAGTGAAAGGGGGTGAGTTTTTAAGGGTAGAATACGATTTATCTCGATTTCCGGCAAAACTACAAGTCCTATGGAAAAACGGTAAACGGCAAAGTTGTAGGTAATAAAAAGATCTACAACTTTTTTCACATAACCTCAAAATTTATGTGAAAAATTCAAATAACCAAGTTTTTGGTTTTTTATTTTTATCTTTTACAAGAAATTTTTTTTTCACGAAATTTAGTGAAAACTTACCTTTTTATGTCCAAACACACTGTAATTTTTTTGATTTAAAATATTAATTTTTTCACCTTATTTTGACTTAATATCGAAAAAGCACCCTAATTTTCAATCGAAAATTCTCACGTCAAAATATCTGCTTTTTTAAAAAAGTCGGTGGGCTTTTAGTTCGTTGAAATCTCTACTTTTTGATGGTGTAAAAAAAATATACATTACTATGGTAAATGTTCTCAAAAAATGCAAAGAAACGAAAAAAACTCGAATCCGAAATTTTTTTTTTAATTATTTATGTACAATTTTGAGCTATTTATTAAAATTTATACTTTAATTACTCGAAAAACGTAAGATTCCATGTTACATTGATAAACAAAAAAATTACAAATCCATAAAACATAAAGATCGCAAAAATATGCGAAAATAGTTGTTCTAAATATTAATTAAAGATAGGATTTAAAGGGGATTTCCTCACATTTACCATAGTAATGTATATTTTTTTTACACCATCAAAAAGTAGAGATTTCAACGAACTAAAAGCCCACCGACTTTTTTAAAAAAGCAGATATTTTGACGTGAGAATTTTCGATTGAAAATTAGGGTGCTTTTTCGATATTAAGGTTGAATTCTCAACGTCATTCAATCTATTGCCAACCTATAACCTATTTCGCGTTGATTTTTTGAGTTTATTATTTTAATAACTAACATTTAAAGAAAATCAATATCGTCGGTACATTATTTAGGTAGTATCTGATATATTACAAAAATATCAATTTATTTCATTGCTAATTTTGGGAGAATTGTATAGTGAAAGAACAATGAGTGACAATGACATAATAATGTTAAAAAAAATCTTACCTGATATTTTTCGCTATACAATTCTCCTAAAATAAGTTATGAAATTCCTTGATATTTATTAAATATGTCAATTATTACCTATAGAATATCAAGTCGATACTGATTTTCTTTAAATTTTGTATAAAAGCTAGAAAACATAAATAAATCTACGCGAAACAGGTTATAGGTTGGCAAGCATGTTGATACTCCCACCTTAAGTCAAAATAAGGTGAAAAAATAAATATTTTAAATCAAAAAATTACAGTGTGTTTGGGACATAAAAAGGTAAGTTTTCACTAAATTTCGTGAAAAACAAAATTTCTTGTAAAAGATAAAAATAAAAAACCAAAAACTTGGTTATTTGAATTTTTCACATACATTTTGAGGTTATGTGAGAAAAGTGTAAATACAAAAGTTGTAGAAATTTTTATTACTTACAACTTTGCCATTTAACGTTTTTCCATAGGACTTGTAGTTTTGCCGGAAATCGAGATATCGTTTTCTACCCTTAAAAACTCACCCCTTTCCACTTCCCGACCTTGGATCGCCCGTAAATTATTTTTCCTTTCATTTTTGTTATCTCTTCCTTTTCCAATGGGTTTCATCCTACTATTATTTTTTCACTTTTTACCATTTTCAAAGGCTTCAGCCCTGGTCTATTATTTATTTATATATTTATTTCGTTTAATACCTACAAATCTATAGATCTGCTAATAGCTTGTTAAACCTTCTTAATAAGGACACTTTCCGGAAGATCTTCAGATTGCTTTAGAAACTAGGAACCTATTTCTAAACTAATTGCAATTAAATTCCATTCAATGTGACTGCAAAGGCCTAAGTTTTAAATCTACTAAGTCAGGTTTTAAATTTTTGGGTTAGGTTTATGTAAAGCTCAAGGCCGTATCAGTGTTGCCGCTGGCTTCTTTTTTATTGGGGTAGACGGTAGACTACAGCCAGAGAGAGGGGTAGAACTGGGTCGGTTCGGGGTAGCTTAGTTAAAATTTGAAACTTAACAATTCGACATATTTTTTTGCGTAACGACAAATATTTTGTGAAACCGAATTCAACGAGACAAGCAAAATGAAAAATTAAATTAATTTTCAATTCTTTTAATATAAGCAACTAGATGGCGCTGGTGTCAAAAAAGAATTAAATTTGTAATAAATCTGGTTTCGTAGAGCATAATTATCTATGAAGTTGGTAGATGGCAGAGCGATAGTAAAAGTATGAATGAATGAGGCAACTCTCAGCAAAGAATGATTAATAATTTTTTTTAACGATAAATTAAAACGTTTGTTTTATTGGTGTAATAAATACAAAATAATTGCAATTTAACGAACACATATATTAATAAATAAAAAACAACAAAATACAACATTAATTGAAACATATACACTGTGGGCCAAATTTATTTGGAACCCAATTTCACTCTGAATAACTTTTGCTATATTGGTCGGATTTTGGTGGTATTTTGTGTAAATATTAAAGGGACCTTTTCCTAATTGTAGAACAAATATCCAATCACTATGTACAGGGGGAGCCAAGTAACAAGAAATATTTGTAATCGTTGCCTTTGGGGCTGTTGCAAAATTAAATGGTTTACTCTAAAACTACAAAAATTATTTGAAAATATTAAGAGACTATCGGAAAACAGGCTCTGAAAAAATTGTTCTAGAAACTTTAGGTTTTGTATTAAAAACGTATTTTTTTTCGAAACTTAATTAAATAATATTACCATACATCTTTATTAAATATCAAGTTAACAGAGCAAAAATACGTAAATAATTGAATATCGAGTTACCTATGAAACAAAAGAAAAAATGCCCTTGACAACAGTATGTAAATATTAGTAACTTGGCAGTGAATTAATTTTATTTCAAAATGGTGTACTCGTATTTGTCATTTGAAGATAAAATCTTAATTTTATCTCTAAAGAGTCGAAGGTTATGGTGCAAAAAATATTATTAAAAGTTACCCAGAGCGTAATTGGAAATTAAGTACCGTTAGTTATTTTCTATGGCATTTACTCGAGACCAATGGTTCATTCCAAATGAAGCCTGGAAGAGGAAGAAAGAAAACTGGTAGAAATATCGAAAACGTTGAAAGAGTTAGGGCAATTCTTAATGCTGTCGAATCCGGTAATACGATAAGTTCAAGAAAAATAACAAAAACGACTACCTACTATTAAAAGATCATCGGTAAGAAGAATTATTAAAATTATTTTGAAGTTTCGACCCATCAAAAAAATATACTGTCACAAGTTTTCAAATGATGTTAAGAATAAAAGAGTAGAAAGATGTCAAGCATTGTTAAGAAGATTTAGACGACGCGACGCGACGATATTGAAAGAAGTTGGTTCTTAGATGAAAAAGTTTTTTCTTTGCGCTAGCCAAAAAATTCTCAGAACAACGAGGTATATTCTAATGTACAGGGTGGCCCATTAATAAGGGAGGCCGGCTTTATCTCGAAAACCATTAATCGAACAGCTTTCGGAAAAACATTTTTATGAGTAAAGCGGTCATGAGAAAATTCTGTTCCTCATTTCGCCGCAAGGGGGCACAATTGAAAATTAGTTTTTTAAATTTTAAATTTCTCCGAAAATTCCCATATTAAGGTATAACTCTGATTATATCATTGGAAAGCTTAGATAATTTTGCATCATTTTGGTTTAAGGCTTGTTGGCGTACCGACCTTGATAAGAGTGGGGGAAGCTATTGAATGTGTAAACATTAAAATCGCTGTAACTTCTAAACGACTTATCCGATTTTACTAAATTTAAGCTTGTTTGGAAGTTACCTTCAATTATCGTATCCAATGGTACACAATAGTTTCTAATAAAATTGCTAGAGGGCCCAATTTGTATTAAAAATTATTGTTCTGGCAATAACTCTGAAACGAACAAAGATATCGAACTGCGGTTTTCACATCTTTTCTTGTAAATTCCATCTACTTTACGATTATGATGTCATAGGTATACCCGTATGATTTGAATTTTCGGGATAAAATAAAAAAAAAATGTTATTATTACAAATTGCGCCCTCTAGCAATTTTATTAGAAACTATCGTGTACCATTAGATAGGACGATTGAAGATACTTACCTTTCCCTTCCAAACAAGCTTAAATTTAGTAAAATCGGATAGGTCGTTTAGAAGTTACGGCGATTTTATTATTCGAGAAATAGGAATAGTTAGCGACAACTACACATTCCAGCAAGATGGCATACCAAGCCATACGTCAAGAAGTACTGGAAGATACCTGCAGGAAAATTATCCTGATTTTATTGAACCAAACATGTGGCCAGACTTTAAGCTGTTGTAGTTAATCAAGGTGGTCATATTCACAATAATTTCATGTAAAATTATTGAAAAATATTTTTTTTTATTACATTTTTGCTCTGTTAACTTGATATTTAATAAAGCTGTATGGTAATATTATTTAATAAAGTTTTGAAAAAAAATACGTTTTTAATACAAAACGTAACGTTTCTAGAACAATTTTTTCAGAGCCTCTTTTTCGATAGTCTCTTAATAATTTCAAATAATTTTTGTAGTTTTAGAGTAAACCATTTAATTTTGCAATAGACCCAAAGGCAATGGTTACAAATATTTCTTGTTACTTGGCTCCCCCTGTACATAGTGATTGGATATTTGTTCTACAGTTAGGAAAAGGCCCCTTTAATATTTACCCAAAATACCACCAAAATCCGACAAATATAGCAAAAGTTATTCAGAGTGAAATTGTGTTCCAAATAAATTTGGCCCACAGTGTATATAGGTAGAGCCGACCAAGTTCAAATGGGTACAGCCATTTGAACAAACAGATTGAACTGATGGTTCTGCTACTAGCACATCATTTTTAGTAGATTTTGATGTACCAGGTTTTGGATTTTCATATGGATCTACTGCTGGTCGTCCAAGCGTGTCTTTGCGAATGTTAGTTGTCTCATTTGCTTTCGTAGTTCTTATCACAAACCTTTAAACGAGAAAAAAATATATTTTCATTAAAAGCTCCATTTAAGTTGCAAAGAAATTACGTACCTATCCATCGCTTCATAAAAAATCAGCACAAGGATCTCAAATTTATATCATACACAATGATACAGATCTAGTATGTTATGTCACAGTAGGAATTTACTTTTAGAGTAGGTAATAAAAAACTTAAAACACAAACCAACGTTACATGATACACAGAAAACAAGATATGATAGATCGCAGTCACAATTTCGTCTGCCTGCCGCATGACGTCTCTTGACGCGGAGAATTAATTTGAACTTGATTCAATAACGCCCAACCTAAACCCTTGATCCTAGAATCATGAAATTTCGAGGATGTCTTCTTATAATTTAGGCATCCACTTAGAAGGGATTTTTTGAAAAACAACCCCTAAGGGGTTTAAAACGAGGGTTGAAGTTTTTATGAGAATTTCTGTACCTCAGAAACTAGAACTGATGGAGGTTTAAAAATTGGTATACAAGTTCCTTTAAGAGGGGAGTATCAACATGCTTGCCAGCCTATAACCTATTTCGCGTAGATGTATTTATTTTTTCTAACTTTTACACAAAGTTTAAATAAAATCAATATCGTCTTCATATTCTACCGGGTGTTTCTCAAAAGACGTTCACCCCTATAACTTTTTTATATTTATAGATATTAAAATGAAATTTTGAGATTATGCATAAGAGATAAGTCTGCATTTATTGGCATACTTTTCAATTTCTTAGCATTTCTGGTTTGAGCGGAAGTGACCTTGACTTTGATATTTTAAATGGGACATCTTTTATATTTTTACTTATTTGGGTTCAGCATAACATTATGAGTAAAATGACACCTCACTTGTAATTTTTTGACGTGTTATAACATTTTTATGTTTATTTTTATTTTCAATCTAGATTGCTACAAATTAGTTAAAAATCTGTTAATTTATAGTCAAGTAGTATATGAAAATTAAAATTATGTCATAATAATTGACTTTCTAAGTTTCACAAGCGTTTAAAAAATAAAATTTTGTTTTCTTGACGTTTACTTCATTTTTCCAAATGGAACGATGGTGGTTCACTGGGATATTTAAAAGGAGCATTTTTTGTCCAACAATTTGATACCATACAGTCCTATGCTATTTTAAAATTGGCACTGAAAAATTTGCTTTAAATCCTAATCGCAATTTAAAAGCGTTATGCATTATTTCCGCCCTTTCTTATCTAAAGAAATATATATTTGAAAAGCTATATGGCTTTAATTTAAAGTTGTAATGTCATTAGTTTATAAAACATACAATACATACAATTTTGCGGCTTCAGAAGAATTTTTATGGTCACTCCAAAAATTAGGAGCATATCAATTTGTTCATTTCTAGTAAAACTAACCATTTTATCTGATTTACAATGTAAGTTTATTAAACGAATGACATTACAATTTTAATTTAAAACCATATTGGTTTTCAAAACCCTTCCATTATTTTTCAAAGCCGCCTTTATATTTCTTTAGAAAAGACAGGGCGGCAATAATGCATAACGCTTTTAAATTTGCTATTGGGATTTAAGGCAAATTTTTCAGTGTCCATTTTAAAATAGCATAGGAGTGTATGGTATCAAATTGTTGGAAAAAAAATGCTCGTTTTAAATATCCTACTGAACCACCATCGTTCCATTTGGAAAAATGGAGTAAACGCCAAAAAAACAAAATTTAATTTTTTAAACGCTTGTGAAACTTAGAAAGTCAATTATTATGACATCATTTTAATTTTCATATACTAATTGACTATAAATTATCAGATTTAATTAATTTGAAGCACTCTAGATTGAAAATAAAAAATAAACATAAAAATGTTATAACACGTCAAAAAATGACAAGTGAGGTGTCATTTTACTCAGAATGTTATGCTGAATTCCAATAAGTAAAAATATACAAGATGTCCCATTTAAAATATCAAAGTGAAGGTCACTTCCGGTCAAACCGGAAGTGCTAACAAATTCGAAATTATGCCAATAAATGCAGACCCCTCTCTTATGCATAATCTCAAAATTTCATTTTAATATCTATAAATATAAAAAAGTTATAGGGGTGAACGTCTTTTGAGAAACACCCGGTAGACTACCAATGCGTATGTCAAAAATTTTAAAACTAAGCCGAAACAATCAGTGTGTATCTAGAACTTTCCAACAATAATATTAATAAATCGTTACTTACAGGTAGAATAACAAAACAATGGCAAGTCATCGGTTTCCAAGGAGACGACCCCAAGACAGATTTTCGTGGAATGGGAATGTTAGGCCTGGAAAATCTACTCTTCTTCGCAACAGAATACAAAGCGGCCGCCCAACATGTGTTGTCTCACTCACACCATCCAACTTCTGGCTATTGTTTCGCCATTGTCGGTATAAATCTAACTTCGATGGCGTGGTCGTTGCTACGAGACGGCAGCGCCAAAACTTATTTTTACAATACGTCGCATAGTTTACCGGCGATAAGGTTATTTCACTCGTTTTATAGTTATCTCTTTTATGAATTCGATAGGTTTTGGGTAGAGTGTAAGCCTAAAGATATAATGGAGTTTTCTAATGTTCGGGATCAGTTCGAAAAAAATATTAGGGTTATTTTACAAAATCCTAGGACGGAGTTTAAGATTGCGTTGTCTGTAAATAATATCTAGGTAAGAATGAAAAATACCTATTTAAAACGCAATTTTCCTCCTTTGCGACACTGCCGTGTTAAGAAAGAATGCAGCCGAAGTTTTTAAAATTGTTATAAAGTTGTAGTGGGAACGAAATTAAAGTCTATTCAATGACCGCTGACCGTTACGTCATATTCTTCATATTTGCGGTACGTCGTAAATTAATGCAGTCAGTTTGACTTACCGGTGGTAAAGGTTATGTTTTCCTTAGGCTTGATCTACATAAAGGCGGATGCATGTGAACAAGTAAAATACAAGCGCGTTTTTTCAAATTTTAAATTTTTATTTTTATACTGTTAATGAAGTCAGAAATAAGTAGTTTATTTAGAGTAAAAGGTATCGTGGGATGAAATATTTTGTTTTTGAAAATTAGTATGAAATTTTGAACTAATTTAATTATACTGAAAAATAAATAAAACTCATTTATAAAATTTAAAATTGAATGATATATTTTTTTGTCTAGTGCATTTCTAGTGCATCAGTCTATACATTTTGTTTGAAATATCTTTAAGGTGGGAGTATCAACATGCTTGCCAACCTATAACCTATTTCGCGTAGATTTATTTATGTTTTCCAGCTTTTATACAAAATTTAAAGAAAATCAGTATTGACTTGATATTCTATAGGTAATAACTGACATATTTAATAAATATCAAGGAATTTCATTACTTATTTTAGAAGAATTGTATAGCGAAAAATATCGGGTAAGATTTTTTTTAACATTATTATGTCATTGTCACTCATTGTTCTTTCACTATACAATTCTCCCAAAATTAGCAATGCAATAGGTTGATATTTTTGTAATATATCAGATACTACCTAAATAATGTACCGACGATATTGATTTTTTTTAAATGTTAGTTATTAAAATAATAAACTCCAAAAATCAACGCGAAATAGGTTATAGGTTGGCAATAGATTGAATGACGTTGAGAATTCAACCTTAACCCATTAAAATACAGTTTTTAATAATTAAAATAAATCATCTCCGCAAGGATCATCATCATCAGATTCGTCCAAGTTATTAATAAGGGGAAGAGTATCTGAAGCGTCGATAAGTCTTTCCCGTTCCCACATATTTAAAATTTTATTAGTGTGTGTTACATAATTTTAATTTTTTATCATGGATACTAGTGTCTATATAAATTAGAAGTACAGAAATTAGGACTTAAATATTAAAAACAGCAGTTTTATAGTTCCAAAACGATTGTTGCTAACTCTTTAAAATGCCCCATGCTACTACCAATATTTGTGCTGATTGGAGAAGTGCTTCCCGTTTAAACTGGTCGTATATTCTTATCTATCTATCATTTGTTTAAGACACGGCTTTTCACTCCTCTACTACCCCTAATTTGTTAGTTAGTGTGTACTGTGTAAGATAGCATATATCGATGTCAACGTCCTGTCATAAAACTAGCGTCAAAATATTAAACTAATAAACAAACGGATGTCAACGTCTTGGCGTCTTGTCATAATTTGGCAAGCAAAGTTAACCTGAAAGTTGAACTCGGTGCCGCTAACTTTAACTTACTTAACTTAAGACGTCGCCTGTGGCGGAGCTCACCCCCTCGGAGACACCCCCCCCCCCCCCTCTACCTGAGTTTGTCAAAGTGCCTTTATGAAGAGGCTAGTATATGCTCTCTCACACGCTTCTTTAAAATCGAGAAGGCTATGCCATTTTTAAACGTATGTAGAAATGTAGGTGTCAGAATGTTTGAAAAATAGGTAGTGATAGTTGTTCACATTTAAACTAGGTAACATTTCGAAACGAACTTATCTCTCTATCTCTAATATTAGTATTACACCTACCAGTGTTTGTATTGTGATTTGTGATAAGTTAAGTAGATGAATTATTTATTTTAAATATATTTTTATATGTTGGTACATGTTTGTGTCGTATATTAATTTAGTTTTGTTATTTTACAAGATAGATAAATTTTAAGTTAGGTTAGTTTAAGTTATATGGAAACACGAGTAGGAGGCATCTCAGTTTCGTCTTTCGAACAAACCCAAACACAGTTTCTGTAGTTGACATGAAAGCTAAAACTTCTGGTTCGCTATTGGGATCTTTCTAGTGTAATTAAAAAAAAAGTTATATTAGGGGCATTTTAGTGAAAATCCTAGTTCATTGATTGTTCCGTCAAATGACATGCTTTAAAAATTGTCCAAAGCATGAATTTTTCATCCAGTAAATAAATGAAACACAAAACATGACATAACTAATGTAAGAATTAAAAAATAATTAGTTTAATTGACAACGTTATTAAAGTGTCGATTGTCCGAGAAAATAACTAATATGTCCCGATTGTCTGGCCAATTAATTATATTACAGAAATTTATGGAATAAATAATAAGTGACTTTCAATACACATAAATTTAGTTTTACATTTTTGGGTTGTCAATGTTAAATTGTACCGCTTTAGGAATTTGATCGTCGGTGTGTTCCTTAATGGAATTATAAAATTTAGTTATTTTATTTCCGCTTTATTTTAGGACTAAATAATATTCTAAATATTGTAGTTAAGTATATTAACATTTTATTTTGAAAAATTTGTTGGTAGAAAATAATGTTTCCTTGAAAGTCAATGAAAATGTGCTTACGTAATACTTGAAAGCTCCCAAAGTAGTTTTATCCAGGGTTTTAAACTAGTGTACTGTTGATATAAATGTAAAGGTATTTTCAAACTTCTACGGTTTAGTTTTTAATCCATGAAAGAAGTTAAAATATCTTCTAGATATACAGGGTGGCCCTTTAGTGTGGCAAAGTAAATAGCTGCGTTACTATTTCAAATACATTAAAAATATTAATCCAAAAGTTGAAGGGCAGTAAGTGACTTATAACGTAAAATTATTTTTAACTCTATAGGGTGGCTCAAAAAAGCGGAACAATAAAAAATGTACTTTTTTCAAGTAGAACACCCTGTATATTTTTACATTTTTAAATTCCACATAAAATTATAATTATTTTTTATTAAATAGATTATTAGTCTATACTTTATAGTTTCCGAGATATTGACTCTCGAAAAGTGACATTTTTGAACTTTGACAGCTTCTAACTTTCTAACAGTACGTCTTAGAGCAAAACGGCTCTCATGTCCCTATCTTCAATTTTTATTATCTTCCCAAAAAAATCAACTTCCAGTTAAACCGGAACAACTATATTTCCTGCTTTCGAGTAACATCCGGTCTAACCGGAAGTTGATTTTTTGGGACGATAATAAAAATTGAAGATAGGGACATGTAATCTATTTTGCTCTAAGACGTACTGTTAGAAAGTTAGAAGCTGTCAAAGTTCAAAAATGTCACTTTTTAAGAGTCAATATCTCGGAAACTATAAAGTATAGACTAATAATGTATTAAATAAAAAATAATTATAATTTTGTGTGGAATTTAAAAATGTAAAAATATACAGGGTGTTCCATTTGAAAAAAGTACATTTTTTATTGTTCCGCTTTTTTGAGCCACCCTATAGAGTTAAAAATAATTTTACGTTATAAGTCACTTACTGCCCTTCAACTTTTGTATTAATATTTTTAATGTATTTGAAATAGTAACGGAGCTATTGTACTTTGCCACACTAAATATGTATGTATAAAATACGTATAAATTAAGTACTATTGCTAAGTTTAAAACGATTTAGAATATCAAGATCTTGTAAACATTTACTCGTCTATTTAGTAGGTTATTGAAACACCATGTAGGCTACGTAAAAGTATCCAATTCAATACATGGTATTTTGAACGGGTCGCTAAGAGTACATATAATTATCGGTTCAGGATGTGCAGCGAGCGGTTGTAAAGTCGGCTTCAAAATCCCTAAATCGGTATTTTTGTAAAAGTAACAAATTACTGGTTTGTGTATACCGCAATGCAGAAAAGTAGTATGCATTTTTTAAATAAGTAGTTCAGTAAATTTATAACTGCCAGGCAATTACGCTGGGAATTTGTAGTCATATGATAAATCGGAATGGCATAAACGACCGCGTTGGAATTAAAAAATTTTTTTTTAACTAAATATAAAAAATAATTATTTTAATTTTAGGTAGGTAGAACATTAAATTTTTCTCCGATTGACAGCAAATTAATATTAATTTTGCAGACACATATCAATCAGAAAAGTATTACTTTTCCTGCCTAGGCGGCAAAGTAAGGACTTTCCTGCCTAGGCAGCAAAATGATTATTCTCAATGGGAATAAAACATTTGCCATTTTTTGACAAAAAAAAACATTTATTAACAATTACATAATACTTTTAACAAGAATTTAAAAAACATATTTATTTGCTATTAACATTGATAGTAAAATTACTACAATTTTAAATAAATAGGCCACCTTTTCTTTCCTCAGATATCGTTCTCTTTACATTCACTATATTACCAATTTGATTCGCCTCATAAGTAGTTCCTTCATTTGTCAAAATTTTTTCACAAATACTGGTTTTACTTGCCATTGAATCCTCAATGTACCCTTCTGCTATAGTTAAGGACTTCCACCCACCATGTATTTTCAACATTGTTATGTCACCTCCTAAATTTACAAGTAAAGTGGCAGAACATCTGCGGAGGCAGTGTCCTGTATATTTAGCATTCGGCAACTTTAAATAGACAGCTATTTCTTAAAGTATTTTACCAAATTTATGGATACCAACAAATTGCTTTACGAATTTACCTTTTACGTATTTAAAAAAAATATGTCTATTCAGGCTGCCTTAGCTGAATTCCTATCCTCGCTACGCTCGGTTATGAACTATCAGCCGCGGCAGTCAATCTACTACTTTGCTGCCTAGTAAAACAAATAACTATTTTATTAAGGTGGGAGTATCAACATGCTTACCAACCTATAACCTATTTTGCGTAGATTTATTTATGTTTTCTAACTTTTATACAAAATTTAAAGAAAATCAGTATGGACTTGATATTCTATAGGTAATAATGGACATATTTAATAAATATTAAGGAATTTCATAACTTATTTTAGTAGCATTGTATAGCGAAAAATATCGGGTAAGATTTTTTTTTAACATTATATCATTGTCACTCATTGTTCTTTCACTATACAATTCTCCCAAAATTAGCAATAAAATAAATTGATATTTTTGTAATATATCGGATACTATCTAAATAATGTACCGACGATATTGATTTTCTTTAAATGTTAGTTATTAAAATAATAAACTCAAAAAATCAACGCGAAATAGGTTATAGGTTGGCAATAGATTGAATGACGTTGAGAACTCAACCTTAAAGGTGTTCAATTAGACGAAATTATGGTGGTTTTACGACTTTCTTTTGTTTGTGAAGTAATTTGCTACTTTAAGAATTATTGTCTGATATTATTAAAACTATTTTTCCACAAATTTCTATCAGTCAGGTGTAAATTAAGAAATGTTTATGTAGATACAAAGAAATGGAGTATAAATAAATATGACAGAAACATGTTTTTATTAACGGGGAATTATCGTAAATGTCTGTTTGTATATGTGATCGGGTGCGTATGTATGCGAGTAAGTAGTAAATAAGTAATTATTGGCATTGCAACAAAATTAATTGGATTTTTAAGGGAATCCGTAGGGCTTTTTTATGTATCGTTCGATCTCCAAAGCGTCAAGATTGTTTAGTTCTGTCTTTTACCCTGGACATAAAGAATGTTAGTCTTGCTCTCTATACAGGGTGAGTCAACAATAGAGTAAAGTTCATTATCTCATTTGTTTTAGAGTTTTAGAGAATATTAAGGTGCACAGTTTAAAATTAGTTTTAAGTATACAGGGTGGTTAAAAAGCGCGGCGAATATAACATAAGTTTTTTTAAACGAAATACCCTATTTTTTAAATTTATTTTTAGATTCTACATGAATTTCTATAACTTTTTTGTTGTCCCAATAAAACATTTGTACCAGATATGAGAATTCCACTATCGGAAACTATGGCGGAACTGTCGCAATTTTTTTTAAGAGTAAAAACTTATATTTTTCTAGGAAAATTAAAATATTAGAATACCTACTAGGTTTAGGTATATAACATTATTAACAAAAAAGTTATAGAATTTCATGTAGAATCCAAAAATAAATATAAAAGATAGGGTGTTCCATTTAAAAAAAAACTTATTTTATTTTCGCCACGATTTTTTTGAACCACCCTGTATACTCAAAAATAATTTTAAATTGTGTACCTGAACATTCTCTAAAACTCTTGTATTTAACGTTTTTTTTTTTTAATTTCCGAAACAAATGCGATAATGAACTTTACTCTATGGTTGACGCACCCTGTACAGTGTGAGTTTGTAACTTGAAATAAACTCAGTAAATCCCGAAAATCCGGAAATTATTTTTCAGTTCATAAGTTGGACGCTAGGGGGCGTAAATATAGTGGCCAAACAAAAAGTGGGGTATCTTTTTGTTTACTTCTACCCCCTTCGGGACAAATATTGCTATGCAAAAATATTCAAACCTTTGGTTTGGCTTATCGGAATTTGACAAATTTGAACTCGCTAAATAGGGATTCTTTTGTTTTATCAATTTTATTAAACACAAAGTCGTTCTGAATTCCGTTGTGACAGCTAGAGGGCGCTATTTAGCAGAATCAACAATTTCTTCACTCGTCTCAAAACTTTTAAATACTTTAATTATGTAATTAAATCGTTCGTTTCAAACTTAAGCAAAAAGAAGAATAAATAGGAAGACTATCTCTGAAAACCGCAAGCCATTATTTTTTTTTAAACCGGAGATATGGAAATAATAATATAAATGAGCTCCACAAGAATAAACTGACGTTTTAATACGGCATTTGTAGGCAAGAAGTTACAAATTCCATACCATTGTGTATTCTACGAAACTAAAATCGACTTAATACTGCTTTAAATTAATGTTCTGTAAACTTAATTTTGATTTTAGCTTTGCAGAAGACACAATGGTATGATATTTGTAACTTCTTGCCTACAAATACCGTATTAAAACGTCAGTTTATTCTTATGGAGCTCATAATCAGATAATAACTGTGTAATAGCACTGAAGCCAAAACTTTCCGCTAAGGAAAAAGACTGACACGCATATACACGAATATCCAATTTGTCTAATTTTGAAGAAGTAGTCCATACTCAAAGTAGAGTTAAATGATTAGAAAAAAGAAAAGCACAAAGTCTTTCTCCACAATTTTTTATTAGAATAACTAGGCGAACCTAGAATAATTCATAATAATTAAATTCGACATGTTTCGAGTGTAGAAACACTCATCAGGAAAACAATGTGAATGCTACAATGCTGATGTTGTTAGCAAAAGAGAAAATAATAGTGGGATTGAGCCGTAATGAAGCTTTTAAAGGTGTACAATCAATTTTTTACACCTCTTGTACATCCTTGAAAGCTCCATTACAATCCCACTATTATTTTCTCTTTTGCTAACAACATCAGCATTGTACCATTCACTGTGTTTTCCTGATGATAAGTGTTTCTACACTCGAAACATGTCGAATTTTATTATTACGAATTATTCTAGGTTCGCCTAGTTATCCTAATAAAAAATTGTGGAGAAAGACTTTGTGCTTTTCGTTTTTCCAATTTGTCTAAGTTTAAGAGCGAACACTAGTGACGCATTCGCCATTTCATTTTCTTATCAGTATTTTGTTTATTTCCCATTTTCTCCAAAATACCGCCAAATTCCCGTGTTCGGGTAGCAATGACCTACAGTATCATGTTAAAAAAAATTATTTGATAAATTAATAAAAGTAAAAAAGAAAGTATCATGTTAAAAAAAATTATTTGATAAATTAATAAAAGTAAAAAAGAAAGTTCGTCTTAACTGACGCACATTTCTTAATCTGCTTTTATTAATAAAACCTTTTTTTAATGTAAAACAGTACGTAATTGTACACCAAAGATAGGTATTTGGATTATTTTTAAATGAAACGAAAAAGTAACGAAATATTGATCAAAAAACTAAATGGCGAAGGCGTTACTAGTGTTTGCTCTTAACTAACAATTTACGCACACCTATACCTTATGGGCATATCGTATGCTTACCGCGTGAAGGTAATACGAATTAGAGCCCGACCCGGCCCGTCAACCAAGACATTGACGCGGCCCGAAGAAAACGATTAACTACCTACTAGCGTGTACCCGGCTTGCGTTGCTGCCCGGTATTATACGACGTGAGATAATAAGGCGAACAAACCTCAAACTCAACCGTTTGCCGGCCCGTCCACAATTCACATCCATGCATAAAACATAGTCTGTCTTCGTCTATTCCGGCTTCGGTGCTTCGGATCGATCGTTGAACGGGCCGGGGACCGGTTAGGTTGGGTCGTTCGTTCTCCCTACTCTAATTTATCAGTGTTTATCAGTGTTTCTCTATAATATTATGCATGTATTATACAGAAAAACCTTCCTCTTGAATCACTCTATCTATTAAAAAAAAAACCGCTTCAAAATCCGTTGTGTAGTTTTAAAGATTTAAGCACATATAGGGACAGGACGGGCGATAGCGACTTTGTTTTATACTATGTTAAGAAGGGCAAAAAAGCCCGGCTGGCCCGAAAAGTTCGGTCGGCCCGAAAACCCGGTGGGCAAGGGCGAACCGAACCCCCAATACTATGGAAAATAGAGACAGTCGGGATATTTGTATGTCAGTTGAGAATTTAAAAAAATACATCATACATCTTCCTTGTAATTTGCCGACATATTATATTGCTTGTTTCATTTTCCATATACAGTGTGACCAGTAAAGTCCGCATCATATGGGATTTTTTTTTATTGATAGCTTTATTCAAAATTTGACTTTGGCATCAAGTTCAGCTTCGATCGAGACGAAAATGAAGCAACAAAATAGTAGTTGCGTGATTCGCATTATCTGTCAAATTTTTATTTTTCCAAAAAATAATTCAAAAGTGGGGTTATTTCTGAAAATATCGAAAAAAGCTATTAGAAAAAGTTTTTTTAAATGCAGTTTTTAGCCCACATGCAAAATTTCAGCTGCATAAGATAATTTTGATTTTTTACCAATATTTTGTAAATTGCACCACTTTTGCAAAATAAGACTCAACGCAACCTACATAAAACTTCTTAGTTTTGACAATGCTTTATTTCAGATACATTTTCTTTAAAGTAGCGCCATATTAAATGTGTGTTTTTCTACAAAATCAAAATTGGGCTACTAAAATTTGGTCGCATGTGATGCAAAGTTTATTTGTTTTTGATCCTGTACCTATAATAATAATAATAAAATAAGTCTTTTTGAAAACGTAGTTTGTGTCTGAAAGTACCACCTCACCTTAATATTAAGACAAAAAAGAACACCGTGTCATCAGTAAAGTGTTCATTAAGTGGAAAATATAGTTTAGTGGTGGGTAAAAAATCAAAATTACCTGATGCAGCTGAAATTTTGCATGTGGACTAGAAACTGCATTTAAAAAAACTTTTTCTAATAACTTTTCGATATTTTCAGAAATAACCCCACTTTATTATTATTTGGAAAAAATTAAAATTTGACAGATAATGCGGATCACGTGACTTCTATTTTTTTGCTTAATTTTTATCTCGATCGAAGCAGAACTTGATGCCAAAGTCAAATTTCAAATAAAGCTATTAATAAAAAAAAATCCCATATAATGCGGACTTTACTGGTCACACTGTTGGTATATATTATAAATATTGGAAAATAAAAATAAAATTAAAAAAAATTTATATCTAAGTATACTTTAATTTAGTAAAGTTATTGTTATTTAAATTAATAGATATCTTTATTTTTCTCTGAAATTATCTCTGCATACTAAATTATATTACAATATATTTTCAGATTCACTTGAGAGATGTTTGAAAAATGAGTTGGGAAATTTTGGATGTATAAAGTTGAACAAAAGTGCGTACAAACTTTTACTTGTACAAACTTTTACAAAAATTGTACAAAAGCTAACCGAGCCACTTTGATTTTGATTGTGAGTAAAGTATGTTTGTTAATGTCATTACTGTCACAGTCGAAGTTACCTGATTAGTTCATTATTGGTAAACACCTTTGTGCAATGCAACATAAGTGTCGTCAGGTCAAGGTTGCTTTAGATTTTCCTGTAAATAACAAAAGTTCGGAGCAGGAAAATGTTAATCGATATATTTTTGTACTCACGCTGTACCTATTTACTATAATAAATTATTTTCCTGTAAAACATGTATATTACGAATGCTAGGTAAAAAAAAATAGTATAAGAGGATCAATAATAGATATTAATTTAAAATAGTATAGGATGCCTCTTACCCAGTGACTGAGGAATTTCTCTACTTCTGAAATAAAATACAATTGTGGTCGCCTAACTAATATTTTTTGTTCAACGTTTATGTTAGAAATAAAGGAATACTAGTATGTTAATAATTGTTATGTTTTTTCTTAACTTTTTGAGTAGTCATTTTTTTGACAATATTTCTGTACAGAAATAAAAATTTTAAATTCGGGCACCATCAATGCTACTAGTTGTCCATCTTTGGAGATAAAAAAAATATTTTTCAAAATTTTTTGGAAAAGTTTCTATAAACCCATATATTTTCTAGAGGGATTTTAAAAAAACCTTTTTTATCTTCAAAGATAGACAACTAGTAGCCGCCGAGATTAATGGCCGATTTTAAATTTTCATTTTAGAACAAAAATATGGTTAAAAAATGAACTTTTATGTCCTTAGGATATTATTGATATAACACCCTTACGCAAGCCAAACAAGAGTTATGCAGTTCCTTGCAGTTATTGAGCCATGTGCCGGTGAAAAGAAAAAGTAGCCGTTACAAGAAGTTAGTTCGAATTGTCGAAAATAGTAACGTCAAGAACAAAAGTTCAAAATAAATGTTATACAGGGTGTCCCATAACTTATGGGCCGTAGAGAAACTGGAGATACTAGACATCAAACTAAGCCGATTAAGTCATATAAGTTTTTCCGGATTGTTACTCGTTGTAGAGATACAGGGTGTTGAAAGTAAAAGTTTATTCTCGAAAATAAGCCATAAGTTTAAAACCGTTTAATGAATCGAATTCAAAGTTGGCAGTATTATGTTTTTATGAGCAAGAAATAAGAATTTGTAGAAATTTTTAAGTTTCACACTAGAGGGCGCTAGTTGCATACACTGGGCTTCATAAATCTATGATTTTTTTTCTTACCTGTGATATTAGGTATTTTTCATTTAAAGTTTCTTAAAGAAGGGCATTTTCTGAGTCAAAAAGGTGTACTTGATTGATCTTAATATCTTTAACGGTTATCCAGATATTTTCCTTTAAACATCCCAAAGCATAAGAAAACATAGTACATAATTAAATTAATATTTTAATTATCACAACGCAATAAATTCGAAGCAGTGGAACAAAAACAAGAAGCTCACTTTAGTAAATGTTGAAAGTGACCACCGTTGACCCCAATACACTTTATTAAACTTTTAACTAAATAAATAATAATATTAATAATAATAATAATAATAAACTTTAATTTCAACACCCTGTATCTCTAGACCGAGTAACAATCCGAAAAAACTCATATGACTTAATCGGCTTAGTTTGATGTGTAGTATCTCCAGTTATGGGACACCCTGTATAAATAATATAATAAATTTGAAGAAGTAGTCCTTGGGAAAAGAAAGAAAAACTAAAAGTCTTCCTCCACAAAATTTAATAGAATAAAAAAGTATTCAAGGGTCTCTACATGTTTCGAACGTAGAAACGTTCATCATCAGGAAACAAAAAAAATTATTTTATGCTGATGGTGTTAGCAAAAGAGAAAATTAGAACCTTAATGGAGCTTTTATGGACTTAAAAAAATGAAGTGTAGAAGAGACATGATATGAAGAAAAATGATAAAGGTTAAACCATACTGAGCATGTGAAAAAGTTATTAATAGAGGGTATAAGCCAACCAAATAAACTGGGGAAGAAGAAAAATCCCTTTCTAAGAAGGTAACGAAGATTATTTAAAATTTTTAAAAACTTTCCAAACATAAATATGTGTGTAGACATTATGAGGATAAAATTGAAGGAATTTTAATCTGTAAAAAATAGAAATTGAAATTAAAATCAAAAAGTGAAGGAGTACAAAAGTTTTTGAAATACTTTAGAAAAAAATTTTTAAATAAAAAAGGTAAGTACTGACAACATTACATCCTAAAAAGAGTTTTTGGGGTACTGAGGATTAAACCTCAGTAACCCCGCGAGAGGTTAATTTAAAACCAGTTAAAAAGTTGCACATTTTTTGCCCCAGCACGTGGACGTGAAGAACCTTTTGACTTTTACTTTTAAAAAATGTGCAACTGTTTAATTGGTTTTCTTAGTTTTAAATTAACCTCTCGCGGGGTTACTGAGGTTTAATCCTCAGTACCCCAAAAACTCTTTTTAGAACGTAATCTTGTAAGTACTTACTTTTTTTTATTTAAAAAATATTTCTAAAGTATTTCAAAAACTTTTGTACTCCTTCACTCTTTGATTTCAATTTCTATTTTTTACAGATTGAGATTTCTTCAATTTTATCCCCATAATGTCATACAGACATATGTTTGGAAAGTTTTTTAAAAATTTTGAATAATCTTCGTCATCTTCTTAGAAAGGGGTTTTTCTTCTTACCCAGTTTATTTGGTTGGCTTAGACCCCCATTAATAACTTTTTCACATACTCAGTATGGTTTAACCTTTATCATTTTTCTTCATATCATGTCTTTTCTACACTTCAATTTTTTAAGTTTATAAAAGCTCCATTAAGGTTCTAATTTTCTCTTTTGCTAACACCATCAGCATAAAATAAATTTTTCTGTCTCCTGATGATGAACGTTTCTACGTTCGAAACATGTAGAGACCCTTGAATATTTTTTTATTCTATTAAATTTTGTGGAGGAACACTTCTAGTTTTTTCTTTCTTTCCCAATATAATAAATATTTAAAATTTTATCATATTTGACGTTACCAAACTTTATATTTTTGACAGGTCCAGTCTAGGACGTAGTTCATTCAACTTAAAAGTAATTTATGAAGGAAAATTAAACTTAAAGTCGTCTCCACAAACATATATTATGTTTCGCTAGAAAGCATTATCATCAGCACCATTGGGAGGCTAAAATAAATTAAAATTAAAATTAAATAGAAAGGAAGGATAAAACAAATTGGCAGACTTACCCCAAATGTCACTCACATCGAGAAGAATTATTTAAAAAACATTTAAAGGGCGAAAACATTTACATTTTACATGTTTTTTAATATTTTAAAAAATAATTCTCCTTCATGTGAGCGACACTTAAGGTAAAGCTGCCAATTTGTTTTGTCCTTCGCGTTTTTTATTTAATGTGAATTTATTTGACACCAATGGTGCAGATGATTATGATTTCTAGCATCGAAACATGTACAGATACCCCCCTAATTACTTAACTATTAATATGTTTGTGGACACGACATTGGGTTTGATCTTCCTTCATATCTCTACAGGTTCACTCTGAGAAAATGCGACTACTTCTGTAAAATTGAAAGTAATTACTCATTGGTTATTGATTCATTGGCCACAATAAGATTTCTATAATATATTTAAAAGAGGTAGACCATGTACTAAAATTATTTAACTAAATATTTATAGATAAGAAAAATATTCTTACACTTTAATAATATAATAATAAATTTAACGGCACTGTTATGCTTTTTAAATTTTTGTCGGACTGTCTGAATCATTATTTTGAAAAGTACAGGTATGCAAAAATGTCAAAGATTCAGTTCTATCAGGTACCTACACATATGCGTAAAATATAAAAACTAGAGTTTTAATATATTTTTTATTTATGGGTAAAAATTTACAAAAAACATTATAAATAAATTGACTAAAGCGCGACAGCTGCAGACGGGGGATGTCATCGTTCCATTCGTCGTTCCCATCATGAGTGGCGGTTCTGGCCTCTAGGTTGGTGGGTCTGGCCTCAAGGTTGGTGGCAGGTTTGGTTTCTAGGTTGGTGGCGGGTCTAACATCTAAGTGGTAAAAGTGGTGGATCATGTTGTACTTTTCAACATGTGATTTTTGCCGGACTTGTAATATTTGTTAACGATAATACAAATCTGATAAAATCATTATTTTGAAAAGTACAGGTAGGCAGAAATGTCAAAGATGCAGTTCTATTAGGTATACCATTTGTAAAAATATGAACACAAATTTTGGGTGACACAATGGTTTTTAACAATAATTAACTAACCAGACACCTTTGACTGTTACATAAATGATATTGGCAAACAATATTAACTCACAATCAAAGTTTCCTGATTATTAAATCATAAATTAGGCTAACCGAGCCACTCTGATTGTGAGAAAATAATTTCGGTCAATGCCATTTATGTTACGATCAAAGTTGCAGATTAGTTAATTATTATTTAAAGTTTTTGTGAAGCCCGACAAAATAGTTTTAATATATTTTTTTTACGGATAAAAATTTACAAAAAAAAAACATTATAAAATAGCCTCTAGGTTGGTGGCGGGTCTGGCCTCTAGGTTGATGGCGCTTCTAGCCTTTAGGACGATGTTCTTGGCGGGTCTAGCCTCTAAGTCGCTGGTGGTCTGGCCTCTAGGTTAGTGGTGTGTCTGGCCTCTAGATTCTAGTTTGATGGCGAGTCAGGCCTCTAGGTTCGTGGCGGGACTGGCGTCTAGATTGGTGGCGGGTCTAGCCTCTAGGTCGATGGCGAGGTTCTTGGCGGGTCTATCCATCTGTCCATAAACATTGGATCTTTGACCTACCGTCTCTTTATTGTACCTTGAAAAAGGAAAAAATAAATTTCCGAAAGCTCGGCGTTTGTAAAAAAGGAGATTTACTGCAGCCCTAGACCGCTTCTCCCAAGACTTAGGAATTATATATAAGTATAATAAATATGTATATAATTAGATTATAACCTATGCTCATTGTACACTTGTACAACAGCATAAGCTTGTAACCTAGTTCTTTCACAAATACGAAATTCACGTTTTTGTTTTTTTTTGATAAATTGGGTGGTGGTATTCTTATAATATTATTGCTTAAAACGTATCTGAAAGGGTTGAATGTTGTTTGAGGTGGCTCAATATCTCACGAATCATCAACTGGAGCTATCGTCAACGGTAGGTACTGCTTTTTCAACTGATATGTTAATAAATTGTTTCCAATTTCTGTCGTACCGCAACGTTTTCATTGGTAATTTGCTATAGTTGTTGTTTTTATCGTCATCTCGATTGGCATAGATGAAAGGTCTTAATGGGGGCTCATCCCAACTTTCATCTATAACTGGTGACGGTGGTCCAGATAAACATCATCTTCAGTATCTTCCATTAGTTTTTCTAATTCCTTGGTTAATGATAATCGCATAATTTTTGCTGCTATACAACATTATAGCATAAGCTCGTAACCTAATTATTTCGGACATTCTAAATTCTCGTTTCTGTTTTTTAGACATATCCGGTGATGGTATTCTTAGAATGTTGCTTCTTAAGCAATATGGTAATGGGTTGTAATTTGTTGTTGTTTGAGGTGCCTCATCCCACTAATGATCAACTGGAACTGAAGTCACGGGTACTGCTTTCGGTACAGATATATTGATGAACTGCTTCCAGTTCTTGTTGTACCTCAGCGTTTCCGTGGGAAGTTTGTTAAAACTTTCATTATGTGCGTCATCGTGTCTTGAATAAATGAAGGGCTTTAATTGGGGTTTATCCCAACTTTCATCTACTACAGGTGATGGTGGTCCTGTGGATAGGGGCTCATCATCTTCAATTCCTTAGTTAAAGAATCCCATCGCATCATTTTTGCTACTATACAACATTAGGTTAAACTGTTATAATTCAGGGAATATTTCATAATTACTTATATTTTCTCTAATAAATAATTTCATACAATTTATTTCCATACGACTATTAAAAACTTTTAATAATACTTTCACACAACAAATATCAAACCAATAATTTAAATTTCTTATATTTTTAAAGAGTTGCTTACAAGAAATTATTTCTTCGATATTTACTTTATTAAAAGTAATAATATTTAAATTCGAATAACACCAAATATACCTACCAATAAAGTTTTTTAAAACAAGTAAAACAACAATTAAACGCAATACCATACCATTTTAATCAATAATAATACCATAAAATTTTATTTTCTATTTTTTCAGTAAATTCTTCATATTTTTCCACGCTAATGTTTAACCCGTAAGTTCGATCAAATAATTTAATGTAATAATTTGAAATAAAAGAATTAAAATCAATATATATATATATTTACATCACGCTATCAATTTGACAACCTTTCACAGAAGCGTAATATGGCATCCACTAGAACCAATGGATATATATAGGTTTTGACTGCGTATACTAACCAATTTAGCAGTTGTAAACAGCAAACTGACCTCAGATTAAAACTTTTTTTTTTGTTGATTTTTTACATTACTATCAATAGAAAGACCTTTTACAATCAGTGAATTTGACGGTCGAAATATATGTATTTTTTACTCTCGTATTATTTGTACGGCCGTATATTACACAGCAACGCTAACAAGACGACCGACAGTGTTGTCAGTTTTACTTCAAGCAATCAACTCTATCATTTAATCTTTATTTCGTCAATTTGTATATTTAAATTTCATTCTGCTAACTGGCAAAAACAGTTTTTTAGCTTAATTATGCCAATGCAATAAGTACCTATATATTTTATTAGACCCAATCAAATCAAAAATTTTCAGTAATAGTGCTGAGTTCTAAGTGTTATTAGAAAACAATTTTAATAGTAAAATATAGTCCAAATCAGGTAAATAAGGTAAGGGGGGATAAAAAGTTTTTTACCTAATTATGGATAAAAAGTTTTCTTGCCTAAATACCTTAATGTGGTATAACATCTTAGTATAGGAGCATCAAAAATAATAATAGTAGTATAGTAGTAAACAGCAGCAGAAGTAAAAGAATTAGTAATTCATAGAAACTACTAGGTAACTTATTTTTTTTATTAAATATTTATCCTTAAAATTAACTTATAACCTATTTTATTTTTAACTTTTGATAAAAATAATACCAATATTAGGCAAGAAATAAAGCATATACAGGGTGAGAACTACTGAAAATATTTATTTAAAACTTAGGGATTTTATATTTTTTAGATGTAAGTACCCTCTTAAATTGAAATATTGTCGTCTTCCAATCACTTTTGCATATACCGAAAGTAGCTGTCAACTTGGTTATTAAAAATTCTAAACTTTTTTTTGTATAACAGTTCAAAGGTCTAAACTAAATTGTTTTTGAGATTTAAGCATTTAAAAAATGACATTTTTGGCAGTGGCGGATTTATAAATTTGCCGCTAGTGGGCTATTCAATTTTTGCCACCCCTACCAGTGACGGCTCGTGAGTTGTGAAAGAGGTGAAGCGTTCGGAAAAGAAAAAGCCCGCTGCAGGCGAAAATTTTTTAAGACCACGCCCAAATTTAGTCAATAATTTTTATTAAATATTTTAAAAATTTATGATTACCTACTTATTTTATTGAAAGTTAAATTTCTTTCTGCAAAGTCAGTAAAGTTCCAACTACCTTTTTTTATCCCCATTAACAGACACGGCCAACAATAAAGTTTATTTAAAAAAATACTACCCGTCAACCATGAATAAAGATTGTACCATTTATTTCTCTACGATAAAAAAAAAATTTTGAGCCAAATTTGCCGCCCCCTAAAATCTGCCGCCCTAGGCTCCAGCCTACTCAGCCTACTGGTAAGTCCAGCACTGATTTTTGGCTCTTTGACCGGCTATAACAACTTAATGGTGCCTCAAAGAAAAAAACTGCTGTCACGTTCCTATCTTACAGTTTTATTTTCTACTTAAAAAATGCTTCTACGGTTAAATTCCGGGTTAATTTAACAACCGAATGTTAAGCGGAAGTTATGTTTTTAAGTAGAAATAGAATTTTTTTCCTAGGATGAACTGTTAAGTTGCTACAGCCTGTCAAAGTGCTAAATAACGTCATTTTTTTAAATGCTAATATTATCTCAAACATTATTCAGTTTAGACGTTTGACCCATAGACAATTTACCTTTAGATAAGCAAACAATAATCACGAATGTGGCAGTTTTATGGCCTCGCGCATGTAAACAAAACTGGGAACTATTAGACATGCGCACTGCAACATTATCGTTTGACGAATGGGAAAATAGACAGGTCCGGGCTTTAAAATTTAAATTCTTGCCAAAAAATTGTAATTTCTTCTCAATTTTTTATCAAGTTGGGAAAAAAGGTAGTGATTTCTGGCATTTTTAGTAGTAGCAAACCTATCAGATTTTAACGATAGAAAATTGTTTTTCAGGTTTTGTTTTTAAAATTTATTTAAAAATGATTCGTCGGCTAACTAACTACCTAGGTATTTAATTTTTTTCTTTTATATAATATAAGTATAGAGAAAAGTTTTTTAAAAACTTTTTGAAAATTGCAGGGCTGCAAATAAAATATACCAAAACATGCATCGCGATGATCTGGCTTGGTGTGGGTTTCCCTTTATTTTCATACCTTGTTTGTGTAACCTAGGCCTAGTTTGATGTGTTTAAATTGATCATAATAAAATAAAGTTATATATCAAGATACATCACTATTCACTATTTCATACTTACTGAAAATACGAAATACCAGGAATTTTACCCCTATTTGGGCATAATAAAATCATACAACGGCTGTTACTAGTCATTGTTTATATTCCAATCCTAGTCACTAAAAGAACAAATACAATTCACTAAACTGCACAAAATCTAGAAATCCGTAAATATTAAACACCCAGAAACCACGATAGCAAAGAAAACTACAAGGAATCCACAGAGAAACCTTAAAACACAACAACAAAAATGGCGGCCGAGCCGGTTCTGGAGAGTATTCTTGAGCGCGTCGATTATTGTAGATAAAGTAGGACGGCCGATAACACGAGGTTTGTTGCACGAAGGTTCCCCGAATGAAGACAGCTGACCGACGAGTCATGCGCTCGGACGTATTTTTTCACCCATAAAACGTAACTTTTGTTTGCGCAGGAGATAAGCTGTAGGTATCTAAAGGTAAATTGTCTATGGTTTGACCTGGTGAACCCAGTCAATGGACGAGATCATTGGTAAAGAAGGCAAAAATTGGAGGAAAACAGTACATTTCTACTTCAGGAAAAGTTATTGAAGCTAAAAAATTACTAGAGCCTTGTAAATGTAAAAGAAAGTGTTACGAAAAGTTTGGTTTAGATGCACGGAAAAATATGTTCAAGAGGTATTTTGAGTTTTCATTCGAAGGTCAAAATCAATTCCTAAATTGTTCAATTGAGGAAATTAGTAAGCAGGTTGAAAGGTTAAGACGAAAGACTTAAAAAGTAAGCCGCCGCAAATTCGCAAGGAAATAACAATGAAAGAAAGGTTGAAGTTTGTCAAGTCATGTTTATGAACACTTTGGAAGTATCTTTGAAGAAAATACGCGTTATTGTTGAAAAAAGACGCAACTCAGAAAGCGAAATATGTCTGTCTGGAAATGAGACTTAAATCTGTCAATAATTAGGTCGAAGCCCAAACAGTTGAGGAAGGAAAATAAACATCTAAATTTGGCAGAGTCTTCCTATAAGGCTAAACGAAATGATAGAATGTTATGCCTTGAGAATTCAGAAGTTGTCACTTTATCCTTTGATTTACAAAAATGTTATAGCTGTAAGAATTCGAAATTAAAAACTTTTCAGGTACCTAAATAAGAATGTTTTATACGATAGCTGTCAAATTTTGACAGGAAAGTGTAAATTTTTTATCCTTTTCGTAGCGAGGGTTATAGCTGTAAAAATCCCAAATTAAAAAGTTTTTCAGTACCTAAATAACAAAGTTCTATACGATAGCTGTCAAATTTTGGCAGGTAAGTGTCAATTTTTTTTGCCTTTTCATAGCGAGGGTTATAGCTGTAAGAATCCGAAATTTAAAAAATATCAGGTACCTAAATAGGAAAGTTTTATACGATAGCTGTCAAATTTTGACAGGTAAGTGTCAATTTTTTTTAGCTTTTTCTTAGCGAGGGTTATAGCTGTAAAAATCCTAAATTGAAACATTTTTCAGTACCTAAATAACAAAGTTTTATACGACAGCTGTCAAATTTTGACAGGTAAGTGTCAATTCTTTTTTAGCTTTTTTGTAGTGAGGGTTATACCTGTAAGAATCCTAACTTGAAAAATGTTTCAGTTCCAAAATAACAAAGTTCTTTACCATAGTTTTCAAATTTTGACAGGTAAGTGTCAATTTTTCTTAGCTTTTTTGTAGCGAGACTGTAGCTGTAAGAATCCGAAATTTAAAAAATTTTCGTTACCTAAATAACAAAGTTCTATACGACAACTGTCAGATTTTGACAGATAAGTGTCAATTTTTTTCGGCTTTTTTTTCTAGAGGATTATAGCTGTAAGAATCCGAAATTAAAAAAATTTTCAGTACCTAAATAACAAAGTTCTATACGAGCGCTGTCAAATTTTGACAGTTAAGTGTCAATTTTTTTTTAGCTTTTTCGTAGCGAGAGTTATAGCTATAAGAATCCGAAATTATAAAATTTTCAGGTCCCTAAATAACAAAGTTCTATATGATAGCTGTCAAATTTTGACAGGTAAGTTTACATTTTTTTTAGCTTTTTTCATATAAGGGTTTATAGCTGTAAGAATCCGAAATTTAAAAATTTTTCAGTACCTAAATAACAAAGTTCTGTACGAGCGCTGTCAAATTTTGACAGTTAAGTGTAAATTTTTTTTAAACTTTTTTGTAGCGAGAGTTATAGCTGTAAGAATTTAGAAATTATAAAATTTTGAGGTCCCTAAGTTAGCTGTCAAATTTTTACAGGTAAGTTTACATTTTTTTTTAGCTTTTTTCATATAGAGGTTTATAGCTGTAAGAATCCGAAATTTAAAAAATTTTTAGTACCTAAATAACAAAGTTCTATACTACAGCTGCCAAATTTTGACAGGTAAGTTTAAATTTTTTTGCTTTTTTGATATAAGGGTTTATAGCTGTAGGAATCCGAAATTTAAAAAATTTTCAGTACCTAAATAACAAAGTTCTATACGAGCGCTGTCAAATTTTGACAGTTAAGTGTCAATTTTTTTTAGCTTTTTCGTAGCAAGAGTTATAGCTGTAAGAATACGAAATTATAAAATTTTCAGGTCCCTAAATAACAAAGTTCTATACGATAGCTGTCAAATTTTAACAGGTAAGTGACAATTTTTTTTAGCTTTTTCGTAGTGACGATTACAGCTGTAAGAATTCTAAATTAAAAAATTTTTCAGTACCTAAATAACAAAGTTCTATACGACAACTGTCAGACTTTGACAGGTAAGTGTCTATTCTTTTTAGGTTTTTTCGTATAGAGATTATAGCTGTAAGAATACTAACTTAAAGAAATTTTCAGTACCTAAATAACAAAGTTCTATATGACATCTGTCAAATTTTGACAGGTAAGTGTAAAATTTTTTTGCTTTTTTTATCTAGAGGATTATAGCTGTAAGAATCCTAAAGTGAAAAATTTTTCAGTACCTAAATAACTAAGTTCTATACGAGAGCTGTCATATTTTGACAGGTAAGTTTAAATATTTTTTAGCTTTTTTTATATAGAGGTTTATAGCTGTAAGAATCCGAAATTTAGAAATTTTTCAGTACCTAAATAACAAAGTTCTATACGAGCGCTGTCAAATTTTGACAGTTAAGTATCAATTTTTTTTTAGTTTTTTTGTAGCGAGAGTTATAGCTGTAAGAGTCCGAAATTATAAAATTATCACGTCCCTAAATAACAAAGTTCTATATGATAGCTGTCAAATTTTGACAGGTATGTGTCAATTTTTTTTTAGATTTTTTGTAACGAGGGTTATAGCTGTAAGAATTGTAAATTTAATAATTTGTCAGTACCTAAATAACACAGTTTTATACGACAGCTGTCAAATTTTGACAGGTAAGTGTCATTTTTTTGAAACTTTTATTCTGCAACCCTTAAACCAAAACCTGAAGTCACTGTTACCACTTATAAGCAAATCAATCCAAATGTATTATGAACAATTCCTATATGTTTTAAATTCTGCTCCAAATATTGATGACACGCTGTCCGTGGAAGAAGGAGACGAAGAAAATTAATAGTTAAAACAAAATGTGTTTTTATGTTAAAAATAAAAAAAAAATAAAATAGTTACAATCATGTCGTTTTGTTTCATTTCTTAGTCAATTTTGAGAGTGGTATGTGGTATTTTTCATGTAAATTTTGTTAAAAAAATTTTTTTTTCCTTAATAATATAAACGATTTTAAAGAGTATCACGTTTAAAGAAGAACTTGTAAAATGCTGTCAACAAATAGTTTTTGAGATCAACTTCATACAAAAAATTTAAAAACTCTTTATTTTAAAACGATCAATTTTGACATTGGCCCTTCTTGCACCAAGCCACAGAAACCATCACAATCTTAAAAAGCGCAATAATTATAATATTAACCCCCATCAAGAGGTCGTCAAATAATCGGCTATCTAAAAGGACACAAGTTTTATATACACATTGCGATGTTGCCTATACATAGGCCGTTAATTAAGCGATGATATAAAAGACAAATATACGTTAAAATATACGGCGCTTGCAGCGACCTCTTCTCGCGGGAAATGACGCGTAACTAAAACTATACGAAACTTTCATACGACCGACTAAATGACGGCCGACCAAAAATTTGGCATTCGTCAAATGACGTCATCAGCATCAATTTTACATGGTTTGCTATTTGACGGCCATATATGGCCGTCAAGTGCACCTGGCCGTCAAATTGAATGTAAAATGACAATGTATGGTCGTCGAATTGATAGCGGGATATATATATATATATATATATTATCGAGTAAATCCAATTTATTTCCAAAGTAATATTCCTTATAATCCTTTAAAATTATTACCCTTGTTTGAATCGGCAAAGGTAACAAAAAACAACTAAGAGAGCTTTTTAAACGATTACAAATTACCGCATTTGAAAATTTCTTTAAAGTTAAGACATTTCTTTTTAAAATAAATTCAAAATTTTCATTCATTACCCTATTATTAAAATTATCCATTTAAATAAACAAATCAAATACTATACTTACTGAAAATAGAGAGAATTAAGTTTTAGACGAAAGAACAGCCCTTGTAGACTTGTTGAAGTAGATCAATTTGAGTTAAATCTCTGTAAATTCAAAAATATATAAAATAAAAATTACTAACATACCTAATTATATAAATGTAATCACTTACCAAATCTTTTTAAATACATATTAACCCATTGTATTATGTAGAATGGATAGATAGTTTATGTGGTTGGTTCAATTTAAGATCTGTAAAATAAAAAAATATATTACTCAATTAGAAAGTTTTTTTTAAACGATTGCAAATTTCTTAAATTTTTCATTCATTTAAATAAATAAATAATATACTATACTTACCCAAATTAGGGAAATACGTTTTAAACAAAACGACAACGGTCGTAGATTTGCTGAGTTGAATCTCTGTAAATTCAAAAATATATAAAGAAATTAATAACATAATTAAGTAGGTATATATTTAAATATTTACCAAATCTTTTTAAATATATTAAACCACTGTATTATGTAGAATGGATAGATAGTTTAATTTGAATTTGATATCTGTAAAATAAAAAATATAAACTAAATATTATTATTATTCAGATGTCTGTCCTCAAGTTTTGCATAGATCATCCCTTAGCTTTTGTACCAACACGAACAAGCAGTGGGAGTGCAGGTTATGATCTTTGTAGTATAGAGACGCATGAACTGAAATCAAGAGGACGAGTATTAATTAACACAGGATTAAAAATCATCCTTCCCCTAACACCTACGGCCGTATAGCTTCATGATCCGGGTTAGCACTTGATATAAGACTTGATGTAGGTGCTGGTGTCATTGATCAGGACTATAGAGGTTTAGTGACAGTGTTACTACTATGCATAACCCAATTAATTTGTGAAAGGGTTTATTACCCAGAATTAGTGGAAGTTGTTACGATAGATTCTACAACTAGAAATGATAATGGGTTTGATTCTTCAGGGTCATGAATATTTATTTTTATTATTTACCCCTACTCCTATATAAATTGTATAAAAAATCATTTCAATCATTAAATATTATAGTTATATTATTAACCTAGTAGCTATCATGAATAATAATAATTGTTCTCATGTTTGGGATAATATCTTAAATTTTACAGACCTTCATAGTAATTTAATTATATTTTTTCAAGAATATTTAAATTGGAATATTTTATCTAAAAACAAAAATTAACTGAAGAATTTATACGAACTTTCTTAACGAAGGTCAATTAAGATTATATTTCTCAATATCAATTGTTTTCAGAAGGTTTCATTACTAAATTTCAAACAAGGGTAAATTGGGATTATATTAGTACCTACTTATCAAACACTTTCAGAAGATTTAATTCGACAACATAAACAAAGTGTTAATTGGAAATACCGTTACGTTGTTATAACCCATTCAACCCTATTTCTTGTTGGTTACGTAGTCACTTCTTTTATCTTATTTTTCTACTAACAAAGTCAAAGGTTATCCTAGTTTTCAACACTATTTGGACTTATTTCATAAAACTATTTAATTGATTTAATGTATTATTTTACGCATCACTAATAATTTAATTACCGCGTGATTATTTAATTATTTTTCATAATCTGGTCCCAGGACATCAGTATATTTTACTATGTAGTCCGCCTCTGGGGCGCGTTGCTCACACTGTTTAAAGCAAATCTCCCTCCCTGCCGCTGTACAATCCACGCTGTTACCTTCATTCGTTTCTGTGTGCGCGCACGGTACGTATGACGGCTCGCTGTGAATGCGTGGCTAGTTTTGAGAGTGTGCAAATTCTTTTCGATTTCAGATGAACCGTAAATAGAAATCTATATTGGTATCAACATTATTTTGTTTTTTAGTAACTCTATCATGGGAAAAACAAACAGGGATAGTCTTTCTAGACGGGAATTGTTAAAACGTGTAGAGAAGCTTGAGCGGCAACAGCGGGGCAATACAAGGTCAAGATCCAATCGCCGCTCGCGTTCTCCCGACGGGAACCGCGAAGGGACCCGTCGACGGCGTCGTCGTTCAAGCTCCAGCCATGGTCCAAACCAAACCAGTAGCAACAATTCGCAGAATTCGCTTTCGAGAGAGAGACACTATCGGCGTCATTGTGGCGATGATCGAAGTCCGGGCGGCTCGACTTTGCATTCACGTGGAAATAGGAAGACATATACAGGGTCGCCTGTTATCAATGGAGATGTTGACCGTGGTCTGTACGGTGCGGCGTACTCAGTAGTACTAGACGTGGATCGCAGCCTGCGCGGCTCGGCGAACGTCAATATGAATAATAATAATACAGCTGACATAAACACACATAGATCATTTACCCCTCCATTAAAGCTTCATAATGATGTGGAGTTACCGGAGGAAGTACTAAACTTGCTGGGGGAGGATCCCAATAAGCAGAGAGAGAATATGTACGTTTTGCATCAAGCATTAACAGCAAGATGATCTTCTATATTAACTTCGGGCCTCGTACCGGAAAAGAAAGATCAGCTTTTAAAAAAGCATGCTCCTTCAGATAATTGCAGGGCTCTTGTGCCCCCCCCCCCCCTCCCCCCTCCCCCTAATTAATAAAGAAATTAAGCCTTGCGTTTCGGCTGCATATGAAAAAACGGATTCCTGTCATGCCGACTTTCAAAACCAATTGGGTCGAGGTTTATCAGCGTTGGGCAAAGGCATAAATTTAATCTTGGAAGAAGGACATGACTTATCCCCCATATTAAGGGAAAAATTCTTCCCAACCTTACGGAATCGGGTCAACTTTTGTCATCTCTCTTTTTTGACATATCTAAGACAAGACGAAATCTTATATGTCCAATGCTAAGTAAGTCACTTAAAGACGTGGTAGAAACAAGCACTCCGGGTGAATACCTTTTTGGCGTTGACTTAGCACAAAAAATTAAAGAGGCAAAGGTCTTAGAGAGGGCGGCAAAAGATCTCCGCCCACCATTACCAACTAATACGACAAATTCGCCTGGTTGGAAGAGAGGGGAAGGAGCGGCCATTAGTAGGCAACAAGCTAGGAAAGTTTCTAACACTCCTGGCACAAGTTACCGTACTTCAGGACCTGGTTATCCTTTAAACCAGCGGCGCCCGGCCCGCCAGGGGAGGGAAACGGCGGGGCCACGCAGAGGGCAGTTCCCGAGGTTCGACAAATACAATCGAAGAATCTAACCATAGAGGTAGGTAGCGGAAAAATAGCAGGTCGGTTAAAATTTTTTTATAAAGAATGGCAGACCATTACTTCCGATCCCCTCATCTTATCTTGGATAAATGGGTATCTCATTCCCTTCACACGGGTTCCCCAGCAGCATTTCCCTCCAAAGGCAAGAATACTCTCAGTTTCTGACCATAAAGCTATGATTCTAGCAGTTAATGATTTATTGGAAAAGGGGGCGATCACCGAATGTAGGTCTCATTCAAACCAGTTTATTTCCAGTATCTTTCTTACTGAAAAGTCGAATGGTAATAAACGATTTATCTTAAACTTAAAAAATCTTAATACATCACTCGAAGCCCCTCATTTCAAGATGGAAGACTATCGAACGGCATAAAAGTTAATTTTTGACTCATGTTTTATGACTACAATAGATTTAAAATATGCCTATTTTTTAATACCTATTGATGGCAGACACAGAAAATTTTTACGTTTTCAATTTGACAAAAAGACATTTGAATTCTGCTGCATGCCATGTGGGCTCTCGCTCGCCCCCTACTGTTTCACAAAACTTTTAAAACCAATAATTAAAACCTTAAGAGCACAAGGTATTATTTGTGTAAACGATTTGGATGACTTCCTGATTTTTGGAGATACGCCCAAAAAATGCCAAAGTAATACTCTATTTACTATATCTCTCCTAAAGAACTTAGGTTTTATTACAAATACTAAAAAGAGCGCAACAATTCCCTGTCTTAGGCAAACATTTTTAGGTTTCATTTTTGATAGTCAAACTTTAAGACTAGAACTTCCTTTTGAAAAACGTTTAAAAATTAAATCTTTAATAGAACATTTTCAACAAAAAAGCACTTGCAAAATCAGAGAGTTTACACAATTTATAGGAGTTTTAACAACTGCCCCCGCTGTCAAATGCGGTTGGCTCTATATCAAACGCTTTGAGCGGGAGAAGTATTTGGCTCTTCAACAAAGTAACTCTAACTATAATGCTACCATGGTTCTTTCCCAAAATAATTTGTCAGACGACTTAAAGTGGTGGAGCACTACTATTATGACAACATTTAATAATATTAAAAAATACTCCTTTATGCTCGAATTATATACAGATGCTAGCACAACCGGTTGGGGCGCTTTTATGGAAGGAAAACGAACACACGGCTTTTGGTCAGATAATGACAAAAACTCCATATTAACCATTTGGAGCTCTGGGCTATATTTTATGGAATACAATGATTTGCGAACAATCTAAGTGATTCTAACATCTTAATAAGAGCAGACAACACTACTGCAATCTCATACGTTAATCGTATGGGTAGTGTTCAGTTTCCAAAACTCTGCTCTGTGGCTAGAGATATCTGGCAGCGGTGTGAGAAGCGTAACATCTGGTTGTTTGCATCTTATATACATTCTAAAAGTAATTGGCATGCAGACAAGGAGTCCCGGGCTGTTGCGCTCAAGACAGAGTGGGCATTATCAATTGACGCTTTTAAGGTAATTATTAAGGCTCTGGGGAACCCGCAAGGAGACCTCTTCGCGTCAATGATCAATACTAAATGTGCTAAATATGTTTCTTGGCTAAGGGATCCCGGATCTATGGCAATTGATGCTTTTACCCTTAATTGGAATCAAATTTCATTTTATGCATTCCCACCTTTTAATACTAAGAATGCTTCGGAAAATCGTCTAGGATAGAGCTGAAGGCATCGTTGTGGTACCAGATTGGCCTGCCCAGCCATGGATACCAATCCATTACTTTTGAAATTAAAAATCAGTAAATTTATTGTTTTTAAACCACATCCTAACCTTCTATCTTCTCCTTTTAGGAAGGAACATCCCATGGCCAAGAGCCTTACCCTGGTGGCCGTGAAATTATCAGCAAGGCTTTCTTAAAAAGGGAGTTCCCAATTCAGCATTAGAGACTGTTTTGTCATCAATCTCTGATTCAACAGCGTAGCAATATAATACTACTTATAAACTGTGGTGGGATTTTTGCAGTGTAAGCAATATACCCATTTTTGATGCTACTCCTAGCAAGGTTATACTTTTTCTTCAAAGCCCCTTCAATAAACATTCACATAGATATGGTACCTTCAATTCTCACATGTCGGCTCTGTCTCTTATCCTTCCCGATGGTGTTGCCTTAAATCTAGCGCTGAAGCGCTTCATGAGGGGTACATCCCGACTAAGACCAGCAAAGCCCAAATACGATTCCACTTGGGATCCATTACCAGTTTTAAATTATTTGGAGGGCCTTCCAACCAATAACCTTAAATTGTTGTCCCGAAAATTAATTACCCTAAAATGTTGACGATTATAGAAGGGAAACCGAAAGCATAGAAGTGAAGGCCATTACATCATCATAGAAAATGCGTGTGAATTAATCGATACCCCGGAAATATCAGTGGGCTCACAGCTATAAATACCGATGCAAACACTAGCAAGTCACACTCAGCGACGACAAACTGAAGTGTTACGTCCTGCTCAGTGAGAACAGTGTGAAATTAATAAAATGTAAATATCGCTTAATACAACAGTATCAATTTTGATTGTATATTAAAAAAATATTTTATTTGATTAAAAGTAATTTAAATACGGACTCGAACGTGTTGTGTAAGCCAATACAGGGTGTTTAATTGGGAGAATCTATAATAGACACATTGCATTAAAATTGAAGGTTATAAGGGACGTAATACTGTATTACTATGTGAATTTGTATGATTTAAATATAGGTTCTAACATGTTGTAAAAATCCATACAGAGTGTTTGTTATGTGTTTATTTGGAGAATGCGACGTATATCTATATTACCCGATATATACTGTAATAAAATAAGTGCTATAAGAGTCTTAATATTGTATTACTGTTTCAGAAAATGTTTGTTTGCGTGCATTGCAATCGCTCCTACACCAGAAAGGACAGCCTCAAACGTCATGGAGGTTGCAGACTTGAAGCTAGGATCTGTCAGACTTGTGGAGACAGTTTTGCGTCAGAAGGGGCTCTTCGACGACACCAACAAGAAAAACAGCATAGGGCCTCCAAAAGACAAGCGAAACCTTCACAACCCATGGCCAAGAGAGCTAGACTCGTTTCATCAGATGGTGAGTTATTGCATCATACTGTGAAAGATTGCACCATACTGTGAAAGATTAGATATTGCATCATATTGAGAAATATTAAAATTATATATGTACAAGTGCTAATTATTGTTAATTTATTACAGAACCATCAACTTCAGGTTCAACTACACAGCAGAGGCATTGTATTAAATGTCAACTAAATGTGTCTGTCTCCCGGTGGTCCAGCCATCTTAGGACCTTAAAACATCGGGAGAACTGCTGTGCGGTGCAACAGGAGGAAGGTGTACAGCTGGCTAAAACATCATTCCGAAGCTTAATTGCTACCTACCGACTTTCTTCAAGTCAGGATCCCACTAGCGTGCCTAGGTTCCTAGGACACCTACAGGACAAATTTGTCAGGCTGGTGGGACGCATACTTCAAAAGTACGATCAACTGAAAGTCGGAGTAGAACTTTTCGGACACTTCCTCCTGCAGGCGAGCGAGTCATCAGAGAACAAGTCCTTTTAACACAAAATATGTGATGGTGAATGGAGCGACGGACCTAGAGGAGCTATTCCAGTTTGCTGCCATCCTAGAATTACCAAATTCCCCAGTCCTCTACAATATCCAGTAAGGGGGTGTACTTTGAATAGGCAGACAAAGTGTTCTCCACGCTTTACTATGGCAATTTGTGTATTTAATAAACTGGATATACGATCTTTATCCATCAGCATACGGCGTGGTAAAAATACGATTTTCCCATTTCTCAACGTTACTTTGGTTTGTAGCCCATATTTCCCAGTCACATTTTCTATAGCATCAATAGAATACATTTTTCCTAAATCCAAATTTATAGGGGAAATTATATTTCCTCCTATTGGGGTAATATTTTCAGCAGCTTCACCGCGTGAGATTCCACGGCCAGTGGGAGTAACACTTATTGGTTTAAAAGACATGTTTGCTGCCTGTTTAGACACTTGAAGAATAACAGATACTTTTCACCAATTTTTTCCTCTTTTTATACTAATTTTTGTATTCATTAGTTAGTTTTTGCGCACTTCCCTTTCTCCACTCAATACTAGCTCTAGTGTTTCTTTCTATAGTCCCCTCCTAAATAATATATCAGAGACTTTCTATAAATACCAGTATTACCTTTCAAAAGTGTTTACAACTCTACATACTATTGTTATTATATTTTTAATAGCGATTAACTTTTCGAGCGTTTTATAGTACCTATCTAATTAGTATTGAGGTAAGTTTATTTTCGATATTTTTTGGTAGTCGATGAAATATTATAAAATGTTTTTATCTGTTTAAATAAGTGCCTATATAGATATTTAAAATATTAATGCGATACTAAGTTATGAAAATGCGTAGGGAATCTTTTAAAGTTGGTAAAGGTGTTTTGATTAAATAAATATCTTAAACTATATAATGACTGAGACCGACTAGATTTCTTCTATTTCAGATATACTACAAGTATTTTATAAAATTATGTTTAATTGTTTTCTCTGTAATAGACTATTTAGATTTAGCAACGTTTCTTTCAATCAGCTTGATTTTGATTACTATATGGATTTATTCGGGCTTTTTTATATTTATAATGACTCGTTTACAGAGGGTTTATATAAACGATCAATAGGCTATTACACTGATAACGCGGACATGTGTGTAGGTTTCCTAGCAAATTTAAATATTTCAATAGATAAGGTATTCATTGTTGGGATAGAACCATTTCAACAACAGAATATGTGTTATGTATGTAAAACATGCATTGCCACATTATCAGATCCTACATAATATTAAGAATCATTAAATAATAAGTTTTTTTTATTTAAAGTTAATAGTATTCATTTATTATAATTACATATTTTTATTTCCCGGAGAATGACTCAATTTAGGTGCCTGCAATAAACAGCCAAGTAATATTCGGAAAAGTGTTTAGTATTCGGGCTTTTTTATATTTATAATGACTCGTTTACAGAGGGTTTATATAAACGATCAATAGGCTATTACACTGATAACGCGGACATGTGTGTAGGTTTCCTAGCAAATATAAATATTTCAATAGATAAGGTATTCATGGTTGGGATAGAACCATTTCAACAACAGAATATGTGTTATGTACGTAAAACATGCATTGCCACATTATCAGATCCTACATAATATTAAGAATCATTAAATAATAAGTTTTTTTAATTTAAAGTTAATAGAATTCATTTATTATAATTACATATTTTTATTTCCCGGAGAATGACTCAATTTAGGTGCCTGCAATAAACAGCCAAGTAATATTCGGAAAAGTGTTTAGTATTCGGGCTTTTTTATATTTATAATGACTCGTTTACAGAGGGTTTATATAAACGATCAATAGGCTATTACACTGATAACGCGGACATGTGTGTAGGTTTCCTAGCAAATTTAAATATTTCAATAGATAAGGTATTCATTGTTGGGATAGAACCATTTCAACAACAGAATATGTATTATGTATGTAAAACATGCATTGCCACATTATCAGATCCTACATAATATTAAGAATCATTAAATAATAAGTTTTTTTTATTTAAAGTTAATAGCATTCATTTATTATAATTACATATTTTTATTTCCCGGGGAATGACTCAATTTAGGTGCCTGCAATAAACAGCCAAGTAATATTCTGAAAAGTGTTTAGTTATTGATTAACAAGATTATTTTTTATATCATTATATCTGAAAAGGTGATTATTGTATATTGAGGGGATAAGACTCATAGACAAGTGGAGGGTTTATTTCCTATCCGTTCAATACTATATCAAAAGTAAAAACCAGAGTGGACAGTAGTAAAAATTTATTCTATGTATGCTATTATTTAAATAGAAAATATGCAAGCTGGTTAATGATTAATATACCTATTAAATATGTTATCTTAGGTATTCCATATATCAAGGATATAAAAATTTAGTTTCCTTTATTTACGCTTATTAAGTAGATTTGAAAAGGTAGGTGAACTTTCATTATTAATAAAAACTTTATTAGTATGGTTATAAACAGAAATAAGGATAAAGGGGGTATACCATCTTTAAATATTTTGTTTTAGAATGAAGTTTATTGAAGTTAAAGCCAGTCTTTTTATCTGTCCTTCGGATTTTGCGCTTGCGCACAGTGTTGGTTCAGATCTTCGGAACTTTATAAATAACATTAAAGAATTAAAAAAACTTTTGTTAGCCAACGGGGATACTAAGCTAGCGATTCCGAGACTAGGTTGCGGTCTTGATAAGCTAAATTATTCATTTGTAAAAAAAGCAATTCAGGATATTTTTGCAGATACGAACATTGAAATTAGATGTTATTACCTTTAAAATTTTTTTTATAAACGTATAAAATTAGATAGCTACGTATATACGATTGCGGTATGATAATAATTATTTAAAAGAAAATAAAACACAGGTATTTTTTATAATATATTTATTTATAGAATTCAAATATACCAAGTCGCTCAAGCTCTCTGAGAATAGTCCTTATTTCCTCTCTATTACTAATACGGTCAGATCCAAATTCTTCTAAAAATTTAAAACGTTCCACTAGTCCGTTGATACTGTTATATACCATCGGGATGTCATCAGTTTCAGCTTCGTCCAAATTAGCCAGCTCATTTTCTGCAAGTTCTACTCTACATAGTTGAGTTTTAGGTGTTATTACTTGTACTTTGTCAAACATTTCATCATTATTCCTGTTATTTATAGACTTTGGATCGTAGCGTCTTTTTGGTGGAAAAAGTTTAGAAATTATATTTGTATACTTTCCAGCTAGTGCTTGATTTAATGTGTCCATTTTTTTGGAAATTCGGTTTACGTAAATTTGTAAGTAATATTAGTTCTTTGTACAACTTTAATTCTTTCTGTGAATATGCTTTAGGATGCATACTTGTTAATAAATCCAACAAACCGTCAGATAGGGTGTATGATTCATTGTCAACCATCATTTGATCATTTTCAAATTTAACAGGAGTATTTCCAAGAAACCAGGTAGTCCCATCGGTTCAAAGTCCAAATACGTTTCCCTTTGGCATTTCCAGGAGTTTAAGTTTTATTTTTCTGTTTGTCATCTTACTCCTTTCAGGTTTTAGTCGCTAATGGAGTATTTTCCCTAGTATTTACCTATTTATTTACACTACACCCGACGATTACTCAACATAGAGACAACGCCTACCCAACATAGAGACAACGTCTACATAACATAGAGCCAACGTCTACCCAACATAGAGCCAACGTCTACCCAACATAGAGCCAACGTCTACCCTCTACTGACTCGTCAAGAACCGATCTATGCACTAGGCTGGGCCGAAAAAGTAAAAAATTGGAAATTGCAAATGGTATATTTGCCAATATCTGACTATACATTTAAAAGTAATTTGTGGAAAATTTTATTAAAATCTGTAAATGTTTCGCCGCGCCCCTGTGACCTTGAAAATTATTAAAAAGGCCGATTTTTCAATATTTAATATTTTTTAAATCCAAAATTATAATTTTTTATGACTTCTTGTGGATGTGGGAATGTGTATAAAAATAATTTTTCCAATAAAATATTTTTCTGTTCGATGGAAATTACAAATTTGTCTCTGAAAACGTTAAATTACGTGTAAATGACGATTTTGAGGACAAATTTGTAATTTCCATCCAACAGAAAAATATTTTATTGGAAAAATTATTTTTATACACATTCCCACATCCACAAGAAGTCATAAAAAATTATAATTTTGGATTTAAAAAATATTAAATATTGAAAAATCGGCCTTTTTAATAATTTTCAAGGTCACAGGGGCGCGGCGAAACATTTACGGATTTTAATAAAATTTTCCACAAATTACTTTTAGATGTATAGTCAGATATTGGCAAATATACCATTTGCAATTTCCAATTTTTTACTTTTTCGGCCCACCCTACTATGCACCCTCTGCATTTATAACGATGTCTATAATTCAGAATTCAGGGCCAATTATTATACCAATTAATAATGTTTCAAGAGAATCACCCGCATAACAAAAATGTTACTTTCTTTATAGTTGTATACCTTTTAACCGTTTTATCTTCTGTTAAAACCATTAGCAAAGCTTTTTTTTTATTTCTACATTCTCTAGAAACCTTTTTTTTTTCTAATACATTTTTTTTTAAAGGAAGACTTTGTTCTCCTAAACTTTCAAACTTTACTTTTAAGCATGTAGTATTCAATGATATATTAGTTTAAAATAGGGTTTCGCAAATTGATTCATTAGTATAATATTTAAAAACATAGAGAAATGCTCTATACTTTTAACTACGTTTAAAAAGTATAATGTATTAATTAAAGATAAATAACTAAGTTTTTAAAAATTTATTACGTGACCAAAGTCGCAAAATTTTAGATCTATAAATACGTTAAGACGCAATAAATATTGGTTAAGTATGATGTATAAAAACATGAGCTATGGCTTCTAATGCGTTTAATTTATACTTCGGTTTACCTTAATTATTTGTAATCTAACAAGTGATATGGGCTCGAGGTGACGTAATAAGGCGTCTTGAAAAAACCCGAAGTCGATCGGCTGACTGGTTTGGGAGAGATAGTTTTTTTGCGATTATGGTCCTTATGTCCAAAGGTGTAGAGGTGAATTTGGCAAACGGGTAAAAGTCTAAAAGACTTATCGTAAATGAACTAAAAAACCTAATGGATCAGACGTTGTACTACATCCTGTATATGAAACATAGATAGTTGTTTAAAAAATCGATTCCTTAGTATTATACGTTCAGATTAATATAAAATATATCTCTAAGATTATTTTTAATAATACAGATTGCACGAGGCAAGGACAATGAATAATTAATTTTCAATGAGTGTAATAATACAGTAACTATATAATATTAAAAGTCGCGATCAATTACATCATCTTGGAAAATTACAACATTCTAATTTTATTCAACACGAGGTAAGGATAAGTGGTAATTAATATGCAGACGAGTATTTGCAACGAATAAGCAATTAATATTCAATGTCTGCTGGTGTAGTCGGAGTGAAAGGCTCTGGTATAAATACAGTGGAAACCAGGCAAGCGGAATCAGTTATCATCGAGAAGCTGAAGGTTAAAGTGGCTAAATTGTAGTGTACGATTAAAAATTAATAAAATGTAAGTACCTTTTTTTCTATAACAGTGTTAATTTGATACAGCATGCAAGTGTATATTAAAAATTATTTTATTTGATTAAAAGTAATTTAAATACAGGTTCTACGTGTTGTGTAAACCAATACAGGGTGTTTATGCATCGCTGTGGGTGTTTAATTGGGAAATCTATAATAATCGATATATTGCATTAAAATAGGGGGATTATAGTGCGTAATAGAGTATTAATATGATAATGTTGTTAAATTGATTTAAATACAGGTTCTAACGTGTTGCGGAAAGCAATACAGGGCGTTTGTTATGTGCTTATTTTAAGAATGCTGCGTATATCTATAATACCCGATATATTGTATTAAAATTAGTGTTATAGGGACCTTATTACTGTATTACTTTTCCAGAAAATGTTTACTTGTGAATATTGTTCCCGCTCATACACCAGAAAGACTGACCTCAAACGCAATGGGGACTGCAGACTTTCAGTTCATGTCTGTCAAACTTGTGAAGGAACTTTTGCTTCAAGATGGGCTCTACAACAGCATCAAAAGAAGAAACACCGAGCTCTAAAAAAACAAGCGACGCCTTCACAAGTAGTCATGGCTAAAAGAGCAAGACTCGTTTCGTCAGATGGTAAGTTATTGCATCAAACTGCGGAAGATTAAATATTGTGTCATATTGTATAAGATTAGATATTGCATCATACTGTGAAATATTAAAACTACATATGCATAAGTGCTAATTATTGTTAATTTATTTAAGAACCAGCAACTTCAGCCACGCAGCAATACTGCAATGCATGTAGCATTGATGTGCCTATATCTCGCTGGCCCAGCCATCTTAGGACCTTAAGACATCGGGAGAACTGCAGTGTGGAGCAGGAGGAAGGAGTGGAGCTAATAAAAACATCATTCCGAAGCCGAATTGCCACATACCGTCTTTCTACAAGTCAAGATCCCATCAACGTCCCCAGGTTTTTGGACCACCTAAAGGACAAATTTTTAAGGTTGGTGGGAGGGATTGTACAAAAGTACGAACAACTGAAAGTCGGTGTAGAGTTTTTTGGCCGCTTCCTCCTGCAGACAAACGAGTCGACTGAGGTGAAGTCTTTCAACGTCAAGTATGTGTTGGTGAGCGTGGGAACAGACCTAGAGGAGCTGTTTGAACAGTTTGCTGCCATCCTGGAACGGAAATATTCAGTGTTTTCGGAAAAGGATAGTGGTAAGTCTTATTGCAAGCGTTTAAAAAAAGCCTAACATATTTTAAACCATAATACTTAACAATGTTTCTATTGTTACAGGGTGGTCGCTGCAGCAGCTCCTACACTTAGAAGTAGGAATTAATAAAATCAACCCTCTAAAGGCATCGTCTTATATTCCGCTACCAAAGGATATTGAAAGAAAATTAGCTGTTCTTAATATTCAAAACACGGATCAGAAATGTTTCATGTGGTCAGTCTTGGCAGCCTTGCATCCAGCACATTGGTCTCAACATGCAAATAGAGTCATGAACTATCTGCCTTTTGAGAAGGAGCTGGACTTTACAGGTATGGAATTTCCGATTAAACTTAGCGACATAACTAAATTTGAACGGCTTAATAATATTTCTATCAATGTTTATGGACTTGAAAAGTCTTCGTCTTATACTTTACTACATCTCGCACGGAAAGACATGTAAATTTGTTATTAATTAGCGATGATTATGAAAATAGTCATTACTGTTTAATAAGAAGCATATCTCAACTGATCTCAAGTCAATTATCTAAGCACAAGGAAGCAAAGCATTTATGTGATGGGTGTCTTTCTTATTGTTATTCAGAGCAAAAATTAAAAGCTCACCAAGAGAACGATTGCGGGCACGTTTTAGCTGAAGTTCCAACGACTGATTTAAAAAAGAATAAATACGGAGAAGAGATTCCCGAGAATATTTTAAAATTTACAAATTCTGAAAATAAATTAACCTTTCGTTGTTTACGCTGACTTCGAGACAATCCTTGAACCTTTGGATACAGAGCAAAATGACATGTTGGACACCGATACATCCTATACTGTTAGGACACATAAACATATACCCTACTCATTTGCATTGTGACCCCTTTTTTAGCAATTGGGGCCCACAGATGTTAAACCAGACTAGCACAGGGCGACTTTGGGCCGTGGGCGAAGAGATTACCCTTTTTCTTACCTACCCTCGGAGGGCGCCAACCAAGTCTTCTCGGACTTATATATTTACTAGTAATGATTTAGGTTTGTCCAGCAAACTCGGTAAACTGGACCGAATAGAACAACATACTGTGACACCAAATATCAAGTAAAAGCAATGTCAGGTTTATTCATACATTTATTCTAAACACATAAAACATATAACATTAAATTATAGACTAGTTGATGGGAGCCAAACAGGCATCCTGGCTGAAGGCCTTTGGAGATTATAGTAATGATAAAATTCAAGCGTGGTAAAGTATAAAAGAAATATGATTTGAAATTTTGGGGTTAAACATTCTAAACATTTGGGATAATATCAATTTAAATATAAGAGAAAAAATATTGGGTTTATGCATACAGTTCTGAAAGAGAAGTTATAAGTCACAAAAATAGCCTAAAGAAAATTCAAGTTAATTACAATTACACTGGTTAACGGCTTATGGGGGGTTACCTTAAAATAAATGTACATTTACCTCTCGGTGATTCCGCTGCCTGCAAGAGATGGTGTTTAAGTGGCTATTATGTGACTGTACAAGTAACGTTGAGATTATTATTTAGTTAGTCGTAGTAAAAATGGTTATTAAGCATTTTATGGTGGAACGATAAAAATTTATACGGTTATTATCAAAAAAAATTATGTAGGGATGATTTTGTCGACTAGTTACCACTACTCAGGTCCATCGTCTAGTCGAGGGCTCCGGAGGTCTTGAGACTTCGTGTAGCTGGCGGTCACTACTAACAGACCATGCTTACGAACGCTTGTCAGACATCCTGCTCTAAAGCGACTCTTTTGTGTTGACGGAATACCAAGTGGAGAGATTCGACAGCTAATTCATCCTTACGTACTAGGGGACACTACATGGGGGACAATCGACTCTTGGATGGCACTATGTACAGGACATCCTGCAGGGGCTATCTTTCATAGCCTGTGGCTAGAAACGACATTGGGGTCTTTATCCACCCTGGATACAAGACTCGGTACGAAAGTGAGGAAACAAAGCGGTAAATCGGCTCTATTAGATGAGGCCTGCAATGGAAAGAGAAACGTTCTCCGTATTTTGACTTGATTCTTAAGGATTTGGCTTTCACCAAAAAATTATACGGAAGAGAGAAACTACAGATATCATTAATTACCTGGGTTGTTGGGCGGCCTCATGGTAATTTTACCTTCACTAAACGATAGTTTTCGTCACGAACTTTGATCGGTAAAAAAGCTGAAATTTCTACCGCGATCGTTTATATAGCCAACCGGACTCGGAACTGTCAAAAGTTTCAGTCCTCGGAAAAACAAGCAAAGAAAAAGGTGGCATGAAATACCTGAGAGGTATGCCCACGCGTAGATTACACGAGGAGGACCTACTCCAGTCCGAAAACACATCAAAATTCCCGAGGGATAAAATTCCTCACTAAAAATAATTTCTTGGAACTGTCAAAATCTAACTTTTAAGCTGATTCCTTTCTAGATCCGATCGGCGTAACAATACGCGTTCCATTCTCCCAAAACTGTCTCTGTGGCGTCGGATCGGATACACAGAAGAAAGAGGTCGTCGCAACCAACTTCTCCGGCGGGCAACCTGCTACAAACCCTACTTTCACACGGTAGCCTGTTGGTCCAATACCTATTTTGTGTAAAATAAAACGTAGACGACGATACTCTAACCTCAGAATATCTGACCCAAAATAGAAGGTATTATTTGTATGTTTATGGACAATTAGGAATTTTCGTTGGTGAATTCAAGATCTATAAAGGATTATGCAATAAAACGACAGTCTGAGATGTAACACCAGGGATGTTTTTTTTTTATGTTGACCCCTGACCAAATTATTGGGAATAGGACTCGTAAAGGTAGGTAAACTTTATGCCTCAAAACAATAAGAAAATTAAAATTGTTACACTACCCCTCTCCAAAAAGAAAAAAAAAAAACATTACTGAAATAATTACCTAAACTCTAAGATAAATATTGTTAATTTAATAGGATACCTACTCTACTATATTATTGACAAGGCATTGATATTCGGTGGTTAGGTATTTACATTATTGTTTGCAATGCAAAATATCTACGCGTATCACACGCCAAACTTATATTTGGAGACAATATTCGGTAGGTCGCAATTTGGTAAGTATAACGTCATGAATTGGTAGGAACTATCAGGGAAGTCTAACTGCAAACAATAATTATGACACCGAAAACCTATAATTTATGGAAATATAAAATTTTGACTTAATTTCAAACAAGCTTTTTACAAAAATATACCGGGTGGCCATGTAGGATTACATTGATCTGGCTCGGGGGGCATCTAAACTTATTTGTAAATTTAAGAAACAGTATGAGCATCTGCTGAATTCTTAAATTAAAATCGGGAGGGTTTTCTACGGGATTCTTTTTGAATTTTACCTTGGCCAAGGCTTTTTTATACTTGTAAAAACTTATAAAACTAAATTCTTAAAGAATATATTTATATACACTAGCTTTTATTAATGGAAATGCATACCTATATTTTATATTGGTAACTAATCGCACTGTACCGTACTATAAATGCACTTTAATTTTTATATCTAAAAACTTATTCCCAGACATATCTGAAAATATTTTAAACGCAACACTGCACTAATCAGAAATATTTCAATCGCAACACTGCACTAATCGGAAATATTTTAATCGCAACACTGCACTAATCGGAAATACCTAAAAAAAGCACATGTCGACATGGTTATCGGTAGGAAGTTTCTCTATGGTTTTTCTATCCCACAGAAACATCTGAATTTGATCCCAAATATGGTTTCAAATCTTTAACGTGCCACTGACCTGCCTCAGTGCCATCTATGTTCTCTAGCCGGTAAACTAAACGGGAAACTTTTCTTGCAATCTTGCAGAGAACATATTTTTTCGCTAATTTAGCTGTGAACTGGTTAGCTGCATCTGAGAGTACCTTATTCCTTTTCCATACTTTATCTCCGACGTTAAACGTCACGTCACGTCTCCTTAAATTGTAGGTACGGGAATTTCTTTCGTAAGCTTTGTGCAGCTTACTCCGGACACTCTCAAATATACTCGACAGTTCCTTTAAATTGTCACTAAATTCATTTCGACATCTTGGCAACAATTCTATTTTTTCGGTAGTCTTTACGTCACCATAATATTTTCCAGTAATGGGAACATGTCGTCCATATACCAAGAATGAGGGAGGAAATCCAGTGACCTCATGGCAAGCAGAGTTTAATGCGTAGGTGATCTCAGCTAGATTCTTGTCCCAATCTTGGTGACTCTCACCAATATAACTCCTGATTAAGGTGCCAATCGTCTTATTGGTCCTTTCTACAAAATTTGTTTGCGGGTGATATCTCGCATTAAACCATATTTTAGGGACTTCATACTTCTCCATGAGTTTCTGGAACGTTTTCCCTGCGAATTGTGAACCATTATCACAGATAATAATTTGTGGAACTCCAAACTTAAGAAATATTTCTTTTTCCATATAGGTACAAATCCTGTTGGCATCGGCTTTCCTTAGTGGATGCAAAAATGAAAATTTGGAAAACCAATCAGCGGCTACCAAAAGGTGTGTGTTTCCAGAGCGACTTCTTGGAAATGGTCCCATTAAGTCTACTGCTAATATTTGGAAAGGGAAATTTACTGTTTTTTCTGATCCCATAAGTCCAAGGCGTGAGTTTCCAGACAATTTCTGTGCTCCACATACTTCACATTTTTGGATGTACTTCGACACATCTCTCCTCATACCAGTCCAGAAATAATGTTCCCGAATACGGGCTAAAGTCTTAAAGAACCCGAAATGTCCTGCTGTACAGGGATCATGGAACTTCTTGATGATTTTCTGAACTTGAGTTTTTGGAACCAACAGTTTCCATGGAGTAAGGTTTGTCTTGGCCGAAATCTTAACGGGAAAATTCTTGTAGACAAAATGGTCTTTCACAGTCCACAGTGGATACTTTTCAGGATTTTCTGAGATATTGTTCTGCATTTTAATATAAAACGGGTCCAAATTTTCTAGTGTGATATCTAATGTTTGGCTAGCTCCACTGTGAGTTGCGGCTATCTGTGCCTGTTCCTGAGGTATTTCTGTCGACGGTATCCTGGATAAGAAATCTGGAACAACATTAAGAGCGCCCTTTCTGTGAACTAATGTATAGTCAAATTGCTGAAGTTTCACACTCCAACGGGCTAATCTTCCTGTGGGTTCTTTCATGTTGTTCAGCCATAACAGTGAGTAGTGATCTGTGACGATAGTAAAATGAGTGCCTTCTATATATGGTCTAAATTTTTCGATACTAAAAATGACTGCTAAGCATTCCCTTTCGGTTACTGTATAGTTTCTTTCAGCTCTTGATAAAGACCTGCTGGCGAAAGCGATGACCACCTCTTCATTTTCATCTTGCTGTAGCAACACGCCGCCTAGGCCAGTATTTGAAGCATCACACTGTATAATAAAAGGTTTTGTGAAGTCAGGACTCCGTAGAATGGGCGCTGATACTAGTGCCTGTTTGAGTTTTAGGAATGAATCTTCGGCTTCTGAACTCCACTTAACGGCTTGACCTTTCTTCTTGCCCTTCAGTAAGTCATTTAAAGGAGAAACTAGTGTCGAAAAATGCTGGATAAATCTTCTATACCAGGAGGCAGTGCCTATGAAGCGTTTAATTTCAGTCGTAGTTGTAGGACGAGCAAAATTAACCATTGAAGCAACTTTATCACTATCAGTGCGCAGTCCTTGTGAGTCTACCACGAATCCCAGGTATTTTAATGAGTCCTTAAGAAACTGACACTTTTTTAGGTTAATGGTTAACTTAGCTTCCTTCAATCTGGTTAGTACTTCTCTTAGGATAGATATATGTTCGTCAAATGACCCAGCTATGATGATGATATCGTCCAGGTAGCAAAAAACATTATTTTCTAGCTTTGGGGTGAGAACTAGATCCATCAGACGTTGCAGACATTGGGCTGAATTTCTCAAACCAAACGGGACTACATTGAAATGAAAAAGCCCGCGTCCTGGAACAGAAAAAGCGGTTTTTTCCTTGCAGTCCTCCTCTAGAGGGATCTGCCAAAATGCTTTTCGCAGATCTATGGAGGATATAAATTTTGCATTCCTCAGCAAGGATAGTATCCTGTCCACCCTAGGTAAATTATATGCGTCTGGCTTACTTATTTTATTAATCGCACGCCCATCGTAGCAAAATCTGTACTCTCCCGAGCTCTTTTTCACTAGAAGTACCGGAGAATTCCAGGCACTGTGTGACGGCTCGACTACACCAACTTTCAACATCTCATCCAGCTCTTTATTCATCAACTTCATGATATACGGTGATAGAGGGTATTGACGTTCTCTAAAAGGTTTGGCATCTCCTGTATCTATATAAAATTTCATTTTATCAGTTCTTCCTAGACGATCTTCACAACTTATTTCTTCAAACTCGCTTTTAACTTGTTCAACTCTTCGGAGTTGTTCACTACTCAAGTCACTGATACTATATATACACGTAGGTACACGATCACTAACACTTGTGTTTTTCACTAAAAATTCAAAGTTATTTTCTTCGCTACGAATGTGCCAAGAGTCATTAAAAAAGTCTAATTGAATTCCAAACTCCCTACAAAAATCACTTCCAAGAATAAAAGTATGCGTAAGAGAGGGTACTATTAGAACTTTTATTACACGACAAATATTGTCTGCTTTGATAGGTAAATCTACGGAACCAATGACTTTTTGAGGTTTACCATCGGCAGTCAATATAACATTTTCAGAACACTTATTTATTTTTAAATTACATTTCTTTAAAATATCTACATCCTTTCCACCTAAAACTGACTGGGTAGCTCCGCTATCTAAAAGTGCACTCATTGGCAAATCAAAAATAAAAACTTCTATGTAAGGTCTGTTATCTAAAGGCTTCGGAATAAATAAGGGGGCAAGAGATAATTTATAATTACTATAAAAATTTGCTACTTTATTGAGCCAGGTTTTCCACTCTACGGAGGGTACATTCGAGATTTTTTTCTTATTACCATTGGCCTTAGCATATAGGAGGGACGCACGCCGGCCATTTACTGGCGACCTCCTGAACCGTTTTTTGAGCACGAGCAAGTTTTTGTGGTCTCATTAGATTTGCCACAACGAAAACAAAATTTGGTTCTTTTGGCTCTGCAAGCCGCATAGTTGTGGTTCGGTTGTTGGCAGTTCCAACATTTTAAAGTTCTTGCCTGGGACTCGTTACTAGGGTTACCAGATTTTTGAGAATTCCTTTGAGTGCCTTTAGGATTTGTATTTTTGCCAAATTTGCCCTTATTATTATTATTATTATTATTAGACCAACCGCTACTACTTTTAGGTTTTTCCGTATTCGAGGGATCTTGAACATTAAACGCTTGCACGGTAGGTGTGTCAAAATGATAGGTAGTTGGCTCGTTAGAATGGTACACTAATTCAGGGTCCAAGATTGATATTTTAGGCGGGGGTTTATAGTTACTTTTGCTGATTTGCGCATTGTCTAACTTTCTACAGAAATTAATAAGTTCTTCGATTGAGTTAATATCCACTAGGGCCAATTGCATCGCATAATTTGGTAAAATATTTTTTCTAAGATATTTTAATTTTGTCACTTCTGCGGCTGGTCTCTCTAACCTATTGAATAATGATTCCATTATTGCTACATAAATATGGATAGATTCGTTTTTGCCCTGAGTACGCGTCCTAATTTCTTCCCATATATGATCTTCTAGATCCGGAGGTAGAAAATTCTTCTTTAACAATATGACTAGTGATTCCCAATCGGTCACTCAACTTTGAATTGATTTAAACCAAATATACGCCTTATCCGAAAATAAGTCGCCGGCGGAATCGAGAAGATCATTTTTTGAAACATGCCTCGCCTTACAAAGCTCTTCTACTTTATCTAAAAATGTTAATAAGCTACAATTGCTTTCCCCTGAAAATTTGAGATTCCATTTGTACACGGGCACTGATTTGCTTGAATTTTGACCGGTATTAAAGTTAAACATTTGGGATCCCCTCGAGCTAGTGTTTATTGTTTGGTTGACAGCAGGAGCTGTCATGTTAACAGGAGAATTTGCTGCTATATTATCAGAAAATATCGAGGCTTTTTCGAAAAGTAAGGTTTCAAGTTCTACTGCGGTAGCGTGACTTTCATTTCGAAAATTTTTTATTTCATCGTCATCATTCGGATTTGTAATACGCGCTATTCTTTGTGCAATATGGATTATTCGGGACTTTATACGTAAAAAGGTAGAATCTGTCTCGGGTCCCTCAAAATCATCAATTAAAGTCTTTAATTCCGCCAAAGTACCCTCGATAACAGTTTTCTCTGCATCATAAGAATATTCTGGGTCGACATAATCTAGATCGCGGCCTTTATCGGTTTCAATTCTACGCGCTAACATTTTTCGCCTAAGGGGTGGATCTTTTTTCGAAGTAACTATACCTCTTAAACGTAGTTCATATGTCAGTTCTTCTGACCGGAGGTGAATTGGCTTCATTTCCGAAATATTCATGATTTAAGCGAACTATATAACTGGCTATGAAAAAAAACATTTTTTTATTGAGCAACCACGGTTTTGTATTATTCTAAAAAATTATCAAAAGCTGACAAGAGAACAAAAAAAATTAATTCTGCTATTATTTTATTCCGAATAGTAATTCTTGATTAAATGGCGAATGCTCTTTAAAAAAAAAACTTATTAACCGACCGTTATAAACTATGAATGGGGGTTCACGTTCTAAAAATATTTTTATCTTTTGCTAAAATATTTTATTCTTAACAACAAATTTTTCAAGGCAAGGGAATATTTTGCAAAGTAACTTGATTGTAATCCAAGTCCAAGGCTAAACACAAGTCAAAAAAAAACTTTGGAATGTGATATAGATAAGAAGTGTTCCGAAAACGCAAAAAAAATTAAGGAAAAAACGATAGCGACTATCGAAATTAGGTACAACTGTTGTACTCAACTAAATTTCAAAATTTACTAAAAATAAAAATCCAAGAGTTTTGAAAATATCTATAAACTTCAAACTCTTAAAATAATATACGATAAATGGTAACGGTAAATATTCGATATGTGCCAGGTCCAAGGAGAATATCAATATTAAATATAAACACCATGTATGTGTCCACCTATAAGTGTTATTGAGAAAAATAAATTTTCCAATTATAAACAGTTTCCAAAATTTATACCGTATCACGGAATTTATTTTCATGTGGGTATGCAATTTTTTGTTTAGTCCCCAAAGTTTCTTATAAAAAACATTGTTTTAACTTTCAATTTGTGTCACCTAAAAATACTCAGGTAGGTAAAAGAAAAAACAAAAGAAAGGCCCCTGACGTTGGTCGTCAATTTTGTGTGACCCCTTTTTTAGCAATTGGGGCCCACAGATGTTAAACCAGACTAGCACAGGGCGACTTTGGGCCGTGGGCGAAGAGATTACCCTTTTTCTTACCTACCCTCGGAGGGCGCCAACCAAGTCTTCTCGGACTTATATATTTACTAGTAATGATTTAGGTTTGTCCAGCAAACTCGGTAAACTGGACCGAATAGAACAACATACTGTGACACCAAATATCAAGTAAAAGCAATGTCAGGTTTATTCATACATTTATTCTAAACACATAAAACATATAACATTAAATTATAGACTAGTTGATGGGAGCCAAACAGGCATCCTGGCTGAAGGCCTTTGGAGATTATAGTAATGATAAAATTCAAGCGTGGTAAAGTATAAAAGAAATATGATTTGAAATTTTGGGGTTAAACATTCTAAACATTTGGGATAATATCAATTTAAATATAAGAGAAAAAATATTGGGTTTATGCATACAGTTCTGAAAGAGAAGTTATAAGTCACAAAAATAGCCTAAAGAAAATTCAAGTTAATTACAATTACACTGGTTAACGGCTTATGGGGGGTTACCTTAAAATAAATGTACATTTACCTCTCGGTGATTCCGCTGCCTGCAAGAGATGGTGTTTAAGTGGCTATTATGTGACTGTACAAGTAACGTTGAGATTATTATTTAGTTAGTCGTAGTAAAAATGGTTATTAAGCATTTTATGGTGGAACGATAAAAATTTATACGGTTATTATCAAAAAAAATTATGTAGGGATGATTTTGTCGACTAGTTACCACTACTCAGGTCCATCGTCTAGTCGAGGGCTCCGGAGGTCTTGAGACTTCGTGTAGCTGGCGGTCACTACTAACAGACCATGCTTACGAACGCTTGTCAGACATCCTGCTCTAAAGCGACTCTTTTGTGTTGACGGAATACCAAGTGGAGAGATTCGACAGCTAATTCATCCTTACGTACTAGGGGACACTACATGGGGGACAATCGACTCTTGGACGGCACTATGTACAGGACATCCTGCAGGGGCTATCTTTCATAGCCTGTGGCTAGAAACGACATTGGGGTCTTTATCCACCCTGGATACAAGACTCGGTACGAAAGTGAGGAAACAAAGCGGTAAATCGGCTCTATTAGATGAGGCCTGCAATGGAAAGAGAAACGTTCTCCGTATTTTGACTTGATTCTTAAGGATTTGGCTTTCACCAAAAAATTATACGGAAGAGAGAAACTACAGATATCATTAATTACCTGGGTTGTTGGGCGGCCTCATGGTAATTTTACCTTCACTAAACGATAGTTTTCGTCACGAACTTTGATCGGTAAAAAAGCTGAAATTTCTACCGCGATCGTTTATATAGCCAACCGGACTCGGAACTGTCAAAAGTTTCAGTCCTCGGAAAAACAAGCAAAGAAAAAGGTGGCATGAAATACCTGAGAGGTATGCCCACGCGTAGATTACACGAGGAGGACCTACTCCAGTCCGAAAACACATCAAAATTCCCGAGGGATAAAATTCCTCACTAAAAATAATTTCTTGGAACTGTCAAAATCTAACTTTTAAGCTGATTCCTTTCTAGATCCGATCGGCGTAACAATACGCGTTCCATTCTCCCAAAACTGTCTCTGTGGCGTCGGATCGGATACACAGAAGAAAGAGGTCGTCGCAACCAACTTCTCCGGCGGGCAACCTGCTACAAACCCTACTTTCACACGGTAGCCTGTTGGTCCAATACCTATTTTGTGTAAAATAAAACGTAGACGACGATACTCTAACCTCAGAATATCTGACCCAAAATAGAAGGTATTATTTGTATGTTTATGGACAATTAGGAATTTTCGTTGGTGAATTCAAGATCTATAAAGGATTATGCAATAAAACGACAGTCTGAGATGTAACACCAGGGATGTTTTTTTTTTATGTTGACCCCTGACCAAATTATTGGGAATAGGACTCGTAAAGGTAGGTAAACTTTATGCCTCAAAACAATAAGAAAATTAAAATTGTTACAGCATACTACATTAAATGTGACTTTGACGATGCATATTTAAAGTACCAAAGTTATAGAGGACAGGACGCACACAAATAATTTATAAAACGGTTAGAGACTGACTGCAAGTCAATCTTTAATCATTTTATAAAGAAAGTGGTGCCTATGCTCCCTATGACCGAGGAACAGGAGAATGTGCATCGGCAAGCACCCTGCCAGATTTGCGAAAAGCCATTTGATGTAGAGGCAAGCGATAGAGTATATGATCATGCTCATTTGACTGGGTCATATCGAGGGCCGGCTCACTCTGTATGCAATCTAAATTACAAAATACCCCAATTTATCCCTATTTTCTTCCACAATATGTCTAATTTTGATCCCCACCTTTTTGTCAAGGAGTTAGCTTGCGATGAGGAAAAGTTGGATGTTATCCCTCAAAATAAGAAAAAATATATTTCCTTTACTAAACATGTCGTGGTAGATAACGTCGAAAACAAGGAAGGGAAACAACGACAGGTATTTTTAAAATTACGGTTTTTAGATAGTTTTAGATTCATGGCCACTGGGCTGGACAAACTTAGTCAAAATTTAAAATCAGAACAATGTAAAACGGCGCGAAAATATTTTGTGGAACAGGATAAATTTGAACTTATTCGACAGAAGGGTGTCTTCCCGTATAAGTATGTGGATTCATTTGCAAAATTAGACGAAAACAAGCTTCCATCACATAAAGACTTTTACAAGCAACTAAAGAAGAAATACATTAGCGCAGATGATTACAAGCGTGCTTGGAAGGTGTGGAATTTATTTAAATTTAAAACTTCAGGCGAATACTCTGATATTTATTTAAAATCCGACGTATTAATTTTGACAGATGTATTTGAAAGTTTTAGAGACGTGTGCCTAGCTACTTACGGCCTCGACCCTGCGCAGTATTTTACTGTGCCGGGTCTCTCCATGGACGCGGCCCTTAAGGCCACGTCCATCCAATTAGAACTATAACCGATCTAGACATGGTACACTTTTTTAAGCACGGGATTCGCGGAGGGGTCAGTCAGTGTAGTATTAGAAAAGCTTTAGTGAACAATAAATTTGCACCTAATTATGACACTTCTAAACCCAACGCTTACATCAGGTACCTGGATGCGACCAATCTGTATGGTGCAGCCATGTCTCAATATTTACCAACAGGGAACTTTAAGTGGTTAAACGAAACCGAAATTCAAAATTTACATTATATGAATATAGCACCTGAATCACCAACAGGCTATATATTGGAAGTTGATTTGGAATATCTGGAATCATTACATTATTTACATAATGAACTACCCTTTTGCCCACAATCCATGGCTCCATCCGGGTCAAAATTTAAAGACATTAAAAAATTAATTCCAAATTTTATTAAGAAAGAAAAATATATAATTCATATTCAAAATTTGCAACAAGCATTAAATTAGGGCCTTCAGCTCACAAAAATTCACCGCGTTATATCTTTCGATCAATCTCCGTTGCTTAAAAAATACATCGATCTGAACACAGCGTTGCGAAATCAGGCCAAAAATTAGTTCGAAAAGGACTTTTTTAAATTGATGAACAACGCCGTGTTTGGAAAAACAATGGAGAACGTGGAGAAACGGGTAGACGTAAAACTTGTTTCCCACTGGGAAAATATTGGTAGGAGGTTGGGAGCCGGAGCGTTAATCGCGAAACCTCATTTTAAAGACCGTACTATTTTTAGCGAAAACCTGGTAGCAATCCAGATGAAGAAACAAAAAGTCGTATATAATAAGCCTATTTACGTAGGCTTTGCAATCTTGGAGATATCCAAGACGATTATGTATGACTTCTTGTACGGGTACATTAAGCCAAAATATGGCAACAACGCGGTCTTGTTATACACCGATACTGACTCTAAATTTATTATTTTTTTATAATATTACTATTATTCTAAAAGTAACTACCGAAAATATCTATGATGACATGGCTGCAAATTTAGATAGATTCGACAGGTCCAATTACTCCCCCGATAACCCTCATGATGTTCCTGTAAACAAATACATACTGGGGAAAATGAAGGATGAGTATGCAGGAAATGTTGACGGGGAATGCACGAAAGAGGCAAAGGGGGTCCCTGACTATGTCACCAAAAAAGAAACTAACCATCGATGATTATCGAAAAGCGGTTGACGTAGAGGGGACCTTGATTCATCGACAGACATGATATGTTTGTCGAGTTTAAAAATAAGGTAGCGCTATCATACGCGGGCGATAAGCGTTACCTTATACCCGGTGATTTAGAGAACATGCTTGCTTGGGTTAGAGATATAGAAAAGTATAAGGAATCATTGAAAATTCCATGAGCCAAGACTGATTAGGACAGCTATCTTTGCGCCAATCTCTTTTGATAGTTGTTGCCTTAAGAGGGTTGTGATTAGGTTAGGTATTTATTAATATTATTATTATTGTATTCGTTATTATTATTGTATTAGTTATTGCATTATTATAATTATTGTATTATTATTGTATGGGTTATTTTATTAGTATAATTATTGTTACAATAACTGTTTAATAAACAGTAGATTGCTTGTATTTAAATCTATGTTTTATTTTACCCAACCTTCCCCTAAAAATAAAGAAAACCAGCACATATCAATAATAACTTTTGTTAGGTAATTGTATAATATTCAGTGTTTAGTTTGTACAATTGATGCATATGTCTTGCAAATAATCGTATTAGCTTATCAGTCCACCGAAACAGGTACTTGTCTGTCGTGGCATCTTCAAACTTGAGGCTTCGTTTTTTCCTCATTACGATGAAACACTAAAGTGTACTTGCCAAAAATCATAAAAATGTCCACCCAATGGGTGTTGAAACAATCAAAATTACTTAGAAATTCTTCAAATTCACTATTCGAAAAATAAATATTTCCATATCCAATAGTATCTAATGTTACTTGTTTGCGTTCTTCTTCTGTAGTGCTAAATATGACTGTTATATAGTCATCAACTTCATATACTGTGTTAGGCTTAATCTTGCACTGTACTGCATTGTCCTGCAGGCACCTCGAAGGTGATTCAAACACCTTATCCCAGGCAGAGGACGCCATTGGGAAGTCAAAGAGTAAGTTCTGAAAATAGCTCAACTAAATACTTTCTATCTTCGTAACACTTGATGTATTTTTTTAGTTTACGTATTTTTTGCAGATGCTCTCGGAGTTTAACTCTTAAATCGACTGTCTTTGACATGAGCTCGAGACTAAATGACTAAATTCTACTAGGGATGTAATTAATATAGAACGAACACAAGATGTTTTTTAAATATTTATTTAGGTATAAAACTATAAATATAATCATACAAGATAAAAGCATTCCTAACACTACAAGTACAAACTTCTATGCTATGATAAGAACAAGTAACTACATCTCTAGGCAGTTTGGGTACATTAACATAATCGGTAATAAATTCCAAGTTAATAATATCAGGTATACAGGGTGTTCATTTGAAAACTTCCCACCACGGATTTACCGAAAACCACTGATTAAAAGAAAAAACGCCGAGACACGTCAAAAGATTTGCCAAAGGGGATATCTTTTTAACCAAAAACTACTTCACCCCCTTTTACCCTCTGCCCCCCGGGTCATCCCCTTAAAAATTTTAAATGACAAGGGGTATCAAGTAATAGCTTGTTTGAAAGATCTTTCAAAGTGCTTTATTTTGACGTTTGATTTTTTAAAATCGGTCGATTCGTTTTCGAGAAAATTAGAAAAATCTTTATTTATCTTAATTTGTTCAGATAGAAAAAAAAAACACGAAAATATCACTTTTTATTTCAATAAGTGTTCAAAAACCAACATAAACAGCAATTCGGAAGATTAGACGTGGCAGCAACCAAATAACAACTCGATTTTTTTTCCGCCTTCTTTTTATCAACATAGATAACATGTATTTATTCTTTCTTATACCTGTTTAGTTTTTTATAGTTGCTAAGGAAAAGAAATAATTTAATTTGCTGTCAGTTACCTTTGTGACGATCGTGGGATAGTGAAAATTAATTTATTGATTCAGATTTTACTTCCAAAATGGTTTACACACTAGCCGAAAGAGTGGAAATGATTCTAATTTATGGTGCCCAAAATCAATGGGCTCGGCAAACTGCCGTCACATTTAACGCCAGACATCCGGAAAAGATAAAATCGCATAGGTATGTTTTGGACCTTGTTACTAAATTTACTCAAACTGGATCTGTTGCAAATAAAAAACGTAATCATCGTAGAGTTTAGGATGAAGCCGCTTAAGTTGCAGTTTTGGGTCATTTTGGCTTGAATCATAATACTTCATTACGCAAAATTGTTAATGCGACTGGTATTTCATTAGGCTCTGTATACACAGTTACTAAATTGCATAAATTTCATCCATTCAAAATGAAAATATTGCAAAAGTTAACCGAAGATGATTTCGATAGGCGAGTTGAGTTTTGTGAACAAATAACTGCAGCGATTAATGATAATACCATTCATGTAAAGAATATCTGCTTCAGTGATGAATGCACATTTTATCTGAATGGATTTTTTAATAAGCATAACTGCAGGTATTGGAGCAATGAAAATCCTCATGCTTTTGTAGAAGGGAGTAGTATAAAATCGCACGTAAAGAGAGTTTTTGCACGACTCAACGTTATTATTGATTTGTGTGTATTTTAGCTGAATACGTTAACGTTATATTATTTTAGACTATGCAAAAACTGTTCTAGAACAATTTTGAGGTTATAGATCGGAAGTTCTAACATGACATACGTTATTATTGATTTATATGTATTTTAGCTGAATACGTTAACGTTATATTATTTTAGTCTATGCAAAAACTGTTTGTTTAATCCTAAACATTTGACGTATTAAACAGTTTTTACATGATTTAACGTTATTATTGTTTTATATGTATTTTAATCGAAAACCTTAACGTAATATTATTTTAGTTTATGCAAAAATTAATGTATAATGTACTTTATAATTTTTTATTAAATAAGACGGTAATTATTTACATAATTCAATTTATTACTAATAATAGACATACAATGTTGTAAGTAGGTTACATAGTTTTATTTAAAAATATAAAATAGAAATTACATTGGTTGTTGTTGTGTTACCTTCTCAATATAAGGTCTCATTTCAGTTAAGAATTCTTGATTAATTCGTTGAAATTTAGTTATATATTCCCAATTAACACTTTGTTTATGTTGTCGAATGAAATCTTCTGAAAGGTTTTGATAAGTACTAATATAGTCCCAATTTACCATTGTTTGAAATTCTATAATGAAACCTTCTGACAATAATTGATATTGAGAAACATAATCCCAATTGACCTTGTTTAAGAAAGTTTTTATAAAATCTTCAGTTAATTTTTGTTTTTTAGATAAAATATTCCAATTTAAATATTCTTGAAAAAATATGATGAAAGTACTGTGAAGGTCGGTAAAGTTTGAAATATTATCCCAAACCTGAGAACAATTATTATTATTCATGATTGCTACTACTACTACGTTAATATTATAACTATAATATCTATTGATTGTTATGATTTTTATATACAATTTATATAGGAGTAGGGATAGCTTATGACCCTGACGAACCGAAACCATTATCATTTCTAGATGTAGAATCTACCGTATCAATTTCCATCAAGTCTGGATAAATAACCTTTTCACAAATTAATTTGAGCTATACGTGCCCCAGGTTTAATTATAACAGTACTTTCACCATGATTAAAAAGTAATACTTTCACTAAACCTCTATAATCTTGATCAACACCAGCACCTACATCAAGTCCTATATCAAGTGCCAATCCGGATCGTGGAGCTATACGACCATACGTGTTGGGAGGAAGTATGATTTTTAATCCTGTGTTAATTAATGCTCGTCCTCTTGATTTAAGTTCATGCTTGCTCGTGTGGGTACAAATGCTAGGGGGTGATCTCTGCAAAACTTGAGGACAGACATCTGAAATAATAATAATAATAATAAAGAAAAAAATTTAAATAAACATCATAAAATTAACAATTAATTAGTTATACATACGATTACATATCATCATCGGAGTCCCACATATTCAAATTCATTTCACAATCTGAATCATATTCTGAGGATGATGATACAAATGAATCTTCGAGACTTAGAGAGCAAGCGTAAAACGTTAAATTTGTATTACAAAATGGAGTTAATTTGCATATTCTACAATATTCATGTACTCTTGCCTTTATGATTAAACTACCAGGCCAGTTGACTTTAACAAATTTAATGGAGCTTAAAAAGTCACACGTAATATTATTTTTATTTGCTCTTAACCATTTAAAACATGTATAACAAACAGACATAATTTTATTATTATTCAATAAAACTTCATATTTATGTTTTCTAAGTGTAAAGTTACCCAAAGAGGTTTGGTTTTAAAAAATTTTGACAACAAGGTTGCATTATATTACCCTCTAATAACTGTATATGGGTCATACATTCAAAGTTATCGAATTCAAAATTAAACGTATTAGAATAAACTTTCCACATAATTTTTTTTTTCTGAACCAATTTTTTTTGGATTTCAATAGGTAATATATCTAGTTTAGTTGTAAGTAATTTTGGAAAGCCATTTTCAATATTAAAAATTGGTTGAAAGCAATTAACTATGCATATGTCTAATAAAGATTTTACATTGTATATTTTTTTTTCAATATCATAATCTTGAGTAACAGCACAAACATATGAACTAAATGTATGAGACATTATTATTATTATAACTTACTCTCTAGAATCGAAGAACATTAAATTTCCTGTCGCAATAGGTGCTGTATTTATCTGAAATTTTCCAACTTTCAAACTTTCGATTCTCACTCCAGCCTTCAAACAAGTGCATTTTTATCATAATGCCACTAGTATAAATATCGATTAAATGCAACGAAGGATTATAGTAGAAACATTGCTATCGTATTGAACATTATCACACTACCGAGAAGAAACGAACTATTTTACAATCCAGTGGTTTAATATCTTGAAAATAAGATTTGGTAATTATTAATATTTATGTTTATATTTTTTTTATTTTACAGAGACTTAATTATTATTTTTTTATTTAAATGAATGAAAATTACAATTGTTTTAAAAAATTCTCCTAATTGAGTAATATTTATTTTTTATTTTAGATCATCGACTAGTTATAATATTCTATATTATAATACAGTGGGTTAATATATAATAATATTTAAAGAGATTTGGTAAGTAATTAAATTTATACTTTTTAATTGTTTTATATTATATAGGTATTTTTGAATTTACAGAGATTTAACTCAAATCAATCAATCAATCTACCACAAGGTTCATTTGTTGTTGTCATCGTCGTTGTCACTTAAATTTCTAATTTCTGTAAGTATAGCATGAATAATTTTGATGATGATGATGTTGAAATGAATGAGAATTTTGAATTTATTTTAAAGAAAAATGTATTAACTTTAAAGAAACTTTCAAATGGGGTAATTTGTAATCGTTTAAAAAGCTCTCTTAGTTGTTTTTTGTTACCTTTACCGATTCGAACAAGGGTAGTAATTTTAAAGGATTATAAGAAATATTATTTTGAACAAAATTTGGGTTTACTCGATAATATAATATATTATCGAGTAAACCCAAATTTTGTTCAAAATAATATTTCTTATAATATATATATTATATATTGAATTTCATGCTTTTATTTCAAAGTATTACATTAAACTATTTGATAGAACTTACGGGTTAAACATTAGCTTGGAAAATTATGAAGAATTTACTGAAAAAATTGAAAACAAAATTTCATTGTATTATTTTACATTGGTATGAAAATTCATTTAGTTGCTGTTTTACCTGTTTAAAAAAAATGTATTGGTACATTTTCTGTTATTCAAATTTAAATTTAATTACGATTAATAAGGTAAATCTTAATGAAAATATTTCTTGTAATCAACTGTTTGAAAATATAAGAAATTTAAATTATTGGTGTGATATTTGTTGTGTGAAAGTACTATTTACAGTTTTTAATAGTCGTATAGAAATTGATTGTATGAAATTATTTAGAAGTGAACGTATAAGTAATTATGAAATATTCCCTGAATTATAATTGTTTAACCTAATGTAGCAAAAATGATGAGATGGGATGCCTTAACAAAGGAGTTAGAGAGGCTCCTTGATGATGACGAACCGCTATCAACAGGACCACCACCTCCGTTGATTGATGAAAGTTGGGATGAAGTGAAGAAGCCATTATTTATATATTCAATACTTGATGATGAAAATAATGCTTTCTTTAATAAACGCCCGACAGAAAAATTAAGATACGATCCAAACTGGAAACAGTTTATAAAAATGGATCTATTGAAACCAGAACCTGTATCAACAGTTCCAGTCGACCATTCGTGGGATGAGGTTCAACCAATAGAAAACTACAATCCATTACCCTACATTTTAAAAAATGATATTATTAGAACTCCACCTCCCAAAATGTCAAAAAAAAAGAAAAGGGAATTTCGAATGTCGGAAAGGATTAGACTACAAGCTTATGCTATACAATGAGCATAGGTTTGTAAGCTATTTCGATACAGCTCCATGAAATTGTTATTAATATTTATTTATTTTTAGAATATGAATAAACTGGGGGTACTAAACTTTTTGGGCAAGCTTGACTATGAAGTTGTTAAATTGGCGGATATAGCAATTGACACAAAACATTCTATTTCACAATTCAGGGCAGTCGAGACCGTTTATGGTAGACGTATCCTGGCAGTGTTTGATAATGGTAAAGCAGTTTGGTTACCCGAACGATTCAAGGATCTCTCCGACGATTACTTAGAGGGAGCAAGTAAGGGAAAAAAGATATTATTTATTTACAAGGGTAAGAGGAAAATAGCCTCTGGGCGAGAAATAAACGATATAGAATTTGAATATTCTGAATAATGTCATTATCTAAAAAGTTAAGGGTGGAGTTAAATCCGGTTGTAATTGAAACTGCATTTAAATGTAGATTATTAACTATAGAAATTAAAAATTATCTAGATATTTTAGATCCAATGGTATTTTTAAAAGAAATTGGAATTATATTTCCTAGTTTAGTAAGAAGAATTCATTACTTTCCATGCAAAATTAGCGCAACGTTAGTGGGGAAGTTTATTATTCCAAAGGGGGATGATCAACCACTTATAGAGGGTATAACTGAAAATACATTATATTTGGGTACCAAAAATGAAATTGTATATGATTTAAATGATTATGAAGCTTTTTATAAAGAACATATTTATGATAAAATTTTAAGAAAATTTTCAGACTTTTCAGGTATGGGCTCAGGGTGGACTTTAAAGGAAATTATAAAATTAGATTTAAAATTTAATAAATGTTCATTAATTTCGGCGGGTGCTAGTTTTAGGGATTTACCTGAAGAAATTAAACGCAAAAAATGTTGTGTTAATATTCAAAATAACGATAGAGCTTGTTTTGCATGGGCGATAATTTCAGCTTTGGAACCTGTTAGAAAGAATGCTAATAGGATAACGTCTTATCGACATTACGCTGAGGTGCTTAATTTAGAAGGAATATATTTTCCATTTTCTTTAAGACAACTTTCAAAATTTGAAACTCAAAATGAATTAAGTATCAACATTTATAGCTTAAAAAAACGGGGTACAAGTAATGAATTTTATATTGGTAAATCTATCCCATTATTTAATGATAATGACGATTTGATTTATAGCAGTGATGAAAGTGACAATGAGGTTATAATAAAAAAAAGAATAAGTTTGAAATTGTTCCAATTGTAATCTCTAAAAAAATAATAGCTAATAGACACGTTAATTTATTATTAATTCAAAAGGGAAATAATAATGAAGTTATCAATGAAGAGTCAATTTACCATTACTGTTGGATCAAAAATTTTAGTAGATTATTGGGAAACGGATTTAATAAAAAGGGGGGTCAAAAATATATATGTTTTCGATGTTTATCATATTTTAAAAGTGAAGAAAAATTAAATGATCATAAGGTTTACTGTTTAGAACATGAAGGTGTAAAATGTGTAATGCCTACAGAAGAATATAAGTTTGTTTATTTTAAAAATTATTCTCATAAAGAACGGGTTCCTTTTACTTTATATTGTGATTTAGAAACGTTGCCAATGACAATGTCAACTGTAAACCCATCAACTGATTCGTCATTCTCCGTATTATGCGAGAAACATGTACCCTATAATATAGGATACATGTTACATTGTTTATATGATAAGTCCTTATGGAAGTATAATTCGTTTTCGGGTCCAAATTGCATAGATTGGTTTATAAATGAATTAAATGAAATTGCAAAATTTGTCTGTAATATATATGCTAATATTCAAGAAATGAAAGAACTTACTGATGTAGAAAAAAATATCTATAATCAAGCTGTAATTTGTCACATTTGTGAAAAGGGCTTTAGCGAAACAGATATTAAAGTTCGTGATCATTCACACATAGGGGATGGGAAATTTCGAGGTGCCGCACATCAATCTTGTAATTTAAATTACAAATTACAAAATTTTATTCCAGTTTTGTTTCACAATTTGTCTAATTTTGATAGTAAATTTTTTATTCAAAAACTCTGTACTGATCTTGAGGGACCCTTACACGTATTACCTTGTAACAAGGAAAAGTATAAGTGTATTACCAAGAGATTAAAAGTTAAACTGAAAAATGCAAATAATGAGGAATATTTTAAATCGATAAATTTAAAATTTATTGATTCTTTAAATTTTTTAATGTTTGGATTGGAAAAACTAGCTAGCCTATTAACGAATTATGAAATAAGTGAATCTATGCTTAATAACTATTCACCTAATCAAATTAAACTTTTGCTTAAAAAGGGTGTATTCCCCTATAGTTATATAAATTCATTTGACAAGTTGAAAGAAACGCGGTTGCCCTCTAAAGATAAATTTTTTAACAAAATTAAGGGGGAAAATATTTCTGACGAAGCGTATAGACACGCTCAAAATGTATGGGATACTTTTAACTGTAGTAATATATTAGAATATTCGAATATATATATGAAAACGGACATTTTACTTTTAGCGGATGTTTTCGAGTCATTTAGAGAACTTTCATTAAACACTTATAATATTGATGTAATTTATTATGTCAGTTTAGCAAGTTTATCTTGGGATTTAATGTTATATAAAACGGGTGTAAAAATTGAACTATTAACAGATATAGACATGTTATTATTTATAGAGAGGGGGATTAGGGGTGGTTTATCTAGTTGTATTCATAGACATGCTGTCGCTAACAATAAATATATGCAAAATTATGACAATAATAAACCAAGTTCTTTTCTTATGTATTTTGATGTAAATAATCTCTATGGTTTTGCTATGTCACAAACACTTCCATTGGGTGGGTTTCGATGGTTATCAGAGGAAGAAATTAAAAAGTTAGTTATTGAAAAAGTTGCACAAGATGCCTTACGTGGTTTTATATTAGAAGTTTCCTTACTAATACCGCAAGAACATCGTGATTACTTTTCCGATTTACCGTTTTGTACAGAACATTTAGCTCCCGAAGGAACAAATCAAAAAAAACTCTTGGCAACACTTAACGATAAAAATAATTATGTTATACATTACGTAGCTTTGCAACAATGTTTAAAACATGGTATTAAATTAAAACAAATTCACAAAGTTTTAACATTTAAACAATCTGCTTGGATGGCACCATATATATTATTGAATACCAGATTGCGTGAACAAGCGTCAAATGAATTTTACATATTTTTATATAAGCAAATTAATAATTCTTCCTTTGGTAAATCCATACAAAAGGTTAGAAAATATAGGGATGTAAAAATAATTTCAAGGTATGAAGGTAGTTATGGGGTTAATTATTACATGTCTAAACCAAATTTTAAGGATAGGGTTATTTTTGATGAAAATTGTGTTGCTATTGAAATGAAAAGATGTAAAATATACCTTAATCAACCAATATTTATCGGTTTTACCGTATTAGAATTGGCTAAGGTACAATTGTATAAGTTTCACTATGAATATATGAAGGTAAAGTACCCCAATGCTGATACCTTAAAGCTATGCTATACTGACACAGATTCGGGTATTTATCACATTAAAACGGATGATGTATACATGGATATTAAAGGTGATTTAAATGAATGGTTTGATACATCCGACTATGCTCTTGACAACCCTTATGGTATACCAAAAGTAAATAAAAAGGTAATGGGGGTAATGAAAGATGAGTTGAAGGGTAAAATTTTGTTAGAATTTGTAGGATTAAGATCAAAAATGTACGCTTTTCGTATTAATTCGACAGATAAATGTGTAGCAAAAGGGATCCCTTCACCAACAAAAAATAAACTAACGTTAGAATTTTATAAAGAATGTTTGTTTAGTGGTACTCAATTATATAGACAACAATATGAAATACGTTCTTCTAGGCAAAATCTATACACCATCAATACTAATAAGTTAACCTTAGATCGAAAAGATGATAAAAGGAAAATTTTGGAATGTAATATAAAAACTCTACCCTATGGACATTGTTTCCATAGAACAAATGTAATTACTAATACTAGGTTTTAAGACATTGTATGTGTAAACTAACAACCATTATTTAATCAATTAAAATAATCTTACTAACATATTATATTTTTAATTAAGCAAATATTGTAAACTAACCATATGAATTAATAAAATTGTATTGTATTTAAAATCTATTGTTTTTTGTTTTAATTATGATTACATACAATTAAACCAAGTATCGATGCTTAGCCTAGAGAAATTCGCAGCGCACAGGTGCGGAGACTGCCGCGGGCGCTTCGAATCCTGAACCGGTGCAATTGAACATCCATTTAGAATAATTAAAATTAGCCTTGACCACATTTCCGTTATTAAAAAATCGAATCTTATGCACTTATTGCGCAACAATAGGTACATTAAATAGAACATGACGTTAACTTGGAATCTATTAATGCATAAAACAAGTTTGTTAGTAGTACTTAGTAGTTTTTTAAAGAAAAAAAAATGTGTTCAGAAAGTTTTGATTTGCAACAAAAATATTTATTAAACTTTGAAGAACGATTAATGACATTTAACGAAGCGTGGACGGGGGTTATTAATCCTAATAAGTTGGCAAAAACAGGATTTTATTTTACGCAAGAACTAGACGTTTGTCGGTGTGTTTGTTGTTCCGTTGAAATATTTAAATGGGAAAAAAATGACTGTCCTATTGAAGAACATTATAAATATGCTAAACATTGTAGATTGGCTAGTGCATTGTGGTTATGTAAACAATTTAAGAAAACTGATAAACGATGACGACATTCAACATTTCCTTTATTGTTATTAATTTTTTTATTGGGTGTAACCTTGTTCAAATTAAATCCCTTTCCATTTTATTAATAATATAAATGAAAATTGCACGACTACAAAATAATTAGTTGAACGTAGTGTGTCATATTGTACAAGATGAATATTCAACAAGGGTGTGTGGTTAATGGAAAACTTTATTTTTTGAATAACTCTCATACAAAACATGTGAACGTGGGCCTTAATGTGGATCATAATTTTACACCGTGCATTGAATTAGGCAATAAAAATGGCGCTAGTGTTATCTTGAGTGAGGAGGATTGGACTTGTTTACAAGAACATCAAGGTGTTATAACTAGTTACTTCTTTTCTAATGGATATTTTGATGTGCCCATTCGATTTAACAATTTAACTGTGTTTTTTGATAAAATTGATGATTTTAACGTTATAAAAATCAAACATGACGACAATCGTTACATTTATTTTGGATGTGAAAGTATTTGTAGACTATGGGATATCATACCTTTAATTGATTATCGATTGAATATGTTGAAACGACAAGCATTTGTTGGATATTTTAATGAAATTAAAAAGTGTGTACTGTCACAACAGGGGGACTTATTGGTCTTGGTACATAATATAATTACACCAAAATCACAAATCAACTGTGAAAATGTCAGTACTATGATGGAATTACTCACGCTATATCCTAATATGCTGGAATATAAAATTAATATTATATTAAAATTGTCCATTTCATCTGTTGCAGCCCTGTCTAATTTGTCTCTTGCGGCCCTGTCTACTTCGTCTGTTAAGGAACTGTCTTCTATGTCCGTGTGGACGTTGGAAATAACGTTTTCTGAAAGGTTAGACATATTAATAACCTTATTTCGTTCGAGTTTTTTTCTTGAATAATTAAGCCAACGAAATATATCTGTATTTATATCCATCGCCCATCATCGCTTTTAACGGCCGACTTTTAAATTACAAATAATTTAAAGTCGGCATTTTTAGACTTACTTGGACTAACGCAAACTTCTACATTCTAGTATAAGATTTAAAAATATAACACTTTCTGAAATATAAAAGGGAATGTGGCCAACTGAATACGCAGTTTTGACTTAAACCCGGACGACTCAGCGTTGTGGGATCTACGGAGGTGTCTATTAAGCCACTCGTTTAAACATCTCCTTTCCCTTACGCTATTACCTTTTAAAATTCAAAACAAAACAGTAAAAAATCGCAGCTAACGCGATAATAGATATCTCATGTATGTAGAGTTTATTCGAATAAAATAACCATTTATTACTTATAAATTTTTTTGTGCCCTGTTTATTTACTAGAGTAAGTTTTGACATAATAATATATAGTATTGATCGTTTTATTATACATTGTAATATTTCGCACTAATAAATTTTAGTCAAGGTTAATTATAAATCATTAATAAAGACATTGGTTATTTTACACACCTGCAGAAGAATCACAGGCCTTGAAATATTTTGCAATAATATCCACATTTTGTGCAAGGTCAGCTATAATTATAAATAAAAGGTTTGATAAATAATGAAATTAGTAACTATTTTGTAACAAAGATGACAGAAACAGCGAGTATTTCTTTGTCAACACATTTAACACAAGGGTTTAGCCTTCTGGGTAATGGAAAAGAAGTATTAGAGTTGATGTGGGCGAATATCTCCAAAGACTATAATGGTGTTGAGTTGTACGAGAAGTTGATCGAGTATGGAGCGTTACCATATTTAACTAAAGTTATTAATGAAAAATCGTCCGTAATAAACGAGGCAACCAAAAAGGACCTACTAATTTTGGCTATTCAGTCTCCCTGGAATATTGCAAAATTATCGGAATTAATAAAACTGTTTCAAATAATTCCGAAACCAGTTAGCATTCACGCAGCCATATGGGCAAATAAAATTAACATGGTAAAATTTCTTGTTGAAGATTACCAGCTGTCAATAAAGGAACGAGATCCACATGGTCAAACAGCACTGCAGTTGGCCAAGATGTTAAAACGACGCGACTGTGTGCAGTACTTGGAAACACAATTATGTAAATTAAATAACGATAATGTTGTATAGGAATATTATAAAATTAGTTAAAATAAAGATTAAATATTAAATTTCTCTTTATTTCATTAATCAATCTCCGTATTATTAAACCTCTGGAAAGATTATATGTTTATAGAACAATTATTTAAATATTTTGTTCTTTTCAATGTTGACAACCGTATAGATTGATACTTGTCGAATTTTAAGAATTTATATTATCAAAATAGAATATGTATGACTTGTAACTTCGTTGACCTCTGCAGGACATCTAGCTAATAGATTATAGTGAACTTTATATTTTGTTTTTAAAATTGCTAGTTGTCAGGTTATAGAAATATTTCAAAAATAATTAACTACCTTATCAGGAAGTTTTAACTGTGACAGAAATGACATAGACAAACATTATTTACTCATAATAAAAATTTTCTAATTATTCATTCCAAGCTTAAGTAAACCTGTATTTTTGTAAGAAAATATTATTATGATACATTAACAATAATAGTTAACCAGTTATTTATTGCTTAATTTCTGGGTAACCTTATATACAGTACCTAATTTTTAAAACTCAAAATAAGTTAAGGATATAACCCTACGACGAATTACCATTATGAAGATAATTTTTACAAAAAAAATACTTTATGAAAGTAACCAAGGGCACATATTTTTTGTAATTCTGTTTAGTTGTCCGAATGACAGAATATAAATTTTAATTATAATTCTTTCTTTGCTACAGAAAAATATTGTAACTAGGTGTTGCAAATTCGGTGGTTATTCTAATCCAGAACTTTGATATCTATTTTTAACAATAACTTTTAATAACTTATAACTTGTTTATTGTCAAATGATGTTGTATATTATGTAATGGGTAAAAAATATTGAATATCAAGAAGATTTTAATAGCTTAAACATAATTTCGATATGCTAATGCTTTTAATTATCTCTGATGTTGAAGTTGTCAAAAGTGTTTAGCTTTTCATAAACATTTTTTTAAATTGGAAAAGTATTGTGGAACCTTAGCAAATACTTTGTTAAGTTAAGTTTAATTAAAATTAAACTCTATGGTTTTTTGTAAAGATATAATAAATCATTATATTACTTATGGAAATTTACTATTTGCATAATACAATAAATCATTACTAAATTATTTTTAAATTGCAAATCTAACAACTATAAATCGATATATTTATTAATTATGCGGAATTGTCTAACAATTCAAATTAAAATTTGACTTAAAAATAACTAGTAAATCAAATATATTATATAGACTAAAGTAAAATAAAACATAATGTTGTAACAATATCTACTTATAAGATAAATCGTTGCACAAATATATTTTGTCTGTGTTTGACATCTAATATTTTGTCAAGTATAATAGCATAATAATTATCAATCTTTCGACGAAATCGCTCACGGTCCCTGGCATATTTTTCCCAGGGACCCTGTCTTGATGCCCTATAGGCGTAAGACCAAGCAAACATATGTAGAGTTGTATTTTGTTCTGTATTAAACCATACAGACATCTTCAGTAATATCCAAAAGGCTTCTGTACAATTTGTTCTTTTCTGTTGATATACGAGTATAGTGCCAAATAGAATATTATATATATAATTCGGTAATAAATACATGGGAGAGGGAGGGGGTTTGATAGCAACCTTCTTATATTTAATGCAACAATCTCTATATTATTCAATTTTGAATTCTTCCGAATATTTTAGTCATAATTTATTTACTGATAATAAATTTAAAAAAATAATTGGTTTTGTTTACTTTTATTTACACCTCCCGACCTTACAAAATTGTTGTCTGTCTGCATGACAGTAGTTGTCAGTGTTACAGTCGTTTGAACGTTGTTAACCGCATAACAAGAAAATGGGTTATTTAACAGAGGAGCACAAAATAAAAGTTCTACAGATGATTGGTTATAACGATAAGACACGGACACAAATAGCAGTTGCTCGCTTATTTCATGAAAAACTTTTAAATTTTCAGTAAGTGAAAAAATTGAAAAGCAGTTTCACCAGCTTGGACATATATCAAGCAACAATAAAAAATAAGTAGCTGCCACCGCAATAAGTGATGATACCAAATTAGATATTAGGATTGTGTCTACTTGAGTCCTATACATTCATTCAAAATAATGGCACCAATGTTCGATGTTAGCCATTGATCAATTATTCGAACATTACAAGAAAACAAAATGTATCCCTATAATAAAATGATACCTACTCCTGATCTCTTGGAAGATGAATTTAATAGAACATAATTTTTGAGAGTACAAGAGCACCAAATTTCGTATGAAAATTCTGGTATAATCTTTAAAAAGTAATATTATTTGCTATAATTATTTACGTGAGGCCCATACTATCTTAAATATGTATAAAATACTTTTTGTGCAAACTGTACCTGGGTCATAACAACATAATTTTTTAAAATTATTTGTTATAATTATTATATACGTGCGGCCAATATTATTTAAAAAATTTATAACATACATTTTGTGCAAACCATACCTGGGTCATAACAACAGAAATTTTTTAAAAACTAATTTGTTATAACGCTTTACGTTAGGCCAATACCTACTTTTTTTTTAAATTTTATAAAATACAGTTTATACGAACTGTACCTACATAGCAATACCTATACTTAATATTTAAAAAAAATTTAAAAAATTATTTGTTATAATTATTTACGTTAGGCCTATCCTACACAGGGCCGTATCTGAGGGGGGGGTTTTAGGGGTTCAAACCCCCCCCCCCGAAAATAATAAAATCCTTATATGTTTGTTTGTGTGTATGTTTAAATGTAAGTTTAAAGCATAACTAGTCTTTTTTGGCCACTGGTCTAACCCCCCCCCCCCGAAATTTTAGTTCAGATACGGCCCTGGACCTATACCTACTAATTTAAAAGTTTATAAAATACTTTTTGTACCTACATAACCGCATAATAATTTTTAACAGGAAACCAAACTAAAAATAAAACTCATGTGTAGGCAATCTAACGTATTTTATTATTATTAATTACATTTTAGTTATAAATAACATTTTTGTCTTACACTTAGTGGTTCACGCAAAAATGTAGGGCATCGATAGTCATTATGTGTTCCATCCGTCCTTTTCTTGCACCATCGACAATAAGCTTCTTTAGTTTTCTGGTATTTCCCTGCCGTATGTGTACTACCATAACCCTTAATGCAGGACACATGGGCCGGAAGTGTATGATCGTGACCCATTTTTAATGGCAAGTCACACAGAAAACAGGTATTGATTTCTTCTAATGGATTTTCCCACTCTTCAGTATTCATTGGTTCAGCCAAGGTCTCCATGTAAAGTTGATATAAATACAATTAAACAATCTGGTGCGCCAACAATAAAGTTTGAAGATAAATAAATATGAACAGTTTTAATGTTCTAGGATTTTTGAACAGTTTCAGAACCCTCGGTTATGTGTTAATAGGGAGTCCTGCACAACCAAGTGCAAGGGTTGTATTACAGTCTTTTCCGGATATACAATATCGGTTCACCACCTTTTCGGAGAGGAACATAAACTATTATATTAGATATTTGGATTGCAATATTACTGAAACACAACTATTAGGTGAACGTGCACGTGCTTTAGAATTCTTAGAAGGGCGTAAGCTGTACTGCAGTCAACAACCGGTGCAAGCACACTGGTACGATGCTGGCATCGACTTACATTTATTGCAAAATTGTACGTTTGAAGCCAACAAACCAACACAAATTATATACCAGGAAAAAATATTGGTACCTCACGGACACGTCGGACTTTTAATGCCAAGATCATCTACTAATATGCTTGGTAATCTACGTTCGGGTGTCGTGGATCCAACCTACACAGGTTACTTATGCAGTACCTTCATAGCTGACACTCAAATGGTAATATCGAAAGGTACGGCTTTTGCTCAACTGGTCCTGCTGAAATGTGAGACGCCCTTCGTATTGCCAGTTGTATCTACCGAGTTGCCCGATTATGGTCGCGGTGGTTAAATTTTAATATAATAGTTCTGAGTGTATACTTCATACGAAGTCAGTTGAGACGACGTAAATATTGGGGGTACGATCAATTTACTGCATCACACACTGAAACTACAAATACAAATATAACAAAATTTGTATGGATCGCTCCCTGCCTATACGGATGTTCGAAGATAGTCCACGTGGAGTTGATAAATCTGTCATCAAATTTTTTTTAGTTTTTTGTCTGTCTCAACTAAGATCGTATACACTTTACCTATATTAGGGGTAATTTTTTAATGCAACTTTCTTGAATTTTATTAAATACCTACAGGCTTGTGTCAACATTTTATGCAATGGTGCAATGCAAAAGTGGAAAATTTAAAAACTTATAATATTAGCACTGTTTGTGAATTATGATTGCCCAAAAATATATTTTAAAAATAGTTTTGTTTAAGTCCAGATATTTTTCCTCTGAACTTTTATTTCAACAGGCTGGTGTCTTCTTAATTATTAAATTATATATTAAAAATGTGCTTAGATTTTCTTTAACTAGAAATATTTTTCATAATTACATTGGTCATGAAATCTTGACTACAGCGATTATAAATCGTAACTTAAGGGTTCCTATTATACATTTTTATGCTGCACAACGATTCATTTCTTATGTGGCTCCTAAAATTTTGAACTTTTTACCAGGGCATTTTAAAACAAAAAAATTTCAACACAAAAAAGGATCTTAATACATGGATTATAAATAACACTGAACGAATTAAAAATGTTATAAGATTTTTATAAATTATTGTAAAAATGGGTTTACTATTAGATATTAAGTATACTTACGATTATTATAGACTTTATATAAATATTAGGTACCTATCTGTTTAAGTTAACAGTGTAAGTGAATGTGTGCACACACAGACTTTAAGTCCATAGTGTACACATAGTACTTAAATTTTTTTTGTTACCTTATGGATGGTACCATATAGTATTGTAATAATCTAAATGTAATATAAATAAATAAATAAGTTATTAAATTAGAATAATACTTTTTTACCTATACAACATTTATTAAGATAAAGTTAAAAATAAGTAATAAACAAGTCGGTGGAACACGGGTTACTTTAATTTAATTATTTTACCTAAGAGAAAAACCTTTCACAAATTTAATATTAAAAAAATTATTACTAACTGGCTAAAATTGATAATGGTGTTTCATTTCAACTTCGTCTGTAGCTAAGGATTTATAAACTAGAAAAAAATTATATGTTAGTATTTAGTTCTGTGAATTTGTATAATATAATTTAAATGCATATTATAATTAAATAAAGTATATTGAATAAGATTGTATATATTTTAATTTAACTATTTCTGAAAATCTACTAACGCATTAGCCAATTCTAATAACTCAATGGGTTCGACAAGATTTCTTATTGAAAGTACTTTAATAATGGCTTGAATAATTACATGTGCGTTTGTTTTGTTATTGAACTTGGTATTCGTTGCAGCACTGCTAACCTTTGTTAATAATTGCCGTATGTGAATAAACGCCGCCAAGGGTAAATAATCCACTGGGACATTGGGATGGCTGAAAGCGTTTTCGTTGATAAATATCCATGGTATATAGTTAACTAATATATAAAGTGGAATATTTTCACGTTTAAACATCAACTCCATTTTATGAAATCGATTTTTTAGCTCATTTTCAGATAGGCCCAATAATCTATTCAACGAAAAGCGATCTTTTATAAAGACTGGCAATATTTGTTTAAGTTTGGCAAATTCTTTCACTGTGTGTCTCTGCCGAAATGTTGAACTACGAGACCACATTTTTCTAGCAGCCCAAACACATAATGTCGCTATTGCTTTATCGCTCGCTATCGATTCTATAACAAAGTTGCCACTGAGAAATATATTTGTAACTATAAAAATCCCAAATATGGTCGGACACAAGGTTACATGGGAATCTAAAATTTTGCGATAAAAGTCAATCAATGAAACGTCCAAATGTAATTCGAAATTTTCATTACTACCCTCGTCAATTAAAAATGCAGCAGTATTGAGAACGTCTTTAAGGGCAGTGTCTGGTGAGTTAAGTACTTGCGAAACGGCTTCTGCTAATTCTTTTGTGAGAACATTCATAATGTTGGAAAATTCATTGTCGTTAGCACTAGCTTTTTCTTTTTCAAACTGTTGCAACGTATAACGAATAAACCAATTTAAGCGACACATAAATTCCGCAAAAGGTAAGGAATTGAAATTTTGACCGTACCAGGCTCCCAAACTTTCCAATAAAATTTTTGCTTCGTACAATAAAAAACTGTTAATGTTAATGCGGTATGGAACACAAACATTCGAGTCCTCGTCGCTGTTGCTAGGAAAGTCGTTCCATGATAAGTTGGTTATTTGTTCTGGATTAACGTGCCAATAACTACATAACATGGCAACGTAATTTGTATGATTATATTCTGGTAATTTTACTTTTGGTAAAATAACTGAACGTAACAGTTCTGCCATGGTAATGTTAGGATTATCTTCTTTAACGAGTCTAACTGCTTGAAACAAAAAGTTTTCCTTTACTAAATAGGCCAGCCGTTCTGCAGTAGAAGTTTTAATACGCTCCGCCTCAGTTACTGCTTGTAATCGATCTCGATTTTCTTCAGCAGTTAAATTTTTTTGAAACCATGAAAGTGTTTCGATGTTGCCGAAAAAGTACTGAAATTTAAACAGTATTTGTGGTGAAGTCTCTACGGCCCGCCATGGATCTTCTGCTATTAAAGTTAACGTCTTTGAAATACTGGGCGATTCCATTGATTGTGCTTATAAGTAAAAAAAGACAAATGAAACTTTTGGGTATTCTTGGGTTTATATTATTTATAATAGTTGCCTTTATCACCTTAAATATTTTACCTTTAAAACCCCAATACTGGTTATATGTTTCGAAAATTGAAACTCTCTATAAAAATGTAAACGGTTTTGAATTTGCACAAAATCCGTCCTGGTTGCAAGATTGTTTTGCCTACTTGCAGGACCTAATTAAAATAACAATTATAAATGTTGATAATTCACTTAAGTCGTTACGCTGAAAAATATAAATTCATAAAAAGTGTGGGATATGACAACTTAGCGCAAAGCCATCGATATATAAAATTAATTTCATAAAAAATTGATACATAATATTTTAAAGGCTCAATTGTTTCCTAATGTTTGCAAGTGTATTAATTTAATAATTTCTTTTTGGATATACAATAGAACTATTAAAGGGCATTTCTTTCTATAAACGTTTTAATAAGCGCGGCCGGGCGGTTGAATTTGGAAAACCCAAACATAAAGTCGTGAATTTCGTCTCCAAATAAATATATTTTCATGTTCGATGGATTCCAGGTAGCTTTCATTCTAAACAAGTGGTGTGCAAAACTGTATGACTCTGAATCGATTCCGATTATGGGTATATCAGTTATTTTTTCTGTTTCAACTAGTAATGGATCAAAACGTCGTAGTTCGGTTAACGGCCCGTACAAATTTAAAATGTTTTTATATATCAAGGGAAACGAATAACCCGAACTTACCGTCGAATCGTTAACATCGATATATGGCGAGAGTAAAATCAGACCTTTTGGTTTAAGATCTACTGGTACGCCGATGATGCTTGACAACCGATTATGCCAAACTATACTTTTAGTTGCTACAAGCGATTGTAGAATGTGCAAAGCGCCAGCAGAATCTCCCATAAGAAATACGGATGTTGGTTTTCGCTGTGAAATAATATGTCCTCCGACGAGCAAAAGTTGTTCGATAGGCGTTGGAAATTTGTGACTGGGTGCAAGGCCATAGCGTACTGAGTAAATAGGACATTTTATATAATTAGCAAGGCGTGAAAGAAAGTGAGCAGCCTCATGGTCCGCAACAAAGGCACCACCGTGCATATACAAAATTATATTGTTACATGTACGGCTATCATAGGGCTCGTACAAATAATAATTTTCGTGTTTGTAAACAAAACACTCAGAAAAGGAATGCATTACTGTTAGTCGATTAAATTGATAAGTAATTAATCTTATTGCAACATGAAAAAAGGCTCTTAGTAATAAGTTTGATAGAAACCAAGCAAAAACGATAACTAACACAACGGTCGTGAACATATTATTATTTAAGTACTTATGGCGAATATTTATGCAATACCTTCGACTTCGACTTTTGACACACGGACCTATCCTTCAAAGACCGTAACAAAACGTAAGAAACGAGTCTTAGAACTTGCAAACCAGTTTTCGTCTCGCATTTCTAAAAGTGGCGATTATAAAACATTGGTCATAGAGATGCTAAATGATCACGGCCTGTCCAAAGACTTAACGCGCCGCGTTGTTAGTTTAATTAAAAAAAGAACAAATATCAGACCGCCTATCGACGTGATGCGCCAATTTAAGACTATAAACGAAAATTATATGTCACAACAACAATTCGATAAAATGATAGAATATGCTGTTTCCAGTTTACGATATAATACCGATTATAATTTTTGCTATTATTCGGCAATATTTCTTATGTGTGCATTTACAGGAAAGCGCTTAAATGAAATTTTATCACTGACAAAAAAACAATTAGAAATGTTTCGTGATAAACGTGAAATTGCAATTTACATAGACAAAACAAAACACGTTGGTCAATTAAAATGGTTCGGTACCGACGAGTTACTGGGTGAGGTCGTTGCCCTGTTAATTAGTGGAAATTCGTCTCTGTCGCAGTCATTTTCACCATACATAAAATTTACCAAGCACTGGAAAAATGTATTTGGCACGATACCACCGCGTGGTATAAAGTTTCATAGCTTACGATATAAAAATGTTGGTAAAATACTATTAAGACATGGTGAATTGGACAATGGTAAAAAAATATCTCGAACTAATTACTTTGAAAAATCCCACTCCGGCTAGTGCTCAAGAATTAAATAATATTGCACACGAACTCTGGGAATATGGAACTAAAATGGAAAATTTAGCTAGAAGGCCAGTTGGTCATCCGGGTGCTTTTATTGCCATAGGGGATGCGGCGGAAAAGGTGTTTACTTTAAACTCGCTAACACCCTTATCAGAACTAATGCATGAAATTTCTGTTTACTTGCAAAAGCATGACATAGAAGATAGTTCTCCAGGAGAGTTTATGCAATTTTTAAAAGAGTTAGAAAATATTAAATTTAACCAACCGGAGATTGCCGGTCCGTTGTATGAACGTTTAGCTAATATCTGGAAACAGTTTGCTATGTCCTTTGAAGAATATACACGGTCTGCTAAAGTTATTGCGGAACAACAGGTTAAAATCAACGAGTTAACTAAGCAACAACAAAATTTAATTTCGAGTTTAAAACGATGTAATGATGAAAATAAACGTTTAAACCGCCAAACTGAGGGATTAACGGCCCTACTAAATAGAATCCAAAGAGACAGTTAAATTTTTTATATCATAAGATGTTTTGGTTTATCTTAATTATTGTAGTTGTATTGATTAGTTTTGTTAGAATACACCTAATTATGGCAAATAAATCGAATCCAAAGAGACGGTTATTTTTTTTTATATCATAAGATGTTGTTTTGGTTGATCTTAATCTTGGTGCTATTGATTTGTTTTGGTATAATATACTTGAATATATCGCCTTCTATGTGTTTATTTTACGACCTAAAGGCCAATGTTGCGGCTTATAAAAATAATGAATTGGGTAAACTTTATGCTAATGGAGAATTGCCCACACTTAGTACGTTCGAAATTACAAGGTCCGTTGATAGAAACGCATTACTTTATTATTTAGCAAAAAACCCTAAGGCAACCAATACATGTTATGTGACAGAATTGCTAAAAATGGCTACGTTGGTTACAAACCCCAATTCAATTTCAGAATTATCAACCATTGTTTATTCCTCCCTCTTATCAAACCGAGTGAACTCTGCTAAAATCAGTCTTACGGTTGTAAAAGATTATTTTAAACAGAATTCGTTAGTACCACAGGTACAATTAAACGATCTTATTGAACTTTATCGTTGGTTCACATTAAATATTAATGTTGGTCAACAAAATTACTACAGCGCCCTAATCGATATGATTGGCGAAGGAGCAGTACCCCTGAACTTCGATCTTTATGCTAGACTCATCTACAGAGTGACACACAATGTAAGACCATTTCCCACAATACCTTCATCCTATGATTTATTAGAAAGTAACAAATTAGAAGCTATTGCACTCTCACCGCGTAATGTAACGTCAAAGACAACCTCAAACTGTATAGCATGGGACGAACTGGAATTTTATACGGGTGCGAAGAAAATATATTTCCCCGGTATAAAACATGAAAAGGACTTAGGATTCACAGCACCCATTGTAAAAGTTCGTGGATCAAACATCTTCCACATTCAGGAGCACGAATATCTTTTGGCACGTATAAACCGTAGTTTGGTGTATATAGGTAAAGCATTAAACTTTGCTACACCAGGCGTTATTCAGTCTAACGTTGAAAACTCTGGTGCAATAAGTAAAACAATTGTCCTCAATTTAAATATAGAAAATGGCATTACTGGTCGTAAAATTAAGTATATGTTTGATACAAATACATCGACTATTGCAGTCAGTGAATGGGTATCCTACAAAATAAATACCTTGCTTCACGATATTGCAGTTGAAAAAATAAGCACAACGGAATTAACTATCAGCCCTACAATACCTGGAACTTGTCTAATTGCCGTGTTTGGTGATGCTATACCAACAATTACAAAGGATTCAAATCAAAATTTAATAGTTGATGGGACAATAATTAATAAAACAACGTTTCTACCGTCCCTATAAATATACCAATAGTACGTTCTCAGAATATACATCAAAATTTGTAAATTATAATATAACTAGCGATACTAAACCTAATGGAAAGGAAATTATCTTTTTTGTTTTGCTCTCTGCTTTCTGGGTTTGTTCGATACGGTTACACATTCGGTAGTAACATTTACTTGCGCTGAGATTTCCTGATATCCGCTTTTAGAATACCTACCCAGTTCGTTGAAAGTAATAAATATTATTTTTTATTATTTTTGAATTGAAAAAAAGAGGGAGGGCGTTAAACTAAATATTTTTGTCATTAGGTCATCTAACAAATTTAAGTTTCAAGAAATGTGTATTTTTTTAAAATTTGGCCATGTTATAGTTTCCGACGCCTAACCGACCTAATTTATAGTTTCTGGTAAAACACGCAACAATTGGTAAATTCCAAGAACTTGCTTGGCGAGGTCAAGTTGACCTATTAACATAAAATATGTTTCCTAGTTTTATTTTTCTTAAAGAGAAATATTACTACATTCCGAACTTAACGGTAATTGTTAAAATTCTTGAATTTAAATTTAAAATTAATCTCAAACAAACAGAATTAAAAATTTACAAAAATTTGTATAAAAAAATTTACTTCCTGAATTTTATAGTGAAATACAAAATAGAAAAAATTTCCACAGATCTTGCATCTTACGCAAGTACCATAATAGGCGTATTGGATAATATTTTCTTGTTATTTTCATGAACTTTTCTTTGTACTGATAATTTTAACACAATTCAATGATGGTTTTCCATAATCATTTCTGTGCCGCTGAGGCCTAAAATACCTAGAAGAAATTTAAAGACGTAAAGTTAGTTGTTATTTGACTTTTAATTGGGAGTTTGTTCGGGTTATATTTTGTCGTTTTAAATGTAAGATTTTTGTGCATAAAAAGTGTTTATAATGTTCGAAAATTTCTCTTGTAAATTGAACAGCGCCAAAATATAATCTACATCGGAGTTTGGAATATGTCCAGGGACGTAGGAAACCTTTGCCTGATTAGAAACAATTCTAGTATCAGTAAAATAACACATTTGAATTAGAATATATCCCCAAAAAAGTAATAAAATAAAAAGTGTAAGAGAAAACATTATCTCTGCTTATTGTTTTGGATATTAAAATTTTCTTTGGGCTAACGAAATAAAAACACATAACAACAGATTATCTTTTATTTATTCTATTTATTTTAAATGTAATGGGGTGTTTACAGGTAGGACAAGTTTTTAAACTTAAGGTACAATATCTACAATAATTATTGTGACCGCAGGGTATTAAGTGACTTTTAGGATAATTACGTTTACATTTTATACAAACGAAATAATGAGTATAAAGTTTCAAATTACAGTTACATTGTTTTGTACTCAAATTGACCAGTCCTAAGTACCAATCAGGTGCATCTTTCTGTATTAATATTCCATAACCACCACACGAATGTTCCCACCTGAAATATCGTGGTAGGGGACGACTGAATTGCTGTCGAATAAACGCAGGGCCTTTATGGTCATAAAGATGATCGCAGAACGGGTTTGCTTTAACGTGGACCAACCAGATGTCTTCATGTTCCTCCCCAAACTTTAAGTAACATTCCCAAAATTGTACGATAATGCTACATCGGCAACATTTTACACAATCCAGGTATCCTTCGTAATAAAATCCACACTCTGCCAAGATCTTTGGTGAGATTAATGCATGGGGCCAGTTGTTGTCACTAAAACTTTGTAACCTATCTTCTTCCATCAAATAATTGGGTATTTCTGTGTCACTCATTATCGTGATATTTTCTATATGTCCTTCACCAATGTCTTGTTATAACGGTTAAATAAAATAAACTGTTTTAAATTATCCCTTTGTACTCGCAGTTATTTTAAACATTATTGGATGTTTGCAGGTGGGGCACACTTTTAATTTTACACTACATTCTCGACATCGGAAATTGTGTCCACAAGGCATGAGATAACATCTGCGATAATTATGACGACATACTGTGCAAATAAATGGAGTCCGATAGATTTTCAAATAACATGTGCATTGTCGAAACACCGCTAATGTCTTACTTGGTGAGATAAGTTGATTGGTATAACAAATGTGATTCCAAAATATGGTTGGTTTTATAGGTCGAGCAAACTGTTCTTGAATAAATTCAGCACCCTTTTTATTAATAAGAAAGTCGCAGTACGGACTTGCCTTTACGTGTACCTGCCATACATCTTCGTTTCCGTTCCAATCTTCTACACAAATTAAGCATTGATAACATCTGACCTTGTCCTGATATCCTTCATAATAGAATCCACACTCTGCCAAAGTACTGGGTGATAGAGAATAATTGGGCCACTCATTAATTATAAAACTTTTTAATCGATCTTCTTCAAGAATATAATTTAAGCTTTCAGGTTCTATGCTGCTTACCATTGTAATTCTTGTTAGCTACTATAATAATACTAATTACATTTCGACATATCTACGATTCTTATAACAAAATTAATGCAGAAGTTTCATTATTTAGTATAACAAGCGGTGGCGTATAAACAACATTTTAATTAACAAAGTATAGGCCGAAGTAGAAAGCATTATTGGAACAGTCCTATATAATTGTAAAAGTATTTGAAACAAGCCTAACGAAGCATATTGGTTTATCTTACCAAGTCTGAGCGAAAATAAAAAAAATAAATAATAACGGAATATTTAATTTTACAAGGCCTAAGCCGTAATAAACACTATTACTTAGTGGTATATAGTGTTTGTTTGTAAAAGTATGTGAAAGAAGCATAACAAAAGATATTAGTTTATTTTACAAAGTCTAGGCTTAAAGAAAAACACATTTAAAAAAAACATATTATTTTATTTTACAAAATCCAAGCTTAAAGAAAAGACATTTTTAAACAAAAACTTCTTATTTTATTTTACAAAATCCAAGCTTAAAGAAAAACACATTTTTAAAAAAAAACTTCTTATTTTATTTTACAAAATCTAGGCTTAAAGAAAAACACATTTTAAAAAACATATTATTTTATTTTACAAAATCCAAGCTTAAAGAAAAACACATTTAAAAAAAAACTTCGTATTTTATTTTACAAAATCTAGGCTTAAAGAAAAACACATTTTAAAAAAACATATTATTTTATTTTACAAAATCCAAGCTTAAAGAAAAACACAAAATTCTTTAAAAGTCTAAGCTAATAGGAACACAATTTTTAATGAACATATTCTTATTTTATTTTACAAAGTCTAAGTTTAAAAAATACATAATTTTATATATAGATGTATTAGAAACAATGGGTCGTAAGTGTATAAATATTAAAGTTTAACATTTATACTCCAATCGTTTCTATATCTAATTTAACAATAAACTGAAAAAAATATCATAAACCAGCATACACTAGAAATATGTTTTACAAAATAATTTGAATAAGTCGTATCCCCTTTTTGTGCAAGAAGGTGTTGCACCTTCTGGAAATTTTAAATATTTAATATACTAACACAGAAAGAATGCAGGAAGCCACAGAAGAATACATATCAGACTTGCAAGTGTATGGTTTTCTACGGCTCCCTTGTTAGTAGCAAAAACTAGTGCTTTATTGCTTGGTAAATTGGGCCTGGGAGTGTAAGTATTATTCCAGTTTGTTTTACCTTGGGCAGCTATGGTAAAACGTTCGTTAACAATCGTGCTTGTTAACTCATTAGCATCGCTCACTACCACAACTCTTGGATCTGCTGTATTTGATTGGTTGTTCTTTCCGGCGATAGTAATAGTAGTCCAAACATCTCTCTCAAACAGAGTTTCATTAATAAAGCGAACTCTTAGCTTAAAGTGCAAATAATCCTCGTTGTTAGGAATCGACATATAAAACACTGGAACCCTTTCATTGTGAATAAACTTAAATAATAACTCATTCCAATCTTTATTGTAGAAAAATCGTTCCCCTGATACTTTAGCATAGACTTGCTTTATTCCCGGTGGCGTATGTACATAAAAAGTATTTTCAACTAGCGCTACTAATAGCACAAAGCTTGAGCTTAAAGAATATATCATCTTTACTGATTCACACTAACCTAAACAACATAGAGACTACCAGGCTTTTATACAAAATGCCTGGTTGTATTATTTGCTATTCTTGCCGACACCTCAAGGCTACGCTTAAAGGAAAAATATTTATGTACCTTTGCATCTAGTACGATGTTGTGTAGAAAGTTTATTAACATAATTTATCTGTTATCTGTTTCAATTAATTAAGAAGCGGTTCGTATAGCGTGTTTACGCGATATGCTGTCTGTCTCAATGTAGATAAAAATTTGAAATAAAAAACTGTTAGTGTTGAGTTGAAAATGAATAAAAAACTTGTATAGTCCATATAATGGTCAGAGATTCAGCCGATGAAATTTTGAGTCAATACGTCTTATTTGTATACAAGATTAATATAACAGACAATCATCTCACTAAAGAAAACTTGCACTAGAGTTCCTATATAGATATATAAATATTTTTTTTGTGATCTGATAGTAATATGATATTCAAAGTTAGATTCAAAGTTGGACTTTAAATTAATCCAGTATATTCGTCCAAATTTTTTGCTAAAATTTTTGACAAGTCACCACCTCTTAATATGACACCAAAATGCAGATCGAAGGGGTGTGCGTAAATTGATGCAAAAGGAATCATCTCTCTATAGGTACTATTTTTATATTGATTTACAAAAAAATAAAATATCATGTTTATAAATTAGAAATTTTTACAGTATAAAATGATATAAAATTTAGTTAAGTTGAGTAGTGCCCGAATTAAAAATGTGGGCACTGAAAACCCACAATTTCCCAACATAGTCTCGGTTAAATTGTCTCAGGTCGGACCCAATTAAAATTTCTGGGCACCCCTATAATAGTTGCAAATTTTTTAAATTTACAGCACGAGATAAACATACATACGCCTCCGATCGAGACATGTTGTCCATTTCTATAAAAACAAGTCCTTTAAAAGTACTACCTTGACAGCGGTGTGTTGACACGGCTAGGTCTAATAACAAAGGAAACCCGAAGCGCACGTGTTCACGCCCATAGAGAGTGTACTGATGAAATGAGCGGTACAACGTAAAAATGGTGTTATCAGTTTCGTCTTCCATGTCAACGGAAGTTACAATATTTTTTCCACGTATTTCTTCCCGATTAATTTTTTTCAATTGAAATCTTGAACCTTTGGGTTTATAAGTGTCTACAAGACAATTGTATGGTGCGCCAACTTGTAGAACGACGGTTATGTCATTTTCACTAAGCCGTTCGTCTATTAAATTTTTTAGGTAACACTTTTCAAAATAAGTATCTGTTTGAAATAAAGTTTGACGTAACTTAACCAAAGCCATATTAATAAGTAAAACGTTATTATTATACTTGGAAATAAATTTAAATTCTTTAAATGAACCATCAGAGGTAAACAACTGTGTTAAATTAATATCTCTACTCTTTAGTGATTGTATAATAGAGTCTTTAATGTCGCCACCTGCTTCAAATTGTCCTAATAATTCACACAAATGTTTATCGTTGGTACGCATATGTTGCTTGATAAATAACACCCTATCAACATAATTTAGACAGTGATATAGGTCGTTTTCGTAGGCACCTATAGCTGACAATTGATTAACGTCACCTACCAATAAAACCACAGAACAAATTTTTGCTGCCATTCGAGTTAACTCCCGAAGTAAGGCTGACGGAATTAACGAAACCTCGTCAATAAATATAATGTCATACTTTTCGTCACCGATGTCAAAGTGGTCGAAATTTAATGTTTTTTCCGAACTATTACCGCTTGTCAGGTCTTCCGTTACTTCAACGTACTCAGCAAAGGTCCAACGAAAAGCGCTCATAAAAAATTTACAAATTGTTTGGGCATTTACTCCATAGGCATAGCCCTCGGCAACAAGTTTCTTTGATGTTGCCAAATAAAGTACATTTTTCTGTTTAAGAAAATGTAAAATGGTTGTTTTACCAGAACCGGCAACACTATTAACCAATATAACATTTTGTTGAGGGGTTGTCTGTTGCTCTTGCTGCTTTAGAATATCGTTAATTTGACGTACAATATTGGCTTGATCGTCATTGGGTATTAAACTATTTTGTGTACAAATTTGACCGCTCTTTTTTACAACAAATTTTTTTGCCACTCGTGAATTATATTCACAACATTCAGCGTTAAATACAATGCTTGAAAATTTTCGTAAACTGATACGATAAAAACGGTCCTGTTCTAAATTTACGCCAAACGTTTTAATAAGTCTATTTATTGTCTTCATACCCGTACCGGTAAACTTGTTACAATCGATTACTATGGACCAATCGTCATTTTCTGAGTGATAAGTAAATTCAGAACCACAATTAAATTCAACACCCTCCAATTGACGCGATATATCAGCATATTTAATTGTTTCTGCTGTTGATAGTCGAGGACGTTTTGAGCTTGGAATATCATTATTCTTGTAGGCTTCCATTTCCACATACAATACATATGGTGAGGAAGAATTTACACGTACCAATGAATCAATTACAATTTTACCTTCAGAATTAAAGTACCAACGCATTTGAAGGTGAGTATTATCATTTTCGTTGCGTAAATACTTTGCCGCCTGAAATACTTTAGCTTGATAGGCAAAGCAACTAGATTTTTTGTTATTGATTCCTTTACTCTGGCAGTCTAAAAGCGATCCAGTAGACATCATAAGCAACCACTATTTTCTAATATATAATGAAAACAAGCAAAACTAATAATGACAGTCGCAACGTCTATACTAGTGAGTTTTTTGGTTTTACTTGCTTGTATTTATATATTTGTTCCCAGGAGGCATATGGATGATGTAACATTACACCGGTTTATGACAGGTATATCGGGAAATATACAATTAACCACAATTCCAGCCATCACAACAATTGGCAAAGTTTCAGTATTTCCATTTTCACCCCTTAATAACACCATTGACTGGAAAACGGTTCTCTATTCATTTAGTTTAGAACCAGGTAACGGCATTATTTTTGATCATGGTCGTTGGCGGGCACAGTCCTATACGTATAATTTCGAAGGCACAAAGTTGTATCGTACTGACACACTAACACACGAAAGAGAACTTTTCATAGAATTTCATTTGGAAAAGTATTTTGACTGGACTAACGACAAAAAAATTATACCGAAACCCTATTGTGAACAAGCAGGCCGATTACTTATCAACCAAAATGCCTTTAGTCGCTTCTACAAAACGGAAACTAGTGGCGACAATGTTTATCAGTATGGATATTGGCTTTGTCCTGAAAAGGGATTAGATCCTACACTAGTACTTTGTCAAAATGATAAATTCGACATAAAACTAGTTTCGTGCCGTAGTCACACCGAATGTGAAACTAAGGCAGCCAATTATATTTGGCCTGATGTAAAAGATGTTAATAAATATTATCAATGTCGGGATGGAGTTTTGATACATGACACGTGTCCTACACTAAATCCAATATTTAACGGATTACGTTGTATTAATACAATTTGTAAACCGCTGTTACAGTGTAACGACGAATGTCGCGTACCCAACGACAACGGTTCTTTTTTCACGTGTAAAGGAATGGAAGCTACAAAAGTTATCTGTCAACAAGGAGTTGATTCTTCGGGTATTAACTGTCTGCAGACATGTAAAGGATCGACGGTATTTACTCAAAAATATATAGAAACTTTACAGGTCACACCCCAAAGGGTTCTTGTAGGACAAACAGCTTGCATAGATGGTAAAATTGAATCAAAAATATGTGATACACACTTAAAGCGAAAAACAATGATAGAAGACGATAAATTATATTTTTACTGGGCTCCGGAATATTATTTAGTCAACGGAACGTGTCTAACCTATAATAAAAATATTTCCAAAGACGAAATGCTAATATTTCCCGATAGTCCCGATTCAGCCCTAGCGTCCCACACGACCGGTGTCGGGATAGTTGTTTCTAAATTAGTTCCCTATGAAAAATTTGCGTCGTTTGAAACAGATCGTACTAGATACTACGACGCCGATGGAATTCAGTACAAAGGTGTACTCTTTTATTTTGGAAATCAGAAATACATATTAGATAAAAAATATTTAACAATTCCCCAAGATACAAAATGTGTACTAAATAATCATGTTAATGGGGTCTGGACCGAACAATTAACTATCACCCCCAATGAGAAAAATATTTGGTTTGAAGATAAAACAAACGATTGTGATTTCGGCATAGATATTCCCGGATTGTATTATGTAAATAAAACTGGATTGGCTATGTGTTTAGAAGGCAAGATAACTTTGGATATTTGTGCGGAGCACGGCATGACTATATTTCCAAGCGGGTGTGGATATTTTAAAAATTCGGTATTAACCACGGTCAGTGATAAAATTAAACTCATGGCCAAAACAACAGGAAAGAAAATAAGCGGAACGTATATGGGAATTTATAGCGCCACCAATTCATTATGGTATAAGTAAAAGTCGCATGCCCGTGAGAAATGTTAAACCCATAAATATTCCGTTCTATTATGCTGTAACTATCTACAAGAAACACGCGTGCCGCCGCGCCACCTAGTTTAAGTTGAATTATATTATCATTATGTTAATACACGCGGCGACGATGCCCATAGAAGTCCTACCTCAAGAATCGGATTACATAGACATGACCACTTATGCAGTGCAACGTAATAAACTTTTCATGGCCGAGCAAATGATAATTAAATACCCGGAAATCTTTAGCTGGTGTGATATAGTAATACGACCAGCCATTAGTCCCCACGATTATGAGTTTGAAAGTAACTTTTCTGACTGGGCAATATTCGTAGATTGGACGTGGACTGATACCGGTTGTACAAAAATAAGCTGTAATTCTCGCGGGCCTGGTTTTGATTGTACGGCCGACAGTACTCCATTGGCTTTTCGCTCCGGCGACTCGACATTGACCGCTTGCGAACCCGCTTGCTTTTTTCGAAACGACCTGCCTTCAGTAAATGTTGGCATTCATTCGTTACAAACCCAATATCACCGCGGTAGGTGTTTTTGGGTGATGAATGCCATTCACGCTTGGATGGCTGACCCCTCTGTTCGATCTGCCTCGAGGTATGTGCGCAGAGTCAATACCCTGCCAACTGGATTTGATGTATCTTACGAACGTGACGAATACGACGTTCCTACCGTAAAAGGTCGCATAAATCAGTACTACTGTGACGCCTTCTTTCAAAAATTAAATGGAGACGATTGTGAGGAGCCATTTTGGAGTGACGTACTCGGCTATACGTTCATGGGACAGAGTTTAGTTAAATTTTTACAGCAAGGAATTCATCCGAACACTGGTAGCCGCGATCAAATTTCGCTTACGCCTGATTTAAATAAAGTACCTTCCTATTTATTAAATAAGCAGACTTGGAAAACGCATATAAATAATAAATTTAAATTAATTAAACCAAATGTATTGCTTAGTGATTTAGGGTTTACGCCAATTATGCTGACACAAGAAAAACGTGGTCATTACTTATTTCATAACAATGGGGGGATCGTTGAACGATTTTTATTTTATGAGTCAATTGACAATGTGACAAATCGCACCTTTTCGCGTAACAAATATCTTCAAATTTTAGCGCCTTTACAAAAATATAAAAACAACACTAGGATCGACGATAACGGTAAACGAAAACGTCGAGATGTTTCGACAGGGCCGGACTATTGGGATTCAATTGGAGATCGTTTTAGTACTACGGCCGCTTTACTTGTACAAATGTTTGTTCAAAAGGAATTTTATATACAGATTGGTGTCGATTATTCGTGGTCTCTGCTTAGTAAAAAATTAGGTCCTGCATTCAAGGAAATATTGAGTAAAGCCTTTGACAAAATGTCCAAAGTATTAATAGATAATTCTCTCCGTATTGTTGACACTATAGCCGGTCATTTAATGGAACAAATAGCGGCTGATATGCTTGTGGATTTTTCAGCAAAATTTATTCTTATGTTTAGTGAATTAGCAGTAGCCGGTGCAAGCGTAATTGGAACCGTGGCGGATATTGCTTTAGTTTTAGATTTCTTGGTAATGTTTGGATGGGACCCCCTTGGGCTACAAAATCAAATTGACTCAAAAATTTTAGATATGTTACGTGAACAAGCCATTTTGGCACGATATAAAACTGGAGATCCTAATTGTGAAATTGATCCTCAATTCTTTACAAAATACATCTTAGCAGAAAAAATTGGTACTTCCACAGATGCAACAAATAATGTTGAGACAACACATGAATCTCACTTTTCTTACGCTCATCCTATCTACCCAGAAAATACCAAAGATTATCAAAAAGAAACATTACTGAAACGCCCACAAATCTTTCCAGATCAGCTGCGTTTTCAAGTATCATCCCTAAGTGATTATCTGAATGGTAGAACGTCTAATTCGCTGGGGGAGCGTTACGATTGGGATAGTGATATTATTACAAACATAGATGAAAGGGTTGCTAGATATGAAATTTATACACATTATATTCAAAAAACCGATTTAAACACCCATTCTGAACTGATGAAAGGCCGGCAATATCTAACCGTTCTAATTATAGTTATTCTTATTTGCTTTTTTGCATTATCATTGATCGAATTCTTTAAACCTATATTAATTTTAACAGTTCCACTTATTTGGTTACTTTCCTATGTTCGATTTTCTAACAATGAAATTCATAACAGAGTATTCGAAAACATATACCGCAAATATTTGCGCTAGTAAGGAAATGTCTACGTTACTTATTTCATGCCTTTGGAATTATAACATGTTGAATAGAAATTTATTTTTTACGCAAATTCTCAATAATGTAGATCAATGAATAAATAATGTACAGGAAACAAAATTTATCAGTATACCTAAATAATAATTTTAATGCAACAAGCCCGTGACAATAGGAATGTACCAAAAATTTTCAATAACTAAAATCAATAAAGATTGGAAAGAATATAAAATCTTAGAGATAAATGCGCGTCAGTTTTAAGAAGAGAAAAACTTTATAATTATGTTGTATTAAAAATATTAAATTTTAGCTTTTTTGCTAAATAAAACATGGTACTAGTAATATTTTATCTATGGGGGTAATATAATATTAAGGGTTGAAAAATTTAAAATAATAACATAATATATCAACCGATTGAAGTGGTCTTAAATTGGAAATTTTGCATTTTGACACCAAGATATATTAATTTTTATATACTTGGAAACATTTCCATACTTTGGTTTTTAATTTATTCCAAAAAAGGTCCAATGTGAATAATTTAAAAGTAATGCGGGATTGATTTGTTTCTATTCAGAAAGGTTCAATGCCAAATTATTCGATGATTCTTGACATAATACAAATTTTATTATAGATAAATGTACCTACACTGTTAGAAATCCTGGACGTGAGAATCAAAAAAATTTATAATCAATTAAAATAAATCAAATTTAACCTAAAATGTATAGTTATTTTAACTCTTTTGTGTTTAGTAAAAATCAGATTTTAAGAACTAACTTTTCTGGAAGTCGTTTTAACATAACAGCTAACTAAAATTAACATGCAATTCTTTTACGGTTCAAATAAATCAAATACTAGTAACTTTGATAAAGTTTATAATCATCATCAATATCTTTTTTAGTTAAAATTTTAAAAGAAGTTAATACCTACTAACATAAAAAATGTGTCAAATTAACTAATTAAGTTGTAATTTTTACTGCACAATAAAATCAGATTAATGTCAAAATCGTAATAACATATTTTATGAGTTACTGATTGACTGAAGCGGTTTTAGTTAAATTGACAAAAAAACGGGAGTGGACTTTCTGGGACATAAAAAAAAGTTAAATTTGATTATTTTCTTTTAACAGTGTACGTATCTAACAAAAAGTGATCTGACAACTAAATGATCGAACTTTAATTCAGAAATATTTTTATACATAATAAATTTCAAATTGAGACACCTAACCTTGGTAGTGTACCTATTACTTTGTTTATTTTTAAAATAATTATTGTTTTATATTCACGTAAATCGTAATGCTTTATACTGCTAAAAATTAAAATTGCAAGAAGGCCGTGTGTCAAGGAGTATGAGCAACTGCATAGTTAGGTACATTTTCGAGTTATTTATAGGATATAGGGTTGTATGGGAAAATAAAGAGTAGGTATAGATCAAATATTTTATTTAACGTTTTCTAACAATAAGCCTGGATGCCACTTTAGGTTTAATACGAAATTGGGCAACAAGAAATGTTTCCAAATATGTGTAAACTTTTTTTTGTGGTTCTCCGTCGTCGTTTCGAATAAATTTAGTTTGGTAATTAAACATTCCGTTCCTTGATGCAATCGCTACATACAGTGCATCGGTATCTTCTGGCTGTTTCAGGGTACCACTAGATGTTGTTCCGCTTGATGATGCCTCCTTGTTTATAAGGAACGCCGGCGGTTCCCAATCAATTGAAAATTTACTTGATTTCTGTGGAATTACGATTTTGTAGAATTTAGAATCATTTGATATAATAGAGTTAGATTTTAAAAACTCTTGCACCATATCTGATGTAATCATCGTGTCTCGCAACGTTTGAAATCGTTTTTGAGCCATTTTTATGTCCTCGACACCGGCAAAACTGATAAAGACGTTTGAATATTCTCCACCTGCAATTTGGTCCAAACCCAAATAACGCCCGCGTAAACTGACAAACTCTACCAGGTTATTGGCTGTATTGTTTGAACAGGAGCCGAGCACCAAATGAACAAAGTCGGACAGGCGTGCTCGAAAACGTCGATAATCTTTATCAACAACTAGTTGTTTGACTCTTTCCTCTCTGGATATGCTCTTATTGTCATCTAATGTTTCATTGATGATATATTCAATTAAATCGGAGAGGTCTTCGTTACCAAAGTATTTTATTGCACTGGCCAATGTAATGGCAGTTGTTAATTGATCAGGGCCGGTGGGCCCTAAGCCCATCGATAAACTTGCAAATAATGGTTCTCGGTTAAATTTTAAAAACTCACGATCTACCTTGTTAAAATTATTGGCATCGTTTGCTGAAGCTGAACTTGTAGTATTATTTTCAGTTGTTGAAATTACGCTATTGCTACCATTGGGGCCCAAAATAATTTGTTCTTCTTCATTTTCAGAATTGTCTTCAATATCCCGTTGGGGTTGATTCTCAACAATCCCCATTACATCAGCTTCATTATTCATTTTAATACGGGTTCTTCTTCTTCTGTTAGTAATCGATTTACAAGTTCACCTAGTTCAAAATTGTGAGTGGTCGTAAGTAACTTTTTATTTAGATCGTCTATTTTTTGCTGCAAATTAATTTCTTTTAGTTCGGTCTCGTCTGATTCACTTTCAAGGCCCAATGGATCTATACTTTTATATGTCCGGTTTTCTCGACTCTCTGATATTTTTCTTTTATACTGTTTATCCGGTTTGTCGTTAAGAAAATCTGATTTAGAAGCACTATGTTTCTTCCTTTTATAGCGGCGAATAACCTGCCACCTTGCACATTCTCCAAGTGGTGGATCTATGTTGTGATTTTTAAACAATTCACATATAAATTTAATTCGTGTTGTGACACTTTCAATATTATTAGGTAGTTGAACTTTTATTGGCAAACTAAAAATAAATCGAAGAAAGAACACTGCCGCGGAAAGAGTACTCATCTGCCAAATATTGCTTGGCACTGTACGAGTTTTGAATGTAAATTTAGCAGATTGAGAATCTTGTCGTTCTGACATAACGCACTCCTGATTAAAATTCCACATATGCTGAATTAGATTAAGTTGTAATTGTGTTTCCCAGGGCGTAATTAACTGTAAACTTATACACTTTCGCCATATGTGGTATAGTGTACTGGCTATTCTAAATGAGAAAAATCTTTTATTTTCGACAGCATTTGTGCCTCCTAAGTCAAGTCCCGGTACAAGGTCCTTTGGTTCAATTTTAATATAAAGGTGCATCAGAATCGGTATAATATCCTCATTTAAAAATATTCCATCGTTACGTACGTACAAGGATAAATCTATTTGAAAAGACGTAAGATACCGTTTAACCTGTTCCAGCCGTTCTTTAAGGAAAAAGAATACAGGTATAACCTTTACACTAGACAAGTTGATTTCGTTTCTTTGAAATAAAGACATCTTACACTTTTATTAAAAATTAAGAATGTACAAGGTTTACTTAAAATCGTTTTTGAGCTTAAATTTTTGCAGACATTATTATTATGCCATTTTAGAACCTTACAGCGGTATGCGTTACGAGTTACATCCGGGATTAAAACCATTTGTTACCACGATTGATTACCATGGAACAGGACGGGTTGAAAGTATAAATTATCTTTGCTTAACGTGTAAAAGTTTACTAGACGATCATTTAAGTAAAACGTTCAGATTACTTTGGCACAACTGCGATACTCTTGCTGGACTAGGTATACAAACTATTCTTGCGTGGTTTATGTTACTTTTTATGCTCTCAAGTATAATAGTACCACAAAATATAACTATAGCCATGTTTATGGCTATCGTATTTCTTGCCAACGCACATTTGCCGGTGAGGGTAACAAGTTATGCTTGCCCACATGTCACAGTAGACGGAGCACAGACAGAAAATTATACGAAAAAAAATGTTCTATTTTTACTTTAAGCTTTGAAAATTACAAAACCCCATAAAGAGAAATTTTTATAATTAATTAACTAAAATTTATTATTTTAGTTAATTAAGAATTTTCAAATTTATATTGTCATCACTGCTATAGGTTGTGATCTGGAACACCAATATTGGTACGTTTAGTTATTGACTCATTAATTTGTTCCCGATCATATTTTCTCTTTTTAAATTCATCGTATAACTGATCACTTCTGTTGTTTACAATAAGTCGTCGAATAAAATCTTTAATTATTGGTTTATTTTTTTCAAGCCACGCATTACGTCGTTTTTCGTTGTCAGTCGAAAGTAAAAGTTTTACATTATCATAGCCCAATTTAATATATTCTTTATATTCGTGTAAAAAGGTGGTTATTTGCCGTTCCATATTACCCTTTAAAATTAGACGCCCCATTAATCGGTCAAAAAGACTTTTGTCGCTAACCATAGCATTAAAAAGTTTATCAAATGCTCCATCGTTAAATGATTGTTTTATTAACGCATCAGTAATTAAATCAGATACCGCTTGAATCGGTATACGAAATTGAAATTGAGTCTCAATTAGATCTTCCAGGGTTTCTTGTATTTCTTCTATATCATACGGTTGGTTTTGTTGTAACAATTCGTTAGAAACAAACAACTTGGGATATAACTTTATCAAGTCCTTCACAATTTTATGACTTTTAAGAAGAATATCGCTTTTGTAAATAAAACTAAGCAGGTCCATACTTAGGCAATTTTATTTATTATCTTATAACATAAATTACAAACTCTATAAAAAGATTCTCCTTCGTCGTGAGACCGATCGTTGAAGCGTAATACACTGACCGATGTGTGTAAACACTGACCGATTTTTTCTCGTAGGACAAATTTACTTATATCCATAGGTAGTGCAAGACTTAAACTGCTACCACTTCCGACAGCTCCTCCGACTAAGGGATTTAAATATATTTGTGGTTTTTGAAGCAATCGAGCAATTCTTACCTTATTTCGAATGTTACTATTACGAGCAGTTAACGAGGCGACCAACGTTTGTGAAGCCTTAAATCGGTCAACATTTTGAACGTCAAAAAATAATTTTTCCAAATAAGGAAATTCGTTTGTAATTTGTTTTAAACTTAAAGTGTATGTTGATGTAAATAATAGTTGAGATTCGCCCCTGTTAACACTTCGATTTACCATCGTTACATGGGGGGAATTTAGAAACTTGTAAATAACAAAACAACTACAATTTATGTGCAATTGTTTTTTAATAAAAGAATTAAGACGTTTACATCTGTTAATTAATTTCGGTTGAACAATCCGACTCCATGGTAACTGTATATTGTTGATTTGACAGTAGTGTTCAGTCTTGTCACAAAAATTACTTTCGATTACTTCATTTGTTACCAGGTTAAGTGCCAAACGGACACGGTCTTCATGAGTGGCACCAAATAAAGTTTCTAGTTGCATTTAAAAAAAATTTATACCGTTAAAGATTCGCTGTAACTAATTTGCGGTAGCGTTAAATTATTACTTGGAATTGCAGTTCGGGTTGTATGCAAAGGAGACTGAAATACAAACGACTTTATAGTGTCAACATCTTTGCTAACACGAACTTGGTCACGTACTTTAAAATAGTTGGATAAAAGTGCCAATTCATTATTAGTTTGTTGAATTTGTGAGCCATAAGTTTTCAACTCGGTCGAGAGTGTGTTTTTAATGTCATCTTTTAATTGTTCGAGGGAGCGGTTTTGTTGTTCTAGTTTATCAAGGGCCTCTTGAAACCGATCAACGTTTTCTAGATCATCGGAAATAGGTTGATAACGAATTCCGTTGGGTCCTAGATATTCAACTCGATGTCGCCGTTGATCGTTACTAATTACAACCGGTTGTAATTGAGAGGTAGGATTACTTCTTTTTCCACCCCCATGTGTTGTCGTTGAATAAAGTAGTTCGTTAGCATTGGCAATTTCTCTTGGTTTTTCTTTATTCCGAAAAAGTTTAAAGAGAAGATAACAACACCCACAAGCAATACAAGCATAAATTATATATTTTAATAAAGTTCCTAGGCCAGATAAAGAACCTACAATAGAAGTAGGTAACTCGTGAAACAAATCTGCTATGGTGGCGCTAATTGATTTTGGTACACAACTAATTATTTCATTTGCATTTAGTATTGTTGGATCGTAGTTTTCGTTAGCGGTGGGATTTTCCCTAGATGCTGTGCACTTCAAACATTGCGGTGAATTATGGTTACAAGTGCAATCCGAAATGGGAAACTTTGTCGGCAAGGTGCCACAAGCGCTCATGCCAGAGCCGACCGTTGGATATGAACAAGAACATTTAATAATTTTACAGCCCACCGTTGTTTGGTTATGTGTTTTAAAATAAATGCATCCAGCACGAATTTCAGCAATTGAATTAAGGGTATTGTATATTGTTCCAGTGACTGCAATAGCACCAATTCCATATAACATATACTTCCCAGTTTTACTTTTTTCCTTTTCAATTTTGTCAATTTTTTCTTTGGTATTTTTATCTTTATAAATTTCTGATTCCAGTTCAGCAGCATTTCCTTTGGAATCTAGGTTGGGCAAACTGCTCCGTATTTCATCTGCTGTGTTGTCAATTCTTTTTAAATTTTTATCTGGCATTTCCAGCGCCTCCCTATCCATAGCCTGAATGTAACGATTTGTTTCGACAGCCACCGATGCTAGGGCTGGATTAGCTTTTGATATAGTTTTGGCCGCTTCCCCCTCTCGTAGGCCGGAAATGAAGTCTACTGTTTTTACTGAACCAATGTTCTTAAAATTAATAGATTCCGTGGATTCAAGAAACTGTTTCATTAGCTCATTTGAAGTATCAAGAAGCTTAAGATTTTTTTTAAAGTCTTCCTCTATTGCCTCCCTAGCCCATGCCCCTCTAATTTCACTGGTTATCCCCATATTAGTGCAGGTCTTAAGATTTTCAAAAAAATATATAAATTTATTTAATTGGTAGTACGGGAAGATGATGCTGAACTGCCACTATATTTTACACTGCTTTCCGGATTTACAATATAAACGAAAGCGGCAATAGATACCAGAATAATGGAAATTAGTATTACTAAATATTGCCATGGTATCGAGAACATGTTATTTGCTTATAATAAGAAAATATGCGTATTCAAGACTACGACTCGGCGTATGCGGAAATTGAAACACAAATGGAAACTGCAAGTAAAATAGCTCGAACAAAACGTGAAAGTGAACTTATTAAACCGTCTACAGAGCAACCTCAAGAACGCGCCGATTTGCGGCATTTATTACAAAATCTAAACACCAAAAGAGACGTTCCGAAAACATCATTAACCAGGTGGACAGGGTTATTCCGATTTGTATTACTTCTCATTATTCAAACAGTTATGATATTTAGTTCAATATTTATGAACGTTCGAAATAAAGTAGTATTAATTATTTCCTCTAGTTTAATGTATCACATAATAATGCAACAAGTTTATAAGGCTGATGGAACGACAGCAAGTACCACCGTTTGACAGGAATGATGACGAAATGACCAAGTTTAAAAAATTAATTGAACGTATGTTTAAACAAAAGATAGCTACAAATATGTGGAGGCAACCTTGTCCAGAAAATAATAAATTTGATCGCTTTTTAAATTCATTTCCTACCACACTTCCTCGCCTTGAAAGAGAGAGCGATGAAAAGTAAAATATAATTGATTAACTATTTTTTTTGGTCATTTTTAATTAACGCTACGCTTTGCGCCGTTTAAGTGGGACTTGCTCGGATTCGTTCTCAAGAATATCCATTAAATCCTTGTTTTGCCATGCTAATTTATTAAGTTCGGTTAAGTTCTTGTCTTGTCTTGATAATTTATTTATAGCAGAGAGATCTCGGCTGTGCCTTGGTAGTTTATTTTTAAAATTTGCTCTTTCCTGTTCGATGGACTCTTGTATCATATTTTCAATTACTTTATCACTTTGTGGAAATCCGTCAGCATTTAATTTAAAGTCGGCAATAAGACCAGTTCCAATAGTATAAACGTCAACTTTTTTCTCTAGGGTAGTTTCCATGGCCACTCGAGAATGGGGAATAATTTTTCCGCTGGGGAAACGAATTTCATTCTGCTCTATGTTAAAAGTATTAAATTTTGCATCGGGTACCGGTACTTCATTGGTGTAGACGACATCTGAGCCGATCACCCACCATTTTTTATTGTCTTTGCTGTGAACAATATAAATTTTGTCGTTATACTGGCTTACAGATAAAATTGTTGTTGGTAACTCTAAGCTTACCTCTATAGGAAATTGGCTATCGTAAAGTTTAGGGGTAGTATATGTAGAATCGTAGACAATAAAGTTGTTTGCAAGTGCAATCTGATTATTGTGTGTGGCAACCAACAAGTCTGAAGGTAGGTCGATACTTTCGTTTAAATCATGTTGAATTCTTGGAACGGCAATATCATCATAATGCAAAGTATTATTAGAAATTCTTTGTCGTCCAAAGAGTTGATTCCCTGGTAACGGTATTTGCTCCATCGATTCATATTTGACGTTATCCAGGTCTTGTAACATCTTTTGACTTTGAATTTCAAAATGTTGTGCTACTGGGCGAGGAAGTAAACTTGTTTGATGACGCACTAAGAATTTTGATAACCACTCTTTAATACCCTTTTTCTGTTCTAAGTTCGTCACGTCAAACAAGTAAGTAAATATTGTGTCTCTAGTTAACCCACCCATTCTTATAAGTAACTTATTGAAGTTACAGGAACTACATTAGACACCACCTATTATATATAAAATTTTATTAAATTAATGATCAACCAATAGTCCGAACATTCAAATTATTAACAGGACTAAAACCCGACGGTCTCTTTCTAGCTAATATTATTTGACGGTGCGGGTCGCTAAAGGGATATTTCAGAAATATTAACATATAAAGTACCTTCAATAAAAATATAGAAAATGAAACGCTCTAAATGTTGGTCAAAACCGTAACTCTCTAACGTAATTATAACCCAACATGTCGATTATTAACATACTGATAACAATAAGCCTATTTAAACTGTAAAATAATTATTATTTTCCGTATCCAAAAGGTGTTAATATATTAAACCTTTGGCATAAGTGAAAATATAAACCATAAATTGCCAATTTATTGTAAAAAGTTAAGTTTATTTACTAGTTTCACGCAACAGAGAGGTTATAAATATGCAAAAAAGATTTATTGATGGCGTTGCATTTATCTGCTAAAACACGCAAGGCCAACTTCTATAATTGAATTAATTCCTGATAATATTGTTGTTTGCTAATAATTCTAAAGTATGCTCAGAAATAATTAATATATCTTATTTTAATAGAGGTGGGAATAATGATAATTACACGAAATCGATTGGTATAAATTCTGTCGAAGTAAACTCATGTATTCATTCTGAAATTATATTTCTTTCCTAATTATTAAAATGAGTAGAAACTGTCCTATCCGTCCGCAGTGGCGTATCGTCGCGGCGGATGGAGATATTTTTAGAATGAAGTTTGTGCGAGTTAGCACGCCAAGGAGTCCTATAGAGGGTCCGATAGAGATTTCGTGCAGTCCGACAAGCAGTCCGACAAGCAGTCCATACAGTCCGACAAGCAGTTCGATAGAGATTTCGTGCAGTCCGACAAGCAGTCCGCACAGTCCGATAAGCAGTCCACACAGTCCGACAAGCAGTCCGCACAGTCCGACAAGCAGTTCGATAGAGAGTCCAATAGAGAGTTCGATAGAGAATCCAATAGAGAGTTCGATTAGTCCGATCAGCAGTCCGCTGGCAAAACGTCGGGTTTGTTCGCCAACTGTACCGTTGTAGTATTATAATGTTTTAATAAAAAAATTTAAACAACTTCTCTTCATATTTCTTCCCATTGAACACAAATTATTATATTTCTGTGCATTGGTACTATTATTATATTAAAGGTAACATTTATTTTATAACAAAAAATATAAAGTTGATAGCACCAAAAACGTTAAGGTTTAAATTAAAGTTATGCTTCCTAGGGCTTAACGTTTTGGTGCTATTAACTTTACATCCTTATTAGAAACAAAAAGTGACCTTTAAAATTATAAGCCGAAAATAGAAGTCTTTAAAATAATAAAAAAAATTTGGTCTTTATCAAACTCTACTAGATAATTGGAGTTAAATAATTAGAAGTTAGTTTAGTGCTGGAGGAATTTTATGTTAAAACATAATTTTTGGTAAACGTCATTTATTAATTTTAACAGTCGAACGGGTTAATCGTTTATTTGTAACTGAAGCGTTGAATAAAAAATATTAGACTTTCTTAAGCTAAATGAAAAATCCTAACAATTCAATCGATAATTGTTGGTTTTTCTGGATTAACACAATTAAAATCAAATTGTCCAATAAACTCTTAAGTAAAGGGATAATGAGTTTTAAATCATGAAGCAGCTAAACTTTTGTACGGGTTTGTTCTCCCTTTACATTCGGATGTATAATTTTTTAAAAGAAATTTAATTTCATTTTCAAAGTATAATGTATCAGGTTTACGCTATAAAACAAGATTTTACCGGTTGAAGGTATTAAATTTAAAAATAATAAGAGCGTAATTTAAAAATATTCTTTAATCTTTTTAATTGTAACGTAAACGTTGAACAAATGATAGGAATTTAATTGTAACGTAAACCTTTAAAAATATTATATTACCATATTAATTTTCAATTTTACGGTGTTAAAGAGAAAAAGATTATTATAAATATAACTATTACATTATATTAACAAACCCGGTTTAAGTAACACAGCTAACTATTTCCTTTTCGAAATAAAAAATTTAAAATTGTATAGTATATCTAAATTGGATCACCTTGAGGATGAGAAAATACTTATGGGTATATTTTTAGTTCTGTCAAAAGTTTTGATTGTTTGGACAGAACCATTCTTTTGAATAAACTCAAATGTTATGGCATTATGGGCTGTGCTCTGAAATGTATTTTGTCATAATTATGAAATCGGACACAAAGAGTTGTTTTAGAAACATAAAACTGTTTATATAAGTCAAAAAATATTGCAAAATTTAACAGGAAACCACAAGGGCGCATATTAGGGCTAATATTGTTTATTATATTTCACAATGAATTAAATTTTGAAGCTAATGATTTATATCCATAATTAATTTAGTCTTATATAGTATACTGATGATTCTTACATTTACTACATAAAACTTCTTAGTGTTGACAATACTTTATTTTAGATACATTTTCTTTAAATTAGAGCAATATTAATTGTGTGTTTTTCTACAAAATCAAAATTGAGATATTAAAATTTGGTCGCATGTGATGCAAAGTTCATTTGTTTTGACCCGGTATAAGGTAAGTATATTTAAAAACGTAGTTTGTGTCTGAAAGTACTACCCCTTAATATTAAGACAAAAAAGAACACAGTGTCATCAGTAAAGTGTTCATTAAGTGGAAAATAAATTGTAGTTTAACTTAACGTAAAGTTTATCTATGTTCAACGATTTAATTTAAAACCCTTTTATTTTATTTTTAATTTTTTTACTTACAGACACAAACTACGTTTTCAAATATACTTATTTTATGAAGTTACCTTATACCGGGTCAAGACAAACGAACTTTGCATCACATGCGACCAACTTTTAATATCTCAATTTTGATTTTGGAAAGGTGGCGTTATTTACAAAATGTAGGTAAAAAATTAAAATTATCTTATACGGCTTAAATTTTTGCACGTGGGCTAGAAACTGCATTTAAGTAAATTATTTATATAATAACTATTTTCGACATTTTCAGAAATACCCCACTTTTGATTTTTTTTTGGAAAAAATTAAAATTTGACAGATAATGCGAATCACGTGACTACTATTATTTTGCTTAATTTTCATCTCGATCAAAGCAGAACTTGATGTCAAAGTCAAATTTTGAATAAAGCTATTAATAAAAAAAATTTCCATATGATTTGGACTTTACTGGTGACACTGTATATAGAATGTCTTATTTACAGTCACGCAGAGGCATTTCGGGTCAAAAAAATATTAACTGTTAAAAATGTGACGCAAGTATATTTTACAAAAACTCTTCACAAAATCTAGTGTTAACTTTCTATTTAATGCATTACCTACAAATAAATTTTAATGTTGATTATAAAATAATTGTTATTCCTAAGACGTGTTATTAATTCAACAGTAGAAAACTAAAGATTTGGTTATTGTCGATAACTGCAACGTATGTTCTAAAATTTTGTTTTTAAACTCTTAAAGACTGTGTAATTTTTTTAAAAATGTATGTACAATAAGTATATATTTCAATAATTTTGATAAACCGTGCTACTAAGTGTTTAGGGTATTGTAAAATCAAAAATTAATTTGTTCGAAAGTATGCAAGTGCAGTATAGGGTGATGGTTAAAATCAAGACTCCTTACATTTACTGCTGCGGTCTGCCGCAGCTAGAATACGTCTCGCTAACGGAAAGTGACCCCGCCTCAAAATGTATACCGGAACGTGTATATAATATGAGTGGCCAGCGCCTGCGTTAATTACGATAAATATTGCTGCATATAGAAAATTTTAGTATAAATAAGATTAAAGTGAATTCGTTTATTCATTCTACAAAATAGAACATATTATAGCAGCAACATATTATCATATAGCAGCAACAATGCCACGCCAGAACGCCGCCAAGAACTGCCAGCAAAACGACGCCGCCAAGAACTGCCAGCAAAACGACGCCGCCAAGAACTGCCAGCAAAACGACGCCGCCAAGAACTGCCAGCAAAACGACGCCGCCAAGAACTGCCAGCACAGACGGCCGACTCCCGTCCCAACAATTGCAGAGCTGGAGGACGACTACATCGAGTACCTGCAAATGATGGAAGAGACAGACGTCCCCCGGCTCCACATCACAAGAGACGGGACAATTTTCACTTAAATTAAAAATTTTTTTTTTTTGTTATATTTTTTAAATAAATTTTATTTAATTACGCATGTCTTTACATTGCTCCCAATAGGGCTCCCATTATATTGAAAATTTGACATTTCAGCATACTAGTAATTTAAATATAAAAAATGTTTTGTTTGAAAGTTTTAGAAATAAAATATATATAGAAAGATTTAAATAAAATTGTGTGTTTTATTAAATTTAAACTAAACTATTATATAAAGTATATACATTAGTTAAGGCACAAATACAATTTTCACCCTTATGATAAAAACATTTTGGACTATCCTTTTTAATGACAGGTTGATCCTCTAGTTCAATGATGACCTTATCAGTGTACTTTCTAACAAAATCAGCTTTCTCCCTTCCTTTAATATAAATTAGATCAGCCTTGTTGGTTAATTCTTGAATTATCTTTGGAACTTTAGATACGTGAACGTTGCCGCTGTGCCAGTCAATATTGTGATGGTTATGCATTAGCCATAGAGTTTGTTCAAAGGCATCTTGTTTTAGGTATCGAATACTGTAGGGTGGTTTAAATATATAATGAGCCGTTTTAGTTCCCGTATAAGCAGCCAGTTCTTTAACGAGTAATTTGTCCTCTAATTTGAAAAATTGTAGATCCATAACCATGCGTATTGGTGACGTCATTATTATTATTATAATTGTCGAACCACTTTAGTGAGAGGACTTATAACTGAATAACTTGTCGTGAAGAATTAAACAGTAGGCAGACGTGTTTTGTTCCGTGTCCTTGTTTGTCTCAAACTCGATTCTCATTACGACAGAACCCGATTGCATACTAATCTTTTGATGTGAACAATCTATATAGACAATAGGACAGGTACTTTTAAATTCCTCCGGTGTAAAAATTGGTTCGGTTGATTTGCCATAATATGATAAACGAAAGTTTGTAAACATCTCATAGAGTGTGGCAAATTGATTATCTTCAAAATTTAAATATATATCTTGATAGGGAAATCGCTCAGAATTTAAAAATACACGTACGTTGGTTAGTGTGCAATGTTCAAATTTACTCATATCTTCAATTAATTTACCCTTCTTGTCTTTGGCTAAAATTAAACATACGTGTGATGGTGACTCTAAACGTGAACTTGTCTTAACAGGCCATGTATGACGTGTTGTTATGGGTAATGATGCGTATTCAATTAGTTCCCAACCTCGAAATCCCATAATAATATCAGTATTTTTTTCCAAAATTTTTGTAAGAGCCAACTGTTGTGGTATATCCACTGTAATATGGGGAACTCTCCATTGTAATTTATTGATTGATATTTTTGGTTTTTCGGTAGTAGTTTCATCGGTTACAGTTATCGAATCTAGGTCAGAATTAGATCGAATTAAAACCAATTCTTGTTTCATACTCATTATTATTTTACGATAGTCCTCAAAAAACCCCATTAACATTTTTAACGGGATACAGACATTAAATGAACCCTTATCACTTAAAATTAACCCAGTTTGATTTGATTTGGGGAACCACCCTGCATTTTGTAATTTTAAACTTTCATTGATGTTAAACGAAAGGTATCCCTTTATGGTTGAGGTGAGTCCTACATTTCGAATGGCATCAATAGTCACACCATTTAATTCATATCTAATTTCTCGAAACAAAAATGCTATCCCGTTATTAATGAATTTTAGTTTAGTTGCTTTGGTTCCATCCTCCTTTGTTAGCTTTCCTTCAATGTACAAGTGACTTTCGCTAGGTAACGTATAGGTGTCCAATTCTTGAATAGGGATCCTGATCTCATCATTGTATTCAAATTTTGATGTTACAAAGGGTTGATAGGTGTGTAATTCTGAACTTAAAATCGAATTATCGATATGTAAGTTTTCGGTAATGTGTAAAATATCCATTTTAAATTAATACTTTAAAACCGAGAGAACGTAGAAATTTTTTATTTATTGCTGTTAATCGTTTGGAGCTTGATTTTACACTAAGTTTTCCTCTATGGGGTGTTCTTTTATAGGATTTTTTATTTTTATTTATAGTATTGAGGACAATTGTATTTAATAACCATTATTCGCTGTTTCTACTTTCAAGTGTAATCTAACGGTAATTGTCTCACCTCGAAAATTAATTAAGTTATAATTTTGGTCGACGATTTTTATTGTTATGTTGTTTATTGTCTTAACGCTAATAGGGAAATACAGAATGGGGAGTGGAGACTCCACTATCTTATACCCTGGCTCGACAGAAGGAAAAAATTGGTGGATTATATGGACAGGCTTCCCGTTATGAAATGATCCCGTTACAATATTACAATCAATACAAATGGCATTTACCTTTAAAATTTCTAAAACCCTATCAGATTCTATTCGTTTTAATAGATTAATGATCTTCTTGTCAAAACCAAGCATTTTTCCTATAGAATCATCAGGTGTAAAATCTATAGGGTGTGTACACTTAATTACACATTTTAAGGTATTCAAATTTCCTTCAAGTATTAAATCTATATTTTCTTTTCCCAACTCATTGCTAAGATACTTTTGAAGATCTTGAATTTCATAGCTCCCAGTTGGTATGGTTATCGTTTTATTACCAACATAAAACTTATTCGAACCTGGTTCAATATTTGGAATTGTCATAAATGTTTCAAAATCAGCAAAACCTAGTAAATATTGTTTATTATCATCTAAATATATGGGGGGATTAAAATCAGCACTTAAAGTTGATTCGCTTCCGGATATTGTTATCGTATTTGACATTGCAACACTTTGAAGTTTAAGGTTATTATGTTGATATATTAATAATTGTAAATATTATATAGAAACCTGAGACATAACTGTCCACAATTATGTGAATTAAATGACTGAAACGCATCATAATTATATTTTATTGAAACATTATCCTGAGAACTTTTAAAATAAGTTATAAGTTCTATTGGTGCCTTCAGATTACCATAACTATCAAAATATATAACGACGTTTCCTTGTTTAACATACGCCGTCCAATGAGTTCCCTTTCCATGTTTACTGTCTAAATTAACTATAGATGATTCGTTTGTTCTTATTATTTTTGGTAATTCATCTCTCATAAACACACCACGAAAATGTGGAATTTTAAGTAATTTTACAAATTTATAAAGCTCTATGTTTGATAAGGCATGTCTGGGTAATATTATTGGGAGTTTTTTTTAAACGGTTTCAAAAACATTCCTTTTCCACGTTTCGATTTAAAATTCAATCCCTTTCCTTTCGCCATTGTTTCCATCGCCTTATTATGTCTTTGTGATTCTTCAAGTTGTTTCTGTGCTGCTTTATTGTCTAAAATTGTCTTAGCTATAGAAGCTGTCCCAGCTCCCACCCCACCCAATGCAGCTAACAATGGCAACAATAACGGTAAAAACCCACCAATCTTTTTGGGCGTCTTAATTATTCGTTTCTTTTTAGTTTTAAGTTTCCCCCCTTGTTTCACTTTTAATCCTCTTTTCTTGTTTGCTCGCTTGATATGTTTATATTTATTTTTTATACCCATTCCTAATTTTCTTTTAACCTTCATTGCACCAGTTACGGCTAATGCCGAAATTCGTTCTCCAATTGACGAGTCCTTGGCCTTCACACGTTCCCACGACTTTTCTTCTAATACTTTATCGGCCTTATGTCTCGATTCTAAATTTTTTGATTCTAAATATTTCAAATCGTGTTCTTTACAGGCACTGTCTAGTAGATTTATACCCTCTTGATTGATTCGTTTTTCTATTTTTGTTCCTGGTCCACAAAACCTAAAATTAAATATTTAAATGCATACTTTCAATCTTATATTGAAAACTTACCTATAACCCGGTATATGCGCTTCAAATGGTAAATTATCAATAATTTTATTTAATAAACCAGTTCCTTTCTTCTTACTAGTCTTTTTACTATTAATTGTGGAAGACTGATATGTTGACATTTTATACAAAGTTCTAAATACATACTAAACAAAAATATCATCAAACCTGATTTATAAATATAAGTTTAAAATGATAAATCAATCATTTTTCATTTTACCATAATACAATGAAGATCCGAAAGGCAAAAATTACACTTCCAGTATCTAATCATGATATGAAAACTGCAAGTATAAAATTTAAAAAACATGTAGGTATATTTGGAGGTCAATCTAAACGCTGTCTACTTATTGGATCCTCTGGGAGTGGAAAAACCAATTGCTGCATTTCTTTGTTAGAACATCCCAATGGTTTAAGATTTGAAAACCTGTATATTTATTCAAAGTCGCTTTATCAACCTAAATATAATTACCTTAGGAAATTAATTAGGCCAATTAAGGAAATAGGATTTTTTGAATATCAAAACGACAATGACGTCATCCATCCTAATGAAATTTAAAAAAATTCCGTAATAATTTTTGATGATGTTGCTACTTGTAACCAAAATATTATTAAAGAATATTTTTCTTTCGGGAGACATAAAAATGTGGATTGTTTTTATTTATGTCAAACGTATTCTGCCATACCGAAACAATTAGTTCGTGATAATGCAAATTTAATAATCATGTTTAAACAAGATAATACCAATCTTAAACATGTTTATGATGATCACGTGAGTATTGATATGACGTATCCACAATTTAAAGAAATATGTTCTAATTGTTGGATAAATCAATACGGGTTTTTTGTAATAGATAAAGATTGTGATTTAAATAATGGTCGATATCGAAAGGGATTTGACAAGTTTATTATCCTATAAATAATGCTTATACACAAGATTATTTTATTATTCACTTACAAACCAACATGGATAAACATGCATCAAAACAACTAATTAGAGCGCGAAAGGCCGTCAAGGAAAAATTTAAAAAACTAAAAGCAGATGTATCAACTTCAGAAACACAATTGGAAAGCACTTATAAACCCATAACACAACCTCTAAAGGAATTAATTACAAAATTTAATATGATTGAACCTAAACAAGAAATTAAACAAGAAGAAGAAGAAGAAGAAGAAGAAGAATTTAATAGATCAATACCATATATTTCAACACCTAATAGGAGACGATCTTCTAATAGAGTTGTAGGAAAAACACCTCGACTACCTATAGAAATGCCTTCATTTTTTAACGCCACCGTATATGATAGTGAGTTGGGTAGAACAACTAGAGAAACTCCATTTCAAGAATCGAGTGTAATTGCTGAAACCGAAGATTCACCTGCTGAGACATCAGAAGAAATAACCCCAACTGCGACTTTAGAACAAATAATAAACCAAACGAGAGAAGTAATAAAACAATACGTGGATGGCCCTGGCTACAATGAGTATTTGGAAGACTTCCATGAATTACCTAGATCCTATATTGATGCTAACATAAGAGATACTAACGATAAATTTGACCATAAGTTTGGTATTGTCCATGACTTTGAAGAAAATAAATTTACCCTAGGATTAACACGAGTGCCGTAGACTTCCAAGGCAAGGACATAATTGTGGATAAATTAAAATATTTAGGATCGAATGGATTATACGAACTCCTATTTAAAAAGGACCCCACTGGTTATAGTTTAAAAGAATTAGATGAATATATGGACATTTTGAAACGAACCGGGGCATATACAGATCAAGATGGTAATGTAGATGGAAGTTCAAATAGCTATAAGAAATTTCGAACGAATATATTACCACACTTAAATAAAAAAGGTATTACGAAAAAAGGGGCAAAGAGCTCAGCCACTCAATTATCATTTGACAAACCAAAACCTCCTGGTAGAACTACTAGACAACAAACAAAGAAAGGAGGGGGATTAACATTAAAAGATAATAATGATAATGTTGATTATGTTTATTGGGACAACGTAAATGAGTTGATAGATCGTCTTCGTTTGTTGATTTCTTCCACAACCGCAGGACATACCGCACATCAAAACGAAATTATTTCCATAATTGAAGAATTGAGGGAAGCCAAAATAATTCAATAAAAACGTGTGTTATCATAGATAATTAACAGTTTTATCATGACGATTAACAAATTCGGAACTCACATATCGAGAAAACCGATACAATATTACTATTGTTATATAACATTACATGCAAGTGATTTAGGGTCACATATTTATGATGGTGCATTTTCTACTCAATCCTATAAAATAAACGGAAATAGTTACTGGACATTTCCCCTTCCTTCAGGCATTGTCGAGTCCTATACTGTATTTAATAAAACCATTGGTTTCCTAAAAAACTATAGTGTTGTTAATAATCTTACAGGAGTAAAATTAACAAAAGGTGATAAGATTCATATTGTACGACCATTAAAGTCATTAAAAACCGGAGACGGTATAATTACATTAACCATAAAACTACCAATTAGTTAAGAATGAATAAAAAGCAAGACATAATAAACGAGTTGCATAAATCGGCACGTCGTAATTTTAAACGTAGGAAAACCATAATACGATCTATTAGGGATACTATGCAAATAGATTTAATATCACTAATTCCGTATGCAAAATTCAACCATGGGTATAAATATATTTTAATTGCTATTGATGTGTTTTCAAAATATGTATGGAGTCAACCTTTAAAAACAAAAGGTGGAAAAGAAGTTAGTGATGCTATGAAGAAAATATTAAAAGATAAAAAAGCAGTTCCACGAAATATTCAATCAGATAGGTAATATATTTAATTATTAGTTTTTTAAACTTGTTATTAACTATTAATTTTTATTTATTTTAGAGGTACAGAATTTTACAACCCTTACTTTAAGAAGTTAATGCAACAATATAAGATAAATCATTATAGTACATTTTCTAACTTAAAGGCTGCTATTGTGGAACGTGTTATTAGAACCCTAAAAACTCGTCTTTGGAAACAATTCAGTTTACAAGGTTCATATAAATGGTTTGATATCTTTGAAAACATTGTATTTGATTATAATAATACTAAACATTCTACTATCGGTATTAAACCTGCTAAAGTGACGAAACGAAATGAAAAGGAAATATTAAATCGTGCATTTAAAAATATTAAAACAATCGATCCTGTAGGAGTAAAATTAAAAATTGGTGATCCTGTACGTGTAAGCAAATATCGTAAAGCTTTTGAGAAGGGCTATACCCCCAATTGGTCTAATGAAATATTTACAATAAGTAAAGTACGTGAAACCAATCCTCGTGTATATCTATTAATCGATGCTAATGGTGAAGAAATACAAGGTACCTTTTATAATCAAGAACTTCAAAAAACAAAACATCCAGATGTACATCTTATTGAAAAAATATTACGAAAAAAAGGTGATAGATCATACGTTAAATGGTTAGGCTACGATAATAGACATAACTCATGGATTAACAATAGTGAATTAAATTAATATTTAAAGAAATTGACTTTTATTTATTACATATTTTTGCATAGACTAATATAATATAACGTTAACGTATTCAGCTAAAATACACACAAATCAATAATAACGTTGAGTTATGCAAACACTCTTAAATAATAATATCAATAACCTTAACATTGTTCTAGAACAGTTTTTGCATAGTCTAAAATAATATAACGTTAACGTATTCAGCTAAAATCAATAATAACGTTGAGTCATGCAAAAACTCTCTTTACGTTAACGTTATGTTATGCGAGAACTCCCGGTGCTGAGCCAAAAGTGCGATTTAATACTACTAGTAACTACTGAAAATATCTATGATGACATGGCTGCAAATTTAGATAGATTCGACAGGTCCAATTACTCCCCCGATAACCCTCATGATGTTCCTGTAAACAAATACATACTGGGGAAAATGAAAGATGAGTATGCAGGAAATGTTGACGGGGAATGCACGAAAGAGGCAAAGGGGGTCCCTGACTATGTCACCAAAAAAGAAACTAACCATCGATGATTATCGAAAAGCGGTTGACGTAGAGGGGACCTTGATTCATCGACAGACATGATATGTTTGTCCAGTTTAAAAATAAGGTGGCGCTATCATACGCGGGCGATAAGCGTTACCTGATACCCGGTGATTTAGAGAACATGCTTGCTTGGGGTCATAGAGATATAGAAAAGTATAAGGAATCATTGAAAATTCCATGAGCCAAGACTGATTAGGACAGCTATCTTTGCGCCAATCTCTTTTGATAGTTGTTGCCTTTAGAGGGTTGTGATTAGGTTAGGTATTTATTAATATTATTATTATTGTATTCGTTATTATTATTGTATTAGTTATTGCATTATTATAATTATTGTATTATTATTGTATGGGTTATTTTATTAGTATAATTATTGTTACAATAACTGTTTAATAAACAGTAGATTGCTTGTATTTAAATCTATGTTTTATTTTACCCAACCTTCCCCTAAAAATAAAGAAAACCAGCACATATCAATAATAACTTTTATTAGGTAATTGTATAATATTCAGTGTTTAGTTTGTACAATTGATGCATATGTCTTGCAAATAATTGTATTAGCTTATCAGTCCACCGAAACAGGTACTTGTCTGTCGTGGCATCTTCAAACTTGAGGCTTCGTTTTTTCCTCATTACGATGAAACACTAAAGTGTACTTGCCAAAAATCATAAAAATGTCCACCCAATGGGTGTTGAAACAATCAAAATTACTTAGAAATTCTTCAAATTCACTATTCGAAAAATAAATATTTCCATATCCAATAGTATCTAATGTTACTTGTTTGCGTTCTTCTTCTGTAGTGCTAAATATGACTGTTATATAGTCATCAACTTCATATACTGTGTTAGGCTTAATCTTGCACTGTACTGCATTGTCCTGCAGGCACCTCGAAGGTGATTTAAACACCTTATCCCAGGCAGAGGACGCCATTGGGAAGTCAAAGAGTAAGTTCTGAAAATAGCTCAACTAAATACTTTCTATCTTCGTAACACTTGATGTATTTTTTTAGTTTACGTATTTTTTGCAGATGCTCTCGGAGTTTAACTCTTAAATCGACTGTCTTTGACATGAGCTCGAGACTAAATGACTAAATTCTACTAGGGATGTAATTAATATAGAACGAACACAAGATGTTTTTTAAATATTTATTTAGGTATAAAACTATAAATATAATCATACAAGATAAAAGCATTCCTAACACTACAAGTACAAACTTCTATGCTATGATAAGAACAAGTAACTACATCTCTAGGCAGTTTGGGTACATTAATATAATCGGTAATAAATTCCAAGTTAATAATATCAGGTATACAGGGTGTTCATTTGAAAACTTCCCACCACGGATTTACCGAAAACCACTGATTAAAAGAAAAAACGCCGAGACACGTCAAAAGATTTGCCAAAGGGGATAACTTTTTAACCAAAAACTACTTCACCCCCCTTTTACCCTCTGCCCCCCGGGGTCATCCCCTTAAAAATTTTAAATGACAAGGGGTATCAAGTAATAGCTTGTTTGAAAGATCTTTCAAAGTGCTTTATTTTGACGTTTGATTTTTTAAAATCGGTCGATTCGTTTTCGAGAAAATTAGAAAAATCTTTATTTATCTTAATTTGTTCAGATAGAAAAAAAAAACACGAAAATATCACTTTTTATTTCAATAAGTGTTCAAAAACCAACATAAACAGCAATTCGGAAGATTAGACGTGGCAGCAACCAAATAACAACTCGATTTTTTTCCGCCTTCTTTTTATCAACATAGATAACATGTATATATTCTTTCTTATACCTGTTTAGTTTTTTATAGTTGCTAAGGAAAAGAAATAATTTAATTTGCTGTCAGTTACCTTTGTGACGATCGTGGGATAGTGAAAATTAATTTATTGATTCAGATTTTACTTCCAAAATGGTTTACACACTAGCCGAAAGAGTGGAAATAATTCTAATTTATGGTGCCCAAAATCAATGGGCTCGGCAAACTGCCGTCACATTTAACGCCAGACATCCGGAAAAGATAAAATCGCATAGGTATGTTTTGGACCTTGTTACTAAATTTACTTAAACTGGATCTGTTGCAAATAAAAAATGTAATCATCGTAGAGTTTAGGATGAAGCCGCTTAAGTTGCAGTTTTGGGTCATTTTGGCTTGAATCATAATACTTCATTACGCGAAATTGTTAATGCGACTGGTATTTCATTAGGCTCTGTACACACAGTTACTAAATTGCATAAATTTCATCCATTCAAAATGAAAATATTGCAAAAGTTAACCGAAGATGATTTCGATAGGCGAGTTGAGTTTTGTGAACAAATAACTGCAGCGATTAATGATAATACCATTCATGTAAAGAATATCTGCTTCAGTGATGAATGCACATTTTATCTAAATGGATTTGTTAATAAGCATAACTGCAGGTATTGGAGCAATGCAAATCCTCATGCTTTTGTAGAAGGTAGTAGTATAAAATCGCTTTTTTGGCTCAGCACCGGGAGTTCTCGCATAACATAACGTTAACGTAAAGAGAGTTTTTGCACGACTCAACGTTATTATTGATTTGTGTGTATTTTAGCTGAATACGTTAACGTTATATTATTTTAGACTATGCAAAAACTGTTCTAGAACAATTTTGAGGTTATAGATCGGAAGTTCTAACATGACATACGTTATTATTGATTTATATGTATTTTAGCTGAATACGTTAACGTTATATTATTTTAGTCTATGCAAAAACTGTTTATTTAATCCTAAACATTTGACGTATTAAACAGTTTTTACATGATTTAACGTTATTATTGTTTTATATGTATTTTAATCGAAAACCTTAACGTTATATTATTTTAGTTTATGCAAAAATTAATGTATAATGTACTTTATAATTTTTTATTAAATAAGACGGTAATTATTTACATAATTCAATTTATTACTAATAATAGACATACAATGTTGTAAGTAGGTTACATAGTTTTATTTAAAAATATAAAATAGAAATTACATTGGTTGTTGTTGTGTTACCTTCTCAATATAAGGTCTCATTTCAGTTAAGAATTCTTGATTAATTCGTTGAAATTTAGTTATTTGTATATTCCCAATTAACACTTTGTTTATGTTGTCGAATGAAATCTTCTGAAAGGTTTTGATAAGTACTAATATAGTCTCAATTTACCATTGTTTGAAATTCTGTAATGAAACCTTCTGACAATAATTGATATTGAGAAACATAATCCCAATTGACCTTGTTTAAGAAAGTTCTTATAAAATCTTCAGTTAATTTTTGTTTTTTAGATAAAATATTCCAATTTAAATATTCTTGAAAAAATATGATGAAAGTACTGTGAAGGTCGGTAAAGTTTGAAATATTATCCCAAACCTGAGAACAATTATTATTATTCATGATTGCTACTACTACTACGTTAATATTATAACTATAATATCTATTGATTGTTATGATTTTTATATACAATTTATATAGGAGTAGGGATAGCTTATGACCCTGACGAACCGAAACCATTATCATTTCTAGATGTAGAATCTACCGTATCAATTTCCATCAAGTCTGGATAAATAACCTTTTCACAAATTAATTTGAGCTATACGTGCCCCAGGTTTAATTATAACAGTACTTTCACCATGATTAAAAAGTAATACTTTCACTAAACCTCTATAATCTTGATCAACACCAGCACCTACATCAAGTCCTATATCAAGTGCCAATCCGGATCGTAGAGCTATACGACCATACGTGTTGGGAGGAAGTATGATTTTTAATCCTGTGTTAATTAATGCTCGTCCTCTTGATTTAAGTTCATGCTTGCTCGTGTGGGTACAAATACTAGGGGGTGATCTCTGCAAAACTTGAGGACAGACATCTGAAATAATAATAATAATAATAAAGAAAAAAATTTAAATAAACATCATAAAATTAACAATTAATTAGTTATACATACGATTCCTTACAACCAAATAAAGAACATCGTTATTATAGGTACATACGGAACATGTCACTTTGTCGCCGCGCCCTCTAACTTCCGTCATTTGGTCATTAATTATCACACGTTTATTTCGAACCGGTAATGTTTTTAGTTCTGAAGCCAATTTATAAAAATGTTCCGGTCGACACTTGACCCACCCCCTATTCTCCGAACTTCTCTGATACAAACTCGACGTTTGTTCGGAAATTTTGTTGTCTAATAGCAGTTCACAAATTACATTTTTAGGTAATACATAATATATTGGGTTTGTTCCGTCAAGATTGCAACTACTTAAAAAACTCCAAATGTTAGCATGAAAAATTAATTCGTAAAATCCCTTGTCACGAACATAATTAGAAAATTGTGCCAAGAAACTATTAAATCCCGCTTTCATGTATTGTTGAAGAGGTTCTTCGTATAATTGAGCAACGGTAAATTTGTTCTGTTCTAGTGAAACATAAAATTGAAATCCACGTTTACTAAACATAACAATAAGTCGATTACGCCCGGTAAAAACAGCAAACGAATTTAACAACAAACTATTTGCTCTACATTTAAATTTGTTAAGCTTAAACATATTTAAAAACCCTAAATCAAGTCTGTTAAAATTTAAAAACGATCCTTGGACATGTTGTACCGGTTGCAAAAATGTTTCTAAATTTGGCCGTTGTTCTAACAATTGAGCTATTAAGTCGCTGTACATTTCTTTTTGAAAAAATGGCATTTTTAGTAGTTCTAATGTATAAAAGTCTGCCCTGGATCGATATAATATGTTATCATCACCCCTACTTTCATAAATCCGTTGAAATGAAATACCTAGGTAGAGGTTGGGCATTTTTTTGTCAGCATTAAGTAACTGATCAATAAATTCAATATTGCCGTTAGTATTATTTGGTTCGGTATTTGAAATTTCTAAATTTAAAATGTCCTTTAATACCTTTTGAAGTTGAATTTCGTTGTAATGAATTAAATTTTCAAAGTTTTCTATATTTCTTTTCCTTTTTAATATTAAATAAATATGAGTAAGCGAAATGTCCTCCATTACTCGTACTGACTCATACACACCTTTATAAAATGCCACATAAACAAGTACATCGTCATCTACAGGCTCTATTAATTGTTGACCATCCCAGATAGCTAGAGTTTTCATGTACTGGTCAGAGGCAGCGGCAATTGCATTCCAGTCGAGTAGGGTTACACTCCTACGCAGCAAGGGAGGGAATTTGTTTACGGCCTTGTTAAATATATTCTTACAACGTTCTTTTGATTCCTCACAGTTAATTAATATTAAACGTTTTCGTAATATAAATCTGGTACCTGAAAGTATAGCAGCGAAATAATTCAACTTTTCTTCTTGCATTTGGTTATTAACATCACAATTGGAAATGCTAATATTTAGGCCTCGGCAGCAGTAAGCATGTGCATGTTCTTTTTTTATAATTTTAGTAAAGGTGCCTTCATCCCATAAACAATATTCTACTCCAATGTCTCTTGCATCAATTATAGCGACTCGGTCCGGTAAACATAAACATATTTGGCAAACTTCTTGCCGACCCGTAAAGGCGGTGACATTAAAACAAATATTTATATTGTTATATTGTACTACAGATAGCAGCTCTTGAAATCCAGTTAGTCTCGGTGCCTGTACAATAGTATTAGTGCATTCGATATGAGTTTCAATTGACGTTTTAAATACACTTTCTATGCGGCAACTACATACGCTGCAAATATCGCCAGGTATTGTGTATGTCACATTAATAAGATCGATGGCGTCGAGTTCTTCACCCCAAAACGTGTCGATGGAAGTAGACATGCCGATTGAACTAGAGGAAGTATTAAGTTTAGCGAAGGAAGCCGTTCAACTTGAAAGTGAAGGTCTGTATACCGATTCCGCAGTTAAATGGCGACAAGCTGCTAGTTCTCTGAACTCTTACGCAAGTGTGCATGTAGACCCCAAAGAAAAAGATATAGCGACCAGAATCAAAGGTCTGGTTGGTTGGTTAGTCTCAAGGGCGATACAAAACAGTAGTGTAAAGCAATTGGCTCCCAACTATATATCGTTTAAAAGTTACAGGGACTATATCGAGAAAGCTATGAGCGAAATGACTGAAGAAAAAAGCGACGATAGCAAGGAGAAATTTACAGTACGAGAGCCGACTGAAATTAAAGCACCCAACTTTTGGGATTTGCACGGTCAGGAAGAAATTCGTGATCTTATTGCCAGTCTGTTTGCGTCAAACAATACATTTAATTTAATGATGTTTGGGCCTCCTGGAACAGGAAAGACTTTCATGGCTTCGTCCATTGCTAAGTCTTACAATTTGTTATTTATTGAAGTAAACAGTGCTAGTTTAATGTCTGCTTATGTAGGTGGTACTGAAAAGAACATACAAGATTTATTTGACTTTGCTCGTAAAAACGTAAAACCAAATCGGTCAGTTCTAATCTTTTTTGATGAGGCCGAGGCGATACTATCAACACGGACGGAGAGTCCTATTTCAACTAATCCTGTTACACAATTTATGATTGAAATGGAAAAAGATATAAATGCAGGTGTATACTTTTTCTTTACTACTAATTTATTAAGTCGTATTGAACCCGCTATTAAGAGACGGTGTTACGGCTTGTTTCTTGGTTATCCTAAGAATAAGGAAGCTATCGCTTCCCTTTATAGGGATAATTTGGCTCGTTATCAAAATACCGTCAGTAACGAAACTATAGAAAAAATATCAGAAAATGGTAAACTTCTTTCGCCCAGTGCTATTGCAGATATAGTAAAATTAGCTTTTACCATGGCTAATAAAATTAGCGTACATGATCGCTTTAGCAAGGTGCGAAAACATGTTTACATAAAAGATAATAATGGACCGTATACGTTTGCTGACGTTTCTAGACTTGAGGGCCACCCGATCACAAAAGATAATTTAGAAGTTATAGCGGTAACCGATAAACATTTACTTAAATCTTGGGAAATAACCCCCGCTCCTATTTCGGCCGCTGAACTTGAAGCATATAAAGATGAAGCAAAGGAATTGCTACAAATATAATATCCTTTTAATTTTACTACAAATTGATGTAGCATTTATTACAAACCAATAATTTTAGAATAGAAAGCACGCGGGAAAAGTGCATACTTTGTAAGATGTATTCAGTACAACGAAATTATTTTCACAATCGGAAAACTTGGAGTGAAGCAGAATTGTTTATGTTTTCCAGAAAATTTAACGATTATAATGAGCTAATAAAGCCACCCGAGCCCACAACCTCGAACGTGGTAGATATTTTGATTGGTTGTTTTTATCGACCACATTTTATCTTTACAAATGTCTTGGAAAAATGTTTTGATATTGTCCTGGGACCGGACCGCGATAATGTAAAAGTAACTTCACTGCAATCTTGGTTAACTAAAATGTTAGTTTTAGTTCAGATGCCCAAAAAATCAAAAAAACATTGTTGACCAAATGTCAAAAATAATAATAAACAAATCGGATCTCACGGGTAATATATATTTAGAAAATCTATTTCTCTGGTATATTTTAAGGCAAAAAATTAACTTAGATAGGGCCGATGGTCTACCACTACTACCATCAATTTATAAAGGAATGATTACAGCCGATTCCATTATCTTACCGAATGGGCTGAATACTAACCAAAGCAATTGCTATTTTATGCGGGTATTGGCCGCTAATATTTGGACTGAAAATGTTGGTACGCCTTATTCTTTTAAACCGGAGCCGTGTTGTAAATACGCTTTAATGTGTGATTTTCCACGCAAACCTACAGTCGCATTTAAGCCCCTGTATCATTTTTGTTCAGTTACAAAATATTACTACATGGAGAAATTCACATCGGAAGATCTTACATGGTATCGATTTAGTTCCACAACCTTACCTATACCGTGGACTGGTTTTAAATCAGGAAGTCACAAAATTTTGTCAACTAGCACCGACATAATTCAACCTATTTACCCACCAACTCGCTCAGTTTTTAAAGTTCTTTTTATTCGTAATAGTAATGAACTCTTGTACATTGCGGGTAATGAAGGATTGTGGCTTAGTAAACAATCAGAATTAATTTTACCAGGACTAGCAGTACAAGTGCAAAAAATACAGAAAAATAAATTAATAGTAAAAACGGGCCTTGGTACCATATGCAATTTTGAAGTAACTGATCATAGACGTAGCAAACAAAAATGTGAAAATATTGAAGGAAACATTTTAACTACTAACGAGAACAGAAAATGTTTTATCAGGGTAAAAAAAACCCACAGATTTAAAAATATTGTCCTGTCGGTAAAAATTTGCAAATAGTCCTTCAATGTTATCATTCTTTTATCAAGAGGGCATTGTTACTATCGATGGATTCAAGTTTTTCTGGTAACTCGCGTTCAGACATAAAACGTGTACGCTTCTTAATATTCTGGACATTATCGTGTTCGTTAACCGGACCGTCGGGCAGTGGTAAGTCGAGATTGATATCAGAGGACTCCTGATCTGGCAAATCTGAAAGTATTTTATCGGCCGCATCAGGAAATTGTTGTTTCAACACGTTCTGTAAAAAGTGCTCTCTCACATCGGGAATTGATATACTTGGCTCAATCAAAGAAGGTATTATATCATCGATATCACGTTCTAACTGAATTTTTATATGTTCGTCCAGTTCTTTTTTGTTTGAAATTTCACCGTCCTCGTTAAAATAACACTTTATAATTTCCACTAAAAATGCTGAAGTGGGATTAAGAGGCTTCTGACAACGAAAAGGCTTGTTTCGTATACTCGAGATCGGGTTAAAATAAGCTACGTAATTTTCTAGCATTTCTTCGTTGGAAACACGAGGTATTTTAAAATAACTAAACGCTTTCCATTTCTGACTCCCAACACCTAAAACCATTTTTAACAAGAATATAGCAGAATAATGAAATTGTGCGGCCTTTTGATATTCGGTTATTAAGTTATAAGCTAGTTCACGAGTACTGTCATTTTCTAACATTCTATTTAGTATGAGTACGGTTGTTGATGGTAAACTAGAAGAAACTTGTAGCCAAACTTTTTTTTTAATCCTCTGAATAAAATCCAGTAAGGCTATAGACGCTACCATGGTTATCTTATTACTGTTGAAAGTGTTAATTTTACTATTGGGTTTTTGTGTTTATATTGGCTTTCAAAAATCGATATAATATCTAAACATGAAGTTCTTATACGTTACACTGGCAACATAAATTTCTACACGGTGTCACCTATTTTAAAATACGACCAAACCACAAACTGTAGTGTCGCTGAGATGGTATAGTCGATTCACCCAGTAAACCTGCATGACGGCCGACATGTCATATGACAAAAGTCATATTCCAGCTAAATAAAATGAATTTTTGCATTTTCAATGACTTTTGTCATATGACATGTCGGCCACCATGCAGGTTTACTGAGTGAATCTACTATAGAATGTAATGTAAACGATGTAAGTGCCTGCTTAGCCTGTAAACAAGTCAATGCTTCCTGTATAAATTTTGAGCGGGATGTTGTTGTCAGCGTTAATGGTGGTAAGGACATTGTGACAATTAAAGCTAACACTGACAAGAAAAAAGGATACTGTATAAAAGGGGCCCGAAAGGGAAAGTGTGACTCACTAACGGGAGAATGGACGCCGTTCGAAAGCACTTTGAATAGTGAAACTGTATTATGGATGTGTAAATGCAAATACCCAAATCCTGTTACTCAAATAAATTTCTTTAATAATTGTGATATTAATATTAGTTGCGGTAAATACGGTAATTTTGACCGAACTGACGTAGACCCCATGTTACGAACCTGCATTTGTAATTCTCCTTACGTATCGGCCGTTAATAATATTCTTGGGCCTCATTGTAAATTACCGACAATATTTGAAATGAAAACTAATATACCCTACTTGGCCAATCAGGCATTGATTTCAGTCACCTCTACGGATCCTGAGTTTGCTGAAAAATTTAAGTATCCAAATTTACGGCAGGTACCAGATCCATGTAAATTTGTATTTGTAGGGCTTGAACCCCCTACAGGTTGTCGTGCCAATGATTCTGAAACCTTAGGCGTTCATATTTGGCCCCATTATTTAACGGTAAAAGATGATTTTGGTGAATGTAATTTTGCCATGAGGCGTACCAAGTCAATCCAAGAAGGTTATTTATTTTATTCGCACCCGAAACAATATGATAAAGTCATACCTATTTATATGACAGATTTAAATAGTTTAAGACAATTTTCTTGGGCTACTAAAGAACGATTAGAAGCTATGTGGCAATTTCAACTCGACTACGGTACCCCCCCATTATCGCGTTCAGATTTTAACAAAAATAACCATATTTATGTTATGAGTGCCTATATTGACCCTCCCGTACATATTAGTTCCTCTGTACTTCCGCATCATTATGAAGAATCAAGATGGTTTTCTACAACCCCTAACCGCCAATATAATTGTGGAGTTTTTAATCGTTACGGAGCAGGTTACCTGGATGGTCCCTATCCTATTAAACCGTGCATGGGACAATATGATGACGGCCAATTATTTCCACTTTTATCACCTTGTCGTTTCGCCTATATTGGTAACTATGACGAAAATCGATGTTCGCAAAGTCCTTGTTACTGGAAAAATGTTATTTGGCCTAGTAACGAAAGAAAATATACCGAAAATTATTGGGGCTATCCTTCACTAACATTTTCTGTTGCAAAAGGCCCACTCAGGCATGGTAATTGGAAAGCTAAACTTTTTGATTCCGTTCTTTCTGATCAATCAGATTTTAAAAGAGTATTTTATTATGACGGTCGTAGGATTGTTTTTGATCCCATGGACAATGAGGAAAGTCATGCTATAGCTAATCCCAAGCCAGTCAACCAAAGAACTGGTCGTGAAATAAAGGACAAAGATAATAACTTAGGAACCATTTATTTTAGCCACCCATAGGAAAAAATAAAATTAATAAATTCACTTCAACTAGCTTAAAATATCATATGCAGAAAAACGACGCACCGTATTACCGAAAACCAATAATTTAAGGCAATAATAACAAAATAGAATATCTTAGAAATACACCAAGGCAAATTTTTTGACTTTTGTAAAGAAAGTATTTTATATTCTATAGAAACAACTAATTTTTAAATTCATTACTGCTTAAAACATTCTTTTAAAAAATCCTATCACAAATAATGTAATATCTACAAGGTTTTCCTGGTAAACTTGTTCATGAAGTACTATAGAAATTTAAAATACTGACATTATAATAAAATTAACAAATAGACAACCCGTTTGTCAAATTTGAAAATTATTTTTACTATGGAATATGTGAAAATAACTTTAAATTATAACATTTTTTGATTATAACATTTAGTACAAGATAAGAAAAAGAAGTTATTGTAAAATTCCTTTTAAAAACTGTTCAACTCGGGGTAGATTTAAACTTTACTTTTCCACTAAGAAATATTGCAGCCGTCCTTTAATAAGAATATAATTTGTGGCCCCAGAAATAGTATTTCTGTGAGTTTTCAAAGGCCTGATTTTGCGCAATTATGGAACCTTTCCATTTTCAAAGATTATAATGGTTTTTGAAATAGTCTTTTCGTTACATACTCCTACGTTTCTAATATCAACAATAACCGATATACACCATTATTAATTTTCAGTTGGAAATTAGAATCTAAGTTTCTGAAATTTTTTTCTCAGAAATATGTATATTATGTTAAAAAATTAAAAAATAGTAGTGTAGTTTTAAGAAACATTTAAAGTACAAAAGAGATAAATTTTATTTAAAAAAGAGAACTCTCTACTCCTCCCCTAGAAACTATTCAGCTTTATGCAATAGGGTAAAACTCATCAAACATCTCTAAGGAACCGCATAGGTATTATAATATGATGGGTGTATTATGATAGGAAGGGCTAAACAGACTCCTTACCTGTGGAATACCTAAGTATGAAAATTATTATATTTACTACCTTGCAATATCTATCTTGATTATATTGTTACAGAAAGATCTGGTACTTGGCATTGCATAATGTTACGATAGGTAGAGGTCAACTAGTTATTCTGCTTAGCTGGTTGCATTTTTACTATAAATTCATAGCAGATCCGGAATTATTATGCATTTAATAAATAGTCTGCTACCTACAAGTAATAAGCTAAAAAAATTAAAATAATGAAGAATTCACTTAATGATGAAGTTGTTAAAAGGAGGATATCCATGATGTCATTTGAAGAATTTCATGAATTTTGTGTGTTGCTATCACCCGACTGCGACCAACTACTAATTGACTTGTGGACGGCGGATTTTGACAACTATTCGCAGCAAGAGCAGTCCCATCCGCCCGAATAAACCCAAACAACCCCGAACAAACCCAAACAATCCGTACAGTCTGAACAGTTCCTACAGGCTGATCAGCCAGAGCAGTCCGTATTGCCATTGCAGACCTACTCACAGGAACATTCCATCTGGAACAAATCAACTACGAAATTCCAAGAACTGATAGATTACTGTTCAACTCAATATGTGATACTAGAGATGGAAAGAAGACTAACGCCAGCTTAAGAGACAACCGAAGCGGAAATGTAGACGAAGGAAAAATTACAAAAAATTTTTTTTATGATATCTTTATACCATATTTATTATTGATATTTTTATTTGTAATACATTTTTCTATACCCTATTTATACTTTTATTTTCTGAAACCACTTTAGTGCACCATCTCGATTATTAAAGTAATACAAAAAGTTAATATTTTTTGATGAAAATATTTCGTTGCTGCTGTTTAAAAACGCATTGATTTTTCCGCATTCCATTGTCCATGTTTTTGCTGAAATATTAAACGTTTTGTGGGTGGGTCCTTATAATACCCTACTACGCAGTATTTTTTTTTTTTTGAGAGAGTGTTAGATACAAAATTATTTAATTTTATTAAGTAATATATTTTGGGGACATAGATAAATTAAAACACCTTCTAAAAAATATATATCGATTAACAGTATGACAGTTTTAAGTTTGGAAATATTCAACCCTAAGTGCTTTACATAACGACCACATGTTTCTAAATTATTTTCAAGTAAAATTCAATAATATAGTTATCATTAACAAATAGAGTTACAATGCAGAAACAATTTTTAATATAATATCATAAATATATAGGTATTTGTGATAAACATGCCAGACTAATTTATTAAAATTTAAAAAAGGGGAATTCTATGCTTATTTCGTATTAATAAAGTATGTTAGAACAATAATCACTCTCCTTACGTAGAAACATATTTTTATCTCATTCAGTTTGTGAGTCTTATTTAGGAGATAAACTTGTACAATGTACAATCAGCACTTAATACTTCTTCAATTAAATACATCATATGCAAAATAAAGCTTGTTAAATGAGACAGACTGACATATTTGATAGAGCACGTATGAAACTTGCCCCTTATATTAAAAAAATATTTTTTAAATAATTCCAAATAATGGCAGCTTATGCTAAAAAAAAGCTCTAATAATACAGGGGTTTGTATAAAGTTCCTTTATAGTTTATCCACCTTAATTATTTCATAGAAAGTAGACCAAAGTTTTTGAATATATGATATAATGTTTTTATTTCTTTAAATTAAATCTTTAATGTTTTTGATTTATGCACAGCTACGCCCTTAAAATGGCTAGAGTGTGTATAATATTTCTAAAGTCACAAGACACGTTTGAAGTAATTTTTGATTGCCTGTGTGTTCTCTGCTCTCATACCCCATAAATGTACACAGTTTTGCATAATAGGCTGATAACGTATTAAAAAAATTAGATTTTGGTTTCTAAGCCCCCAAAAGTGTTATATTATATAGATTTATGTTCTCCAACCAAAACGTAAATCCAATAATTACTTTTTAAGTGCTTACATTTTTTATTTTAGATTCAAATATTATTTTGGGTCAATATTAAAAAAGGGTGTACATCTTTGACGTAATGATATTTGCAGTAGCGATAGTTCTTTAATATCGTTTTAGTTGTTTTTAAAAATAGTTTTGATTTAATACTTTAATAATTATCCTTATTTAGGTTTCTTGGTTTACTACGTTTGAAGCGGTGGTCCATTATCAACAACCCCTAGACCTTGACGATACGCACATCCTTACTAAAAAAAGGTAATTTTTTAAAAATAGGTATAGAAAACTGGGGAAAATAAAACGGCGAATCCTCGACATAACCACTTTATTTCTAAACAACTCTACAATATTTTATTTAAAAACACTTCTAAGTATAATAATTTCTATCTATTTTTTATACTAGTTGAATTCTACACTATATTTTAGACTAGCGTCTTACAATTAAGCTGTTGTTTTAGGCATTTTTACAGATGTTACATTAAGTACAAAATTCTCAGTGTTTAGGCCTGTACTATTGGATTGAAAAATACTGGTTATTAAACTCCAAACGTCATCAAAGGTTATTTCGCCTGCAGGGCGCAGGCGCGTCCACCCTCTTTGTAGACTTGTAGAACTAAATGTAAGACCCATTAGGTCTGAAGTCTCTAAACCAGCTACAGCTTTCTGAATAATCTGATTAACGCCATCTTTAACCCATTCAATAGGATCAGTGTTATTAGGTATTGATTTCAGCTTAAATTCAATGGTACGGCCTGTATAGCGGTACCCTCGAATTTTTCTAATAGAGTCCTTAACTATAACGAATTTGTCCATGGTACGTCTATTCTCTGTTACTCGTAGATACAAAGTAAATTTTAAACCTTACGAACGCTCTTTTATTATAGATGAATTCAACCATCATAAACCAAGCGGTTAAACACTACCCTCGTTTTAGAACTGTAGGACGAACGGTCTCTTTTAAAATTAATAAGATCCCGGAAGGCAAAGAACAGTAACATGGATGCGGGATGCTATTTGAGAAATAGTATCGGGTAGCACTAAAGATCTCGAACCCTCTGATTTGGTAGGGTTTACCTTTATATCCAAAGACTTCTCACGAGGTCAGGCATGGATGCCTTTCAAAGAGGCATCTAAGGTCTCGGTAGGTCAGGTTTTGGACTTAATACAGGGTATTTACCAAAGTAACTCCAGCGGCCTGGATACCAGTACCTTTCAGTTAGGAGTTACTTCTATTCGTCTTCCCAAAGGGATGGGGCGTCCGTCAACTTCAAAATTTAATACTTTTTCTGAGGAATGTAAAAAGCGTAAAGGAATAGTTTTAATTCAAAATGATGATAACTTGTGCCTTCCAAGGGCCCTTGTGGTTGGGGTGGCCTATGCAAATAGCGATCCGCTGTTTCGTAAAATTTGTGACGGTAGACTAATTTTGCAGAAATCTAAAGCACTTGAGCTTTGTCAGTTGGCAACGGTAACTGTGCCTGACACAGGGTGCGGACTTGGGGAATTACAGTGGTTTCAACGCCTGTTAAAAGATTTTAAAATTACAGTGTATCAGCATGGTTCAAAGGGGTGGGATGTTTTATTTGAAGGGGCCGGGGAGGGTAAACGAATTAATCTTTTATTTTTTGAGGGTCATTTCAATGTAATTACATCGACTACTGCCGCGTTCGGTTGTGGTTATTTTTGTGAGGACTGTCATGTTCCCTTTGATCATAAGACCGATCATAGGTGTAAGAAGATATGCCCCCGATGTAATCAGATCCCTCCCTGTGAGAGGGTTAATAAAACCACATGTGCGGAATGCAATAGGTATTTTTTCTCCGAAGCCTGTTTTTCAAACCATAAGGTACAGGGTACATTCTTTGCAGATAAGTCCGTCTGTGAAGAGGTTAAATTCTGCTTAGATTGTCGCAGGGGGTTCCGATCAAATAGGGACCACAACTGTGGTGAGGTGTTTTGCGGTGTTTGTAAGGAATTTAAGGCTAGCGGTAACTTCTGTTTTATACAGGTAGATAATAGGAAGCCTAAACTTAATAGCACTTTATTTATTTTCTTTGATTTAGAAACGCGTCAAGGCACGGTACTAGACGATGGGTCTAATTTGCATGAACCCAACCTGTGCGTGTTTAAAACAGCCTGTTCTGAGTGTATAGACACAAACGCCAGCTTTTGTTATAAATGCGGACCAAACCTTGAAGTTTTTAAAAAGGGTTTTAACAAAACGCGACATGTTTAAAAAAGTTATTGTCATTTCACATTATGGCTCAGGCTTTGATATGCAGTTTATTTTTAATCGTTTACTTTTGCAAACTGATTTAGTGCCTGAGGTTATTTTACGGGGGACAAAAATTCTCTTATTAAGTTTGGGGAATCTAAAATTTTTAGACTCAATTAATTTTATGCCTATGGCCTTATCAAAACTCCCTAAGAGTTTTGATTTGGGGGGAAATTTTAAAAAAGGCTACTTCCCACATCTGTTTAACACAAAAGCCAACGAGGATTATGTTGGCAATTTAACCCCGGTGGAGTTTTATAACACTGATAGTATGATGCCTGACGACAGAGACAGTTTTCTAAAATGGTACGAAGAAAATAAAAATGATGATTTTAATTTAAGGAGGGACTTGGTAGAATACTGCATTTCCGACGTGGAAATACTAACGGCCGCCTGCTTAAAATTTAGGGGGTTAATGTTGGAGACTTCGAATGTTTGTCCGTTCTCCGAGAGCTGTACTATACCCGGAGCCTGCAACAGAATTTTTAGACGAAATTATTTAAAGCCAAATACAATTTCTATTATTCCCAGGGCTGGTTATAGGCTATCTCAAAAACAATCACGTAAAGGCATTCAATGGCTATTATGGGAGGAACACCAAAGAGGGGTAAATATCGAGCATGCGGGTAAACGAGGGGAGGCTGTTTTAGGGGGTTTCAGGGTGGACGGGTTTTGTAAGGAAGAAAATCTAGTTTTCGAGTTTCAGGGTTGCTTCTGGCACGGCTGCCCGCGCTGCTATACGCGAAATAGGGATCAGGCCTTAAATAAGACTGATCAGTTTGACACCTTTAATTCTTGTTACGAGGCCACCGTGTACAAAATAGAGGCGTTAAGGGGTTTAGAATTTCATGTGATAGAAATGCGGGAATGCGATTTCAACGGGTTAATAAATAGCGACGGTACAATGCTAGACTTTATTGAAAATCACTCACTTATTTCTCACATACCACTTCTGCCACGTGACAGTTTTTTTGGGGGTAGAACGGAAAATACCCGTACTTACTATAAAGCTCAACAGGGGGAAAAAATTAAGTACCTAGATGTTTGTAGTCTCTATCCTTGGGTGTGTAAGTACGGGAAATTTCCCGTTGGGCATCCGGAAGTTTTTGTAGCCAAGGAGTGTAAAGCCTTAAATTTACAAGTCACAGACGGGCTTATTAAATGTAAGGTTTTACCTCCTCAGAGCCTTTACCATCCGGTTTTGCCTATGAAAATGAATAAAAAGTTAATGTTTATTTTATGTTATAAATGTGGACAAGAAATGAATCAACGCGCTTCCTGCCTACATTCAGTTTTAGAACGCGCGCTAGTAGGTACTTGGGTGATAAGCGAGGTCGTAAAAGCTATGGAAAAAGGGTACCAGATTTTGGAAGTTTTCGAGATTTGGCGTTATCAGGTAGAGCAGTATGACGTTGAAACAAAAGAGGGTGGATTATTTGTAGAGATGACGGACAGGTTTCTACAGATAAAGCAGGAAGCCAGTGGTTATCCTTCAGATTGTAAAACCGAGGCTGATAAGGCTCGGTACATTTCGGAATTTTGTGAGAAAGAGGGGATTAAATTAGATGCAAACAAAATTGAAAAAAATTCGGGGTTAAGGTCTTTGGCCAAATTAATATTAAACTCTTTTTGGGGTAAATTTGGGGAACTTGAACGTAAAGGTCAGACTAAGATTGTTAAAGACCCATCAGAGGTTTTTGAAATGCTAGCAAACCCTCTTTTGGAGATAAATTTTGTTTTACCTGTTAACGATAATACTTTTCTCATAGGTTTTGTTGAAAGGGAAGATAGCTATGAACCGCTTGCTACGGTTAATGTAGCCATTGCTGCTTTCGTGACTGCGCAAGCGCGATTAAAATTGTATAGTTATCTCGATATGCTTGAGGAGCGGGTCCTCTATTGTGATACTGACTCGGTCATATTTTCGCATAAAGAGGGTGAAATAGAGCCCCTACCCGGCAGTTTTATTGGGGATATGACCGATGAGTTGGAGGCCTACGGCCCTGGTAGTTACATTATGGAATTTGCTTGTGGGGGTCCAAAAAATTACGCCTACAAATTATTTTCTACTGAGGAGCAGGTGGAGAAAGTAGTTTGTAAGGTAAAAGGGATACGCCTTTGTTATCAGGCATCCTTATTAATTAATTTTGAAGCAATTAAGGATATGATAATTAAAAATATAGACAGCGACTCAATTAAAATTATTTCGTCAAACATCAGACGAACAGACACGCACGATCTGGTTACTAGAAAATAATCTAAAGATTATAGAGTAGTTTCGACTAAACGTAAATTTACCAATTACGACTCTGTTCCATACGGGTTTAAAAAACCTAAACCGTAATTCTCGGTAGATAAAATAACATTTGGACTCTTTTTTAGTAACCTAGTTGTGTTTGCTGGCCGTTGTTATATTATTTTTTAACCGGGGTTATATATTTCATTTGTTCTCTGTAAAATTTTAAATTTTTTAATGATGGGGTGTTTATATAAAATTTTTGTGTATCTCTTTTTTTGGGGGTTAGTCTAGTCAAGAATTTTTGCAAAAACGGCATACATTTGAAGATACTCTATACTTCTAATAGGAAATAGAATCATCGATTTATTAAAATATGATTTTTTATACACTACTCTCAGTGTCTACGAATAATAGTGATAATTATATAGTTTTTGCCTGGATATTCAATACTTACTCTAAATATTTTTTGAATAGCTTCGTATCTGTGGGTATACTGAACAATGTTTATACCTACAATTTTATTATTATTTGAACATGCCTGTAAATTTTCAGTTCAATAATTACAATAAAAACTCTTAGCCCCTAAGTAAGCTGTTTCTTTCATCATACAGAAAAACTATTTCCTTGCTGGAGGTTCATCATATGGATTCAATTTTCTCTTCAGTTGTATCCTTTAGTAGTGTTTGTGCTTGTACACTACTCGCAAAGTGTTTGGGTTCATGCACTTTTAGGACAATCGGTCTGAAAGTTTATACGCCTAAACCATAATGAGTTTAGTCGGTAGGCAACCCCATCAGGGTTGAATCCGACACTCCTCTGCTAGTATCTCGCAGGGGTTAGCCTTTAGAAGATTCTCATCGAAAAAAAAAGGACAAGGGGGTGTTAAAGCTTTGGTTTTCTTCCTCTATCTACATAAAACTGTTAATAAACCTAGTAAGATCTTCTCGGTACTTTATGGTTCCTTAAAACAAGTTTCTGAAAACATGCGGGTACATTTTCACCATTGGTTTTATTTACCTTTTTTATATCCCTCTTCAAATAGTTACAAGTCGCTTGCGTGTCATCTATGGTTTTTACATTACCAGCTACTTTGCAAAGGAGGACATATTGAGTTAATTTTTGAGCTATTGACTTTTCAGACCAAGATTCTAAACCTTCAGCATAATCAGCGAAAGTAATGGTATTTTTTATTACAGATTTTTAACCACCTTAATCTTTTTTATAACCCCCATGTTTAACATATAATATTATTTTTGTTGTTGAAAAATTACTAATTTTTCTAAGAATTTTTGTGAATCAAATAATAAGTCTTTAAACCCAATATTAATAGTTTGCTTTAAATATTTATCACATAGTTCTTTAATTAAATTACCTTCAGCTTTACGTTAGTCATAATGAGTCATGCTGGTATACGGTGGTTTTATAATGTTGAAAACCCGGTAGTCCCCAATATAACACCCTTGTTCAGCTACAACAACCGCAGACACAGCTGGTTGGGCTGTTTTTCTACCTAGTTTTCCTCATCTTAAAATATGTTACTACCTGAAAGACCATCCCGACAGCTAAGACCCGAGGCTAGCATAGGCTATCTTTATTTTTTATAGAGCTTATGCCCCTTCTCATGCCACATTCTTCGTCAAAACTATTGTATTTGCTCCCCCTCCCCTTTCCGGCTGGTAATCGTACACATGTTACTTTAAGGCATAAGGACTCGTTGTAAGTCCTGACGAGTTAGACTGCTATATCCCCTGTATTAAATCCACACATCATCATAATTAATGTCTTTCGCCGTCTTGAATGGTAGCCATCCCTCACCGCGTGCAAAATATTTTGGTGCAAAAACTAAATCCCACCTGATCCATTGGTTGAAGGCCCTCTACTGCTTTTTGAATAACCTGATTAATAGCGTCTTTCACTCATCCAACTGGTTCAACATCTACAGGTATAGACTTTAACCTAAACTCTAAGGTAGGGCCTGTAATGTTATATCGGCGCACCTTTTGAATGGCATCTTTCAAAATAATAAACTTTTCCATATTTGCAAGAGCTCTTACTGACACGTCTGTACTGGTTTTGTTAGGGCTTGTTCTCAGCCTTACCTTTTTACCTTCTTTAAATCCACAACTTTTAATGGACTTTGTTCGTAAAAAGGTTTTCTTGATAGTTTGCACTTTGCAGCAGAGCTTTATATACCCGCTGTTTTCCGAGGTAGTCGGGAGTATAGAGCACCTTAGTAGCACACATCTTTGACCTTAAACCGATAAAATGCGTCATGATCCGCCCTCTGTTTTCGTCCTTCATCATACCCAGTACCTTTTTGCTTACTCTAGGAATGCCGTAATTGTTGTTTTCAGGGTAGTCGGAAGTATCAAAATATGTGGGACAATCATTTTTCATTGCCTCATACACATCACGGCTCGTAATTTTGTATATGAGGCTGTCAGTGTCCGTGTATAGAATTTTTCCGTTATTTCCAAAAGTTTTACGCATATAATTATAGTGAACATCGTAAATTGTTGTTTTTGCCCAGTCCTGTATACACATAGGCTTATTATATACGACATTTTGTTTCTTCATCTGGACTGCTACCAGGATCTCGTTAAAAATGACGCGATCTTTAAAATGAGGTTTCGCGATTAACGCTCCGGCTCCCAACCTCCTACCAATAATAATAATAATAACATTATTAATATCTTCATTGTCATAAAAATCATTCATAGGTGAACATTGACAACGTTCTCCCTGTGGAAAACAATTTTAACGTCTACCCTCCTCTCCACGTTCTTCATGGCTTTCCAACGAATGCGTTGTTCATTAGTTTAAACAGGTTTTTTTTCGTGATTTTTAGAATATTTTTGCCCTTAATAGTACTGAGTCGGTAAATTGGCATACAATATATTACTCCACTAACGCTGACTTATAAAATAGGCCTTGTCGTAATTCTTTTTGGGTTATATAACTTATACCCTCCATGATTCTCCAAAATAGTATTATATTTGTTTAATTATATAAGCCTTATTGGGATGTTTCTGATCTGGACTCCTCAGCTCTTTCTGTTGATATGTCTATTCCCAGTTTACTAGAGGGGGTTAGCTCCGAATTGTAGTAGGGGTCTACTCTTAACCTCTGGTAGAACGGTTCAGTCTTAATAAGAATAGTCAGGACATTCCATACCTGTAAAGACCAGCTCGTTTTTATCATATATCATTTTAAACACAATCATGTATTTTCTAAGCCGTGAAGCCTCACAAATATCGTTTTTTCAATATCGAATCCAAATCTGTCAAAAAATCCTTGTTGAACATGACAAGAACTGTCAAAATTAATACGTCGGATTTTAAATACGTATCGGAATATTCGCCTAGCGTGTTACATTCAAATAGATTCCATACTTTCCAAGCACGCTTGTAATCGTCTTTGGTGATATCTTCCTTTTTGAGTTGATTGAAAAAGTCTTTATGCTCTGGGAGCGTCGTTTCATCCAATTTTGAAAAACTATCCACGTAGTTATACGGGAAGACACCCTTCTGCCGAATAAGATCATATTTATCTTGTTCTGCAAAATATTTTCGCACCGTTTTACATTGCTCCGGTTTTAACTTTTGACTAAGTCTGGCTAGCTCTGTGGCCATGAAGCGAAGGCTATCAAGAAACCGTAATTTTAAAAACCTATCGTTATAATAGATGTTTTAAAAAAATTTGATAAACATATGATTAACCCTAAAAGTGTTTTTAAGAAAAGGGATGATGGTGAGATAAAAAATTAGAAATCAATGAATTATATTTTGAAAGGAAAAACACAAAATACTTTTCAATGATCTCTAATCTCAAATCTCCAAAAATTAGGATACAGCATTCTATACAGTTAGGGCATAGATCCTGACTTGGACAATCTTTGACGGATGGAGGGGATGAGTCCTGCTGGATAGGGGTAAAAAATATTCTCATGGAACGAGGAGATCAACCTGTTGAGGTAAGTTTTAGTTTAGTGAAAATATTTTTAATCAAACGTAAAAATGTATAGAGTGGTACAATCTTTGCATAATAAAAGTTTTACATTTTCCATCACACTTTTAAGGTATGTTTCTACAGAAAATTACTTATTTTTCTATAAAAATATACCAACGGACTTTGGACCGTATAAGAAAAAACAATTTTTAGGTATATTTCATCGCTTTAGGATGCTTGATGGCTTGAGATATAGGATGGAGCAGGGCGTGTCTATAAACATAGGACGGAAAACGTGATATGTAATAAGTTACAATGCTGCAGTATTTGTTATTTATTTCAATACAATAAGCGCAATTTATTAATGTGTTAGTAATGACAGCAAGGTAAAGTTTTAAAATATTTAAGTCTAAGAAGGCAAAAGGCAGGGAAATATAGGCATTAATATATAAGAGCCAATACTTATTATTCTTCAGTACTGCTAGTACGGTAGTGTGTATTTGAGCAACATTAAAGTTAATTTGCAAAAAAAAAATGGCCGAAGGTAAGATTTTAGAACTATTAGATAAATACATTTTCTAAACGCAATTTTTATAGAAGCCCACATCATAATTCTCGGTTTAATGAGGGAGATAGCAGAAGAACTGTTTAGTGGGGCTTACGTAAGTTTAAAAAAATATATTCATTATTCGTCATTTTGAGACATTTCTATTTTAGTTTACGTATTTTTATCTGGAAGGGCCTCCTCCCGGTCCGATGCCTCCCTATTACATTCAAATAGCGGATGAATACATTTTGGGGCGAATGGTTAGAGCCTTTATTGATATGTCGGATTTCACATGTTATGTGTTTGTTGGCAACTAAGCAATATAAATATTTTTTTAATAATTCAGCGTATTAATTTGGTTGTTCGCCTACAACGAAGTTCTTCGAAACGATGCATACGATTTACTAAATTTTAAAAATATTTAAAAAGCTACCTTTAAACTATATTTTTTATGTATCAGATTTCGCAATTATCCTTTTGACGTTAAAATACACCATAATTTGCATTAGTATAAATAGATAAACTACAAAATTATTTTCTCCGAAAGAAGATCTAAATTAAAAATCTGATGCAAGACAAACAACATTTAACCTTTAGGCATCCAACGAGATCAAGTTAGTAGTTGTTTTAATTAAATCTTACTAGCAATACTTGAAGGTAGCCGAACGCATACAACTATTTTTTGAAATATTTAACTTGGCTATACACTGCACCGCAAAATTAACCGGATGGAAAAAAATTCGCTTCAATTCAATCTTAAATAACTTTTAAGTGTTTTGATTAAATTCGATAATTTTTTGACACGTTGCAGATGCAGTCGTCTTTATCATGTTCTGATATCGCTTTTATGAACAGTGAAAATGGATATGTTCACATACAGGGTAGACAAAAAAATTGCATTTTACGCTTAACTTCTAAACACCCTGTGGAAAAATTGAAGAACTGATTGATGTTTTTTTGTACGGCATTTTTAAGTCCCATCTTTTCTGAACAACTTGTTTTTTGATTCATCTCGATATCTAAATTATTAAAGGAAAAACACAGGTTTAAAGGAAATAATGCAATAATCCTTTATTAGCAACAATAAATTTAAAAATTTGTAGTTGGCTTTGTCTTTTTTTGTCTTTCTGAATCTCGTTTCCATGGTACCATGGCTTGTCAGGAAGATTTTTGTCAACAAATGTACAGATTTATTAATTGCTGTACTTCAAGCGTTTCTTAAGTAAATTGTTGTTTTTTTTTTAATGTAATTTGTTGGTTGTTTTATGTTTTGAAGCTGTTCCGTAAACGGTAACGTAAAAGTGTATTAATTTAAATTAAATATGAGACCAGAAGAAGTGGCACAAGCCGTCGCTTTACAAGATGATGGTCGTCCGATTCTGTATATCGCAGAAAGGCTTGGCCATCCACGCAGTACCATATCCGATGCGATCCAAAGATTTAGACAAACTGGTTCTTACTCGAGAAGACCCGGGCAGGGAAGACCAAGAGTCACAAATGCAGTTGAAGATCGATTTCTTCGTCTTCAGGCTCTTCGGGAGCGAACAGCCTCTGCTCCGGTTTTAGCTGTAAGATTGGCAGATGTTCATGGTACCTTGGTGTCATCTGACACTGTACTTAGAAGGTTAAGACAACAGAATCTAACATCTCATGTACCTGCCACAGGACCTCTATTAGACGCAGGTCATCGAAGGCAGCGCCTTGAATTTGCTCGAGCTCATGCAGATTGGAACATGAACAACTGGCAAAACGTTCTATTTACAGACGAGTCTCGTTTTACGCGATATTCACCTGACGGACGTCAAAGAGTGTGGAGGAGGCCTGGAGAACGATACTCTCAATGTTGTTTCTCTCCTAGAGTGCAATTTGGTGGCGGAGGAGTGATGGTATGGGGCGGCATATCTTTGGAGGCCCGTACAGACCTCATTACACTTCAGGGGGGTATTAACGCTGATAAATACATCAGACAGTGCTTAGAAGAACATATGATACCATATTCGCATTTTATAGGAGAACATTTTAAATTAATGCAAGATAATGCTCCACCACACAGAGCACAAATAACGAGGCAGTATTTGAACGATGTTGGCGTTCAGGTATTGGACTGGCCCTCAAGAAGTCCGGATCTGAACCCTATTGAGCACATGTGGGATACACTGGGAAGGAGAGTTAGGCAAAACTACGGCGAATTTCAAACTTTGGAGGCGCTAGCACAGGCACTGACAAACGAGTGGCAGCAGATACCCCAAGACGCAGTTGCTATTTTAATTCAATCTATGCCTGAAAGGATGAGAGCTGTTATTCAGGCTCGTGGAGGAAATACTCGATTTTAATCTTACCACTATTGCCCATGTTAATTTTTAAATTTATTGTTGCTGTTTCGGTCTATACGTAGTACAAACACTGAAGATTTATGTTTTGTATGATTTTATTATTAAAGTTATAATTTACTATGTATTTTAAGATAATTTACACTTTAAGAGTCTTTTTTCTTGTCTCGTCTTGTCAGAGATTTTTCGCTGTCATCTGGTTGTCATGGTTTTTTTACAACAATTAAAATGTAGTTAGGAGCGTTTAAACAAGGTGTTAAGGTCGTCTAAACATACTGCCCGCCTTGAAATCCATACGGTTTCAAATTTTCATTGATCATCAATTGGTAAGATGCACAGCTTGACAACAGGTCGCTTGAAGATGGAGGTTGCAGTTTTAATAGTAGCAGCCCTAGCCACACCATCAATGCCAGGATGAACTTCGTTTACAACACCCAATTGCCATTTCAGTGGTGGTAGCCCATCTTCTTTTACTAGTACAACACAACCAGGTTTTAGTAGACTGGGAAAGTGTTGCTTCCATTTAGTTCGTTGTTGCAATTCAGAAATGTATTCTTTGGACCAACGTGCCCAAAAATGTTGAACCATTTTTTGCAGCCGTTTGAACCTTGAAAGTCGATTCTCAGGAATTTGGATGTAGTCATCGTCAGGGATAGTGGTAAGTCGTTGCCCAATCAAGAAGTGTGCGGGGGTTAAAGGTTGAGGATCTGAAGGATCATTGGATAAAGGAGATATAGGTCCCGAATTTAAAATAGCTTCGATTTGTGAGAGGACTGTATAAAATTCTTCAAAGGTAAGTGAATTTGTACCTATAACTCTTTTTAAGTGAAACTTTGTGGATTTTACTCCAGCTTCCCAGAGGCCTCCAAAATGTGGAGCTCGAGGTGGAATCAGGTGCCATTTAACACCGTCACAACTAAGTCGCGAATGAATTTCATCTTGATTTTTAAGCAAAAGCCTTTCAATTTCATTTTTTGCTCCAACCAAATTGGTTCCGTGATCTGAGTATATATCAGAACTTATTCCGCGTCTAGAAAAAAATCGTTTTAACGCAGCAAAAAAAGCATTGGTGGACAAGTCTCCAACAAGCTCGAGATGTATAGCTCTCGTTGATAAGCATACAAAAAGACAGACCCATGCCTTTACTGATTTAAAATTCCGTGTTAGTCTATCCTTTAAGAATACCGGACCCATAAAATCAATACCAGTAAATAAAAAAGGTCTACTAGGTGTTACGCGGTGTTTTGGTAAATTACCCATAATATGTTGAATATCAGAAGCATCAAAACGAAAGCATTTTGTGCAAGATCTAACCACCTTTTTTACTAAGTTTCTGCCAGCAAGGGGCCAATAATGATCTCTTATAGAAGCTAGGAGATTTTGAGAACCTGCATGTAGTAGTCTAACATGCTCATATTGAGCAATTAACAAAGTTAACTTATGTTTTGCCGGCAGGATGGCAGGATGTTTTTTATGTTCTACAAATTCAGAATGCGTAAGCCTACCTCCTACTCTCAAAATTCCCTGACCGTCCATGAATGGATTCAGCCTTATTATTGAACTTTTATTTAAAACTTTATTTGTTTTTGTCAAACTGCGTATGTCTTCTTTAAATTCCTCATGTTGAGCCATTTTTATAAGCTGCAATAAACTATTATTTAATTCATTGCAAGAAAGAAAACCACTTTGTCTCATGCGTCTAGATACCTTACAGTTGTTTACAAACCTAAGACAATATGCCATAACCCTTTGCAATTTACTTAGAGAGGAGAATTTATTAAAAATATCACACTCATTTATGGTAGATATCAGAGTAGTTGTCTTTGTTCGCACTTCAGGCAGCTGTGTAGTGTCAACTTTAACTGCAGTTATAGGCCATAACTTATTAGACATAGAAAGCCAATGGGGACCATGCCACCAAAGATCATTAGCAATAAGACTGCCTGGACTGAGACCTCGAGATAAGTGATCAGCAGGATTTTCATTAGTCCTTACATAATTCCACTCATCAGGTTTAGTGAGAGATTGTATTTGGGTAATCCTATTTGCAACAAATATTTTAAAATCTTGAGATTGAGATTTAATCCATGCTAATGCAATTGTAGAATCACACCAGTAATATGTTTTTTGAAATGAAATATTCAAGGAGTTTTTTACTTTATTAGCCAGCTCAGCCAGAAGAAGAGCACCACATAGTTCAAGCCGCGGAATTGTTACAACTTTTAGTGGAGCTACTCGTGTTTTAGCACAAAGTATACTAACATGACAGTCTCCTGCACTGTCAATGGAGCGGATATAAATACAAGCCCCGTATGCTACCTCACTAGCATCTGAGAAACCGTGAAGTTCAATAGAAATAGGTTTTTTTATAAGAATAGTCCTGGGAACCTTTAAATCATTCAAGTCGACCAATTGGTTGTATAGTGTTCTCCATTTGGTTAATACCTCCAGAGGTACAGATTCGTCCCAAGACAACTTAAGCTGCCAGAGCCTTTGAATAATAATTTTTGCTGTGATCACCACAGGAGCAATAAGACCTAAAGGATCAAAGATTTGTGCTATACATGACAAAATATTTCTTTTAGTCGCTGAGCCTTGCATGGTCATTTGAATTGAATATTTAAAAGTATCATTCTTTGTGTCCCAATAAAGACCTAAAGTTTTGTTTTCAGCAGAGTCACAAAAATGAACGGACGTATTTTTAGAGCATTGATCACTTGATAAAACTGTTGGCTCATTTGAATGAAATTTACGTAAATCAAATCCTCCTGACAAAAGAATTTGAGTAATTTGCATTTTAATATTCTTGACCTCATCGATAGTACTGCCTCCAGTACAAAGATCGTCAACATAAAAATCTTTAGCAATTATTTGACTTATTACAGGATTAGATTGCTTACATTGCAGAGAAAGTTCCTTAAGACACCTTGTAGCCAAGTATGCCGCTGGACCAGTGCCATAAGTAAGAGTGTTTAACTGATAAGTTTTTATTTCACAGGAAGGATCAGAGCGCCATAATATCAGCTGAAGACTGCGCTGAGTTTTGTCTACAAAAACTTGCCGATACATCTTGGCAATGTCGCCTGTGAGAAGAATATTATGTTGTCTTGCTCGCAAAACAATGGAAAATAGGTCTTCCTGTACTGTGGGTCCTACAAGAAGAATATCATTTAATGAGTAGCCACTAGAAGATTTACTTGACCCGTCAAATACAACGCGCAACTTTGTAGTTGTACTCAAATTATTTAATACGCAATGATGTGGAAGATAAAACGAATCAGTATTTTTAAGTATATCTGCATTAATTTGAGACATATGCCCAAGAGCCTCATATTCCTCAAGAAACCTACTATATTCAATTTTAAGATCATTATTTTTGTTAAGTTTTTTCTCTAGATTTAAAAAGCGCCTTTTAGCTATTTCTCTAGACTCGCCTAATACTGAAGTAGGTTGCCTTAAAGGTAGAGACACTACAAAGTGACCTTTCAAGTTTTGTTTAGTAGTAGATTGAAAAAGGTTTTCACACAATTGATCTTCAATCGATAAAGCCTTTTGAATATTCTTTTCCTCAATTTCCCAAAATTTAGTCAAACTGTTTTCAAGAGTTTGATTAATGCTTAAATTACATGTTATTTGAGAATTAGTTTGATTACTATCTATGATTCCAGAAATTATCCATCCTAGCTGAGTTTTCTGAATAATTGGTAAGTTATCACCTAGTCTAATTTGACCCGTGCTAAGCAAATTCCAAAATTTGTCACAACCGATCAAAATATCGATGGGACCAGGTTCATAAAAACCGGGATCAGCTAGTATAATATTAGTGGGAATTTTAAGATGAGAAACGTCTATGGCCATACATGGTATTTTGTTAGTTATTTTTGGTAAAATCAAACATTTTAAGTTTGTTTCATAAGAGCTTTGACGTGCTTGAATTGTAATATTAGTTTGCTTTAAGACCTTAGAATTAGTTTGCCCTATACCTGTCACAGAAATATTAGTGCTAGTAATAGCTAAACCCAGCTTGTCACACATTCGTTGTGTAATAAAACTAGATTCACTGCCACTGTCCAACATAACTCTACACATATGACTATTACTGTCCTTATCAAGAACATTGACTATGGCGGTTGATAATAATACCTTTGGCACACTATTTGAAGAATGGTAAGAATTAACATTATCCTGAGAATATATAGTATTTTGTTTAATTTGGCCTGCATGCGGCATAGTAGGCTCAGGATTTAGCAAGTTGTCATTGATAGCATCAGCATTTTGACTATTATTACCCTCAGATTGTCTATTAGTGGTAAAATTAATGTGCAATAAAGTATTATGCCTTTTTGAGCATTTTCTGCACAGTTGAGAACGGCACTGTTCAGTAGGGTGGTTATTTCTTAGGCAATTTAAGCACCATTTTCGTTTTTTAGCTTCAGTTATTCTTTTATTAACATTGAAATTAAGAAAAGTCCTACAATTATAAACAGTGTGATCTTTGCTACACAAAGAACATATCGGTGTATGTGTGTGTGTTGCCGAGAAAGTATGCCTTCGATTACCTTTTTGGTTATTATTTATTTGCAAAGTTTCTAACACTCTACATTTTTCATGTAAAAAGTCTGTAAATATTATAAGCGTAACAGAATCATGCTTGCAATTTTCACTTTCCCACTCTCTACGAGTAGAATTATCCAACTTTAAAGATATCATATGTATAATCAGCGCATCCCAGGAATCTACTGGTAGCTTTAATACATGCAGAGCTCTAAGATGACGATTAAGGCCATCCAAAAGGTTCCGTAAACTAGTATGACACTCGACTTTTACATAATCAAGATCAAAAAGTGCTTTAATATGATTTCTGATTAAAATTTGTGTATTTTCATATCTTTTAACCAGTAAATTCCAGGCTATAGCGTAATTAGCAGCAGAGCTTTCCAAAGATTTTAATAAGTCTGCAGCAGGACCTTTTAAAGATAAGCGAAGGTAATGAAATTTTTGAACCTGGGGTATTGAGTCATTATCATGTATAAGAGAATGAAAAGTGTCTTTAAAAAATAACCATTGGTCATAGGCACCATCAAAATTAGGTAAAGGTATGGGAGGGAGCTTCACGTTAGGTTTAGATTGAATATTTTGACTTTTATTAGAGCTTGATGCCAAGGTTTGATTATCAAAATCATCCCCAGGAATTTGCCCCATTTCTGGCGATGTTAAAGCTTTGTCCTCTAGAGCAGTTTTTGCCTTAGACATATATTTAAAATAAGTATCTTCGAATTCATTAGTTTCCGCTTCAAATACGTCATCAGCTATGTCGGTGTTAAGATTTTGAATATTATTTTGAACTTCATAAAATTTATCTAAGCAAGGCTCTATAACTGAAATACGCATTTCAAGATCTTTCAGCTGTAGATCCTTTCCATCCGAGCTACCCTGTATCACGTTTTTAAACCGCGTTAATCTAGCTTTGAGATTCTTTTTTTCATTTTTAAGCATATTTATAGTTGCAATTTCCTGATTCTCAGACATTGCTTTGGTTTATTTTTAATTTTTTCAGATAAAAATAAATTTTTAATGAAAAAAGCGTATCTATATTTTAAGATAAATCCTATTTAAACCACACGTTTGAAGCCAGTTTAAATTAGAAAAATATATTAGGAATAAGGATAGGATTTGGGAAAAAGAAGTGATTGGAACGCACTGACCTTGATTCCAAGTTTTATTGCTTCTATATCCACTATCGCTGCGTCGCGTCGCCTCTACGGGAATTATCAAATTGCCTTCGTAGAAAACCGGACAAATTGTGAAGTTTTGAATCAGCGTTTTCTTGAGTTATCCAGCGAAGAAGTACCATGTATTTCGGTCTATACGTAGTACAAACACTGAAGATTTATGTTTTGTATGATTTTATTATTAAAGTTATAATTTACTATGTATTTTAAGATAATTTACACTTTAAGAGTCTTTTTTCTTGTCTCGTCTTGTCAGAGATTTTTCGCTGTCATCTGGTTGTCATGGTTTTTTTACAACAATTAAAATGTAGTTAGGAGCGTTTAAACAAGGTGTTAAGGTCGTCTAAACAGTTGCTAATAAAGGATTATTGCATTATTTCCTTTAAACCTGTGTTTTTCCTTTAATAATTTAGATATTGAGATGAATCAAAAAACAAGTTGTTCAGAAAAGATGGGACTTAAAAATGCCGTACAAAAAAACATCAATCAGTTCTTCAATTTTTCCACAGGGTGTTTAGAAATTAAGCGTAAAATGCAATTTTTTTGGCTACCCTGTATGTGAACATATCCATTTTCACTGTTCGTAAAAGCGATATCAGAACATGATAAAGACGACTGCATCTGCAACGTGTCAAAAAATTATCGAATTTAATCAAAACACTTAAAAGTTATTTAAGATTGAATTGAAGCGAATTTTTTTCCATCCGGTTAATTTTGCGGTGCAGTGTAGTATAGAAACAAAATATTCAAAACTGTTTTGCTTTTTACATAATTGCATAATTGTCAGAAAATAAATGGGGCGTAAATTGCATAGATACATAGTAAATGCAATGTTAGATTCCTAAATATTCGTATAGAAATTAAAAAAATGTTTCCTTTTCATAAGTTTATTAGGTAATACATAACACAACAAATTACAAGAAATATTCAGGCGTACTCAGCGTATATTCTGGTGTAGTAGGCATCATCAAAGGCAACGGTGATTTTCTGAAAAAAGAAAATAATGCAAATTAATAATAATAATAGTAATAAATAATAATTTCTGGTTAAAGCAATATAAATAATAACATAACAAAAAAAAAATATAACAAACGGGTACTGCTTAACGTCAGAAAAGGAAGAAGTCCCGACGTGCATAACAATTATATTATTCACCCCTGATTGATCTAACTTCAAAATCAACACATAACAAAAGAACTTTTAGGTACCTATGTGTGTAATAGGTTATAATCATATAAACATTAGAAAAATGTTTTTATCTTGTAGCTTCCTTAGCGAAGAGATATTTAAAATGTATTTTGCATAAGAAGTATTAATAATTATGAAATTAAATTTATTTTAACAAAATTTTTTTTTCTTTTAATCAAAAAAAAAATAGTACCATCGTGCTAATTTATTTTCATTTTTTATTTGGGAAATTAAATTTATTTTAAACAAAAAAAATAGTATAATAGATCAAATTTATATTAATATAAAAACTATTATTTTTAAATTTAAAAAATATTAGCTTTGAGTAAATAGGAATTACCATATTATATGCCAAAATCCTCCACAATTTCGAGTAAGGGGGTGTACTTGGAATAGGTTGTGACAAAGTGTTCCCCACGTTTCACTAGGGCTATTTGTTTGTAAAATAATCTAGCTATTCGATCCTCGTCCATCAGCATACGGCTTGGTACGAATACTATTTTCCCATTTCTTAATGTAACTTTTGTTTGCAGCCCATATTTCCCAGTCACATTTTCTATATGATCGATGGAATACATTTTTCCTAGCTCCAAATTTAGGGGTGAAATTATATTTCCCCCTGTTGGTGCAAGATTTTCACCAGCGTTATCGCGTGAGATGGCACTAGTAGAAGTAATACTTGTTGACTTAAAAGACATTTTTGATTATAGTTTACACACTTGAAGAAGAATAACACTTTTAGGCAATTTTTTTTCCCTTTTTATACTAATTTTGTACTCGTTAGTTTTGCGCACTTCCCTTTCTCTTCTCAATACCAACTCTAGTGCTTCTTCCTATAGCCCCCCCCCCCCCTCCTAAATAATATATCAGAGTCGCGTGACGTTCTATAAATATCAGTTTTACCTTTCAAAAATGCTTACTCTACATTTATCATTGTTATTATAATTTTAACAGCGATTAATTTTTCGAGTGTTTTATAGTACCTATCTAATTAGTCTTGGGGTAAGTTTATTTTCGATATTTTTTGGTAGTTGGTGAAATACAATTTAATAAAAAATTTAAAATTTTTACATCAAATACCTATACGGTATTTACGAAGTAGGGAACCATTTTAAAGTTGGAAAGGAGTTTGATCAAATAAATATCTTAAACTATAGTCCGGATTAGGCCTACTAGATTTTTTTTCTATTGCAGGTATACTACACGCATTTAAATCATGTTTAAATGCGTTCTTTGTAATAGACTATTTAGATTTAAAAACATTACTTTTAATGAACTTGAGTTTGATTATTATATAGATTTTTACGGGTTTCATTATATTTATAATAATAAATCGACTTTTATTCTTGATAAATTGCAAATTATAACAAATATATTCAACGTATATATGGTAAAGGCACAGCCATAGCAAGGCGAGATTTAGCTGCAATAGCTACTCTTGCATCGAACCGTGCATGGCTGTGTAAATACAAACGAGCAAAAAAAACAAAAATACTATCTACATAAGAAGTACTTAACTACTAAAATTGGAATATAAAAATAAATAAACATAGACAAAAACACATAATTACTTATATAATGATTATGATACAAGTTAATTTTATAGCAATAAAAAGCCAACATATTTGAGGACTAAGCAGCGTTGGTCATTTGAGAAGTTAGCAATACATTCCTATATCTTCTTTTAAAATTCTCGGGGCTTAACAGTTTAAGTTCGCTTTCCAAACTATTATAAATATGTGGCGCCCGATAGCTAAAGCATCTCTGTAACAAGGCTGTCCTATGTTGTGGAATATAAAAGAGGAACCTGTAACGAGTACTTCGTTGATGGATCTGGCTTCCAGGAACGAGCAAGTTATACAGAAAAGAAGGAGACCCAGTAAGAACAATTTTATGGACGAACACTGCAAAATGAAGTTTCCTTCTGTTTTCCATATTAAGCCACTTAAGCTCAAGCAATGAGTTCGATATGTGATCATATTTTTTTAGTGAACACACATAGCGACAACATGAGTTTTGCACCTTTTGGATCCTTCTCCTCTCTAGAAGGGTAAGGAAAGAGTCATAAACAAATGAACAGTAATTAAAATGTGATAGCACCAATGATTCAGACAAAGTCCTCCTAAGACTTTTGGACAAAATATGCCTGTTTGCATATAATATTTTTAGTCGATAGAAGGCTTTTTGGATGGTTTTATTTACTTGTTCATTAAACTTTAGCTTTGAATCAATCATAATGCCTAGTGATTTCGCAACATTTTTCACTGGTAAAGAAATTCCATCAATCTGTAGTTGTACTGTCTTGGCTATGTCAGGCATTTTTCGGTCACCAAAAAACAAAACCACTGACTTGCTTGGATTTAGAACCAAGTTATGTTTTTTTGAGCATTCAGAAATTTTATTGAGTTCTTCATTTATTATAAACTCACCAATATGGTGTTCGATAGGGAAAAAGCTGTAAACTATTTGGGTGTCATCAGCGTAAGCCTGGTAGGAACAATCTTTTATACCATTCAATATATCAGCCGTGTATATAATGAACAACAGCGGTCCCAGAATAGAACCCTGAGGCACACCTGACAACACCGGTTTCGCCGATGATCTCTCTTCGTCCAACATCACAATCTGTTTTCGATCACTTAGATAGGAAAGTACAAAATCAATGGCTGACTGCAAAAAACCATAATGTTTAAGTTTTGAACAAAGAAGATCATGGTTGATGGTATTAAAAGCCTTTGAGAAATCTAGTAACACCAGAGTCGACACCCTACCAGAATCCAAATCCTTTCCGATTGTGTTCAAAACTCCTGAAAGGGCAGTAGCTGTACTATAGCCCTTTCTAAAACCAGATTGCGCTTCGGGAATAATTTTATTGTCTGTAACATATTTATTAATCTGTGAATAAACTATCTTTTCAATAATTTTCGATAAAACAGGGAGCAGGCTTATCGGCCGCAGATCCGTATAGGCATCAGGGTTAGTTATCTTTGGGATAGGCTGTATAATTGAAGTTTTCCATTCCTTAGGAAAGTAACTACGTTCAAGACATACATTAACTATGTGAGTGATGTATGGATCAATAAATGGTGAACAATACTGAAGCATCGACCGCGTTATGCCATCGGATCCGAATGCATTTGATTTGATACTGTAAAGTGCCTGATTAATTTCCTGAACTGTTACAGGGTTAAAATTAAAGTTAGTGTTGGAAAAGGGCTCTGAATTATCATACTTATATAATTAGTTCATCGCATTTGCCTTCATTAAAAACCGAAGCAAAATATTTATTAATCGAATTTACATCTGTCAAATGGTGAGGTATTTCTTGTCTGTTGGAGCTTTTCACATTTAGATCCGTCAGCACTTTCCAGGTTTTCCTTGCATCACCTCCATCAACCACGCCACCAATAAATGCCTTTTTACGTCTGCGAATTAGGGCCAATGTCGCGTTTCGCAATGCTTTATATTGTTGCCAATCTTCATTTGATTTAGTACGTTTATAAGCCGCCAGTGCATTATCGCGATTTTTCATTAAAATTCTAAGGTCTTCGGTCAACCAAGGAGCTTTGGGTTTGGTAACGCGGGCTGTTGTTAGAGGAGAATGCCTATCAAAAATATGTGTAATAATTTCATTAAAATACTGAATTTTATGCTCTACATCGTTTATATACAGTATGTCATTAAATGGCAATGCAGTCAACTCGTTATAAAATAGATCATAATTAAAGTTTCTAAAATTTCTGTAAGTTATAATTTTAGGTTTGAATTTAACCACCTTCACATTTAGCTCACAAACTACCATTCTATGATCAGATATGTTCTTTGAGTCCAGAACATTTGAGCTTTTTACTAGCTCCCTATCAGAAATAAAAATAGGATCCAGAAGGGTCGCTGCATTACCAGATATCCTCGTAGGCTCATCAATCACCTGAGTAAATCCATAAGATTTAAAGCAATGGGTAGCAGGATTATCGAGGTTTAGAATATTGATATTAATATCACCCATAAATATAACACAGTCAACAGATGATACTACAAGAGACAATACATTATCAAGTTGATCTAAGCCAGCCCTAACATTACTCGCAGGTGGTCTGTAAAACACAGAAACAGCAAACATTCTACTATTTACTTTAAACTTTATCCATAATTGTTCAATATCAAGCTGCTCGCAGTCTGCCTCAATCATCGTAGCCTTTATGTTTGTATTTATATAAATAGCAACTCCTCCTCCTCTGGTTAATCGATCCCTACGGAAAAGCCTATACCCATTTATATAAAAAGCCTCATCACCAGTTTCACGAGACAGCCAAGTTTCAGAGACCGCAAGTACATCAAGATGTTGTTCATTTATCAGATCAATTAATCGATCAAACCCCGTATACAGCGACCTAACGTTTAAATGGCCAACTCTCAAATTACTCTTCATATTACTTAATTAAAATAAAACAACAACAATTAATACTAAGATCCAAATTAAATCCTACAGCAATAAAATAACTAATTATTACCTATAAGCTTACTACAAAACTAAATACAGCAATCTACTTTTTTAACGATTGTAGGCGTGTTTTAGGTCTTTCCGCGGTTTTGAATTGATTTTGTGGCGTACCAGATCGATTAAAACTTCCTTGATTTTTGGCCCTGCTACTATCAGCGCTATCGTGTCGTGTTGAGCCTGCTGGATTTGTGTTTAGCGAAGCCCCAGATGGGCCCGTTGCAGGAGTCACCGGTGCCGACAGTAACACCTCGGCTGCTGTGGCAACTAGTTGTTCGGCAACGATCGCTGATGACGCTGATATCTCGGAGGTGTTGTCCGTATCAGAGAACTGCCTGGTAGGAGTAGCCGGCGTACTTAAGGACTTCCTAGGTGGCGGAGGAACGAAAACGTTGTCCTCGTCGTCGGACGTTATATGTTTATTCACAAGCTGTTGGTACGTAAAAACTTCGTCGCCTATGTAAAGTTTATTATTTCGAATACGGGAAATAAGGTTTTTCTGTTTGGCTTCCCTTAGGTTCGAAACTAGCACCTTATTTATTTCACGATCTTTTTTGTTTAGATCGTTAGCGATAAAAATTCCTGTATTTTTCAGCTTATGGACGTTTTTAAAGATGATAGTTTTAGTCACATATGATGTGAGTTCCAAAACCAATGGAGATTTAGAGTTACGATTGGATCCAGCAAGATACACGTTCTTGATATCGCTTAGTGAAAGCTTGACCTGAATGAGACTATTTAGTTTCGAAATTACCCACGTAGCCAAGCTAAGAGTATTGTTCTCTTGAGGTGGCTGAATGCCAAATATAACAATGTTGCTTTTCCTAGCTAGGCACTCGAGTTGATCAATCCTCTCTTCCAGCTCCGTATTTTTATTCTTCAGTGTTTCCAAATCAGCAGATATATGCTTTATCTTTAAACCAAGATCAACAGATAAATTATCAATAATTCCCTTAACTTCTAACAACTTTTTTATTTCCTGAAGCTGTGCAGAGTTACTAATATCATTTGCGTTATTCATCTCAACAGTTGGTCACTGGTAACTTCTATCCCACAATTCCCTATAATGACTCATTTGCAGAGGGTTTATATAAACGATCAATAGGCAATAGTACTGATAATGCGGATATTTGTATTAATTTCTTAGCGAATTTAAATATTTTAATAGAAAAGATACTTATTGTTGGGAAAGAACCATTTCAGCAACAAAATATGTGCTATGTTGGTAAAACTTGCATTTCTACATTATCAGATCTTATATAGGTAATATTAAGAATCATTAAATAATAAGTATTTTTTTATTTAAAGTTAATAAATAGCATTCATTTATTATTTGGTATTAAGAAGAGAAAGGGAATTGCGCAAAACTAACGATTACAAAATTAGTATAAGAAGGGAAAAAAAATTGCCTAAAAGTGTTATTCTTCTTCAAGTGTGTAAACTATAATCAAAAATGTCTTTTAAGTCAACAAGTATTACTTCTACTAGTGCCATCTCACGCGATAACGCTGGTGAAAATCTTGCACCAACAGGGGGAAATATAATTTCACCCCTAAATTTGGAGCTAGGAAAAATGTATTCCATCGATCATATAGAAAATGTGACTGGGAAATATGGGCTGCAAACAAAAGTTACATTAAGAAATGGAAAAATAGTATTCTTACCAAGCCGTATGCTGATGGACGAGGATCGAATAGCTAGATTATTTTACAAACAAATAGCCCTAGTGAAACGTGGGAAACACTTTGTCACAACCTATTCCAAGTACACCCCCTTACTTGAAATTGTGGAGGATTTTGGCATATAATATGGTAATTCCTATTTACTCAAAGCTAATATTTTTTTAAATTTAAAAATAATAGTTTTTATATTAATATAAATTTGATCTATTATACTATTTTTTTTGTTTAAAATAAATTTAATTTCCCAAATAATACTTCTTAAAAAAAATGAAAATAAATTAGCACGATGGTACTATTTTTTTTTTGATTAAAAGAAAAAAATTTTTGTTAAAATAAATTTAATTTCATAATTATTAATACTTCTTATGCAAAATACATTTTAAATATCTCTTCGCTAAGGAAGCTACAAGATAAAAACATTTTTCTAATGTTTATATGATTATAACCTATTACACACATAGGTACCTAAAAGTTCTTTTGTTATGTGTTGATTTTGAAGTTAGATCAATCAGGGGTGAATAATATAATTGTTATGCACGTCGGGACTTCTTCCTTTTCTGATGTTAAGCAGTACCCGTTTGCTATATTTTTTTTTGTTATGTTATTATTTATATTGCTTTAACCAGAAATTATTATTTATTACTATTATTATTATTATTATTATTATTATTATTATTAATTTGCATTCTTTTCTTTTTTCAGAAAATCACCGTTGCCTTTGATGATGCCTACTACACCAGAATATACGCTGAGTACGCCTGAATATTTCTTGTAATTTGTTGTGTTATGTATTACCTAATAAACTTATGAAAAGGAAACATTTTTTAAATTTCTATACGAATATTTAGGAATCTAACATTGCATTTACTATGTATTTATGCAATTTACGCCCCATTTATTTTCTGACAATTATGCAATTATGTAAAAAGCAAAACAGTTTTGAATATTTTGTTTCTATACTATAGCCAAGTTAAATATTTCAAAAAATAGTTGTATGCGTTCGGCTACCTTCAAGTATTGCTAGTAAGATTTAATTAAAACAACTACTAACTTGATCTCGTTGGATGCCTAAAGGTTAAATGTTGTTTGTCTTGCATCAGATTTTTAATTTAGATCTTCTTTCGGAGAAAATAATTTTGTAGTTTATCTATTTATACTAATGCAAATTATGGTGTATTTTAACGTCAAAAGGATAATTGCGAAATCTGATACATGAAAAATATAGTTTAAAGGTAGCTCTTTAAATATTTTTAAAATTTAGTAAATCGTATGCATCGTTTCGAAGAACTTCGTTGTAGGCGAACAACCAAATTAATACGCTGAATTATTAAAAAAATATTTATATTGTTTAGTTGCCAACAAACACATTTTATTTATTTATTTATTTATTTACTTATAAATACATTGATACATATTAAATTTATATTCTAAACACTAGATTTATAAGTCAAATAGTTATCTTAATTATTAATTCAATTTAAATGCATATATATTATAAGTAGCACCTAAGTGATTAAACACTTAACATAACATGTGAAATCCGACATATCAATAAAGGCTCTAACCATTCGCCCCAAAATGTATTCTTCCGCTATTTGAATGTAATAGGGAGGCATCGGACCGGGAGGAGGGCCTTCCAGATAAAAATACGTAAACTAAAATAGAAATGTCTCAAAATGACGAATAATGAATATATTTTTTTAAACTTACGTGAGCCCCACTAAACAGTTCTTCTGCTATCTCCCTCATTAAACCGAGAATTATGATGTGGGCTTCTATAAAAATTGCGTTTAGAAAATGTCTTTATCTAATAGTTCTAAAATCTTACCTTCGGCCATTTTTTTTTGCAAATTAACTTTAATGTTGCTCAAATACACACTACCGTACTAGCAGTACTAAAGAATAATAAGTATTGGCTCTTATATATTAATACCTATATTTCCCTGCCTTTTGCCTTCCTAGACTTAAATATTTTAAAACTTTACCTTGCTGTCATTACTAACACATTAATAAGTTGCGCTTATTGTATTGAAATAAATAACAAATACTGCAGCATTGTAACTTATTACATATCACGTTTTCCGTCCTATGTTTATAGACACGCCCTGCTCCATCCTATATCTCAAGCCATCAAGCATCCTAAAGCGATGAAATATACCTAAAAATTGTTTTTTCTTATACGGTCCAAAGTCCGTTGGTATATTTTTATAGAAAAATAAGTAATTTTCTGTAGAAACATACCTTAAAAGTGTGATGGAAAATGTAAAACTTTTATTATGCAAATATTGTACCACTCTATACATTTTTACGTTTGATTAAAAATATTTTCACTAAACTAAAACTTACCTCAACAGGTTGATCTCCTCGTTCCATGAGAAGATTTTTTACCCCTATCCAGCAGGACTCATCCCCTCCATCCGTCAAAGATTGTCCAAGTCAGGATCTATGCCCTAACTGTATAGAATGCTGTATCCTAATTTTTGGAGATTTGAGATTAGAGATCAATGAAGAGTATTTTGTGTTTTTTCCTTTCAAAATATAATTCATTGATTTCTAATTTTTTATCTCACCATCATTCCTTTTCTTAAAAACACTTTTAGGGTTAATCATATGTTTATCAAATTTTTTTAAAACATCTATTGATTTTTCCTGCATTAATAAGGATTTAAAGAGGGTAAATTTGAGCCTACGAATGTATTTTTAATCAAAGCCGTGGTCCTTATTTACCCTTTATTGATTACATCATTATTGTACCTATCCTAATTTTAGAGATTTAAGGATAGAGATCATAGTAGGGTATTTTGTGTTTTTTCATTTCAAAATAGCCTTCGCTGATTTCTAATTTTTTATCTCGCTATCATTCTTTTTTGTAATTTATTTACTTTGAACACTTTTAGAGTTAATAATTTTTCTATATAAAATGTTATTAAATGTTCCTTAATACATCTCCTGATTTTTAATGGCGTTATTAAGGTTTAAATAAGGCAAATTTTGTTCTGTGAATGTTTTTTTAGTTCATGCACATAACATTATTTATCTATTTTAATCCTTTATTGCTTATGCCATTCTAAGGAACTTTTCAAACTTTCCATTTATTTTTATTTTATTACCCCTTAATACTATACTGTATTAGGTATGATTATATTTCGATGTCAATTCCTTTTTTACGAAACAATTAAAACAAAAATATTTGCTTGTATTTTTAAGTATACCAATGTTTTTATATGTTTTAAATAGATCTAAATAAACATCAATTTTTAATTTCCTACAACAATATTTTAAGTGGCGTTTTTGCTTTTTTTATGCTTAATCATTACTGCAAATCTGTTACATACCTATATTTAATTGTAGAATTAATTAACTTATAATGCGTGTTTGGTCGACAATAAAATATATCATTCATAATGGGTTTTATTTTTTTTATCTTTACGCATCTTTTTCTATTTCCATATTTGCAACAATGTATCTCAAGCATAATAAATCGCTTCGTTTGTCATAATAAATTATTACTAGCGTTTAACTTTTTTATAATATGAATCTATGAATTAGAATTACACAGCTTAGGTGTGCTATAAAATATATTCTATTAGATTAATTTTCAAATGATTGAAAAAAAATATTATTTTTTATTTTAGGGGGAATGAGGGCTAACTACTCTGAAATATGTAATATTTCTGTTGTTGTCTATATTAAAAAATAGTTATTACCTATCTGGCATGTCAATTTTTTAATCCTTATTGCTTATTATTATTTAGTGCCCCTACCCGGGCCCTCCTAAAATTTTACTAACGTAAAATTTAATGAGCCTCTGCCCGTTCGGGTCCTTAGGGTAGTTTTATATCATATAGATCACACTACTTAAATCGTAAATTTGAGTAGTTTAGGGAGTTTAAATAATTGTTAGGTTAGAAAAATAATCTCTATGTAGCCTGGTTATTTTTTAATCAGTTTCTAGCTATTAAAACATTATTTTAAACGTTTTTACCCGTTCAAGGGCTGCTAAGTAGACGTTTTCATATGTTTAAGGGGGGTGCTTTAGATGTTTCTCCGATGTTTCTATACCTGTTCAATAACAATTCCTAGAAATTTTGGTTGTTTATTAGATATCTTTCGAATATTTCCCACTGCATTTTAAAAAAGATTTTATGATTCTTTATTACCCCCGTTTCTCCTATACAACTTATGTATTATCCGTGACCGTGAATCTCGTTGGTGCGTGTAACGGACTACTGGTAATTACCTAATATAGTTTAGCATTTCTATCAATAAACGTAGTTTTAAACTGCTAATTTATGACGGCTAAATGATTGTTCGGTTGGAAAAATAATCTATGCACCTCTATTTCCTACTAATTTGATTTCAAAAGGTATATGCATGATGGGATAATATCCTATCTCTGGCTTTAAATTATATTTAAGCATACAAGCCATACTAATGTATGTATGGTAGCCTACCTAAATTAATTTCAATCGTTAATATCACCTTATGACCTTCTAACTATGAGTAACTATTTTGTCTATTAATTATTGTAATGGAATTTAATTAGAGCCATCCTTTTCTAGCCTGTGTGTTAGTTCCTTCTATAGTTTAAACCTTGCCAGTACAGTTCTACTATGTAACGACTTATGCCTACATCTAGTAAGGTTCCTGTAGCTCAGTGGTATGGGAGGATAGTTTGCAAACCAATGGTAAGAAGATCGATCCCCGTCAATTGATACACTTTTTTTCTAATCAATTTAAATTTAATAGACCACGTTAGCGTACCCAGATTCCCAAGCGCCCCCTATCGCTTCAATGGCTAGACTAGTACGCTAGTAAGGAGGGCATTGACTCTGAGGTCTCGCAAGTTATACCGACGACCACAAGGTGGCGGTGGTATATGGTACCGCGCGATGGTAAGGAGTGGTCCTTAACATGGCACCACTTTTGCAAAATGGAGGGTAACATTTTCTTATGGGAATTTACATGTAAAAAAGTGCCATAATGGGGTTACAGTCACATTGCATACTCTACTACTACTTCATTTGGGACAATGACCTTTTAAAGACAACCAGTGTTATTCTGTTTTAACATAAGTTATTAGTTGGTTTTTGTTTGAAACTTGTTTTTTCCATTAAAAAAGGAATGGGGCACAAAAAGGGAGGGGAGTCCACGTCTAGTGCCCTGGAGCGATTGATTTTAATCAATATTAGATAGTTCTGTTATGAATTTTTGGTTTCAACCTTTTAAAAACATTTCGAATATAATTAATATTGAATAAAAATAATTTACTAGCACCTCCCTAATGTACCCCTGTTACGGCCCTATCAGCTTGTTCTAAGTTACCAGTTCAATAACCAGTTCTAGAAGCTTGAGTTTTAATCTTATACCTGCCATCTTACTCCTTTAACGTATGAGGTACTGATGAAGTATTCGATCCCGTGTTTAACTATTTAAACACAACAACAACACAACACAGCAACAACACAACAACAACAAAACAGCTATACAACTCATACGCAACGTTTAGGGTTCAAAGCCGCTTAAGATGAGTTTAGGATAGTAGACATATTAATATGAGTTCTAGTATTTACCAAATATATTCTTGTTCTATAGCTGGTCTTTTGTTGACCTATAATTGGGTTAATTTAATGGTCTATACCTATTCTATGGGGGCTCTATGGGGAGTCTAAAGGGGCTCTATGGGGAGTCTAAGGGGGTTCTATGGGGACTCTGTAGGTGATCTACACAGGCCTTATGGTGTTTAAATTAATAAAGATATCATTACTTCAAAACTGCGCATAGACGATTATTAGTAGGTTCTATAGACTACCTAATTAAACCCCAGCGTTATAATAAACAATTTTTGTCATGTCCTTAACAAGCAACAGTTTTATTAGTTTATCTACCAACCCACCATTTTTTATTAAATTACAATATTAACTATTATTTCTATGTTTATTCGTTTAGGTTATATGCAGACACCATCCGGACACCATCCAGGGGCCATCCAGGCACCATCCAGGCAACATCCAGGCACCATCGTGAATAAACTAATACTAATGAAGATTTTAGGGTAGAGAGTGCTGTGTTCTCTAATTTTTTCTATCGTCAAACTTTTTTCACAATCCGTCGAAGGATAATATTCTGTATTACTTGTATTAAACATAGAGTAATTTAATATATTTATTAAAAATTCCTGAGTTATTTTTTACCTACGACTATGTATAAATCACCTGCATTATCATACTAGTTTCTTTACTAAAAATTATTATCGTTTCTGTATATTAACCTAACAAGGTTTTTACAGCTGAGTTTTCAGAGGCGTTATCTTTATCTAACATGTTTAGTGGTCATCTACATCAAGTTTGACTTTTAGTTTGGTTATAAACGAGTAATTTTTATAGAAAAACATAATAATTTTTTATTTTATTTCTTTATTATAACACATAGTTACTACTATTTTTTAATCCTATATCAGGGTCAAATACACTAATAGTGCTATTTTCTGCCTGCTATAACTATGAATACATATATTATAGGTATAATAAACGCAGAATAATATTAAAATTTACATGCCACACGACCGTTTCCCAAAATTTTTACAAAATTTCGTGAGCCTTTTGGTCGTGCGGCTATGTTTAAAGATGTTACGTCAAACTAAAAATAAATACCCTGAATGCTAGTCAAGAAGTCAGATCCGGTACTACTAAGGCATAAAGCACGCTTTATATAATGCAGTTTTTCTTATATTATTCTTATTTTTTCAATAATATTAGGATCTAAACAGCAGCTATTTTTCTGGCTACCTTAATAACGGCTATATGAAACGTATATTTAAGTATGATATTGCATAACACATTCGATTTATCGTTAATACATGCAAATTAGAATGATTAACCTTTTAGCAGTTTACGATTCTTGAACCATACATTGCCCGTTATAATAGATAATATTGCTTTCTACTTTAAAAACAGACAATTTTATGCGCTTCATAGTGTCCTAACGGTCATTCGTTTAGAAGTTTAGGCTGGTTTTTCTTATTGTTCGTATTTTTCCTTTAATTTGATACCGCACACGGGGGTTAACAACCCTTATTTCTTGTCAGGGGTTAATTATATTTTTAGCGTACTTTTTAGATAGAGAGAGACGAGTTATTATTGTGCCTGCTATAATGTTGACATGTAGTTCCATCCTTTTCTATCTCATACGTATCGATTTCCGTATAGCATACACCATACCTTGTATGCACGTATGACGTAGCACTAGTCGCATATAGAAAGAATTTGGTATAGGCTCATTAGCCCCGTAGGTGGGTGAATGGTTTTCAATTCAATGTTTGGAAGATCGTGCTCCGCTGAACGCTTGTACTTTTTTCTTACGAGAATTAAATTTAATAGAACACTATGACGTAACCAAATTACCAAGCACCCTCTGTCGCTTCAGCAGTTAGACTAGTACCCTAGTAAGGGTCATCGACCCCAGGTATGCCAATTATCCGCGAGGTGTCACCGCGTGACGGCGCCGCGAAACCGCGTGATGGCGTCGCCGAGCCACGCCCTCCGGGAGTTCCTGGAAAAGTACGCCAGAGTGTCGCAAAACCCTAGTACGCCAGAATGTCGCAACTTCTACTCATGCTTAATTTGAGAAAATAAATTATAACGAGGTAAAAACTAACGTGTCATAAAGATGATAGGACAAACAATTCTAATTTTCAGAACCAAAAGGTTATTATGTTATTTTAAAAAATATATTATTCAGAGAAAATACATTTCGTGAAAATAAGAAATCTTTTCTTTAACAGAAAATGGAGGAACAAACAATTCTAATTTTCCAACTACGAGACGGTATAAGGACATTTAATAATTTGTCAGCAGCGGAAATTCAGTTACTTCCCGTAGAATATTTTATTAGATGGATCCAACCGGTCGAGCTTATAAACTTATGGGGAAGGCTTCCCAAAAAGTACAAAGAAAGTAGCAAATTACAAGCCTGTTTGCCGTGTTACTATCACTTTAACACGTCCATAGCGGAAGTAGAGGGCGGTCCAATGTCCGTAAAGAATTGTCCGTGGTGTAACTATATAAGAAGACCGAATGGTTAGGGAAAAATTATCGTAATAATAAGGTAACTTAGCATTTAATATATTTTTTTATTCCTATTTGAAAACCGTTAAAGTACAGGGTGTCCCATTTTCGACACTTTTGACGGGTATCTCCGTTATCGTTGATCCTATCAAAAAAGTAATATAGGTGTCATGTCCTCTTTTTGGGTCAAACTTAAAATGGTAAAATAAAAATTTGAAAATTTTCGCTCGCTTAAGAGATACGGGGGAAAATCTAAAAATTGACAATATCAAAATTACCCTATATTTTCTGATTTAAAAGAGATACATAAAAATATTTTATACAAAAGTTTCTTTATAATGATTGCTGAATAATCTACCGGTTTCAGAATAAGTATACGGGGTCAGGTAAAAAAGTTATCGGACCTAACCTCATTTTTTTAAATGGAACACCCAGTATATTTTAATCTAAAAAGATAGCATTTCAAATTGTCTTTTCAAATATATAACACATCATGGATGATATTGGTTTCCTAGATTTATTTAAACTTTATTACATAAACCACAGTAGGCCATGAAGCAAAAGCTAATATCCTATAGAAACAACTATGTTGACAGTCTGGTTGTTTTTAACATTTAACGTCAATTTCATTTTTACATATTCGTTTGTGAAAATGGCTTATCAACATTACGAAAAATTTGATATGATATCAGTTTACATTGAAAGTGGAAAAAACGAAGAAATAGCGCAAAATTTATATTTTGAGCGCTATCCGGAAAGACGGCAACCATTTCAGGACATATTCCGACGACTGGAACATAATTTAAAAACATACGGCTGTTTTACGATGTCGAGATCAAAAAAGTATAATAAAGAAAACAAGGAAAATGAAGAAATAAGCGTGTTAGGATTTGTCGAGGCCAATAATCAGGTAATATGTGATAGCTTAATAGCTTAACTTCTATTGAAGTGAAAACTTCTTTAGGCGCGTTTAGTTTAGTCGGGGAAAAAAGCAAGGTAATAAAATATGACCAAATGCATAGTGTATTTGCTTTTTATGGAAATATTCTATTATAGTCTTGAATTTGAGAATGTTAGATTCTGAAAGTTTAATGGATAATCTCGTCTTTGTGAGGTTTTCACTTCCGTCTTGTGGTCTTAATACACATCCTAATTTTATTCTCTACAATCTTTTTGTATTTTTAGGAACAAAAATCTACGTCCGTCAGAAACGTAGAAACTGAAACTGGAATTTCAAAATCTAAGGCGCAAAGAATTTTGACGTCCAATAAATATTTTCCCTATGTTGTTAAAATTACCCAATATTTGCAACCTGGTGATGATGTAAGACGATTGGAATTCTGTCACTGGTTTTTAAATAAATCTAACGAGGATCGTTCTTTTCATCAAAAAATTATTTGGTCAGATGAATGTCGAATTACAAGTTGCGGTATTCATAACCGACATAATGAAAGACATTGGAACTCCACAAATCCTCACATGGTACGACCTGTTCGCCAACAAGGTCGATTTGGGGTAAATATAAGTTGTTTCTTGTTCCGAAACAAACTGGTATATCGCATCTTTGAAGAAAATTTAAATGCAAACAGATATCTGGACATACTACAATTAAACCTTTTTGATATCCTTGACGATATTCCTTTAAATGAAGTAAGAGATATTTACCTTCAACAAGATGGCGCCCCTACCCATAACGCCCTTCGAATAAGAGATTATTTAAATACTCACTTTGAAAACCGTTGGATAGGAACATATGGACCTATAAGGTGGCCACCACGATCTCCGGATCTAACACCTCCTGATTTTTTTCTTTGGGGAGTGTTGGAAAATAAAATTTATAAAGAAGTTATTTTAACCCCAGAACAACTTGATCAAAGAATCCATGAGGCCTTTGCAGAAATAAGACCATTACACATCATGAATGCCTTAAAATCCGTTCGAAAAAGATGTCAAGAGTGCATTGAAAACAACGGAGGAGCTTTCGAACATTTGCGATGATTCCAGTTAGTTTTTACCTTAATCTGAATCTTCTGTTTGGTTTCAAAGTAATAAAGTTTAAATAAATCGCCTAGGAAACCAATATCATCCATGATGTGTTATATATTTGAAAAGACAATTTGAAATGCTATCTTTTTAGATTAAAATATACTGGGTGTTCCATTTAAAAAAATGAGGTTAGGTCCGATAACTTTTTTACCTGACCCCGTAAACTTATTCTGAAACCGGTAGATTATTCAGCAATCATTATAAAGAAACTTTTGTATAAAATATTTTTATGTATCTCTTTTAAATCAGAAAATATAGGGTAATTTTGATATTGTCAATTTTTAGATTTTCCCCCGTATCTCTTAAGCGAGCGAAAATTTTCAAATTTTTATTTTACCATTTTAAGTTTGACCCAAAAAGAGGACATGACACCTATATTACTTTTTTGATAGGATCAACGATAACGGAGATACCCGTCAAAAGTGTCGAAAATGGGACACCCTGTACATGCATTTCTCGCAAGAAAATAGTGTAACGACGTATAAAAAACTAACGTGCATAGCATTAGTTTCCATGGTTTCGAATAATACGTCACTGCCAATAATATTGGGTTTTGAGTATAGAACAAACAATTCTAATTTTCAGAAAAAATGGGTAATCGGAAAAAACGTTTTTTTGGTGTAAAACGACGTAATTTTCATGAATCAAAGTTCTTTGCCAATTTGGAATTTATTTAATTTTAATTTATTATTATATGTTGATAATAGTTTTAGACCCAGAATGCTTAATTTAAAGTATCTAATATAATTTTCGTTTTGTATCTTGTTAGACAAACTGTGCGAAGTAGAGCAACATGTTTGTTCCCTTTAAGACTTACGCGCAATAAAAATGCGGAACCGAAAGGTTCCTTTTTTTTAGTGTAAAAGGACCTAATTTTTCTGAAACATAGTGTTGTTGATATTCTTAGAAATAAAGTTCTTTTAAAACTATGGTCTAAAATAAAATTCGACCACACTAAACGCTAATAGGTACTTCTATTTTATCTCCAACTAATAGTAGAGATCGATGACGACCAATTTGTAACATTATAACGTCGTTGTTGATATTTAGGTTGTTTTAAATGTCACTTGGGTGCTCCGAGAACTTAGTTTGATTCGTTTAGAGAGCCAAAGGTCGTGAGGTTCTTTTATTTTATTTTATTCTATTTTCCAGATTTTATTTTGGGCGCCAATCGAGAGGAGATCTCGATAAAGAAAAAGTAGAGAGATAGAAAAAGACGCAGCAGACGTAAATCTTTCTGTTTTAAGACATCAAATTTGGCATTTTTGCGTATTGGTAATTTTCAAATTATCGTAAAGACATATTTAATATATACCTTTGCCTTACGAGCGGCTTTTCGGGCTGCTTTTTTAGCTGCCCTTTTGGCTGCTTTTCTGGCTGCCCAAGCTTGGCATTTTTCTTGATTCATTGTTGTTTATCTTTTGTAGAATAAATAAACAAGTCCGCTACAACACTATTTATATTTAATAATGATTATCTAAATAAAATACATTCAAGGTAATTAAGTATTAATATACATTTTACCTTGAAATTACAATACATTTAGAGAGCATTGAAAAGTGCCTATGTTTACCTTAAAATACAATTTATGTTATAAGTAATCTATGCCCCAGTAAATTATCATATATTATTATTGAAATATGCTATACAAAAACGTTAGTGTTTTCTAAATATTAGTAATTCTCAGATTTGGGCCCGGCATGCTTAATTTGAGAAAATAAATTATAACGAGGTAAAAACTAACGTGTCATAAAGATGATAGGACAAACAATTCTAATTTTCAAAACCAAAAGGTTATTATGTTATTTTAAAAAATATATTACATATTCGGAGAAAATACATTTCGTGAAAATAAGAAATATTTTCTTTAACAGAAAATGGAGGAACAAACAATTCTAATTTTCCAACTACGAGACGGTATAAGGACATTTAATAATTTGTCAGCAGCGGAAATTCAGTTACTTCCCGTAGAATATTTTATTAGATGGATCCAACCGGTCGAGCTTATAAACTTATGGGGAAGGCTTCCCAAAAAGTACAAAGAAAGTAGCAAATTACAAGCCTGTTTGCCGTGTTACTATCACTTTAACACGTCCATGGCGGAAGTAGAGGGCGGTCCAATGTCCGTAAAGAATTGTCCGTGGTGTAACTATATAAGAAACAAGACCGAATGGTTAGGGAAAAATTATCGTAATAATTAGGTAACTTAGCATTTAATATATTTTTTATTCCTATTTGAAAACCGTTAAAGTACATGCATTTCTCGCAAGAAAATAGTGTAACGAGGTATAAAAAACTAATGTGTAATAAATATGCTATAGTCTATTACCAAAAATATAGGCAGTGACGTAGCTCTCATAACCATGGCAACGACCAAAATACTGTATGGTCCTTGGCGGTTTGCATGCAAAAATGCGGAACCGAAAGGTTCATTTTTTCAGTGTAAAAGGACCTAATTTTTCTGAAACATAGTGTTGTTGATATTCTTAGAAATAAAGTTCTTTTAAATACTTTACACTAAACGATGACGTCGCGTATTTTATTGCTTTTAAAAATATCCCGGACCACGGTTTAAAACCGCGCCTATGGGTGGAGTAACGGCACAAACGTATGACGTAAATGTAGTAGACATTATTATTATTATTACTTACTCTCCAGAATCGAAGAACATTAATTTTGTATGAAAAGGTGTGCTGTATTTAACTGAAATTTTCTGACTTTCAAATTCCACCTAAGCCTTCAAACAAGTGCATTTTTATCATAATGCAACTAGTATAAATATCTGCTAAATGCAATGAAGGATTATAGTGTTCTACTACTGCTATCGTCGTATTGACTTTGTCAACCTACCGAGAAGAAACAAGTTATTTTGCAATCCAATGGTTTAATATATTGAAAATAAGATTTGGAACTATAAATATTTACGTTTTTATTTTACAGATATTAACTTTGAATTAAACTATCTATCCTTATGGTACCATTTATTTTTTTATATATTTTTGAATTTACGGAGATTCAACTTACAACGGTTGTCGTTTTGTTTAAAACGTATTTCCCTTATTTGAGTTAGTATAGTATATTATTATTACTTTATTTAAATGAATGAAAAATTTAGGAATCGTTTTAAAAAAATATCTCAATTGAGTAATATTTTTCTTTTTATTTTACATATATCTTGTATCATATTACAAAGCGATCCATTCTATATTTTAATACAGTGGACTAATATTTAAAAAGATTTGGTAAGTAATTAACTTTTATAGGTATAATTAGGTTATTAATTTTTTTTATATTTTTGAATTTACAGAGAATTAACTCAAATCAATCTACCCAACAAATTCATCAGGGTTGTTCTTTTGGCGTTATCACTTTATTTTCTAATTTCTGTAAGTATAGTATTTTATTTATTTAAATAATGGATAACTTTGATGATGTGGAAATGAATGAAAATTTTGAATTTATTTTAAAGAAAAATGTATTAACTTTAAAGAAACTTTCAAATGGGGTTATTTGTAAACGTTTAAAAAGCTCTCTTAGTTGTTTTTTGTTACCATTACCGATTCAAACAAGGGTAATAATTTTAAAGGATTATAAAGAATATTACTTTCAACGCAATTTGGGTTTACTCGATAATATATATATATATTGATTTTCATTCTTTTATTTCAAATTATTACATTAAATTATTTGATAGAACTTACGGCTCATACATTAGCTTGGAAAATTATGAAGAATTTACTGAAAATATAGAAAATAAAATTTTATGGTTTTATTATACATTAAAATGGTATGATATGTCGTTTAAATGCTGTTTTACTTGTTTTTAAAAAATGTATTGGTATATTTGGTGCTATTCAAATTTAAATATTATAACGATAAATAAGGTAAATAGCGAAGAAATTATTTCTTGTAAACCACTGCTTGAAAATGTAAGAAATTTAAACTAATGGTGTGATATTTGTTGTGGGAAAGTACTATTTACAGTTTTTAATAGTCGTATAGAAATAAATTGTATGAAATTATTTATTAGTGAAAGTGTAAGTACTTATATTCTAAATACTATATATTATTCCCTGAATTATAATAATTTAACCTAATGTTGTACAGTATTCAAAATAATGCGATGGGATAATTTGACTAAGGAATTAGAGCAACTGTTAGAAGACGATGACATACCAATATCCATTGGACCGCCATCGCCTTTAATAGATGACAGTTGGGATGAAGCACCATTGAAACCATTATTTATATATTCACAACATGATGATAAAAATAATGCTGTATTTAATAAACTACCTACCGAAACGTTAAGGTACGATCCAAGCTGGAAGCAGTTCATGAACATTGATCTACCGAAATCAGTACCCGTGACACCAGTTCCAGTCGACAATTCGTGGGATGAGGTTAAACCGACCCAAAATTACAACCCCTTACCCTACGTACTAAAAAATAACATAATCAGAATTCCACCTTCCAAACTGTCGAAAAAAAAAGATAAGAGAATTTCGCATGTGCGAAAGAATTAGGTTACAAGCTTATGCTGTGTAATAATGAGCATGGGTTTGTAACCTAATTCTAAAAAGCTACATGAAATAATTTTTAATATTTCTTTATTTTTAGAATATGAATAAGCTGGGGGTACTAAACTTTTCGGGCAAGCTTGACTATGAAGTTGTTAAACTGGCAGATATAACAATTGACACAAAACATTCTATTTCACAATTCAGGGGAGTAGACACTCTTTATGGTAGACGTATCCTGGCAGTGTTTGATAGTGTTGAAGCAGTTTGGTTACCAGAACGATTTAAGGACCTCTCAGATGAATATTTAGAGGGAGCAAGTAAGGGAAAAAAGATTTTATTCATTTACAAGGGTAAACGGAAGATAGCCTCTGGTCGAGAGATAAACGAAAACCGCATTTAAATGTAGTTTATTAACTGTAGAAATTAAAAATAATCTAGATACTTTAGATCCAATGGTATTTTTAAAAGAAATTGGAATTATATTTCCTAGTTTGGTAAGAAGAATTAAATATTTTCCATGCAAAATTAGTGCAACGTTAGTAGGGAAATTTATTATTCCGAAGGGGGATGATCAACCACTTATAGAGGGTATAACTGAAAATACATTATATTTGGGTACCAAAAATGAGATATTATATGATTTAAATGATTATGAAGCGTTTTATAAAGAATATATTTATGATAAAATTTTAAGAAAACTTTCAGACTTTTCGGGTATGGGTTCAGGGTGGACTTTAAGGGGAAATTATAAAATTAGATTTAAAATTTAATAAGTGTTCATTAATTTCGACGGGTGCTAGTTTCAGGGATTTACCGGAAGAAATTAAACGTAAAAAATGTTGTGTTAATATTCAAAATAATGATGTTTTGCATGGGCGATAACCTCAGCTTTGGAACCTGCTAGAAACAATGTTCATAGGATAATGTCTTATCGACGTTACGCCGAGGTGCTTAATTGAGAAGGAATATTTTTTCCATTTTCTTTAAGACAACTTTTAAAATTTGAAACTCAAAATGAATTAAGTATCAACATTTATAGCATAAAAAAACGGGGTACAAGTAATGCATTTTATATTGGTAAATATATCTCATTATTTAATGATAATGACGATTTGATTTATAACAGTGATGAAAGTCACAATGAGGTTATACCGAAGGGAAAGAATAAGTTTGAAATTGTTGGAATTGTAATCTCTAAAAAAATAGCACCAGCTAATAGACACGTTAATTTATTATTAATTCAAAAGGGAAATAATAATGAAGTTATCAGGGAAGAGTCAATTTATCATTACTGTTCGATCAAAAATTTTAGTAGATTATTGGGGAACGGATTTAATAAAAAGGGGGGTCAAAAATATATATGTTTACGATGTTTATCATATTTTAAAAGGAAAAAAAAATTAAATGATCATAAGGTTTACTGTTTAGAACATGAAGGTGTAAAATGTGTGATGCCTACAGAAGAACATAAGTTTGTTTATTTTAAAAATTATTCTCATAAAGAACGGGTTCCTTTAACATTATATTGTGATTTAGAAACGTTGCCAATGTTAATGGCAACTGTAAAACCATCAACTGATTCGTCATTCTCTATATATATTATGCTAGAAACATGTACCCTATAATATAGGATACATGTTACATTGTTCATATGATAAGTCCTTATGGAAGTATAATTCGTTTTCGGGTTCAAATTGCATAGATTGGTTTATAAATGAATTAAACGAAATCGCAAAATCTGTCTGTAATATATATGCTAATATTCAAGAAATGAAAGAACTTACTGACATAGAAAAAAATGTCTATAATCAAGCTGTAATTTGTCACATTTGTGAAAAGGGCTTTACCGAAACAGATATTAAAGTTCGTGATCATTCACACATCATAGGAGATGGAAAATTTCGAGGTGCCGCACAACAATCTTGTAATTTAAATTACAAATTACCAAATTTTATTCCAGTTTTCTTTCACAATTTGTCTAATTTTGATAGTAAATTTTTTATTCAAAAACTCTGTACTGATCTTGAGGGGCCCTTACATGTATTACCTTGTAACAAGGAAAAGTATAAGTGTATTACAAAGAGATTAAAAGTTAAACTGAAAAATGCAAATAACGAGGAATATAACGATACATTTAAAATTTATTGATTCTCTAAATTTTTTAATGTTTGGGTTGGAAAAACTAGCTTCATTATTAACAAATTATGAAATAAGTGAATATATGCTTAATAACTATTCACCTAATCAAATTAAACTTTTGCTTAAAAAGGGTGTATTCCCGTATAGTTATATAAATTCATTTGACAAGTTTAAAGAAACGCGGTTGAAAGAAACGCGGTTGCCCTCTAAAGATAATTTTTTTAACAAAATTAAAGGGGAAAATATTTCTGATGAAGCGTATAGACACGCTCAAAATGTATGGGATACTTTTAACTGCAGTAATATATTAGAATATTCGAATATATATGTAGAGTGGCGGGGCTAATTAATCTAAGTGCCAAAATCCCGGAATTGCAGATTTTTCCACCAAAGGTATCTATGAACCGAGGCCAATGCAGGGCTATATGATTTAAGTGCCGATGCGCTATACTTTTCGTTCTGTGAGCCGTCAAAGTTGGTTAAGCTGCTAAGTGCCTCATGTTGTTGCACGGCTAATAGATCTAAGTGCGAATGATAAACAAAAACGTGTCGAATCTCGTCAGTCTGTAATAGTCTGTATACCGATACTGTTCGTGGTTGTTGACATCAGTTTGTGGGGTTATAAAAAATATTTATTTTGCTAATATGGATGAGAGGGCTTTTAGAAGAGAAAATACACAAAAAATAAAATAAAAGTGGAAAGTGAGGCCAGGGTGAGCGGAAATGAATATGTGACTAGTAAAAGTAAGAAAAACAAATCTGGGAGACGACTACCAACAAATGTGATAAGTGTGAACTCATTTATTATATTTTTTAAATTCATTCCTTTTTTTATGTATTATAATAATATTATTATTAGAATCTTGCTGCGTTAATGATTAGAATTGCCTGAGAGCCGTATTAGATTGTTGTCAATGTGTATTGAAATTTATTTTTGTTCTATACTTTTTATAACAAATCGTTATGCCGGGTCCACACCAAACCAATAAAACAAAATAGTTGTCTGAATGTTTTAATTTTGTTTGAAAATTATTTTTGTTTCAGGTCACATGCAAGTGTAAATATGGGTGCAAAGATGTGGCGGGCATGATGCAGGCTTTTTTAAAATCGTACCACAAACTGGGGATGAACGAACAAGGATCTTATCTCATGGGTCTTACGCAAATTCTACCTATACAGAGACGTCGCCACGGCAACTACGAAGATGCGGCACAGAGCCGGAGGCAGTGCACCGTGAGTTTTACCGTCCCCGATGGGCAGGGAAATATAACGAGGGTATGTAAGAAAACCTTTATGGAAATCTTCGACATCACGCCGCAGAAGATTACCACGCTTGTCAAAAAGAAAAAAGAAGGCTACGTTACCTATAAAGATAATCGCGGTGGTCTGCGAAATTTCAAATATACCTTGCAGGATAGGCAAACAGTACGGGATCATATTAAAACCTTTCCGCGAGAGGAAAGCTACTACAACAGGACTAAATCAGAGAAGGAGTACTTGAGCCCAGACCTTAATGTAAACAGGTTGTTGGAAGCCTACAAAATAAAAAACTCTGGCACCACTGTTACATATAAGTTTTACCGATCCGTTTTCCTAAAGGATTTTTCTAAGTTATCTTTTAGAAAACCAAGAGTTGACACTTGCAAGACATAACATAAAAGTGAAAGACACAGACGTCACTGTTGGAAAACAAGCCAAAACTCAACTTGAGTTGCACCACAGACAGGTAGAAAATGTTTTCAAGGCTATAAAGTACGACGCTACGAGTAGTACTTTACCAGAAAGCGACACTTGTACCATGACTATAGACTTACAAAAAGTTTTTGCGCTCCCCAAACTTACACATTCTAGCATGTATTATAGTCGCCAGTTGTCTGGCTACAACTTCGGCATCCATGTAAGTGACACTGCTGATGGGATCATGTGCGTCTGGCACGAAGGGCAGTCTGGTCGAGGTGGGAACCAGATGGCTACCTGCTTGTTACAAGCCCTGAACACTGGACTCCTTACCACCTATAAACGTAAGTTGTGTGTGTGGAGCGATAACTGCGCTGGGCAGTTGAAGAATAGGATGTTACTGTTTTTGTACATTTTCGTCGTGGCCTCTGGCAGGTTCGATACGATTGATCACAAATTTTTAATTTCGGGACACAGTTTCTCCGCTTCAGATCGTGACTTTGCCATCATCGAGAAACGTGCGAGAGTTTCAAAATTGAATAATGTTGAAGACGTGAAGAAATGTATTGTGACTGCAAGACCGACACACCCCTTCAAGGTACTGGATATGGCAGAAAGAGCTTTTTTTGATTTTGACAATGCCTCTTCCAAATACATTGACACCTCAAAACTTGGTATTAGCCAGGCTTCATGGTTGCGAATCACCAAAGATGATCCGGGAGTGGTGTCTTACAAAAAGAGTTTCAGTGTTTTGTTGCCATGGCAGAGATGTCGTGTACTGAAGAAGGCATACCACTTTAACCACATCAGATCAGCTGAACTGTCAAGTTTACCTGATGCAGTGCCCCTGAAGCCTTCGAAAAAAAAAGACATTGAAGCTATGCTAGACTATTTGTCTGAGGAGAACCGCGAGTTTTTTAGAAAAATTCTAAGTGTCTAATAAAACTGCCATATTGAGTTACATCATTTCTATGACCTTACATTAGGCACTTAAAACTTTTCCATTTGAATGATATTTTTTTGCCAAACTTTTAAACCAAAAACTACTTCACCCCCTTTTACCCTTTGCCCCCCGGGGTTATCCCCATAAAAATTTTAAATAACAAGGGTATCAAATAATAGCTTGTTTGAAAGGTCTTTCAAAGTGCTTTGTTTTGACGTTTGATTTTTTTTAAATCAGTCGATTCGTTTTCGAGAAAATTAGAAAAATCTTTATTTATCAGTAGGTATACAGAGTGCGTTCGGGAATAGAAAACGTAACATAACCTCAAACTTCTCCATCGCTGTTGCGCAAGCGCGAGAATATCGTACGTAATGGCATTCCGGCGCTCTGTGTAGGTATTGTAGAGGTAGGTAGGTAGTAGTCGAGAGATCCGTGGGTTTGATAATCCGTTAGAACGTAAGCATGGTGTAGTACAAATTTCTCACACCGATGGTTTCTTGAGGTCGCTAGTGATCGATAGATCCGTGCGCTTGATAAGCAATCCTCTGTGTCTCTCCGGCTTGTGCCTTTCCCTCCCCCGCGCCCCGCAGCCCGCAATGCCGCGACCCCGCTTGCGGCGATCGATGGCGCACCGCGGCAAATTCTGTGGTACCGCGAGCGCGCGCACTCCTTCGGGTGGCTAAATGTACCTGGTATTAGTAGAGAGCCATTAATTATTTAGATGAAGGGATGATGCATCCTTACCTTATGGGTAGAAAAATAGAAAATCATTAAATAAGCTTGTAAATAATATTTATTTTAATGCAGTTATGGAGTATTTGAATAGTTTAAAAGCTAAATTAAATATTAAAAATAGACATGATGTAGCAATAAACCATAATAATCCTATAGTAACCGCACTGCCTTCATAGTTCTGATTATTCTTAATTTGATTTAGATCTCTCTGATGTAAGATAATTGATCTCCTTTTCGGTGTATCTCCATAAGATCTGTTATGATACACAAATCTAAGCTTATAGTTCATCTTGTCATATGCATAAACATCCTTTGGAATGTAATATTGAAATAAATCTTTTGCTTGATTTAAATGCAATCTGCTCCAGCTCGTGGGCCAGGTATCATTCCCTAATCCATCCTCATCTATACAAATAAAGACTTTGCTCACTCCTACAGGTTTATTAATGTAAATAGTTTGTTGTAAAATAGCGCATAATATAATGAAGCTGCTTGCTAGAAGAGCCATTATGAAATGAATATATAAATGCTCAAACTTACCGATATATAAAACATGTTAAAACATCGTTATTTACACCTATATGGGGGTGACAATTTAAGAGGGGGGGGGGAAATGCTCTTTACCAAATTTTGTCTATTTAGCATAAAGAGAAATATATAAGGAAATGTTTTTATGTTAGAGAAGTCATAAGATCAGTTTACCAAATAAATAATCGGATAAACATATCACATTTTCGAAAAACTTGTGGATTTAAGGACATTGAAATTCGGGTAAAATTATGGATTTCTAAAATTTGCATCTATGAATATAAATGTATTTTTTCTCCGCATACAATTAAGTTTAGTAAAATTAAGGGTGTAAAGCAGCTGCCTGAGGCATATGAAAATATTGCCAATGATGAAGTTGGTTAAAAACAAATCTTGAGATATATGTAATTAATTTGCTGTGATATTTTAGGAAAATGTGTTATTTAGTTTTAATTGCACAATATGCATAAGTATATTATGCACCGATTAAAATAATTATTATCATGCACTGGTGCATGTACGCACAAGTGCGTGCATCACATTTTACAGCAACCAACATGTTCCGGTATGTGGTTACACTGACCCCCACATTCGATAAATATTCTAACGATAATACTTAACTTGCGTTATTGTTTGCAATTCTATGATCATTAGTTGTCCTGCATTGAATCAAAGTAGAAGTATTTCTTGTGTTCGAAACAATAAACAACAAAATGTAAGTAAAATTTTTTTATGTAATTATTAATTTACTATTAGATTATGTTTACTTTATTTTTATTTTCACATTATTTTCCATAAGTAAATAACTAAAAGTCAACCATTCTTTCTTAGATGAATCTTAATGGAATCAATTCTGCTTGTCTTGCAGAGGAAGGGTCTGCCCAAGAAAGGAAACCTGTGGCGAAACTACAAAAATTTACCAAAGAAGAACAGCATTTATAATATATGCGGATTTTGAAAGTCAGTTAAAACCAGTTAATTTTCAAGTAACAGAGGGCACAAAAAAAATATCAGAAACATATAGCATATAGCGCAGGATATTACTTTAAATGTTCTTACAATGATTCATACTCATATTTTAAAAGTTATCGCGGTGAAGATTGTATGGAGTGGTTTGTTAATGAAATAAATAAAGTATCCAAATTTGTATATTCAAATATTAAAAATCCTATTCCAATAAAAGAAAATCCTAATATACATGATGCAAGGTGCTGTCATATATGTGAAACTTCATTTAAAAAAAGTGATAAAGTTGTGCGCGATCACGATCACTTTACGGGTCTCTTCCGAGGGTTTGCGCATAATGAATGTAATCTTAATTATCAAAAATTGTTTATTATACCTGTTGTATTTCATAATTTATCTGAGTAGGGAATAGTAAGCGTTTCGAAACCATCCATGGATATGGATATACAGACATCCCCCCACCACCACACCCAATCCTCCAACCTGTACACCATTCCCAAGGATACATATATCCTCCTACCTATCTATTATGTTTTTTTCTGTATATAAAGATATATTTATAGTTATCAAGTCAGTATTAATTGTGCTCGAAACAACGAAGTATACGCACATCTAAAAAATAAAAAATGAATAATAGCTGTCCTTCTGTGGACATTATATTGTCCCATATAAATGTAGAGAAAGAGTTAGTCGACTTTTCCAGTGAAGAAATAAAAATGATACCTTTGGAATATTTAATAAAACATGCAACTACCTATGAACTTCTAGATATATGGGGGAAATTACCTGCTATCTATAAAAATAACTTCAGTTTACAAATTTCTCTTTCATGCTTTAATCACTACAATAGACCGGATTGGATCACGTGTTTTGATGGTCCCATTCCAAGTGTACGAAAATGCGCGTTTTGCAATAAAATAAATTATAATATCTAATATACTTATAAGTTAAATGTATGTATTATGTTAAATAAAACCTTGGATTGATAAATGATATCCCAACTCTGTAGAAATAAAAGTAACTTCTGTAACAAGGTTTTGTTATTTTAATGTCTAATATAAGTTTTGATAAAATAATATTAGATAAATAATTTTTACCCACATAAGGTTGAAAAACAAATAATATCCATCCGATGTCATTAACACATTTCATTGAACTCGCGACGTCCGCTGCTAACTCGATAACCGCAGGCAAAACAAGTTTTGTTTCCATACTTCATTTAAAAATTACAAAATTCAGAGAGGTATTAGATATAAGGTAATTTATAATATCATTAAGCTTAGTAACATAAAAAAAACACACCCTATTATAACTATTTTCTTATTAGAAGCGATATGAAATCATAATAATATAATATCTTAAATACGTTGATGAAGACTGGTTTTATTATGCGAACGTGTTTGAAGGTTGAGTAGAAACTGCGCTAATAAAGAATGAAAGAAGAATACAGCTTGTTTTTTACACTGTTGTCAATATTTCCTTATTTCCTTCATAGCTCAAATTGTTATAAACAAATAAAATCAAATACCCTTCTGTATGAAATGGTTACAAGTTGTTCAATTCTACATGTTTCCTAGTTCAAAAACCGGTCAGGTCAGTATGATGCAGCGAGTTGCATTTTTTAATAAATACGCACAATTTCTTAGTTCATTAGACGGTCAACTCAGTTCAACTTGTACATTTTTTTCGACTTTGGTTAAATATATAAGCTGGTTGGATTTGCTTCAAAAGCATTCACAATCTCTAGCTCGCCTAGAGAATATAAATATATATATTTTACCGTTACAAATTAATTTTTTAAATGTCGCGCAAACCAAATATCACAATATTAAAAAATATTCTAATTAAACCAAAACATATTTTTGAAGACGTTGTTCCCAAACCCAAAATGAAGTTTTATTTTGATCGTCCAAGTACACCGGAAGAATTTAAAACTCCTGTTAATTCTCCGTCGTTGTCTGAAACCTATCAGGCAACATCAAATCTACAAGATTATTTAAATGGAGAGGAAGAGGATTGGGAAACGCTACTTCAACCCTTTTCTCCGGACACACCAATCCCAGAGACGCAAGCTCCAATCAGTTCAGTTCAAGACGTATCAGTTCCAGTGATGCAAGTTCCCGAGACGCAAGTTCCAATCAGTTCAGTCCAAGACGAATCAGTTCCTGAGACGCAAGTTCCAATCAGTTCAGTCCAAGACGAATCAGTTTCAGAGACGCAAATTCCAATCAGTTCAGTCCAAGACGAATCAGTTCCAGAGACGCAAGTTTCAATCAGTTCAGTCCAAGACGAATCAGTTCCAGAGACGCAAATTCTCGAGACGCAAGTTCCAATCAGTTCAGTCCAAGACGAATCAGTTCCAGAGACGCAAGTTCCCGAGACGCAAGTTCCAATCAATTCCGTTTCAATCATTTCAAACACACGAGATCCAGAAGTACAAGTTCTAGACGATTCAATCATTCCGGCGGATCAAGTCGAACCTTATCAACCGGAACATAGAAATCAGATATGGTTGATACACCTTAAAAAAATCAACGAAATTAACAAACTAATTCAGGAAGTAGAAAAAAGAAAACCTTGGCTGAGGAGCAAGTCGAAGATTATGAAAAGCTCTTATCAGTATTTAAACAAAAAAAAACGTCAATGGTTGTAGAAGTCGTAAACAATACTAAACAAAACAATTTAATATATCAAATTTCAAAAAGAAGAAAATTATTTTAAAAATAATTTGTAACGTAAATATATATATCATTAAATAAATCTCTATACGAGCTAGAGATTTTGAAACAAAGTTATTGTTTTATTTATTAATCTAATATAATTCTTCGTATAAAATTAACAGAATCATAATAAGACAAACCTTTAGTATTTATTAAAGATAGAATTATAGTGCGTTTTTTCCTAGTAAGAAATGTATGATACATCCTAAAATCAAATGTTATTGATTTGCAGCAACAAATAATATTCAGAATTTAGACAGAGAAAGTTAAAAGAATAGGTGAATCAGGTTAGTTGTTAACTTAAATCAGTAGCGACTCATGGTACTTAAAAAAGGTGAGATCCAAAAAAGGGAATACATTTTGTTATTTTTGACATTGATCAACTATCCAAAATTTACCGTTTTTTCACTTCAGATCGTCTCGAAAAAGGGGTTTCAAGTAAGGACAAAATAATATTATCAGAACACACAAAAACAACTATTTTATTAACTTAAAAGCGAGCATTTGTCAACATGTATGTTGCTTTTAACAATGATATGTATTACAGGTCAACATTTGTAGACCTTAATACCTGCAAAATTTACTTATTATCCTCGTCTTAGTTTTAGTAGTGACGTTTACCATTTATGATGACTCCCCCCACCCTCAATATAATTTGATAGTAGTGGTAGATGGTGGTTTTATCATCTTCAATTTCTAATACAACTTCTTCACATACAACAGAAGTATACAAACATATATCAACAATCACATATCACCAATCATATGTCATACATCATTTGTCAACTATCAAACATCACACTTTCATGCATTAGCTGCTTTAGATATTAGCTACTATGATGATGATATTTAATTAATATCATGTGATCAGGGTGACATATTCAGAGTTTAGACAAAGAAAGTTAAAAGAATAGGTGAATCAAGTTTAAAAAACTGGTTTTAGTATGTCTTAGTTTTTAATCATGGTGGACATTGGAAGTAAAATTTTTGGAACTCTTAAAAAATTGCCAGGAATCAAATATTAAACTATATAACTTTTGGATTAGAGCTTAATTCTCTAGTATATAACCTTACTCGCTTAAAGATGGATGAAAAATCAGCAAGAGAGTTAATAAAAACAAGAAAATCTGTTAAACAAAAATACAATGCTTTAAAATCGGATTTGTCAGATAAAGAAATTCGTATAGAAAAAGAGTTTAAACCTATTTCTCAACCTTTGCAAGAGTTAATCAGAACGATTAAATCGGAACCGTTTATTAAAAATTTGCCACAAATGTTCTCAACTCCTATACAACAATTTCAATTTCCTACTCCTCCAGAACGCATTGCAAGAAAATCAAATGCCTATGATAAATATCTTCCAACAACCACACCTTCATTTCTAAGAGATGATGAGGTATTTTGGGACAATTTAGAACAACCCAGTATAGTGGAATCAAGTCATAATTCAACAATCGAACCTGCTTTAGAAGAGATACAACAAAGTATCTTGGATCTAACAAAAACACCGGGTTATCAGGAATATTTGAATGCTTATGATCCGTTGGTAAGACCCTTTGTCGATAAATTAATAAAGGATACAAAGGGTGAATTTGATAACAAATATGGTCTTAATCATGATATTAAATCCAAAAAATATAAAATCGCGAAGTCTGAAGTAGACTTTATAGAAAAAGATATTAAGGTTGAGGGTGTTAGATATGAGGGAACACCTGGTTTATATGAACTGATATTTAAAAAACAACCTGTTGGCTATTCCACAAAAGATATGGACAATTATATGGATATTTTAAAAAGAACAAATGCATACAGACGAAATTTTGAGTCTAATAATCAAATCCAAGGAACAACCGACATTAAATACGTAACAATAATTAAACCATATTTATTAAAAAAGGGTATATTAAAAACGAGAAGCGTATTATCGGAAATAGATTATCATTTGACGCTACCAAGTACATCAAGAGAGTAGGGAATAGTAGGCGTTCCTAATCCATCCATGGATATGGATATACAGACATCCCCCCACCAGCACATTCATTCCACCACTCCACTCCCTCCCCCACTCCTCCCCCCACCAGCACACCCACTCCTCCCCCCACTCCTACCACCACTCATACCCCCACCAGCACACCCACTCCTCCCCCCACTCCTCCCCCCACTCCTACCCCCACTCCTCCCCCCACTCCTACCCCCACCAGCACACCCAATCCTCCCACCAATACACCTAATTATCCTACCACCACAACTAATCCTCCTACCAACCACCTCACCTATACAAATCATGTATGAACATATACGGGATATATACAGTTTCAACCCAAACCGATCGTAAATCGCAAGGATATAAATACACATATCCTCCTTCTACCTATCTATTATGTTTTTACTATATAAATATAAATAGTTATCAAACCAGTATTATTTGTACTCAAAACAACGAAGTATACGCACATCTAAAAAAATTTTAAAAATGAATAATTATTGCTGTCCTTCTGTGGATATTATATTAGCCCATATAAATGGAGAGAAAGATTTAGGTGACTTTTCCAGTGATGAATTAAAAATGATACCTTTAGAATATTTAATAAAACATGCAACTTCCTATGAACTTCTAGATTTATGGGGAAAATTACCTGTTATCTATAAAAATAACTTCAGTTTACAGATTTCTCTACCATGCTTTATTCACTACAACAGACCGGATTGGACCACTCACTTTGACGGACCCGCCCCAAGCCAACGAAAATGTCCGTTTTGTAATAAAATAAATTTGAATAACTAATAGATATTATACATTACTTAATCCAATACGTAAAAGTTAACTATACTATGTATTACTTTAAATAAAACCTCACTATTTATTTTTACTATTTTTTTACATATCCCGCTTAACACGCACACCTATAATTGCATATTATACAGCTTACAGCAATCTAAAACGAGATCACATCTTCAGCATTCATTATCTTCAATCGTCTTTATAGACGTCACAAGCTGATGGTATGCCGTCATTCGCGAAATCAATAATTACTTTAAGAATACGTACACAAAGAAGAAAGGGCGATACCTGTTTTAATGCGATGATCTACGTTACTAATTATATGACAGGATAGTTATTTAGAATCGATTAGTCATATGCAATTTCATATTTTTTAGTTGCATTAAAAATAATTTAATTTTTAACTACATTTCTTGTTTGCGTGTTTAAATGAATTTTTCTACTTTGGTTGGATATAAATACAAGCGGAGTTAAACTAAATTCATTCGACGCTCTAGCTTGTATAGAGTTAGTTATATTTACATATTTACAAGTTTAAAAATGTCAGGCAAACCAGAAATCAACATTTTACATCAAATAATTTTTAAACCAGAAACAATACATTTTGAAGGACCTATTCCACATCCAAAGATGGAGTTTCTGTTTGATAAGCCGATATATCCAACCGATTTTAAAACCCCACCTGGATCACCTAGTTTATCAGAAACATATCAGGCTACGAGCCAGCTACAAGAATATCTTAATGATACTCTTCCTGAGTGGGACGAGCAGCTTCAACCAATGGAAGAAGATACGATGATGATTCCAGCAGGTCCAAGCTATACTGAAAATCTACAAGAATCCATAACGATTCCTACAAATTTATGTCACAAAGAAATATCACAAGAAGCTATACCCACCTCGGCAGTTCCAAGCCATACTGAAAATCTACAAGAAACCATGACGATTCCTATAGGTTCATGTCATACTGAAATATCACAAGAAGCTATATCCACCTCAGCAAGCCCAAGCCATACTGAAAATCTACAAGAACCCATGACGATTCCTACAAATTCATGTCACACCGAAATATCACAAGAGGCTATACCCATCTCAGCAGGTCCAAGCTATACTGAAAATCTACAAGAATCCATATCGATTCCTACAAGTTCATATCATACTGAAATATCACAAGAAGCTATACCTATCTCAGCAGATCCAAGCTATACTAAAAATATACAAGAACCTATGACGATTCCTACAAATTCATGTCAAACCGAAATATCACAAGACGCTATACCCACCTTAGCAGGTCCAAGCCATACTGAAAATCTACAAGAATCCATATCGATTCCTACAGGTTCATGTCATCCTGAAATATCACAAGAAGCTATACCCACCTCAGCAGGTCCAAACCATACTGAAAATCTACAAGAACCCATGATGAATCCTACAGGTTCATGTTATACCGAACACCGGCATACGGTTCCACTACCAATGATGGAACCCTACCAACCAGAACTACGGCAACATCGATGGTTGCATCATTTGAAACAACTTAAAGGAACAAACGATGCAATTTGTGAAATCAAAAGAAGACAGTCACTTGCTGAGGAACAAATAGAGGATTTTAGGAAGCTTCTGATTATCCTAGAGGAACGAAAAAGATCTAGCATCTTAATATACGCTAACTTAAATAAAGAGGAAACTTTACTTAGTAAACTTTCGAAAAGGCAGAAGCTAATGTAAATATGTTAATATAACTAATAAATATATAAGCTAGAGGTCGTAATCAAAAAAATATAATATGGTTTTATTTAAAATAACATAAATTTCCTTGATACATTAAAAAGACGATCACAAAAGTTAAAGGATAGCAGATCACGTATACTTTAAAATATATATTTAACTCTACAGGAAGTTCCATAAAAGCAGAGTAAAAGAAATTACTTTAATAGAAAACAATATATTTTTTATATTAATTTTTAATACTAGAAATCAATACATGTAAGGTTGTTATAATATATATTTTTGTCTAAAAGTGAGCGTTTTTGAGATATTACAAATTACATTTTTTCGCTTTGTTAGACTATAGCGTGTTAACGAATCATGAATTTAAAAAACTGGTTTTACAGTATGTCTTAGTTTTTAATCCTCTTTCCAGAAATGTAATAATATAAAAAAAAATTTTCATAAATTATTCCAAATGATCAGTAGAGTTGATATGGGAAGTAAAATTTACTCCCACTCTCAAAAAATTTCAATCAAATATTAAACTATATAACTTTTGGATTAGAGCTTAATTCTCTAGTACATAATCTTACTCGCTTAAAGATGGATGAAAAATCAGCAAGAGAGTTAATAAAAACAAGAAAATCTGTTAAACAAAAATACAATGCATTAAAATCAGATATATCTGATAAAGAAATTCGTATGGAAAAAGAGTTTAAACTAATTACTCAACCTTTGCAGGAGTTAATTAGAACAATTAAAACAGAACCGTTTATTAAGACTGAAAATTATTCCCCGCAAATGGTTTCTACGCCAAACCAAAGATTTCAATTTCCAGAAGTCAATCAAAGAAGATCAAATGCATATGATAAATATTTACCACCTAACATGCCATCATTTTTGGAAAATGATGAAGTATTTTGGGACAATATGGATATAACAAATTCAAGTCATGAATCAACAATCGAACCTGCTATAGAAGAGATACAACAAAGTATCTTGGATCTAACAAAAACACCGGGTTATCAGGAATATTTGAATGCTTATGATCCGTTGGTAAGACCCTTTGTCGATAAATTAATAAAGGATACAAAAGATGAATTTGATGTATAAAATATAATATAAATAATAATATAAATATGGATTCAGTCATAACGTAGATACGGAAAAATATCACATCGCAAATTCTGCAGTAGACTTCATAGGAAAGAACTTTAAGGTTGAGGGCGTGAGATATGAAGGGTCACCCGGTCTATATGAACTGCTTTTTAAAAAACGTCCGGTTGGATATTCAATTAAAGACATGGACGATTATATGGATGTTTTGAAAAGAACCAATGCATACAGACGTAATTTTGATGCAAATAATCAAATACAAGGATCAACTGACATTAAATATGTAACAATAATTAAACCATATTTAGTAAAAAAAGGTTTATTAAAAACAGGAAGTTTATCTTCAGAACCCGACTATCGTTTAGCGCTTCCAAGTACATCAAGAGGATTACCAAGACCCAAACAAAGACCTCGTTCTACAAGAATACAATCCGCAAAAAGTGTGACTGGGAAGGGAGTGATGTTAAATTTATCAAAAAAAAAGCTAGATTATGTTTATTATGATAATTTAAACGAGATAATTGATAGATTAAGGTTGTTGACAGCATCACAAATGGCTGGACATACTGGTCATCAAAATGAAATAGTATCAATTTTGGAAGAATTAAGAGAAGCTCACATTATCTTATAAAATAACAAACTATTATAATTTTGTATCATTAGAACAATGTCAATCAACAAATTTGGAAGTCATAGTTCAAAACGATACTTGTCTAATTATTCTGCTGCAGCATTGGGAAAAAAGGTGATTGAAACTGCTGAGAAAACAATTACTGATAACTTTACTAAAGATGTGAAATACATGGAAAACAAAATTATTCAAAATTTTCTTCAATCAAAAACGGAGAGTGAGAGAAATTTTAAAAGTTTAAATAAGAGAGTAAGTGAAAACGATGAAATAATAAAAAGTGTTGTGAAAAAGGTGAAGTTATATGCAGACGAAAATGTTAATAAAATAATTAATTTAGAGGATGCTATTAAAGAGCAAACAACCAATGTTCACCAAATAATAAACAATGTTCAATCATTGAAGCAAGAAATAATTCCGCATGATGCGTTGAAAAATACGATAACTAAGCAACATGAATCATCTCATAAAGATTTAGAAAAAGAGATTGCAATAAAAATTGAGAGTATTAATAAGAAGCTTAGTTCAGCAATAAAAACATTTCAAGAAGATCACATTCGCATGGATAAAAAAACATTTGAAATTGAGTCATCTTTGTTACAATTATTAGTTCATAAAACTGAATTTGATGCTTTAGATGAAAAATTTACTAATGTTTCAATAGAAATGAAAGAAATTATCAATAAACTAAATATAGCTAAATTGCATTCTGAAAAATTGGAAGAAAAATTACTAAACATGATAAGGTCTTTCACTGAAAAAGTAAATGAAATTCAAAAGGATGCCGATAAATACGACTTAAAAAATATTGAAGATAGATTATGGACAAAAATGAATTCTGCAATTAATGAAAAATGTGTGACTGTGAGTGATATTCGTATGCCGTTTAATATATTTGAGGAACGGATTGATCAATTAGAAACTGAATTTAAAGAGAAAATTGCTGTTCTTAAATAGGATACGTTGTAGAAGATCTAAAATATACATTAAAGGGAATCCAACTCCAGTGAAGAAAATATCTTATCCATATCAAAAATTATAATATTTAAGGCTGACACTTAGTTAAAAAATGTTAGTATCTAAAACTAATCATGAGTGAAAATATTAAAGAAACTGTAGTAAATGAGCTTCATAGACCAGCTAGAAAAAAATTTAGACGACGTTATGTTATAATTAAAGGTTTAAATGATCTATGGCAAGCTGATTTAGTTGAAATGCTTCCTTATGCAAAGCTTAATAAAGGATACCGTTACATATTAGTTGTAATAAACGCATTTTCTAAGTATGTTTGGATTCAACCTGTTAAAAGAAAAACCGCAGAAGATGTAACTTTAGCAATGGAAAATATTTTAAAACTTGCTAAAACTCCCCCAAAACACATCCAGACAGATCAAGAAAAAGAGTTTTATAATTTCAACTTTAACAAATTAATGCAAAAATATAAAATTAATCATTATAATACATTCTCTAATTTAAAAGCTAGCATTGTTGAAAGAGTCAATAGGACTTTAAAAACATTAATGTGGAAACAATTTAGTTTACAAGGAAATTATAAATGGTTGAATATTTTAAATGATATTGTTGTTAAATATAATACCACAAAACATAGAACAACTGGATTAAAACCCATTGATATCAATGAAAAAAATGAAAAGAAAGTTTTAAAATCAACTTATAATAAAATAAAAACCATTGATCCAAAAAATTCAAAGTTTAAGAAGGGAGATTATGTTAGAATCAGTAAATATAGGGAAGCTTTTCAAAAAGGGTACACACCTAATTGGTCAAATGAAATTTTTGAAATTAGAGATATTAATCTAACCAATCCAAAAACATATTTGCTTAAAGATGAAAACGATGAATCCATTCAAGGAGTATTTTATACAGAAGAGTTGCAAAAAGTTAAACATCCAAACGTATATCTGGTTGAAAAGGTGTTGAGGAAACAAGGAAATAAGGTTTATATAAAATGGTTGGGTATGGATAAAACACACAATTCATGGATATTAAAAAGTAAATTAATTTAAATTGTATTTATTTAAAAAAATAAAAGTTACATAAAACGTTTATTATATATTTTTATTTCTATAACTTCTTTCCAAACCAACATTTAAGTGATTTTCGGTATATTTAATCCTATTTTTTGAAAACGATTAACTGTTCATAAGTACTCTCTCTTGATTTCTTGTAGGCATAACTCCAAACAAATAATGTGAAAATGTTTTTTATTTTTAAAGTTAAATTGATATAAAATTATCAAATCCCTTTCTATATCGCCCCTCATTCATGGAACTGTCTTTATCGATAACAACAAAATCATATTTATTTTGCCAACACATTGAACAGAGATCCTTAAATGTTTGTATGTTCATGTCACTATTTACGTGATTATCATAAATATGCTTTAAGTTGGTGGCGTCTTGTTGAAAAATTATCAAAAGGTTTGCATTATCTCTGATAAGTTGTTTAGGTATGGATGAGTATGTTTGACATAAATAAAAACAATCGGTATTTTTATGTCGACCAAAACAAAAATAATCTCTCATCAGTGCTTGACTGCTACAAACGATATCATCAAAAATAATGATTGAGTTCGGTTTTATTTCATTTGGTGAAACAATATCATCAGCATTAGAAGATTCAAAATAACCAACAAATTTTAGTGGTTTAAATATTGTTCTTAAATATTCATATTTTGATTGATTTAAGGATTTCGAATATACATATATGTTTTCAAATCGTAATCCATTAACATGTGTGATAAGGGAAATGACTAAATTTGTTTTTCCGCATCCGCTAGGACCCACAACTAAGCAACGTTTGCAATTTCCTCCAAATAATCGTCCATGTTTCCGATAAATATCTTGCTTTAAATCAAAAATTTTTATTGGTAAAGAAAAATCTTGTTTTATAATCTTCATTGTTTGAATATCTCTATTTAAGTAAGAGCATTTATGTATTTCAATCATTTATATATAATGATTAAACACAATAGTAATACTAACATTCACTCTAAGAAGCGTAAGAGGAAAGGAAGTGGATTAATAAATTCATTAATTAATAAATTACCCATAGAACTCCATATCCCTTCATATCATTTTTGCGGTCCAGGTACGAAATTAAACAAAAGACTTGCACAAGGAGATAAAGGAATAAATCAATTAGACGAATTGTGTAAAGAACACGATATCGCATATACGAAACATACAGATATTGAAAATAGACACGAGGCTGATAAAGTATTAGCTAAAAAAGCATTTGATAGATTTAAAGCTTCAGACTAAAACTTCATATCATCTTTGGTTGTTGCAGGAATAATGAAAGCAAAAAAAAAAGCTTGGTATGGGAATGAGAAAAAAAGGAGGTCAAATATCTTTTAACACTGTTGTTAAGAAAGCTCGTAAAGGAATCGTTGGAAAAAAATTTAGTAACATTAAAAACATTGCATCCGCTGCATTATCAGCAATTAAAAATACAAAATCAAAAATACAGGTTCCAAAACAAAGAATTATTCCAATTCCTAAAACTGGAGGAATTTTGCCATGCAGTGAATCAACTTATTAACAATAACGGTCCAATAATTGACGACGTTTCGGACGCAGAAGAAGAAGAAGAAGTGCTAATCATCAACGATGTAGATGTGATCGATTGCGACGTTGATGTAAACGTTCCTGACACCGATGTAAACAACCCACAAGACATTGAAATGGAGGAAGTCAACGAAAAGCATCTGAACTTGGCCCTTGATACGTCGTTAGCCATTGAAGAAATTAAACAAACGCGTATAAAGTGCCAAAAAAAAACTTAGTTCATAATAGTGCAATTGAAAACATTAACAATTTATTGAAACATTTTAATCGACGGGAGCAATATTTACTTGATCTCCAAGTTTCAATTATTGAGAGTGACCGCTTACTATTGCTTATAAACTAGTGTGATATTTTTTGTTCATTTTAATAATAGAAAACAACTATTAATTTTAATAATAAGGTTTAGTTATGTATAATTTACCTATTTGATTCATGTACTAACCTTTTTTTTTACCTAAAACAATTCACTAATTTTTGTGATATAGGTAAAACAAAACATTAGTTGTAATCTTGACGGAACAAACCCAATATATTATGTATTACCTAAACAAATTATTTGTGAACTGCTATTAGAAAATAAAAATTTCGCTGAAACGTCGCGTTTATATCAACGAAGTTCGGAAAATAGGGGATGGGTCAAGTGTCGACCGGAAGATTTTGATAAATTAGTATCAGAACTAAAAACATTACCGATTCGAAATAAACGGGTTATAATTAATGACCAAATGACGGAAGTTAGAGGGCGCGGTGACAAAGTGACATGTTCCGTATGTACTCGAGGTCTTAATTCGCGTTTGCTTATGGTACCAGTAAACTAGCAGCTTGTCGCCAGTTAACGGCGGAATCGGTATACAGACCTTCACTTTCCAGTTGAACAGCTTCCTTCGATAAATTTAATACTTCATCTAATGCAATAGACATGTCTACTTCCATCGACATGTTTTGGGGTGAGCACTCGACGCCATTACTCAATCAGATCTTATTAATGTGACATACAAAATACCTGGTGATGTTTGCAGCGTATGTAGTTAACGTAAACGTCGATTGAAACTGGCATTGAATACAGTTATACTATTGTACACTTGTACAGGCACAGCGGCTAACTGGTTTTCAAGAGCTGCTATCTGTAGCACTTGTATATATTGTAAATATATTCAACCATTGTTCATTTTCTGCTTCAAATGAAAAAAAATGGTTCCGCTTGATAAAGTCTTTTCGTTAAACTAAACCGCCAATTTCCTTGATAAAACCGGTAGCGTAAGAACAGTGTATTATCTATGGGTAAACTCTCGATCATGTCCTCTTTCTCCGGTAGTTCTTTTACTAACCACTGACTGGGCCTTTCATAACCAGGAAAGAGATAATCATGTTTTACATGCAAAAAAGGAACCTTGTTTGTAGTAGAATATCAGCTAGTTACGACCTTGCATTTATTAATTATGAAGGTTTTCGAAAGTATGTGAAGAACAAATATTTTCCTATAAATATGATAGAAATCCGTTAGTCAATAATAAATATTTTTGTTCTACAAGCTTCATATTTTCTTACTCTACGAGCTTTCAAAGAGACGCTACAAGTTACATTCTCTCTGTTTTAGAGTTGCCGTAAAGGTATATTTTTATTTTGTGCTATAATGGTATTATCATATTTTTGGTTTTATGTAAAAAAATTGCAGCTTAGATGCGATACAATTTAGACGGGATGGGGCATTATGTTATTTAAAATTAAATACATTTTCCAAAAGTTCTGCATAGTGACATCTGCATAGTTGTTCGATGGTCAGTATGGAGTGGAAACAGCATCAATCAAACCCCGAGGAAACAATCCTCCAGACGACTTCCATTCAGTAGCTAAAGGAACATGAGTGGCACTCCAGACGTTAACTATAAACCTAATTGGGGCAACAATCAGACTAAAGTTAGGGATGTACGGAGTTAGACGACTATGGAGAATCAATATAAATCCAGACAAGAGAAACGTCAGCAAAGAAGTACTTCTCTTGGCTGATGGGGGGCATTCGTCCTTGGCACTATGCAAATTCCCATTTGGAAGAAACATGTATCCGAGAGTTATTCTCGAAGACAGACGAAGACTCTGGTTATCTCCTGAGAGTAAGAAATCCAGACAATCTTTTCCAGGGCCCAAGAGATGCTGAGGTTGTGTTTTCAAAAGACCATGGACAACTTGTGACGGAACAAATAGAAACTCCTAGGACAGCATTTCATTTCTGTAAAAGATCAAACATCCCACTTATCTTAGCTACAAACACGTTAAACCTGTATTATTTTCTTTAAACAAGGTACTTAGCGGTTCGTCACGGCTCATCGCCTAAAACCAGAAACCCAGTTTTCACTTGTGTCTATTTACCTTGACATGCAATAAGGTAAGTCGGGTTTTCTTTATTTCATTTATTTCGGGCGTATTTACGTATAAATATTTTTTAATTAGGAAAGGTCAGAAGAGCGGCATCCGGAACATCCAGAAGTCTTTTCGGGACAAAAAAAAAAGAATCTCGCGATCCCTAGAAATATATACAGTCCACTTTTACCTCCTGATTAGATAAACAGGATGCGACGATTTTTTGGTATTTATAAATAAACACAATCGATTAATAGTTATGATCAGTAAAGAGGCTCGTCAATTTTACGTCTCATTACAGGCGCAAAAATTTGTTGTGGCATAACTGTTCGAAGAACCTCTTAAACGGTATATGAAATCAGGATTTAATAGCTTTTTACTTCAATTTTCTGCTTATAGTTGTACTGAGGGATTTTTGAACTCATTTTTTACGACAACCAATGAAGTTTATTAAGTAGTTGTAATCTCGACGGAACCAATTTGATATTTTACACATTACCCAAGGAAACTGTTTGCAATCAATTAGTGAAATTGCAAAAGTCAAAGTCATCGTCTGAAGGTTTCTATCACAGATGTTCACAAAACTCGGGATGGGTAAAATGTCAACCGTCAGATTTTTATAAATTAGCGTCAAAACTTAAAACGTTGCCAGTTAAAAACAAACGAGTTGTGTTCAATGGAAATTTGACAACAGTACGTGCGCACGGGGAGAAAGCAACATTTTCGGTGTGTACTCACAAGAATGAAGTTATCTATTTGATTGTAAGAAACTTTAAACTTCAAAATGAAGCCGATAAAGAAAGGGCCCTAATTGAAAAAGAGATAAACTCGAAAGGTTGGTGTCCATGCGATAGATGTATGCCCTACACTTATAATCAAAAACTGTTGGGTTGAAGAAAACTTTGTCTACGGATCTACTCAAAACCAATCACCCGCAAAGTATTGCTTAGAGTTAATGTTTGTTAAATAAAAAGAGTAATCAGATAAAAACTTGCAAAGAATGGCGTATAATTGTATTATAACAAAATACATGACAAATTGTATTTTTAGTCTTTATTGAACATGATTGTTAACAATAAAAAACTTTTAAAGAATATATCAAGAACAATAAAAAAAACTTTCAAAGAATGGCGTATAATTGTCATATTAACAAAATGCAAGACAAATTGTATTTCTAGTCGGTATTGAACATGATTGTAGTCCGTATTTACTAACGCGGGTATATTATTTCAAAGATTTAGTTCCTATAGTCTAGTCATACGCTTTATTTAGTTTTAAGTTATTATTAAATAGATGGAGCCAACTAAAGACCATAGCTTATTATAGTATATTAGAAATTATACAAAAATAAGTGAAATTTTTTAAGCACGCCTAAATAGTAGCAAAAATTACTTACCTTCTATTATTTAGTCAGTCTCAAGCCTGCAAAAAGTGTGATAGAAAAATGTATAACGGCCAAAATTCTATGCGTTTAAATATGGCAATCTACTGTAATATTGTATTAATTACCAAAATTCATTATTGTGTGATATGCCGAAGCCTTTGACTTGCCGTGTACAATATGTATTTAAATTTATCTGGACGATTACATGAAAATACCAGAGTATATACCACTCATATTTTTGCCTATTTTTAAAATACTTTTCATTGATGCTTAAAAATATTTTACAGTGAAGCCACCCATTCTATTCACCTGTTTTTCTATCCTGTTTCTCATTATGCACGAATTATATGCCTGGATACAACCCCTGACGGTTGGACTAATCTAGTTTAGAAACCATCATTATTTGGTAAGTCAAAAGTACTATTTATTAACATGTTAATAATTGATTTGGTATTGTTGGTATGAACGTTCATGCGAACAAACCCGAACAAACCTGCTGTCTTATATCATTATCTAGCTACATGGCTCAATATTTTTTTGTTCTTTAGAGCTGTAATTTTTTAAAGTAAGAAGAGATTTTTTTCGTCCCATTATTAGATGTGTTTCACCATATCATGGCTCATCAGTACTTATAAGAACAAGTAAAAATTTTCAAAGGAAATCACCTGTAAAGACACATAATTAATGTAATTTTTTGTTTCATATCAACGTTTTGTTGGTTTTTTGTTACATAACCTTACCCAAATTTTTGTAAACAAAAAATTAACCAGAAAAAAAGTTTGTCGAGTAATATTAAAGAACCATACTGTGTATATTACTAAATTATTACCTAACAACTGCATTTTTTATTGTGATTTTATTTAGTATAAAGTCTTGCCGGTTCGTAAAGGTTTTCATTCACATTCATACAGTGAAGTAAATATTCATACAATACAGAACAAAAAATGCATTCCAAACCCAGCATACAACAAATGGCAAGGCTCGAAGGGAGAATTAACATTCTTCACAACGTAGTAGTCATTCCAGAACGAGACGAACTTGAAGAGGCACTGGAAAATTTAATGAATGATGGCTTTCAATTCAACTATCCTGCTTACGAAGATGAAGTCAACGAAGTCCACCACGTCCAGATGCCTCCCAGGGAAGTCAATGAAGAACACTACCAACCACCTAACGAAGTACCGTTGCCACAAATTGAAGTCCAGCTGCCTCCCAGGGAAGTCAATGAAGTGCTGAGGGCTCATAAAGTACAGATTCCGCCCAGGGACCTCAATGATGAAGTCCACCACATCCAGATGCCTCCCAGGGAAGTCAATGAAGTCATTGAAGTCCCGTTGCCAACAAACCAGCCACAAAATGAAGAAGATGAAGACTTAATAATGAACGATGTTGACATGTTAGATAATGATGAACAATAAGAGATGGAAAATGCAGCAATAATGGCGGTAGAGCGAGACGATGTATAGAGAATTTTTATGTTTACCGGACCGAGTCCGCTATAATTGATGCAAGATACATTGGAGTAGAATATTGCTTGTGGGATGAAGACACCTCTACCAAAATTATAAAGAAAGAATATGCACATGCCTACTGCTGCCGAGGCCTAAATATTAGTATTTCCAATTGTAAAGTTAAAAACCAACAGCAACAAGAAAAGTTAAATTTTTTCGCTGCTGTATTTCAGGTAGCAGACAACAAGTCCAAGGATCGTTTTTAAATTTTAACAGACTTGGCTTTTTAAATATGTTTAAGCTTAACAAATTTAAATGTAGACCAAATAGATCATTGTTAATTTCGTTTGCCGTTTTTACCGGGCGTAATCGACTTATTGTTATGTTTAGTAAACGTGGATTTCAATTTTATGTTTCACTAGCACAGAACAAATTTACCGTTGCTCAATTATACGAGGAACCTCTTCGACAATACATGAAAGCAAGATTTAATAGTTTCTTGGCACAGTTTCCTAATCATGTTCGTGACGAGGGATTTTACGAATTAATTTTTCATGCTAACATTTGGAGTTTACTAAGTAGTTGTAATCTTTCATGTTGGATTTCTTACATCAAGCAAGGTGTTTTTTTTTAATTTAGTTTGCACCGGGTACCTACAACAGCCTATACGTTTAAATAGTTTGCATTTGCTGCAACTCCCTCGTAAGTAAACGAACTCCGGTACCTTAATTGATGCTGCATATCAGGGTTTGTGTGGGGACAAATTAATTAATTCTTTAAGTGTTTGCATCGAGGCAAATTATCAATTTTCACACTTATAATAATATAGTTCTTAGTTGTACGTGTTCCTTGCCGATTGTTGCCAAGACTTAAGAAAATTCAGTTACTAAGGGTAAGTAAAATTTTTTCTTAGTTATTTTTCAAAACAATACATCAGATGTGTAATATGGTATTCATATTGATTTTCGGATCAAGCTTTCCTTTCAAAGCAGTAGGAATTTAAAAAAATCTAGCTTACGTTTTATTTTTTCAATAAATACAATATTTTGTTCTTTGTTCTTGCCACTTTTCTAGGATCGAGCCTAATTTTTTAAAAATAAGAATTAAGAATATTTTAACTCTCCTTTAAACTTACAGATTTTTTAAATAAAAAAATATTATGTTCTTGCCACTTTTCTAGGATCAAGCCTAATTTTTTTAAAATAGGAATTTTAAATATTTTTAAATATTAAAAGGCGTATTTTTTAAAAATAATCTAATCGGCCAAATGAAAGAATTTTGTGGTTTAAATTTTTCCTTAATACGGGACGAGAAGTTAAGTAGGTTTGGCTTTGTTCTTTGTTCTTGTCACTTTTCTAGGATCGCGATAATTTTTTAAAAATAGGAATTTACCAGATTTTTAAAATATCATATTTTCTTTTTGTATCTTTTTAGACAAATGACGGGCGTATAGAGAAATATTAAAAGGCGTATTTTTTTAAAATATTCTAATCGGCCAAATGAAGGAATTTTGTGGTTTTTCATTTTTCCTTAATACAGGACGAGAAGTTAAGTAGGTTTGGCCAATTAGATTATTTTAAAAAAAATACTTTTTTCAAGTAAATAGGTAATTTTTAAAAAACCCTCTTAAATCAGCCAAATGAAGGAATTTTGTGGTTTTCCATTTGTCCCCAAAACAGGACGGGAACTTAAGTAGATTTGGCCGATTAGATTACTTACGCCTTTTAAGTAAATAGATAATTTTTTACAAATAGGGATTTACAAGATTTTTAAAATATCATATTTTCTTTTTGTAGAAAAATCAATGTAGATCAACTTTAAAGATCAGAATGGGCCGATCATACTAAGTCACCATTACGGAACGAGGTAAGAATTGCAAATGTTTATTCTTTAATTTAGGAGCAACCAAGCAAAACCGAATAAATCCGTTTTTTAAAGTTTTATAAGTAACAAAAAAGATATTACCAATAACAAAATGGATTTATCTGTTTTTGCTTGAGTAGAAATTGTTTATTTCAATGTAGATATATGTTTTTTTCTTTCTTTTGTATGTCTATACAGTAATAAGATTCGTAAGCGGATTTATTCCTTTTTGCTCGAAATAAGTATACAGTGTGTCCCCGGATCGACCCAACGATAGGTAAAAAGGCTGAATTTTTTTTGAGTTGAAACTTTATCTGCTGGAGTTCAGCCCTGCTTGGATAGAAACTAATTTGTGCCATAATTTTAATTTCGAAAAATCAAGTTTAGTGTGATTTGGAAATTTTAACTTTTTTTTCCCACCAGTAAAGTGCTTGATTTCTAGGAGATCCGAAAAAATATTATTCAGAAAAGATATTCAAAGTAATAAATGAGTACGAATCCAAAATTTTAAAAGCCTATGCCTACTTTGATGTTTTGCATTATTTTTATTGCACGGACCTCTCTATTGAAGATATTCAAAAATTTCGTTAAGAAAAGTTGTTCAAAATAATAAATTAAACACGATCGATTTATAAAATATATTTTAAAGTAACAAACATTAACAACGGTTTCTACATCAAAAAATTAATTGATTTCATTACTAACATCAACTGAAAGATTTATTTATTCAATAAGTTCGCCGTAATGTTTTTGAAAGTTCGCATCAGTTTTAGAGCAGAGAACAGTAGGTACAACAATATTAAAAATACCAAACTATTTTTGACAAAAAACTGTCAAAATATTATTTTTTCTTTTTCCTTCCATGAATAGCATATTTATTCATATTTTGAACGAAGTGAATTGTTTGTTATTTTTATGTTCGCATTTCTTTAATTATCTAAATGTCTATTAATAATAATAATTAATACAAATTATAATAATGCAAAACATCAAAGTAGGCATAGAATTTTAAAATTTTGGAATCTTACTCATTTATTATTTCTGAACTATTTCTGAACATTTTTTCTTAATAACATTTTTTTGTATATCCTGGAAATCAAGCACTTTACTGGTGGGAAAAAAGTTTAGCATTTCCTCCTCCTAAAACTTTACAGTCCGGTGTGTGTGTGTGGTAAAATTCAAGTTAGGCATAAACATTTTTAAAAATAATTTCTTTTATCGAACTTGTATATCAGCTGAGATACCCATAATTTCTCAAGATAATGTTGTTTTCGTCCAGATTACGCCATAAAGGTAGAGTCGCTCGTAAATGCAGCTTCAACATTTTATTCTTCTTTAGTTGAATGTAAAAGATTGTGACGGCATTCGGGTCGTGGTATAGTGGGTCCAAATTACAGGGTAGAATTGATTTTGGCGAGTATTTAAAAATTAACGGTTGGTGTTTTTTACGAATGTTACAATCAATTTCATTTACCTTTGTCGTAATCTGTATATGTTCTGATATTTTGATTTTGTCACTATTTGTACACAACCTTGTAAGATTTTCTACACATATATTTTCAAATGTTTGGGACATTGTATACTTCACGAAGTTGAATGCAAGTTAACTTATACATACTAATTTCTTTCTGCTTTTATAGTATTTAAATCAAACTTTCAACATGAGCCAGTGTCGTTTCAAAGATTTTTTTTATTTTTCACTAGAATTTTTGTATATGTATCGGATAACTCTTGTATAATACATTTTAGTGTATCTCTAAATCGATTCAAAAATTGAATTATTAAAAAAAAAATTGTAAAATATGTCCTCGAATATGTCTTTAACCATTATTTGTTTGATTTATTTTATGCTGGAATTTATGCTACAATTCCAGTATCTAAGTATTTTTAATTTTTTCATATATCTTGTCTGGTCTTTTCATCCCTTTAGGGGTTTAATTATGAATATGGCAATATATGTCTTTAATCATTTCCTTATTTATTTCACAATTCAAGTATCTATCTATCTATCTATCTATATTGTAATGTGTTATTTGGGGTAAATTTTATTAGTGTGAATAATATACCCCATCTACGTTCATGTTTTTGTATGTGAAAGCATATTCTTCTCAATTAATTGTCAACGGGTGTTTTTTTTAAATTTATTATAACAAGATGGACTTTCTGATCTTCTGTAAGTAATGAAATTTTCTTTTAGAAAGCTGCTTGCGTGAAATGATTTTGTTGATTAACTCCCATTTATAAATATAATCCTGTAATTATTGCTGCAATCTTTCGAGACATCCTTTTTTAATTTAAAAAGTTGTGTTAATAGCGTGTAGCATGCCTATACAATTATAGTAATTACAGTATAAGATATTTTATAATTTTAAATTTTGAAAAAATGCTCGTCTCGGTTGATTGTTTCCAATTATAAATATAATGATATAGTATTTGCTTTCTTGTGCCAATCTTTTCCAAAAATCTTTTTTATTATTTTACCGTTGTAGGACTGGTTTTCCAATGCATTCAAGATTTAATTTTGGTTACAATATTTTCGGATGCTTTAGTTTTAAGTTTTCTTAGCTGAAGTGTGTTGGGTCGTTTGGTGTAGTGTTTTTTTTCTTAAATTTTCTTAATTTTTCTATTATTTTAATGGCAAACAATGGGCGTGTTGTTCGACCGAGACGTGTGCATCCTCTTATGCTAGTTCGACGGACAATTCACCAGTGGGAACAATTTCGTCGGGTAAATAATGGTCCACCGATCCAGGTGGATTTGATTTCTAGTACAGACAATTTTCCACCTAAGCCGGTGATTGAAATTGTTCCCGTTGCGGTCGACAACAACAACTGGGAATCTCAAATCAATATTGTTTCCAGCCCCACTCCGGACTAATTTGGGGTAAGTTTATATTATTTTGATTTTGCAATATACTTTTTTCTTTCTTTTTTTTTGTTTATACAAGTTTTTTTAATTGTATTTGTATTTGTATTTGTATTTGTATTTGTATTTGTATTTGTATTTGTATTTGTATTTGTATTTGTATTTGTATTTGTATTTGTATTTGTATTTGTATTTGTATTTGTATAATTGATGCATGTTTTGTGGTCATCACTCCTCGTGTGATTCTAAACGTTTTATGAAGAATGGGGCGTATTTGTGAATATGGGGCGTATTTGTGAAAGGTTATTAACCTTGTGCGCGCGCATTCCTCCTCCGAGGTGCTCTCACAGGGTTTTTTGGAGTGGGGGAACCTCCTCCTCCCGAGGTGCTCTCACAAATACATTACTTATATCAAAGATGTTCGGAAAATAGGGGGTGGGTCAAGTGTCGACCGGAAGATTTTTATAAATTAGCATCAGAAATAAAAACATTGCCTGTTAAAAGTAAACGTGTTATATTTAACGACCAAATGACGGAAGTTAGAGGGCACGGCGACAAAGTGACATGTTCTGTATGTACTTATAATAACGATGTTCTTTATTTGGTTGTTGGGAATTTTGAATTAAAAAATGAAAGGGAAAAAGCCAGCGCCTTGATTCTCAAAGAATTAAATTCAAAGGGTTGGTGCCATTGTAATTTATGCATGCCTTACGTCTATAATCAAAAACTATTAAATAGTAAAAGTCTTTGTCTACGAATAGATTAAAATTGAGTTTTATTTCGTTTTGCTGGTGCCTTTGTTTTTGTGATTTTGCTGTGATATTTTTTTTTTTTTGATTTGATACTGATATTGTATAAGTAGATAAAAAGGCCAGAGCCGTTTTTGACTTTGACTGTTAGAAGACACCCCAATTATATTAGGTTCTCGTAATAGTTTAAGAGTATATTATTGTTAGTAATAATAACAACCGAGCTTACAAAATGTAAAATTGTGTAATACATTTTTTTATTAATTATTTTAGGGTGCTTTATTCACCCTATACTAACGTTTATAGTTAATCACCGCATGTTAAATAAATCTCCTTTTGAAATATAAGGCAACTTAAGATAGTATATTTTTAGTTTCTTGAGTAAAACTAGTACTGCTATAGGAACTGGCAACACCGCGCGATTATCGCTTGTTCCAAATTAAATCTAAGAAAGCATGGTACCGTCATCATTACTATTGCTAGTGCCTTTACCATGTTGCCAAACAATTAGTTTTATAAAATAGATATATTTTTTAATGAATGTTTTATGAATATTACCAGAATAACCATTTTTAATTTAAAATCAAAAACTTAAAATCCAATTTACTTAAATTGCTCTGTAACTGGGATTGACTAGATTCTTTTCTGCTTTTAAAATAATAGTAGTTTCTCCATAAGTTTATTAATAAAATGTGGTTCACTATTAATTATAATATAATAGTATTTACCAAACCTTTAAAGAGTACCACTTCTAATGTTATTTTGAAATAACTTGGGTTGTAAAATAATTTCTGAAATGGAAGTCACGGCCTTTAACAAGATGAAATTCGCCGTTGTTGATGTTATAGGATTTTGTGTCCCAGAATTTTACGCTAAGGAATTGGCTATTTATGATGGAAGACGGATGAAACGATATCTGTTCATGCCAGCAGTACCACTTTATAAGTTGGAGGACGATGAACTAAACCGAGTAGCATTTTTGTATGAACACTATCACGCACTATATTATAATTCTGGCAAGGTCGATTACAGCAATCTTTATTTTATTCTCTACAGGGATTTACGAGCTGTTAAGTAGTAACAATTGTCGATACCATATTTAATGAACTTATTGCAAATCTATACAGGGTATACGATGTACTTTTACCCAAACCGAGAATAGACTTTCAAGAAGATTTATATACAGTTTTTTATAAATACCAAAAACTAATTATTATGGATGAAATTTGTAGAGCCGAATTGGTACCAACCCAGGAACCAACAGAAATAATTGGAGACGTCCCTAAACAATTTACACAACAACCGGTACCACCATTTTCAGAAGACACCCCAACAACTTAGGAACAAACAGAAATTATTAAAGACATCCCTATACAATTTACACAACAATCTGTAACACCATTGGCAGAAGACACCCCAACAACTCAGGAACAAACAGAAATTATTGACAACACCGTCATACAATTTACACAACAATTGGTAACACCATTGGCAGAAGACACCCCAACAACTTAGGAACAAGCAGAAATTATTGAAGACATCCCTATACAATTTACACAACAATCGGTAACACCATTGGCAGAAGACACCCCAACAAGTCAGGAACAAACAGAAATTATTGGACGTCCGTGTACAATTTACTCAACGATTTTTAACACCATTGAAGCCACTAAACCTCTCGACCCAGGAACAAACTGCGATACTCTTGCTGGACTAGGTATACAAACTATCCTTGCATGGTTTATGTTAATTTTTATGCTCTCAAGTATAATAGTACCACAAAATATAACGATAGCCATGTTTATGGCTATCGTATTTCTTGCCAACGCACATTTGCCGGTGAGAGTAACAAGTTATGCTTGCCCACATGTCACAGTAGACGAAGCACAGACAGAAAATTATACGAAAAAAATGTTCTATTTTTACTTTAAGCTTTGAAAATTACAAAACTCCATAAGGAGAAATTTTTATTATTAATTAACTAAAATAATAAATTTTAGAATTTAAGAATTTTCAAATTTATATTATCATCACTGCTAGAGGTTGTGATCTGGAACACCAATATTGGTACGTTTAGATGTTATTGACTCATTAATTTGTTCCCGATCATATTTCCTTTTTTTAAATTCATCGTATAACTGATCACTTCTGTTGTTTACAATAAGTCGTCGAATAAATTCTTTAATTATTGGTTTATTTTTTTCAAGCCACGCATTACGTCGTTTTTCGTTGCCAGTCGAAAGTAAAAGTTTAATATTATCATAGCCCAATTTAATATATTCTTTATATTCGTGTAAAAAGGTGGTTATTTGCCGTTCCATATTACCCTTTAAGATTAGGCGCCCCATTAGTCGGTCAAAAAGACTTTTGTCACTAACCATAGCATTAAAAAGTTTATCAAATGCTCCATCGTTAAATGATTGTTTTGTTAACGCATCAGTAATCAAATCAGATACAGCTTGAATCGGTATACGAAATTGAAATTGAGTCTCAATTAGGGCTTCCAAGGTTTCTTGTATCTCTTCAATATCATACGGTTGGTTTTGTTGTAACAATTCGTTAGGAACAAATAACTTGGGATATAACTTTATCAAGTCTTTCACAATTTTATGACTTTTAAGGAGAATATCGCTTTTGTAAATAAAACTAAGCAGGTCCATACTTAGGCAATTTTATTTATTATCTTATAACATAAATTACAAACTCTATAGAAAGATTCTCCTTCGTCGTGAGACCGATCGTTGAAGCGTAATACACTGACCGATGTGTGTAAACACTGACCGATTTTTTCTCGTAGGACAAATTTACTTATATCTATAGGCAGTGAAATACTTAAACTGCTACCACTTCCGACAGCTCCTCCGACTAAAGGATTTAAATATATTTGTGGTTTTTGAAGCAATCTAGCAATTCTTACCTTATTTCGAATGTTACTATTACGAGCAGTTAACGAGGCGACCAACGTTTGTGAAGCCTTAAATCGGTCAACATTTTGAACGTCAAAAAATAATTTTTCCAAATAAGGAAATTCGTTTGTAATTTGTTTTAAACTTAAAGTGTATGTTGATGTAAATAATAGTTGAGATTCGCCCCTGTTAACACTTCGATTTACCATCGTTACATGGGGGGAATTTAGAAACTTGTAAATAACAAAACAACTACAATTTATGTGCAATTGTTTTTTAATAAAAGAATTAAGACGTTTACATCTGTTAATTAATTTCGGTTGAACAATCCGACTCCATGGTAACTGTATATTGTTGATTTGACAGTAGTGTTCAGTCTTGTCACAAAAATTACTTTCGATTACTTCATTTGTTACCAGGTTAAGTGCCAAACGGACACGGTCTTCATGAGTGGCACCAAATAAAGTTTCTAGTTGCATTTAAAAAAAATTTATACCGTTAAAGATTCGCTGTAACTAATTTGCGGTAGCGTTAAATTATTACTTGGAATTACAGTTCGGGTTGTATGCAAAGGAGACTGAAATACAAACGACTTTATAGTGTCAACATCTTTGCTAACACGAACTTGGTCACGTACTTTAAAATAGTTGGATAAAAGTGCCAATTCATTATTAGTTTGTTGAATTTGTGAGCCATAAGTTTTCAACTCGGTCGAGAGTGTGTTTTTAATGTCATCTTTTAATTGTTCGAGGGAGCGGTTTTGTTGTTCTAGTTTATCAAGGGCCTCTTGAAACCGATCAACGTTTTCTAGATCATCGGAAATAGGTTGATAACGAATTCCGTTGGGTCCTAGATATTCAACTCGATGTCGTCGTTGATCGTTACTAATTACAACCGGTTGTAATTGAGAGGTAGGATTACTTCTTTTTCCACCTCCATGTGTTGTCGTTGAATAAAGTAGTTCGTTAGCATTGGCAATTTCTCTTGGTTTTTCTTTATTCCGAAAAAGTTTAAAGAGAAGATAACAACACCCACAAGCAATACAAGCATAAATTATATATTTTAATAAAGTTCCTAGGCCAGATAAAGAACCTACAATAGAAGTAGGTAACTCGTGAAACAAATCTGCTATGGTGGCGCTAATTGATTTTGGTACACAACTAATTATTTCATTTGCATTTAGTATTGTTGGATCGTAGTTTTCGTTAGCGGTGGGATTTTCCCTAGATGCTGTGCACTTCAAACATTGCGGTGAATTATGGTTACAAGTGCAATCCGAAATGGGAAACTTTGTCGGCAAGGTGCCACAAGCGCTCATGCCAGAGCGACCGTTGGATATGAACAAGAACATTTAATAATTTTACAGCCCACCGTTGTTTGGTTATGTGTTTTAAAATAAATGCATCCAGCACGAATTTCAGCAATTGAATTAAGGGTATTGTATATTGTTCCAGTGACTGCAATAGCACCAATTCCATATAACATATACTTCCCAGTTTTACTTTTTTCCTTTTCAATTTTGTCAATTTTTTCTTTGGTATTTTTATCTTTATAAATTTCTGATTCCAGTTCAGCAGCATTTCCTTTGGAATCTAGGTTGGACAAACTGCTCCGTATTTCATCTGCTGTGTTGTCAATTCTTTTTAAATTTCTATCTGGCATTTCCAGCGCCTCCCTATCCATAGCCTGAATGTAACGATTTGTTTCGACAGCCACCGATGCTAGGGCTGGATTAGCTTTTGATATAGTTTTGGCCGCTTCCCCCTCTCGTAGGCTGGAAATGAAGTCTACTGTTTTTACTGAACCAATGTTCTTAAAATTAATAGATTCCGTGGATTCAAGAAACTGTTTCATTAGCTCATTTGAAGTATCAAGAAGCTTAAGATTTTTTTTAAAGTCTTCCTCTATTGCCTCCCTAGCCCATGCCCCTCTAATTTCACTGGTTATCCCCATATTAGTGCAGGTCTTAAGATTTTCAAAAAAATATATAAATTTATTTAATTGGTAGTACGGGAAGATGATGCTGAACTGCCACTATATTTTACACTGCTTTCCGGATTTACAATATAAACGAAAGCGGCAATAGATACCAGAATAATGGAAATTAGTATTACTAAATATTGCCATGGTATCGAGAACATGTTATTTGCTTATAATAAGAAAATATGCGTATTCAAGACTACGACTCGGCGTATGCGGAAATTGAAACACAAATGGAAACTGCAAGTAAAATAGCTCGAACAAAACGTGAAAGTGAACTTATTAAACCGTCTACAGAGCAACCTCAAGAACGCGCCGATTTGCGGCATTTATTACAAAATCTAAACACCAAAAGAGACGTTCCGAAAACATCATTAACCAGGTGGACAGGGTTATTCCGATTTGTATTACTTCTCATTATTCAAACAGTTATGATATTTAGTTCAATATTTATGAACGTTCGAAATAAAGTAGTATTAATTATTTCCTCTAGTTTAATGTATCACATAATAATGCAACAAGTTTATAAGGCTGATGGAACGACAGCAAGTACCACCGTTTGAAAGGAATGATGACGAAATGACCAAGTTTAAAAAATTAATTGAACATATGTTTAAACAAAAGATAGCTACAAATATGTGGAGGCAACCTTGTCCAGAAAATAATAAATTTGATCGCTTTTTAAATTCATTTCCTACCACACTTCCTCGCCTTGAAAGAGAGAGCGATGAAAAGTAAAATATAATTGATTAACTATTTTTTTTGGTCATTTTTAATTAACGCTACGCTTTGCGCCGTTTAAGTGGGACTTGCTCGGATTCGTTCTCAAGAATATCCATTAAATCCTTGTTTTGCCATGCTAATTTATTAAGTTCGGTTAAGTTCTTGTCTTGTCTTGATAATTTATTTATAGCAGAGAGATCTCGGCTGTGCCTTGGTAGTTTATTTTTAAAATTTGCTCTTTCCTGTTCGATGGACTCTTGTATCATATTTTCAATTACTTTATCACTTTGTGGAAATCCGTCAGCATTTAATTTAAAGTCGGCAATAAGACCAGTTCCAATAGTATAAACGTCAACTTTTTTCTCTAGGGTAGTTTCCATGGCCACTCGAGAATGGGGAATAATTTTTCCGCTGGGGAAACGAATTTCATTCTGCTCTATGTTAAAAGTATTAAATTTTGCATCGGGTACCGGTACTTCATTGGTGTAGACGACATCTGAGCCGATCACCCACCATTTTTTATTGTCTTTGCTGTGAACAATATAAATTTTGTCGTTATACTGGCTTACAGATAAAATTGTTGTTGGTAACTCTAAGCTTACCTCTATAGGAAATTGGCTATCGTAAAGTTTAGGGGTAGTATATGTAGAATCGTAGACAATAAAGTTGTTTGCAAGTGCAATCTGATTATTGTGTGTGGCAACCAACAAGTCTGAAGGTAGGTCGATACTTTCGTTTAAATCATGTTGAATTCTTGGAACGGCAATATCATCATAATGCAAAGTATTATTAGAAATTCTTTGTCGTCCAAAGAGTTGATTCCCTGGTAACGGTATTTGCTCCATCGATTCATATTTGACGTTATCCAGGTCTTGTAACATCTTTTGACTTTGAATTTCAAAATGTTGTGCTACTGGGCGAGGAAGTAAACTTGTTTGATGACGCACTAAGAATTTTGATAACCACTCTTTAATACCCTTTTTCTGTTCTTAGTTCGTCACGTCAAACAAGTAGGTAAATATTGTGTCTCTAGTTAACCCACCCATTCTTATAAGTAACTTATTGAAGTTACAGGAACTACATTAGACACCACCTATTATAGATACAATTTTATTAAATAATGATCAACCAATAGTCCGAACATTCAAATTATTAACAGGACTAAAACCCGACGGTCTCTTTCTAGCTAATATTATTTGACGGTGCGGGTCGCTAAAGGGATATTTCAGAAATATTAACATATAAAGTACCTTTAATAAAAATATAGAAAATGAAACGCTCTAAATGTTGGTCAAAACCGTAACTCTCTAACGTAATTATAACCCAACATGTCGATTATTAACATACTGATAACAATAAGCCTATTTAAACTGTAAAATAATTATTATTTTCCGTATCCAAAAGGTGTTAATATATTAAACCTTTGGCATAAGTGAAAATATAAACCATAAATTGCCAATTTATTGTAAAAAGTTAAGTTTATTTACTAGTTTCACGCAACAGAGAGGTTATAAATATGCAAAAAAGATTTATTGATGGCGTTGCATTTATCTGCTAAAACACGCAAGGCCAACTTCTATAATTGAATTAATTCCTGATAATATTGTTGTTTGCTAATAATTCTAAAGTATGCTCAGAAATAATTAATATATCTTATTTTAATAGAGGTGGGAATAATGATAATTACACGAAATCGATTGGTATAAATTCTGTCGAAGTAAACTCATGTATTCATTCTGAAATTATATTTCTTTCCTAATTATTAAAATGAGTAGAAACTGTCCTATCCGTCCGCAGTGGCGTATCGTCGCGGCGGATGGAGATATTTTTAGAATGAAGTTTGTGCGAGTTAGCACGCCAAGGAGTCCTATAGAGGGTCCGATAGAGATTTCGTGCAGTCCGACAAGCAGTCCGACAAGCAGTCCATACAGTCCGACAAGCAGTTCGATAGAGATTTCGTGCAGTCCGACAAGCAGTCCGCACAGTCCGATAAGCAGTCCACACAGTCCGATAAGCAGTCCACACAGTCCGACAAGCAGTTCGATAGAGAGTCCAATAGAGAGTTCGATAGAGAATCCAATAGAGAGTTCGATTAGTCCGATCAGCAGTCCGCTGGCAAAACGTCGGGTTTGTTCGCCAACTGTACCGTTGTAGTATTATAATGTTTTAATAAAAAAATTTAAACAACTTCTCTTCATATTTCTTCCCATTGAACACAAATTATTATATTTCTGTGCATTGGTACTATTATTATATTAAAGGTAACATTTATTTTATAACAAAAAATATAAAGTTGATAGCACCAAAAACGTTAAGGTTTAAATTAAAGTTATGCTTCCTAGGGCTTAACGTTTTGGTGCTATTAACTTTACATCCTTATTAGAAACAAAAAGTGACCTTTAAAATTATAAGCCGAAAATAGAAGTCTTTAAAATAATAAAAAAAATTTGGTCTTTATCAAACTCTACTAGATAATTGGAGTTAAATAATTAGAAGTTAGTTTAGTGCTGGAGGAATTTTATGTTAAAACATAATTTTTGGTAAACGTCATTTATTAATTTTAACAGTCGAACGGGTTAATCGTTTATTTGTAACTGAAGCGTTGAATAAAAAATATTAGACTTTCTTAAGCTAAATGAAAAATCCTAACAATTCAATCGATAATTGTTGGTTTTTCTGGATTAACACAATTAAAATCAAATTGTCCAATAAACTCTTAAGTAAAGGGATAATGAGTTTTAAATCATGAAGCAGCTAAACTTTTGTACGGGTTTGTTCTCCCTTTACATTCGGATGTATAATTTTTTAAAAGAAATTTAATTTCATTTTCAAAGTATAATGTATCAGGTTTACGCTATAAAACAAGATTTTACCGGTTGAAGGTATTAAATTTAAAAATAATAAGAGCGTAATTTAAAAATATTCTTTAATCTTTTTAATTGTAACGTAAACGTTGAACAAATGATAGGAATTTAATTGTAACGTAAACCTTTAAAAATATTATATTACCATATTAATTTTCAATTTTACGGTGTTAAAGAGAAAAAGATTATTATAAATATAACTATTACATTATATTAACAAACCCGGTTCAAGTAACACAGCTAACTATTTCCTTTTCGAAATAAAAAATTTAAAATTGTATAGTATATCTAAATTGGATCACCTTGAGGATGAGAAAATACTTATGGGTATATTTTTAGTTCTGTCAAAAGTTTTGATTGTTTGGACAGAACCATTCTTTTGAATAAACTCAAATGTTATGGCATTATGGGCTGTGCTCTGAAATGTATTTTGTCATAATTATGAAATCGGACACAAAGAGTTGTTTTAGAAACATAAAACTGTTTATATAAGTCAAAAAATATTGCAAAATTTAACAGGAAACCACAAGGGCGCATATTAGGGCTAATATTGTTTATTATATTTCACAATGAATTAAATTTTGAAGCTAATGATTTATATCCATAATTAATTTAGTCTTATATAGTATACTGATGATTCTTACATTTACTACATAAAACTTCTTAGTGTTGACAATACTTTATTTTAGATACATTTTCTTTAAATTAGAGCAATATTAATTGTGTGTTTTTCTACAAAATCAAAATTGAGATATTAAAATTTGGTCGCATGTGATGCAAAGTTCATTTGTTTTGACCCGGTATAAGGTAAGTATATTTAAAAACGTAGTTTGTGTCTGAAAGTACTACCCCTTAATATTAAGACAAAAAAGAACACAGTGTCATCAGTAAAGTGTTCATTAAGTGGAAAATAAATTGTAGTTTAACTTAACGTAAAGTTTATCTATGTTCAACGATTTAATTTAAAACCCTTTTATTTTATTTTTAATTTTTTTACTTACAGACACAAACTACGTTTTCAAATATACTTATTTTATGAAGTTACCTTATACCGGGTCAAGACAAACGAACTTTGCATCACATGCGACCAACTTTTAATATCTCAATTTTGATTTTGGAAAGGTGGCGTTATTTACAAAATGTAGGTAAAAAATTAAAATTATCTTATACGGCTTAAATTTTTGCACGTGGGCTAGAAACTGCATTTAAGTAAATTATTTATATAATAACTATTTTCGACATTTTCAGAAATACCCCACTTTTGATTTTTTTTGGAAAAAATTAAAATTTGACAGATAATGCGAATCACGTGACTACTATTATTTTGCTTAATTTTCATCTCGATCAAAGCAGAACTTGATGTCAAAGTCAAATTTTGAATAAAGCTATTAATAAAAAAAATTTCCATATGATTTGGACTTTACTGGTGACACTGTATATAGAATGTCTTATTTACAGTCACGCAGAGGCATTTCGGGTCAAAAAAATATTAACTGTTAAAAATGTGACGCAAGTATATTTTACAAAAACTCTTCACAAAATCTAGTGTTAACTTTCTATTTAATGCATTACCTACAAATAAATTTTAATGTTGATTATAAAATAATTGTTATTCCTAAGACGTGTTATTAATTCAACAGTAGAAAACTAAAGATTTGGTTATTGTCGATAACTGCAACGTATGTTCTAAAATTTTGTTTTTAAACTCTTAAAGACTGTGTAATTTTTTTAAAAATGTATGTACAATAAGTATAAATTTCAATAATTTTGATAAACCGTGCTACTAAGTGTTTAGGGTATTGTAAAATCAAAAATTAATTTGTTCGAAAGTATGCAAGTGCAGTATAGGGTGATGGTTAGAATCAAGACTCCTTACATTTACTGCTGCGGTCTGCCGCAGCTAGAATACGTCTCGCTAACGGAAAGTGACCCCGCCTCAAAATGTATACCGGAACGTGTATATAATATGAGTGGCCAGCGCCTGCGTTAATTACGATAAATATTGCTGCATATAGAAAATTTTAGTATAAATAAGATTAAAGTGAATTCGTTTATTCATTCTACAAAATAGAACATTACCTACATATTATCATATACATACATACAAGAATACACAACAATGCCACGCCACGCCAGAACAGACGCCGCCAAGAACTGCCAGCAAAACGACGCCGCCAAGAACTGCCAGCAAAACGACGCCGCCAAGAACTGCCAGCACAGACGGCCGACTGCCGCCAAGAACTGCCAGCAAAACGACGCCGCCAAGAACTGCCAGCACAGACGGCCGACTCCCGTCCCAACAATTGCCGAGCTGGAGGACGACTATCTGGAGTACCTGCAATTGATGGAAGAGACAGACGTCCCCCGGCTCCACATCACACGAGACGGGACAATTTTTACATAAATTAAAAATAACTTTTGTTTTGTTATATTTTTTAAATAAATTTTATTTAATTACGCATGTCTTTACATTGCTCCCAATAGGGCTCCCATTATATTGAAAATTTGACATTTCAGCATACTAGTAATTTTATTATATTAAGGATTTCTTTTCTCGGCTTATAATTTTTAAGGTAACCTTTTCTAACAAAAATATAAAAGTTGATAGCACCAAAAAAGTTAGGGTTTAAAATAAATTTATGTTGAAGCTTAAAGTTTTTTGTTTTTCTAACAAAGATATAAAAGTTATTATAGCACCAAAAAAAGTTACCATAAATATTATAAGCCGCGAAAAGAAATCTTTAATATAATAAATTTAATCTTTATTGATCCCTGCTTCTAGTTCTTCATAGTTGGATATAAAAGAGAAGAAGATTTTACAAAAGTTGTGAGGTAATAAAATATTGGTTTAAAATATATTTTTATGGGCGAGGTGGCCCAACAAAGTAGGACAATAAAAAAAATATTTTCGTCGTTGCCTTGACGAAAGCTTCCATGTGCATTTAACAAAGGTTTTCAGTAGGCATAAAAAAACATAAAACCCAATTTTGATATTTTGATATATTCGCATTTAAGTTCGTATTATTATTGACAGAATGGCGAACAAACCCAAAATGTGAAAAATTGTCACATAGAAGCGTTCGTTGTGTAAGTAATCAAATAATTTTAAAAAATATTTGATGTCTCTTTCAAGCCACCAAATTTGTGTTTTTGTTGCATAAACGCAAGACGGCGCAATAAGTTTATTAGTTTGGTCCAAAAAATTCGTTTTTAAAAATAAACCCCAAGGAGAAATAAATCATTTAAAAAAAATATTTAATGTAGCTTTAAAGTAACTAACTGGTGGACATTTATGCGTTTTTCGTATTATCCCAATACAGTACAATAAATTAAGTAGTTTCGGCCATATAGTTCATTTAAAAAAATAAGTCTAACAAGTAAATAAATAATTAAAAGAATATTTTATTTCTCTTTAAAGCCAATAAATGAATGAAATGTGTGCCTCTTTTGCATAATTCCAAGACGGCGCAATAAGTTTAGTATTTAGGCGTACGTTACCCTTTTTCTCATGAAATACCCTACATATGCCAGGTTTGCGCTATAAAACAAGTTCTATTTAGGAAGTGCTTTATGGACAGGTAATCGAAAAAGTATAATTATTGATAAATAGTAAAGGCTGGGGTGGCTTTGGCTATTCGGTATATTCTAATATCATAAATTACATACATTATCATAATACTAACATAACATTCTAAAATAGTACTCTAATGTCTGCATATCTTCTGTGTGGCCAAATACTTTATACATTTGGTACGTTTTAAACGACGTGCTAACTGCAATGGAGTTTCGCCCCATAAATCTGCTTCCTGGGAGGACAAATGGAACTTTTCTATAAATAGTTTCAATATATTGCACTTCCCCATTAAAATAGCTGTATGCAAAACCTCACCCTTTGGAACTACATCCAATAACTTTATGAGTTCTGTTAAATTGTCCACGGTCCAGCGATTTAAAATAGCAACAACTAGTAGATCGTTCTTGGTTGATGAACTTCGAAATATTGTTAACGGGTCCATTTTTATAACAAGTTTTACTGCCATTAGGTTTCGGTGTTTTATTGCCACTTCAAGAGGGTTAAACCTAACGCTGGTAGTTTTATAAATATATTTGTGCATCAACCTACTAATTAAAAAAGTGTTATTGTCGCGCACAGCTTGAGAAAAACTTTCCAAAAACATATTCATGATGATAAAAAGTAGATGGTTTGTGTTGTTTATAATTCGGAGATGCTTGACTAATAACTAAAGCACCTTGTTACAATTGATATATATTTATATAAAAATCAAGCGTAAATAAATTTCCAAAGATGCTTACGAATGACAAAATGTAGACGTTTGCAACTTATTACCACATTAGTATTAGCTATACTACCTGAAACTGTCACATTATCTGATATATTTTGCGAACGGTCCTACACTGTTAGAAATCCTGGATGTGAGAATCAATAAAAATAAATCAAATTTAACTTAAAATTTATTTTAAATTTGACGCTATAAAATCATATGAAATAAAACCTAACGTTATAGGTGATAGGCAGGATGGCTTAATAAATTACGGTTTATTCAAACGTTATTATGTCCCCCACGAGAAGTTACTTAATATGGGATATATTTGGGTCAAGAGGTATCCCAAGCAAAATGATTTTCAGATCGAAAGACTTCGTCGATCTCTTAAACCCAACGACCCCTGGCACCCTGACTGGGCTAACTGGAGAATAAGCTCAACAAGGAATATCTTTTCTGATTTGACTACATTGTGTAAATCTTTTGTTGATGATACAAGCGCGTTTTTTCAAGACAAATTACTAGGCGATCTTATAAAAGATGCAGTAACTACGATACACTTATATTTGACTAAGAATTTCAAAACCGAATCATGGTATTATCTCTGTTATAGGTATCCATCAATGTTATTATCAATGTATACCGATTTACAATTAGTTTCGGATATATATGACTCTAAGTGGTTGTATGAATTTCTACCCAACATTGAAAAATTTATAATTACACCAAGAAAAACAACAACTGTTACTCGAAGCGCGTATGATTCAATTTTATTGGGAGCAAATTTGGTATACGCTAAAAAGATTTTGGGTCATGAAATCAATTGGGACCATCCAGATTATGTTTACTTTCTAAAGCAATTAAACATTAATTTTGTGACGAAACTTGAGGGGCTCTATTCTGATTATTCCTGCTTATTTCATGAATCAGTTCGATCTTACGGTTACATTTCTAATAGTCGATATGCCAGTGAAATAATGGCTTATTTTCACAAAAACAATTATGGCAAAATATGTGATAAACTTTCAAGTATATTGTGTCATCCAAGTATTGACAATAATAACTCTGCCTTATGGTCGAGGGGTGTCGTTGTAGGTCGTCAACTGAATAGGGGGTCTTTGGGGGTTGACGTTATACATATTTCTCGAATTATTAATGTTAAAATGCCTAAATATTTTTGCCAAATTATTGGTCCGGTTAATTATTTAAGCTTTTATGAGTCAGACGTCTTGCCGGGAAACGATGAATCGACTCACTATTGGCTTTTTTATTCCGAACCTATGACCTCTTTTGTAAAACGTCGTTATTCCGCCACAACTTGTCGATTTCTTAGAGGTGTCTTGCATAATGGAAAACAGTTTCGATTACAATACAAGACTGATAGTAATACCTACAAATGGAATTCAACAGAATATTCTGTTTCTACGTGTGCAAATATTGGTTCCTGTACGGCCATAATGAAACGTTATGCTATTAATGAATTAAACGACTATTTCAATGATGACAAATGGACTGTTACAGATAAATATGAAAGGGTGCAAAATAAACTAGTAACCGATCTGGTCCTATGGACGGCGGATAAAAATACGCTGGGTGCTTGGAAAATACTTCATGAAGCTTCTTTAAATTCTCCATTAGCTAATTTAAAATTTCAAATGTATAATAACGGGGCCGATCACAAATTAAAAGATCGATACAAGTTACAGTATTTAGGTTCGGAACACTGTGCAAAAGTTCACACTGGCATATTAGATGTTTGCCTTAACCAGGGTATATATTCAGTTTATGCATCTACAGAGCCCTATAAAACCGTTCAAGAAAAATTGTGGATAATACTTGAAACGGGTATACTTGTTCATCAGTATATTGTAAAAATTAATGGTATAGATGTGGCGCAATTTGAATTCGAGGATAAAATACTCTATGTTTTACACTGTCAATATGCTATTATAAATGTAAGCAATAAATTGACATACGGAGATGGCACCGAAAAAGAAATTATCGAAACGACCGTACAAGCAAAACCGTATGACATGCACGTAACTCGAAAAAATGTTAACAAAGATACAGTTGTTGCTGTTTGTATCTGGGCCTCATTGCCAGATAAAACCTATGACATATCAAAGGATAATTTAACGATATCTTTTCAATCTCAGGCTGACTACGTTCAAGATTTAATTACCTTGTCAATAGACAATTATACCATTTTAAGTCAATCTACTATGACCATATTGCAGAAAATCAACGATGACCATTATAATGCAGTTATGGTAGACAGCCTCGATAACTTTAACGAAAATCATTATGTTCATTGTCTTGGCGAAACGATACTATTGGAAAAATTCTTTAATGAAAAATATTATTTAGATTTTAGAGACACCGTTTAAATGGTCGTTTGATAACTACTACGGTACCTTACGAAGTAGTCGTCTAAACTGGAAACCAGATCCATTAAAAGTACCAATAAAATTTAAACTGTATCGTGGTGAATATGCATGGACTGGTAGCGGAAATATAAACAATATAATTACAGACGGGTGCTTTATCCTAAATGCCGATGGAACGGTTGGCGATCCTTTCCTCTATCCGGGCTTCTCACCCGGTATAGAAAATACCACAAAATTCAATGAATGGGACAAATGGATAAATGAAATTCAGGTTGGCTATAATAAATCGCCCTTTGTATCCTATTAGGTCGAAAACTAATGATATTTATATACATATAAATATATTGGTATACATTTATTATTTTCTACGTGCGTAACGTAACATACAAAAATTTAGAGTAAAAAATGAGGACTTTAAATTTCTTCTTAGCAGTATCTTCCTCACCCGTCCAGGTAAATTTATATCTTAAACATACGTCTTCTTTGTTGTGGCGGTTGTGTTATTCTGTTCCCCCCCCCCCCCTGTGTTTTATTTTTTACTAGATTGACAACAACAAAAAATTGGTTTAGGTATAAAGTTATTTTGATCTATACAAAGACAATTGTATATAGTTGATCACTAACTATCATTTCGTTTTCTCATTATTATATTTTAACAATACAAATCAATCTTATTAATAATCGGATTATTAAAATATATATTTGGTAATAATTCCTAAAATTACATAAACCATTGCACGTTTGTTTGAATCGCACTGTACAGACACACATAAATTATTTCAATTGATCCTTTATTGAATACCTTGAAAATAAAGTTAATATTAATTGTAAAAATCAACCAAGATGTTTTATTATTGAAAAATCAACCAAGATATTTTACTTTCTACTCATTATAATTATGAAGCCCAAGTCAAATGTTTTCTCAAAACTTATCATTTTTTTAAAATTTATTTTACGTCGGCCTTTTTCCGCAACGAGGCCAGGGAATTTGTCACACACTATCTGGTAATTTTGCCGAACCCCTTTTTGTCAAGAGTAGGGTTCTTTAACGTGCCAGCATCCATGACACGGGGCCCACAGTTTAACGTCTCTTCCGAAAGACGGCGCACCTCTTAAACCAAATTCCAAATTTAACATCGACGTTGCCGGCACCGGGAATGGAACCCGGGCTTACGATCTGTGAGGCCGCTGCGCTGACCACTAGACCACAACGTCGACTCTCAAAACTTATCTATATCTATGAATTTTCACCCTGCATTAATATTTCATGCAATTTGAATTACCATTTATGCATTTCACCGTAGGCAGAAGTTTCAACCCTTTTTCTCCTTGAAAAAGCACCCCAATGTAAGTTTTGTCAAAATTCCCTAGCGCTATTTGTTGTTGGAATTGAATTATAAATGTATCCTCGCTTACTTAAAATATAAACAAGACATGTGGTTTTAACCGCGTATTTTCGCTACCCCCCCCCCTTTTTTTGGGTTTGGGGATGACTTAACTGGAGCAGAACCAATCAATTTTGAATTCCGTTAAGTTGCAATAACATTAAACCAAAAATATTATAAAAAAACCAAGTTTTCATTCTTCTCAATTTTGATCCAGCGTGTACCGCTGTAGAATTACAAAATGCTTGCATCTCTGAAAGCTTGATTAATTCCAATATTAAATGTACCTACAACTTATTATTTTTGTGAGACCTTGAATAGGATAATATATAAATTCTTAGGATTGCAAAATAAATTGCTTGTCTGCAAGCTTGATAAATGCCCCATTTTAAATGTAACGTTTATTATTTTTATGATACCGTAAATAGAATATTCATACTAACGACCAATAAAATATATTACCTACATGTTTACGCTTTATATGTAAATTCTGGGTAGTATATGGTAGTATAAATAGTTCCGGCACAACTATATTTTATTATTAGTTACCAATCATCAAAGTATAGTAACAATGTCGACACCATTTAATGAACTTATTACAAATCTATTTATTAATTTGATATAATGAAGTAATAGTACAAGGGTTGAACCTACCCCTCTGGTGGTAAATTATATTTTGATATACAAGTATAGAGAAATACACACATACATACATATGTATGTATGGTAGCCTACCAAAATTAATTTCAATCGTTAATATCACATTCCTTCTAGCTATGAGTAACTATTCTGTCTATTATTGTTAATTGCAATGGAATTTAATTATAGCCATCCTTTTTTATCGTATATTCGTGCATTAGTTCCTTATATAGTTTAAACCTTTCTATGAAACGATAATGCATACCTACCTCTAATAAAAAAAGCCAGGCAAAGGTTCATATAGCTCAGTGGTAAGAGCGGATAATTAGTAATCCTATGGTTAGCAGATCGATTCCCTCCTAATGTTTAAACTTTTTTTCTAATGGAAATTAAAAATTGTTAGGATACAATGATGTAGCCATATTTACCAAGCGCCCTCTAACGCTTCGGCCGCTAGACTAGTACTCTAGTAAGGGGCATTGACCCCGAGGTCTCGAGAGTTATACCAACTATCCGCTAGGTGTCACCGCTAAATGGTTCCGAGTGATGGTAAGGCGTGGTCCTTAAAATGGCACCACTTTTTGCAAAATGGAGGGTAAAATTTCCTTATGGGAATTTACATGTAAAAAAGGAAATAATTATGTTGGAACTGTCAGTACTTAGTCTACTTGTGCATATTTCACAACAAAAATCAATTAAAATAAAGGGATTCCTTGAAAATTTAAAAGAAATAAAAATTATTAGACAAATTGGAAAGTTACTTTAATGTCAATAACAATATATATTTTTCAATAGATCAAGAGGAATCCTTGCATAAGTATTTTTCATTTGAAGTATAAAATAATAAAATCGTTTGAATTCATTTATAATTATTTTGTATATATGTATATAAGTCAACGTCAAACATTATCCTAGCAAATCACTCCGCAACCATGTTCTGCAAAGTTTTCACGGTCCGACAATTTGGCACGATACATAAATTATTCATGTAAGCGTAAAAAAAAACTTGGGTGAGTATAATAAATTAAAATTAACCGTTAGTTTCTTATTGAACGGCCTCCTTTGATAACGTCAACACTTGTTTCAGCTCCAGTGCTATATTAACCTCCATGGATTTATTTTGGAACGAAGAACTTGAGGCCATTATTCAATCCAATCTGCCGCGCAAACAATTCCCGCGACATTTGTTATGTATGTAATTGTCTCGTTGAGAGTGTTTTCAAAACATCAAGTAACACGCACGTGGAGTGCCCACCAAACGAGGTTATCCAAGCACCACGTATCAATGTTTTTCAAGAGCTGATGATTCTGGCAAATTATGGCAATGTAAATGTGAGCTTTCATGTTAGGGCCTTTACTGGACTTCAGGAGATTTGCCAAATATGTTTGTGTTCTGCTCAACCAATTTCCGACAACGCCATCATTGACTAAAACGACATCGGTGTGGAATACTGTTTGTAGAACACCAAGAAGACATTAATTGATAAAATAAAACAAGAATATGCATACGCCTACTGCTATCGAGGCCTCAAACTAACCATTGCTGAGGGTTCATTTATCGAAAACTCAAAAACAGACCGAAATGAGGAGATGCTAAATTTTTTGGATGTTTTGCTATCCGATACCAGATATATTTTGGAAAAACGCTTGATTCTGGTTAATTGTCAGGAATCTGCAGACCGATGTATCGGTATATTTAACCGGTATGTAAAAGCTTTGCCGCCATCCCGGCGCAAGATTGTGTCCATGCTAGAGTGGACATCTGGCCGACGACAATACACAAACCCTAGCAATGATGGATGGTAAACAGTTCTGCGGTATGATGTAAAAATGATGATAAACAGTGCGGCTGACCAATTATTTGGGAATACAAATAATAATAAACTAAAATAAAATACTATAGTAGTGTATTTGTACAGCTAGCAGATCATGGAATATTCCATGGATCCAAATCCCCCCACCACACAACACCAGCGAACCGAAAATCCCCCTCTCCTACTCCCACCTATCCCCACCCCTCCCCCTTTTTTTGTTAAATGTATATATTTTTCAACTATTAAACAAAGACACCTTAAAATTAATTCAGTAGATCTTTCATGGGACAAGCTGCCTTGTGAAACCTATATTCCACAGAAATATATAAATAATAATTTAATTTTACAAAAACCACCACCTAACCTATCTAAAAAAGCAAAAAAAAATATTTCGCCTGGAAGAAAGAATAAGATTCCAAAAAATAGAAGCGGAATTAAATACTGTTAAAGTTAACACTACCATGAGTTGCCCTTCATCCCATCTTATGTTAAAATTGATAGAGGGAGAGAGGGAAATTATGGATTTGTCCGACGAAGAATTAAAGTTAATTTCTGTGGAATACTATTTAAAACACACTCCGCCATATATTCTACTAGAAATCTGGGGACACCTCCCGATTGCCTACAAATCAAATGTTCAGTCAACTCTTCCCTGTTATTTCCATTATAACACTTTCGGAACACAATTCGACGGCCCTGTATGTAGTCAAAACCGTTGCGCCCGATGCAGATTTTAAATCTATAACACATATTATTTTTATAAGTAATAAAAATATATAATAAAATAATTTTATAAAAATTTGTTATTTTAGTTATACCTTTCTTAATTGTGTAGTATTTGTTTGTCAATGCAGATGTTTTTTTAAACATCTGGTATCAAACCAGGAAATTATATTCCTTGGTAAAACACTTCCTGATACAACATCTGCACGATAGGATTACATCTCCAAGTATTGCAAAATGTAAAACTTAAACTCTGAGAAATAATTATACTAAAACAACTTCGTTACTTACAGGCAGCTGTTTTAAAGATTTTTAAAGATTTTATCATACCGAACATTAGCCATAACAAACAAGGTAGTACTTGGTCGATGTATGACCACTTATTTCCAAGTACCTTTTATTACCATACCATTTTATTTACCTTACAAAATTAACTTAACTTCACAGTTATAGGGAAGCTTGGTGTACAGGCAAAAATGTATTCGATAGAAGAAATGTTTTTAATTTTTACAGGGTTAGCCTTTGTCTTCGTAAAAATTGTATACTAACTGTCTTACAACCTTTACATTTCGAATTTAGTAGATATAAAGCGATGTTGTATATTGAATAAAATAGATAGATACTTTTAATAAAAATATTAATTAACTTATTTCGATAAATATAATAAAATTTAAACAAGAAAACCCTTTTATTTTAAAATGTTAACATAATACTTACTCGGAAACCTTTAATTTTGAAGATATAGTATTGTATTGTAGAATCCCCCTTAATACGGACCTATCACTATGTTATACATGTTTCAATTTCAAACTTTGAAACTGGGGGAAACTTCTTTTCTTTAACAAAACGTATATAATAGGAACAAATTGGTATTGAAATCATTCACCCATTCGTTTAATACAGTCCATTCTACAGAAAATTATAATGTATTTTAAACCAAGTATAACTAAAATGTCACAGTTAGCAGCAAAACGTGTCAATATAATTCAAGACGTTATAGTTGTGCCAGCTAGGGGTGGGGGCGAAATTGCTCCCCTAACCTTTAATACCAACTTCTTGGAAGAAAATTACAACCAAATTGAAGTTGATAATGCAGTGAATCAACTTATTAACAATAACGGTCCAATAATTGACGACGTTTCGGACGCAGAAGAAGAAGAAGAAGTGCTAATCATCAACGATGTAGATGTGATCGATTGCGACGTTGATGTAAACGTTCCTGACGATGTAAACAACCCACAAGACATTGAAATGGAGGAAGTCAACGAAAAGCATCTGAACTTGGCCCTTGATACGTCGTTAGCCCATGAAGAAATTAAACAAACGCGTATAAAGTGCCAAAAAAAACTTAGTTCATAATAGTGCAATTGAAAACATTAACAATTTATTGGAACATTTTAATCGAAGGGAGCAATATTTACTTGATCTCCAAGTTTCAATTATTGAGAGTGACCGCTTACTATTGCTTATAAACTAGTGTGATATTTTTTGTTCATTTTAATAATAGAAAACAACTATTAATTTTAATAATAAGGTTTAGTTATGTATAATTTACCTATTTGATTCATGTACTAACCTTTTTTTTTACCTAAAACAATTCACTAATTTTTGTGATATAGGTAAAACAAAACATTAGTTGTAATCTTGACGGAACAAACCCAATATATTATGTATTACCTAAACAAATTATTTGTGAACTGCTATTAGAAAATAAAAATTCCGCTGAAACGTCGCGTCGACCGGAAGATTTTGATAAATTAGCATCAGAACTAAAAACATTACCGATTCGAAATAAACGGGTTATAATTAATGACCAAATGACGGAAGTTAGAGGGCGCGGCGACAAAGTGACATGTTCCTTATGTACTCGAGGTCTAAATTCGCGTTTGCTTATGATACCAGTAAACTAGCAGCTTGTCGCCAGTTAACGGCGGAATCGGTATACAGACCTTCACTTTCCAGTTGAACAGCTTCCTTCGATAATTTTAATACTTCATCCAATTCAATAGACATGTCTACTTCCATCGACATGTTTTGGGGTGAGCACTCGACGCCATTACTCAATCAGATCTTATTAATGTGACATACAAAATACCTGGTGATGTTTGCAGCGTATGTAGTTACCGCACAGAAAGTGTATTTAAAACGTCGATTGAAACTGGCATTGAATACAGTTATACTATTGTACAGGCACAGCGACTAACTGGTTTTCAAGAGCTGCTATCTGTAGCACTTGTATATATTGTAAATATATTCAACCATTGTTCATTTTCTGCTTCAAATGAAAAAAATGGTTCCGCTTGATAAAGTCTTTTCGGTAAACTAAACCGCCAATTTCCTTGATAAAACCGGTAGCGTAAGAACGTTGTATTATCTATGGGTACACTCTCGATCATGTCCTCTTTCTCCGGTAGTTCTTTTACTAACCACTGACTGGGCCTTTCATAACCAGGAAAGAGATAATCATGTTTTACACGCAAAAAAGGAACCTTGTCTGTAGTAGAATAGGAGCTAGTTACGACCTTGCATTTATTAATTATGAAGGTTTTCGAAAGTATGTGAAGAACAAATATTTTCCTATAAATATGATAGAAATCCGTTAGTCAATAATAAATATTTTTGTTCTACAAGCTTCATATTTTCTTATTCTACGAGCTTTCAAAGATACGCTACAAGTTACATTCTCTCTGTTTTAGAGTTGCCGTAAAGGTATGTTTTTATTTTGTGGTATAATGGTATTATTATATTTTTGGTTTTATGTAAAAAAATTGCAGCTTAGATGCGATACAATTTAGACGGGATTGGGCATTATGTTATTTAAAATTAAATACATTTTCCAAAAGTTCTGCATAGTGACATCTGCATAGTTGTTCGATGGTCAGTATGGAGTGGAAACAGCATCAATCAAACCCCGAGGAAACAATCCTCCAGACGACTTCCATTCAGTAGCTAAAGGAACATGAGTGGCACTCCAGACGTTAACTATAAACCTAATTGGGGCAACAATCAGACTAAAGTTAGGGATGTACGGAGTTAGACGACTATGGAGAATCAATATAAATCCAGACAAGAGAAACGTCAGCAAAGAAGTACTTCTCTTGGCTGATGGGGGGCATTCGTATATTGACACCACCTGTATTATGCCACTGTTGCATTATTAAAAATGTAAAATTTGTTCCAACTTATCGTATTAAAATTCAAGTGCCACTGTTGTCTACGTACTCGATCAAAAAAGCGCGAAATTCAATAGTGACACTAGTTCTACAAGAGATAACTTTATGCCACTATTGTTAGTGTGACAAATAAGGTATTCAAGGTAATATGGTATCACTTACTCAAAATGACCAATTATTGAGATGTGCCACTATTGCACCCAGTGAGTGACATGATTGTTAACAATAAAAAACTTTCAAAATATATATCGTCGGTTTAAAGGTAAAATTAGAAAACTGAAAAATATCTGTAGAACGTTTACCTTCTGTACTTAGTTAATTGGACCTTTAAACTGACTACATCATTGACGATAAAAACTTTCAAAGAATATGACGTGTAAATGTTTTATAACAAAATGTGAGACAAACTGTGTATTGAACACGATTGTTGAAAATAAAAAAACCTACATGAACACTACATTGTTTTTTCTTTAACGGCTCTCCTAGTTTTTGTGATAATTTTAAACTTTTTCAAAGAATATGGAGCGTAAGGCTAGGCGCTGACTTGCAATTTTCGATCGCGCTTCCATTTAACTCTGTCAAGCAATCAAACAGTTGAGCAATCGAAAGTTACAAGAAAATTGCAAGACAAACTGTATTGAACGTAATCGTTAACACCTACATGAGCAGTACATTATTTTTTAACGACTTTAATAGTTTTTGTAATAATTTTAAACTTAAAGGGGGGATCGTAAAACAAACAAAATATCTTAATTTATTTCTTCCAATTTTATTTTTAAATGTTGTACAACTTTTGGATATGTATCGGGCTCGCACTTATCGGCACGAGGCCGTACACATTTTATATGTTTATATTGATCCTCAACGGCAAATTCTAATATGCCGTTGGGTAACTCTTTGCAATCTCGGTTTACCTTTAACTTTAGTTTACTGAGGGGTCGTTCTAATGCAAACAATTCACCATTCCTATATAGCAATTCTATTGTTTGGCGTTTTTTTATTTTTTGATAATACTTAGAGCCAATGGCGAGTAACCCATCTGTGGGCATGTTTAGAATGGGTTTAGCTACGCTTGTTTTTGGAATCGGCTTGCTCACATAAACTTGGCCAATTCTATCGGGAAATTGTTTTAACCAAAAATTGCTATCACCCAGTGAAATATTTAGAGTCGGTGGTCCATTGGCGGAAAGCGGGTTTACTGTACCGTAAAGTAAGTTTACGGCCGTGCTAAAGTTTCTAACGCTACATAGTTCGGTCAAAATGTATTTGGTGGTATTGTCCTTCTGGGAGGTAACCTGTTCAAACTGTAAGACAAAGTGCTGAAACTGTTCAATTTCTAACTCGGCATTAATCGAGTTATTATACACCGTTATTAGTTTACAAATTCCATCGTATTTAATTTTTACTTCCTTATGATCAACCGGCGATAAACAAAAAGGTTTCGGTATGGTACGAGGCGCAAAGAGAGGTCCAAATTTCAGTGGTTTCACAATATCGTATATAGGTTCGATTGTTACAAAAAAGGTTGACAAGTCCGGATTCTCCGACCATCGTTCATTCTCAGCTTCAAACAAATAATAGGGCCCGGCTTGAAAAAGTTTTTTGGTTAAGCTAAATCGCCAATTTCCTCGATGAATCTGATAGCGGAGAAACGTTGTAGCATTTATTGGTACATCACGGAATTTGCTAAAACTTGGCCCAAAGGTAAATATCTTCTTATCACTATGCGGCACTTCACTGGTTTCTTCAGCACTTTTTAAAATCATCACAATAGGCCAGGTTACATTAACTTCCCAATCTTTTCGGTGATTGTACAACAAGCGTGCGCTACTTGTACCGATTGGTTGTTTAAATAAATGTAGCACATGAGCCTTGTTAATCCGTTCGTCTCCATTTTTTTCCAACGTGATTTCATAATCAATTCCGAATCGTTCAACCCAACCACTTTCGAACCGGAATTGCGTATAGCGACTTTTCCTAGTCCATTCAAATTTGTCAAACAAGTGTTGCCATTCGGATTCGCAGAGTCGAAGGGTCCACTGAATTTCTCGTTCTATCTTTAAGGTTTGTGTCATAGTATGTTCGCTGCGGAATGCTTGTTGCTTCTGCTAATGTTCTGTTTTGTTTTTTGTTTATGGTTAATGCGACCGAAACTGTCGGTGAAAATTACGAGCGTTTGGCTACCCTCGGATCATATGGATGAACGTGCATTTTCCACTTGGATCAGTACCACTAAATTCAACGATGTGCATACGGACGTTTTAATAGCCCTCTGGCGGGGTGTGAAAGATCCCAATCTAATTTCTAGGGTAATTGATAGTATTCCAAAAGTACCGACAGAAGAGCAACGTTATAAATTGTTTATTACCGCCTACCGTTTATTGAAGTTATTTTCGAGTACGAGCAAATTGCAAGAATTAAGTTTAAAACTGGGACCGCTCGTTCCTACAGGCTGGCTTTGGGCTCGTTCTATAATAAAATGCCTGAACCCTAAAATCAAGTCGATCGATGCTTCTGATACACCACTAAAACTTGACACGGACAACGTAGATCATTCCTTTTATATACGCGGTCAAATAGGTTATGAAATAGAAACGGGATCTTTTCCCGCGAACGATGTTTGGGGCGAATTTGTGTTGAGCAATCCGAATAAAAAATTTCCAGAATATCTTTGTTATCTTCGAAGTGAATATCAATATAAATTTCAAAGTTTATATTTGTCTAATGTACCGCTGACAGAAAGTGATGCTTTCGAGATTATTCCAAATTTATTGAGCATGCAACGTAAATCGGGATTGATCTATACAAATTGGGTTTGTGGAACACAAATGGCTGGGTTTTATCCTCAAAACATGCACATTTTTAATAACAAGAAGTTTAACTTACCGGTTCCCTTTAGCAACATAGAAGATTATAAAGTATTTGCCCGAACAGTAGGCACCGTTCGTGAGATTTATTTATTCTCGTTAGAAAATGGATATCGAATACAACGGGGCACCAAGAGTCTGAACTTGGATGTTATTTACGGTCATAAGGAACCCGGAAATCCGATAAATTTAAGAGAAAGCCTGCAATACGTTCTATTTTTAAATCATAGAATTTATTACGAAGACTCCGTACGCTTGGAAAATGATAATCAGAATTTAACATTATTGCCAAACCAAACCATCCTAAAAATTAATAAGCTTCAATTTCTCATTAACAAGTCTCACGCACCCATAATAATTAAAAATAAATAATAAAGCGGTTCATGTTTTGTCGGGCTCGTTCAGAAACAACACGTAAGGCGTTCTAGCCAAAGTGTGTTTCTAACAATCTTAACGCAAATAAGTTACAAGGGTAAAATGGAATTTGAAGCTCCCGAAATTATTATTCGGTCAAGTCCTAATCACCGCGATGCCTCTATTCGTAAAATTATCTCCTGCATGTGCCCCGATTCGATAGTACAAAGTATTGCTAATCATTTTCATCAAAATCATAACATAAAGTCCCTTTTACTTGGGGACGCCAACTGTAACGGCCTTTACTATGATTCTGTTCGCGATGAAATCACTCTAACTGTGACGTCAGAATTGGAGGAAATGGTCCGGTATATAAACTCAATCAGTATTGACGAGTTTGCATTATACGTTAATCGCAGTCTAGTAAAGCAAGACGACGAAGAATGTGATATATCTGCTGAAGAAATAGCTCAACAAAAGTTAGATGTGCTTCGTCTGTATGTCAATCTTCAAATTACGGATTGGTACGAACGTGTCTTACTGAAAGTCCGACCGTCTGCTTTCACACCCATCAGTAAACTATTTGACAATGTTATAGTAGAATTGGGCGAAAACTTTGATGGATGCAGCAAACGTATCCCACGCCGATTGCTCTAAGAAAAGTGTTTTAATTAATACCTCCGACGGGGCAACTATTTGCTTGGATAGACCTACACAATCCCGGCAAGCTTACGTCGACCTGGATGGCGAACAAATTAAACTACCCATATTTTTTGAAGTGGGCGATCACGCTGACAAAGGAAACGTCGACTTACCAATATGGGCCCAGTGGATTAAATCGACCGATGCAATCTCATTTTCCTTCACTGCCTTCAAAGCCGGCCAAGCAAGAGAGATTCTCCCCAGAATTCAAAGACCCTGCACGGACCGAAACCACTCGGAGCCCGCAAAACGACTCTTGCCAAATACCAATTGGGGGTGCTGTAAATATATCGATGAAAACGGACGAGCCTATGGATATTTGTTTGCTCAATAAAATGGTGTACATGATGGACGAGTTAGGTACTATACCCATTTCGTATCGATCTAGAAGCGCAGGTAGTTATGTCTGTTTATTTTGTAATGAAACACGAAAAGGACTTGCAGCCGTTAAGAGACATCAACTTGTCCACCTGAGACGTGCACCGATAGTTAAGGTTTTTGATTTTTGTCCTTTTTGCAATACGGATGGCAAGTGGCAATTACTCGAACGAGGAACCATATGTTCCCAACATGCGCAACAGTACTATAAATTAATCGAAGAAATGTTTGTTCGGTTTTGTAAGAGGAGAACGAAGCCTACAAGAAAGAAAAAAATGACAAATTATTTGGAATTATTATGTCGACGGTGTCAGCAACAGGTTAAAGACAACAAGAAGGAAACGAAGAAATACTCAGCAGTTACCAGGGAGAAAAAAAAAATTAAAAAATGTACAGTTTTGTAGTTTTAAAAAAAATATAAAAACGTTAGCAATCAACAGGATTTTTTTTATCAAGTTTGTTCAAACTAAAGTTCCTTGTACGTTTTATTCTAGCTTTTGCAAAAGTTAATGATCGGTTAAAAAAGTAACGCTTGCACCTTCATGCAGTTAGGTGTAAGCGATCATTAGCTTTTGCAAAGGTAGTAACATTTTAATTTTACAAAAACAAGAAAAAGTTTTTATTTAATTTTTCTAGTACCTATGAAAGAAAAAATATTTCTATACCTTGAGTTCCTCGTACGTTTTATTCTAGCTTTTGCAAAAGTTAATGATCGGTTAAAAAAGTAACGCTTGCAACTACCTGCGTGTAGGTACTATCTACATTTGTACCTTCATGCAGTTAGGTGTAAGCGATCATTAGCTTTTGCAAAGGTAGTAAGATTTTAATTTTACAAAAACAAGAAAAAGTTTTTATTTAATTTTTCTAGTACCTATGAAAGAAAAAATATTTCTATACCTTGAGTTCCTCGTACGTTTTATTCTTCATGCAGTTAGGTGTAAGCGATCATTAGCTTTTGCAAAGGTAGTAACATTTTAATTTTACAAAAACAAGAAAAAGTTTTTATTTAATTTTTCTAGTACCTATGAAAGAAAAAATATTTCTATACCTTGAGTTCCTCGTACGTTTTATTCTAGCTTTTGCAAAAGTTAATGATCGGTTAAAAAAGTAACGCTTGCAACTACCTGCGTGTAGGTACTATCTACATTTGTACCTTCATGCAGTTAGGTGTAAGCGATCATTAGCTTTTGCAAAGGTAGTAACATTTTAATTTTACAAAAACAAGAAAAAGTTTTTATTTTAATTTTTCTCGTACCTACACCTTGAAAGAAAAATATTTCTACACCTTGAAAGAAATTAGTATTGGTTGTTTATTTCTATACCTTGAAAGAAATTAGTATTTGTTGTTTTTTTTTATCAAGTTTGTTCAAACTAAAGTTCCTCGTACGTTTTATTCTAGCTTTTGCAAAAGTTAATGATCGGTTAAAAAAGTAACGCTTGCAACTACCTGCGTGTAGGTACTAGATGTTATCTACATTTGTACCTTCATGCAGTTAGGTGTAAGCGATCATTAGCTTTTGCAAAGGTAGTAAGATTTTAATTTTACAAAAACAAGAAAAAGTTTTTATTTTAATTTTTCTAGTACCTATACCTTGAAAGAAAAAATATTTCTATACCTTGAAAGAAATTAGTATTGGTTGTGCTTAGTCAGTAATGGCGGATTCAAATGTATTTACTTTAAAATCTTGCAGTTCCCCTAATTTTTTACGATGACACTTTTCAATTTGACTTTTCCATTTGTCCCATTCCTCGAACTCTGATGTTTCTTCAATGCCGGGTGAGAAGCCCGGGTATAGAAAAAGCTTACCAACAGTTCCGTCGCCATTGAGAATAAAGCATCCCTCGGATGTTATTTCATTTATCTTTCCCCTTCCCGTCCACGAATGTTCACCCCGATATAATTGAAACTTTATAGGTACTTTTAACGGATCGGGCTTCCAAATTAGGCGGCTACTAGGTAACGTACCATAATGGTTGTCAAACCACCATTTAAACGGTACGGTGGTATCTCTAAAGTCTAAATAAAATCGGTCGTTAAAGTATTTTTCTAATAGTATAGTTTCACCTAGAATGTGAACGTAATGATTTTCGTTATAATGATTGAGATTGTCGACCAGCACGGCATTGTAATGGTCCTTGTCGATTCGCTTCAAAATAGCCATTGTCGATTGGCTCAAAATAGTATACCCGTCTATGGAAAATGTAACCAAATCTTGAACATAATCGGCCTGTGATTCAAAGGATAGTGTTATATTGTCTTTCGATATATCGTGTGATTTATCTGGCAACGAGGCCCACATACACACCGCGATAATAGTATCATCCCCGTTTTTCTGTTTTACATGCATAGCATACGGTTTCGCCTGAACGGTTGTCTCGGTAATTTCTTTCTCTGTACCGTCTTCATATGTTAATTTATTGGTAACGTTCATAATGGCATATTGACCGTGTAGAACATACAGGACTTTGTTTTCAAATTCGAATTGTGCTACATCAATACCGTTGATGTTTACGTTAGTCTGATAAACTAGAATGCCCGTGTCAAGGGTGATCCACAACTTGTCCTGAATCGTTTTATACGGCTCGGTAGATATGTAAACCGAATAGATACCCTGGTCCAAACAAACATCCAGGATGCTAGTATGAACTTTTGCACAGTGTTCCCTACGTAAATACTGAACCTTGAACCGATCGGTTAGTTCGTCCTTGCTATTCATACCGTCGTTATACATGGTAAAGTCTGGGTTGTCTGATGTCGCCTCCAAAGCAGTTTTGTGAAGTTTTTGCCAATGCCGCGACATATTCGCACTCGCCGACCAAACAACCAGTTCGGTGATTAGTTGCTCTTGCACCCCTGTATACTTATCTGCGACGCTCCATTTGTTCTGATTAAAATAATCGTTAAGTTCCTTAATCGCGTAACGTTTCATTAGGGCCGTACAGGAATCGAGGTTTGCACACGTAGAAGCAGAATATTCCGTTGCTATCCATTTGTGCGTATTACTTGGAGTGTGAAAGGACAACCGAAGTTGTTTTCCATTATGCAGGACACCTCGAAGAAAACGACACGATTCAGCCGAATAGCGACGAATTACAAAGGACGTCATAGGCTCGGAATAAAATAGCCAATAGTGGGCAGATTCTACATTTCCAGGCGTGACATCGGACTCGTAATAACTTAAATAACTAACGGGACCAATAATTTGGGCAAAATATTTCGGGTTTTTAACGTTAATGATACGAGCAAAGTGTAAAATATCCACGCCTAAAGTTCCACCATTTACTCGACGACCCACAACAATACCTCTGGACCATAAGGATGAGTTAGCGTTGTCAATGCTCGGGTGGCCCAATATATTTGACAATTTATTACACACTTTTTTGTAATTATTTGGTTTAAAGTGTGCCATGATTTCACTTGCGTACGAACTATTAAATAAGTAACCATAGGTTCGAACTGTGTCATGAAACAAACACGAATAATCCGGATAGAGACCCTCACCCTTTGTTACGACTTCAATATTGGACTGATTCGATAAATAAATATAGTCCGTATCATTCCAATTGATATCGTCACCCAAAATTTTTTTCACATATACTAAACTTGATCCTAGTAAAATGGAATCGTACGTGCTCCTACTCATGGTGGAAGTTTTTTTGGGAGATAGGATAAACTTTTTTATGTCCGGTAGTAAGTTATACAACCACTCACAATTGTATATTGATGACACCAATTGTAAATCAGTATACATTGACAATAACGTACAGGGATATTGATAACACGTTAAGTACCAATTGACCCGTTTGTATTCCTTGGTGAGAAAGTCGAGCAACGCCATCGTTACGGTTTTTAAGAAATTACCCAATTTTTTGTCTTGAAAAAAGGCACTGGAATCTTCAACAAACGATTTGCACAATGTAGCTAGTGTCGTACATATTAATCCTACTGATTCCTCTCTCCAGTTCTCCCATTCAGGGAGCCAGGGATCTTCGGGTTTAATATTATGCAGAAACTTTTCAACTTGAAAATCACTAAACTTTGGATATTTTTCAACCCAAATATATCTCATTTGAAGCAGCCAATCGGTTTCATCTTGGGAAGCGTACGTACTTAATTTACCATAACCTATTAGTTTATCCTGTCGATTTATTTCTCTCTGAGATTCAAAGTCAAACGTTTTAAAATTTTCGAATTTAACAGCATTAAAGGTAGACAAATGATGTAAACTATAAAACAATATTAAAAATATACTTGAAGAGAAATAGAGTAAAAACATTCTTATGTCTTGTTGTAGTTAGGCGTTTCTCGTAAAGCGGAATAATCGTTCCAGTTAAGCAACTTTAGTTGATACGACTTCCTTTCTACCGTTCGTAGCTCAGTGGTAGAGATGCCGCTTACGGCCGTGGCGATCCGGGTTCGATTCCCGGAGTGGGCATACGCATAGTAAAAAAAAAGTATGTACGAATTTTAGTTGGTTGGTGTAAGATCGTCTTTCGGAGGAGACGTAAAGCCGTCGGTCCCGGCCAACTCTGGTCGTTAAGTCACGCTAGAGGCGCTTGCGCGACCTGAAAACTCTAGCACCACAAGTTACACGAACTTTACTTTTACTTTCTACTGTAAGACAGAAATTTCTTTTACCAACTGACAACATTAGACGGGAACATTTAAAAGATAGATATGCGCGATAAGTCGGGTAGAAAAACAAACGCGTCCACATTAGGTTTCAGTTACCGTCACCAAATTGTAGAATTTCTAGCAGTTTAAAAAAAAACAATAACAACACACAGAACAAACCCGAACTTTTTTTGGCAAACTTTTGCGTCTGATCTAAGTTGTATTCTTTGGGATTGCGGTAACCGCTTTTCGCTGTGAGAGAGCTAAACGGCCAAAGGACTGACGACATTGGACTTTAGCGATTGACGTTATCATATAAGGTTTTTTCATAGCGATTGACGTTATCATATAAGGTTTTTTCAATGTCGTTGAACCCCCGTGTGCGGGAGTACTTGCTGCAGCTTTTTGATCAACATTTTCGACCTGCACTAAAGCAGCTGCCCCCCAATGCCCAAGCTGTCCTTATTTGCGGTATTCAAGCTATGCCACCGTTCCACGAAGAGTCGTTTAGTTTAGCACAACATATTGCAAGAGTCACGAAAAAATACGGATTAGTAAAAAAATCTGGTCAACGTAGGTCAGAAAGATTAAAAAATAAACTTGGTCGCTTATTGTTTTGATTTCATTACTATTTTGTTTTAATGGCGAATTTATTTTTACAACTTAGAAGTTGAAACTTTCAACTTCTAAGTTGTAAAAATAATAAAGTTGATATTGGTCATTAGTTTCACCTTCTATAAACCTGTGGAAGGATCATTATAGTGTGTCGTGCACAAGTACACGTCTGTGTTTGACTAGACCACATTGTGGAAATTCTAGCAGTTTATTTCTAGCCAAACTTTCGCGCCTAATCTAATTGGTACTCTCTGGCATTACGGTAACCGCTTTCCGATGTGATAGAGCCAAACGGCCAAACAACTGACGACATTGGACTTTAGCAATAATTGACGTTATCTTATAACGTCTAATGTCGTTGAACGGAGACCTTGTGCGAGATCAAATACTGCAGCTTTTTGATCAACATTTTAGAACAACTCACGACATTGGACTTTAGCAACTTTAGCAACTTTAGCAGCAATAATTGACGTTATCTTATAACGTCTAATGTCGTTGAACGGAGACCTTGTGCGAGATCAAATGCTGCAGCTTTTTGATCAACATTTTAGACCTGCACTAATGCAACTAAGCCCCGATTCCCTAGCTGTCCTTATTCACGGTATCCAAGCTATGCCACCAAATTCTAGTAGAGACTTGGTTAGAAACGAATTGGCTGGGTTCGTGGAACAACTTACCAACTCTGGTCAAGCTGATCCAGTAATTCTTGGTCAGCGCTTAGTTCAGGAAGATCTTTGGGAAAAGTCAAGAAGAAATGTGGAGGAGTAAAAAAGACAAACTTATTAAAATAATTTCTTGTTACCTTTATGCCCATAATATGTAGCTATAACAATATATTAAACTTATTAAAATAATTTCTGGTTTCCTTTAACGTGGACAAGCTTTAAAAAAAATTCATTGGGAGCAACTGCTTTAGAGAAAATAAATGTATCAAAACCTATTCTCACATTTTAATGCTAGTTACTTAAAGGGGCTTCTTTACATCTTTAATAAAACTTGGGATATTTCTTGGGTAGCATCTCATAGGATCTGTGTAGACTATTATTCGGAAACAGTTATTCGGTCAATATGCGCTTGGCATTTTTACGAGAGCAGAACCATTGTTCCAATCGAGAAAATTCCGCCTCACGCTCATGAAGCTCCAAGTCTCCGTTAAAAACAAAAACATCCGGTCGACCCAATAGAATTGTATCGTGTAATTTATGCAGCTGGACCAAAGACGGTCCTTTTCCGTTTATTTCTTCCGAGCGCGAACGCCGTGCTAACCGTTCTTGAGCCACCGCAGGTGAACATCGTAAATAAATCATTCCGTCGAGTGGAATCGTTTTTTCCAACGATTTGGTCAGCATGGTCACCGCAGCATATTGCGTGTCGGACAGAAACCCATTTTCAAAAGCATGTTGATTAAATATTGCGATACTCAACGGGGAACGTTCCATCAATGTTCGGCGACCATGTTGACGTATCTTTAAATGCCGTTCTAGAAAGGAGGCTAACGCTACAATTTGAAAATCCATTGTGTAGGTTTTAGGTTCTTGGTACATCAATTCAAGCCAATTATAACCGCCGTATGTTTGCCAAATTTCTAAAGGTTCGTATTCGATTAGCCAATTTGTATTCAATTGAGCGAGTATAGTAGATTTTCCGCTTGCAATATTTCCCTCAATGCTATATGACGAGGCCATTTTTCGTCCGTTCTAACGTCGTCAATATTTTTTCAACTTTGTCGCTGACAACACAAGCTTTATATAAAAATCACAGACTAAAAAACGAGTGGGAAGGAGCACCGATATGCGAGATAAGTCGGGTATAAAAACGAACGCGTCCACATTAGGTTTCAGTTACCGTTTATTATCGAGTTGAAATGCTATTCCTTATACGAATTTTTCTTTTTTTAGTAGTTCGAAATGAATGTCAACATGGATCTTTTGGGTGATTATCTGGCGACGTCGAATTATACGCGGCCGAGGACACCCGGATCAACCACACTAGTTTTGGATGGAGGAACCGAATTAAAAAACGACCTTTCCGAATTTGTTTCGCTTGCGTCAAGGAAAAGAGTTGCTACTGAAATAAAAACAGTGACGAAAAGGCCTAGAACGAAAAATCTCACAAAATCTGTAAAATATCCCACAGTCCAGCCTACGGTTCAACTTGCAGATGTCCAGCCTACGGTTCAACTTGCAGATGTCCAACATGCATTTCAACCTGCAGTTGTCCAACATGCATTTCAACCTGCAGATGTCCAACATGCATTTCAACCTGCAGATGTCCAACAAGACGAAGGGGCCGTTCTTCGTCACATAACAGGCATTGGGATTAGAGAAAAGAGAACCCCAATCTTACGCGATCCGAAGTGTGACCAAACAACCTACTACACAACCACCACGGATTCTACCTTAGATAACATCAATAAAGAGTTAGAACGTTTAAAGTATAGGGCAAAGAGAAACCTCTTCAGAATGCAGCCCGTGAAGTCCCAAAGAACAGAACCGGAACCAATAATTCAAGATCTGTTTGCTCTAACTTATGCGTTTCAAACCGGTAAAAAGACCAAAGATCTGGACGGTCTTCTTGAAACTATAAATCACGCACCAATTTCTGAGGAGGATCTTAAAGGAGAAAAGGCCTTACTGGGCGACGTTCTCGTGAAGTATGTGCAGTATCAAAGGACAGGGTTGCCATCGTGTGAAGTGCTACTACCACCGATTGTGGACTGTTTGTTCGGTGAGGATCGGTTAAGGTTCCCGGCTGTAGCATTAACTTATTTTCTCTTAAATGAAAATTTACCGATCGAACATTCGGCTAGTTTGCTACGATTGTTAGCAACACTTGCAGAATTGCCGCCTGCATTTATTAACATCCTTGACAAAGGATTTCAATTTTCGGAGACGGCAATTGATGCAATTGAAAGACTTTTTTAAACCGTCTTGTTTGTTTGTATTTTAATGAGTTAAACAAAAGTATATATTTTTGTAAATAAAAGATGTTTTTTCAATATCGGACATGTTACAGTAAGATGATCCAGAATTATTTTTTGTATTTGATGTTTTAATGGGATAAACAAAAATATATATTTTTGTAATTAAAAGACGTTTCTTCAATATCGGATATATTCCGGTAAGATGATCCAGAATTATTTTTTATGTTTGGTGTTTTAAAGAGTAACGCAAACAGGTATGTCCATAATTGTCTCCATCTTATCTACAATATTCTCCTCATTTTTGTAAATAAAATATGTTTTGAAGAGTGATGAAACTTGTCATGCAAAAGATATTTTTGTAATTAAAAGATGTTAATGTCGGACATATTCCGGTAAGATGATCCAGAATTTTTTTTGTGTTTGATGGTTTGAATAGTGAAACTTGTCATGCAAAAAATATTTTTGTAATTAAAAGATGTTTTTTCAATATCGGACATATTCCGGTAAGATAATATATTAATACAAAGTTTATTCAATATATTGGTACATATAATAAAATAATTACAAATTAAAGAAACTTACTTGTAGTGAGTAATAATTATGGTATTATAATTTCATATCCACGATTATAATTCATTTTATACACATTAAGTATTACAATAATATAATAAAAAACCTGCCGTAAGATGGTTTTTCAATATCGGACATATTCCGGTAAGATGATCCAGAATAATTTTTTGTGTTTGGTGGTTTGATTAGTGAATCTTGTCATGCAAAAGATAGTTTTGTAAATAAAAGATGTTTCTTCAATATCGGACATATTCCGGTAAGATGATCCAGAATAATTTTTTATGTTTGGTGTTTTAAAGAGTAACTCAAACATGTATGTCCATAAATGTCTCCATCTCATCTACAATATCCTCCTCATTTTTCTAATTAAAAGATGGTTTTTCAATATCGGACATATTCCGGTTTGTGTTTGGTGATTGTTGTCATGCAAAAGATATTTTTGTAATTAATTTGTTTTATTTCCAAAATTGCCTGTTTCTTTGCTGGAGGTTCATCATATGGAAAGATGTTTTTTCAATATCGGACATATTCCGGTAAGATAATATAATAATAAAAAGTTTATTCAATATATTGGTACATATAATAAAATAATTACAAATTAAAGAAACTTACTTGTAGTGAGTAATAATTATGGTATTATAATTTCATATCCACGATTATAATGCATTTTATACACATTAAGAATTACAATAATATAATAAAAAACCTGCCGTAAGATGGTTTTTCAATATCGGACATATTCCGGTAAGATGATCCAGAATAATTTTTTGTGTTTGGTGGTTTGATTAGTGAATCTTGTCATGCAAAAGATAGTTTTGTAAATAAAAGATGTTTCTTCAATATCGGACATATTCCGGTAAGATGATCCAGAATAATTTTTTATGTTTGGTGTTTTAAAGAGTAACTCAAACATGTATGTCCATAAATGTCTCCATCTCATCTACAATATCCTCCTCATTTTTCTAATTAAAAGATGGTTTTTCAATATCGGACATATTCCGGTTTGTGTTTGGTGATTGTTGTCATGCAAAAGATATTTTTGTAATTAATTTGTTTTATTTCCAAAATTGCCTGTTTCTTTGCTGGAGGTTCATCATATGGAAAGATGTTTTTTCAATATCGGACATATTCCGGTAAGATAATATAATAATAAAAAGTTTATTCAATATATTGGTACATATAATAAAATAATTACAAATTAAAGAAACTTACTTGTAGTGAGTAATAATTATGGTATTATAATTTCATATCCACGATTATAATGCATTTTATACACATTAAGAATTACAATAATATAATAAAAAACCTGCCGTAAGATGGTTTTTCAATATCGGACATATTCCGGTAAGATAATCCAGAATAATTTTTTGTGTTTAATGTTTTGAATAGTGAAACTTGTCATGCAAAATATATTTTTGTAAATAAAAGATGTTTTTCAATATCGGACATATTCCGGTAAGATGTTTTTGTGTTTGGTGTTTTAAAGAGTAAAACGGATGTAATTGAAAGACTTTTTAAACTGTCTTGTTTGTATTTTTGTAAATAAAAGATGTTTTTCAATATCGGACATATTCCGGTAAGATGTTTTTGTGTTTGGTGTTTTAAAGAGTAAAACGGATGTAATTGAAAGACTTTTTAAACTGTCTTGTTTGTATTTTTGTAAATAAAAGATGTTTTTGTAAATGGAGTTAATTATTTAAAAACCTGCCGTCAGATAGTATTTTCAAATAATAATTTTATTATGGTCTTTGCCAATTTATTCTTATCCTAAAACTTGTTCAAGCGTTGGAAGTTTGTTTGTATTTTTGTTAACCGTTTGTGTATTTTTTGTAAATAGAGTTAATTATTTAAAAACCTGCTATCAGATAGTTGCTGTCAGATAGTATTTTTATCCTAAAACTTGTAGTAATTTCTTTTTATGCTAAAAAAACTTGTTCAAGTGTTGGAAGTTTGTTAACTGTATATATTTTGGTAAATAGTTTGTTAACTGTATATATTTTGGTAAATAAAAGATGTTTTCGTAAATAGAGTTAATTATTTCAAAACCTGCAATTTAAAAACCTGCTATCAGATAGTTGCTGTCAGATAGTATTTTTATCCTAAAACTTGTAGTAATTTCTTTTTATGCTAAAAAAACTTGTTCAAGTGTTGGAAGTTTGTTAACTGTATATATTTTGGTAAATAGTTTGTTAACTGTATATATTTTGGTAAATAAAAGATGTTTTCGTAAATAGAGTTAATTATTTCAAAACCTGCAGTCAGATATTATTTTCAAATAATAATTTTATTATGGTCTTTGCCAATTTATTTTTATCCTACAACTTGTTTAAGTGTTGGATGATTTTAATAGTATATACGGGGTGTCCGGAAAATACGTGTACAACGTTTGACGACAGACTCCTAACAGACAGACAGACAGAAGCAAGATGGCGGGCTAAAGTAATGTTTTTGTTTTACTTAGTTTCTTACAATACATACCTTTATACTTCCTTCTACTTTGTTTTATTTTGATTGTTAATAATTGATGTATGCGGGTAATTGTAAATATGTTTTTGGAAAACAGCTCATTCAACGAAAAATATTAAAGAGATAAAATATCTGGGTTGTATAACGCCGTTCATATAATTATTAAAAAGTACCTCATTGCTGCTAAAAATGTAGATGCACAATGGTATTTCAATAGGGTGTGCATCTTCTTCCTTATGAGATATTTAGGAAAAACCAATAGCTTTACAAATTTTTGAATTTTGGATATAACTAAGTCGGCTTAGATCGACCTATTTTAAAGTCAGGAGTCTGTCGTCAAACGTTGTACACGTATTTTCCGGACACGCCGTATAATAATAAAAAAGTTTAAATAAACATTTTGAATGTTTTATTTCTTAGTATAGTTACAATCCTTTAGCTAGAAACAGTTATACAATGAATAGTGTAGATTGCATAGATTGCGGTGATGATGGTCTTGGCCTGATTCGAAATTTTGAAGACAGATTAGTTACATTTGCAGGCTGGCGTAATAACGTTAGCCCTGAAGACCTAGCACATGCAGGCTTCTATTTTACGCAGCATTCTGATGTAGTTAAATGTGCTTTTTGTCACTGCGAATTTGATGGTTGGAAGGATGGGGACGATCCTCTTGCAGATCATTACAAGTTCAACGAAAATTGTGAATTAGCCAAAATTTTATGGAAATGTAGACAGCTTAAAAAAATAGTCAAGACGCCTCGACCCGTTAAAGAGACGGACCAAAAACCAGTACGCATCAGCAATATTCTATGGAGTAGTTTTTACCTAATAGTATTTCTGATGATATTTATAGGCGTCCTATTTAATAGCTATGAAGCCTTCAGAACCTTAAAAAAGAGAATTTAGATCATTAATATCCCAGTTATGGTTGTGCTAAATTCATCATACGTGCTCCTAGAAGGTTCTTGTTCCGAGATAATACCGTGGGTGAAACAGACTTTAGTCAGCGTCTACAAGAACACCACTTTCTCACAATGTGGCAAATCTACGTCGATGGATTATGTGTATGATTCAAAGAACCATTATGGTTTAATTATTGTTAGCATTTCATGTATACAGATTGCTAGAAGTAAATTTTTTGTAAAAATATCTGTTTTTATTTTGACCAAAACAAATTCTCTCTCTTTCCGAGTTTAAATAAGTTTCAATAAAATCTAAATATGAACATTTTCAAAGAGGACGGCGGTAAAGGAAGGCGGATAATTTTTTAAAGTTTCAGGTTAAAAATAAAATCTTTACGAGTCCAAAATATAAGGTTCTAAACATTTTCAAAGACTAAGGCTAGGGTTAACAACTTGTCAACGGTAAAGGAAGGTTATTGTTAGCATTTCATGTATGTAGATTGCTAGAAGTAAATTTTTGGTAATAATATCTGTTTTTCTTTTGACCAGAACAAATTCTCTCTCTTTTCGAGTTTAAATAAGTTTCAATAAAATCTAAATATGAACATTTTCAAAGAGGACAGCGGTAAAGGAAGGCGGATAATTTTTTAAAGTTTCAGGTTAAAAATAAAATCTTTACGAGTCCAAAAAATAAGGTTCTAAACATTTTCAACACCGGATTACATAATGCGGTCGACATTGAACTTGACTGGGAAACTGGCCAGTGTAACTGTGCCAAATACAATTTAGCACTTTAACACTTTAATTCTGGGCAGATATTTTTTCGGGTTTTTTTGCCCAATTTCAAAATCTTTACGAGTTCAAAAAATAAGGTTCTGCCAGTATTGTAGTAGTCCAGAAAAAGTTTCAGGTTAAAAATAAAATCTTTACGAGTTAAAGAAAATAAGGTTCTAAATTCATTTAGGGTTTCACCGGTGTCATAAATTTGGGCCAGGGCAAATATAGGAAGTGCCGTGTATAAATAAATTCGTTCTTTCTGTGGATTTTTTGAAGAAACCTCATATAAAGATGCCAACTGTTTTAAGAAACCACTGTCCATTGCATTATATCGAACGGTATGTGCTGTAAAAGGCAAAACTAATTCCGAAAAGTCTTTTATGGTATTTGCCTTTGAATAGTCCAGGGGATGGTTAGTTACGTAATTTTTTACTAACTGAATCATCTTTTCAGCGTCAGCGGAGATATCGAATGGTTGTTCTTGAGGAATAATGGCTTTAATTAACTTATTAACATGCGCTACGGTTTTAAAATATCCTCCAATAAAAGTCATCGTTAACAGAAACATTAACATTAGTAATATGATTATTAAGATCAGCATAAGGTTCTGACAATCTTAAGTATGGAGTTTGATTTACAACTAATTAATTTACTTAGCAATGGCTCTTTGCTCACGGTGCATGGCCACAAGGTTTTATGACGACCGTATTATCTCTGGATGCTACTGAAGATGAAAAAATTTCTTTATGCATGCTGATACTAATGGCACCGAACGTGTGTAAAGTCAATTTACATTCAATATATCCTACATTGTATCAGTTTCAGCCAACTTCGTCCGCCATAAAGGGGGACATAGCTAATAGAACGAAAACTGTTTTAAATATTTGCGAAACCACTAAGAACGACGATTATACAGACGATAACAACGATGAAAAAGAACGGTTATTAATGTTAAAAGTGCCTCCGGTAGACTTTATTGCAGCAGATCATTTTCCGGATATTTTATCTTTATACTAGAATTAATATATTTATGCTTTTTTGATACAACACACTTAAAACGCACAAAAATGTTTTTAAAACCTTTTCTTACAAGTAAAGGTATATTGCGTGAGTTTGCCTCAGGACAGGGATTTGTTGATGTCGTTCTGACCAAATTTCTAACGGGTCATAAGTACTATTGTACGTTATTAGAAAAAACTACAAGCAATAGAAACATTGAATACTTTGCATTTGCGTTTTTTGATCCTATTCCAAGCATTCAAAAATGCGAATATTTTACAGTAACACGATCACTAGTAGGCTATAATGGTCAATCGCTGTTTTTGCAACATACTTTTGACCAATCTCACAGCTTTAATGGAACCGCTTGGAGAATGCAACATAGAGCTGTATATAAAGAGGGTAAGAATATCTTTGCTGCTCTTGGATTTGACAACGATGAAATGCAAGCTGTCGTCATACAAGACCTTAAAGATTCCAATCTTTTGTTGAGCGAGAGATTTTCCTCTCGTCCGATAATTCTTCTAGATGGATACGCCTTACCGAGACAAGATAGAGTATCCATTCAGGTCGCTACACCGATTTACATTAAAAGTGAAAATGTATCAGTTTCCCTTCGATTTAATGTACCATTGATACTAACTTTAAAGTCTCATATTTCTACAACTACGGTACCTGCCTGTTTTTGGGAGCTTAAATTAGAAGCTGTTCCCGTTAACTGTTCTCAAAGTTACACAGTTAGTGTAAATATTGTTTTCCGAAATAGTCACTATTACACAATTTACAATGTAATCAAAACAAAGGCTCCCAATACTATACAAAAATTAATCGACATAAAGTCACACGAACTTATCAATACACTTTAAGGTATGTTTGTACAGAAAATTACTCATTTTTCTATAAAAATATACCAACGGACTTTGGACCGTCTAAGAAAAAACAATTTTTAGGTATATTTCATCCCTTGCTTTTAATTAGGTGTGCTTAAAAATGGATGCTTACAGGCCTGGATATCTTATGTTATAAGCGTTTTTCTTTGATGCAATACGTATAACATATTGCAGGAAACGTAATATGTATTAAGTTACAATGTAGTGGTATTGATTACAATCCTAATAATTTATTGCTATCAAGGTAAAGTTTTTAAATAAAAATGCGTAAATAAGAAATATTTAAGGCTAAGAATGCGAATGCCGAGAAAAATTTTAATGATATATATATAAAGTCAATACCTATTATTCTTTAGTACAGTTTTCTTAGTGTCAAGTTATTTTAAATGGCAGAAGGTAAGATTTTATCTATTAGGTAAAAAGACATTTTTCTTTAATACATTTTTTATTGAAGTACACATGGGAATACTTGAAGTTGTAAGGGTCGTGTTGGAACCCATGTTCCCAGAGGCAAGTGTAAGTTACTAAATTTAAATTTATTTATTCATTATTTTGAAACATTTAATATTTTAGTTTACGTTTTTCTACCTGGAGGGTCCGCCCCCCGGACCTATGCCCACACATTTTCTTCAATTTCTGGATGAACACATTTTGGGTCAGCTTGTCCGCGCCTTTGTTGATATGACTGACTTTACGTGTTATGTTTTTGTTGGTGGTTAGGTTATAATATATATATTTTAAGTAAATTATTCGTTTATATTATTTTGTTTGATCATCACAAAAATATCAAAAGACCTATCTGTTCTGCTGCTCATGTTACAGATTTTCTATATATTATTTCGTTTTTTCAAAATATACTATAAGCTCTCTCAGTTAAAAAAGAAAGCATTTTCTCTGAAAGAAGAACCTAAATTAAAATCTGTTACAAGACAAACAACGTTTTAACCTTTAGCTATCTTATGTTACCAAATTCGCCCTTGTTTAATTAAATTTTACTAGCAATATTGTCATGAAAATAGGGCATTTTCCAAATTTATTATTTATTTCTTAAATTATTATTTCTAATTTAAATCTAGTCCAAGCTTATTTTGCAAACTGCACATAAACATCGGCTTGTTTTATTTATACTGATGTAATTAAACAAGAGGACGATCAGTATAAATAGCAATCCGACAAGCTTGGACGACACTCACTCTTGGGTCACAGACTCATCTTGGGTCAGACTCCGACACACTCCGAGTCCGGGGTCACGTACACTCACTCTCTTAGTGAGGTCCCATCACGACACTTCTCGACGCGTCTCGACTGCCTGTCACGGCACCTGCCATTTGCCGCCCTAGCCAGTAAAGCAGCCCCTGGATCATAGGTATTATAATGTATGTATAACTGGTTTGTTTGTCTACAATAATAGATTATAGTTGTTTTTATAAAGCCTGTCTACCTTTATTAACCTCTCGCAAAACCTAGCTACACCCCCTACATGACATTTGGTGGAGGCGCCGCATTTATACGTGACATTTATATCACAATTATAAATTTAGGCCCGATAAGCCCCCGCGCGCGTCTTTAAGTGTGCACGAGCGAAGAAGAGAGACTTGAATAGTCAAACAAAGTTTTCTAATAAGAAAAACAACTTTAAAAAATATATTTTATTAACCCTGTTAAACCCTAACTTTCACATCTGTGTTGTGTTAGATCCACCTACCGAGATGGCTCCACAAGCCGTTGAGCTTGGAGACCTTAACCTGCCCCCCCGTGTAAAAGCTTTCTTTGAGAAATCTGCTAAGAAAGCAGCCCTTGTAGGCCCCCCTCCCCCCGCCCCCCTGAAGAAAAGGAATTATTCCTTTCTTGTAGACAGATTTGTCTACTTCTTTGAGAAACAGGCGGATCTCATCCCCGCCGAGGAGTATGGACAGAGATTGTCCAAAAAATGGATAAAGAAAACGGAAGGCTGGAACGCCTACCAGAGGGAGAATTACTTCTCCACGATAATGGCGAACTGCGAATCGCAGTTCAATAGGCTGAGCTTCGTCGGAGACGAGGCGAAAATTTTTTCAGCGTTCATAGACCGCTGCGGATTGGTGGCATATGTCACCGCAAAGTCAATGAGAGTCGCAGCTCTCAAGAAGAAGGCCCATGAGCCTAGACCGGCCTGCGCCCCAACAAAGCAGGTCAAAGAGCTAATTGAAGCTCTTAAAATACTAAAACCTAAGTGTGGCGCCGAAGCGCGCCAACTTGCGGCTATTAAGGCTCAAATAGCCTTTATTAAAAAAACGGGTTACCAAAACTCGTTATCGTCCTCTAAGAAGGACGTAGAAGCTGTAAAGCTTCATAACAAAAACATCGCCGGCGCCTTCGAACAGGTGAAGGCTCGTATGTCTGAGCTAGCTCAGTCTTTGGATGTCGCGTATCCAAAAACGCAGAACAAGCTGGGAAAGGACCACCTTTCCAAACTTTACCACCGCGGATTCACCCCGATGGTGTGGGAAGTGAGCGGCGAAGAACACGCCTTTTTTAATAGACTGGGCTTGTCTAAAAACGCCAAAAAACGCCTAGATAATAGGTTTAAGTATGCAATGCAAAACGGCATTGAACTTAAAAAAATTTCTTTCAGAGATTTTGCCTCAGCAGGCGTTGAAAGGGACATGGTCCCTAACAACTATTGGGATGGTGTCTGCTTCTATGAAGAAGAAGCAGAGGAGACATTCTCCACTCCCTTAAAGCGGAAATATGACCCCTCTATTGGGGAGGTTTTAGCTCAACTACCGAGCTATGTCCCTGAGCAGAAATGCTCGTTAACGTTTTTTGAGAGAAGCGTGGAATTGGCGAAAAAGCTCCGCCAGAAGATCAATACCTTTAGAGGAAATTTGCCGATCTTGGCAAACAAAGCAAAGACCGACACCCCCGCCCCCACTGCATCGAGTGATGCAATTATAAAAACGAGCGTTGCTACCCCAAGCAAACAAGTTAAGGTCCCAACAAAACTGATTGTAAATAAACAAAGCAAGCCGAAGACCACAGTCAAACAGACTAGATATCATCTACCGGAAAAAGTGACTCATAGTAAACAAAATATACTTTTTAAAAAAGCAAAGAATACTTGCACCAAACCACAAAAAACTACTAAAAAGCAAAATAACAACCCTGCATGTCTTGGGTTTATCTCCAAGAAAGAAAAAAGATCGATTAAGAATAAAAATAAGAAACACGTTCCCCAAAATAAAGTTAAAAAAAACTAAACAAGCAATTGAGATTAACGAAGTTAAGTTAGAAGAAATTTCTTGCCCCTTTAAGTTGTATGAGTTATGCAAGACAGCCAAACAGTGGGAAGACCAAAACGTAAGATGGGCTTCTCTCATGAAAAAATAATTAATTAAGTGTACATCTTGCGAGATATACTGTACTAGTCCCCATAGGCTACATTGTATCGAAAATGGTTTTAAAAAAATGATAAGATTCGACTGCAAAGGCAGTATTGAATCTTCTGCTAGCCATAATGCACATCTAATCGGAGGTTTCATGCTTAGAGAAGACGATTATGAAATCGAAAATAGCATACTAGCTGTTATAAAGACAACCCAGAAATTCATCCGTAAAAAACACGCCAACACCTTAATTAGATATGTAAAAGAGGGAACTACAATTTTCTGAGGAACATATTTTTTATTTTATTTTTTTGAAATTGGGAAATAAAGGATAAAAAGTGTAATTTCGATCTACTGAGTGATTTTATTATATTTTTTATTATATTATATTATGTTCATTTAATTTTTTAATTCTATAAATTATTCGTTACTGCTGGTTGTTCTACTTTGTTACATGTACCACACGGAGACCACCCACTGCCAACCTAGAAGCCGGAACACGCCCAAACCCAGCAAATCCCATGCTGCATATAGCAACCAAGGCACTGTACAGTCACCTGCGATATGACCTATGACCATGCACCATCCTCAGCATGACTACTAGGGGCACAGCACGTTTCCGATATGGCTAAGAAACATCTTCCACATGGCTAACAATGGTTTGGTATGGTTGTCAAAGAGCGCTACCGAAGACAACCACATGGTGAAATTGCAATCACTAACAATGTCTTCCATCCCAACGTGGCGCCACCAGCCCAGCATAAGTTTCGGAGGCCGAACTCAACGGAGGGGGGAGATACCTGGCTACTCATAGCCGGAACCAGCAACATCCCCGGAATTTGTGCAATGGTGAAATGCCCCTGTAATCCTTTATGCTCCCAAAGGATGGGTCAAATGGGACAAGTCAGACGGACTAAAGTGTATCGGGTGTGTTTCCGCGCGTTCTAAAGACATTCTTTGGCTAACAGTGTGTTGGAACTCCAGTGTTAAATGTTGTAACTTAAATGTTTATGTACTGTAAAATTCAATGTTTATTAATAATGTTGTTTAAAACTACTTAACTAAGATTTATCTCAAAAGTTTTTAAATTGTTTATTTATTAAAAGTAATTCGTCATCCTTATTATTTTCCCAATGTTTTAATTTTAATGATTGTATTACCATCTTGTTTTATGTTTCGTTTTAGATTATTGCTTTACGATTTTAAGCTAGGGGCTAGCTTTCAGTGGCAGGGGGAATGTCATGAAAATAGGGCATTTTCCAAATTTATTATTTATTTCTTAAATTATTATTTCTAATTTAAATCTAGTCCAAGCTTATTTTGCAAACTGCACATAAACATCGGCTTGTTTTATTTATACTGATCTAATTAAACAAGAGGACGATCAGTATAAATAGCAATCCGACAAGCTTGGACGACACTCACTCTTGGGTCACAGACTCATCTTGGGTCAGACTCCGACACACTCCGAGTCCGGGGTCACGTACACTCACTCTCTTAGTGAGGTCCCATCACGACACTTCTCGACGCGTCTCGACTGCCTGTCACGGCACCTGCCATTTGCCGCCCTAGCCAGTAAAGCAGCCCCTGGATCATAGGTATTATAATGTATGTATAACTGGTTTGTTTGTCTACAATAATAGATTATAGTTGTTTTTATAAAGCCTGTCTACCTTTATTAACCTCTCGCAAAACCTAGCTACACCCCCTACATGACAATATTTGGCAACAGCGGATTGCTTACAAATACTTTTGAAATAGATATTTTGATGCTTGTTAATAGCATAGAAATCAAATGTTCAAAAAATGGTTTACTATTTCTATAATCACATTGCACACTAGTAAATTGTATATAAATACATAGTAAAAGCGGGGGTAGGCTCTTAAATATTCGTATAGAAATAAAAAAAATATTTCCTTTTCATAAGTTTATTATGTAATACATAACAAATTACAATAAATTTTCAGGTGTACTAGGTGTATATTCTGGTGTGGATGGTACTCGTTAGAGGCAAGGGTGATTTTCTGAAAAAAGAAAAGAATGCAAATTAATAATAATAATAGTAATAAATAATAATTTCTGGTTAAAGCAATATAAATAATATCATAACAATTTTTAAAAATATAGCAAACGGGTACTGCTTAACATCAGAAAAGGAAGAAGCCCCGACGTGCATAACATATTATTCTCCCCTGATTGATCTAACTTCAAAATCAACACACAACAAAAGAACTTTAGTTACCTATGTGTAATAGGTTATAATCATATAAACAATAGAAAAATGTTTTTTTATCTTGTATCTTCCTTAGCGAAGAGATATTTAAAATATTATGCATAAGAAGTATTAATAATTATGAAATTAAATTTATTTTATCAAAAATTTTTTTTCTTTTAATCAAAAAAATAGTACCATCGTGCTAATTTATTTTCATTTTTTGATTTTTAAGAAGTATTAATTAGGAAATTAAATTTATTTTAATCAAAAAATTAGGGCAATAGTATAAATTTATATTAATGTTTAAACTAGGATTTGAAAATCAAGCTTTGAATAAATAAATAAATAAATTACCATATTTCCCAATCCTCAACAATTTCGAGTAAGGGGGTGTACGTTGAATAGGCTGCAACAAAGTGTTCCCCACGTTTCACTAAGGCTATTTGTTTGTGGAATAATTTAGATATTCTATCCTCGTCCATCAGCATACGGCGTGGCAAAAATACTATTTTACCATTTCTTAAGGTAACTTTTGTTTGGGTCCCATATTTTCCGGTCACATTTTCTATATTATCAATTGAATACATTTTTCCTAACTCCAAATTTAGGGGGGAAATTATATTTCCCACCGTTGGTGTAAGATTTTCACCAGCGTTTTCGGGTGAGATGGCACTAGTAGAGGTATTACTTGATGATTTAAAAGACATTTTTTATCGTTCACTACACTTGAAGAAGAATAATACTTTTCGTCAATTTGTTTCCCTTTTTATACTAATTTTGTACTCGCTAGTTTTGCGCACTTCCCTTTCTCTACTCAATACTAGCTCTAATGTTTCTTACTATAGTCCCCTCCTAAATAATATATCAGGGTCGCTCCGACTTTCTATAAATACCAGTATTACCTTTCAAAAGTGCTTACAACTCTCTACATACTATTGTTGTTATATTTTTTAATAGCGATTAACTTTTGAGTTTTTGTAGTACCTATCTAATTAGTATTGAGGTAAGTTTATTTTGATTTTTTTTCGGTAGTTGGTGAAATACAATTTTTAGGTAGTCGATGAATGTTTTTTATCTGTTCTCTTTATTTAATAATTATATTATTTTTCATCAACACGTTACGAAAATGGTAGGGTAATTTAAATTATTAAAGGTCCGTATTAGGCAGAGGCAGGAAAATTTGATTTAAATTACTTCAATTATACATACAATTAGGTACCCAATATCGACTGTGACCGACTAAATTTCCATTTCAGATATACTACAAGAAGTATATTATAAAATCATGTTTAATTGTTTTCTCTGTAATAGACTATTTAGATTTTGTAACCTTTCGGTTAATCAGCTTGATTTTGATTACTATTTAAAGATTTATTTAGTCTTTTTTATATTTATAATGACACGTTTACAGAGGGTTTATATAAACGATCAATAGGCTATAACACTGATAATGCGGATATGTGCATAGGGTTCATAGCAAATTTAAATATTTCCATAGATAAGGTATTAATTGTAGGGGTAGAGCCATTTCAGCAACAGAATAGGTACTATGTATGTAAAACATGCATTACTGCATTATCAGATGCTATATAATATTAAGAATCATTAAATATCAAGCATTTTTTTATTTAAAGTTAATAGCATTCATTTATTATAATTTCATATTTTTATTTCACGGAGAATAACTCAATTTTGGTGTCTGCAATAAAACAGATATGTAATTGTTGATAATCAAGATTATTTTTTATATCATTATATCTAAAAATTTGATTATTGCCTATTGAGGGGATAAGATTCTTAGATAAGTGAAGGGATTTATTTCACCATCTGTATACAGGGATATAGTACTATATCAAAAGTAAAAACCAGGCGAGCTGTAGTAAAATTTTTTATTCTATGTATGCTATTATTTAAATAAAAAATATACAAGGTTTTTAATGATTAATATGTCTATTAAATATAAATGCAATCTTCGGTATTCCCTATATTAAGGATATAAAAATTTAGGTTCCTTTATTCACGCTTATTAGTAGATTTAAAAAGTTAGGTGAACTTTCATTATTCATAAAATGGTTATAATCTAATATAGGTCAAACGGTATACCAATATTTTGTTTTAGAATGAAGTTTATTGAAGTTAAAGCTAATCTTTTTACATGCCCTTCGGATTTTGCGTTGGCCCACTGTGTAGCGACTGACCTTCGTATGGGAGCGGGGATAGCGGTACAGTTTAGAATAAAGTTTAAAAATATTTCTTTCCTTAAAAGACAAAATAAAAGATCTGGTGAGGTAGCTGTTTTAAGGGTAGATAATCGAAACATATACTACCTAGTAACTAAAGTTAGGAGCACTGATAAACCAACAACTAATACCTTTATTAGTAGCCTTAAAGAATTAAAAAAACTTTTGTTGACAAACGGGGATACTAAGCTAGCGATACCGAGACTAGGTTGTGGTCTAGATAGGCTAAATTATTCATTCGTGAAAAAAACAATTCTTGATATTTTTGCAGATACAAACATTGAAATTAGATGTTATTATCTTTAAATTTTTTATAAACGCATAATTAGTAAGCTACGTATATAAGATTACGCGCAATATGATAAGTTATGATAATACTTATTTAAAAGCAAATAAAAACACAGCTATTTTTTATAATATATTTATTTATAAAATTCTATAATGCCAAGTCTTTCAAGCTCCTTGAGAATAGCTCCTATCTCCTCTCTATTATGGCTGCTGCCTGATCCAAATTTCTCCAAAAATTTAAAACGTTCCACTAGTTCATTTACATTCTTATATGGGATCAACGTGTTAGGTTCGTGCCAACCAGTTTTTTCTCTATTGTTTTCTTCTTGGCCCGAACTATAACTAGGTAAACTTCCATCATCTGTACATTCTGGAGCATCACTTGACCTTTGATCCTTGTGTAGAGCTAATTTTTGTTTCCTTTGAGCATAGCTTCTGTTAGGTGGAAATAACTTGGATATAACATTTTTATATTTCAGCCCTTTTGAGCTAATAATCTTCCCCGTAGCATAATATCCTCTTCTATGTGTGTTAGTATAGAGTAGAATCTGTCTATATAATTTCAGGTCTCGGGGTGAATATTTACAGAGCTTGTTTGTAAATATTAAATTAACCAATCCATCCGATAATGGAAAGCGCTCATTGCCGACTATAAGGTGGTTATTTTCTATTTCGACAGCCTTATTTCCTAGAAAAATTTTATCTCCATCCTTTCGGGCCCCATATTTAATATTGGGCGTTTCCAAAAGAAGATATTTAATTCTGTTTGCATACATGCTGCTACAAAGAGATTAACTGCATAACTAACCCATATTATCATATGTTACCACCATTATATGTTCAAACGTTAATAGACCAGCAACCAACCCTAAACTACCCCTAATCCCACCCTTATACAACCATAAACCCTCCAAGAACACTCCAGGCACCCTACAGACATCTACCCTACCTCAAGAACCGACCCTCTGAATTTATAACGATATCTATAATTCAGAATTCATAGCTAATTATTATGCCATTTAATAATATTTTAAGAGAATCACCTGCATAACAAAAAAAAAAAGTTACTTTCTTTATAGTTGTTTACCTTTTAACGTTCTGTTAACCCATTAGCAAAGCTTTTTTTTTTAAAGGAAAACTTTGTTCTCCTAAACTTTCAAACTCTACTTTTAAGCGTGTAGTATTCAAATGTTTTATTAGTTTAAAATAGGCTTTCGAAGTTTTTAAAATTTATTTAGTAATCAAAGTTGTAAAATTTTAACTCTATAAATACGTTAAGATTCAATAAATATTGGTTTAAGTATTATGTATAAAAACATTAGCTCTGGCTTCACTTATCTAAGAATCTTATCCCCTCAATAGGCAATAATCAAATTTTTAGATATAATGATATAAAAAATAATCTTGATTATCAACAATTACATATCTGTTTTATTGCAGACACCAAAATTGAGTTATTCTCCGTGAAATAAAAATATGAAATTATAATAAATGAATGCTATTAACTTTAAATAAAAAAATGCTTGATATTTAATGATTCTTAATATTATATAGCATCTGATAATGCAGTAATGCATGTTTTACATACATAGTACCTATTCTGTTGCTGAAATGGCTCTACCCCTACAATTAATACCTTATCTATGAAAATATTTAAATTTGCTATGAACCCTATGCACATATCCGCATTATCAGTGTTATAGCCTATTGATCGTTTATATAAACCCTCTGTAAACGTGTCATTATAAATATAAAAAAGACTAAATAAATCTAAATAGTAATCAAAATCAAGCTGATTAACCGAAAGGTTACAAAATCTAAATAGTCTATTACAGAGAAAACAATTAAACATGATTTTATAATATACTTCTTGTAGTATATCTGAAATGGAAATTTAGTCGGTCACAGTCGATATTGGGTACCTAATTGTATGTATAATTGAAGTAATTTAAATCAAATTTTCCTGCCTCTGCCTAATACGGACCTTTAATAATTTAAATTACCCTACCATTTTCGTAACGTGTTGATGAAAAATAATATAATTATTAAATAAAGAGAACAGATAAAAAACATTCATCGACTACCTAAAAATTGTATTTCACCAACTACCGAAAAAAAATCAAAATAAACTTACCTCAATACTAATTAGATAGGTACTACAAAAACTCAAAAGTTAATCGCTATTAAAAAATATAACAACAATAGTATGTAGAGAGTTGTAAGCACTTTTGAAAGGTAATACTGGTATTTATAGAAAGTCGGAGCGACCCTGATATATTATTTAGGAGGGGACTATAGTAAGAAACATTAGAGCTAGTATTGAGTAGAGAAAGGGAAGTGCGCAAAACTAGCGAGTACAAAATTAGTATAAAAAGGGAAAAAAATTGACGAAAAGTATTATTCTTCTTCAAGTGTAGTGAACGATAAAAAATGTCTTTTAAATCATCAAGTAATACCTCTACTAGTGCCATCTCACCCGAAAACTCTGGTGAAAATCTTACACCAACGGTGGGAAATATAATTTCCCCCCTAAATTTGGAGTTAGGAAAAATGTATTCAATTGATAATATAGAAAATGTGACCGGAAAATATGGGACCCAAACAAAAGTTACCTTAAGAAATGGTAAAATAGTATTTTTGCCACGCCGTATGCTGATGGACGAGGATAGAATATCTAAATTATTCCACAAACAAATAGTCTTAGTGAAACGTGGGGAACACTTTGTTGCAGCCTATTCAACGTACACCCCCTTACTCGAAATTGTTGAGGATTGGGGAATATGGTAATTTATTTATTTATTTATTCAAAGCTTGATTTTCAAATCCTAGTTTAAACATTAATATAAATTTATACTATTGTCCTAATTTTTTGATTAAAATAAATTTAATTTCCTAATTAATACTTCTTAAAAATCAAAAAATGAAAATAAATTAGCACGATGGTACTATTTTTTTGATTAAAAGAAAAAAAATTTTTGATAAAATAAATTTAATTTCATAATTATTAATACTTCTTATGCATAATATTTTAAATATCTCTTCGCTAAGGAAGATACAAGATAAAAAAAACATTTTTCTATTGTTTATATGATTATAACCTATTACACATAGGTAACTAAAGTTCTTTTGTTATGTGTTGATTTTGAAGTTAGATCAATCAGGGGAGAATAATATGTTATGCACGTCGGGGCTTCTTCCTTTTCTGATGTTAAGCAGTACCCGTTTGCTATATTTTTAAAAATTGTTATGATATTATTTATATTGCTTTAACCAGAAATTATTATTTATTACTATTATTATTATTAATTTGCATTCTTTTCTTTTTTCAGAAAATCACCCTTGCCTCTAACGAGTACCATCCACACCAGAATATACACCTAGTACACCTGAAAATTTATTGTAATTTGTTATGTATTACATAATAAACTTATGAAAAGGAAATATTTTTTTTATTTCTATACGAATATTTAAGAGCCTACCCCCGCTTTTACTATGTATTTATATACAATTTACTAGTGTGCAATGTGATTATAGAAATAGTAAACCATTTTTTGAACATTTGATTTCTATGCTATTAACAAGCATCAAAATATCTATTTCAAAAGTATTTGTAAGCAATCCGCTGTTGCCAAATATTGCTAGTAAAATTTAATTAAACAAGGGCGAATTTGGTAACATAAGATAGCTAAAGGTTAAAACGTTGTTTGTCTTGTAACAGATTTTAATTTAGGTTCTTCTTTCAGAGAAAATGCTTTCTTTTTTAATTGAGAGAGCTTATAGTATATTTTGAAAAAACGAAATAATATATAGAAAATCTGTAACATGAGCAGCAGAACAGATAGGTCTTTTGATCTTTTTGTGATGATCAAACAAAATAATATAAACGAATAATTTACTTAAAATATATATATTATAACCTAACCACCAACAAAAACATAACACGTAAAGTCAGTCATATCAACAAAGGCGCGGACAAGCTGACCCAAAATGTGTTCATCCAGAAATTGAAGAAAATGTGTGGGCATAGGTCCGGGGGGCGAACCCTCCAGGTAGAAAAACGTAAACTAAAATATTAAATGTTTCAAAATAATGAATAAATAAATTTAAATTTAGTAACTTACACTTGCCTCTGGGAACATGGGTTCCAACACGACCCTTACAACTTCAAGTATTCCCATGTGTACTTCAATAAAAAATGTATTAAAGAAAAATGTTTTTTTACCTAATAGATAAAATCTTACCTTCTGCCATTTAAAATAACTTGACACTAAGAAAACTGTACTAAAGAATAATAGGTATTGACTTTATATATATATCATTAAAATTTTTCTCGGCATTCGCATTCTTAGCCTTAAATATTTCTTATTTACGCATTTTTATTTAAAAACTTTACCTTGATAGCAATAAATTATTAGGATTGTAATCAATACCACTACATTGTAACTTAATACATATTACGTTTCCTGCAATATGTTATACGTATTGCATCAAAGAAAAACGCTTATAACATAAGATATCCAGGCCTGTAAGCATCCATTTTTAAGCACACCTAATTAAAAGCAAGGGATGAAATATACCTAAAAATTGTTTTTTCTTAGACGGTCCAAAGTCCGTTGGTATATTTTTATAGAAAAATGAGTAATTTTCTGTACAAACATACCTTAAAGTGTGATGGAAAATGTAAACTTTTATTATGCAAATATTGGGGTCATCTATACATTTTTACGTTTGATTAAAAATATTTTCACTAAACTACGGACATATTCAACTGGAATTGAAGTCACAGGACCCCGTATATCAACATCAACCCAATACCATAATAACAGTTCTTCGATACATTTCACCAAAAGTGGAGGCCTTAAAATTTAATGAACATAAATACCATATTAACAATGAAGACGTATTGCTATTGCATGATTTTGCATTAGAACGAGAATTCGAACAACTTACGTAGTTTGCTATATTATAATTATTTTTTTAATGTATCTACCTATGTAGAAAATAATTTACACTCGGCTTATTAAGAGTATAAATTTTCTCACCAACTTCAACCATTTAACTTATTTAAATTTGATGTTATATCTGTTATGTTAGGAGGGGCTTAAAACATTTTTAAATTTAAGACTGAGAGGCGCCAAACGTTTTTTATTAGACTATTGAAATATTTTGTAATAACTATTAAATAAAAACAATTAATTTCTTCCCTAATAATTAGTTTTTCGTGCCTAAATTCCTATAAACTTAAAAGAAATTAACAGGGCTTTTTTATATAACCCTAACAGAGCTAAAATATTTATAAAATTAGACTTATTGTTTCTATCACTTCTGACAGCTTAGACCACTATACGATATTAAGACAAAAGTAAACTCTATTGTTGTTCCGGTGATAAAAACCCAAAAGTACAATTTTATTATTTATTTATTTACTTATTTATTTATTACTTTACTACTTATTATACAGATGATTTACCTCTGCTATGCAGCAGCGTAATATTTTCATAAAAAATATTACTTTTTGTATTACTTTAATAATCGAGATGGTGCACTAAAGTGATTTCAGAAAATAAAAAGATAAATAGGGTATAGAAAAATTTATTACAAATAAAAATGTCATTAATAGGATATCAAAAAAAAAATTCTTCGTAATTTTTCCTTCGTCTACATTTCCTCTTCGGTTGTCGCTTAAGCTGGCGTTGGTCTTCTTCCTCCATCTCTAGTATCACATATAGAGTTGAACTAATCTATCAGTTCTTGGAATTTTGTAGTTGATGTGTTCCAGATGGAATGTTCCTGTGAGTAGGTCTGCAATGGCAATACGGACTGCTCTGGCTGATCAGCCCGTACGAACTGTTCATACTGTACGGATTGTTTGGGTTTGTTCGGGGTTGTTTGGGTTTGTTCGGGCTGATGGGACTGCTCTTCCTGTGAATAGTTGTCAAAATCCGCCGTCCACAAGTCAACTAGTAGTTGGTCGCAGTCGGGTGATAGCAACACACAAAATTCAGCAAATTCATCAAATGACATCATGGATATCCTCCTCTTAACAACTTCATCATTAAGTGAATTCTTCATTATTTTAAATTTTTTATCTTATTACTTGTAGGTAGCAGACTATTTATTAAATGCATAATAATTCCGGATCTGCTATGAATTTATAGTAAAAATGCAACCAGCTAAGCAGAATAACTAGTTGACCTCTACCTATCGTAACATTATGCAATCCCAAGTACCAGATATTTCTGTAACAATATAATCAAGATAGATATTGCAAGGTAGTAAATATAATAATTTTCATACTTAGGTATTCCACAGGTTAGGAGTCTGTTTAGCCCTTCCTATCATAATACACCCATCATAATATAATACCTATGCGGTTCCTTAGAGATATTTGATGAGTTTTACCCTCTTGCATAAAGCTGAATAGTTTCTAGGGGAGAAGTAGAGAGTTCTCTTTTGCAAATAAAATTTATCTCTTTTGTACTTTAAATGTTTCTTAAAACTACACTATAATTATTTTTATTTTTTAACATAATATACATATTTCTGAGAAAAAATTTTCAGAAACTTAGATTCTAATTTCCAACTGAAAATTAATAATGGTGTATCGGTTATTGTTGATATTAGAAACGTAGGAGTATGTAACGAAAATACTATTTCAAAAACCATTATAATCTTTGAAAATGGAAAGGTTCCATAATTGCGCAAAATCAGGCCTTTGAAAACTCACAGAAATACTAATTCTGGGGCCACAAATTATATTCTTATTAACGGACGGCTGCAATATTTCTTAGTGGAAAAGTAAAGTTTAAATCTACCCCGAGTTGAACAGTTTTTAAAAGGAATTTTACAAAAACTTCTTTTTATTATCTTGTACTAAATGTTATAGTCAAAATATGTTATAATTAAAGTTACTTTTACAGATTCGGTTGTCTATTTGTTAATTTTATTATAATGTCAGTATTTTAAATTTCTATAGTACTTCCTGAACAAGTTTACCAGGAAAACCTTGTAGATATTACATTATTTGTGATAGGATTTTTTAAAAGAATATTTTAAGCAGTAATGAATTTAAAAATTAGTTGTTTCTATAGAATATAAAATACTTCCTTTACAAAAGTCAAAAAATTTGCCTTGGTATTTTTTTAAGATATTCTATTTTGTTATTATTGCCTTAAATTATTGGTTATTGGTTTTCGGTAATACGGTGCGTCGTTTTTCTGCATATGAAATTTTAAGCTAGTTGAAGTGAATTTATAAATTTTATTTTTTCCTATGGGGTGGCTAAAATAAACGGTTCCTAAGTTATTATCTTTGTCCTTTATTTCACGACCAGTTCTTTGGTTGACCGGCTTGGGATTAGCTATAGCATGACTTTCGTCACTGTCCATGGGATCAAAAACAATCCGACGACCGTCATGATAAAAAACTCTTTTAAAGTCTGATTGATTAGAAAGAACGGAATCAAAAAGTTTAGCTTTCCAGTTACCATGCCTGAGTGGGCCTTTTGCAACAGAAAATGTTAGTGAAGGATAGCCCCAATAATTTTCGGTATATTTTCTTTCGTTACTAGGCCAAATTAAATTTTTCCAGTAACAAGCACTTTGCAAACATCTATTTTCGTCATAATTACCAATATAGGCGAAACGACAAGGTTATAAAAGTGGATATAATTGGCCGTCATCATATTGTCCCATGCACGGTTTAATAGGATAGGGAGCATCCAGGTAACCTGCTTCGTAACGATTAAAAACTCCACAATTATATTGGCGGTTAGGGGTTGTAGAAAACCATCTTGATTCTTCATAATGATGCGGAAGTACAGAGGAACTAATATGTACGGGGGGGTCAATATAGGCACTCATAACATAAATATGGTTATTTTTGTTAAAATCTGAACTCGATAATGGGGGGGTACCGTAGTCGAGTTGAAATTGCCACATAGCTTCCAATCGTTCTTTGGTAGCCCAAGAAAATTGTCTTAAACTATTTAAATCTGTCATATAAATAGGTATGACTTTATCATATTGTTTCGGGTGCGAATAAAATAAATAACCTTCTTGGATTGACTTGGTACGCCTCATGGCAAAATTACATTCACCAAAATCATCTTTTACAGTTAAATAATGGGGCCAAATATAAACGCCTAAGGTTCCAAAATCATTGGCACGACAACCCGTAGGGGGTTCAAGCCCTACAAATACAAATTTACATGGATCTGGTACCTGCCTTAAATTTGGATACCTAAATTGTTCAGCAAACACAGGATCTGTAGAGGTGACTGAAATCAATGCCTGATTGGCCAAGTAGGGTATATTAGTTTTCATTTCAAATATTGTCGGTAATTTACAATGAGGCCCAAGAATATTATTAACGGCCGATACGTAAGGAGAATTACAAATGCAGGTTCGTAACATGGGGTCTACGTCAGTTCGGTCAAAATTACCGTATTTACCGCAACCAATATTAATATCACAATTATTAAAGAAATTTATTTGAGTAACAAGATTTGGGTATTTGCATTTACACATCCATAATACAGTTTCACTATCCAAAGTGCTTTCGAACGGCGTCCATTCTCCCGTACCATAAATACTATTATTAGCAAGTTTATAAAAATTTCTATCAAATTCATTTTTAGATTTATTTCTTAACTCTGTGTTAAGATCAATATATTTCTTTAACCAAGGAGATTGGCTAAATTGTATTACTCTATGTATTTTAGTTAATTTTATACCATATTTAAGACATTGTTTTAATGCAGTGTAATGAATTATATATTTTTCCTTATTTTTTAAATTTGGAATTAATTTTGATGTTTTAGAATCTTGAGGTATAAAACTTTCTGGTAAAAATGGATATTCATTATGAGAATCATGTAAATTTTGGGGATATTCTAAATCAACTTCTAAAACATATCCTTTAGCAGCTGTGTCTGAAATATTCATTATATCTAAGTTTTCAATTTCTTGATTCGAAAGCCAAACAAAATATTTTTGTGGAAGATATTGGGACATTGCATAACCATATAGATTTGTTGCATCCAAATACATAATATATTTGGTTGGTTGTGATGGATCATAACTCTGAAGAAATAAATTATTGGCTATAGATTTTCTACACACACAACTACTAACACCTCCTCGTACACTTGATTTAAAAAAATAACATGTCTGGATCAGTTAATAACTCTAATTCTACACCAGATTGTCGTAAACATGCTGAAAAACTCATTCCTGGAAAAGTGTAAAAATGAGCTGCATCTAATTTGTATGTTTTTAAACATGTAGATCTAAAATTTTGAAATATATCTGCCAAAAGTAGCACGTCTGATTTGAGATAAACATCTGAATATTTACCTAAAGAAGTACAGTTAAATAAGTTCCAAACATCTTTTGCTCTATTATATTCCTCATCACTAATGTGTTCATCTGTTAAATCATTATAAAACTGCTCTTTATTTGGTAGAGTGTTTTCATTTAATTTTAAATAATCATCAACATGTTTATAAGGAAACACCGCTTTTTGTCGAATATATTTAAATTCTTCGTCGTTTTGAAAATACTTTCTTATTTCCTTACATTGATTATCATTTAGTGTATCGGATAATTTAGATAATGAGTTTGGTAAAAATTGGAAAAAATCGATGAAACGAATACTTTCTTTTTTTTGCTTTAGTCTTTTTGTCTATATAGGTATCTACTTGTATACATTTTTCAAATGAGATGCATTTTTCTTTATTTTGGGCTAACACCGAGAGTGGTTCTTTTTGCATACACAATTTCTTTATAAAAAGATGAGAGGCATAATTTTTTAAATTATGAAATATAACTGGAATAAAATTAGGTTGTTTATAATTTAAATTACAAATAGAATGTGCTGGGCCTGTATAGAAACCGGTTAAGGTCGGCGACCTTGTCTGTTTGAATTAATATGGGTTTGTCACAAATACGACATTCGCTTGCATAATTGTGACGCAACATTTCCATACTGTTGAGTTTTTCCATTGGTTTATATTGTTAAGATAATTATTGTAAATATAAACATCTCTCTCTAAATACTTTATAAACACTTCATCACAATTAGGACCTCTATAAAATTAAAATTTTGATTTACTATCATCATAAGAACATTTGATGTAGTATGCAAATGAATAAGGGAGGTGTTCACATTTTTTAATAGTATATGAAGTAGAAGGATACAAATTATTATCAATAGTATTACTTATTGGTTTGAGAATACATTCAAAATCTGCGTAAATTACGAAGGGTACTTCCATTTGCTTCTGAATGTCTTTAAATTTAAGAATATTTTCTGGAACAATATTGCCAAATTTATCAATTTTTGGATTTGTTGTTGGCAATACTATTTTAATAAAGTCACAATCATGCAAGCTGTGTCGATCTAAATATTCTTTTGTTCGAAAATATTGTAAACAACCGTCGCAAATAAATTTTTTTCCATTATGTTTCGACAATTGTTGAGAAGTTAATCTAGATAAATCGGAGATATAGCAATAATGAAAATTTCCATCATCATCACCAATTATTAACAAATTTATATGCCTATCAAGTTTGTTTTTTGTATAATGCAATGGACCAACAATTTCATATTCAATTTTAATTTTTTTTTTAACTTTTTCCAGGGTGTATACATTAATTGATATATTGTTTAGTTTTTCAAATTTTGGAATATCTTTAATTGCTATAGAAAATTTAATATCTGCTAAATTTAAAACTGTTGAGAAATGTGGATATGATAATGTTTTATAATCAAGACTTGTTGGGGGTGTGATTCCTGCTAATACTGACCAAGCGAAAAAATAGTCATCATTATTTTGAATGTTAATTACAGCTCTTTTCTGTGTAATTTCTTCTGGTAGTGGTATATATGATGCGGCCTTGAGGGGGTTGAATTTATTAATATTCACTTCCAGATGTAGGAGTTTCAATAATATCCATCCTGAAAAAAAAAAATTAACATTTAATTATCAAAATAGTTAATTTTAAATTTAAACAAATTTAAAATGTATTTAATATATTAAATAAATTACCTGAATCTTTCTCTGCAAACTCGTCAGCTTTTCTATCCACTATTTGAGCCAATTCGTCAATATTAACCTTAATATCTGAATTGTTACATATTATTCTGAATGGAGTATTAAAAGATTTTATATTGTGATTTCCATCATTTGGATTTAAGTACAATCCAAACAATTCCATATTCATTTTTATGCATCTATGTTTCTGAAGTTCCTTTTCAATTGTTCCCATTGTTTTTGACATGACTTCCTTGAAAAACTCGTCAACTTTTAAATGAAAAGAAGTTGGACTAACTTTGTATGAAATAATTCTTTCTTGGAAAGCTGAATTAATTATACATATATTGTCTTCTGATGTTGTCTTAACTATGTTAGATTTGTGTTGATTGGTTCTAACATGGTGACACCAGGAATTTTTGGTAATAAATATTTTACATCCCTGACAATATTTTTTTTCATCTAAAACAAAATAATTAGGATTGATAAAATTTCTACAATAATGTTTTCTCGAAGTGGGGAGATAATATTTTAAAAAGGTTATAAATGTTAAAATTATCAAAAAAAATGTTTAGTTCTCATTTGACATAGGCAAAGTGAGTTTTTAATTTTCCTCAAATAGATTGACAATGATGAAAGAATTTGAAGAAGTGTTTATCGACATTCAAGGTTTTCCATTGGCAAGCGGTTTTATACCCAAAGAGCTAGCAGTATATGATGGTGTTCGATTTTGTTCCTTTCTATTGAAACCACCATATAGTAAGGAATTGTTAAAAGGCGCAGATTTGAAAATTGTAGAACATTTGGAAAATACTTATCATGGATTGCTTTGGAGTTCGGGATCTATCGACTTAACTCAATTTGAAGAGATTTTGATTACCATTCGTTTACTATATGATAGTCCGAAATTTATGGTTAAGGGTGACTTAAAAGCAAATCTTTTAAAAAAACTTTTTATTTCTAGTCTAATATTTCAAATTCCTGTAAAAATTGAGCCGAAACTATGTGAATATATTGAAATGGTTGAATGTTATAACCATAAGAATTTTAAACTTTGGCATTGTGCATGTAACAACGTAAAATTATTATATAACTTTCGACATTGTATATTGAATGATATGGAATAAATTATTATTATTATTTTGCAATATCTACTAAACAAAAATAAATTTTGTTCTACTTACTTGCATTTTGAATTTTATTGGAACATCCTTGACTTTTTGGTTTCTTGCAAACAGCTTTAATATGTCTTTTCAAATTATCTTTTCGAGTTAACTGTTTTAAACACTTCTCACATTTAAAAATCATGCTTACTAACTAACTTGTCTCTTGTGGAAGCTAACTTGCATTCAACATAAAATTAATGTGTGGAGGCTTAACTATGAACAAAGAATGGGGATGATTTCCCCCCTCCCATTTTAATTAAATCGATATAGGTATAATGTTCAAATAACGTATTAAAATATTTTGGAATGGCTGATGTATATTGTCTAATATTCAAATTGAATTTTCAATATGTCAGCAAAAAGAAATCAAGTAGACAGACAGAAAGATAAGACCAAAAAAACCATTTGTAAAAAATAAACGTTTATATATTTATAATTTGTCGTCACTGTCATGATGCTACATAATTTGACCAGTCTGTCTCGCCATCTAGCGAATATAGTTATAACACTATAAAAGGAAACATCACAAACAACTTTTGGTGTCGTAGATGGATTGTTAGTTTTGAAATTTGACAACATTGGCTCTCTTTGGAGTATTTAGATTGTTTCTTTCACATCTAACTTCAAAATAAACGATGTATGTGACAACACTGCATTATATTATGGTATTGTTGACAGAATTAAAAACTTTCTTATAAACAATCGAATTATAAACAAATAAATTGTGAATTATTTAGGAATAATAAGCTGTTGGGTTTATATATGGAAAGACAGTTAAATCAGTTTCTAAGGTATGCCTCAACTCATTTTTTTTTTCATTTTTAAGGTTAATGAACTTTACCAAACTATAGAAAAATATCAAACAATGAATAAATAATGTTTTTAGAACGATGCTATGAATACAAACTATGAAATAGATAAACTATCTTAATAAGGTTTTCCCAAGAATATAAATCTTTGTAGGATTATGATTACATAGTATCGATTGCTGTTTCATTGACAGATTTTGCATGTACATTTTGATGAAACACGTATGTAATAAAAATTGAATTAGTATCTCGGATAGTAGACAACAATAAGGTATGTAAAATCTTTAAATATAGTGCAACAACACTTCTTTAACTATGCATTGTTATTTAATAGTTTCCGAGACCTCTAAATAATAAATTAATTTTAGATTGAAACTAAGAAATAGATAAACTATCTTAATAAGAGTGTTTCCCAAGAATATAAGCTTTGTGGATTATAATTACATTGTATCGATGGCTGTTTCATTGTCAGATTTTGCATGTACATTTTGATGAAACACGTAAGTATGTAATAAAAATTGAATTAGTATCTCGGATAGTAGACAACAATAAGGTATGTAAAATCTTTAAATATAGTACAACAACAATTCTTTAACTATGCATTGTTATTTAATACTTTCCGAGACTTCTAAATAATAAATTAATTTTAGATCGAAACGATAACCTAGCTTAACCCATTAGTGCATTGAGTCCCTTATAAGGGACGCCGCTGTTTTTTATGCGCAGGCGTATTAATAAAGTCTTTACGGCTTAACTGACGCGCTAGAACATAACCTAACTGACACTGGCGTTAGTTGATTTAAAGAATTTGGTGAGTGCGTTTGTTGTCTTGTCACAAATACAATGGCCGATCCCGAACTTTATTCTACCAAAAATGGAGGGTAAGTGTTTGTTATTATCTAGAAGCTTTGTTATCTTAGAATCTCCAAAGTTTGTAAATATATAGTAGTTACCAATACGTATGTTCTTAATTACTTAAAAAAACATTTTGTTGTTTTATTGAAAAATAAACGTGGGTTTTTTTAACCGTCCCTTAAAAGGGACTCTATGCAAAATGAACACTTTTTTTTGCAGTTTACCACTACATGAGTTGCTTTCCCTGATGGAAAATAATGATGATCATGAATACAATAATCTGGATGTATATATAGAGATTCCTGATGATCAAGGTGCAGATACGGAAGAAGACAGTGACCAATCAGACGATGAGCATGTTGGCGATGTAAACCATTTATGCTGTGGTATACTTCAGCGAAATTGTGAAGTTAGACAAAGAAAACAAAATGATTTTGATGAAGAGGACCTTATTCCGCTTGCGCAGTTGTTTTCACAACCGGGACCGGATCGCATGTTTGAACCAGGTAATCAAAATAATTTTCACGAAGAAGACCTCATTCCACTCGCACAATTATTTCCACAACCGGGACCGAGTCGTGTGGCTAAAAAAGGTAATGCCAACGATGACAATTTAGCCACAAATAAACGAAAAAGGATTCACAACTGGACCGATAATCCTCCTTCTTTTTCTATGAATAAAGCATGTATGCCTCGAGAAGTTTCTGTAGATGCCCAAGAAGCACGAAATCCTCTGGACTTTTTTCTCCTTTTTTTTGATCAAAATCTTATTTTGAAAATCTTAGAAGAGACGAACCTATATGGACAACAAAAAAATAAAGAACTGCATTTCACCCAAGACGAACTGTATGTTTTACTTGGTGGAATGCTATTGTCAGGATATGCAAAATACCCTAACAAGAGACTATACTGGAATTCTGCTGAAGACATACCAAAGATATTGAGTAATAGTATGCGTTTGAATAGATTTGAAATGTTACTGCGTCATATACATTTCAATAATAATGCCAATATTGATCGTACTGATAGACTCTATAAAATTCGTCCTCTACTAGATATATTGAATGAAAATTTTAAAAACCACGGAGGATTAGAAGAACATTTATCTATCGATGAAAGCATGATTCCGTATTACGGAAAGCATTACGCCAAGCAGTTTATAAGGGGAAAACCAATACGGTTTGGCTATAAGAACTGGGCGATTTGTAGTAGTAATGGCTATATGGTTTCTTTTGAAATTTACACAGGAAAATCAAATACAGAAAAACGCTTTGGACTTGGTGGTGATGTGGTTATGAATTTACTAGAAAAATCACAGGTGCCCTCTAATAATGGACACAAAATTTTTTTTGATAATTATTTTACGGGCCTAAATTTAATGAATCATTTATCAGAAAATAATATATGTGCTACTGGAACGATTCGAGAAAATCGAACAGAGAAATGTCCATTTCCTGAAGCCAATTCCTGGAAACCCAAGCCAAGGGGAAGTCATACCTTTGTTTCATGTGAAAACACCACTTTAGTACAATGGAAAGATAATAAAGTTGTTACGGTTGCTACAAACTTTGAAAACAATGACGTTGTTACGACTACTAGGTGGTGCAATGAATCCAAAACTAAAAAACTTATTCCACAACCCAGAATTATATCAAGTTACAACAAACATATGGGCGGTGTCGATAAAATTGATGGACTTATTGCACTGTACCGAACAAGAATGCGTCAAAGAAAATGGTATTGGCCAATAGTATCATATTTATTAGATGCATCTGTGTCAAACGCCTGGATCCTAATGAAAAAGCTGATTCCAGATCATCCCGACCGTGTATCTCTACTGGTATTTCGCAGATTCATCGCTAATAGTTTATTGCGGACCTACGGTAAACCACCAAGCAGGGGAAAAACCACAACGCCCTATCTTGTCGCTTCAAGGTTTGATAATATCGGACATATGGTAAGGTACAATGAAACGGATAGAAGGTGTCAAGTTTGTAAGAAGAAAAGCAATTTTATATGTGTGAAATGCGACTGTGGGCTACATCCTAAGATTTGCTTTGAAACTTATCATACAAATTTAAAAAATTACTGAATGATATTTTTGTGTTCATATATTTTAAGGTTACGGTTTGCATAGTGTCCCTTTAAAGGGACACCATGTAATAAAATAAACTAGAAACAATAGTTGTGTTTTTTTGTGCTCTGTAAATCTTTTTTAATCTATTTATGTAAATTATAGAAAAAAATTATTAAAAAATTATAAAAAATAAGTTCATGCACTAATGGGTTAATAAGAAACGAGATAAGAATATAAGCTTGTGCCTCAATAGCAGCCAACAAAATCAGTTTTTCTAAGGTGTGGTTATGTTGTAGCTTACATTAAAAATTATTTCTTTAAGTATAGGATGATGCAATAAATTTTTTTATTATAATGTGTTCACCAACTCGCAAAATTTAACGTTCAATCTTTGAAAGTCTTGTTTCTCGGGTTCTAAATTACTAGTATAGTTTAAATAAAATGCTAAAGCTTTCAATTTTGCTACGCTCCTTCGCGATATCTTAAAATCTTTCTTATTGATTTGAAATAATGTTTTAGTCTTATGAAAATTTAAATTTTTTTTTAGTTTGTTCTCAATATTGTTAGAAATGTTTTGAAATAAAGTATCAGATGAATTTTCAATAAATTCTTCTTTACATTCTGAATCTGAATCTAAAAATTCATCTAAATTTGTATTTGATATTATGTCTTGCCATTCGTGGCCGTCGATATTTTGTAAAGTTATATCCTCGGTTATATCAAATATATTTTTAGATGCATTTTCAAAGCATTCACTTAATTTGTCAATATTATATAAGTCTGGAATATTAGAATTAGTGCTGTTATTAAAATTTAAATATTCACTTAAATTATTTTTTAAAACGTTATCGTCATCTATTTGGGTATTTACCTCGTTTGTTGTAATTTGTATATGTTCTAATATTTTTATTTTGTCACTATTTGTACACAACCTTGTAAGATTTTCTACACTTATATTTTCAAATTCTTGGGACATTGCACACTTCGCGAAGTTGAATGCAAGTGAACTTAATATTACTAATTTCTTTCTGCTTTTATAGTATTTAAAACAAACTTTAAACCATGAGCCAGTGTCGTTTCAAAGATTTTTTTTATTTTTCAAAAGAATTTTTGTACATATAACAGATAGTTCTTGTATATTATATTTTAGTGTATTTCTCTCTCTAAATCAATTCAAGAATTGAATTATAAAAAAAAAATTTGTAAATTATGTCGTTAATCATTATTTGTTTGATTTAATTTATGTTGGAATTTATGCTACAATTTAAGTATCTAAGTATTTTTTAATTTTTTTCATAAGTATACCATGTCTCGTCTTTTCATTCCTTTAGGGGTTGAATTATGAATAATGGCAATATATGTCTTTAATCATTTCCTTATTTATGACACAATTCAAGTATCTATCTAATTGTTTCCAGATGATTCCTATAAAAAAATATTTGTAATGTATCATTTTGGTAAATATAGATTGTAATTTTATTAGTGTTGATAATATATCCCATCTACGTCCATGGTTTTGAAAGTATATTCTTCTCAACTAATTGGCAATGAGTGTTTTTTCTTAATTTATTATAACATGTTGTACATACATACAAGATAAACTTTCTGATTTTCTGTAGGTAAGGAAATTTTCGTTGTTTTTATTTTAGAAAGTTGCCTGCATGAAATGATTTTGTTGACTAATAGCTCTCACTTAATTAATTAATATTGTAATTATTTTGCAGCGTTGCAACAATCTTTCCAGACATCTTTTTTAATTTAAAAAGTGATTTTAGTAGCGTGTAGTCGGCCTATACAATTATAGTAATTATATACAATTATAGTAATTATATACAATATTTTATAATTTAACTTTTTATTGGGAAAATGATCGCCTTGTTTGATTGTTCCCAATTATAAATATAATGATATAGTATTTGCTTTCTTATGTCAGCCTTTTCCAAAACATCTTTTTATTTTATTATTTTACAGTTTTAATGGGTTTTCAATGATGTCTCCAAATTTTAATTTTGCTTGCAATATTTTCGGATGCTTTAGTTTTCGTTTGACTGAGCACAGGTATTGGACTCTTTCGTGTTAATTTTTTAAAAATTTTCTATTTTCTATTATTTAATAATGGTTGACAATGGGCGTGTTGTTCTGCGACCAGTGCGTCTTGTGCGACCGGTAATATTAGTTCGGCGGCCAATTGCACACAGGTCGGGTAATTGGGAACCAATCCAGGTTGAATCGATTTCAAGTTCTTCCGATTTTCCGTCTGTACCGGTTGGTGTTCCCGATGTTCGGACATTTGCATGGCATTGGCAATCGGTCCAGGTGGAATTGATTTCAAGTAGTGCTGATTTTGTTAGGCCGAGTGTGAGGCGCAATGGGCTGACATTTGTGGAATGGCAAGAACATTGTATGGAACAATATTGTAGGCAATATAATTGGCCATCAGTCCCGGGTTTCATTTCCAGTTCTGATGATAATGATGATTTTCCACCTAGACCGATTGTTGTTCCCGATGTTAGAAATAATGACAATTGTGTGTCGAGCACCACTCCGGACTAATTGGATTTTTAAGTGTCTGTGTTTGTTCGGGTTTGTTGCTGGGGTTCCCTATTTTTTTTTTTTGGTAAGTTTATATTATTTTTCATTCTTTTTTCTTTGTTTATAATTTTTTTATAATTGATGCAAGCTTTAAGGTCATCACTCCTCGCAGTGTGATTCTAAACGTTTTATGAAGAATGGGGCGTATTTGTGAATATGGGGCGTATTTGTGAAAGGTTATTAACCTTGTGCGCGCGCATTCCTCCTCCGAGGTGCTCTCACAGGGTTTTTTGGAGTGGGGGAACCTCCTCCTCCCGAGGTGCTCTCACAAATACATTACTAATGTATTCTAAACCAAGTATAACTAAAATGTCACAGTTAGCAGCAAAACGTGTCAATATAATTCAAGACGTTATAGTTGTGCCAGCTAGGGGGGGGGGGGGGGGCGAAATTGCTCCCCTAACCTTTAATATTAACTTCTTGGAAGAAAATTACAACCAAATTGAAGTTGATAATGCAGTGAATCAACTTATTAACAATAACGGTCCAATAATTGACGACGTTTCGGACGCAGAAGAAGAAGAAGAAGTGCTAATCATCAACGATGTAGATGTGATCGATTGCGACGTTAATGTAAACGTTCCTGACACCGATGTAAACAACCCACAAGACATTGAAATGGAGGCAGTCAACGAAAAGCGTCTGAATTTGGCCCTTGATACGTCGTTAGCCATTGAAGAAATTAAACAAACGCGTATAAAGTGCCAAAAAAAAACTTAGTTCATAATAGTGCAATTGAAAACATTAACAATTTATTGGAACATTTTAATCGACGGGAGCAATATTTACTTGATCTCCAAGTTTCAATTATTGAGAGTGACCGCTTACTATTGCTTATAAACTAGTGTGATATTTTTTGTTCATTTTAATAATAGAAAACAACTATTAATTTTAATAATAAGGTTTAGTTATGTATAATTTACCTATTTGATTCATGTACTAACCTTTTTTTTTACCTAAAACAATTCTTTAATTTTTGTGATATAGGTAAAACAAAACATTAGTTGTAATCTTGACGGAACAAACCCAATATATTATGTATTACCTAAACAAATTATTTGTGAACTGCTATTAGAAAATAAAAATTTCGCTGAAACGTCGCGTTTATATCAACGAAGTTCGGAAAATAGGGGAGGGGTCAAGTGTCGACCGGAAGATTTTGATAAATTAGCACCAGAACTAAAAACATTACCGATTCGAAATAAACGGGTTATAATTAATGACCAAATGACGGAAGTTAGAGGGCGCGGCGACAAAGTGACATGTTCCGTATGTACTCGAGGTCTTAATTCGCGGTTGCTTATGATACCAGTAAACTAGCAGCTTGTCGCCAGTTAACGGCGGAATCGGTATACAGACCTTCACTTTCTAGTTGAACAGCTTCCTTCGATAAATTTAATACTTCATCTTATTCAATGGACATGTCTACTTCTATCGACATGTTTTGGGGTGAGCACTCGACGCCATTACTCAATCAGATCTTATTAATGTGACATACAAAATACCTGGTAATGTTTGCAGCGTATGTAGTTGCCGCACAGAAAGTGTATTTAAAACGTCGATTGAAACTGGCATTGAATACAGTTATACTATTGTACAGGCACAGCGGCTAACTGGTTTTCAAGAGCTGCTATCTGTAGCACTTGTATATATTGTAAATATATTCAACCATTGTTCATTTTCTGCTTCAAATGAAAAAAAATGGTTCCGCTTGATAAAGTCTTTTCGTTAAACTAAACCGCCAATTTCCTTGATAAAACCGGTAGCGTAAGAACGTTGTATTATCTATGGGTACACTCTCGATCATGTCCTCTTTCTCCGGTAGTTCTTTTACTAACCACTGACTGGGCCTTTCATAACCAGGAAAGAGATACTCATGTTTTACACGCAAAAAAGGAACCTTGTCTGTAGTAGAATAGCAGCTAGTTACGACCTTGCATTTATTAATTATGAAGGTTTTCGAAAGTATGTGAAGAACAAATATTTTCCTATAAATATGATAGAAATCCGTTAGTCAATAATAAATATTTTTGTTCTACAAGCTTCATATTTTTTTATTCTACGAGCTTTCAAAGAGACGCTACAAGTTACATTCTCTCTGTTTTAGAGTTGCCGTAAAGGTATGTTTTTATTTTGTGCTATAATGGTATTATTATATTTTTGGTTTTATGTAAAAAAATTGCAGCTTGGATGCCATACAATTTAGACGGGATGGGGCATTATGTTATTTAAAATTAAATACATTTTCCAAAAGTTCTGCATAGTGACATCTGCATAGTTGTTCGATGGTCAGTATGGAGTGGAAACAGCATCAATCAAACCCCGAGGAAACAATCCTCCAGACGACTTCCATTCAGTAGCTAAAGGAACATGAGTGGCACTCCAGACGTTAACTATAAACCTAATTGGGGCAACAATCAGACTAAAGTTAGGGATGTACGGAGTTAGACGACTATGGAGAATCAATATAAATCCAGACAAGAGAAACGTCAGCAAAGAAGTACTTCTCTTGGCTGATGGGGGACATTCGTCCTTGGCACTATGCAAATTCCCATTTGGAAGAAACATGTATCCGAGAGTTATTCTCGAAGACAGACGAAGACTCTGGTTATCTCCTGAGAGTAAGAAATCCAGACAATCTTTTCCAGGGCCCAAGAAATGCTGAGGTTGTGTTTTCTAAAGACCATGGACAACTTGTGACGGAACAAATAGAAACTCCTAGGACAGCATTTCATTTCTGTAAAAGATCAAACATCCCACTTATCTAAGCTACAAACACGTTAAACCTGTATTATTTTCTTTAAACAAGGTACTTAGCGGTTCGTCACGGCTCATCGCCTAAAACCAGAAACCCAGTTTTAACTTGTGTCTATTTACCTTGACATGCAATAAGGTAAGTCGGGTTTTCTTTATTTCATTTATTTCGGGCGTATTTACGTATAAATATTTTTTAATTAGGAAAGGTCAGAAGAGCGGCATCCGGAACATCCAGAAGTCTCTTCGGGACAAAAAAAAAGAATCTCGCGATCCCTAGAAATATATACAGTCCACTTTTACCTCCTGATTGGATAAGCTTTGTCTTATCTAAACAGGATGCGACCATTTTTTGGTATTTATAAATAAACACAATCGATTAATAGTTATGATCAGTAAAGAGGCTTGTCAATTTTACATCTCATTACAGGCGCAAAAATTTGTTGTGGCATAACTGTTCGAAGAACCTCTTAAACGGTATATGAAATCAGGATTTAATAGTTTTTTACTTCAATTTTCTGCTTATAGTTGTACTGAGGGATTTTTGAACTCATTTTTTACGACAACCAATGAAGTTTATTAAGTAGTTGTAATCTCGACGGAGCCAATTTGATATTTTACACATTACCCAAGGAAACTGTTTGCAATCAATTAGTTAAATTGCGAAAGTCAAAGTCATCGTCTGAAGGTTTCTATCACAGATGTTCACAAAACTCGGGATGGGTAAAATGTCAACCGTCAGATTTTTATAAATTAGCGTCAAAACTTAAAACGTTGCCAGTTAAAAACAAACGAGTTGTGTTCAATGGAAATTTGACAACAGTACGTGCGCACGAGGAGAAAGCAACATTTTCGGTGTGTACTCACAAGAATGAAGTTCTCTATTTGATTGTAAGAAACTTTAAACTTCAAAATGAAGCCGATAAAGAAAGGGCCCTAATTGAAAAAGAGATAAACTCGAAAGGTTGGTGTCCATGCGATAGATGTATGCCCTACACTTATAATCAAAAACTGTTGGGTAGAAGAAAACTTTGTCTACGGATCTACTGAAAACCAATCACCCGCAAAGGATTGCTTAGAGTTAATGTTTGTTAAATAAAAAGAGTAATCAGATAAAAACTTGCAAAGAATGGCGTATAATTATATTATAACAAAATACATGACAAATTGTATTTTTAGTCTTTATTGAACATGATTGTTAACAATAAAAAACTTTTAAAGAATATATCAAGAACAATAAAAAAAACTTTCAAAGAATGGCGTATAATTGTCATATTAACAAAATGCGAGACAAATTGTATTTCTAGTCTGTATTGAACATGATTGTAGTCCGTATTTACTAACGCGGGTATATTATTTCAAAGATTTAGTTCCTATAGTCTAGTCATACGCTTTATTTAGTTTTAAGTTATTATTAAATAAATGGAGCCAACTAAAGACCATAGCTTATTATAGTATATTAGAAATTATACAAATAAGCGAAATTTTTTAAGCACGCCTAAATAGTAGCAAAAATTACTTACCTTCTATTATTTAGTCAGTCTCAAGCCTGCAAAAAGTGTGATAGAAAAATGTATAACGGCCAAAATTCTATGCGTTTAAATATGGCAATCTACTGTAATATTGTATTAATTACCAAAATTCATCATTGTGTGATATGCCGAAGCCTTTGACTTGCCGTGTACAACATGTATTTAAATTTATCTGGACGATTACATGAAAATACCAGAGTATATACCACTAATATTTTTGCCTATTTTTAAAATACTTTTCATTGATGCTTAAAAATATTTTACAGTGAAGCCACCCATTCTATTCACCTGTTTTTCTATTCGGTTTCTCATTATGCACGAATTTTATGCCTGGATACAACCCCTGACGGTTGGACTAATCTAGTTTAGAAACCATCATTATTTGGTAAGTCAAAAGTACTATTTATTAACATGTTAATAATTGCTTTGGTATTGTTGGTATGAACGTTCATGCGAACAAACCCGAACAAACCTGCTGTCTTATATCATTATCTAGCTACATGGCTCAACATTTTTTTGTTCTTTAGAGCTGTAATTTTTTTAAAGTAAGAAGATATTTTTTTCGTCCCATTATTAGATGTGTTTCACCATATCATGGCTCATCAGTACTTATAAGAATAAGTAAAAATTTTCAAAGGAAATCACCTGTAAAGACACATAATTGATGTAATTTTTTGTTTCATATCAACGTTTTGTTGGTTTTCTGTTACATAACCTTACCCAAATTTTTGTAAACAAAAAATTAACCAGAAAAAAGTTTGTCGAGTAATATTAAAGAATCATACTGTGTATATTACTAAATTATTACCTAACAGACAGCAAATACATTTTTTATTCTTCGGTTACAATTAAGTGACCAAACGACTAATGTGGGGATAATTTGCATTTTTTATTGTGATTTTATTTAGTATAAAGTCTTGCCGGTTCGTAAAGGTTTTCATTCACATTCATACAGTGAAGTAAATATTCATACAATACAGTACAAAAAATGCATTCCAAACCCAGCATACAACAAATGGCAAGGCTCGAAGGGAGAATTAACATTCTTCACAACGTAGTAGTCATTCCAGAACGAGACGAACTTGAAGAGGCACTGGAAAATTTAATGAATGAGGCTTTCAATTCAACTATCCTGCTTACGAAGATGAAGTCAACGAAGTCCACCACGTTTAGATGCCTCTCAGGGGAGTCAATGAAGAACACTACCAACCACCTAACGAAGTACCGTTGCCACAAATTGAAGTCCAGATGCCTCTCAGGGAAGTCAATGAAGTGCTGAGGGCCCATGAAGTACAGATTCCGCCCAGGGAACTCAATGATGAAGTCCACCACATCCAGATGCCTCCCAGGGAAGTCAATGAAGTCATTGAAGTCCCGTTGCCAACAAACCAGCCACAAAATGAAGAAGATGAAGACTTAATAATGAACGATGTTGACATGTTAGATAATGATGAACAACAAGAGATGGAAAATGCAGCAATAATGGTGGTAGAGCGAGACTTAATGTTGGATGAAATCAACGTAACACGCGGAGAAGTTGAAGGTCGACTGGATTATTTCTTGGGAATGGTGACTCATTGTAACGCTCTCTTAGATGTATTAAATCGTAGAGAACGTTTAGTTAGGGATCAGTACCAGGCATTGCTGAAACAACGACAACTTCTTCACGTGTTACATAGAAATTGGTATATGTAATTTATGTAATGTATAGAGAATTTTTATGTTTACCGGACCGAGTCCGCTATAATTGATGCAAGATACATTGGAGTAGAATATTGCTTGTGGGATGAAGACACTTTTACCAAAATTATAAAGAAAGAATATGCACATGCCTACTGCTGCCGAGGCCTAAATGTTAGTATTTCCAATTGTAATGTTAAAAACCAACAGCAACAAGAAAAGTTAAATTTTTTTGCTGCTGTACTTTCAGGTAGCAGACAACAAGTCCAAGGATCGTTTTTAAATTTTAACAGACTTGGCTTTTTAAATATGTTTAAGCTTAACAAATTTAAATGTAGACCAAATAGATCATTGTTAATTTCGTTTGCCGTTTTTACCGGGCGTAATCGACTTATAGTTATGTTTAGTAAACGTGGATTTCAATTTTATGTTTCACTAGCACAGAACAAATTTACCGTTGCTCAATTATACGAGGAACCTCTTCGACAATACATGAAAGCAGGATTTAATAGTTTCTTGGCACAGTTTCCTAATCATGTTCGTGACGAGGGAATTGTACGAATTAATTTTTCATGCTAACATTTGGAGTTTACTAAGTAGTTGTAATCTTTCATGTTGGATTTCTTACATCAAGCAAGGTGTTTTTTTTTTAATTTAGTTTGCACCGGGTACCTACAACAGCCTATACGTTTAAATAGTTTGCATTTGCTGCAACTCCCTCGTAAGTAAACGAACTCCGGTACCTTAATTGATGCTGCATATCAGGGTTTGTGTGGGGACAAATTAATTAATTCTTTAAGTGTTTGCATCGAGGCAAATTATCAATTTTCACACTTATAATAATATAGTTCTTAGTTGTACGTGTTCCTTGCCGATTGTCGCCAAGACTTAAGAAAATTCAGTTACTAAGTAAAATTTTTTCTTAGTTATTTTTCAAAACAATACATCAGATGTGTAATATGGTATTCATATTGATTTTCGGATCAAGCTTTCCTTTCAAAGCAGTAGGAATTTAAAAAAATCTAGCTTACGTTTTATTTTTTCAATAAATACAATATTTTGTTCTTTGTTCTTGCCACTTTTCTAGGATCGAGCCTAATTTAAAAAAAATAAGAATTAAGAATATTTTAACTCTCCTTTAAACTTACAGATTTTTTAAATAAAAAAATATTATGTTCTTGCCACTTTTCTAGGATCAAGCCTAATTTTTTTAAAATAGGAATTTTAAAGATTTTTAAATATTAAAAGGCGTATTTTTTAAAAATAATCTAATCGGCCAAATGAAAGAATTTTGTGGTTTTTATTTTTCCTTAATACGGGACGAGAAGTTAAGTAGGTTTGGCTTTGTTCTTTGTTCTTGTCACTTTTCTAGGATCGCGATAATTTTTTAAAAATAGGAATTTACCAGATTTTTAAAATATCATATTTTCTTTTTGTATCTTTTTAGACAAATGACGGGCGTATAGAGAAATATTAAAAGGCGTATTTTTTTAAAATAATCTAATCGGCCAAATGAAGGAATTTTGTGGTTTTTCATTTTTCCTTAATACAGGACGAGAAGTTAAGTAGGTTTGGCCAATTAGATTATTTTAAAAAAATACTTTGTTCAAGTAAATAGGTAATTTTCAAAAAAACCCTCTTAAATCAGCCAAATGAAGGAATTTTGTGGTTTTCCATTTGTCCCCAAAACAGGACGGGAACTTAAGTAGATTTGGCCGATTAGATTACTTACGCCTTTTAAGTAAATAGATAATTTTTTACAAATAGGAATTTACAAGATTTTTAATATATCATATTTTCTTTTTGTAGAAAAATCAATGTCCATCAACTTTAAAGATCAGAATGGGCCGATCATACTAAGTCACCATTACGGAACGAGGTAAGAATTGCAAATGTTTATTCTTTAATTTAGGAGCAACCAAGCAAAACCGAATAAATCCGTTTTTTAAAGTTTTATAAGTAACAAAAAAGATATTACCAATAACAAAATGGATTTATCTGTTTTTGCTTGAGTAGAAATTGTTTATTTCAATGTAGATATATGTTTTTTTCTTTCTTTTGTATGTCTATACAGTAATAAGATTCGTAAGCGGATTTATTCCTTTTTGCTCGAAATAAGTATACAGTGTGTCCCCGGATCGACCCAACGATAGGTAAAAAGGCTGATTTTTTTTTGAGTTGAAACTTTATCTTCTGGAGTTCAGCCCTGCTTGGATAGAAACTAATTTGTGCCATAATTTTAATTTCGAAAAATCAAGTTTAGTGTGATTTGGAAATTTTAACTTTTTTTTCCCACCAGTAAAGTGCTTGATTTCTAGGAGATCCGAAAAAATATTATTCAGAAAAGATATTCAAAGTAATAAATGAGTACGAATCCAAAATTTTAAAAGCCTATGCCTACTTTGATGTTTTGCATTATTTTTATTGCACGGACCTCTCTATTGAAGATATTCAAAAATTTCTTTAAGAAAAGTTGTTCAAAATAATAAATTAAACACGATCGATTTATAAAATATATTTCAAAGTAACAAACATTAACAACGGTTTCTACATCAAAAAATTAATTGATTTCATTACTAACATCAACTGAAAGATTTATTTATTCAATAAGTTCGCCGTAATGTTTTTGAAAGTTCGCATCAGTTTTAGAGCAGAGAACAGTAGGTACAACAATATTAAAAATACCAAACTATTTTTGACAAAAAACTGTCAAAATATTATTTTTTCTTTTTCCTTCCATGAATAGCATATTTATTCATATTTTGAACGAAGTGAATTGTTTGTTATTTTTATGTTCGCATTTCTTTAATTATCTAAATGTCTATTAATAATAATAATTAATACAAATTATAATAATGCAAAACATCAAAGTAGGCATAGAATTTTAAAATTTTGGAATCTTACTCATTTATTATTTCTGAACTATTTCTGAACATTTTTTCTTAATAACATTTTTTTGTATATCCTGGAAATCAAGCACTTTACTGGTGGGAAAAAAGTTTAGCATTTCCTCCTCCTAAAACTTTACAGTCCGGTGTGTGTGTGGTAAAATTCAAGTTAGGCATAAACATTTTTAAAAATAATTTCTTTTATCGAACTTGTATTTCAGCTGAGATACCCATATTTTCCCAAGATAATGTTGTTTTCGTCCAGATTACGCCATAAAGGTAGTCGCTCGTAAATGCAGCTTCAACATTTTATTCTTCTTTATTTGAATGTAAAAGATTGTGACGGCATTCGGGTCGTGGTATAGTGGGTCCAAATTACAGGGTAGAATTGATTTTGGCGAGTATTTAAAAATTAACGGTTTGTGTTTTTTACGAATGTTACAATCAATTTAATTTACCTTTGTCGTAATCTGTATATGTTCTGATATTTTGATTTTGTCACTATTTGTACACAACCTTGTAAGATTTTCTACACATATATTTTCAAATGTTTGGGACATTGTATACTTCACGAAGTTGAATGCAAGTTAACTTATACATACTAATTTCTTTCTGCTTTTATAGTATTTAAATCAAACTTTCAACATGAGCCAGTGTCGTTTCAAAGATTTTTTTATTTTTCACAAGAATTTTTGTATATGTATCGGATAACTCTTGTATAATACATTTTAGTGTATCTCTAAATCGATTCAAAAATTGAATTATTAAAAAAAAAATTGTAAAATATGTCCTCGAATATGTCTTTAACCATTATTTGTTTGATTTAATTTATGCTGGAATTTATGCTACAATTCCAGTATCTAAGTATTTTTAATTTTTTCATATATCTTGTCTGGTCTTTTCATCTCTTTAGGGGTTTAATTATGAATATGGCAATATATGTCTTTAATCATTTCCTTATTTATTTCACAATTCAAGTATCTATCTATCTATCTATCTATCTATATTGTAATGTGTTATTTGGGGTAAATTTTATTAGTGTGAAAAATATACCCCATCTACGTTCATGTTTTTGTATGTGAAAGCATATTCTTCTCAATTAATTGTCAACGGGTGTTTTTTTTTTTATTTATTATAACAAGATGGACTTTCTGATGTTCTGTAGGTAATGAAATTTTCTTTTAGAAAGCTGCTTGCATGAAATGATTTTGTTGATTAACTCCCATTTATAAATATAATCCTGTAATTATTGCTGCAATCTTTCGAGACATCTTTTTTTAATTTAAAAAGTTGTGTTAATAGCGTGTAGCATGCCTATACAATTATAGTAATTACAGTATAAGATATTTTATAATTTTAAATTTTGAAAAAATGCTCGTCTCGGTTGATTGTTTCCAATTATAAATATAATGATATAGTATTTGCTTTCTTGTGCCAATCTTTTCCAAAAATCTTTTTTATTATTTTACCGTTGTAGGACTGGTTTTCCAATGCATTCAAGATTTAATTTTGGTTACAATATTTTCGGATGCTTTAGTTTTAAGTTTTCTTAGCTGAAGTGTGTTGGGTCGTTTGGTGTAGTGTTTTTTTTCTTAAATTTTCTTAATTTTTCTATTATTTTAATGGCAAACAATGAGCGTGTTGTTCGACCGAGACGTGTGCATCCTCTTATGCTAGTTCGACGGACAATTCACCAGTGGGAACAATTTCGTCGGGTAAATAATGGTCCACCGATCCAGGTGGATTTGATTTCTAGTACAGACAATTTTCCACCTAAGCAGGTGATTGAAATTGTTCCCGTTGCGGTCGACAACAACAACTGGGAATCTCAAATCAATATTGTTTCCAGCACCACTCCGGACTAATTTGGGGTAAGTTTATATTATTTTGCAATATACTTTTTTCTTTCTTTTTTTTTTTGTTTATACAAGTTTTTTAAATTGTATTTGTATTTGTATTTGTATTTGTATTTGTATTTGTATTTGTATTTGTATTTGTATAATTGATGCATGTTTTGTGGTCATCACTCCTCGCAGTGTGATTCTAAACGTTTTATGAAGAATGGGGCGTATTTGTGAATATGGGGCGTATTTGTGAAAGGTTATTAACCTTGTGCGCGCGCATTCCTCCTCCGAGGTGCTCTCACAGGGTTTTTTGGAGTGGGGGAACCTCCTCCTCCCGAGGTGCTCTCACAAATACATTACTTATATCAAAGATGTTCGGAAAATAGGGGGTGGGTCAAGTGTCGACCGGAAGATTTTTATAAATTAGAATCAGAAATAAAAACATTGCCTGTTAAAAGTAAACGTGTTATATTTAACGACCAAATGACGGAAGTTAGAGGGCACGGCGACAAAGTGACATGTTCTGTATGTACTTATAATAACGATGTTCTTTATTTGGTTGTTGGGAATTTTGAATTAAAAAATGAAAGGGAAAAAGCCAGCGCCTTGATTCTCAAAGAATTAAATTCTAAGGGTTGGTGCCATTGTAATTTATGCATGCCTTACGTCTATAATCAAAAACTATTAAATAGTAAAAGTCTTTGTCTACGAATAGATTAAAATTGAGTTTTATTTCGTTTTGCTGGTGCCTTTGTTTTTGTGATTTTGCTGTGATATTTTTTTTTTTTTGATTTGATACTGATATTGTATAAGTAGATAAAAAGGCCAGAGCCGTTTTTGACTTTGACTGTTAGAAGACACCCCAATTATATTAGGTTCTCGTAATAGTTTAAGAGTATATTATTGTTAGTAATAATAACAACCGAGCTTACAAAATGTAAAATTGTGTAATACATTTTTTTATTAATTATTTTAGGGTGCTTTATTCACCCTATACTAACGTTTATAGTTAATCACCGCATGTTAAATAAATCTCCTTTTGAAATATAAGGCAACTTAAGATAGTATATTTTTAGTTTCTTGAGTAAAACTAGTACTGCTATAGGAACTGGCAACACCGCGCGATTATCGCTTGTTCCAAATTAAATCTAAGAAAGCATGGTACCGTCATCATTACTATTGCTAGTGCCTTTACCATGTTGCCAAACAATTAGTTTTATAAAATAGATATATTGTTTAATGAATGTTTTATGAATATTACCAGAATAACCATTTTTAATTTAAAATCAAAAACTTAAAATCCAATTTACTTAAATTGCTCTGTAACTGGGATTGACTAGATTCTTTTCTGCTTTTAAAATAATAGTAGTTTCTCCATAAGTTTATTAATAAAATGTGGTTCACTATTAATTATATTATAATAGTATTTACCAAACCTTTAAAGAGTACCACTTCTAATGTTATTTTGAAATAACTTGGGTTGTAAAATAATTTCTGAAATGGAAGTCACGGCCTTTAACAAGATGAAATTCGCCGTTGTTGATGTTATAGGATTTTGTGTCCCAGAATTTTACGCTAAGGAATTGGCTATTTATGATGGAAGACGGATGAAACGATATCTGTTAATGCCAGCAGTACCACTTTATAAGTTGGAGGACAATGAACTAAACCGAGTAGCATTTTTGTATGAACACTATCACGCACTATATTATAATTCTGGCAAGGTCGATTACAGCAATCTTTATTTTATTCTCTACAGGGATTTACGAGCTGTTAAGTAGTAACAATTGTCGATACCATATTTAATGAACTTATTGCAAATCTATACAGGGTATACGATGTACTTTTACCCAAACCGAGAATAGACTTTCAAGAAGATCTATATACAGTTTTTTATAAATACCAAAAACTAATTATTATGGATGAAATTTGTAGAGCCGAATTGGTACCAACCCAGGAAACAACAGAAATAATTGAATACGTCCCTAAACAATTTACACAACAACCGGTACCACCATTTTCAGAAGACACCCCAACAACTTAGGAACAAACAGAAATTATTAAAGACATCCCTATACAATTTACACAACAATCTGTAACACCATTGGCAGAAGACACCCCAACAACTCAGGAACAAACAGAAATTATTGACAACACCATCATACAATTTACACAACAATTGGTAACACCATTGGCAGAAGACACCCCAACAACTTAGGAACAAGTAGAAATTATTGAAGACATCCCTATACAATTTACACAACAATCGGTAACACCATTGGCAGAAGACACCCCAACAAGTCAGGAACAAACAGAAATTATTGGACGTCCCTGTACAATTTACTCAACGATTTCTAACACCATTGAAGCCACTAAACCTCTCGACCCAGGAACAAACTGCGATACTCTTGCTGGACTAGGTATACAAACTATCCTTGCATGGTTTATGTTAATTTTTATGCTCTCAAGTATAATAGTACCACAAAATATAACGATAGCCATGTTTATGGCTATCGTATTTCTTGCCAACGCACATTTGCCGGTGAGAGTAACAAGTTATGCTTGCCCACATGTCACAGTAGACGAAGCACAGACAGAAAATTTTACGAAAAAAAATGTTCTATTTTTACTTTAAGCTTTGAAAATTACAAAACTCCATAAGGAGAAATTTTTATTATTAATTAACTAAAATAATAAATTTTAGAATTTAAGAATTTTCAAATTTATATTATCATCACTGCTAGAGGTTGTGATCTGGAACACCAATATTGGTACGTTTAGATGTTATTGACTCATTAATTTGTTCCCGATCATATTTCCTTTTTTTAAATTCATCGTATAACTGATCACTTCTGTTGTTTACAATAAGTCGTCGAATAAAATCTTTAATTATTGGTTTATTTTTTTCAAGCCACGCATTACGTCGTTTTTCGTTGCCAGTCGAAAGTAAAAGTTTAATATTATCATAGCCCAATTTAATATATTCTTTATATTCGTGTAAAAAGGTGGTTATTTGCCGTTCCATATTACCCTTTAAGATTAGGCGCCCCATTAGTCGGTCAAAAATACTTTTGTCACTAACCATAGCATTAAAAAGTTTATCAAATGCTCCATCGTTAAATGATTGTTTTGTTAACGCATCAGTAATCAAATCAGATACAGCTTGAATCGGTATACGAAATTGAAATTGAGTCTCAATTAGGGCTTCCAAGGTTTCTTGTATCTCTTCAATATCATACGATTGGTTTTGATGTAACAATTCGTTAGGAACAAATAACTTGGGATATAACTTTATCAAGTCTTTCACAATTTTATGACTTTTAAGGAGAATATCGCTTTCGTAAATAAAACTAAGCAGGTCCATACTTAGGCAATTTTATTTATTATCTTATAACATAAATTAAAAACTCTATAGAAAGATTCTCCTTCGTCGTGAGACCGATCGTTGAAGCGTAATACACTGACCGATGTGTGTAAACACTGACCGATTTTTTCTCGTAGGACAAATTTACTTATATCCATAGGTAGTGCAAGACTTAAACTGCTACCACTTCCGACAGCTCCTCCGACTAAGGGATTTAAATATATTTGTGGTTTTTGAAGCAATCGAGCAATTCTTACCTTATTTCGAATGTTACTATTACGAGCAGTTAACGAGGCGACCAACGTTTGTGAAGCCTTAAATCGGTCAACATTTTGAACGTCAAAAAATAATTTTTCCAAATAAGGAAATTCGTTTGTAATTTGTTTTAAACTTAAAGTGTATGTTGATGTAAATAATAGTTGAGATTCGCCCCTGTTAACACTTCGATTTACCATCGTTACATGGGGGGAATTTAGAAACTTGTAAATAACAAAACAACTACAATTTATGTGCAATTGTTTTTTAATAAAAGAATTAAGACGTTTACATCTGTTAATTAATTTCGGTTGAACAATCCGACTCCATGGTAACTGTATATTGTTGATTTGACAGTAGTGTTCAGTCTTGTCACAAAAATTACTTTCGATTACTTCATTTGTTACCAGGTTAAGTGCCAAACGGACACGGTCTTCATGAGTGGCACCAAATAAAGTTTCTAGTTGCATTTAAAAAAAATTTATACCGTTAAAGATTCGCTGTAACTAATTTGCGGTAGCGTTAAATTATTACTTGGAATTACAGTTCGGGTTGTATGCAAAGGAGACTGAAATACAAACGACTTTATAGTGTCAACATCTTTGCTAACACGAACTTGGTCACGTACTTTAAAATAGTTGGATAAAAGTGCCAATTCATTATTAGTTTGTTGAATTTGTGAGCCATAAGTTTTCAACTCGGTCGAGAGTGTGTTTTTAATGTCATCTTTTAATTGTTCGAGGGAGCGGTTTTGTTGTTCTAGTTTATCAAGGGCCTCTTGAAACCGATCAACGTTTTCTAGATCATCGGAAATAGGTTGATAACGAATTCCGTTGGGTCCTAGATATTCAACTCGATGTCGTCGTTGATCGTTACTAATTACAACCGGTTGTAATTGAGAGGTAGGATTACTTCTTTTTCCACCTCCATGTGTTGTCGTTGAATAAAGTAGTTCGTTAGCATTGGCAATTTCTCTTGGTTTTTCTTTATTCCGAAAAAGTTTAAAGAGAAGATAACAACACCCACAAGCAATACAAGCATAAATTATATATTTTAATAAAGTTCCTAGGCCAGATAAAGAACCTACAATAGAAGTAGGTAACTCGTGAAACAAATCTGCTATGGTGGCGCTAATTGATTTTGGTACACAACTAATTATTTCATTTGCATTTAGTATTGTTGGATCGTAGTTTTCGTTAGCGGTGGGATTTTCCCTAGATGCTGTGCACTTCAAACATTGCGGTGAATTATGGTTACAAGTGCAATCCGAAATGGGAAACTTTGTCGGCAAGGTGCCACAAGCGCTCATGCCAGAGCGACCGTTGGATATGAACAAGAACATTTAATAATTTTACAGCCCACCGTTGTTTGGTTATGTGTTTTAAAATAAATGCATCCAGCACGAATTTCAGCAATTGAATTAAGGGTATTGTATATTGTTCCAGTGACTGCAATAGCACCAATTCCATATAACATATACTTCCCAGTTTTACTTTTTTCCTTTTCAATTTTGTCAATTTTTTCTTTGGTATTTTTATCTTTATAAATTTCTGATTCCAGTTCAGCAGCATTTCCTTTGGAATCTAGGTTGGACAAACTGCTCCGTATTTCATCTGCTGTGTTGTCAATTCTTTTTAAATTTCTATCTGGCATTTCCAGCGCCTCCCTATCCATAGCCTGAATGTAACGATTTGTTTCGACAGCCACCGATGCTAGGGCTGGATTAGCTTTTGATATAGTTTTGGCCGCTTCCCCCTCTCGTAGGCTGGAAATGAAGTCTACTGTTTTTACTGAACCAATGTTCTTAAAATTAATAGATTCCGTGGATTCAAGAAACTGTTTCATTAGCTCATTTGAAGTATCAAGAAGCTTAAGATTTTTTTTAAAGTCTTCCTCTATTGCCTCCCTAGCCCATGCCCCTCTAATTTCACTGGTTATCCCCATATTAGTGCAGGTCTTAAGATTTTCAAAAAAATATATAAATTTATTTAATTGGTAGTACGGGAAGATGATGCTGAACTGCCACTATATTTTACACTGCTTTCCGGATTTACAATATAAACGAAAGCGGCAATAGATACCAGAATAATGGAAATTAGTATTACTAAATATTGCCATGGTATCGAGAACATGTTATTTGCTTATAATAAGAAAATATGCGTATTCAAGACTACGACTCGGCGTATGCGGAAATTGAAACACAAATGGAAACTGCAAGTAAAATAGCTCGAACAAAACGTGAAAGTGAACTTATTAAACCGTCTACAGAGCAACCTCAAGAACGCGCCGATTTGCGGCATTTATTACAAAATCTAAACACCAAAAGAGACGTTCCGAAAACATCATTAACCAGGTGGACAGGGTTATTCCGATTTGTATTACTTCTCATTATTCAAACAGTTATGATATTTAGTTCAATATTTATGAACGTTCGAAATAAAGTAGTATTAATTATTTCCTCTAGTTTAATGTATCACATAATAATGCAACAAGTTTATAAGGCTAATGGAACGACAGCAAGTACCACCGTTTGAAAGGAATGATGACGAAATGACCAAGTTTAAAAAATTAATTGAACATATGTTTAAACAAAAGATAGCTACAAATATGTGGAGGCAACCTTGTCCAGAAAATAATAAATTTGATCGCTTTTTAAATTCATTTCCTACCACACTTCCTCGCCTTGAAAGAGAGAGCGATGAAAAGTAAAATATAATTGATTAACTATTTTTTTTGGTCATTTTTAATTAACGCTACGCTTTGCGCCGTTTAAGTGGGACTTGCTCGGATTCGTTCTCAAGAATATCCATTAAATCCTTGTTTTGCCATGCTAATTTATTAAGTTCGGTTAAGTTCTTGTCTTGTCTTGATAATTTATTTATAGCAGAGAGATCTCGGCTGTGCCTTGGTAGTTTATTTTTAAAATTTGCTCTTTCCTGTTCGATGGACTCTTGTATCATATTTTCAATTACTTTATCACTTTGTGGAAATCCGTCAGCATTTAATTTAAAGTCGGCAATAAGACCAGTTCCAATAGTATAAACGTCAACTTTTTTCTCTAGGGTAGTTTCCATGGCCACTCGAGAATGGGGAATAATTTTTCCGCTGGGGAAACGAATTTCATTCTGCTCTATGTTAAAAGTATTAAATTTTGCATCGGGTACCGGTACTTCATTGGTGTAGACGACATCTGAGCCGATCACCCACCATTTTTTATTGTCTTTGCTGTGAACAATATAAATTTTGTCGTTATACTGGCTTACAGATAAAATTGTTGTTGGTAACTCTAAGCTTACCTCTATAGGAAATTGGCTATCGTAAAGTTTAGGGGTAGTATATGTAGAATCGTAGACAATAAAGTTGTTTGCAAGTGCAATCTGATTATTGTGTGTGGCAACCAACAAGTCTGAAGGTAGGTCGATACTTTCGTTTAAATCATGTTGAATTCTTGGAACGGCAATATCATCATAATGCAAAGTATTATTAGAAATTCTTTGTCGTCCAAAGAGTTGATTCCCTGGTAACGGTATTTGCTCCATCGATTCATATTTGACGTTATCCAGGTCTTGTAACATCTTTTGACTTTGAATTTCAAAATGTTGTGCTACTGGGCGAGGAAGTAAACTTGTTTGATGACGCACTAAGAATTTTGATAACCACTCTTTAATACCCTTTTTCTGTTCTTAGTTCGTCACGTCAAACAAGTAGGTAAATATTGTGTCTCTAGTTAACCCACCCATTCTTATAAGTAACTTATTGAAGTTACAGGAACTACATTAGACACCACCTATTATAGATACAATTTTATTAAATAATGATCAACCAATAGTCCGAACATTCAAATTATTAACAGGACTAAAACCCGACGGTCTCTTTCTAGCTAATATTATTTGACGGTGCGGGTCGCTAAAGGGATATTTCAGAAATATTAACATATAAAGTACCTTTAATAAAAATATAGAAAATGAAACGCTCTAAATGTTGGTCAAAACCGTAACTCTCTAACGTAATTATAACCCAACATGTCGATTATTAACATACTGATAACAATAAGCCTATTTAAACTGTAAAATAATTATTATTTTCCGTATCCAAAAGGTGTTAATATATTAAACCTTTGGCATAAGTGAAAATATAAACCATAAATTGCCAATTTATTGTAAAAAGTTAAGTTTATTTACTAGTTTCACGCAACAGAGAGGTTATAAATATGCAAAAAAGATTTATTGATAGCGTTGCATTTATCTGCTAAAACACGCAAGGCCAACTTCTATAATTGAATTAATTCCTGATAATATTGTTGTTTGCTAATAATTCTAAAGTATGCTCAGAAATAATTAATATATCTTATTTTAATAGAGGTGGGAATAATGATAATTACACGAAATCGATTGGTATAAATTCTGTCGAAGTAAACTCATGTATTCATTCTGAAATTATATTTCTTTCCTAATTATTAAAATGAGTAGAAACTGTCCTATCCGTCCGCAGTGGCGTATCGTCGCGGCGGATGGAGATATTTTTAGAATGAAGTTTGTGCGAGTTAGCACGCCAAGGAGTCCTATAGAGGGTCCGATAGAGATTTCGTGCAGTCCGACAAGCAGTCCGACAAGCAGTCCGACAAGCAGTCCGACAAGCAGTCCGACAAGCAGTCCATACAGTCCGACAAGCAGTTCGATAGAGATTTCGTGCAGTCCGACAAGCAGTCCGCACAGTCCGATAAGCAGTCCACACAGTCCGATAAGCAGTCCACACAGTCCGACAAGCAGTTCGATAGAGAGTCCAATAGAGAGTTCGATAGAGAATCCAATAGAGAGTTCGATTAGTCCGATCAGCAGTCCGCTGGCAAAACGTCGGGTTTGTTCGCCAACTGTACCGTTGTAGTATTATAATGTTTTAATAAAAAAATTTAAACAACTTCTCTTCATATTTCTTCCCATTGAACACAAATTATTATATTTCTGTGCATTGGTACTATTATTATATTAAAGGTAACATTTATTTTATAACAAAAAATATAAAGTTGATAGCACCAAAAACGTTAAGGTTTAAATTAAAGTTATGCTTCCTAGGGCTTAACGTTTTGGTGCTATTAACTTTACATCCTTATTAGAAACAAAAAGTGACCTTTAAAATTATAAGCCGAAAATAGAAGTCTTTAAAATAATAAAAAAAATTTGGTCTTTATCAAACTCTACTAGATAATTGGAGTTAAATAATTAGAAGTTAGTTTAGTGCTGGAGGAATTTTATGTTAAAACATAATTTTTGTTAAACGTCATTTATTAATTTTAACAGTCGAACGGGTTAATCGTTTATTTGTAACTGAAGCGTTGAATAAAAAATATTAGACTTTCTTAAGCTAAATGAAAAATCCTAACAATTCAATCGATAATTGTTGGTTTTTCTGGATTAACACAATTAAAATCAAATTGTCCAATAAACTCTTAAGTAAAGGGATAATGAGTTTTAAATCATGAAGCAGCTAAACTTTTGTACGGGTTTGTTCTCCCTTTACATTCGGATGTATAATTTTTTAAAAGAAATTTAATTTCATTTTCAAAGTATAATGTATCAGGTTTACGCTATAAAACAAGATTTTACCGGTTGAAGGTATTAAATTTAAAAATAATAAGAGCGTAATTTAAAAATATTCTTTAATCTTTTTAATTGTAACGTAAACGTTGAACAAATGATAGGAATTTAATTGTAACGTAAACCTTTAAAAATATTATATTACCATATTAATTTTCAATTTTACGGTGTTAAAGAGAAAAAGATTATTATAAATATAACTATTACATTATATTAACAAACCCGGTTTAAGTAACACAGCTAACTATTTCCTTTTCGAAATAAAAAATTTAAAATTGTATAGTATATCTAAATTGGATCACCTTGAGGATGAGAAAATACTTATGGGTATATTTTTAGTTCTGTCAAAAGTTTTGATTGTTTGGACAGAACCATTCTTTTGAATAAACTCAAATGTTATGGCATTATGGGCTGTGCTCTGAAATGTATTTTGTCATAATTATGAAATCGGACACAAAGAGTTGTTTTAGAAACATAAAACTGTTTATATAAGTCAAAAAATATTGCAAAATTTAACAGGAAACCACAAGGGCGCATATTAGGGCTAATATTGTTTATTATATTTCACAATGAATTAAATTTTGAAGCTAATGATTTATATCCATAATTAATTTAGTCTTATATAGTATACTGATGATTCTTACATTTACTACATAAAACTTCTTAGTGTTGACAATACTTTATTTTAGATACATTTTCTTTAAATTAGAGCAATATTAATTGTGTGTTTTTCTACAAAATCAAAATTGAGATATTAAAATTTGGTCGCATGTGATGCAAAGTTCATTTGTTTTTACCCGGTATAAGGTAAGTATATTTAAAAACGTAGTTTGTGTCTGAAAGTACTACCCCTTAATATTAAGACAAAAAAGAACACAGTGTCATCAGTAAAGTGTTCATTAAGTGGAAAATAAATTGTAGTTTAACTTAACGTAAAGTTTATCTATGTTCAACGATTTAATTTAAAACCCTTTTATTTTATTTTTAATTTTTTTACTTACAGACACAAACTACGTTTTCAAATATACTTATTTTATGAAGTTACCTTATACCGGGTCAAGACAAACGAACTTTGCATCACATGCGACCAACTTTTAATATCTCAATTTTGATTTTGGAAAGGTGGCGTTATTTACAAAATGTAGGTAAAAAATTAAAATTATCTTATACGGCTTAAATTTTTGCACGTGGGCTAGAAACTGCATTTAAGTAAATTATTTATATAATAACTATTTTCGACATTTTCAGAAATACCCCACTTTTGATTTTTTTTGGAAAAAATTAAAATTTGACAGATAATGCGAATCACGTGACTACTATTATTTTGCTTAATTTTCATCTCGATCAAAGCAGAACTTGATGTCAAAGTCAAATTTTGAATAAAGCTATTAATAAAAAAAATTTCCATATGATTTGGACTTTACTGGTGACACTGTATATAGAATGTCTTATTTACAGTCACGCAGAGGCATTTCGGGTCAAAAAAATATTAACTGTTAAAAATGTGACGCAAGTATATTTTACAAAAACTCTTCACAAAATCTAGTGTTAACTTTCTATTTAATGCATTACCTACAAATAAATTTTAATGTTGATTATAAAATAATTGTTATTCCTAAGACGTGTTATTAATTCAACAGTAGAAAACTAAAGATTTGGTTATTGTCGATAACTGCAACGTATGTTCTAAAATTTTGTTTTTAAACTCTTAAAGACTGTGTAATTTTTTTAAAAATGTATGTACAATAAGTATAAATTTCAATAATTTTGATAAACCGTGCTACTAAGTGTTTAGGGTATTGTAAAATCAAAAATTAATTTGTTCGAAAGTATGCAAGTGCAGTATAGGGTGATGGTTAGAATCAAGACTCCTTACATTTACTGCTGCGGTCTGCCGCAGCTAGAATACGTCTCGCTAACGGAAAGTGACCCCGCCTCAAAATGTATACCGGAACGTGTATATAATATGAGTGGCCAGCGCCTGCGTTAATTACGATAAATATTGCTGCATATAGAAAATTTTAGTATAAATAAGATTAAAGTGAATTCGTTTATTCATTCTACAAAATAGAACATTACCTACATATTATCATATACATACATACAAGAATACACAACAATGCCACGCCACGCCAGAACAGACGCCGCCAAGAACTGCCAGCAAAACGACGCCGCCAAGAACTGCCAGCAAAACGACGCCGCCAAGAACTGCCAGCACAGACGGCCGACTGCCGCCAAGAACTGCCAGCAAAACGACGCCGCCAAGAACTGCCAGCACAGACGGCCGACTCCCGTCCCAACAATTGCCGAGCTGGAGGACGACTATCTGGAGTACCTGCAATTGATGGAAGAAACAGACGTCCCCCGGCTCCACATCACACGAGACGGGACAATTTTTACATAAATTAAAAATAACTTTTGTTTTGTTATATTTTTTAAATAAATTTTATTTAATTACGCATGTCTTTACATTGCTCCCAATAGGGCTCCCATTATATTGAAAATTTGACATTTCAGCATACTAGTAATTTTATTATATTAACCCTTTATAGGGCAGACAATCAAACATCAAAATTGCAAAACCTGTTGTTTGAAATAGCTTTATTTAACATTAAGGACCCTATCTACAAAATCTTAGAAAAAAATAAAACACGTAACCCATTTTTTTGAGGAGGTCGATATTTTAACCAGTATCCATTTCGACAAATTTTAATTGGTTGTTATAACAGGCAATGGTAGTCCAGAACGCGCAGTGAATTGGTTACAAACCCTTGTAATAATTAGTCCTTTGTGCCGCAATGGCATTACGTTGTATATTATGTGTTACATGTATGTTACATACTTAAAATAATATCATAAGAATGCAAAACGTAAAATTAAGTTATAAATTTAAAAATTTTGAGTTTTAAAGCAAAATATTATCTTGCCGATAAGTTTTATTCATATTATAATTAGTGTATCGAAAGCTACGTATTTTAATGTACTTACCAACAAATTTTCACAAAATTATTAGCAATATTAACACAAAAACAACAATTTTTTCCCAGACAGCACGTAAACATGTGACTTTTTGATCACTATCCTAATCGGACGCTGGTTGAAATTTCGACCACTTTGTCAGTAATTCAGACTACGTAAGTATATGGTCGAATATTTTACCATTATTCGTTTGCACAGTTAAATATAAACAAACTGGCAGAATATCAAACCGGTGTGCGAACAGGAAATAATTATTTTGACGCTGGTTGAAATATGAACCAGTATCCTATAAAGGGTTAAGGATTTCTTTTCTCGGCTTATAATTTTTAAGGTAACCTTTTCTAACAAAAATATAAAAGTTGATAGCACCAAAAAAGTTAGGGTTTAAAATAAATTTATGTTGAAGCTTAAAGTTTTTTGTTTTTCTAACAAAGATATAAAAGTTATTATAGCACCAAAAAAAGTTACCATAAATATTATAAGCCGCGAAAAGAAATCTTTAATATAATAAATTTAATCTTTATTGATCCCTGCTTCTAGTTCTTCATAGTTGGATATAAAAGAGAAGAAGATTTTACAAAAGTTGTGAGGTAATAAAATATTGGTTTAAAATATATTTTTATGGGCGAGGTGGCCCAACAAAGTAGGACAATAAAAAAAATATATTCGTCGTTGCCTTGACGAAAGCTTCCATGTGCATTTAACAAAGGTTTTCAGTAGGCATAAAAAAACATAAAACCCAATTTTGATATTTTGATATATTCGCATTTAAGTTCGTATTATTATTGACAGAATGGCGAAAAAAACCAAAATGTGAAAAATTGTCACATAGAAGCGTTCGTTGTGTAAGTAATCAAATAATTTTAAAAAATATTTGATGTCTCTTTCAAGCCACCAAATTTGTGTTTTTGTTGCATAAACGCAAGACGGCGCAATAAGTTTATTAGTTTGGTCCAAAAAATTCGTTTTTAAAAATAAACCCCAAGGAGAAATAAATCATTTAAAAAAAATATTTAATGTAGCTTTAAAGTAACTAACTGGTGGACATTTATGCGTTTTTCGTATTATCCCAATACAGTACAATAAATTAAGTAGTTTCGGCCATATAGTTCATTTAAAAAAATAAGTCTAACAAGTAAATAAATAATTAAAAAAATATTTTATTTCTCTTTAAAGCCAATAAATGAATGAAATGTGTGCCTCTTTTGCATAATTCCAAGACGGCGCAATAAGTTTAGTATTTAGGCGTACGTTACCCTTTTTCTCATGAAATACCCTACATATGCCAGGTTTGCGCTATAAAACAAGTTCTATTTAGGAAGTGCTTTATGGACAGGTAATCGAAAAAGTATAATTATTGATAAATAGTAAAGGCTGGGGTGGCATTAATTATTCGGTATATTCTAATATCATAAATTACATACATTATCATAATACTAACATAACATTCTAAAATAGTACTCTAATGTCTGCATATCTTCTGTGTGGCCAAATACTTTATACATTTGGTACGTTTTAAACGACGTGCTAACTGCAATGGAGTTTCGCCCCATAAATCTGCTTCCTGGGAGGACAAATGGAACTTTTCTATAAATAGTTTCAATATATTGCACTTCCCCATTAAAATAGCTGTATGCAAAACCTCACCCTTTGGAACTACATCCAATAACTTTATGAGTTCTGTTAAATTGTCCACGGTCCAGCGATTTAAAATAGCAACAACTAGTAGATCGTTCTTGGTTGATGAACTTCGAAATATTGTTAACGGGTCCATTTTTATAACAAGTTTTACTGCCATTAGGTTTCGGTGTTTTATTGCCACTTCAAGAGGGTTAAACCTAACGCTGGTAGTTTTATAAATATATTTGTGCATCAACCTACTAATTAAAAAAGTGTTATTGTCGCGCACAGCTTGAGAAAAACTTTCCAAAAACATATTCATGATGATAAAAAGTAGATGGTTTGTGTTGTTTATAATTCGGAGATGCTTGACTAATAACTAAAGCACCTTGTTACAATTGATATATATTTATATAAAAATCAAGCGTAAATAAATTTCCAAAGATGCTTACGAATGACAAAATGTAGACGTTTGCAACTTATTACCACATTAGTATTAGCTATACTACCTGAAACTGTCACATTATCTGATATATTTTGCGAACGGTCCTACACTGTTAGAAATCCTGGATGTGAGAATCAATAAAAATAAATCAAATTTAACTTAAAATTTATTTTAAATTTGACGCTATAAAATCATATGAAATAAAACCTAACGTTATAGGTGATAGGCAGGATGGCTTAATAAATTACGGTTTATTCAAACGTTATTATGTCCCCCACGAGAAGTTACTTAATATGGGATATATTTGGGTCAAGAGGTATCCCAAGCAAAATGATTTTCAGATCGAAAGACTTCGTCGATCTCTTAAACCCAACGACCCCTGGCACCCTGACTGGGCTAACTGGAGAATAAGCTCAACAAGGAATATCTTTTCTGATTTGACTACATTGTGTAAATCTTTTGTTGATGATACAAGCGCGTTTTTTCAAGACAAATTACTAGGCGATCTTATAAAAGATGCAGTAACTACGATACACTTATATTTGACTAAGAATTTCAAAACCGAATCATGGTATTATCTCTGTTATAGGTATCCATCAATGTTATTATCAATGTATACCGATTTACAATTAGTTTCGGATATATATGACTCTAAGTGGTTGTATGAATTTCTACCCGACATTGAAAAATTTATAATTACACCAAGAAAAACAACAACTGTAACTCGAAGCGCGTATGATTCAATTTTATTGGGAGCAAATTTGGTATACGCTAAAAAGATTTTGGGTCATGAAATCAATTGGGACCATCCAGATTATGTTTACTTTCTAAAGCAATTAAACATTAATTTTGTGACGAAACTTGAGGGGCTCTATTCTGATTATTCCTGCTTATTTCATGAATCAGTTCGATCTTACGGTTACATTTCTAATAGTCGATATGCCAGTGAAATAATGGCTTATTTTCACAAAAACAATTATGGCAAAATATGTGATAAACTTTCAAGTATATTGTGTCATCCAAGTATTGACAATAATAACTCTGCCTTATGGTCGAGGGGTGTCGTTGTAGGTCGTCAACTGAATAGGGGGTCTTTGGGGGTTGACGTTATACATATTTCTCGAATTATTAATGTTAAAATGCCTAAATATTTTTGCCAAATTATTGGTCCGGTTAATTATTTAAGCTTTTATGAGTCAGACGTCTTGCCGGGAAACGATGAATCGACTCACTATTGGCTTTTTTATTCCGAACCTATGACCTCTTTTGTAAAACGTCGTTATTCCGCCACAACTTGTCGATTTCTTAGAGGTGTCTTGCATAATGGAAAACAGTTTCGATTACAATACAAGACTGATAGTAATACATACAAATGGAATTCAACAGAATATTCTGTTTCTACGTGTGCAAATATTGGTTCCTGTACGGCCATAATGAAACGTTATGCTATTAATGAATTAAACGACTATTTCAATGATGACAAATGGACTGTTACAGATAAATATGAAAGGGTGCAAAATAAACTAGTAACCGATCTGGTCCTATGGACGGCGGATAAAAATACGCTGGGTGCTTGGAAAATACTTCATGAAGCTTCTTTAAATTCTCCATTAGCTAATTTAAAATTTCAAATGTATAATAACGGGGCCGATCACAAATTAAAAGATCGATACAAGTGTCAGTATTTAGGTTCGGAACACTGTGCAAAAGTTCACACTGGCATATTAGATGTTTGCCTTAACCAGGGTATATATTCAGTTTATGCATCTACAGAGCCCTATAAAACCATTCATGAAAAATTGTGGATAATACTTGAAACGGGTATACTTGTTCATCAGTATATTGTAAAAATTAATGGTATAGATGTGGCGCAATTTGAATTCGAGGATAAAATACTATATGTTTTACACTGTCAATATGCTATTATAAATGTAAGCAATAAATTGACATACGGAGATGGCACCGAAAAAGAAATTATCGAAACGACCGTACAAGCAAAACCGTATGACATGCACGTAACTCGAAAAAATGTTAACAAAGATACAGTTGTTGCTGTTTGTATCTGGGCCTCATTGCCAGATAAAACCTATGACATATCAAAGGATAATTTAACGATATCTTTTCAATCTCAGGCTGACTACGTTCAAGATTTAATTACCTTGTCAATAGACAATTATACCATTTTAAGTCAATCTACTATGACCATATTGCAGAAAATCGACGATGACCATTATAATGCAGTTATGGTAGACAGCCTCGATAACTTTAACGAAAATCATTATGTTCATTGTCTTGGCGAAACGATACTATTGGAAAAATTCTTTAATGAAAAATATTATTTAGATTTTAGAGACACCGTTTAAATGGTCGTTTGATAACTACTACGGTACCTTACGAAGTAGTCGTCTAAACTGGAAACCAGATCCATTAAAAGTACCAATAAAATTTAAACTGTATCGTGGTGAATATGCATGGACTGGTAGCGGAAATATAAACAATATAATTACAGACGGGTGCTTTATCCTAAATGCCGATGGAACGGTTGGCGATCCTTTCCTCTATCCGGGCTTCTCACCCGGTATAGAAAATACCACAAAATTCAATGAATGGGACAAATGGATAAATGAAATTCAGGTTGGCTATAATAAATCGCCCTTTGTATCCTATTAGGTCGAAAACTAATGATATTTATATACATATAAATATATTGGTATACATTTATTATTTTCTACGTGCGTAACGTAACATACAAAAATTTAGAGTAAAAAATGAGGACTTTAAATTTCTTCTTAGCAGTATCTTCCTCACCCGTCCAGGTAAATTTATATCTTAAATATACGTCTTCTTTGTTGTGGCGGTTGTGTTATTCTGTCCCCCCCCCCCCCCCTGTGTTTTATTTTTTACTAGATTGACAACAACAAAAAATTGGTTTAGGTATAAAGTTATTTTGATCTATACAAAGACAATTGTATATAGTTGATCACTAACTATCATTTCGTTTTCTCATTATTATATTTTAACAATACAAATCAATCTTATTAATAATCGGATTATTAAAATATATATTTGGTAATAATTCCTAAAATTACATAAACCATTGCACGTTTGTTTGAATCGCACTGTACAGACACACATAAATTATTTCAATTGATCCTTTATTGAATACCTTGAAAATAAAGTTAATATTAATTGTAAAAATCAACCAAGATGTTTTATTATTGAAAAATCAACCAAGATATTTTACTTTCTACTCATTATAATTATGAAGCCCAAGTCAAATGTTTTCTCAAAACTTATCATTTTTTTAAAATTTATTTTACGTCGGCCTTTTTCCGCAACGAGGCCAGGGAATTTGTCACACACTATCTGGTAATTTTGCCGAACCCCTTTTTGTCAAGAGTAGGGTTCTTTAACGTGCCAGCATCCATGACACGGGGCCCACAGTTTAACGTATCTTCCGAAAGACGGCGCACCTCTTAAACCAAATTCCAAATTTAACATCGACGTTGCCGGCACCGGGAATGGAACCCGGGCTTACGATCTGTGAGGCCGCTGCGCTGACCACTAGACCACAACGTCGACTCTCAAAACTTATCTATATCTATGAATTTTCACCCTGCATTAATATTTCATGCAATTTGAATTACCATTTATGCATTTCACCGTAGGCAGAAGTTTCAACCCTTTTTCTCCTTGAAAAAGCACCCCAATGTAAGTTTTGTCAAAATTCCCTAGCGCTATTTGTTGTTGGAATTGAATTATAAATGTATCCTCGCTTACTTAAAATATAAACAAGACATGTGGTTTTAACCGCGTATTTTCGCTACCCCCCCCCCCCCTTTTTTGGGTTTGGGGATGACTTAACTAGAGCAGAACCAATCAATTTTGAATTCCGTTAAGTTGCAATAACATTAAACCAAAAATATTATAAAAAAACCAAGTTTTCATTCTTCTCAATTTTGATCCAGCGTGTACCGCTGTAGAATTACAAAATGCTTGCATCTCTGAAAGCTTGATTAATTCCAATATTAAATGTACCTACAACTTATTATTTTTGTGAGACCTTGATTAGGATAATATATAAATTCTTAGGATTGCAAAATAAATTGCTTGTCTGCAAGCTTGATAAATGCCCCATTTTAAATGTAACGTTTATTATTTTTATGATACCGTAAATAGAATATTCATACTAACGACCAATAAAATATATTACCTACATGTTTACGCTTTATATGTAAATTCTGGGTAGTATATGGTAGTATAAATAGTTCCGGCACAACTATATTTTATTATTAGTTACCAATCATCAAAGTATAGTAACAATGTCGACACCATTTAATGAACTTATTACAAATCTATTTATTAATTTGATATAATGAAGTAATAGTACAAGGGTTGAACCTACCCCTCTGGTGGTAAATTATATTTTGATATACAAGTATAGAGAAATACACACATACATACATATGTATGTATGGTAGCCTACCAAAATTAATTTCAATCGTTAATATCACATTCCTTCTAGCTATGAGTAACTATTCTGTCTATTATTGTTAATTGCAATGGAATTTAATTATAGCCATCCTTTTTTATCGTATATTCGTGCATTAGTTCCTTATATAGTTTAAACCTCTCTATGAAACGATAATGCATACCTACCTCTAATAAAAAAAGCCAGGCAAAGGTTCATATAGCTCAGTGGTAAGAGCGGATAATTAGTAATCCTATGGTTAGCAGATCGATTCCCTCCTAATGTTTAAACTTTTTTTCTAATGGAAATTAAAAATTGTTATGATACAATGATGTAGCCATATTTACCAAGCGCCCTCTAACGCTTCGGCCGCTAGACTAGTACTCTAGTAAGGGGCATTGACCCCGAGGTCTCGAGAGTTATACCAACTATCCGCTAGGTGTCACCGCTAAATGGTTCCGAGTGATGGTAAGGCGTGGTCCTTAAAATGGCACCACTTTTTGCAAAATGGAGGGTAAAATTTCCTTATGGGAATTTACATGTAAAAAAGGAAATAATTATGTTGGAACTGTCAGTACTTAGTCTACTTGTGCATATTTCACAACAAAAATCAATTAAAATAAAGGGGTTCCTTGAAAATTTAAAAGAAATAAAAATTATTAGACAAATTGGAAAGTTACTTTAATGTCAATAACAATATATATTTTTCAATAGATCAAGAGGAATCCTTGCATAAGTATTTTTCATTTAAAGTATAAAATAATAAAATCGTTTGAATTCATTTATAATTATTTTGTATATATGTATATAAGTCAACGTCAAACATTATCCTAGCAAATCACTCCGCAACCATGTTCTGCAAAGTTTTGACGGTCCGACAATTTGGCACGATACATAAATTATTCATGTAAGCGTAAAAAAAAAACTTGGGTGAGTATAATAAATTAAAATTAACCGTTAGTTTCTTATTGAACGGCCTCCTTTGATAACGTCAACACTTGTTTCAGCTCCAGTGCTATATTAACCTCCATGGATTTATTTTGGAACGAAGAACTTGAGGCCATTATTCAATCCAATCTGCCGCGCAAACAATTCCCGCGACATTTGGTATGTATGTAATTGTCTCGTTGAGAGTGTTTTCAAAACATCAAGTAACACGCACGTGGAGTGCCTACCAAACGAGGTTATCCAAGCACCACGTATCAATGTTTTTCAAGAGCTGATGATTCTGGCAAATGATGGCAATGTAAATGTGAGCTTTCATGTTAGGGCCTTTACTGGACTTCAGGAGATTTGCCAAATATGTTTGTGTTCTGCTCAACCAATTTCCGACAACGCCATCATTGACTAAAACGACATCGGTGTGGAATACTGTTTGTAGAACACCAAGAAGACATTAATTGATAAAATAAAACAAGAATATGCATACGCCTACTGCTATCGAGGCCTCAAACTAACCATTGCTGAGGGTTCATTTGTCGAAAACTCAAAAACAGACCGAAATGAGGAGATGCTAAATTTTTTGGATGTTTTGCTATCCGATACCAGATATATTTTGGAAAAACGCTTGATTCTGGTTAACTGTCAGGAATCTGCAGACCGATGTATCGGTATATTTAACCGGTATGTAAAAGCTTTGCCGCCATCCCGGCGCAAGATTGTGTCCATGCTAGAGTGGACATCTGGCCGACGACAATACACAAACCCTAGCAATGATGGATGGTAAACAGTTCTGCGGTATGATGTAAAAATGATGGTAAACAGTGCGGCTGACCAATTATTTGGGAATACAAATAATAATAAACTAAAATAAAATACTATAGTAGTGTATTTGTACAGCTAGCAGATCATGGAATATTCCATGGATCCAAATCCCCCCACCACACAACACCAGCGAACCGAAAATCCCCCTCTCCTACCCCCACCTATCCCCACCCCTCCCCCTTTTTTTGTTAAATGTATATATTTTTCAACTATTAAACAAAGACACCTTAAAATTAATTCAGTAGATCTTTCATGGGACAAGCTGCCTTGTGAAACCTATAATCCACAGAAATATATAAATAATAATTTAATTTTACAAAAACCACCACCTAACCTATCTAAAAAAGCAAAAAAAAATATTTCGCCTGGAAGAAAGAATAAGATTCCAAAAAATAGAAGCGGAATTAAATACTGTTAAAGTTAACACTACCATGAGTTGCCCTTCATCCCATCTTATGTTAAAATTGATAGAGGGAGAGAGGGAAATTATGGATTTGTCCGACGAAGAATTAAAGTTAATTTCTGTGGAATACTATTTAAAACACACTCCGCCATATATTCTACTAGAAATCTGGGGACACCTCCCGATTGCCTACAAATCAAATGTTCAGTCAACTCTCCCCTGTTATTTCCATTATAACACTTTCGGAACACAATTCGACGGCCCTGTATGTAGTCAAAACCGTTGCGCCCGATGCAGATTTAAAATCTATAACACATATTATTTTTATAAGTAATAAAAATATATAATAAAATAATTTTATAAAAATTTGTTATTTTAGTTATACCTTTCTTTTTTGTGTAGTATTTGTTTGTCAATGCAGATGTTTTTTTAAACATCTGGTATCAAACCAGGAAATTATATTCCTTGGTCAAACACTTCCTGATACAACATCTGCACGATAGGATTACATCTCCAAGTATTGCAAAATGTAAAACTTAAACTCTGAGAAATAATTATACTAAAACAACTTCGTTACTTACAGGCAGCTGTTTTAAAGATTTTTAAAGATTTTATCATACCGAACATTAGCCATAACAAACAAGGTAGTACTTGGTCGATGTATGACCACTTATTTCCAAGTACCTTTTATTACCATACCATTTTATTTACCTTACAAAATTAACTTAACTTCACAGTTATAGGGAAGCTTGGTGTACAGGCAGTAATGTATTCGATAGAAGAAATGTTTTTAATTTTTACAGGGTTAGCCTTTGTCTTCGTAAAAATTGTATACTAACTGTCTTACAACCTTTACATTTCGAATTTAGTAGATATAAAGCGATGTTGTATATTGAATAAAATAGATAGTTACTTTTAATAAAAATATTAATTAACTTATTTCGATAAATATAATAAAATTTAAACAAGAAAACCCTTTTATTTTAAAATGTTAACATAATACTTACTCGGAAACCTTTAATTTTGAAGATATAGTATTGTATTGTAGAATCCCCCTTAATACGGACCTATCACTATGTTATACATGTTTCAGTTTCAAACTTTGAAACTGGGGGAAACTTCTTTTCTTTAACAAAACGTATATAATAGGAACAAATTGGTATTGAAATCATTCACCCATTCGTTTTATACAGTCCATTCTACAGAAAATTATAATGTATTTTAAACCAAGTATAACTAAAATGTCACAGTTAGCAGCAAAACGTGTCAATATAATTCAAGACGTTATAGTTGTGCCAGCTAGGGGGGGGGGGCGAAATTGCTCCCCTAACCTTTAATACCAACTTCTTGGAAGAAAATTACAACCAAATTGAAGTTGATAATGCAGTGAATCAACTTATTAACAATAACGGTCCAATAATTGACGACGTTTCGGACGCAGAAGAAGAAGAAGAAGTGCTAATCATCAACGATGTAGATGTGATCGATTGCGACGTTGATGTAAACGTTCCTGACGATGTAAACAACCCACAAGACATTGAAATGGAGGAAGTCAACGAAAAGCATCTGAACTTGGCCCTTGATACGTCGTTAGCCCATGAAGAAATTAAACAAACGCGTATAAAGTGCCAAAAAAAACTTAGTTCATAATAGTGCAATTGAAAACATTAACAATTTATTGGAACATTTTAGTCGAAGGGAGCAATATTTACTTGATCTCCAAGTTTCAATTATTGAGAGTGACCGCTTACTATTGCTTATAAACTAGTGTGATATTTTTTGTTCATTTTAATAATAGAAAACAACTATTAATTTTAATAATAAGGTTTAGTTATGTATAATTTACCTATTTGATTCATGTACTAACCTTTTTTTTTTACCTAAAACAATTCACTAATTTTTGTGATATAGGTAAAACAAAACATTAGTTGTAATCTTGACGGAACAAACCCAATATATTATGTATTACCTAAACAAATTATTTGTGAACTGCTATTAGAAAATAAAAATTCCGCTGAAACGTCGCGTTTATATCAACGAAGTTCGGAAAATAGGGGATGGGTCAAGTGTCGACCGGAAGATTTTGATAAATTAGCATCAGAACTAAAAACATTACCGATTCGAAATAAACGGGTTATAATTAATGACCAAATGACGGAAGTTAGAGGGCGCGGCGACAAAGTGACATGTTCCTTATGTACTCGAGGTCTAAATTCGCGTTTGCTTATGATACCAGTAAACTAGCAGCTTGTCGCCAGTTAACGGCGGAATCGGTATACAGACCTTCACTTTCCAGTTGAACAGCTTCCTTCGATAATTTTAATACTTCATCCAATTCAATAGACATGTCTACTTCCATCGACATGTTTTGGGGTGAGCACTCGACGCCATTACTCAATCAGATCTTATTAATGTGACATACAAAATACCTGGTGATGTTTGCAGCGTATGTAGTTACCGCACAGAAAGTGTATTTAAAACGTCGATTGAAACTGGCATTGAATACAGTTATACTATTGTACAGGCACAGCGACTAACTGGTTTTCAAGAGCTGCTATCTGTAGCACTTGTATATATTGTAAATATATTCAACCATTGTTCATTTTCTGCTTCAAATGAAAAAAATGGTTCCGCTTGATAAAGTCTTTTCGGTAAACTAAACCGCCAATTTCCTTGATAAAACCGGTAGCGTAAGAACGTTGTATTATCTATGGGTACACTCTCGATCATGTCCTCTTTCTCCGGTAGTTCTTTTACTAACCACTGACTGGGCCTTTCATAACCAGGAAAGAGATAATCATGTTTTACACGCAAAAAAGGAACCTTGTCTGTAGTAGAATAGGAGCTAGTTACGACCTTGCATTTATTAATTATAAAGGTTTTCGAAAGTATGTGAAGAACAAATATTTTCCTATAAATATGATAGAAATCCGTTAGTCAATAATAAATATTTTTGTTCTACAAGCTTCATATTTTCTTATTCTACGAGCTTTCAAAGATACGCTACAAGTTACATTCTCTCTGTTTTAGAGTTGCCGTAAAGGTATGTTTTTATTTTGTGGTATTATGGTATTATTATATTTTTGGTTTTATGTAAAAAAATTGCAGCTTAGATGCGATACAATTTAGACGGGATGGGGCATTATGTTATTTAAAATTAAATACATTTTCCAAAAGTTCTGCATAGTGACATCTGCATAGTTGTTCGATGGTCAGTATGGAGTGGAAACAGCATCAATCAAACCCCGAGGAAACAATCCTCCAGACGACTTCCATTCAGTAGCTAAAGGAACATGAGTGGCACTCCAGACGTTAACTATAAACCTAATTGGGGCAACAATCAGACTAAAGTTAGGGATGTACGGAGTTAAGACGACTATGGAGAATCAATATAAATCCAGACAAGAGAAACGTCAGCAAAGAAGTACTTCTCTTGGCTGATGGGGGGCATTCGTCCTTGGCACTATGCAAATTCCCATTTGGGAGAAACATGTATCCGAGAGTTATTCTCGAAGACAGACGAAGACTCTGGATATCTCCTGAGAGTAAGAAATCCAGACAATATTTTCCAGGGCCTAAGAGATGCTGAGGTTGTGTTTTCAAAAGACCATGGACAACTTGTGACGGAACAAATAGAAACTCCTAGGACAGCATTTCATTTCTGTAAAAGATCAAACATCCCACTTATCTTAGCTACTAACACGTTAAACCTGTATTATTTTCTTTAAACAAGGTACTTGGCGGTTCGTCACGGCTCATCGCCTAAAACCAGAAACCCAGTTTCACTTGTGTCTATTTACCTTGACATGCAATAAGGTAAGTCGGGTTTTCTTTATTTCATTTATTTCGGGCGTATTTACGTATAAATATTTTTTAATTAGAAAAGGTCAGAAGAGCGGCATCCGGAACATCCAGAAGTCTCTTCGGGACAAAAAAAAAAGAATCTCGCGATCCCTAGAAATATATACAAATATACAGTAGATAAGCTTTGTCTTATCTAAACAGGATGCGACGATTTTTTGGTATTTATAAATAAACACAATCAATTAATAGTTATGATCAGTAAAGAGGCTTGTCAATTTTACGTCTCATTACAGGCGCAAAAATTTGTTGTGGCATAACTGTTCGAAGAACCTCTTAAACGGTATATGAAATCAGGATTCAATAGTTTTTTACTTCAATTTTCTGCTTATAGTTGTACTGAGGGATTTTTGAACTCATTTTTTACGACAACCAATGAAGTTTATTAAGTAGTTGTAATCTCGACGGAACCAATTTGATATTTTACACATTACCCAAGGAAACTGTTTGCAATCAATTAGTGAAATTGCAAAAGTCAAAGTCTTCGTCTGAAGGTTTCTATCACAGATGTTCACAAAACTCGGGATGGGTAAAATGTCAACCGTCAGATTTTTATAAATTAGCGTCAAAACTTAAAACGTTGCCAGTTAAAAACAAACGAGTTGTGTTCAATGGAAATTTGACAACAGTACGTGCGCACGGGGAGAAAGCAACATTTTCGGTGTGTACTCACAAGAATGAAGTTCTCTATTTGATTGTAAGAAACTTTAAACTTCAAAATGAAGCCGATAAAGAAAGGGCCCTAATTGAAAAAGAGATAAACTCGAAAGGTTGGTGTCCATGCGATAGATGTATGCCCTACACTTATAATCAAAAACTGTTGGGTAGAAGAAAACTTTGTCTACGGATCTACTGAAAACCAATCACCCGCAAAGTATTGCTTGGAGTTAATGTTTGTTAAATAAAAAGAGTAATCAGATAAAAACTTGCAAAGAATGGCGTATAATTGTATTATAACAAAATACATGACAAATTGTATTTTAAGTCTTTATTGAACATGATTGTTAACAATAAAAAACTTTTAAAGAATATATCAAGAACAATAAAAAAAACTTTCAAAGAATGGCGTATAATTGTCATATTAACAAAATGCAAGACAAATTGTATTTCTAGTCTGTTTTGAACATGATTGTAGTCCGTATTTACTAACGCGGGTATATTATTTCAAAGATTTAGTTCCTATAGTCTAGTCATACGCTTAATTCAGTTTTAAGTTATTATTAAATAGATGGAGCCAACTAAAAACCATAGCTTATTATAGTATATTAGAAATTATACAAATAAGTGAAATTTTTTAAGCACGCCTAAATAGTAGCAAAAATTACTTACCTTCTATTATTTAGTCAGTCTCAAGCCTGCAAAAAGTGTGATAGAAAAATGTATAACGGCCAAAATTCTATGCGTTTAAATATGGCAATCTACTGTAATATTGTATTAATTACCAAAATTCATTATTGTGTGATATGCCGAAGCCTTTGACTTGCCGTGTACAACATGTATTTAAATTTATCTGGACGATTACATGAAAATACCAGAGTATATACCACTAATATTTTTGCCTATTTTTAAAATACTTTTCATTGATGCTTAAAAATATTTTACAGTGAAGCCACCCATTCTATTCACCTGTTTTTCTATCCTGTTTCTCATTATGCACGAATTATATGCCTGGATACAACCCCTGACGGTTGGACCAATCTAGTTTAGAAACCATCATTATTTGGTAAGTCAAAAGTACTATTTATTAACATGTTAATAATTGATTTGGTATTGTTGGTATGAACGTTCATGCGAACAAACCCGAACAAACCTGCTGTCTTATATCATTATCTAGCTACATGGCTCAACATTTTTTTGTTCTTTAGAGCTGTAATTTTTTAAAGTAAGAAGAGATTTTTTTCGTCCCATTATTAGATGTGTTTCACCATATCATGGCTCATCAGTACTTATAAGAATAAGTAAAAATTTTCAAAGGAAATCACCTGTAAAGACACAAAATTAATGTAGTTTTTTGTTTCATATCAACGTTTTGTTGGTTTTTTGTTACATAACCTTACCCAAATTTTTGTAAACAAAAAATTAACCAGAAAAAAAAGTTTGTCGAGTAATATTAAAGAATCATACTGTGTATATTACTAAATTATTACCTAACAGACAGCAAATACATTTTTTATTCTTCGGTTACAATTAAGTGACCAAACGACTAATGTGGGGATAATTTGCATTTTTTATTGTGATTTTATTTAGTATAAAGTCTTGCCGGTTCGTAAAGGTTTTCATTCACATTCATACAGTGAAGTAAATATTCATAGTATTCACAGTACAAAAAATGCATTCCAAACCCGGCATACAACAAATGGCAAGGCTCGAAGGGAGAATTAACATTCTTCACAACGTAGTAGTCATTCCAGAACGAGACGAACTTGAAGAGGCACTGGAAAATTTAATGAATGATGGCTTTCAATTCAACTATCCTGCTTACGAAGATGAAGTCAACGAAGTCCACCACGTCCAGATGCCTCCCAGGGAAGTCAATGAAGAACACTACCAACCACCTAACGAAGTACCGTTGCCACAAATTGAAGTCCAGATGCCTCCCAGGGAAGTCAATGAAGTGCTGAGGGCTCATGAAGTACATATTCCGCCCAGGGAACTCAATGATGAAGTCCACCACATCCAGATGCCTCCCAGGGAAGTCAATGAAGTCATTGAAGTCCCGTTGCCAACAAACCAGCCACAAAATGAAGAAGATGAAGACTTAATAATGAACGATGTTGACATGTTAGATAATGATGAACAACAGGAGATGGAAAATGCAGCAATAATGGTCGTAGAGCGAGACTTAATGTTGGATGAAATCAACGTAACACGCGGAGAAGTTGAAGGCCGACTGGATTATTTCTTGGGAATGGTGACTAATTGTAACGCTCTCTTAGATGTATTAAATTGTAGAGAACGTTTAGTTAGGGATCAGTACCAGGCATTGCTGAAACAACGACAACTTCTTCACGTGTTACATAGAAATTTGTATATGTAATTTATGTAATGTATAGAGAATTTTTATGTTTACCGGACCGAGTCCGCTATAATTGATGCAAGATACATTGGAGTAGAATATTGCTTGTGGGATGAAGACACTTTTACCAAAATTATAAAGAAAGAATATGCACATGCCTACTGCTGCGGAGGCCTAAATATTAGTATTTCCAATTGTAATGTTAAAAACCAACAGCAACAAGAAAAGTTGAATTTTTTCGCTGCTGTACTTTCAGGTAGCAGACAACAAGTCCAAGGGTCGTTTTTAAATTTTAACAGACTTGGCTTTTTAAATATGTTTAAGCTTAACAAATTTAAATGTAGACCAAATAGATCATTGTTAAATTCGTTTGCCGTTTTTACCGGGCGTAATCGACTTATTGTTATGTTTAGTAAACGTGGATTTCAATTTTATGTTTCACTAGCACAGAACAAATTTACCGTTGCTCAATTATACGAGGAACCTCTTCGACAATACATGAAAGCAGGCTTTAATAGTTTCTTGGCACAATTTCCTAATCATGTTCGTGACGAGGGATTTTACGAATTAATTTTTCATGCTAACATTTGGAGTTTACTAAGTAGTTGTAATCTTTCATGTTGGATTTCTTACATCAAGCAAGGTGTTTTTTTTAAATTTAGTTTGCACCGGGTACCTACAACAGCCTATACGTTTAAATAGTTTGCATTTGCTGCAACTCCCTCGTAAGTAAACGAACTCCGGTACCTTAATTGATGCTGCATATCAGGGTTTGTGTGGGGACAAATTAATTAATTCTTTAAGTGTTTGCATCGAGGCAAATTATCAATTTTCACACTCATAATAATATAGTTCTTAGTTGTACGTGTTCCTTGCCGATTGTCGCCAAGACTTAAGAAAATTCAGTTACTAAGGGTAAGTAAAATTTTTTCTTAGTTATTTTTCAAAACAATACATCAGATGTGTAATATGGTATTCATATTGATTTTCGGATCAAGCTTTCCTTTCAAAGCAGTAGGAATTTAAAAAAATCTAGCTTACGTTTTATTTTTTCAATAAATACAATATTTTGTTCTTTGTTCTTGCCACTTTTCTAGGATCGAGCCTAATTTTTTTAAAATGGGAATTAAGAATATTTTAACTCTCTTTAAACTTACAGATTTTTTAAATAAAAAAATATTATGTTCTTGCCACTTTTCTTAGTTATTTTTCAAAACAATACATCAGATGTGTAATATGGTATTCATATTGATTTTCGGATCAAGCTTTACTTTCAAAGCAGTAGGAATTTAAAAAAATCTAGCTTACGTTTTATTTTTTCAATAAATACAATATTTTGTTCTTTGTTCTTGCCACTTTTCTAGGATCGAGCCTAATTTTTTTAAAATAAGAATTAAGAATATTATGTTCTTGCCACTTTTCTAGGATCAAGCCTAATTTTTTTAAAATAGGAATTTTAAAGATTTTTAAATATTAAAAGGCGTATTTTTTAAAAATAATCTAATCGGCCAAATGAAAGAATTTTGTGGTTTTTATTTTTCCTTAATACGGGACGAGAAATTAAGTAGGTTTGGCTTTGTTCTTTGTTCTTGTCACTTTTCTAGGATCGCGATAATTTTTTAAAAATAGGAATTTACCAGATTTTTAAAATATCATTTTCTTTTTGTATCTTTTTAGACAAATGACGGGCGTATAGAGAAATATTAAAAGGCGCATTTTTTAAAAATAATCTAATCGGCCAAATGAAGGAATTTTGTGGTTTTTTATTTTTCCTTAATACAGGACGGGAAGTTAAGTAGGTTTGGCCAATTAGATTATTTTAAAAAAACACTTCTTTTAAGTAAATAGGTAATTATTAAAAAACCCTCTTAAATCAGCCAAATGAAGGAATTTTGTGGTTTTCCATTTGTCCCCAAAACAGGACGGGAACTTAAGTAGATTTGGCCGATTAGATTACTTACGCCTTTTAAGTAAATAGATACTTTTTTACAAATAGGAATTTACAAGATTTTTAAAATATCATATTTTCTTTTTGTAGAAAAATCAATGTCCATCAACTTTAAAGATCAGAATGGGCCGATCATACTAAGTCACCATTACGGAACGAGGTAAGAATTGCAAATGTTTATTCTTTAATTTAGGAGCAACCAAGCAAAACCGAATAAATCCGTTTTTTAAAGTTTTATAAGTAACAAAAAAGATATTACCAATAACAAAATGGATTTATCTGCTTTTGCTTGAGTAGAAATTGTTTATTTCAATGTAGATATATGTTTTTTTCTTTCTTTTGTATGTCTATAAAGTAATAAGATTCGTAAGCGGATTTATTCCTTTTTGCTCGAAATAAGTATACAGTGTGTCCCCGGATCGACCCAACGATAGGTAAAAAGGCTGAATTTTTTTTGAGTTGAAACTTTATCTTCTGGAGTTCAGCCCTGCTTGGATAGAAACTAATTTGTGCCATAATTTTAATTTCGAAAAATCAAGTTTAGTGTGATTTGGAAATTTTAACTTTTTTTTTCCACCAGTAAAGTGCTTGATTTCTAGGAGATCCGAAAAAATATTATTCAGAAAAGATATTTAAAGTAATAAATGAGTACGAATCCAAAATTTTAAAAGCCCATGCCTACTTTGATGTTTTGCATTATTTTTATTGCACGGACCTCTCTATTGAAGATATTCAAAAATTTCGTTAAGAAAAGTTGTTCAAAATAATAAATTAAACACGATCGATTTATAAAATATATTTCAAAGTAACAAACATTAACAACGGTTTCTACATCAAAAAATTAATTGATTTCATTACTAACATCAACTGAAAGATTTATTTATTCAATAAGTTCGCCGTAATGTTTTTGAAAGTTCGCATCAGTTTTAGAGCAGAGAACAGTAGGTACAACAATATTAAAAATACCAAACTATTTTTGACAAAAAAACTGTCAAAATATTATTTTTTCTTTTTCCTTCCATGAATAGCATATTTATTCATATTTTGAACGAAGTGAATTGTTTGTTATTTTTATGTTCGCATTTCTTTAATTATCTAAATGTCTATTAATAATAATAATTAATACAAATTATAATAATGCAAAACATCAAAGTAGGCATAGAATTTTAAAATTTTGGAATCTTACTCATTTATTATTTCTGAACTATTTCTGAACATTTTTTCTTAATAACATTTTTTTGTATCTCCTGGAAATCAAGCACTTTACTGGTGGGAAAAAAGTTTAGCATTTCCTCCTCCTAAAACTTTACAGTCCGGTGTGTGTGTGGAAAAATTCAAGTTAGGCATAAACATTTTTAAAAATAATTTCTTTTATCGAACTTGTATTATTTCAGCTGAGATACCCATATTTTCCCAAGATAATGTTGTTTTCGTCCAGATTACGCCATAAAGGTAGAGTCGCTCGTAAATGCAGCTTCAACATTTTATTCTTCTTTAGTTGAATGTAAAAGATTGTGACGGCATTCGGGTCGTGGTATATATTATTTTACCGTTGTAGGACTGGTTTTCCAATGTCTTCAATAAGATTTAATTTTGGTTACAATATTTTCGGATGCTTTAGTTTTAAGTTTTCTTAGCTGAAGTGTGTTGGGTCGTTTGGTGTAGTGTTTTTTTTCTTAAATTTTCTTAATTTTTCTATTATTTTAATGGCAAACAATGGGCGTGTTGTTCGACCGAGACGTGTGCATCCTCTTATGCTAGTTCGACGGACAATTCACCAGTGGGAACAATTTCGTCGGGTAAATAATGGTCCACCGATCCAGGTGGATTTGATTTCTAGTACAGACAATTTTCCACCTAAGCCGGTGATTGAAATTGTTCCCGTTGCGGTCGACAACAACAACTGGGAATCTCAAATCAATATTGTTTCCAGCACCACTCCGGACTAATTTGGGGTAAGTTTATATTATTTTGATTTTGCAATATACTTTTTTCTTTCTTTTTTTTTGTTTATACAAGTTTTTTAAATTGTATTTGTATTTGTATTTGTATTTGTATTTGTATTTGTATTTGTATTTGTATTTGTATTTGTATTTGTATTTGTATTTGTATTTGTATTTGTATTTGTATTTGTATTTGTATTTGTATTTGTATTTGTATTTGTATTTGTATTTGTATTTGTATTTGTATTTGTATTTGTATTTGTATTTGTATTTGTATAATTGATGCATGTTTTGTGGTCATCACTCCTCGCAGTGTGATTCTAAACGTTTTATGAAGAATGGGGCGTATTTGTGAACATGGGGCGTATTTCTGAAAGGTTATTAACCTTGTGCGCGCGCATTCCTCCTCCGAGGTGCTCTCACAGGGTTTTTTGGAGTGGGGGAACCTCCTCCTCCCGAGGTGCTCTCACAAATACATTACTTATATCAAAGATGTTCGGAAAATAGGGGGTGGGTCAAGTGTCGACCGGAAGATTTTTATAAATTAGCATCAGAAATAAAAACATTGCCTGTTAAAAGTAAACGTGTTATATTTAACGACCAAATGACGGAAGTTAGAGGGCACGGCGAAAAAGTGACATGTTCTGTATGTACTTATAATAACGATGTTCTTTATTTGGTTGTTGGGAATTTTGAATTAAAAAATGAAAGGGAAAAAGCCAGCGCCTTGATTCTCAAAGAAATAAATTCAAAGGGTTGGTGCCATTGTAATTTATGCATGCCTTACGTCTATAATCAAAAACTATTAAATAGTAAAAGTCTTTGTCTACGAATAGATTAAAATTGAGTTTTATTTCGTTTTGCTGGTGCCTTTGTTTTTGTGATTTTGCTGTGATATTATTTTTTTTTTGATTTGATACTGATATTGTATAAGTAGATAAAAAGGCCAAAGCCGTTTTTGACTTTGACTGTTAGAAGACACCCCAATTATATTAGGTTCTCGTAATAGTTTAAGAGTATATTATTGTTAGTAATAATAACAACCGAGCTTACAAAATGTAAAATTGTGTAATACATTTTTTTATTAATTATTTTAGGGTGCTTTATTCACCCTATACTAACGTTTATAGTTAATCACCGCATGTTAAATAAATCTCCTTTTGAAATATAAGGCAACTTAAGATAGTATATTTTTAGTTTCTTGAGTAAAACTAGTACTGCTATAGGAACTGGCAACACCGCGCGATTATCGCTTGTTCCAAATTAAATCTAAGAAAGCATGGTACTGTCATCATTACTATTGCTAGTGCCTTTACCATGTTGCCAAACAATTAGTTTTATAAAATAGATATATTGTTTAATGAATGTTTTATGAATATTACCAGAATAACCATTTTTAATTTAAAATCAAAAACTTAAAATCCAATTTACTTAAATTGCTCTGTAACTGGGATTGACTAGATTCTTTTCTGCTTTTAAAATAATAGTAGTTTCTCCATAAGTTTATTAATAAAATGTGGTTCACTATTAATTATAATATAATAGTATTTACCAAACCTTTAAAGAGTACCACTTCTAATGTTATTTTGAAATAACTTGGGTTGTAAAATAATTTCTGAAATGGAAGTCACGGCCTTTAACAAGATGAAATTCGCCGTTGTTGATGTTATAGGATTTTGTGTCCCAGAATTTTACGCTAAGGAATTGGCTATTTATGATGGAAGACGGATGAAACGATATCTGTTCATGCCAGCAGTACCACTTTATAAGTTGGAGGACGATGAACTAAACCGAGTAGCATTTTTGTATGAACACTATCACGCACTATATTATAATTCTGGCAAGGTCGATTACAGCAATCTTTATTTTATTCTCTACAGGGATTTACGAGCTGTTAAGTAGTAACAATTGTCGATACCATATTTAATGAACCTATTGCAAATCTATACAGGGTATACGATGTACTTTTACCCAAACCGAGAATAGACTTTCAAGAAGATTTATATACAGTTTTTTATACATACCAAAAACTAATTATTATGGATGAAATTTGTAGAGCCGAATTGGTACCAACCCAGGAACCAACAGAAATAATTGGAGACGTCCCTAAACAATTTACAGAACAACCGGTACCACCATTTTCAGAAGACACCCCAACAACTTAGGAACAAACAGAAATTAATAAAGACATCCCTATACAATTTACACAACAATCTGTAACACCATTGGCAGAAGACACCCCAACAACTCAGGAACAAACAGAAATTATTGACAACACCGTCATACAATTTACACAACAATTGGTAACACCATTGGCAGAAGACACCCCAACAACTTAGGAACAAGCAGAAATTATTGAAGACATCCCTATACAATTTACACAACAATCGGTAACACCATTGGCAGAAGACACCCCAACAAGTCAGGAACAAACAGAAATTATTGGACGTCCCTGTACAATTTACTCAACGATTTCTAACACCATTGAAGCCACTAAACCTCTCGACCCAGGAACAAACAGAAATTATTGAAGACGTCCCTGTACAAGTTACTTAACAATCGGTAACACCATTGGCAGAAGACACCCCAACAACTCAGGAACAAACAGAAATTATTGAAGACCCCCCCTATACAATTTACACAACAATCGGTAACACCATTGGCAGAAAACAACCCAACAACTCAGCAACCAACAATACAGTGTTATCTAAACGGAATAATATTTCTTGCCAGAATTATTTGAATCGTATCAGAGGACCAGAAATATATTAAACTACTTTCTGGATGTTATTTCAAACTATGCTGGCGTTAGCGCAATTCCACTTGCCAGCATTGAAATCAAAGACAAACGCCTATTGCCGATTTGATGGTCCGGAGACGTATTAAAACATATTATGAACTTCGAGCCTTATTATGACTTTGTTTCAATCTCAACTACGCCATTTAAACGATTTTGTGAAGCACCGTCAAAAGAAAGACATCTGCACACCCTTCTATATTGTCATAATATATATTACAAACCAAATGCAAAGCACTACTCAGGTGAAGGCTTCGTTAGGACCCCAGAAGAATGGGTAAACACCATTTTGTATTTTATTGCCGATGGAAGTAGACAAAAAAACCATAAAAAATAATATACTCTCCATTTGTAGTTAAGCACTTAGTGCTAAAGCGAATGCTCAAAGACTTTTTATATTTATGTGAATTAGACTTATAAACTTGTTTATTAATAAAAAATAAAAACGTGTTTCATTTTAAAGACCCGTGATTACAGGTAATCTTGGGCTTAGTTTTAAATTTACTAATGTAATATATGTAATGTAAATGTACTACCTAAACAAATTATTTGTGAACTGCTATTAGAAAATAAAAATTCCGCTGAAACGTCGCAATTATATCAAAGATGTTCGGAAAATAGGGGGTGGGGTCAAGTGTCGACTGGAAGATTTTTATAAATTAGCATCAGAAATAAAAACATTGCCGGTTAAAAGTAAACGTGTTATATTTAACGACCAAATGACGGAAGTTAGAGGGCGCGGCGACAAAGTGACATGTTCTGTATGTACTTATAATAACGATGTTGATGTTTACAGTCTATAGCGATTTTGAATGTGTCCTTAAACCAGTTGACAACAATGCTAACGTACAAGATAGGGAAGTATATACCGTTAAAAAGTGTCAACATAATATACCTTGTTCCTTTGCATATTGTAAGTACTCTTATGATGATAGACTAAACTTGAATTATATAAAGGAGAAAATGCATCAGAAAAAATTCTGGAAATGTTAGAACGTGACCTAAAAAAGAAAATTATAATAAACACTTGAAAACCAGTAAACCTTTAAACATTACTTCTTAAGAAAATATGCATATTAATGGATTACAATCGCTTATGGAAGCTAAAGTAAAATATTCCGGGAAAATTCTTGATTTTGGCCATTGTGTTACTTTTGGTGTATGCACAGGGTCGTAACTCCATAGAGATTCTCCGATGCATTAGGTTTGCACATAGATGTGGTACGAATAAAATTTTAAATGTCGCAATCAATTGTTTTATATGTGAAGAGCCCTTGGATCAATTATCAATAAGCCTGCGCGACCATTGTCACATAACGTCCAAATTCCACGGTGCGTCTCATTCCACTTGTAACTTAAACTATAAACTTTCCCTTTTTGTACCAATATTTTTTCATAACCTTAAATCGTATGATGCAAATCTGTTTGTACGAAATTTAACAATAAGACATGAAAGACTAGGTGTCATTGCACAAACAAAAGAAATATACTTAATAACTAAATATTCACCCGTTGATAAGAAAATTTCAGTAGTGTATTTGTACAGCTACCAGAACATGGAATATTCCATGGATCCAAATCCCCCTACCCAAACAAATATCCGCTATCCAAAATCCACCTACCCAAACCAAAATCCGCTATCCAAAATCCCCCTACCCAAACAAAAATCCGCTATCCAAAATCCCCCTACCCAAACCAAAATCCGCTATCCAAAATCCCCCCACCCAAACCAAAATCCGACATCCGAATCCCCCTATCTTATCAGCTCTCTTCCACAATTAATACCGGTTCATCTATCCAGGATGAATCCAAATCCCCCTACCAAATATGTTTTGCTGCTATAAAATACCTTATTTAAGAAAAATATTATATTATGTCTTCCACAATACCAGTTGTTTTATTCTGTGACGAGTAGCTCAATCTATAATACTAAAAGTCATCTCTTAGAAAATTTGTTTCTAAGAAAACCTCCTCCAAATTTTTCAAAAGAGTCAAGAAGATAATTCGAGCACAAGAACAGGATATATTTAAAAATTAACTCAGCTAAAACCTATAGAAAAATAAAATGAATTGCTGTCCTTCAACATCTGTTTTATTGTCACACATAAATGGGGAAAAATATCTTAATGATTTTTCCAAGGATGAATTAAAAATGCTACCTTTGGACTATTTATTGAAAAATGCGAGACCTTACGAGCTCTTAAAATCCTGGGGAAACCTACCCAGAGTATCAAAGTGACTTTTATCTTCAAATTTCCTTACCATGCTTTGTACACTATAACCGACCAGATGCCAAAATCCATTTCGACGGTCCTCCTTCCAGTCAAAGAAATTGTGCATTTTGTAACAAAAATGTATTGTCTAAATTTGAATGTCTAATATAAGCTTTAATAAAAATAATATTAAATATTATGTATTTCTAACCCAGACTAGTAGATAATAAAATTATATTGCTCCAATACTTAATAAGACAGTCAAATTAAAAAATATATATATTTCCTAATCGAATTCTATAAGATATTCTAGCTTTTCACCACAATACTATATTTTTAAAACTAAAATTTTATAAAACCATGTTTCCTTACCTTATAAAAAAAAACGACGCAGTGAGATGAAAACACAGAAACCTAGATTCCGCTCGGATCATTAAAACTACCGTTCTTTATGTTAATCTAACTTGCAACAAACACAGGGTCATCCGACTTTTAAACTTTTATAATAATGTATCCCATATGTTTTTTTTGCTTATTATTTTAGGTGTACTAATTATAGAATTTGAAAACTTAATTAAAAAAAAAGATATTTCATTTTAAAATTGTAAAAAGGTGACAAACATTTTTATCACAAAAAATACAAATAAAAAAATTAAATTGATAAGAACTTGTGGATTTTATTTATAATTAATAAGTTTTATGGATATTATTTTGTAGACCAAATACATATAATTTTTTAATAACAAAGTATTTACAAAGAGAAAGAATTATGTTCAAATTTTGTTATTTTTAAATTAATACCACCCTGTATAAAACAACCGCATTTTAACAAAATCTACACCTCACTAGTTCTCACTCATATTAGAGCAATAACTGTTTTTTTTTGCAAACTTGTCTTCTCGTCTGATTCAATAAACGGTAAAGACAGGTGGTTTCCGTGACTTTGGATTTTTTTTATCAAACTTGGGACTCATATTAGAGCAATAACTGTTTTTTTTTTGCAAACTTGTCTTCTTGATTCAATAAACGGTAAAGACAGATGGTTTCCGTGATTTTTGGATTTTTTTTTGTCAAACTTTTGTATATAAAAGCAGCTCAGATTTCCTTCAGAATCATTCACAATCTCTAGTTTGAATACAGATAATATATATACACGTACAACAAGAAAAATAGAAAATGTCTGGAAAACCAAAAATCACAATTTTACAAAATTTATTATTTAAAGAAGAAGAAAAAGAAGAAGACAATATGTTCAACAATGATGCAGTCCTAATTCCAAAGATGGAATTTCTTTTTGATAGACCTTCTCCGCAAAGCTTTCATACACCACCGCTGTCACCGACGACATCGGAGATATTTTTAGCAGCCAATAATATCCAGAATTATTTAAACGATTCGCTTCCAGAGTGGGAAACACAACTTCATACCTTTGACGATTTGGATCAAGACGCTCTGGATGCCTTATACAAAGACGCTCCAAACGATCTCGATCGAGATCAAGATGTTCCAGTAGCATTAGTCCAAAACGTACCGGAGGCTTTAGTTCAAGATGCACCGGAAGCTTTAATTCAAGATGCACTGGAAGCTTTAATCCAAGATGTATCGGAGGCTTTAGTTCAAGATGCACCGGAAGCTTTAATCCAAGATGTACCGGAGGCTTTACTTCAAGATGCACCGGAAGCTTTAGTCCAAGATGTTCCAGAGGCATTAATCCAAGATGTACCGAAAGCTTTAATCCAAAATGCACCGGAAGCTTTAATCCAAGATGTACCGGATGCTTTAGTCCAAGATGTTTCAGAGAAATTAATCCCAGAAGTTGAAAAATATGAACCAAAAAATAGGAATCAAAGATGGTTGTCTCATCTTAAAAAAGTAAAAGAGTACGACATTTTAATTAAAGAAGTTGAGCAGAAAAAACAGATTGCAGAAGAACAAATTGAAGATTTCAATTACTAAATATTCCCCCGTTGATAAGAAAATTTCAGTAGTGTATTTGTACAGCTACCAGAACATGGAATATTCCATGGATCCAAATCCCCCTACCCAAATAAAAATCCGCTATCCAAAATCCCCCTACCCAAACCAAAATCCGCTATCCAAAATCCCCCTACCCAAACAAAAATCCGCTATCCAAAATCCCCCTACCCAAACCAAAATCCGCTATCCAAAATCCCCCCACCCAAACCAAAATCCGACATCCGAATCCCCCTATCTTATCAGCTCTCTTCCACAATTAATACCAGTTCATCTATCCAGGATGAATCCAAATCCCCCTACCAAATATGTTTTGCTGCTATAAAATACCTTATTTAAGAAAAATATTATATTATGTCTTCCACAATACCAGTTGTTTTATTCTGTGACGAGTAGCTCAATCTATAATACTAAAAGTCATCTCTTAGAAAATTTGTTTCTAAGAAAACCTCCTCCAAATTTTTCAAAAGAGTCAAGAAGATAATTCAAGCACAAGAACGGGATATATTTAAAAATTAACTCAGCTAAAACCTATAGAAAAATAAAATGAATTGCTGTCCTTCCACATCTGTTTTATTGTCACACATAAATGGGGAAAAATATCTTAATGATTTTTCCAAGGATGAATTAAAAATGCTACCTTTGGACTATTTATTGAAAAATGCGAGACCTTACGAGGTCTTAAAATCCTGGGGAAACCTACCCATAGAGTATCAAAGTGACTTTTATCTTCAAATTATGCAACAAATAATGTTGAGACAACACATGAATCTCACTTTTCTTACGCTCATCCTATCTACCCGGAAAACACCAAAGAGTATCAAAAAGAAACATTACTGAAACGCCCACAAATCTTTCCAGATCAGCTGCGTTTTCAAGTATCATCCCTAAGTGATTATCTGAATGGTAGAACGTCTAATTCGCTGGGGGAGCGTTACGATTGGGATAGTGATATTATTACAAACATAGATGAAAGGGTTGCTAGATATGAAATTTATACACATTATATTCAAAAAACCGATTTAAACACCTATTCTGAACTGATGAAAGGCCGGCAATATCTAACCGTTCTAATTATAATTATTCTTATTTGCTTTTTTGCATTATCATTGATCGAATTCTTTAAACCTATATTAATATTAACAGTTCCACTTATTTGGTTACTTTCCTATGTTCGATTTTCTAACAATGAAATTCATAACAGAGTATTCGAAAACATATACCGCAAATATTTGCGCTAGTAAGGAAATGTCTACGTTACTTATTTCATGCCTTTGGAATTATAACATTTTGAATAGAAATTTATTTTTTACGCAAATTCTCAATAATGTAGATCAATGAATAAATAATGTACAGGAAACAAAATTTATCAATATACCTAAATAATAATTTTAATGCAACAAGCCCGTGACAATAGGAATGTACCAAAAATTTTCAATAACTAAAATCAATAAAGATTGGAAAGAATATAAAATCTTAGAGATAAATGCGCGTCAGTTTTAAGAAGAGAAAAACTTTATAATTATGTTGTATTAAAAATATTAAATTTTAGCTTTTTTGCTAAATAAAACATGGTACTAGTAATATTTTATCTATGGGGGTAATATAATATTAAGGATTGAAAAATTTAAAATAATAACATAATATATCAACCGATTGAAGTGGTCTTAAATTGGAAATTTTGCATTTTGACACTAAGATATATTAATTTTTATATACTTGGAAACATTTCCATACTTTGGTTTTTAATTTATTCCAAAAAAGTTCCAATGTAAATAATTTAAAAGTAATGCGGGATTGATTTGTTTCTATTCAAAAAGGTCCAATGCCAAATTATTCGATGATTCTTGACATAATACAAATTTTATTATAGATAAATGTACCTACACTGTTAGAAATCCTGGACGTGAGAATCAAAAAAATTTATAATCAATTAAAATAAATAAAAAATAAAACCTAAAATGTATAGTTATTTTAACTCTTTTGTGTTTAGTAAAAATCAGATTTTAAGAACTAACTTTTCTGGAAGTCGTTTTAACATAACAGCTAACTAAAATTAACATGCAATTCTTTTACGGTTCAAATAAATCAAATACTAGTAACTTTGATAAAGTTTATAATCATTATCAATATCTTTTTTAGTTAAAATTTTAAAAGAAGTTAATACTAACATAAAAAATGTGTCAAATTAACTAATTAAGTTGTAATTTTTACTGCACAATAAAATCAGATTAATGTCAAAATCGTAATAACATATTTTATGAGTTACTGATTGACTGAAGCGGTTTTAGTTAAATTGACAAAAACGGGAGTGGACTTTCTGGGACATAAAAAAAAGTTAAATTTGATTCTTTTCTTTTAACAGTGTACGTATCTAACAAAAAGTGATCTGACAACTAAATGATCGAACTTTAATTCAGAAATATTTTTATATAATATACATAATAAATTTCAAATTGAGACACCTAACCTTGGTAGTGTACCTATTACTTTGTTTATTTTTAAAATAATTATTGTTTTATATTCACGTAAATCGTAATGCTTTATACTGCTAAAAATTAAAATTGCAAGAAGGCCGTGTGTCAAGGAGTATGAGCAACTGCATAGTTAGGTACATTTTCGAGTTATTTATAGGATATAGGGTTGTATAGGAAAATAAAGAGTAGGTATAGATCAAATATTTTATTTAACGTTTTCTAACAATAAGCCTGGATGCCACTTTAGGTTTAATACGAAATTGGGCAACAAGAAATGTTTCCAAATATGTGTAAACTTTTTTTTGTGGTTCTCCGTCGTCGTTTCGAATAAATTTAGTTTGGTAATTAAACATTCCGTTCCTTGATGCAATCGCTACATACAGTGCATCGGTATCTTCTGGCTGTTTTAGGGTACCACTAGATGTTGTTCCGCTTGATGATGCCTCCTTGTTTATAAGGAACGCCGGCGGTTCCCAATCAATTGAAAATTTACTTGATTTCTGTGGAATTACGATTTTGTAGAATTTAGAATCATTTGATATAATAGAGTTAGATTTTAAAAACTCTTGCACCATATCTGATGTAATCATCGTGTCTCGCAACGTTTGAAATCGTTTTTGAGCCATTTTTATGTCCTCGACACCGGCAAAACTGATAAAGACGTTTGAATATTCTCCACCTGCAATTTGGTCCAAACCCAAATAACGCCCGCGTAAACTGACAAACTCTACCAGGTTATTGGCTGTATTGTTTGAACAGGAGCCGAGCACCAAATGAACAAAGTCGGACAGGCGTGCTCGAAAACGTCGATAATCTTTATCAACAACTAGTTGTTTGACTCTTTCCTCTCTGGATATGCTCTTATTGTCTTCTAATGTTTCATTGATGATATATTCAATTAAATCGGAGAGGTCTTCGTTACCAAAGTATTTTATTGCACTGGCCAATGTAATGGCAGTTGTTAATTGATCAGGGCCGGTGGGCCCTAAGCCCATCGATAAACTTGCAAATAATGGTTCTCGTTTAAATTTTAAAAACTCACGATCTACCTTGTTTAAATTATTGGCATCGTTTGCTGAAGCTGAACTTGTAGTATTATTTTCAGTTGTTGAAATTACGCTATTGCTACCATTGGGGCCCAAAATAATTTGTTCTTCTTCATTTTCAGAATTGTCTTCAATATCCCGTTGGGGTTGATTCTCAACAATCCCCATTACATCAGCTTCATTATTCATTTTAATACGGGTTCTTCTTCTTCTGTTAGTAATCGATTTACAAGTTCACCTAGTTCAAAATTGTGAGTGGTCGTAAGTAACTTTTTATTTAGATCGTCTATTTTTTGCTGCAAATTAATTTCTTTTAGTTCGGTCTCGTCTGATTCACTTTCAAGGCCCAATGGATCTATACTTTTATATGTCCGGTTTTCTCGACTCTCTGATATTTTTCTTTTATACTGTTTATCCGGTTTGTCGTTAAGAAAATCTGATTTAGAAGCACTATGTTTCTTCCTTTTATAGCGGCGAATAACCTGCCACCTTGCACATTCTCCAAGTGGTGGATCTATGTTGTGATTTTTAAACAATTCACATATGAATTTAATTCGTGTTGTGACACTTTCAATATTATTAGGTAGTTGAACTTTTATTGGCAAACTAAAAATAAATCGAAGAAAGAACACTGCCGCGGAAAGAGTACTCATCTGCCAAATATTGCTTGGCACTGTACGAGTTTTGAATGTAAATTTAGCAGATTGAGAATCTTGTCGTTCTGACATAACGCACTCCTGATTAAAATTCCACATATGCTGAATTAGATTAAGTTGTAATTGTGTTTCCCAGGGCGTAATTAACTGTAAACTTATACACTTTCGCCATATGTGGTATAGTGTACTGGCTATTCTAAATGAGAAAAATCTTTTATTTTCGACAGCATTTGTGCCTCCTAAGTCAAGTCCCGGTACAAGGTCCTTTGGTTTAATTTTAATATAAAGGTGCATCAGAATCGGTATAATATCCTCATTTAAAAATATTCCATCGTTACGTACGTACAAGGATAAATCTATTTGAAAAGACGTAAGATACCGTTTAACCTGTTCCAGCCGTTCTTTAAGGAAAAAGAATACAGGTATAACCTTTACACTAGACAAGTTGATTTCGTTTCTTTGAAATAAAGACATCTTACACTTTTATTAAAAATTAAGAATGTACAAGGTTTACTTAAAATCGTTTTTGAGCTTAAATTTTTGCAGACATTATTATTATGCCATTTTAGAACCTTACAGCGGTATGCGTTACGAGTTACATCCGGGATTAAAACCATTTGTTACCACGATTGATTACCATGGAACAGGACGGGTTGAAAGTATAAATTATCTTTGCTTAACGTGTAAAAGTTTACTAGACGATCATTTAAGTAAAACGTTCAGATTACTTTGGCACAACTGCGATACTCTTGCTGGACTAGGTATACAAACTATTCTTGCGTGGTTTATGTTACTTTTTATGCTCTCAAGTATAATAGTACCACAAAATATAACTATAGCCATGTTTATGGCTATCGTATTTCTTGCCAACGCACATTTGCCGGTGAGGGTAACAAGTTATGCTTGCCCACATGTCACAGTAGACGGAGCACAGACAGAAAATTATACGAAAAAAAATGTTCTATTTTTACTTTAAGCTTTGAAAATTACAAAACTCCATAAAGAGAAATTTTTATAATTAATTAACTAAAATTTATTATTTTAGTTAATTAAGAATTTTCAAATTTATATTGTCATCACTGCTATAGGTTGTGATCTGGAACACCAATATTGGTACGTTTAGTTATTGACTCATTAATTTGTTCCCGATCATATTTTCTCTTTTTAAATTCATCGTATAACTGATCACTTCTGTTGTTTACAATAAGTCGTCGAATAAAATCTTTAATTATTGGTTTATTTTTTTCAAGCCACGCATTACGTCGTTTTTCGTTGTCAGTCGAAAGTAAAAGTTTTACATTATCATAGCCCAATTTAATATATTCTTTATATTCGTGTAAAAAGGTGGTTATTTGCCGTTCCATATTACCCTTTAAAATTAGACGCCCCATTAATCGGTCAAAAAGACTTTTGTCGCTAACCATAGCATTAAAAAGTTTATCAAATGCTCCATCGTTAAATGATTGTTTTATTAACGCATCAGTAATTAAATCAGATACCGCTTGAATCGGTATACGAAATTGAAATTGAGTCTCAATTAGATCTTCCAGGGTTTCTTGTATTTCTTCTATATCATACGGTTGGTTTTGTTGTAACAATTCGTTAGAAACAAACAACTTGGGATATAACTTTATCAAGTCCTTCACAATTTTATGACTTTTAAGAAGAATATCGCTTTTGTAAATAAAACTAAGCAGGTCCATACTTAGGCAATTTTATTTATTATCTTATAACATAAATTACAAACTCTATAAAAAGATTCTCCTTCGTCGTGAGACCGATCGTTGAAGCGTAATACACTGACCGATGTGTGTAAACACTGACCGATTTTTTCTCGTAGGACAAATTTACTTATATCCATAGGTAGTGCAAGACTTAAACTGCTACCACTTCCGACAGCTCCTCCGACTAAGGGATTTAAATATATTTGTGGTTTTTGAAGCAATCGAGCAATTCTTACCTTATTTCGAATGTTACTATTACGAGCAGTTAACGAGGCGACCAACGTTTGTGAAGCCTTAAATCGGTCAACATTTTGAACGTCAAAAAATAATTTTTCCAAATAAGGAAATTCGTTTGTAATTTGTTTTAAACTTAAAGTGTATGTTGATGTAAATAATAGTTGAGATTCGCCCCTGTTAACACTTCGATTTACCATCGTTACATGGGGGGAATTTAGAAACTTGTAAATAACAAAACAACTACAATTTATGTGCAATTGTTTTTTAATAAAAGAATTAAGACGTTTACATCTGTTAATTAATTTCGGTTGAACAATCCGACTCCATGGTAACTGTATATTGTTGATTTGACAGTAGTGTTCAGTCTTGTCACAAAAATTACTTTCGATTACTTCATTTGTTACCAGGTTAAGTGCCAAACGGACACGGTCTTCATGAGTGGCACCAAATAAAGTTTCTAGTTGCATTTAAAAAAAATTTATACCGTTAAAGATTCGCTGTAACTAATTTGCGGTAGCGTTAAATTATTACTTGGAATTGCAGTTCGGGTTGTATGCAAAGGAGACTGAAATACAAACGACTTTATAGTGTCAACATCTTTGCTAACACGAACTTGGTCACGTACTTTAAAATAGTTGGATAAAAGTGCCAATTCATTATTAGTTTGTTGAATTTGTGAGCCATAAGTTTTCAACTCGGTCGAGAGTGTGTTTTTAATGTCATCTTTTAATTGTTCGAGGGAGCGGTTTTGTTGTTCTAGTTTATCAAGGGCCTCTTGAAACCGATCAACGTTTTCTAGATCATCGGAAATAGGTTGATAACGAATTCCGTTGGGTCCTAGATATTCAACTCGATGTCGCCGTTGATCGTTACTAATTACAACCGGTTGTAATTGAGAGGTAGGATTACTTCTTTTTCCACCCCCATGTGTTGTCGTTGAATAAAGTAGTTCGTTAGCATTGGCAATTTCTCTTGGTTTTTCTTTATTCCGAAAAAGTTTAAAGAGAAGATAACAACACCCACAAGCAATACAAGCATAAATTATATATTTTAATAAAGTTCCTAGGCCAGATAAAGAACCTACAATAGAAGTAGGTAACTCGTGAAACAAATCTGCTATGGTGGCGCTAATTGATTTTGGTACACAACTAATTATTTCATTTGCATTTAGTATTGTTGGATCGTAGTTTTCGTTAGCGGTGGGATTTTCCCTAGATGCTGTGCACTTCAAACATTGCGGTGAATTATGGTTACAAGTGCAATCCGAAATGGGAAACTTTGTCGGCAAGGTGCCACAAGCGCTCATGCCAGAGCCGACCGTTGGATATGAACAAGAACATTTAATAATTTTACAGCCCACCGTTGTTTGGTTATGTGTTTTAAAATAAATGCATCCAGCACGAATTTCAGCAATTGAATTAAGGGTATTGTATATTGTTCCAGTGACTGCAATAGCACCAATTCCATATAACATATACTTCCCAGTTTTACTTTTTTCCTTTTCAATTTTGTCAATTTTTTCTTTGGTATTTTTATCTTTATAAATTTCTGATTCCAGTTCAGCAGCATTTCCTTTGGAATCTAGGTTGGGCAAACTGCTCCGTATTTCATCTGCTGTGTTGTCAATTCTTTTTAAATTTCTATCTGGCATTTCCAGCGCCTCCCTATTCATAGCCTGAATGTAACGATTTGTTTCGACAGCCACCGATGCTAGGGCTGGATTAGCTTTTGATATAGTTTTGGCCGCTTCCCCCTCTCGTAGGCCGGAAATGAAGTCTAATGTTTTTACTGAACCAATGTTCTTAAAATTAATAGATTCCGTGGATTCAAGAAACTGTTTCATTAGCTCATTTGAAGTATCAAGAAGCTTAAGATTTTTTTTAAAGTCTTCCTCTATTGCCTCCCTAGCCCATGCCCCTCTAATTTCACTGGTTATCCCCATATTAGTGCAGGTCTTAAGAATTTCAAAAAAATATATAAATTTATTTAATTGGTAGTACGGGAAGATGATGCTGAACTGCCACTATATTTTACACTGCTTTCCGGATTTACAATATAAACGAAAGCGGCAATAGATACCAGAATAATGGAAATTAGTATTACTAAATATTGCCATGGTATCGAGAACATGTTATTTGCTTATAATAAGAAAATATGCGTATTCAAGACTACGACTCGGCGTATGCGGAAATTGAAACACAAATGGAAACTGCAAGTAAAATAGCTCGAACAAAACGTGAAAGTGAACTTATTAAACCGTCTACAGAGCAACCTCAAGAACGCGCCGATTTGCGGCATTTATTACAAAATCTAAATACCAAAAGAGACGTTCCGAAAACATCATTAACCAGGTGGACAGGGTTATTCCGATTTGTATTACTTCTCATTATTCAAACAGTTATGATATTTAGTTCAATATTTATGAACGTTCGAAATAAAGTAGTATTAATTATTTCCTCTAGTTTAATGTATCACATAATAATGCAACAAGTTTATAAGGCTGATGGAACGACAGCAAGTACCACCGTTTGACAGGAATGATGACGAAATGACCAAGTTTAAAAAATTAATTGAACGTATGTTTAAACAAAAGATAGCTACAAATATGTGGAGGCAACCTTGTCCAGAAAATAATAAATTTGATCGCTTTTTAAATTCATTTCCTACCACACTTCCTCGCCTTGAAAGAGAGAGCGATGAAAAGTAAAATATAATTGATTAACTATTTTTTTTGGTCATTTTTAATTAACGCTACGCTTTGCGCCGTTTAAGTGGGACTTGCTCGGATTCGTTCTCAAGAATATCCATTAAATCCTTGTTTTGCCATGCTAATTTATTAAGTTCGGTTAAGTTCTTGTCTTGTCTTGATAATTTATTTATAGCAGAGAGATCTCGGCTGTGCCTTGGTAGTTTATTTTTAAAATTTGCTCTTTCCTGTTCGATGGACTCTTGTATCATATTTTCAATTACTTTATCACTTTGTGGAAATCCGTCAGCATTTAATTTAAAGTCGGCAATAAGACCAGTTCCAATAGTATAAACGTCAACTTTTTTCTCTAGGGTAGTTTCCATGGCCACTCGAGAATGGGGAATAATTTTTCCGCTGGGAAAACGAATTTCATTCTGCTCTATGTTAAAAGTATTAAATTTTGCATCGGGTACCGGTACTTCATTGGTGTAGACGACATCTGAGCCGATCACCCACCATTTTTTATTGTCTTTGCTGTGAACAATATAAATTTTGTCGTTATACTGGCTTACAGATAAAATTGTTGTTGGTAACTCTAAGCTTACCTCTATAGGAAATTGGCTATCGTAAAGTTTAGGGGTAGTATATGTAGAATCGTAGACAATAAAGTTGTTTGCAAGTGCAATCTGATTATTGTGTGTGGCAACCAACAAGTCTGAAGGTAGGTCGATACTTTCGTTTAAATCATGTTGAATTCTTGGAACGGCAATATCATCATAATGCAAAGTATTATTAGAAATTCTTTGTCGTCCAAAGAGTTGATTCCCTGGTAACGGTATTTGCTCCATCGATTCATATTTGACGTTATCCAGGTCTTGTAACATCTTTTGACTTTGAATTTCAAAATGTTGTGCTACTGGGCGAGGAAGTAAACTTGTTTGATGGCGCACTAAGAATTTTGATAACCACTCTTTAATACCCTTTTTCTGTTCTAAGTTCGTCACGTCAAACAAGTAAGTAAATATTGTGTCTCTAGTTAACCCACCCATTCTTATAAGTAACTTATTGAAGTTACAGGAACTACATTAGACACCACCTATTATATATAAAATTTTATTAAATTAATGATCAACCAATAGTCCGAACATTCAAATTATTAACAGGACTAAAACCCGACGGTCTCTTTCTAGCTAATATTATTTGACGGTGCGGGTCGCTAAAGGGATATTTCAGAAATATTAACATATAAAGTACCTTCAATAAAAATATAGAAAATGAAACGCTCTAAATGTTGGTCAAAACCGTAACTCTCTAACGTAATTATAACCCAACATGTCGATTATTAACATACTGATAACAATAAGCCTATTTAAACTGTAAAATAATTATTATTTTCCGTATCCAAAAGGTGTTAATATATTAAACCTTTGGCATAAGTGAAAATATAAACCATAAATTGCCAATTTATTGTAAAAAGTTAAGTTTATTTACTAGTTTCACGCAACAGAGAGGTTATAAATATGCAAAAAAGATTTATTGATGGCGTTGCATTTATCTGCTAAAACACGCAAGGCCAACTTCTATAATTGAATTAATTCCTGATAATATTGTTGTTTGCTAATAATTCTAAAGTATGCTCAGAAATAATTAATATATCTTATTTTAATAGAGGTGGGAATAATGATAATTACACGAAATCGATTGGTATAAATTCTGTCGAAGTAAACTCATGTATTCATTCTGAAATTATATTTCTTTCCTAATTATTAAAATGAGTAGAAACTGTCCTATCCGTCCGCAGTGGCGTATCGTCGCGGCGGATGGAGATATTTTTAGAATGAAGTTTGTGCGAGTTAGCACGCCAAGGAGTCCTATAGAGGGTCCGATAGAGATTTCGTGCAGTCCGACAAGCAGTCCGACAAGCAGTCCATACAGTCCGACAAGCAGTTCGATAGAGATTTCGTGCAGTCCGACAAGCAGTCCGCACAGTCCGATAAGCAGTCCACACAGTCCGACAAGCAGTCCGCACAGTCCGACAAGCAGTTCGATAGAGATTTCGTGCAGTCCGACAAGCAGTCCGCACAGTCCGATAAGCAGTCCACACAGTCCGATAAGCAGTCCACACAGTCCGACAAGCAGTTCGATAGAGAATCCAATAGAGAGTTCGATTAGTCCGATCAGCAGTCCGCTGGCAAAACGTCGGGTTTGTTCGCCAACTGTACCGTTGTAGTATTATAATGTTTTAATAAAAAAATTTAAACAACTTCTCTTCATATTTCTTCCCATTGAACACAAATTATTATATTTCTGTGCATTGGTACTATTATTATATTAAAGGTAACATTTATTTTATAACAAAAAATATAAAGTTGATAGCACCAAAAACGTTAAGGTTTAAATTAAAGTTATGCTTCCTAGGGCTTAACGTTTTGGTGCTATTAACTTTACATCCTTATTAGAAACAAAAAGTGACCTTTAAAATTATAAGCCGAAAATAGAAGTCTTTAAAATAATAAAAAAAATTTGGTCTTTATCAAACTCTACTAGATAATTGGAGTTAAATAATTAGAAGTTAGTTTAGTGCTGGAGGAATTTTATGTTAAAACATAATTTTTGGTAAACGTCATTTATTAATTTTAACAGTCGAACGGGTTAATCGTTTATTTGTAACTGAAGCGTTGAATAAAAAATATTAGACTTTCTTAAGCTAAATGAAAAATCCTAACAATTCAATCGATAATTGTTGGTTTTTCTGGATTAACACAATTAAAATCAAATTGTCCAATAAACTCTTAAGTAAAGGGATAATGAGTTTTAAATCATGAAGCAGCTAAACTTTTGTACGGGTTTGTTCTCCCTTTACATTCGGATGTATAATTTTTTAAAAGAAATTTAATTTCATTTTCAAAGTATAATGTATCAGGTTTACGCTATAAAACAAGATTTTACCGGTTGAAGGTATTAAATTTAAAAATAATAAGAGCGTAATTTAAAAATATTCTTTAATCTTTTTAATTGTAACGTAAACGTTGAACAAATGATAGGAATTTAATTGTAACGTAAACCTTTAAAAATATTATATTACCATATTAATTTTCAATTTTACGGTGTTAAAGAGAAAAAGATTATTATAAATATAACTATTACATTATATTAACAAACCCGGTTTAAGTAACACAGCTAACTATTTCCTTTTCGAAATAAAAAATTTAAAATTGTATAGTATATCTAAATTGGATCACCTTGAGGATGAGAAAATACTTATGGGTATATTTTTAGTTCTGTCAAAAGTTTTGATTGTTTGGACAGAACCATTCTTTTGAATAAACTCAAATGTTATGGCATTATGGGCTGTGCTCTGAAATGTATTTTGTCATAATTATGAAATCGGACACAAAGAGTTGTTTTAGAAACATAAAACTGTTTATATAAGTCAAAAAATATTGCAAAATTTAACAGGAAACCACAAGGGCGCATATTAGGGCTAATATTGTTTATTATATTTCACAATGAATTAAATTTTGAAGCTAATGATTTATATCCATAATTAATTTAGTCTTATATAGTATACTGATGATTCTTACATTTACTACATAAAACTTCTTAGTGTTGACAATACTTTATTTTAGATACATTTTCTTTAAATTAGAGCAATATTAATTGTGTGTTTTTCTACAAAATCAAAATTGAGATATTAAAATTTGGTCGCATGTGATGCAAAGTTCATTTGTTTTGACCCGGTATAAGGTAAGTATATTTAAAAACGTAGTTTGTGTCTGAAAGTACTACCCCTTAATATTAAGACAAAAAAGAACACAGTGTCATCAGTAAAGTGTTCATTAAGTGGAAAATAAATTGTAGTTTAACTTAACGTAAAGTTTATCTATGTTCAACGATTTAATTTAAAACCCTTTTATTTTATTTTTAATTTTTTTACTTACAGACACAAACTACGTTTTCAAATATACTTATTTTATGAAGTTACCTTATACCGGGTCAAGACAAACGAACTTTGCATCACATGCGACCAACTTTTAATATCTCAATTTTGATTTTGGAAAGGTGGCGTTATTTACAAAATGTAGGTAAAAAATTAAAATTATCTTATACGGCTTAAATTTTTGCACGTGGGCTAGAAACTGCATTTAAGTAAATTATTTATATAATAACTATTTTCGACATTTTCAGAAATACCCCACTTTTGATTTTTTTTTGGAAAAAATTAAAATTTGACAGATAATGCGAATCACGTGACTACTATTATTTTGCTTAATTTTCATCTCGATCAAAGCAGAACTTGATGTCAAAGTCAAATTTTGAATAAAGCTATTAATAAAAAAAATTTCCATATGATTTGGACTTTACTGGTGACACTGTATATAGAATGTCTTATTTACAGTCACGCAGAGGCATTTCGGGTCAAAAAAATATTAACTGTTAAAAATGTGACGCAAGTATATTTTACAAAAACTCTTCACAAAATCTAGTGTTAACTTTCTATTTAATGCATTACCTACAAATAAATTTTAATGTTGATTATAAAATAATTGTTATTCCTAAGACGTGTTATTAATTCAACAGTAGAAAACTAAAGATTTGGTTATTGTCGATAACTGCAACGTATGTTCTAAAATTTTGTTTTTAAACTCTTAAAGACTGTGTAATTTTTTTAAAAATGTATGTACAATAAGTATATATTTCAATAATTTTGATAAACCGTGCTACTAAGTGTTTAGGGTATTGTAAAATCAAAAATTAATTTGTTCGAAAGTATGCAAGTGCAGTATAGGGTGATGGTTAAAATCAAGACTCCTTACATTTACTGCTGCGGTCTGCCGCAGCTAGAATACGTCTCGCTAACGGAAAGTGACCCCGCCTCAAAATGTATACCGGAACGTGTATATAATATGAGTGGCCAGCGCCTGCGTTAATTACGATAAATATTGCTGCATATAGAAAATTTTAGTATAAATAAGATTAAAGTGAATTCGTTTATTCATTCTACAAAATAGAACATATTATAGCAGCAACATATTATCATATAGCAGCAACAATGCCACGCCAGAACGCCGCCAAGAACTGCCAGCAAAACGACGCCGCCAAGAACTGCCAGCAAAACGACGCCGCCAAGAACTGCCAGCAAAACGACGCCGCCAAGAACTGCCAGCACAGACGGCCGACTCCCGTCCCAACAATTGCAGAGCTGGAGGACGACTACATCGAGTACCTGCAAATGATGGAAGAGACAGACGTCCCCCGGCTCCACATCACAAGAGACGGGACAATTTTCACTTAAATTAAAAATTTTTTTTTTTGTTATATTTTTTAAATAAATTTTATTTAATTACGCATGTCTTTACATTGCTCCCAATAGGGCTCCCATTATATTGAAAATTTGACATTTCAGCATACTAGTAATTTTATTATATTAAGGATTTCTTTTCTCGGCTTATAATTTTTAAGGTAACTTTTTCTAACAAAAATATAAAAGTTGATAGCACCAAAAAAGTTAGGGTTTAAAATAAATTTATGTTGAAGCTTAAAGTTTTTTGTTTTTCGAACAAAGATATAAAAGTTATTATAGCACCAAAAAAAGTTACCATAAATATTATAAGCCGCGAAAAGAAATCTTTAATATAATAAATTTAATCTTTATTGATCCCTGCTTCTAGTTCTTCATAGTTGGATATAAAAGAGAAGAAGATTTTACAAAAGTTGTGAGGTAATAAAATATTGGTTTAAAATATATTTTTATGGGCGAGGTGGCCCAACAAAGTAGGACAATAAAAAAAATATATTCGTCGTTGCCTTGACGAAAGCTTCCATGTGCATTTAACAAAGGTTTTCAGTAGGCATAAAAAAACATAAAACCCAATTTTGATATATTCGCATTATTATTGACAGAATGGCGAAAAAACCCAAAATGTGAAAAATTGTCACATAGAAGCGTTCGTTGTGTAAGTAATCAAATAATTTAAAAAAATATTTGATGTCTCTTTCAAGCCACCAAATTTGTGTTTTTGTTGCATAAACGCAAGACGGCGCAATAAGTTTATTAGTTTGGTCCAAAAAATTCGTTTTTAAAAATAAACCCCAAGGAGAAATAAATCATTTAAAAAAAATATTTAATGTAGGTTTAAAGTAACTAACTGGTGGACATTTATGCGTTTTTCGTATTATCCCAATACAGTACAATAAATTAAGTAGTTTCGGCCATATAGTTCATTTAAAAAAATAAGTCTAACAAGTAAATAAATAATTAAAAAAATATTTTATTTCTCTTTAAAGCCAATAAATGAATGAAATGTGTGCCTCTTTTGCATAATTCCAAGACGGCGCAATAAGTTTAGTATTTAGGCGTACGTTACCCCTTTTCTCATGAAATGCCCTACATATGCCAGGTTTGCGCTATAAAACAAGTTCTATTTAGGAAGTGCTTTATGGACAGGTAATCGAAAAAGTATAATTATTGATAAATAGTAAAGGCTGGAATGGCATTAATTATTCGGTATATTCTAATATCATAAATTACATACATTATCATAATACTAACATAATATTCTAAAATAGTACTCTAATGTCTGCATATCTTCTGTGTGGCCAAATACTTTATACATTTGGTACGTTTTAAACGACGTGCTAACTGCAATGGAGTTTCGCCCCATAAATCTGCTTCCTGGGAGGACAAATGGAACTTTTCTATAAATAGTTTCAATATATTGCACTTCCCCATTAAAATAGCTGTATGCAAAACCTCACCCTTTGGAACTACATCCAATAACTTTATGAGTTCTGTTAAATTGTCCACGGTCCAGCGATTTAAAATAGCAACAACTAGTAGATCGTTCTTGGTTGATGAACTTCGAAATATTGTTAACGGGTCCATTTTTATAACAAGTTTTACTGCCATTAGGTTTCGGTGTTTTATTGCCACTTCAAGAGGGTTAAACCTAACGCTGGTAGTTTTATAAATATATTTGTGCATCAACCTACTAATTAAAAAAGTGTTATTGTCGCGCACAGCTTGAGAAAAACTTTCCAAAAACATATTCATGATGATAAAAAGTAGATGGTTTGTGTTGTTTATAATTTGGAGATGCTTGACTAATAACTAAAGCACCTTGTTACAATTGATATATATTTATATAAAAATCAAGCGTAAATAAATTTCCAAAGATGCTTACGAATGACAAAATGTAGACGTTTGCAACTTATTACCACATTAGTATTAGCTATACTACCTGAAACTGTCACATTATCTGATATATTTTGCGAACGGTCCTACACTGTTAGAAATCCTGGATGTGAGAATCAAAAAAAGTTATAATCAATAAAAATAAATCAAATTTAACTTAAAATTTATAGTTATTTCAACTCTTTTGTGTTTAGTAAAAATCAGATTTTAAGAACTAACTTTTCTGGAAGTTGTTTTAACATAACAGCTAACTAACTTTAACATTCAATACTTTTAAATAAAATGAAATGGTTCAAATGAATCAAATACATAAAAAATGTGTTAAATTAACTAATTAAGTTGTAATTTTTACTGCACAATAAAATCAGATTAATATTTTGTGCAGTTACTTTAGGAATACGATTTATAAAATAAGTTAATACTAACATAAAAAATGTGTTATATTAACTAATTAAGTTGTTATTTTTACTGTACAATAAAATCAGATTAATGTCAAAATAGTAACATATTTTAAGAGTTACTAATTGACTGAAGCGATTTTAGTTAAATTAACTAAAAAACGGGAGTGGACTTTCTGGGACATAAAAAAAAGTTAAATTTGATTCTTTTCTTTTAACAGCGATACTCCAAAATTTCTACAAATTTTAAATTATTACTTAAAATTAAAATTAAAAAAATTCATTTTTCTAGTAAGCCAGAAGGGTAAAATTGAATCTTTTTTCTAATATACAAAATGACATGTCATAATTATACCAAAGCTATAAAAGATAAAATTTTATATAATTAATAATTATGTTAGAAGGAAACATACATTTGACCATGAATAAATAGGAATTTAAAAACTACGTTATCAAGAACAAACACTTATTTATACCAAATCCATAAAAGGTAAAATATCATACATTTAAAATTTATGTTAGAAGTAAACATACACTTGGCCATAAATAAGTCTGAACTTTGATTTATAATAATACAATGTATGTTGTATGTGTTAAATAAATAACGTTTAGAATTAATTACTGTTAATAAATCAATCAAATGCGGTAGTGAACATATATTCTTATTAAAGTGGTTTAATTATGCGATTATATCTTTCAGCGTAAACGGAACTAAAACGTGTAATTGTATCACCAAAAAAAGGAATTTTGTTTAGAAGTCGATTGGCACTAAGCCAAGTAGCTGGTACGACCAATTCATCAAAACTTTGATAGCCATACATTGGCTCGTTTAAACTATAGTTGGCAAACCGACCTTTGACATTAAATACATAGGGACTGTCAGTTGTTATTATTTTTACGTAGCAAATATTATAACTTAAATCACATTTGTTAAATTGTTTGTCAAGTAAAATTGATCGCGGAAACACACGTAACCACAAATATATCGCCAAAAGAAATATTGGCTCTTCAAAGGATATTGCCGTTTCTGGTTTCGCTTCCAAACGTTCAATAGGTAAAAGTAGGAATCGTTGACCACCATTTATTTTTTTTAAAAATGTCCAATAAATACCACTTGTAAATGTTTCTTTTTCTAGCGTTTGTTTGTAGGCCCAAGTGTCCAAGGTTTGTTTTCTTGTTTCAAACAAACTTTTTTCTATTCGAAAGTTTGCGTCACACTTTGAAATGTGGGCTAGTTTTTGTAATAGAAACCACGTCCATCCATCCTCGATTGGATATGCCATTTTATCAAAGTCGATTAGTAGTAAATCACTATATAAACGCACAAACTGAAATTTAGTTGGAAACCAGTTTAACTTATTTGTAATCTTGTATAGAAAGGGGTGATATTTTTTAAACACATTTTGGTCTTCTTTTCGACATTGAGAAACGAACAAACCATCGCCGACAGTAAATCGTCTATTTGAATTTTTTAATATCATGTTTGCGTTTTCAGATGCCCACATGGTAGAGCAACTAAGTAGAGAACAAGTAAGGAAGCTTATATATCTTTTCAAGCGGAAACAAACCAGAGATAAAGTAGGTCTTTACACAACACCTGTTCGAATCGAGACCAAATATAAATATTTAAATAGACATCATGTTGTTGTACCTGCTCCCTTTACTTGGAATGAAAAATTTATTCAATCCTTGGAATACTTTCTGGCGACTGACGAGGATCGTATTGAGACCAGAAACCGCTTTAAATCACCGCAGAAAAATTTCGAACAATTAATGCAAGTTTCAACAAAAATTGGTTCTTGTAAAACAAATTTACAAGGGGGACACAGTACAATCCAAACAGTCGTCTCGTTTCCCTTAAACAACACCGCCCGTGGTTACATTAAAGCAGCAAGCTGTGCCCATCCCATGACATTACAAGTACCTATTACTATTGCAAAACGAATTTTTAAGTTATGGAACGTAAAAGCGGGAGATATAATTGATCTACCTACAACGACACAAGTTCTTATTAAACGCGATCCAGTTTTGTTCGAAGGTGGAATACATATGATAGAACGTATAGAAATTATTGATGGGATGAGTTTTGGTATCTCGCCTTGGGTTTTTGAAAGAATGCATATGGATGTCGACGGAGATACAGTAATAATATTAATATTTACCGGAATTGATAGTATGCACGAGATAAGGAATGAATTTAAAAAACCTTTAATGCGAAACGGCGAACCCCGTATTGTACCTACACATTCGCATCTTTTAAGTATAGCGTATTCGTTTTGCAAGGATGTGTTTGGCATTGATTATTTTCCGAAAAAAGAAGAACTGTATAATATAGTACAGCAGAAGTTATATGGTTTAAACGGAGAACTACCCTTTAATTTATTTGGACAACCATATGACGACGTGTGGCTAGAATTCGTTAAATTGTATATAACGCCGACCGAGGGATTTAAGTTAAAAGATAGTATAATTTATTTAATAAAAATTTGTTGGCTACGAGGTATAGATATTAATCCGCTGATTATGCGAATAAATAATATCGGACGTGGACAACAAACATGTGGAATAGGCCAAACATATGATTGCCTTTTAACTCGTTTATTAACTTGGTTTAATATTAAAGGAAGTGAAGTAAAATTAAACGAACAGATACCCCGAATGAAGATACCCACAGACTCGGACGACTGTTTTTTTATGCGCATTCAAAAAAAGGATCAAGAGAAAGCAGACGAATTTCTAAAAAATTTTGTTGAAAACAGTAATAAGGTACCGAAAAACAGTTATCTCTGGGCCAATGCTTCACATTTTTTACAACAATTGCGACTTCTAAACAATAGAATCGAGAACGATGGAGTAGTTCTAATTCCATATGCAAATCGTGTCATTCCACACGAATTGGTTTTTGATAAAAGGGAGGTACAACGCCTGTGGCATAGTAATTCTGGCTGGTATCTCTAAAACATGTTGACAGACGAAAAGCAAATCCAAGTGGATCCAAGAAAACCATTTCTAGTGTTTTGTCATCATGACACGGTAAAAGATTTTAAGGGTATTAATGTACCTACTCATTTTTCACTTTTAACATGTAAACCTGACAATTCATCGACGGAAACTGGATGTACATTTCAAGTAAATACTAATGCAATCTACTGTCAGAGCAATGGTCAAATAAAATTTAATAATGGTTATCCACCCGTACAAATGCCAGACTTAACTAAAATGTTTCATGAAGTTTTCACAAAGGAAAATATGGATGCGGTACAAATTATGAAATCGGATAAGCAGCTTTATTTTGTGAGGGAATATTTACAGTATAAAGGACCCATAATCCAGATAATTGTCGAACAGCCGTTTCAAGGAATTGTTACGGCCAATGCATGTATACCTCTGGTGAATCATAATACTTTCAGTTGTTCACATTGTTTACTGTTGGCTATAGTGGCACGAAAAATGCCAGGATTTTCACCTTAATATACAAATAAAATATATTTACCAACCATAACGTATTTCATTTGTTTGTTGTATTGTACCTATTTTTCCTATTGCAAAACCTTCTATTGAAGTAACTGGGGTTTCGATTGAGATCAACATCTTACCTTTAAAAGTGTTTAAATCTTCAAAGGATAACAGTCGAGTACGGTCAAAGTCGTTAATGGTATTTGGAGAGAAGTTTAGCTCCCTTGGGAGGTATTTTGCGATGTTAAATGTATTAAAATGCGTATGAACTTGAATATTGTCACTATAATTAAAATTTCCCGTATTTTCGTTAAGTTTAGCTAAGTAATTAATGTCGGCCTTTTTACTACCAACTACCCAGCTTAATGTTAGTATATCGCCGATATTTTTTACTGATATCCGTTGATATTCCCCCTCAATCGTTGTATGATACTCTAAATTAGTAATATCATAAGTAGTTCGGACACGCATAGTACCATTACAGAGGAAAACCAATCCTTGAAAAGAAAAACGAGTATAGGGCATAATTGTAGTGAAACCCAAATCACTTTTGCTGTACGTTTCCCAAAGAGTAAATGTTTTTGCCGTTAGTTCGTCTTTAAGCCCCCAATATTCAGGGATGAGGTAGTTAAAAAAGCCCAATTGTTGATTACCAATTCTGCTTATCATTCTATACCCAAATTCTTGATTTAATGCACCTTCTACGTTGGTGAAAAACACATCGGAGTTGGGCGAAATTTGAATAGCCCCGAATAATCCTGTAGGTAAAATGGTTGGTATAAAGTTGATATTAGTTCCCGTTCCAACTTCTTTAACAAATAATGACTTTGGATTAACGGTGTTGTCAAAATTTCTTTCAACGTGAAAAGCGCCCATCTTTATAGGCCAATAATAATAATCGATCGTATTTCGGTATGTGTAAAAAAGCATAGTATGGCCATTCCAATTAAGTATGGCTTCACCACGGGAATTTAAAATTATTAATGAATCGTTTTCATTGGGTAGGCCGAAAATTGAATTATCTATAGATTCATTAAACGAGGACGAAGTTAAGGCATGTATTGGTTGCGCTTTTATTTTCCACGTTTGTTGTAATACGTTACATTCTTCAGTGGGTTTTGGAATCTTAACTGGAATCAAACAAAACGGATCTTGAATATTTTCTATGTCGTCAAAGGAAATTTTAGAAATACCTGGATGAATTACACGTCCCATCGACACTGCCCATAACATACAACGTCTAACCAAGAGGGGATTACTGTATGTGGACAGTATTGTTCCATTTGTGCTCAAATGGGAAAGGCACACATGTACAAAGCGAGCTTTACTTTTTTCATCTAGAATGTCACGTGCCCAGTAAATTTTATTGGGAATAGCGTCAAAACCGGCTACAAAAGTACCATCACGATGAAAGGCTATATCTTTTATCATTTTATCATATATAGACTTTGTAACGGGTATAGAAATAATCTTATCGACTCGTTCTATTAGCCCTAGATGAAGGGCAGTAGTTTGAACAATGCCAAATTTAAGCTGATCCTGAAAGTCGGAATAGTCGAAATTTTTAAGTTCGTTAAACATAATTCTAAATTGATTTATGGTTTCAGCGGTGTCATAAATTTGAGCGAGGGCAAATATAGGAAGAGCAGTGTATAAATAAATTCGTTCTTTCTGTGGATTTTTTGAAGAAACCTCATATAAAGATGCCAACTGTTTTAAGAAACCACAGTCCATTGCATTATATCGAATGGTATGTGCAGTAAAAGGCAAAATTAATCCCGAAAAGTCTTTTATGGTAGTTGCCTTTGAATAGTCCAGGGGATGGTTAGTTACGTAATTTTTTACTAACTGAATCATCTTTTCAGCGTCAGCGGAAATATCGAATGGTTGTTCTTTAGGAATAATGGCTTTAATTAACTTATCAACATGCGCTACGGGTTTAAAATATCCCCCAATAAAAGTCATCGTTAGGAGAAACATTAACATTAGTAATATGATTGTTAAAATCAGCATAAGGTTATAACAATCTTAAGTATGGAGTTTGATTTACAACTAATTAATATACTTAGCAATAGCTCTTTTGTTCGTGCAATCTTACAACTTGCTCACGGTGCATGGCCACAAGGTTTTATGACGACTGTATTATCTCTGGATGCTACTGAAGATGAAAAAATTTCATTATGCATGCTGATACTAATGGCACCGAACGTGTGTAAAGTCAATTTACATTCAATATATCCTACATTGTATCAATTTCAGCCAACTTCGTCCGCCATAAAGGGTTACATAGCGTACAATCCAAACAATTCCATATTCATTTTTATGCATCTATGTTTCTAAAGTTCCTTTTCAATTGTTCCCATTGTTTTTGACATGACTTCCTTGAAAAACTCGTCAACTTTTAAATGAAAAGAAGTTGGACTAACTTTGTATGAAATAATTCTTGCTTGGAAAGCTGAATTAATTATACATATATTGTCTTCCGATGTTGTCTTAACTATGTTAGATTTGTGTTGATTGGTTCTAACATGGTGACACCAGGAATTTTTGGTAATAAATATTTTACATCCTTGACAATATTTTTTTTCATCTAAAACAAAATAATTAGGATTGTAAAATTTCTACAATAATGTTTTCTCGAAGTGGGGAGATAATATTTAAAAAAGGTTATAAATGTTAAAATTATCAAAAAAAATGTTTAGTTCTCATTTGACATAGGCAGAGTGAGTTTTTAATTTTCCTCAAATAGATTGACAATGATGAAAGAATTTGAAGAAGTGTTTATCGACATTCAAGGTTTTCCATTGGCAAGCGGTTTTATACCCAAAGAGCTAGCAGTATATGATGGTGTTCGATTTTGTTCCTTTCTATTGAAACCACCATATAGTAAGGAATTGTTAAAAGGCGCAGATTTGAAAATTGTAGAACATTTGGAAAATACTTATCATGGATTGCTTTGGAGTTCGGGATCTATCGACTTAACTCAATTTGAAGAGATTTTGATTACCATTCGTTTACTATATGATAGTCCGAAATTTATGGTTAAGGGTGACTTAAAAGCAAATCTTTTAAAAAAACTTTTTGTTTCTAGTCTAATATTTCAAATTCCTGTAAAAATTGAGCCGAAACTATGTGAATATATTGAAATGGTTGAATGTTATAACCAGAAGAATTTTAAACTTTGGCATTGTGCATGTAACAACGTAAAATTATTATATAACTTTCGACATTGTATATTGAATGATATAGAATAAATTATTATTATTTTCTACTAAACAAAAATAAATTTTGTTCTACTTACTTGCATTTTGAATTTTATTGGAACATCCTTGACTTTTTGGTTTCTTGCAAACAACTTTAATATGTCTTTTCAAATTATCTCTTCGAGTAAACTGTTTTAAACACTTCTCACATTTAAGAATCATGCTTACTAACTAACTTGTCTCTTGTGGAAGCTAACTTGCATTCAACATAAAATTAATGTGTGGAGGCTTAACTATGAACAAAGAATGGGGATGATTTCCCCCCTCCCATTTTAATTAAATCGATATAGGTATAATGTTCAAATAACGTATTAAAATATTTTGGAATGGCTGATGTATATTGTCTAATATTCAAATTGAATTTTCAATATGTCAGCAAAAAGAAATCAAGTAGACAGACAGATAGATAAGACAAAAAAAACCATTTGTAAAAAATAAACGTTTATATATTTATAATTTGTCGTCACTCTTCATATCATGATGCTACATAATTTGACCAGTCTGTCTCGCCATCTAGCGAATATAGTTATAACACTATAAAAGGAAACATCACAAACAACTTGTTTCTTTCACATCTAACTTCAAAATAAACGATGTATGTGACAACACTGCATTATATTATGGTATTGTTGACAGAATTAAAAACTTTCCTATAAACAATCGAATTATAAACAAATGAATTGTGAATTATTTAGGAATAATAAGCTGTTGGGTTTATATATGGAAAGACAGTTAACTCATTTTTTTTTTCATTTTTAAGGTTAATGAACTTTACCAAACTATAGAAAAATATCAAACAATGAATAAATAATGTTTTTAGAACGATGCTATGAATACAAACTATGAAATAGATAAACTATCTTAATAAGGTTTTCCCAAGAATATAAATCTTTGTAGGATTATGATTAAATAGTATCGATTGCTGTTTCATTGACAGATTTTGCATAGATATTGCACATGTATGTAATAAAAATTGAATTAGTATCTCGGCCAACAATAAGGTATGTAAAATCTTTAAACATAGTTCCACACCAATTCTGTAAACTATGCATTGGTATTTAATACTTTCCGAGATCTAAATAATAAATTAATTTTAGATTGAAACTAACAAATAGATAAACTATCTTAATAAGAGTGTTTCTCAAGAATATAAGCTTTTGAGGATAGCTTTGTAGGATTATGATAATTATAGAGTCTCGATGGCTGTTTCATTGTCAGATTTTGCATGTACATTTTGATGAAACACGTATGTAATAAAAATTGAATTAGTATCTCGGATAGTAGACAACAATAAAGTATGTAAAATCTTTAAATATAGTGCAACAACAATTCTTTAACTATGCATTGTTATTTAATACTTTCCGAGACTTCTAAATAATAAATTAATTTTAGATCAAAACGATAACCTAGCTTAATAAGAAACGAGATAAGAATATAAGCTTGTGCCTCAATAGCAGCCAACAAAATCAGTTTTTCTAAGGTGTGGTTATGTTGTAGCTTAGATTAAAAATTATTTCTTTAAGTATAGGATGATGCAATAAAATTTTTTATTATAATGTGTTCACCAACTCGCAAAATTTAACGTTCAATCTTTGAAAGTCTTGTTTCTCGGGTTCTAAATTACTAGTATAGTTTAAATAAAATGCTAAAGCTTTTAATTTTACTACGCTCCTTCGTGATATCTTAAAATCTTTCTTATTGATTTGAAATAATTTAAATTTTTTTTTAGTTTGTTCTCAATATTGTTAGAAATGTTTTGAAATAAAGTATCAGATGAATTTTCAATAAATTCTTCTTTACATTCTGAATCTGAATCTAAAAATTCATCTAAATTTGTATTTGATATTATGTCTTGCCATTCGTGGCCGTCGATATTTTGTAAAGTTATATCCTCGGTTATATCAAATATATTTTTAGATGCATTTTCAAAGCATTCACTTAATTTGTCAATATTATATAAGTCTGGAATATTAGAATCAGTGCTGTTATTAAAATTTAAATATTCACTTAAATTATTTTTTAAAACGTTATCGTCATCTATTTGGGTATTTACCTCGTTTGTTGTAATTTGTATATGTTCTAATATTTTTATTTTGTCACTATTTGTACACAACCTTGTAAGATTTTCTACACTTATATTTTCAAATTCTTGGGACATTGCACACTTCGCGAAGTTGAATGCAAGTGAACTTAATATTACTAATTTTTTTCTGCTTTTATAGTATTTAAAACAAACTTTAAACCATAAGCCAGTGTCGTTTCAAAGATTTTTTTTATTTTTCAAAAGAATTTTTGTACATATAACAGATCTTGTATAATATATTTTAGTGTATTTCTCTCTCTAAATCAATTCAAGAATTGAATTATAAAAAAAAAATTTGTAAAATATGCCGTTAATCATTATTTGTTTGATTTAATTTATGTTGGAATTTATGCTACAATTTAAGTATCTAAGTATTTTTTAATTTTTTTCATAAGTATACCATGTCTCGTCTTTTCATTCCTTTAGGGGTTGAATTATGAAAAATGGCAATATATGTCTTTAATCATTTCCTTATTTATGACACAATTCAAGTATCTATCTAATTGTTTCCAGATGATTCCTATAAAAAAATATTTGTAATGTATCATTTTGGTAAATATAGATTGTAATTTTATTAGTGTTGATAATATATCCCATCTACGTCCATGGTTTTGAAAGTATATTCTTCTCAACTAATTGGCAATGAGTGTTTTTTCTTAATTTATTATAACATGTTGTACATACATACAAGATAAACTTTCTGATTTTCTGTAGGTAAGGAAATTTTCGTTGTTTTTATTTTAGAAAGTTGCCTGCATGAAATGATTTTGTTGACTAATAGCTCTCAATTAATTAATATTGTAATTATTTTGCAGCGTTGCAACAATCTTTCCAGACATCTTTTTTAATTTAAAAAGTGGTTTTAGTAGCGTGTAGTCGGCCTATACAATTATAGTAATTATATACCATTATAGTAATTATATACAATATTTTATAATTTAACTTTTTATTGGGAAAATGATCGCCTTGTTTGATTGTTCCCAATTATAAATATAATGATATAGTATTTGCTTTCTTATGTCAGCCTTTTCCAAAACATCTTTTTATTTTATTATTTTACAGTTTTAATGGGTTTTCAATGATGTCTCCAAATTTTAATTTTGCTTGCAATATTTTCGGATGCTATAGTTTTCGTTTGACTGAGCACAGGTATTGGACTCTTTCGTGTTAATTTTTAAAAAATTTTCTATTTTCTATTATTTAATAATGGTTGACAATGGGCGTGTTGTTCTGCGACCAGTGCGTCTTGTGCGGGGAACCAATCCAGGTTGAATCGATTTCAAGTTCTTCCGATTTTCCGTCTGGACCGGTTGGTGTTCCCGATGTTCGGACATTTGCATGGCATTGGCAATCGGTCCAGGTGGAATTGATTTCAAGTAGTGCTGATTTTGTTAGGCCGAGTGTGAGGCTCAATGGGCTGACATTTGTGGAATGGCAAGAACATTGTATGGAACAATATCGTAGGCAATATAATTGGCCATCAGTCCCGGATTTCATTTCCAGTTCTGATGATAATGATGATTTTCCACCTAGACCGATTGTTGTTCCCGATGTTAGAAATAATGACAATTGTGTGTCGAGCACCACTCCGGACTAATTGGCTTTTTTAAGTGTCTGTGTTTGTTCGGGTTTGTTGCTGAGGTTCCCTATTTTTTTTTTTTTGGTAAGTTTATATTATTTTTCATTCTTTTTTCTTTGTTTATAATTTTTTTATAATTGATGCAAGCTTTAAGGTCATCACTCCTCGCAGTGTGATTCTAAACGTTTTATGAAGAATGGGGCGTATCTGTGAATATGGGGCGTATTTGTGAAAGGTTATTAACCTTGTGCACGCGCATTCCTCCTCCGAGGTGCTCTCACAGGGTTTTTTGGAGTGGGGGAACCTCCTCCTCCCGAGGTGCTCTCACAAATACATTACTAATGTATTCTAAACCAAGTATAACTAAAATGTCACAGTTAGCAGCAAAACGTGTCAATATAATTCAAGACGTTATAGTTGTGCCAGCTAGGGGGGGCGAAATTGCTCCCGTAACCTTTAATATTAACTTCTTGGAAGAAAATTACAACCAAATTGAAGTTGACAATGCAGTGAATCAACTTATTAACAATAACGGTCCAATAATTGACGACGTTTCGGACGCAGAAGAAGAAGAAGAAGTGCTAATCATCAACGATGTAGATGTGATCGATTGCGACGTTAATGTAAACGTTCCTGACACCGATGTAAACAACCCACAAGACATTGAAATGGAGGAAGTCAACGAAAAGCATCTGAACTTGGCCCTTGATACGTCGTTAGCCATTGAAGAAATTAAACAAACGCGTATAAAGTGCCAAAAAAAATCTTAGTTCATAATAGTGCAATTGAAAACATTAACAATTTATTGGAACATTTTATCGACGGGAGCAATATTTACTTGATCTCCAAGTTTCAATTATCGAGAGTGACCGCTTACTATTGCTTATAAACTAGTGTGATATTTTTTGTTCATTTTAATAATAGAAAACAACTATTAATTTTAATAATAAGGTTTAGTTATGTATAATTTACCTATTTGATTCACGTACTAACCTTTTTTTTTTACCTAAAACAATTCACTAATTTTTGTGATATAGGTAAAACAAAACATTAGTTGTAATCTTGACGGAACAAACCCAATATATTATGTATTACCTAAACAAATTATTTGTGAACTGCTATTAGAAAATAAAAATTCCGCTGAAACGTCGCGTTTATATCAACGAAGTTCGGAAAATAGGGGATAGGTCAAGTGTCGACCGGAAGATTTTGATAAATTAGCATCAGAACTAAAAACATTACCGATTCGAAATAAACGGGTTATAATTAATGATCAAATGACGGAAGTTAGAGGGCGCGGCGACAAAGTGGCATGTTCCGTATGTACTCGAGGTCTTAATTCGCGTTGCTTATGATACCAGTAAACTAGCAGCTTGTCGCCAGTTAACGGCGGAATCGGTATACAGACCTTCACTTTCCAGTTGAACAGCTTCCTTCGATAAATTTAATACTTCATCTAATTCAATAGACATGTCTACTTCCATCGACATGTTTTGGGATGAGCACTCGACGCCATTACTCAATCAGATCTTATTAATGTGACATACAAAATACCTGGTGATGTTTGCAGCGTATGTAGTTGCCGCACAGAAAGTGTATTTAAAACGTCGATTGAAACTGGCATTGAATACAGTTATACTATTGTACAGGCACAGCGGCTAACTGGTTTTCAAGAGCTGCTATCTGTAGCACTTGTATATATTGTAAATATATTCAACCATTGTTCATTTTCTGCTTCAAATGAAAAAAAAAGGTTCCGCTTGATAAAGTCTTTTCGTTAAACTAAACCGCCAATTTCCTTGATAAAACCGGTAGCGTAAGAACGTTGTATTATCTATGGGTACACTCTCGAAAATGTCCTCTTTCTCCGGTAGTTCTTTTACTAACCACTGACTGGGCCTTTCATAACCAGGAGAGAGATAATCATGTTTTACACGCAAAAAAGGAACCTTGTCTGTAGTAGAATAGCAGCTAGTTACGACCTTGCATTTATTAATTATGAAGGTTTTCGAAAGTATGTGAAGAACAAATATTTTCCTATAAATATGATAGAAAACCGTTAGTCAATAATAAATATTTTTGTTCTACAAGCTTCATATTTTCTTATTCTACGAGCTTTCAAAGAGACGCTACAAGTTACATTCTCTCTGTTTTAGAGTTGCCGTAAAGGTATGTTTTTATTTTGTGCTATAATGGTATTATTATATTTTTGGTTTTATGTAAAAAATTGCAGCTTAGATGCGATACAATTTAGACGGGATGGGGCATTATGTTATTTAAAATTAAATAAATTTTCCAAAAGTTCTGCATAGTGACATCTGCATAGTTGTTCGATGGTCAGTATGGAGTGGAAACAGCATCAATCAAACCCCGAGGAAACAATCCTTCAGACGACTTCCATTCAGTAGCTAAAGGAACATGAGTGGCACTCCAGACGTTAACTATAAACCTAATTGGGGCAACAATCAGACTAAAGTTAGGGATGTACGGAGTTAGACGACTATGGAGAATCAATATAAATCCAGACAAGAGAAACGTCAGCAAAGAAGTACTTCTCTTGGCTGATGGGGGGCATTCGTCCTTGGCACTATGCAAATTCCCATTTGGAAGAAACATGTATCCGAGAGTTATTCTCGAAGACAGACGAAGACTCTGGTTATCTCCTGAGAGTAAGAAATCCAGACAATCTTTTCCAGGGCAAAACCAAGCGATGCTGAGGTTGTGTTTTCAAAAGACCATGGACAACTTGTGACGGAACAAATAGAAACTCCTAGGACAGCATTTCATTTCTGTAAAAGATCAAACATCCCACTTATCTTAGCTACAAACACGTTAAACCTGTATTATTTTCTTTAAACAAAGTACTTAGCGGTTCGTCACGGCTCATCGCCTAAAACCAGAAACCCAGTTTTCACTTGTGTCTATTTACCTTGACATGCAATAAGGTAAGTCGGGTTTTCTTTATTTCATTTATTTCAGGCGTATTTACGTATAAATATTTTTTAATTAGGAAAGGTCAGAAGAGCGGCATCCGGAACATCCAGAAGTCTCTTCGGGACAAAAAAAAATAATCTCGCGATCCCTAGAAATATATACAGTCCACTTTTACCTCCTGATTGGATAAGCTTTGTCTTATCTAAACAGGATGCGACCATTTTTTGGTATTTATAAATAAACACAATCGATTAATAGTTATGATCAGTAAAGAGGCTTGTCAATTTTACGTCTCATTACAGGCGCAAAAATTTGTTGTGGCATAACTGTTCGAAGAACCTCTTAAACGGTATATGAAATCAGGATTTAATAGTTTTTTACTTCAATTTTCCGCTTATAGTTGTACTGAGGGATTTTTGAACTCATTTTTTACGACAACCATTGAAGTTTATTAAGTAGTTGTAATCTCGACGGAGCCAATTTGATATTTTACACATTACCCAAGGAAACTGTTTGCAATCAATTAGTAAAATTGCAAAAGTCAAAGTCATCGTCTGAAGGTTTCTATCACAGATGTTCACAAAACTCGGGATGGGTAAAATGTCAACCGTCAGATTTTTATAAATTAGCGTCAAAACTTAAAACGTTGCCAGTTAACAACAAACGAGTTGTGTTCAATGGAAATTTGACAACAGTACGTGCGCACGGGGAGAAAGCAACATTTTCGGTGTGTACTCACAAGAATGAAGTTTTCTATTTGATTGTAAGAAACTTTAAACTTCAAAATGAAGCCGATAAAGAAAGGGCCCTAATTGAAAAAGAGATAAACTCGAAAGGTTGGTGTCCATGCGATAGATGTATGCCCTACACTTCATCAATCAAAAACTGTTGGGTAGAAGAAAACTTTGTCTACGGATCTACTGAAAACCAATCACCCGCAAAGTATTGCTTAGAGTTAATGTTTGTTAAATAAAAAGAGTAATCAGATAAAAACTTGAAAATAATGGCGTATAATTGTATTATAACAAAATACATGACAAATTGTATTTTTAGTCTTTATTGAACATGATTGTTAACAATAAAAAACTTTTAAAGAATATATCAAGAACAATAAAAAAAACTTTCAAAGAATGGCGTATAATTGTCATATTAACAAAATGCAAGACAAATTGTATTTCTAGTCTGTATTGAACATGATTGTAGTCCGTATTTACTAACGCGGGTATATTATTTCAAAGATTTAGTTCCTATAGTCTAGTCATACGCTTTATTTAGTTTTAAGTTATTATTAAATAGATGGAGCCAACTAAAGACCATAGCTTATTACAGTATATTAGAAATTATACAAATAAGTGAAATTTTTTAAGCACGCCTAAATAGTAGCAAAAATTACTTACCTTCTATTATTTAGTCAGTCTCAAGCCTGCAAAAAGTGTGATAGAAAAATGTATAACGGCCAAAATTCTATGCGTTTAAATATGGCAATCTACTGTAATATTGTATTAATTACCAAAATTCATTATTGTGTGATATGCCGAAGCCTTTGACTTGCCGTGTACAACATGTATTTAAATTTATCTGGACGATTACATGAAAATACCAGAGTATATACCACTAATATTTTTGCCTATTTTTAAAATACTTTTCATTGATGCTTAAAAATATTTTACAGTGAAGCCACCCATTCTATTCACCTGTTTTTCTATCCTGTTTCTCATTATGCACGAATTATATGCCTGGATACAACCCCTGACGGTTGGACTAATCTAGTTTAGAAACCATCATTATTTGGTAAGTCAAAAGTACTATTTATTAACATCTTAATAATTGATTTGGTATTGTTGGTATGAACGTTCATGCGAACAAACCCGAACAAACCTGCTGTCTTATATCATTATCTAGCTACATGGCTCAACATTTTTTTGTTCTTTAGAGCTGTAATTTTTTAAAGTAAGAAGAGATTTTTTTCGTCCCATTATTAGATGTGTTTCACCATATCATGGCTAATCAGTACTTATAAGAATAAGTAAAAATTTTCAACGAAATCACCTGTAAAGACACATAATTAATATAATTTTTTATTTCATATCAACGTTTTGTTGGTTTTTTGTTACATAACCTTACCCAAATTTTTGTAAACAAAAAATTAACCAGAAAAAAAGTTTGTCGAGTAATATTAAAGAATCATACTGTGTATATTACTAAATTATTACCTAACAGACAGCAAATACATTTTTTATTCTTCGGTTACAATTAAGTGACCAAACGACTAATGTGGGGATAATTTGCATTTTTTATTGTGATTTTATTTAGTATAAAGTCTTGCCGGTTCGTAAAGGTTTTCATTCACATTCATACAGTGAAGTAAATATTCATACAATACAGTACAAAAAATGCATTCCAAACCCAGCATACAACAAATGGCAAGGCTCGAAGGGAGAATTAACATTCTCAGATGCCTCCCAGGGAAGTCAATGAAGAACACTACCAACCACCTAACGAAGTACCGTTGCCACAAATTGAAGTCCAGATGCCTCCCAGGGAAGTCAATGAAGTGCTGAGGGCTCATGAAGTACAGATTCCGCCCAGGGAACTCAATGATGAAGTCCACCACATCCAGATGCCTCCCAGGGAAGTCAATGAAGTCATTGAAGTCCCGTTGCCAACAAACCAGCCACAAAATGAAAAAGATGAAGACTTAATAATGAACGATGTTGACATGTTAGATAATGATGAACAACAAGAGATGGAAAATGCAGCAATAATGGTGGTAGAGCGAGGCTTAATGTTGGATGAAATCAACGTAACACGCGGAGAAGTTGAAGGTCGACTGGATTATTTCTTGGGAATGGTGACTAATTGTAACGCTCTCTTAGATGTATTAAATCGTAGAGAACGTTTAGTTAGGGATCAGTACCAGGCATTGCTGAAACAACGACAACTTCTTCACGTGTTACATAGAAATTGGTTTATGTAATTTATGTAATGTATAGAGAATTTCTATGTTTACCGGACCGAGTCCGCTATAATTGATGCAAGATACATTGGAGTAGAATATTGCTTGTGGGAAAAAGAAAAATCAATGTCCATCAACTTTAAAGATCAGAATGGGCCGATCATAAGTCACCATTACGGAACGAGGTAAGAATTGCAAATGTTTATTCTTTAATTTAGGAGCAACCAAGCAAAACCGAATAAATCCGTTTTTTAAAGTTTTATAAGTAACAAAAAATATATTACCAATAACAAAATGGATTTATCTGTTTTTGCTTGAGTAGAAATTGTTTATTTCAAATATATGTTTTTTTCTTTCTTTTGTATGTCTATAAAGTAATAAGATTCGTAAGCGGATTTATTCCTTTTTGCTCGAAATAAGTATACAGTGTGTCCCCGGATCGACCCAACGATTGGTAAAAAGGCTGAATTTTTTTTGAGTTGAAACTTTATCTTCTGGAGTTCAGCCCTGCTTGGATAGAAACTAATTTGTGCCATAATTTTAATTTCGAAAAATCAAGTTTAGTGTGATTTGGAAATTTTAACTTTTTTTCCCACCAGTAAAGTGCTTGATTTCTAGGAGATCCGAAAAAAAATATTATTCAGAAAAGATATTCAAAGTAATAAATGAGTACGAATCCAAAATTTTAAAAGCCTATGCCTACTTTGATGTTTTGCATTATTTTTATTGCACGGACCTCTCTATTGAAGATATTCAAAAATTTCGTTAAGAAAAGTTGTTCAAAATAATAAATTAAATACGATCGATTTATAAAATATATTTCAAAGTAACAAACATTAACAACGGTTTCTACATCAAAAAATTAATTGATTTCATTACTAACATCAACTGAAAGATTTATTTATTCAATAAGTTCGCCGTAATGTTTTCGAAAGTTCGCATCAAATTTAGAGCAGAGAACAGTAGGTACAACAATATTAAAAATACCAAACTATTTTTGACAAAAAAACTGTCAAAATATTATTTTTTTCTTTTTCCTTCCATGAATAGCATATTTATTCATATTTTGAACGAAGTGAATTGTTTGTTATTTTTATGTTCGCATTTCTTTAATTATCTAAATGTCTATTAATAATAATAATTAATACAAATTATAATAATGCAAAACATCAAAGTAGGCATAGAATTTTAAAATTTTGGAATCTTACTCATTTATTATTTCTGAACTATTTCTGAACATTTTTTCTTAATAACATTTTTTTGTATCTCCTGGAAATCAAGCACTTTACTGGTGGGAAAAAAGTTTAGCATTTCCTCCTCCTAAAACTTTACAGTCCGGTGTGTGTGTGGTAAAATTCAAGTTAGGCATAAACATTTTTAAAAATAATTTCTTTTATCGAACTTGTATTTCAGCTGAGATACCCATATTTTCCCAAGATAATGTTGTTTTCGTCCAGATTACGCCATAAAGGTAGAGTCGCTCGTAAATGCAGCTTCAACATTTTATTCTTCTTTAGTTGAATGTAAAAGATTGTGACGGCATTCGGGTCGTGGTATAGTTGGTCCAAATTACAGGGTAGAATTGATTTTGGCGAGTATTTAAAAATTAATTGTTGGTGTTTTTTACGAATGTTACAATCAATTTCATTTACCTTTGTCGTAATCTGTATATGTTCTGATATTTTGATTTTGTCACTATTTGTACACAACCTTGTAAGATTTTCTACACATATATTTTCAAATGTTTGGGACATTGTATACTTCACGAAGTTGAATGCAAGTTAACTTATACATACTAATTTCTTTCTGCTTTTATAGTATTTAAATCAAACTTTCAACATGAGCCAGTGTCGTTTTAAAGATTTTTTTTATTTTTCACAAGAATTTTTGTATATGTATCGGATAACTCTTGTATGGGTAGTTCTACAGAAATCGGGAAAATCATAGTAACCCAAGAAAATAACATAAACCAGAAAAAAATATTAAACTTTTATTACAAATAGTTAAAGGGTGTGTTCTAATTGAATTGAACAGTAAATAAAATTATTAGTTTTTCAACATTTATTATTTTTAAGGACTATTTAAAGGGCTAAAATATCAGTCCCCTGGAGTGTAACTGCCTTGGGTCTTATAACAAATATTGGCATATCTGGCCCTTAATTTTTTACACCTAATATTTTTATAGCGCATTTAAAGTAAAAATAATTGGATTCCTTCGTGTAATAGGTGTTTCAGTTTTTTTATTAATAAATTTAGGTAAAAATAAATATTTACCTGTGTAACTCATATTTAGCATCAGTCCCCTGGCTCTCCGTAAGATTTAAAAGACGCGCCTATAATGTAAAACCAGTAAAATTCAAATTAGGCAGGCGCCGACGTTGGTTGTCCACGAATGGAGTGGGAGATGCTTTGGGGATGGATAGTATTTAATTTAGTGTGAGGTGAACCGTTACAGTGCGAGCACGTGTGAAGACCAGTCATTTGGCCAGTCCACTGGTAAGTGTTTTTAATATTATAATTTAATGTTTTGTCTTTTACCTTTATTTAAATGTCCGTATTTTAATAAACTCTAACCGTTGATAGTTAAAAACTTGTAGCAAACTGTAATCTAACAGTGATAATCTGTAAGTTTTCAAGATTTAATCAGTCCCCTGGCGCCAGTCCCCTGTATATTTTAAAGCCTGACTGACTGATGTTTTTACAGGGGACTGATTATAAAAATTATTTCTAAGATAAGTCCTCGGGCTATACATTATTTTTTCTTTGTTTAGGATCGAAAATGCCTTCAAAAACTAAACAGTTAACAGCGGAGCGCTTACGAAAAAAAAGGGAAGCTGAAAGAGCGCGTTATGAAAAAATTAAAAATGATCCAGTGAAATGGGAAGCACAGAAAGAGAAAGAACGAGAGAAATATCTAAAGAAAAAAGAAAAAGGCCAAAGAAAATCCATAGCTGATATGACGCCCCGCCAAAAGAGAATAACGAGAAAAAATTGGCAGCATTATTCGATTGAATTTCGTGCCAGAAAAAAACTGCGTGATGATACAAACAACTTTATGCAAAATGTAACTCCTCCCGACTCAGACAATGAACAACAAGACCCCCCAAACCAAAGAGACAATAACGTAATAAAGGCTGCGAAAAAACGTTCAAGCAGAAACAGAAGGAAACGAAACAAGGAACTTAAAAAGAAAGAAGAAGAAATTAAAAAGTATAGAAGAAAGGCAAGAAACTACAAAGCAAGATATTATCGACTAAAGAAAAAAATTTCTTCCGAAAACAGGTCTGAACCAAATGTTCTCAGTGTTCTCAGTCCTAACACGAAGATTTTAGAAATGGCTAAAGATCCTACAAAGAAAGAAGAACTAGTAAAAAAAGCATTATTTGGCGAAGCAATGGAAACCCAACTATGCGAAAACTATGAAAAAATAAAGTCACATAAAGAGAAAAGAGTTTTTAATAAGGTTATTAGTGGGAAGATTGTAAAAAAATACAAATTGTGGAAAGTTAGTAACAAAGCTCTTTCATACAAAAGACTTAATCGTTTACACAAAAATGTAACTACCACAAAATTTGCATTGTTAGCAAAAAAGTTGGCTGAAAAGGTGAGAATTTTTTTTGAAAATGATGAAAACAGCCGGCTTTGTGCGGGAAAAAAAGAGTTCGTTGTACGAAAAGGAGTAAAAAACCAAAGAAGGTATCTTTCAGATTCAATACGAAGTCTTCATCAAAAGTTTTTACGAAGTACAAAAATCAGTTATTCCCTATTTTGTCGCCTACGTCCGTTTTGGGTTATAGCTCCCAAAGTATCTGATAGAGACACCTGCTTGTGTACTACCCACAGTAATATGGACTTTATGATATCAGCGCTTAAGAACGCGAAAATATTGCCGTTTAACAACCATCAAACACTCCTTCGACACCTTTGTTGTGACAAATACAACGAGAAATGTTTAGAAAGGTCCTGCAAAACCTGTTGTGAAAATACCTTGTTATATGAAGAGTTTGACAATTCAGTAAACATTAAACTAATTCAGTGGATATTCTGCAAAGTAGACTACGTTGATCCTAAAACTAAAAAAAACAAATGTGTAAACAAATACAAACAACAAGCATTTGAGTTACCACCTCGTGAAGTAATTTTAAAATTGGACAACGCTTCTTTAACATTTTTTAATCACGAGAGAAATATTGTGCATCAATACAAAGAATTTAAGCAGTTAAAAGATAATCTTAGTAACAAAGATGCTATTATTCACATGGATTTTTCCCAGAATTATGCCACGAAATATGCTGCTGAAATTCAGTCATTTCATTTCGGTGGTTCTCGCACACAGCTTAGTTTACATACAGTTGTAGTGTACTCAAAAGACAAAATAAACTCATACTGTACTGTCTCTGCTGATTTGTCACATGGCCCTGGTGCCATCTTTGCCCACCTGAAACCAATATTTATGTCGCTGCCCGAAACAGTTGAAAACTTACATTTTTATAGTGATGGACCAGTGACACAATACAGAAATAAAAGTATTTTCTACATTTTGGCCTGTGAGTTGGTAAATTTTTATCCAAATTTATCAAGATACACTTGGAACTATCATGAGGCAGGTCACGGTAAAGGCGCACCAGACGGAATTGGTGCTGTATGCAAAAGAACCGCTGACAGCATCATCGCAACTGGGGGCAATGTGACTAATTTGGAAGATTTTGTAAACGGCATTGGGAAAAGATGTCCAGGTGTTCAAATTTTTACCATAAAGCAGGAAGAAATTGAATCCATGAACAAAATGTTCCAGGAAAAAGTTACGGAAGTTCTTTCATTTCCGGGGACACTAAAAGTACATCAGGTTACTGGTAATGTATTTTTACCAAAGAAAAACAGAATGAAAGCGTTAAGCTGTTTTTGCAATCCCAACGGCTGTGATCATTATAAAATAGGAGTAATTAATTACAAAAAAGAAGCATTATTGGAAGCGTCTACTATTTTTTCTGACTCTGAAGATGAGGAAAAAATTGAAAAGAAAATTGAAGAAAAGAGAAACCAGTCTGACCAGGAAAATCCTAGCACTTCTTATGAAGGCTATAAAATTGACTACTTATTGATTAAATTTAAGCAGAATAAGTCCAAAACAGAATATCGTTATGCAGGAATTTGCTCAGATGTTGACGAAGCAGAAGAAGAACTGCGCATTACGTTTTTGAAACTTTTTAATTATAGTGGAACGGTATTTACATTGAATGAGAAGGATGTTGCTGATGTAAGATTTGACGAAGTTGTAGAAAAATTACCAGTTCCTAATAATTATTTTAAAAATAAAACGCAATTTTACGAGTTCACGTCTGCGATTAACGTTTATGAAAAACGCTGAGATAATATTATTTAGTTTCTGCTGATGCCTGCCTTAAAACAGTATTTTTTTACGATAAAATGTATATTTTGTTCCAATGCTAGTTTCGTATTTCTATAGATGTTTTAAAGAAAAAAAGAATAAGATTTCGTTTTTTTTTACTACCTTAGGTAGGTTAGAATTGAATAATTTTGATTTTCTTTTGTTTTATAAGTAGATGTAATACAAGCATTTAAAAAAGCATAATATTTAGTTTAGTAATAAATTAGAAAATAAATACTCCTTTTTTTACTGCTTTTTTTCAGCCCCCTGGCGTTTTTGATCAGTCCCCTGTCAATTACCCCTATCTCGTGCCATAAAATTATTTCTGAATGATACAAAACTTTTAAAAATTTTAAAAGGATATAATTACTACTTTTGTTCAACTTACACAAAGCTTAAAATTTAAATTATCTACCTATATAGTAACAACAATTTTTTTATTTAGTCCCCTGTCAATTTAGTCAGTCCCCTGATGCGTTCTTTGTAAAAAGTGGCTAAATCTCTGAAAATAGTAGAAAATTTTACTGGCCCTTTCGGAAAGTAAACCTATACTTGAACCTTTGTTGTTTAAAAGTAATTTTAAAGACATTTAACAAAAAAAAGTAACAACACACTTATGGTTTGAATATGACCCTATTTGTATAGAACCACCCGTATAATACATTTTAGCGTATCTCTAAATCGATTCAAAAATTGAATTATTAAAAAAAAAATTGTAAAATATGTCCTCGAATATGTCTTTAACCATTATTTGTTTGATTTAATTTATGCTGGAATTTATGCTACAATTCAAGTATCTAAGTATTTTTAATTTTTTCATATATCTTGTCTGGTCTTTTCATCCCTTTAGGGGTTTAATTATGAATATGGCAATATATGTCTTTAATCATTTCCTTATTTATTTCACAATTCAAGTATCTATCTATCTATCTATCTATCTATCTATCTATCTATCTATCTATCTATCTATCTATCTATCTATCTATCTATCTATCTATCTATCTATCTATCTATATTGTAATGTGTTATTTGGGGTAAATTTTATTAGTGTGAAGAATATACCCCATCTACGTTCATGTTTTTGTATGTGAAAGCATATTCTTCTCAATTAATTGTCAACGGGTGTTTTTTTTTTTAATTTATTATAACAAGATGAACTTTCTGATGTTCTGTAGGTAATGAAATTTTCTTTTAGAAAGCTGCTTGCATGAAATGATTTTGTTGATTAACTCCCATTTATAAATATAATCCTGTAATTATTGCTGCAATCTTTCGAGACATTTTTTTTAAATTTAAAAAGTTGTGTTAATAGCGTGTAGCATGCCTATACAATTATAGTAATTACAGTATAAGATATTTTATAATTTTAAATTTTGAAAAAATGCTCGTCTCGGTTGATTGTTTCCAATTATAAATATAATGATATAGTATTTGCTTTCTTGTGCCAATCTTTTCCAAAATTTTTTTTTATTATTTTACCGTTGTAGGACTGGTTTTCCAATGTCTTCAAGATTTAATTTTGGTTACAATATTTTCGGATGCTTTAGTTTTAAGTTTTCTTAGCTGAAGTGTGTTGGGTCGTTTGGTGTAGTGTTTTTTTTCTTAAATTTTCTTAAATTTTCTTAATTTTTCTATTATTTTAATGGCAAACAATGGGCGTGTTGTTCGACCGAGACGTGTGCATCCTCTTATGCTAGTTCGACGGACAATTCACCAGTGGGAACAATTTCGTCGGGTAAATAATGGTCCACCGATCCAGGTGGATTTGATTTCTAGTACAGACAATTTTCCACCTAGGCCGGTGATTGAAATTGTTCCCGTTGCGGTCGACAACAACAACTGGGAATCTCAAATCAATATTGTTTCCAGCACCACTCCGGACTAATTTGGGGGTTTATATTATTTTGATTTTGCAATATACTTTTTTCTTTCTTTTTTTTTTTGTTTATACAAGTTTTTTAAATTGTATTTGTATTTGTATTTCTATTTGTATTTGTATAATTGATGCATGTTTTGTGGTCATCACTCCTCGCAGTGTGATTCTAAACGTTTTATGAAGAATGGGGCGTATTTGTGAATATGGGGCGTATTTGTGAAAGGTTATTAACCTTGTGCGCGCGGGTTTGTTCCTGTCCATTCCTCCTCCGAGGTGCTCTCACAGGGTTTTTTGGAGTGGGGGAACCTCCTCCTACCGAGGTGCTCTCACAAATACATTACTACACAGTCTGTTTTGCGACATGTTGTTAACTACGGGAATGGGGAGGTACGAAATACAAGTGATAACGGCTCTCTAATTATTTTTGTTGTTCGCTCATCATCTCCCTTATAGGTAATATTTTATTAATTTTTTTTGTTTAGCAGAGATGTACCAGTGGATGCCTCGCCACCAGTGGACTCGCCACCAGTGACGGCAGCGACGGTCACCTCGGGCGTCGATAGGTCCGAGGATGACTTATCGGGGTCCGAGGATTACGATGAGGATTCGGGGGATGATGAATATTCTCGCATTCCCATTAGGGGAATGCGAATCAGTAAATCGGGGACGGTGAGAACGTAACAGGTAAGATATTGTAGGTAGTAGTAACATGTTTTATTTAGCAGAAATCAAATTATTTATTTTTAAAATTTACAACGCAAGCTTGTTTTGTTTTAAACAGTTTTAGCAGAGTATATTTAGGGTAACCACTCCGATCCAAATCCATGGATCGAGAATCCCCCTACCATGAATTAAAAATCCCCCTAACACAATCAAATCCTCCCACTTTATATTACCCTTATTTAATACATGTTTTAATATCGATAACACTATAACGATTTCAGTACCAATCGACTTAAGCTGGTAAATAGAAGCCCTGTGAAAGCTACAGCCCGTTTTGAAAAATTTAATTATTAGATCACCTCCAACGAAACTGTTCAAGAAAGCAAAGAACATTTTTGGAGAAGAAAGGTTACGATTTAAAAAATTGAAGAAATCAAATCTACATCCACAGTGTAAAAATGACTTGTGCGTCTGAGAATATAATGTTATCCCATATTAACAACAAAAAACAACTAATGGATTTTACAGTTGAGGAATTAAAAATGCTTCCCTTAGAATATCTAATCAAGTACGTCGATTCAGTATTTTTATTATAAATTACTATACAAAAATAGTACGTGTGAAGAAAGTTTATTTTTGGCTTTGTTTTCCTTAAAAATTACCCTGCAAAACTATGGTTTTTCGTTAGGGATTCACATATGAAATGAAATGAAAATAGGTTAGCTTACCGCATTTTTCCAATATAATTTAAAAACACACATAAACAAGATGCTGTCACAAATCGACTGTATTATTTTTGAACAGTTAAAAAAAGGGTATTAAAAGAGAATGTATCGAGATTCCGGCAAGGCAACAAACTTGATTGTGGATGATGATGTCAACGCGAGACAAAGAATAATATACCAGGTGAATTTAAAATAGTCATAATAAAATAATAATAATAATAATAAAGGTCTTTATTCAGAACTGTATAATGAATGTGTTACAATGTATGATGGGGTAAGTCGTCATGTCTGTGTGTCATGTCTACATTACTGCAACAACAAATGATATTCTGATAATTTTTGTGTTTTGCTTTGGAGAAAACAAATTTGTGGTACATGTATGTAATGTAAATGTACATTCTTTAACATATCGAAAAACTTTCATGGTGTCAACATCCATACATAATACAATATCTGGATTGTGGATAGTAAAATGAGATGTTTGTTCGGGTTTGTTGGTATGAACGTTCATACCAACAAACCCGAACAAACCTATATCACTATCTAGCTACAGGGACAATATATTTTTGTTCTATAGAGCTGTAATTTTTTAAAGTAAGAGATTTTTTTCGTCAGAACCATTATTAGATGAGTTTCCCCATATCATGGCTCATCAGTACTTATAAGAATAAGTAAAATCTTTAGAGGAAACCACCTGTAAAGACACACAATTGATGTAATTTTTTGTTTCATATCGGCTTTTTGGAATATTTGTTCGGGTTTGTTCATATGAACTTTCATACGAACAAACCCGCTGTCTTATATCATTATCTAGCTACAGGGCTCAACATTTTTTTGTTACATAACCATACCCAAATTTTTGTAAACAAAAAAATTAACCAGAAAAAAGTTTGTCGAGTAATATTAAAGAATCATACTGTATATTACCAGACTGCAAATACATTTATTATTTTTCGGTTACAATTAAGTGACCAAACGACTGATGTGGGGATAATTTGCATTTTTATTATAATTTTATTTAGTATAAATTCTTGTCGGTTCGTAAAGGTTTTCATTCACATTCATACTGTGAAATAAACATTTATACCAGTAGTCCAGTTGATCCAGTACAAATGCATTCAAAACCCTCTATTCAAGAGATGTCGAGGTTGGAGGGGCGAGTTAATATTCTTCAGAACATAGTAGTCGTTCCACCTAGAGATGAACTGGAAGAAGCGTTGGAGAATTTAATTAACGATAACTTCCAGTTTTATCACGAAGATGACGTCAACGAAGCACAAGTCCACCAAATCCAGATGCCTCCAAGGGAACACTACCCACCTAACGAGTTGTCGCAAATTGAAGACAACGAAGCAGAAGTCCGCCAAATCCAGATGCCTCCAAGGGAATACTACCCACCTAACGAGTTGTCGCAAATTAAAGACAACGAAGCACAAGTCCGCCAAATCCAGATGCCTCCAAGGGAATACTACCCACCTAATGAGTTGCCGCAAATTGAAGACAACGAAGCGCAAGTCCGCCAAATCCAGATGCCACGAAGGGAACACTACCCACCTAACGAGTTGCCGCAAATTGAAGACAACGAAGTTAGTTTATGTAATTTATGATTGTAATTAAATAAAATATTTTTATTTAGTAAGATTATTTTGATCAATATGAAACAAGTAACATTTAATAAGGAAAAGAATAAACCCCATACACTATTTGTATGGAAATATGCGTATAGAGAAGCTAGAAAAAGTGATTATGAGCAAAATATATTGGATAGATACCGGTTTCAAAATTGAATTAAATATACAGAGAATATTTTAAAGGTGTTAGAAGAACGAAATAGAAATGAAAAATACAACAAACGTTTTATGTAATTTTTTATTTTTTTAAATAAACTGGTAAATTACAGAATATCTTTTTTTAATATCCAAGAATTATGAGATTTATCTAGACCTAACCAGGAAACAAATAGTTGATTATTTCTCCTTCGTAAAATTTTGTTAATCAGATATACATTTGGATATTTGACTTTTTGTAATTCCTCGTTATAAAACCTACCTAAAATATCTTCTTTTTTGTTATCTTTTAGTAAGTAGGTTGTAGGATTGGTTAACTTAACTTCTTTAATTTCAAAAATTTAATTTGACCAGTTAGGTGTATACCCTTTAGACAAAAAAAATCCCTAAATTTACTGATTCTTACAAAATCACCCTTTTTAAATTTTGGAGATCTAGGATCAACAGTTTTTATGTGTGTATAAGTTGATTTAAGTAACCTTTTTTTATTAATTTTACTAATATCAATGGGTTTTAATCCAGTTGTTCTATGTTTTGTTGTATTATATTTAAAAACAATATCATTTAAAATATTCAACCATTTATAATTTCCTTGCAAACTAAATTGTTTCCACATTAATGTTTTTAATGTTCTATTTACTCTTTCAACGATACTTGCTTTCATATTTGAAAATGAGCTATAATGATTAATTTTAAACTTTTCCATTAAATTCTGAAAATCTCTATTAAAGAACTCTTTTCCTCTATCACTTTGCAAATTTTTTGGAGGAGTTTTTGCACTAATTAAAATATTTTTCATTGTTGAGGTTACATCTTTACCAGTTTTTGATTTTACAGGTAATGCCCATACACATTTTGAGAAGGTGTTTAACTGTTTATAACAACCAAAATATATCTATACTTTCTGTTAAATTTTGCATATGGTTGCATTTCAACCAGATCAGCTTGCTATAAATCATTTAACCCCTTAATAATAACTTTCCTCCTTTGATAATTTTTTCTAGCAGGTTTATGTAACTCATTGACAACCTCTTTCTTAGTGAGGGACATTAGAATTAATCAAATAATTTAAGAAAAATAATTGTCCCAGTAGCTTTTATACGCATCATTCCATTCCTTAAGCTTTTGAGATAAAATCACTTTATCGTCTTCTTTTAAACATTCCTCAATTTTAACAATTTTTTTTCCTACATCATCAAGATTATCTTTAACTTTTGTATTCAAGTATTTCAACGAAGTTGGATTTATTATAGTATCTAGTTCACCCATTCCATTATCTATTTTATTTAATTCATCATTTAATTTCTTAGCAATACTTTGTATGGAAGAATGAATACCAGTAATAATTTGTCTTTCTATTAAAGGTAGTTCTTGTATTTGTCGCCTATTAAGAAGACTATCAACTATTTCTTTTTTAGTTGTTATTAAATTTTCAATATCTTTTTTAAATCTTTTAATTTTTTCTTTAGCATTAAAGAATACTACTTCTTTAATTTTTGTTCCCATTATTTCGTTTATTTTTTCAATTTTTGCTTTTAAAATTATATTTTCATTTTTAACAAAGTCTTGTAATAATTTAATATCCTTGATAATTTTATCAATATTTGCATTAATATCCAAGGTGTTCAGATTCTTAATTTCATCAACTTTTTTTTCAAAATCTAAAATTTTTAATGAAATATTGTTATTTCTTTGTAAAGTTTTTTAATCTTTTCCATTTCTTCTTTATTTAAATTTCCTATAGATTTTAATTCCGAAATTTGTGGTAAAATTATGTTAAGTTGCTCTTTTAATGCTATAAATTCATCAATATCTTTTTTGTGACATCTTATCATGTGTGTGTTTAAAATGATCTACTTCCAATTTAATTCTATCATAAATTGAAGTTGAAAACGTTTCAAACTTTGAAATAAGATCATTTGTAAGCTTTTTTTGAATGTTATCGATTTTTGTCGCATTCAATATATCAGTTTGTAATTTAAGTAACACCTTTTGCGTTTCTTGTTGTAAAATGGTAATGTTACCTATCTGTTTCTCTACATCATTCAGTTTTAATTCAGAATTTAATATTTTCGCGTCGATATTTTTTATAGTTACAATTCTATTGTTTTCTTTCTCTTTATATTTTTGATCTACTGTTGTTAGTTCATCTTCACAAAATTTTAGTTTTTTTGTCATATTTTCAATATTTTCAGAATTTTCAAGCACAATCATAGAAATAGTGCCAGTTATCAGTTTTGCTCTTGAAATAATTACACCACGGGCACTTCTTCACAGAAGTTGGGGGGCCATCTACTTGTGTCCTGGACAAGTTATAGTGAGAATAACACGGTAAACGGGATTGTAATTTGCTACTTGATTTGTACGATTGGGGAAGCCTTCCCCATACGTCTATAAGCTGCAACGGTTGGGCGTGTTTGGTAAAATAATCCAGGGGAAGTAACTTAATTTCTGCAGCTGATAAATGAGTAATTTCCCTTTCACCTTCTAGTAGTTGAAACATTAGAATCAGTAAAGAGTCTTTTTCCATTTCGGTTAAAGAAACAATTTCTTGTTGTCGCGGAAAAGGTAAACTACAAACTAAGTTATCGTTAGAGGTGTTCCCTTTTATATAAAGTAATGTAAATGGAATGGGCCTTTTCCTTGCAAAGACTGAACTGGTTGAAAATACTATATTTCTAGCTAAGGTTAACAGTTTATAAAACTGGTGGAAAAAACTATATTCAAAGTTAAGGCTTCTTTTTCCACTAATTGCTATTGGATTTTTCCTCAAGCTGTTCAGTCCTGTTCTTGACACCAGTGGCACTTCTTCACAGAATTCGGGGGGCCATTTGGCCTAAAAATGTTACGGTGATAATAACACGGTAAACATGACTGTAATTCACTACATTTGTACGCTTGAGGGAGCCTTCCCCATACTTCTAAAAGCTCGAACGGTTCGACCCAGTTGATCAAATATTCCAGGGGAATTAACTTCATTTCTGCAGCTGATAAATCAGTAATTTCCCTTTCACCTTCTCGTAGTTGAAAAATTAAAGATTCTTTCTCCATTTTCCGTTAAAGAAACTATTTCTGGTTGTCGCGAAAAAGGCAAACTACAAACTACAGTTGTCGCGGAAAAGGCAAACTACAAACTACAGTTGTCGCGGAAAAGGCAAATTACAAACTAAGTTCTTGTTAGAGGTTTTCCCTTTTTATATAATTTTAAACGGATAAAAGAGAAAGAACTCTATCTTTGTATCTTGTTTTCTAGTCCGACGTTAGCTGTTTAAAAAAGCTGAACCTTGTATAATTGTAAAATGTATTGATAAAAAGTAGCAATTTTCTACATTCGAGCATATTATCCCGGGGCGTAGGAAATTCTTGCTTGTGGTGAAACATTAGACGTTTTCTTTGTGTCTCGTTTTCTAGTCTGACAGTAGCTGTTAAAAAGCTGAACCTTGTATAATAATTGTAAAATGTATTGATAAAGATTCGTAGTTTATTAGATAGTTTCTGTAGTAACTTTAAGAGGGCACCACTGCTTACTTCAGACCGTCTGGTCACTATTTAATTTAAAGTTATTTTAGATGAATTCGTTAATGCTTCATTCCAAACTCAGTCATGACGGAAGACGGACGACCTGAAAGCAGGTCATCTTCCCATTCGACTTGGAGTGCAGCAACCGTCGAAAATCTAGAGTGGGAAGTGGAAAGTTTGCCAGCTTCAGACACCAGTAGTGGTGGAAATTCCGCAGAACTGGATTCCACAACGTCTTCAGGGGGGCCGTCTTTAGACGTCGTCGATAATGACGAATTTAGTGGCGTCTGTGACTCCAGTTCGTGGTGGAATTTCGAGGACGATGTGGAATCCGGTCCTGCAGACTCAACCACACAGTAAGGCATCCCATTAAACGATGACGACCGCTGCGGACCCTGACAACCCGCCTCTTATGGGGCACCAAAAGTTTAATTACTCGAAAAACGTAAGATTCCATGTTACATTGATAAACAAAAAAATTACAATTCCATAAAGCATAAAGATCGCAAAAAACATGCGAAAATAGTTGTTCTAAATATAATTAGTGCATTTTTTGAGAACATTTACCATAGTAATGTAAATTTTTTTACCACCATCAGAAAGTAGAGATTTTAACGAACAAAAAGCCAGGTGTGTAGAAAATTCTTGCTTGTAGTGAAACGTTAGCTGTTTTAAAGATGAACCTTGTATTTATAAAATGTATTGATGAAACACATTCACAGAAAAAATACATTAACTGACGAGTACGGGTAACCAGGCAAGAAACGATAGTAGCCTAAAAACCGCATGGTTTATTGCTCCCTTGTTGACGGCTTTGACGCCAGCGACTAGAATACCAGAGGGTTTTCGAGTCGAAAAAATTTTTTGGTCATCGTTCTTTTCTGTTGTCTTAGAAGCGAGAACTCCTAATTTTTCTGTTGTTGTCTCCGTCTTAGAAGTTGAACCTGAGATGACGTGTGTGGTCGCCAATTTTTCTGTTGTCTTAGAAGCGAGAACTCCTAATTTTTCTGTTGTTGTCTCCGTCTTAGAAGTTGAACCTGAGATGACGTGTGTGGTCGCCGAAATAATACTCCAAGTAGTACTCTCCATCTGGGTTCCGTTGAGTAGGTGAACCTTTAGCTTAAAGTGCACATAGTCTGTCTTGTTGTCCGGCAGCGGGATGAAAAATACGGCGAGATTTTTGTTATGTTCAAACAATAAAGGAGTCCAAGAAATCCAACACTAGTCCGTTTTGCGGCATGTTGTTAAATACGGGAATGGAGAGGTACGAAATACAAGTGATAACGGCTCTCTAATTATTTTTGTTGTTCGCTCATCATCTCCCTTATAGGTAATATTTTATTATTTTTTTTTGTTTAGCTTACAAGGCAGAGATGTACCAGTGGATACCTCGCCACCAGTGGACTCGCCACCAGTGACGGCAGCGACGGTCACCTCGGGCGTCGATAGGTCCGAGGATGACTTATCGGGGTCCGAGGATTACGGTTCTAATTCGGGGAATAATGAATATTCTCGCATTCCCATTAAGGGAATGCGAATCAGTAAATCGGGGACGGTGAGAACGTAACAGGTAAGATATTGTAGGTAGTAGTAACATGTTTTATTTAGCAAAAATCAAATTATTTATTTTTAAAATTTACAACGCAAGCTTGTTTTGTTTTAAACAGTTTTAATGATTTTTGAAATTTACTAGAATTTCCAAATTATTATATTCTATCAAACCTTTATAAAAAATAGATTTCTTATTTAGCAAAAATCAAATTATTTAGGTTTAAAATTTACAACGCAAGCTTTTTGTTTTTTTTAAACAGTTTTAGAATATACCGAATAATTAATGCCACCCCAGCCTTTACTATTTATCAATAATTATACTTTTTCGATTACCTGTCCATAAAGCACTTCCTAAATAGAACTTGTTTTATAGCGCAAACCTGGCATATGTAGGGTATTTCATGAGAAAAAGGGTAACGTACGCCTAAATACTAAACTTATTGCGCCGTCTTGGAATTATGCAAAAGAGGCACACATTTCATTCATTTATTGGCTTTAAAGAGAAATAAAATATTTTTTTAATTATTTATTTACTCGTTAGACTTATTTTTTTAAATGAACTATATGGCCGAAACTACTTAATTTATTGTACTGTATTGGGATAATACGAAAAACGCATAAATGTCCACCAGTTATTTACTTTAAAGCTACATTAAATAATTTTTTTTAAATGATTTATTTCTCCTTGGGGTTTATTTTTAAAAACGAATTTTTTGGACCAAACTAATAAACTTATTGCGCCGTCTTGCGTTTATGCAACAAAAACACAAATTTGGTGGCTTGAAAGAGACATCAAATATTTTTTAAAATTATTTGATTACTTACACAACGAACGCTTCAATATGTGACAATTTTTCACATTTTGGTTTTTTTCGCCATTCTGTCAATAATAATACGAACTTAAATGCGAATATATCAAAATATCAAAATTGGGTTTTATGTTTTTTTATGCCTACTGAAAACTTTTGTTAAATGCACATAGAAGCTTTCGTCAAGGCAACGACGAATATATTTTTTTTATTGTCCTACTTTGTTGGGCCACCTCGCCCATAAAAATATATTTTAAACCAATATTTTATTACCTCACAACTTTTGTAAAATCTTCTTCTCTTTTATATCCAACTATGAAGAACTAGAAGCAGGGATCAATAAAGATTAAATTTATTATATTAAAGATTTCTTTTTGCGGCTTATAATATTTATGGTAACTTTTTTTGGTGCTATAATAACTTTTATATCTTTGTTAGAAAAACAAAAAACTTTAAGCTTCAACATAAATTTATTTTAAACCCTAACTTTTTTGGTGCTATCAACTTTTATATTTTTGTTAGAAAAAGTTACCTTAAAAATTATAAGCCGAGAAAAGAAATCCTTAATATAATAAAATTACTAGTATGCTGAAATGTCAAATTTTCAATATAATGGGAGCCCTATTGGGAGCAATGTAAAGACATGCGTAATTAAATAAAATTTATTTAAAAAATATAACAAAAAAAAAGATATTTTTAATTTAAGTAAAAATTGTCCCGTCTCGTGTGATTTGGATCCGGGGTACTTCTGTTTCATTAATCATCTCTAAGTACTCCAGATAGTCGTCCTCCAGCTCAGCAATTGTTGGGATTTGTTCGGGAGTCGGCTTGATCTGGCAGTTCTTGGCGGCGTTTTGCTGTCTGATCCGGCAGTTCTTGGCGGCGTTTTGCTGTCTGATCTGGCAGTTCTTGGCGGCGTTTTGCTGTCTGTTCTGGCGTGGCATTGTTGCGTATTATGATAATATGTAATGTTCTATTTTGTAGAATGAATAAACGAATTCACTTTAATCTTATTTATACTAAAATTTTCTATATGCAGCAATATTTATCGTAATTAACGCAGGCGCTGGCCACTCATATTATATACACGTTCCGGTATACATTTTGAGGCGGGGTCACTTTCCGTTAGCGAGACGTATTCTAGCTGCGGCAGACCGCAGCAGTAAATGTAAGGAGTCTTGATTCTAACCATCACCCTATACTGCACTTGCATACTTTCGAACAAATTAATTTTTGATTTTACAATACCCTAAACACTTATTAGCACGGTTTATCAAAATTATTGAAATTTATACTTATTGTACATACATTTTTAAAAAAATTACACAGTCTTTAAGAGTTTAAAAACAAAATTTTAGAACATACGTTGCAGTTATCGACAATAACCAAATCTTTAGTTTTCTACTGTTGAATTAATAACACGTCTTAGGAATAACATTTATTTTATAATCAACATTAAAATTTATTTGTAGGTAATGCATTAAATAGAAAGTTAACACTAGATTTTGTGAAGAGTTTTTGTAAAATATACTTGCGTCACATTTTTAACAGTTAATATTTTTTTGACCCGAAATGCCTCTGCGTGACTGTAAATAAGACATTCTATATACAGTGTCACCAGTAAAGTCCAAATCATATGGAAATTTTTTTTATTAATAGCTTTATTCAAAATTTGACTTTGACATCAAGTTCTGCTTTGATCGAGATGAAAATTAAGCAAAATAATAGTAGTCACGTGATTCGCATTATCTGTCAAATTTTAATTTTTTCCAAAAAAAAATCAAAAGTGGGGTATTTCTGAAAATGTCGAAAATAGTTATTATAGAAATAATTTATTTAAATGCAGTTTCTAGCCCACGTGCAAAATTTAAGCTGTATAAGATAATTTTAATTTTTTACCTACATTTTGTAAATAACACCACCTTTGCATAATAAGACTCAACGCAACTTACATAAAACTTCTTAGTTTTGACAATACTTTATTTTAGATACATTTTCTTTAAACTAGAGCCATATTAATTGTGTGTTCTTCTACAAAATCAAAATTGAGATATTAAAAGTTGGTCGCATGTGATGCAAAGTTCGTTTGTCTTGACTCGGTATAAGGTAACTTCATAAAATAAGTATATTTGAAAACGTAGTTTGTGTCTGTAAGTAAAAAAATTAAAAATAAAATAAAAGGGTTTTAAATTAAATCGTTGAACATAGATAAACTTTACGTTAAGTTAAACTACAATTTATTTTCCACTTAATGAACACTTTACTGATGACACTGTGTTCTTTTTTGTCTTAATATTAAGGGGTATTACTTTCAGACACAAACTACGTTTTTAAATATACTTACCTTATACCGGGTCAAAACAAATGAACTTTGCATCACATGCGACCAAATTTTAATATCTCAATTTTGATTTTGTAGAAAAACACACAATTAATATGGCTCTAATTTAAAGAAAATGTATCTAAAATAAAGTATTGTCAAAACTAAGAAGTTTTATGTAGTAAATGTAAGAATCATCAGTATACTATATAAGACTAAATTAATTATGGATATAAATTATTAGCTTCAAAATTTAATTCATTGTGAAATATAATAAATAATATTAGCCCTAATATGCGCCCTTGTGGTTTCCTGTTAAATTTAACAATATTACATTGCATAAACAGTTTTCTTTTTCTAAAACAACTCTTTGTGTCCGATTTCATAATTATGACGAAATACATTTCAGAGCACAGCCCCTAATGCCATAACATTTGAGTTTATTCAAAAGAATGGTTCTGTCCAAACAATCAAAACTTTTGACAGAACTAAAAATATACCCAGAAGTATTTTCTCATCCTCAAGGTGATCCAATTTAGATATACTATACAATTTTAAATTTTCTATTTCGAAAAGGAAATAGTTAGCTGTGTTAATTAAACCGGGTTTGTTAATATAATGTAATAGTTATATTTATAATAATCTTTTTCTCTTTAACACCGTAAAATTGAAAATTAATATGGTAATATAATATTTTTAAAGGTTTACGTTACAATTAAATTCCTATCATTTGTTCAACGTTTACGTTACAATTAAAAAGATTAAAGAATATTTTTAAATTACGCTCTTATTATTTTTAAATTTAATACCTTCAACCGGTAAAATCTTGTTTTATAGCGTGAACCTGATACATTATACCAACAATTATCGATTGAATTGTTAGGATTTTTCATTTAGCTTAAGAAAGTCTAAGATTTTTTATTCAACGCCTCAGTTACAAATAAACGATTAACCCTTTCGACTGTTAAAAGTAATAAATGACGTTTAACAAAAATTATGTTTTAAAATAAAATTCCTCCAGCACTAAACTAACTTCTAATTATTTAACTCCAATTATCTAGTAGAGTTTGATAAAGACCAAATTTTTTTATTATATTAATGACTTCTATTTTCGGCTTATAATTTTAAAGGTCACTTTTTGTTTCTAATAAGGATGTAAAGTTAATAGCACCAAAACGTTAAGCCCTAGGAAACATAATTTTAATTTAAACCTTAACGTTTTTGGTGCTATCAACTTTATATTTTTTGTTATAAAATAAATGTTACCTTTAATATAATAATAGTACCAATGCGCAGAAATATAATAATTTGTGTTCAATGGAAAGAAATATGAAGAGAAGTTGTTTAAATTTTTTTATTAAAACAGATTATAATACTACAACGGTACAGTTGGCGAACAAACCCGACGTTTTGCCAGCGGACTGCTTATCGGACTCTCTATTGGACTCTCTATCGGACTCTCTATTGGACTCTCTATCGGACCCTCTATCGGACTCTCTATCGGACTCTCTATCGGACTCTCTATCGATCTGCTTGTCGGACTGTACGGACTCTCTATCGGACTGAGAGGACTGCTTGGCGTGCTAACTCGCACAAACTTCATTCTGAAAATATCTCCATCCGCCGCGACGATACGCCACTGCGGACGGATAGGACAGTTTCTATTTATGTTAATATTTAGGAAAGAAATATAATTTCAGAATGAATACATGAGTTTACTTCGACAGAATTTATACCAATCGATTTCGTGTAATTATCATTATTTCCACCTCTATTAAAATAAAATATATTAATTATTTCTGAGCATACTTTAGAATTATTAGCAAACAACAATATTATCAGGAAATAATTCAATTATAGAAGTTGGCCTTGCGTGTTTTAGTAGATAAATGCAACGCCATCAATAAATCTTTTTTGCATATTTATAACCTCTTTGTTGCGTGAAACTAGTAAATAAACTTAACTTTTTACAATAAATTGGCAATTTATGGGTTATATTTTCACTTATGCAAAGGTTTAATATATTAACACCTTTTGGATACGGAAAATAATTATTATTTTACAGTTTAAATAGGCTTATTGTTATCAGTATGTTAATAATCGACATGTTGGGTTATAATTACGTTAGAGAGTTACGGTTTTGACCAACATTTAGAGCGTTTTATTTTCTATATTTTTATTGAAGGTACTTTATATGTTAATATTTCTGAAATATCCCTTTAGCGACCCGCACCGTCAAATAATATTAGCTAGAAAGAGACCGTCGGGTTTTAGTCCTGTTAATAATTTGAATGTTCGGACTATTGGTTGATCATTAATTTAATAAAATTGTATATATAATAGGTGGTGTCTAATGTAGTTCCTGTATATTTTCAGAATTTTCAAGCACTCGCTTATTTTGATTTATTAATTCTTTTTCGAAATTGGAAATCCCTAATTGATTTTTTTCTAATTCATATTTATAGTGTTTAACTACTTTGTTTTCAATATAGTTTAAATTATTTGAAATATTATTGGATACTTCATTTTCAACTTTTTTGACTAGAGCTTTAATATCTATATCAGTTATTTTGAAGCGTTTTGAGATATGTCTAGCAAATTTGTCCACAGTCATTTTAAAAATGACAAATAATTACATTTACTATCCTTTTATAGTATAACTTTAGCTTCCTTTAATTCTTCAACTGTAGAAATTATTTCATTATTATGACCTGTATGTCCAGCAGATGTGGATGCTAACAGAAGACGTAGTCTATCAACAAGTTCATTTATATTATCCCAATAAACATAGTCAGTATTCGCTTTGTTAACTTTCATTTTAAGACCTTTTCCTCTTCGTTGTCGAGTTTGTCGATAAGGAGCAATAGGTTTACTAAACGCTTCAACTAGACGTTTTGCAGGAGTGGAAAGTTTAGATTTTGTAATTCCATTTTTTTGTAGATATGGACCAATTATTGTCACATATTTGTTTAATGAACTTCCTTGAACCTGCTCGTCGGGATTAAAATTTCTGCGATATGCATTAGTTATCTTTAAGATAGCCATATAATTATCTAAATCTTCTTTTTTGTAACCCATAGGGTTTTTCTTAAAGAGCAACTCATATAAACCTACAGTACCTGAATATAATTTATTCTCAACCTTTATGTCTTTTCCAATTATCTCAACAGGTTTTAGAGTTAAACCTAAAAAAAATTTATCCCGTTCTATGTCGTGAACAATACCATAGTTATGATCAAACGCGTGTTCTGTATCTTTCACACCTTCATCAATATACATTCGAGGTAATTTGTCAAAGTTTTCTAGCCACTGTTCATACCCTGGTGTGTCCACGTAGGTCCTAATTGTTTGCCTAGTCTGTTCTAGGATATCGGAAATATTCTCATTTTCAATTGTTTCATTCGAATCGGAAGTTGGTGAAGTTTCAGCTATAACACTAGTTTCATGAAAAGATGGAAGCTGACTTACGTTTGGTAGTTCACTGAGGGACACTATTGATGTATTAAAAAATGATGGTTGTTCAGCTGGTAATAAAGGCGTTTTTCCTGTTTTTCTTCTGGGTTTGTTATAGGTTCTTGTTTAAAGTCAATCAATTCACTTTTACCAATTGTGGAAATTAATTGGTTTAATGGTTGTGTTAATGGTTTATAAGTTTGTTCCAGTTGAGATTGTGTAGTAGATGCAGCCAATTTTAATCTCTGAAACTTTTCTTTAACCGCTTTTCTTGATTTAATAAACTCTCTTGCTAAACGTTTGTTCATAGCTGATGGTTGGAAAATGTTCAAGAAAACTAAATTTATTGTATTTATATATAAATTTAAAAAATCAAATTGTTTTCTATATCTACCAGCGTTTAATTCACAATCTTTATCAATACCGAGAAAACCAAATGGTTCTTTCCAACAATAATGTCGTCGTCACTGTTCATATCATGATGCTACATAATTTGACCAGTCTGTCTCGCCATCTAGCGAATGTAGTTATAACACTATAAAAGGAAACATCACAAACAACTTTTGGTGTCGTAGATGGATTGTTAGTTTTGAAATTTGACAACATTGGCTCTCTTTGGAGTATTTAGCTTGTTTCTTTCACATCTAACTTCAAAATAAACTATGTATGTGACAACACTGCATTATATTATGGTATGGTTGACAGAATTAAAAACTTTCCTATAAACAATCGAATTATAAACAAATGAATTGTGAATTATTTAGGAATAATAAGCTGTTGGATTTATATATGGAAAGACAGTTAAATCAGTTTCTAAGGTATGCCTCAACTCAATTTTTTTTCATTTTTAAGGTTAATGAACTGTACCCAACTATAGAAAAATATCAAACAATGAATAAATAATGTTTTTAGAACGATGCTATGAATACAAACTATGAAATAGATAAACTAGCTTAATAAGGTTTTCCCAAGAATATAAATCTTTGTAGGATTATGATTACATAGTATCGATGGCTGTTTCATTGACAGATTTTGCATGGATATTGCACATGTATGTAATAAAAATTGAATTAGTATCTCGGATAGTAGCCAACAATAAGGTATGTAAAATCTTTAAACATAGTTCCACACCAATTCTGTAAACTATGCATTGGTATTTAATACTTTCCGAGACCTAAATAATAAATTAATTTTAGATTGAAACTAAGAAATAGATAAACTATCTTAATAAGAGTGTTTCTCAAGAATATAAGCTTTTGAGGATAGCTTTGTAGGATTATGATAATTATAGAGTCTCGATGGCTGTTTCATTGTCAGATTTTGCATGTACATTTTGATGAAACACGTATGTAATAAAATTTGAATTAGTATCTCGGATAGTAAACAACAATAAGGTATGTAAAATCTTTAAATATAGTGCAACAACAATTCTTTAACCATGCATTGTTATTTAATACTTTCCGAGACCTCTAAATAATAAATTAATTTTAGATTGAAACTAAGAAATAGATAAACTATCTTAATAAGAGTGTTTCCCAAGAATATAAGCTTTGTGGATTATAATTACATTGTATCGATGGCTGTTTCATTGTCAGATTTTGCATGTACATTTTGATGAAACACGTATGTAATAAAAATTGAATTAGTATCTCGGATAGTAGAAAAACAATAAGGTATGTAAAATCTTTAAATATAGTGCAACAACCATTCTTTAACTGTGCATTGTTATTTAATACTTTCCGAGACCTCTAAATAATAAATTAATTTTAGATTGAAACTAAGAAATAGATAAACTATCTTAATAAGAGTGTTTCCCAAGAATATAAGCTTTGTGGATTATAATTACATTGTATCGATGGCTGTTTCATTGTCAGATTTTGCATGTGCATTTTGATGAAACACGTATGTAATAAAAAAATTGAATTAGTATCTCCAATGGCAGCCAACAAAATCAGTTTTTCTAAGGTTTGGTTATGTGGTAACTTACAATAAAAATTATTTTACAATAAAAATTATGTTTTTAAGTACATGGTGATTCAATAAAATTTTTTTTATTATAATGTGTTCACGAAGTCACAAAATTTAGCATTTAATCTTTGAAAGTCTTGTTGGTCTGGTTCTAAATTGCTAGTATAGTTTAAATAAAATGCTAAAGATTTCAATTTTCCTAGACTTCTTCTAGATATCTTCAAATTTTTTTTATTAATTTGAAATAAGGTTTTATATATTATATCCTTAGAACAATTTAAATTATTTTTTAGTTTGTTCTCAATATTGTTAGAAATGTTTTAAAATATTGTATCAGATGAGTTTTCAATAAATTCTGAATCTGAAAATTCGTCTAATTTTGTGTTTAAAATTATGTATTTCCATTCGCTGTCTTCAATCTTTTTTGAAGTGCTATCAAATATATTTTTAGATGCTTCAAAGTCGTTACAAGAATTTTGTGAAAATTTGTCAATGTTACAATCATCAAAATTTAAATATTCGCTTAAATTATTTTTTTAAATGTTACAATCAATTTCATTTACCTTTGTCGTAATCTGTATATGTTCTGATATTTTGATTTTGTCACTATTTGTACACAACCTTGTAAGATTTTCTACACATATATTTTCAAATGTTTGGGACATTGTATACTTCACGAAGTTGAATGCAAGTTAACTTATACATACTAATTTCTTTCTGCTTTTATAGTATTTAAATCAAACTTTCAACATGAGCCAGTGTCGTTTCAAAGATTTTTTTTATTTTTCACAAGAATTTTTGTATATGTTTCGGATAACTCTTGTATAATATATTTTAGTGTATCTCTAAATCGATTCAAAAATTGAAATATTAAAAAAAAAAATTGTAAAATATGTCCTCGAATATGTCTTTAACCATTATTTGTTTGATTTAATTTATGCTGGAATTTATGCTACAATTCAAGTATCTAAGTATTTTTAATTTTTTCATATATCTTGTCTGGTCTTTTCATCCCTTTAGGGGTTTAATTATGAATATGGCAATATATGTCTTTAATCATTTCCATATTTATTTCACAATTCAAGTAGCTATCTATCCATCTATCTATATTGTAATGTGTTATTTAGGGTAAATTTTATTAGTGTGAATAATATACCCCATCTACGTTCATGTTTTTGTATGTGAAAGCATATTCTTCGCAATTAATTGTCAACGGGTGTTTTTTTCTAATTTATTATAACAAGATGAACTTTCTGATGTTCTGTAGGTAATGAAATTTTCTTTTAGAAAGCTGCTTGCATGAAATGATTTTGTTGATTAACTCCCATTTATAAATATAATCCTGTAATTATTGCTGCAATCTTTCGAGACATTTTTTTTTTAATTTAAAAAGTTGTGTTAATAGCGTGTAGCATGCCTATACAATTATAGTAATTACAGTACAAGATATTTTATAATTTTAAATTTTGAAAAATGCTCGTCTCGGTTGATTGTTTCCAATTATAAATATAATGATATAGTATTTGCTTTCTTGTGCCAATCTTTTCCAAAAATCTTTTTTATTATTTTACCGTTGTAGGACTGGTTTTCCAATGTCTTAAAGATTTAATTTTGGTTACAATATTTTCGGATGCTTTAGTTTTAAGTTTTCTTAGCTGAAGTGTGTTGGGTCGTTTGGTGTAGTGTTTTTTTTCTTAAATTTTCTTAATTTTTCTATTATTTTAATGGCAAACAATGGGCGTGTTGTTCGACCGAGACGTGTGCATCCTCTTATGCTAGTTCGACAGACAATTCACCAGTGGGAACAATTTCGTCGGGTAAATAATGGTCCACCGATCCAGGTGGATTTGATTTCTAGTACAGACAATTTTCCACCTAGGCCGGTGATTGAAATTGTTCCCGTTGCGGTCGACAACAACAACTGGGAATCTCAAATCAATATTGTTTCCAGCACCACTCCGGACTAATTTGGGGTAAGTTTATATTATTTTGATTTTGCAATATACTTTTTTCTTTCTTTTTTTTTGTTTATACAAGTTTTGTAAATTGTATTTGTATTTGTATTTGTATTTGTATTTGTATTTGTATAATTAATGCATGTTTTGTGGTCATCACTCCTCGCAGTGTGATTCTAAACGTTTTATGAAGAATGGGGCGTATTTGTGAATATGGGGCGTATTTGTAAAAGGTTATTAACCTTGTGCGCGCGCATTCCTCCTCCGAGGTGCTCTCACAGGGTTTTTTGGAGTGGGGGAACCTCCTCCTCCCGAGGTGCTCTCACAAATACATTACTACACAGTCTGTTTTGCGGCATGTTGTTAACTACGGGAATGGAGAGGTACGAAATACAAGTGATAACGGCTCTCTAATTATTTTTGTTGTTCGCTCATCATCTCCCTTATAGGTAATATTTTATTATTTTTTTTTGTTTAGCAGAGATGTACCAGTGGATGCCTCGCCACCAGTGGACTCGCCACCAGTGACGGCAGCGACGGTCACCTTGGGCGTCGGGTTTGTTCGAGGATGACTTATCGGGGTCCGAGGATGACTTATTGGGGTCCGAGGATTACGATGAGGATTCGGGGGATGATGAATATTTTCGCATTCCCATTAGGGGAATGCGAATTAGTAAATCGGGGACGGTGAGAACGTAACAGGTAAGATATTGTAGGTAGTAGTAACATGTTTTATTTAGCAAAAATCAAATTATTTATTTTTAAAATTTACAACGCAAGCTTGTTTTGTTTTAAACAGTTTTAATGATTTTTGAAGTTTACTAGAATTTCCAAATTATTATATTCTATCAAACCTTTATTAAAATTAGATATCTAAGCTAATGTTTTAGACACTTTAGGTTTAAAGGTAAAATTCTTACAACGCAAGCTTGTTTTGTTTAAAACAGTTTTATTGATTTTTGAAATTTACCAGAATTTCCAAATTATTATATTCTATCAAACCTTTATAAAAAAAGGTTTCTTATTTAGCAAAAATCAAATTATTTATTTTTAAAAGTTACAACGCAAGCTTCTTGTTTTTTTAAAACAGTTTTAATTATTTTTGGAATTTACTAGAATTTCCAAATTATTATATTCTATCAAACCTTTATTAAAATTAGATTTCTAAGCTTATGTTTTAGACACTTTAGGTTTAAAGGTAAAATTCACTGAGTACAAAAACTGTATTTCCTGACGTTCTACGGATATTTTCCAGTTGTCTTGTTGTCATCATAAAGACAACTGTAATAAGAAAACCATTACTTTCGATTACATATACAAAATTTGATAACAACAGCTTTCCTTTTTTTTTATCGCAACCTTTGTATCGCCGTTACCTCCTAAAGTGTTCTAAACAAAAAAATTGTTACTTAGTGAGTTTTAACTTTAACGGGTAATTCTTTTTCTTACTGTTTTTTTTTCTGTTTAGCAGCCCCCTCCACCCGTCTCCGTCCACCCGTCGTCAACGTATATTTTGTACTTAGTTGTAAATATAGTATGTAAATATAGTATGTAAATATAGTATATAAATTTAGTTGTAAATATAGTATGTACCTAAATATAGTAAATAAATTTGATGTATGTTAATAATTTTTGTTGTGCTATCCCCTTGCTTTCAAAGTGACACAAGTTTAAAAAATAGTATTCGAATAGTTACAAACTTTTAAGTCGATCCACAAATAGTTACGAACTTTTAAGTCGATCTAAAAAATAATACAGCTGCATAACAGTGTAAAATGGACAAACTACTTGTATTTTATGTTAAATTCATTTATATTCATTTAAAAACCGCCTCGTGTCAGTTGTGACGGTTTTCCTGATTTTTATTCTGATTTATTTTGAATTATTTTGAGTTGTGCCACTTTAAATGTATTTTTATTAAAAAGTAACAGTTTTAATCTATAAAGACGCAACAACTGTTCGAGACGCAGCATGTCTCCATCAAGTTCAGAGCACAACCTGCACAATTAACGATTGTGTCACTTTTGTTAGAGACATTATGTTCAGTTTATTGTTAGAGACACAGGCGCTATCTAAAGCGCTATCTAGCCGAGACTCTTGTAAGCTAAGTTAAAACAATTTGATATAGGGTGGTTTACTAATCTCCTTCATGGCATTAACTCAAATACACTAAATTTTTAGATGTGTCACTTTTGAAGCAAGGGTGCGAATATGCTTTGTGTCTTAACCCTTCAACGGCTAGCGTTACTTATATGTAACACTAAGGAAGCAACGCAAAACGTGACAACAGCGCTTTATTATTATTGCGAATGCCAAAAGTATTTGTCAGTTTGTCGTTGAAAGGTGACGGAACAACATAGTGAAATAAGTTTTCCAGTTAGTGTAACCAAGTTTTATAAATTAGGTGCTAAAATCAAGCGTAAAGTTTAGGACGGTGAAAAATGGAGATTCGACTAGAGTAAGTAATGTCTATCTTTTACTTTTAGGTTATGTTGTGTTATATTGTTATTTTACCAGTAATATAGTCTTTGCCTTGCATGCTATAGTATAGGTGTTATAAAATCTATTGTAATTTTTTTTATATAAGACTGTAAAAGTGAGTGTTACCTTTATGTAACGCTAGCTGCCCATGGTATACAAAATATTACAAATTATTAAATCGGTGTGTTTTTTATTTTAGACGTGGATTTACTTTGGAAGAAGCGATTCAAATGGCATACAATGATGATCTTGATGTAGACGGAATATATATTGAGCCTCCTGATGCAAATATATTGACGGATGAAGATTCGGGTGAGGAAGATGGTGGCGGATTAGTGGATAATCTTAGCGGTCGACAATTATTGCCAAAAGCGGAGTTGATGCTTCGAAGCGCAGTTACGGTTGATGAAGACGAACCAGAAGAAATGTTAGTGCGTGCCGCTAATGGCTCTGATCCAAATGATGTGCTTCTGCGTCCAGGACTGGAAAAGATAACATGGATCCAGGGCGACTTTGAGGAAAATACAAGATCATTTTCTGGAAGTGATTATAGCAAATATAAAGAAATGAGTTATTTGGACATATTTGAAGCATTTCTAGATGACGAAGTAATTGAATTGCTTGTCGAACAGTCCAATAGATATGCTCTTTTCTGTAACAGACCAAATCCAAATATATCTAAAGAAGAAATGAAATGTGCCATCGGAATTATGATCGTTACAGGATATAACGAGTTGCCAGGACGAGATTTCTACTGGGATTCTAAGAAAGACATGAATAACTCTAAGGTCAGCGAGTCTATGAGAAGGGACAGATTTCGCCAAATCATAAGATATTTGCACTGTGCTGATAACTTGCAGCCTAACCTCCAGGACAAAATGTGGAAATTACGGCCGCTAATGGATTTGCTAAAATCTAAATTTATTCAAAATTGGATTCCCGAACAAGACTTGGACTACGACGAATCCATGATTAAATATTTTGGGAAGCATTCGTGCAAGCAGTTTATACGAGGCAAGCCCATAAGGTTTGGGTATAAAATGTGGTGCCTCAATTCCACCACCGGTTACTTGGTAAACTTCGATATGTACCAGGGAAAAAATCCAAGAGCAAACACGGTTTATGAAAATAATTTTGGAAAATGTGCTGCTCCATTAATGTGCATGATTGATGAGCTTCCCGAAGACATGAAGACGCTTCCTTTTAAATTCTACTTTGACAATCTTTTTACAAATTTTAACTTACTTTTTAACCTAAAACAAAAGGGTTACGATGGCACAGGAACGATGAGAGATAACAGAATACCAAAAACGTGTAAATTACCACAGAAGAGTCAGATTGCTAAAACTAAGAAAAGGGGAGATATGGTTTCAAATATTGATAAAGAGGATGGAATTATTCTGGTAAAATGGATGGACAATAATGTAGTAACAGTGGCGTCTACATGTCATGGTATCAACCCAACCATTGAGGTGAAACGTTACTCTCAGGCTGAAAAGAAAATCGTTCAAGTTCGGCAACCCCGATTAATTGCTGAGTACAATCGCTGCATGGGTGGAACAGACATGATGGATCAGCAAATATCGAGGTACAGGATTTCAATCCGGCGAAAAAAGTGGTGGTGGGCCATTTTTACCTGGCTCCTGGATGTTTCCATAACAAATGCTTGGTGCCTTTCCAAAAAATGCAAGCATTTAGAACCGCTTACTCAATTAGAATTTCGAAGGGAAATAACAGAAGCATATCTAACTAAATTCGGTGTTCCACCGAAAGGATGTGGGAAACAAAAGGCTGCCAAATCCAGTGTAACACTCAATAGAGTTTCGGACAATCTGAGATATGATCGACTTGACCACTTGCTAACGTATATTCCCAACAATAAAAGACGTCGTTGTGCTGGAGAAGGATGTATTACGAGTACCCGCAGCATGTGTATTAAATGTGATGTGGGATTATGTTTACAATGTAATGTAATCTTCCATAGAAACTAGTTACGTTGCCTTTGCTTTTGTGTGCCATAAACGGCTTGCGTTACTTATATGTAACACTAGTTTTTAACAAAAATAATAGTTTTTCTATTAAAAATTGTATAAATACCGTAATAATAAACCATTTTTAATACATGTACTGACGTCTTATCATTTTTATATTAAAAAAGTTAATCTCGCCGTTGAAGGGTTAATGTGCCAGACGCTAAATAAATAAATATTATTTTTCTTTTCTTTATTGCTATCGATCTGGTAACACGAAAGATTAACCAGGAAAGGGCAAGAATATTTTTCCAAAAACCCTCTTGCACGTTTTACGCAAAACAATTCGAACAAAAGTTTACAAATTTTGGGGTTTCGAATTAAAAATTATCTAAGAAAAGGGTAAGTTCTAATTGGGTACAAAGATTCGCTTGCTTGAACAAAACTTTACAAATTTTGGGATTTCGAATTAAAAATTATCTAAGAAAAGGGTAAGTTCTAATTGGTTACAAAGATTCGCTTGCTTGATAGTTGGTTCATTTTTTGCTCGTAGTGTTTTTCTACGAGGAAAATTGCAAGAGTTTTGTTAAAAGAAAAATCCTTATAACAAAATTTCTTACTGCTAATAGTGTGGTTGTACAAAGTACCGCTTCGGGTAATGTTCAAAAGGGGCAATCTGCAACAGTTGCAGCTACTGTAATTAATACAACTAATCCTTAAATAAATGATTTTTTTATTTACAAATTTTATTTACAAATTTTTGTTACACATTTTCTGAAGAATCTAGGCGTCTTCTTGCTTCCATTGAGCGTCCTATTAATCTTCCAATCAGGCTTCTGAAATTAATAGGGGGGGGGTTTAAACTTTCCCACCAGAATTCATAACACTCTTTATGAAAACACCGACGCTTTTCTATCGTATAGTTTTGTCCCTCCATAAAGGGAGCTTCACAAAATTGGCAAATGTAGTACACTACCTTGGAACCAATGGAGCGTCTCCATTTACTAGCCAACTTTTGTGCTACGGGTACGTTTAGTTGAATCTCTCCATTGGGTCCATATTACTTTAGTTGTTCCATAATGTCGGATTGCTATTTTGGTAACTGTACTTGTTGTAAATGTTCTTGGTCAGGCAGCGCGTGTCGACTGATTGTAGTTTGTAGTGGTGTACGTGTGCTGTATAAATAGGAAAAATATGCCCGTGGAAAATAAAATAAAAATCCTTATAACCAAATTTCTTACTGCTAATAGTGTGGGAGTACAAAGTACCACTTCGGGTAATGTTCAAAAGGGGCAAAATTTCTTACTGCTAATAGTGTGGTAGTACAAAGTACCACTTCGGGTAATGTTCAAAAGGGGCAAGCTACTGTAATTAATACAACTAATCCTTAAATAAATGATTTATTTACAAAAATATTATTTACAAAAATATCATTTACAAAAATATTATTTACAAATTTTCTATGAGTCTTCTTGCTTCTAAAGTGGATCGTCTTAATGCTCTTGTTAGAGCCAGTTTTCTAAAATCAATTACCACCAGGATGCCCAACACTCCTCATGATAACACCGAAATTCTCCTATTGTATAACGTTGCCCATCCAGAAAGGGCGCTGCACAGAAGTGGCACAGGAAGTACGTTACCTTGGAACCACTTATGGAGCGTTTCCACTTCCTTACCAATTTTTGTGCTACTGGTACGTTTAGTTGCAGGTCTCCATTCGGTCCGATTTTTTTTAGTTGTTCCATAACACTTGTATACTTTTAACTAATTAAAACTGAACACTGAACAACGAAATCAAAGCTTTTTAACTATAGTTATAACTAATAAGGCAAAGCGGCAGTGTCGACTGATTGTAGGGGCGTACGTGTACTAGTAAAATATGCCCGTGGATGTTGGTATGGGAGCAGGGGGACCGGCGTCACACATTTAGCTGTGCAGCAAACTTTATCTTGCTGAACCGACTCAGTTTGGCGTTTTTTTTTGACAACGTTTCCGAAACTGTTGTATACTTTAAATTTTACTCTTCTATCTTCAAGTGAAAGACCCCTTGGCTTTGTACAAAAAAATATGGTAGCGTTTAAAGTTGTTTGTGTGGGGGTCGAGATGACTCGCTAAACTTGTCCTGTTTTATTTTCCCTAAACTATTCTAAATTTAAGGTTTTAATAACAAACGACAAAAATTTCTTAAATAATATTTAATTTGAACGAAATAGGACCTTTACATACAAGACAACATTTTAGGCTACGACTACAATCTTTACAAGTAGCCGTATGTCCACAAGGCAATAGACGGTTTCTAGGATAGTTACGGTTACAGATTATACAGACAGGTTGAGTTGAAAAACTTTTGAGAGAACACGTGCACTGTCTTAGTATTCCCAGCAGCACACAGTTCCAGTAAGATTTGTCGTGCATGTCGTCTTCTGGTATTAGTGCTTTACGAAAACATGCGTGAGTCCAACTTAACGAAGGTAGTAGGGATGTAGTAAATTTTTCTCGAATAAAATTAGCTCCTTTAGTTTCAAACAGAAACTTACAATAGGGATTCGCTTTAACGTGTATCAACCAGACGTCTTTGGTTCCCTCCTCCCATTCTGAGACCGTAACGTAGCATTTGTGACAATTCACTTTGTCACTTTGTCCCTCATAATAAAAACCACACTGGGCCAAGGCAGCGGGCGAAAGCCAGAGGTGGGGCCATTCATAAACAATAAAGGATATTAATCTATCCTCTCCCCCCCCCCCCCCCCACGTCACTAGAAATATAGTCACTAGTAGTATAGTCACTAGAAGTATCGTCACCAAAGGTATCGTCACTGGAAGTCGCCATCGCGTTTGACAATATACTATTAACTCCGATGCCTTGGTGCAGTGTGATTTTTATAATGAGAGAGACAAACTCACTCGTAACAAAAATGCTTTTCTTTAATGTATTTGTACTGTAACAGTAACTGAAATTTTTACTTTAAAATATTATGTTGCACGTTCGAAAGTAATTTACAGACAAACATTTGCGGCCATCATTAGTGCAAATTCGTCCGTTTTCCTGGCACGAGTCGTTGTAAAACGTGTTCCGTCTTAGACCATTAAGAGTAACTGATGACAAATATTACATTTTCGGCCAATTTTAGTGTAAATTTTTTCCCTTTCACATAACGAAATTATTTCAAAGTCTTGAGAGAGCTGGTTTAAAGTTAAGTTCTCTGTGTTTGGCGTCAAAGATTATCTTGTCTTTATCTTGACGCTTGGATATGTTTTCTACTGCGATTGCTCTCATCAGTAGTGCTTTTTCCCGTATTTCTTCTGCGTCTGTTTGGCATTCCATTTCTCTAAGCATTGCCTCTGATGAAAGTGTTGGTTCCCTAGCGAATGTGAGCATAAAAGGACTGTAGTTCGTTGTATCTTGTACTGCCGTATTGTATGCAAAAGTTATAAATGGTAGGTAACTGCACCAGTCTGTTTGTTGAGTGTTACAGTACATAGCGAGCATGTCGGCGATTGTTTTGTTCAGTCTCTCTGTCAGCCCGTTGCATGCCGGGTGATACGCTGTCGTGAACTGGCTTCTGGTGCCCATTACGGCCGTGATTTCTTGTACTAAGTCGGATTGAAATGTTTTTCCTCTGTCGCTGAGTAGCGACCTAGGCATACTGTGAATAAGACAGATTTTTTCTATTATAAATTTTGCTACGGGTCCAGCTTTTCCGTTTGGGAGTGCAGCAGTTATGGCGTATCGTGATGCGTAGTCGGTAGCTACCACGATCATTGTTTTTCCCTTGTTGCTACGTCTGAATGGTCCTAATAAGTCTATCCCCACTTTGTCCATAATTAGTCCCACTTTGATTGGTTGTAAAAATCCTGGTGTTTTTAGGTAAGGTTGACCCTTTCTTGCCTGGCAGTCTGGACAGCCCTGGATGTACTTCCTTATTTCTTTGAGCATGTTTGTCCAGTAGTAACGTGTCTTTGTCTTATTTATAGTTTTTGCTATTCCTAGATGTCCGCGTGTAGGAGCTGCGTGTAATTCTTAAAGGATTTCTTTCACCATATTGTCAGGAATTACTTGTACGTTTGATAGGCCTGTCGTTGTATTCAATGATTTGTATAATGTGTCGTTGATTAATCTGTAGCTTTTTGCCCTTCATTGTTCCCCTATGGACGCGTCTGTATTGGTTGGGTCTCTTAAGATATTAATGAGTTTAATTAAATTTTCGTCTTTTCTTTGTCGTTCCTTCAGCTGGTCTCCTAGTATTGTAAATGTTGGGATGTCGTCCAGTTCCGTCATGCTTTGTGTTTCGGCAGGTAGTACTGGGTTACGTGACTTGCAGTCAGCATCCTTGTGGGAGATACCTTTTTTGTATTCCACCGAGTAGTCAAATTCTGAAAGTTTTAGCGCCCATCTTGCCAATCTTCTGTTGTGTTCTTTAATTGTGTCCATCCAGCAGAGTGGTGGTCAGTTACGATTCTGACGGGTCGTCCGTAGACCAGATGCCGTAAATATCCTAAGGACCATACTACTGCTAGTAGTCCGAGTTCGCTAATGGAATAATTTTTTTCTGCTTTCGACAAACTTCGGCTTATATACGCGATTGGATGCGGTACTCCGTTGGCATCTTCTTGTAGCAGGATCCCGCCGATACCCTCTAAGCTGGCGTCTACATGTAGAATGCAATCTTTGGCGGGGTTGTAGTGTTGTAATGTAGGCGTGGTTGTTAGTTTCGTTTTTAATTCGGTAAATGCCTCTTCCTGTTTCTGTTCCCACTTGAATGCACCTTTTTTCGTAACTTCGTGAAGTGGTTTCGCTATGCGGGAAAAGTTTTGTATAAATTTTCTGTAGAAGTTTGCCAAGCCTAGAAAACTTTGGAGGTCTTTAATTTTCTTTGGAGTGGGAAAGTTTTTTATACACTCTATTTTCTCCTCGTCGGGGTTGATGCCATCTTTGTTTCCTTTGAAGCCAAGTATTTTCACTTCATTATGTAAGTATTTACATTTACTGGGTTTTAACGTAAGGTTTGCTTCTCTGAGTCTTTGGAACACTTTTCTGAGTTTGTGTAAGTGTTCTTCCTCGGTTTGTGAAAATATGATTATGTCGTCGAGATATATTAAACTTCCTTCCACTGCATGTCACCGAATACTTTTTCGCTCAGTTCTACAAAAGTGGCCGGGGCGTTGCATAATCCGAAGCTGAGTACATTAAATTCGAAGCTGCCGTGGCGTTGTGCTACAAATGCTGTATATTGTTTTGATTTTTCTTCTGTACCTGTCAGTAGCCTGAGAACATGTCTAGGGTGCTGAAGTATTTTGCATTTCCTAAGAACGTTAAAATGTCGTCTATCTGCGGTATCGGCCATGTTGATTTTTTCGTATGGACGTTAATTTTCCTATAGTCGACACAAAATCTCGTGGTGCCATCTTTCTTTTTTACCAGTACTACAGGAGATCCGTATGGAGAATGACACGGCCGTATTACGTTATACTGTAGCATCTCTTAAATTTGTTCATTTATGATTTCTCGTTCTTTTTGGGACACCCTGTATGGTCTGCTTTTGATGGGTTTAGGGTTCTCCAATTCTATTTTATGCTCGGTTAGGGATGTTCTTCCCATGTATTTGGGATGTTTTGCAAAGACGTCTTTGTATGTTTCGAGTAGTTGTTCTAGTTTGTGTTTTGTATATTGATTAGAAACCCCAGATAAATCGTGTTCTTGTAGGGTTACTCTTTTTTCATCGAGTATTTTTTCTTCTTCTCCGCCAATTTTCAAGAAACAGCTGTCCGGAATTTTTCCTTGTACCATGTATATAAGGTGTCCTAAGGTCATGTAATTACGTATTGGTCTTGCTTTTTCCATTTTTGATTTCAACGCTATGCACCATTGGTTGTCTTGATAAAATAGGTTTGACGTGGGGGTCCATCCGTTTTTGATGAAAAGAGGTGTGTTTAGTTGAAATAAGTATGGTTGTTCTTCTGGTAAGTCCGGCATTTTGAGTTTTATAATTGATTCTTCGTTGTTGAGATTCACGTCTTCTTCTGCTGTAGCTTTAAGTCTTGGCTGGTCCATCTCTCTTTCAATATTAAATAGTGTCTTGGAGACGTCGTCTATTGGTTGTTGTGGTTGGATTTCTTCTTCGTAGATGGAAATGTCTATAGTGGTATTTTTTTAAATATATGTGATTATGCGATTAATTAATTTTTGGTCCATACGGAATGCTTTTGCTGGGAAGCACAGATGTGTTTCTCCTCTTTGTGTTGCTTTGCTTTTGGTGGTCCATATACACTGAAAAAACTCAACGTGGCTTTGCCTGTGATATGCCTTGCGTCGTGTCGTTATGTAGTATGTGTTTCTCTGAGTTTCTTGTATTATTGCTACTTGGCCCCTTGTTGGACGTAATATCCCATATTGTTGCGGGTTTGTCCATTTTATAAAGTTGCCTTTGCCTTTTCCGTTACGATTTGTGTCAATGATTTTATCTTCCGCCATGTAGTATACCGTACCACCATGTGTTGGTAATAATTTAGTTATTTTGGCCTGCTTTGTTGGTTGTTCTTTCTTGAAATTTTCAAAGGCTGTTCTCCAAGTGTCAGCATCTGGTATTCTTTCTTCTGTATGTGCCATTAAGGAGGGCGGTTGCTGACTACCTTTTCTATGGAGTGGTATGACAAATTGATTTTTGATGGCTGTCTTCTTGCTTGGTTTTGTGATTGGTATGTAAACTGTCGGGGTGGCTGGCGTCTTTGTGACTGGTATGTGAACTGTCGGGGTGGAGGTATCTGTGAGTCGTCTTGTCTTGGCTCTGGGGCATTGTCTATCGTAGCTGCTAAGTTTTTCAGTTCCTCTTCTGTCGTTGGGGCCTTGTTTGGAGCATGCGTTAGCCAGTAGTAGTGATAATACGGTTTTTCGGACAGGCCATTTTCAAATATTGTACGGAATTCTTCGAAGTCCATTGTTTGTTTATATTCATAATAAAGGACTTTTAAATCATAATAGAATTTTTGACTGTTTCCCCATTACTTTGTCTTCTTTGTTCCACCTTTTTTTTCAATGCTGCCTGTAGGTTTGCGTCGTCGAATTCCTTCTTGCACGCTGTGCAGATGTCTGTCCATGTTTTGTCGCCATTATTTTTCTTATATTCTTGAAACCATAGAGATGCTACACCATCTAGGAAAGTTTCGAAGTAGGCAATTTTTAGTTGTTCATCCCATCCGTTGGCCGATGCTGACCTTTCGTAGTTATTTATGAAGTTCGTCGCTGTACCCTGTGCTGGCCGGAAGGTAGGTGGACAGAGGAGTTGCGGCACTGCTGCTTGGCGCGCTGCTGCAATTGCGTCGGTGATAGTCGTGTTCATTGTTTGGCCTGGTGGTGTGGTTGCTATGGTGGTAGGACCTGTGTTGCTCCGTGGAGTAGTGCTGCCGGCGTCTGTGTGTTGGTGTGCTGCTGCTTGGCTGATGACCTGTGACGTAGTAGGTTGCAACTGGATTGTAGGCTCCCGTTTTTCGTCGGTTGCGGAATTGCTTGGTGGGGTAGCGTCTTGTGCTGGTGTGGATTGTTCGATTCCGCTGATTGGTTTTGTTGCTCCTCCTTGAGGCGTTCCTGACACTTCTGGATCCGTAGGAGGCTTCTTGAAGATGATTTTCGCCGGAAACGGGGGGGACCTTTGCAGCTTTGTGTTCTTTGAAAATGGCGAAGTCGCTGGACTATTTTCAATTATGGTGCTGCTGGCGATGGGTACGGCTTGGCTGACGGATTTGCTCCTGCTCCTTAAATGGTATAGGTCTGACATGAATTGCATAAAATAAAATAAACACTTTAGTTATGACGTCCAATGTGGAGATTAGACGGCTCAGGATTCGAAGGACGGCGCCTCCACCATGTCACGAATGTCTCTTCGTGGGTCGGGACGTAGTCAGAGGAATGAAAGTCCAGATGTACAAAAAAGGCGTCTATTGGGAATCTTCTTAGATATTTACCCTAGTAGGTAAACCAGCATGTCCTCTTCTTGATAAATGTGGTCGGTTAGGGCAACGAGCGGTGGCTTCACAGAAGTAGTCGAGGTAGTAATTTGATCGGGCAATGATCACCGATGCCATAGCTTGAGCTGGCCCAAGTTTATATACCCAAATAAGTGTTGAGGTTGCAATGCACTTGACCCCGATTGGTGTACAGTGGGTCGCAACCTCAACAACGTACAGTGGTCGAGTATCCAAAATATACCGGACCACTGTGAGTTTTAGTTGACAATACTTATAGGGTATACCAGCATAAATCTTCAATGTGGGAAGTCAAAATTTCAATAACATACAAAGGCGTGTCTAGAACTGTAGTAAGGAAAGCTGAAAACAAGTCGTTGGCAATACTTATAGGGTATACCAGCATAAATCTTCAAAGTGGGAAGTCAAAATTTCAATAACATACAAAGGCGTGTCTAGAACTGTAGTGAGGAAAGCTGAAGACAAGTCGTTGGCAATACTTATAGGGTATACCAGCATAAATCTTCAAAGTGGGAAGTCAAAATTTCAATAACATAAAAAGGCGTGTCTAGAACTGTAGTGAGGAAAGCTGAAGACAAGTCGTTGGCAATACTTAAAGGGTATACCAGCATAAATCTTCAATGTGGGAAGTCAAAATTTCAATAACATAAAAAGGCGTGTCTAGAACTGTAGTGAGGAAAGCTGAAGACAAGTCGTTGGCAATACTTAAAGGGTATACCAGCATAAATCTTTAATGTAAGAAGTCAAAATTTCAATAACATACAAAGGCGTGTCTAGAACTGTAGTGAGGAAAGCTGAAGACAAGTCGTTGGCAATACTTATAGGGTATACCAGCATAAATCTTCAATGTGGGAAATCAAAATTTCAATAAAATACTAAGGCGTGTCTAGAACTGTTTAACTTTTGAAAACTGCAATAATATTCATATTTACAAGGTCCTAAATATATATTTCATACCTTTAAACATATTTACATGGATGTTTAGTACGATTAATGCGGTGAAGCGTTGTCTCTTTGAGTTTGTGGTTAAGAAAAAATGTGAACAAGATGAACTAATAAATCACATGGTGGATCTGTTTAGTGTAGTAAACGTTAAGACAATAAACATTGATTGATTAGAACCCTAAAGAACTGAAGCGTACATTTGCAAAAATCACAGAAATTTTGTGTACAAACTTTTAATGGGACAAACAAACAATTTATCCCGTTAAAGGTATTCATGAAAGATATCAAACCCTATCTAATGATCGCGGTTTATGCGAGACAGGATATCTAGAAGATTACAAACTTACGTATTACTGCCAAACTAAAAGCTATATTTTTTGAGGAAAAGCATTTTGTGAATACAGAAAAATTTCACACAGAAGAATTATTAGAAGGCACATCTTTTAAAATTTTCTAAGGATAAAACCTTATTTTCAATTAATAAGAAACATTTTAATATATCGAGAAAGAGTGTAGCAAAATTAAAATCCCTAGCTTTTTATTTAGACTATACTAGTAAATTAGAACCAGAAAGACAAGACTTTCAAAGATTAAATGATAAATTTTGTGAGTTAGTCAACACATTATAATAAAATTTTTATTGAATCATCCTATACCTAAGAATATATACTTAAGAAACATTTAAAGTACAAAAAAAGATAAATTTTATGATCAATTGGTTAAAAAAGAGAACCCTAACCCTAGAAAAAATTTCAGCTTTAGGCAGTAGGGTAAAACTATTTTTTTCATCTCTAAGGAACCGCATAGATTGATATGATGAATGTATTATGACAGGAAGGGCTAAACAGACGACAGAACATCCTAACCTGTGAAATAAGTATGAAAATTATTATATTTACTACCTTGCAATATTTATCTTGATTATATTATTACAGAAATATCTGGTACTTGACTTTGCATAATGTTACTAGAGGTCAACTAGTTATTCTGCTTAGCTGGCTGCTTTTTTACTATAAATTAATAGCAGAGCCAATTTAATAAATAGTATAGTACGACTAAAAAGCTAAAAAAAAAATAACATCATGAAAAATTCCATAAATGGCGACATTATTAAGAGACGAATTTCAATGATGTCGTTTGACGAATTCAATGATTTTTGTGAGATGATGTCTCCCGAGTGCGACCAACTATTAATTGACCTGTGGACGGCGGAGTTTGACCAATATTCACAGCCAGAGCAGTCCCATTCACAGGAACATTCCTATTGGAACCAATTAACTTCGAAATTCAAAGAACTTATTGATTACTGTTCCAATCAATATATACTTCTACAGATGGAGGAAGAAGACAAACGCCACCTTAAAAAACAACCAAAGAGAAAATGTAGAAGAAACGAAAATTACGAAATATATATATAACATATTTTTTTAATGACTTTTTTTATTTTTAATAAATTTTTATATACCCTATTTATCTTTTTATTTTCTGATACCACTTTAGTGCACCATCTCAAATGAAGTAAAACAAAAAATTAATATTTTTTGATGAAAATATTACGTCGCTGCATAGCAGAGATAAATTATCTCTATAATTGTACTTTTGGGTTTTCATCCCCGGAACAACTAGAGTTTACTTTTATCTTAAAATCGTAGAGGTCTAACTAACTAACAGTAGGGTAAAACTAATTTTTATCATCTTTAAGGAACCGCATAGGTATTATAATATAATACCATTCATATTCAATTCATATTATGATAAGTGTATTATGACAGGAAGGGCTAAACAGACGACAGAAAATCCTAACCTGTGGAATAAGTATGAAAATTATTATATTTACTACCTTGTAATATTTATCTTGATTATATTATTACAGAAATATCTTGTACTTGACTTTGCATCATATTACTAGAGGTCAACTATTTATTGCATAGTTTGTTACATTTTTACTATAAATTAATAGCAATACCGGAATTTTTATTCATTTAATAAATAGTCTAGTACAACTAATAAGCTAAAAAAATTAACATCATGAAAAATTCAATAAACGATGAAATTATTAAAAAAATAATTTCGATGATGTCGTTCAACGAATTCAACGACTTTTGCGACACGTTGTCTCCCGACTGCGACCAATTGTTAATTGACCTGTGGACGACGGAGTTTGACGAACATTCACACCCACAGCCTCATCAGCCAGAGCCTCATTCAAAGCCACAGCGTCAGGAACAGTCACAGCTTTCCTTTTGGAACCAATCAAATTGAAAGCATTAATTGACTTTTGTTCAAGTGAATACGTGCAGCTACTAAAGGTGGAGCGGGAAGCCAATCTACCGATAAAAGAACAACCAGAGCGAACGTGTCGCAGGAGCGAAGATTACAAAATTTTTTTTGAACAATGGAAAATGTATTTTCTAATGGTAATTTTTTAATAAATTTTTTTATCTCGTATTTATTTTCTGATACCACTTTAGTGCACCATCTCAAATGAAGTAGTAAAATAAAAGGTTAATATTTTTTGATGAAAATATTACGTCGCTGCCTAGCAGAGATAAATTATCTCTATAACAATTGTAATTTTACCTGTTATTTTATGTTGTTTATCGATACAGCTTTTTCTATTTATTTACAATATGGGCTTACGTCGTGCTGTCCTATTAAATTTAATTTCCTTAGAAAAAAATGACAGCGCCGGTATATCGGGGGATAACCTAGTGGAAACAACAAAAAGGAGCGTTGTGTTTATATAATAATATAAAGGTACAATATTTTGAGATAAACACCAGCCGTGGTGTTATGCTAGCCGTTAGTAGAGGTTGCGTCACTTGGGCGTACTCGGGTTTTGCGTCACTTGGGCGTACTTTACTGCGCAGGCGTCTGTCACCTGTCAAATGTCATTGGCCCTAACCACTATTGGCATTAGCTGCTTGGGCCTTAGCTGCCACTGGCCCTAACCATCTTTGGCACTAACTTCCATTGGCGCCAGCTCACCTATCATTGGTACTAGTTACCGAGGTTGGTCAGACGTTATCAGGGATACGTCATCTATCACGTGTCACTATAACCTCACCTATCAATGTATTACCTTCTGCGGGGGCCATCTGTGATACGCCATCTATCAGGTGACACTGTAACCTCAACTACTTAGATATTCAATTTTAGGGGTCATGCCTACAAGCTGGTACTTCGCAAGACCTACCCCCCAAGAAATGGTACCCCAATAATTTCCAAGTCGGGCTCCAACTGAAATTAAATGATTAAAAAAAGTTTTACCTATGTGTGGGTTCGATCCCGGGTTAACGGGTTACCAATTCCAGCGCTTTACGCACTGAGCCAACTAGGCATAGTGACAGAATATGACAGCTAGATGATTTTAACAAGTACGACGTCTACGAGTATTATACGGTAGAACTTATGCGTAGGCGATAGATATAATGCTGGTATATAAGGTAGAAAAGGACAGCTCTATTCGGTAATTGACACATTGTTTAAAACGTGTCATGACATGCTTTCCTTATAGAGTTTGGTCATAAGGCTAGCGTTACGTCATTTGAACACAGGTAAGGTATGTACTATACGGAGACTGACTCGTATCTGTATGAGATAGACAAGGATAGAACTACATATCAACATTATAGCAGGTACAATAATTACCCGTGGCGTAATAGGGGACGAGGCTAACTATTTTCTGTAGGCTAACCTACCTTAGTAACTATGTAAAGTATGCTAAAAATAATTAACCTCAACAAGAAATAGGGGTTGGTTTAACCCTCTGACATATACGTTTTTGATATCAAATGAAAGGGAAAAATGCGTATAATTAGGCTACATAGCTTAAATTTCTAAACGCCTGTCCATTTGAACTCTATAGAAGAATAAAATATGCTGTTCTTAAAGGAAAAAGGTGCAATATTCATATCAGACAAGGCTTAGTTCAAGAATAGTAAAATATTCATTACCATCAATGCATGTCCGCAGCGTTTATTATTCAGATAAGTGATTAAAAAACAGACGCATCGTACATTACACGTTTTGAAAATGTGTAATTTTACCATATTCAGTAATTCCTCAACGCATTTTAATCTCTAATTTATATTGAAGCCGCGACAACTAGTGAATAATTTACAAATTGAAAGACGAGACACCCAAGGTGAGACGGGTAAGAATGGGGTTAGGCCCTGCTATTATAGAGTGTGCAAAATAAGGTGTAGGGTAAATGTCTTACCGTCATTAGCCATTTGGGGTTACTCGAACATTAAAACTACGTATACTATTATGACACGGAATAGCCTGGTAAAAAAAACAAAACGGTAGCACCACCACCCATTGCCGTGTGCTATACAAGGCAGTAAAAAGTAGGTATATAGGGTGTTTTACATAATGTTCTATCTGAGTTGTATTTTTCTTAACCGATAACTAAAAAATAACTTACTTAGAAAGACTATTTTTACTCTCCAGTCTTTTTTTTATTTTTAAAAATAACCATTCTACAGCCATTTAATATAAACAGATATCAGACCACAGTGTAATTTTACCCCCAGTAAAAGGGGGCAGTATGTTTATATGTATATATTGGTTCAGTTTTGAAAAAGATTAGTCTTGTATCCAGGCTTCAAAAAAAAAGAGTCGTGTGTACAAGTTAAAAAAAAAGAAAGTGAATCATTGAAAAAATGGCATCTAACGGTATGTACCTATTAAGAGTTTTTAAGAAGGTAATAAAAATAAAAATCTTTACTAGTTCCAGTGTCGCAGAGGTTAATTGAGTTTGCGGAGGAGCTAATGTTGGAGCGATTTCCCGAAAGTGAAGTAAGTTTTTAGAAAAACGGCTTTAGAAAAGAATTTGAGGTATTTTTTAATTTTTTCTTCATCTAGTTCCAGTATTTCTTCGTCGAAAAGCCTCACAACTACGAGGCAGTACCTGCGGAATATTGTGAGGTGTGGGACGGGGAACTATTCTGTCTGGACGTAAAAATCTGGGTAGATCTGGATGGGGGCTTGGTTTGGATATTCGTGGTTTAACAGTAGGTAACCTTTTTTTATTTTAATTCTTATAGCCGATGAATTCAGCGAAAAAAAGGGGTGTTAAAATTCTGAAAATCAAAGATAAAACGGAGGCTTTTGTTAGTATTTTCGAGTCTGAGGTAACATAATCCTATTTAATATTAGATATTCTTGGAGTTTTTGTCCACTCTGGTATTAATAAAGGCTAAAAGGGATTGGGAGAAAAAATGTTCATTCCACGTTTTTAATATATGAAAATACCTAGGCAACAGGGTATTCATGCGTACGTAACAATTTAATTACAGAATTACAAGTGTATAGCGGAGAGTGGCTTGCCCCTGCTCCAGGCTCTAAAAACATGCATTGTTTCAGTAGCTATAAATACATCCTCTACTGCTTTTCTAACGTTCATAGTTTATATGAGTGTTGTGGTGTCTAAAACAAAAGGTAAGCAGCAATCTTTTAATTATCAACCCTTTTCTTAGTTTGTTAGTAGATTGTTATATCGAACGACTGTTTTTAAAAAATTAAAGTTGCTACAAATATTTTGAAAAATTTCAAATTTTTATCTATTTATGGATACTGTTTAGTGTTTTATTTTACAGATATTAATATTTTTTTTTTTATGATTTTGTAACTAGCTCTTGGATTTTATTTTAACGATTTTCAGGGAAACCAATTAGGTATTAAATACCTTTTATCTGGGTTAACTATACAGGGTTAGTGCAATAAGTTCATAGCTTGCTTTATGTTTATGATTTCTAAGGGTGTTCTTTTTTTAAAAAATAGATACTGTCTGTGTTATACATAGCAGGCGACTGAAATGTATACACTAGATTGATTAAAAATAAAACAGATTTAATGGGCGTTTTTCAACTTACCTCACTCAAATTCTAAGAATTTTAAGGAGATTGTTTTTTATAGCAAAAGTGAATTAGTGATTGTGAAACAAAATACAAACGGCCTAGTTCTATAGACAAAAAATTTATAGTTTAAAACAAAAATATTAGTTTAGAGATAGATACTCCTTTTTTAAAAAAATATTTCGTCTAAATATTTTTTACTGCGTGAACTATCCTTAAGGATGCCTATTAATATGTAATACTGTATATAGCCCAATGCTACTGAATAATACCCTTTATAGGGAAAAAATATCAGCTTGTAGAAGATAGTTTTATTTTTATAAAGGAAGTGCATAGTAGAACAAAGCCTTTTTGCGTATGCCTAAGGGAATTAAATAATATTTATTTTTGGGTAATCAAGGGAGGTTCGAATATTTTTGGGGTCAACAGTAAAAAAGGGTGTACATCTTTGATGTAATAATATTTTTTAGTAGCGATAGTTCTTTAATTTAGTTTTAGCTGTTTTTAAAACTAGTTTTGATTTAATACTTAATACTATTTTTCTTATTTAGGTTTCTTCGTTTACGTGACGCTTTCTTTGAAGTGGTGAACCTTCTCTCCATCATCAACCCCCTAGATCATTAACAACCCCTAGACAACACCTGACGATACGCTCATCTATACTAAAAAAGGTGAGTTTTAAAAAATAGGTATAGAAAACTGGGGAAAATAAAACAGCGAATCTTCGACATAACCTCTTTATTTCTAAACAATTCTACAATAGGTTATTTAAAAAATACTTCTAATTATAATACTTCTAATTATAATAATTCCTAATTACAGGTTTTTATACTAGTTGAATTCTAAAATATTTTTTTTAGACCAGTGCCTTATTTTTACACTTAAACTGTTGTTTTAGGCATTTTTACAGATGTTATATTAAGTACAAAATTCTCAGTGTTTAGGCCTGTACTATTGGATTGAAAAATACTGGTTATCAAATCCCAAACGTCATCAAAAGTTATATCGCCTGCAGGGCGCAAACGTAGCCATCCTTTTTGTAGACTTGTAGAACTAAATGTAACACCCATTAGGTCTGTAGGGTCTAAACCGGCTACAGCTTTCTGAATAATCTGATTAATACCATCTTTGACCCATTCAATAGGGTCAGTATTATTAGGTATTGTTTTCAGCTTAAATTCGATAGTACGCCCTGTATAGCGGTACCCTCGAATTTTTCTAATAGTGTCCTTAACTATAATAAATTTTCCCATGGTACGTCTATTCTCTGCTACTAGTAGATACTAAGTGAGTGTTAAAAGCTTGAGACCTCTTTTTTATTAGATGAATTCAACCATCATAAATCAGGCGGTTAAACACTATCCTCGTTTTAGAACAGTAGGGCGAACGGTCTCTTTTAAAATTAATGAGATCCCGGAAGGCAAAGAACCAGTATCCTGGATGCGGGATGCTATTTCTGAAATAGTTTCACATAGTACAAAAACGCTTAAGCCTGATGATTTGGTAGGATTTACTTTTAGCTCTAAAGACTTCTCCCTAGGTCAGGCTTGGATGCCTTTCAAAGAAGCGGCAAAGGTATCGGTAGGCGAGGTTTTGGACCTAATACAGGGTATTTACCAAAGTAACTCCAGCGGTCTGGATACCAGTACCTTTCAGTTAGGGGTTACTTCGGTTCGTCTTCCCAAAGGGACGGGGCGTCCGTCAACGTCAAAATTTAATACGTTTTCTGAGGAATGTAAAAAACGTAGGGGGATAGTTTTAATTCAAAATGATGATAATTTGTGCCTTCCAAGGGCCCTTGTGGTCGGGGTGGCTTACGCAACTAGTGACCCTCTTTTTAAAAAAATTTGTGACGGTAGACTGATTTTGCAGAAATCTAAAGCTCTTGAGCTTTGTCAGTTGGCGGCGGTAACTGTGCCTGACTCAGGGTGCGACCTTGAGGCATTACAGGGGTTCCAACTCCTGTTAAAAGACTTTAAAATTACAGTGTATCAGCATGGTTCAAAGGGGGCGAGATGTTTTATTTGAAGAGGCTGGGGAGGGTAAACGAATTAATCTTTTATTCTTTGAGGGCCATTTCAATGTAATTACGTCGACTACGGCTGCATTTTCAGCTAATTATTTTTGTGAGACCTGTCACGTACCCTTTGAACATAAGACCGATCATAGGTGTAAAAAAATTTGCCCCCGATGTAAACAAACCCCTCCCTGCGAGAAGGTTAATAAAACGGAATGTGCGGAGTGTAATAGGTATTTTTTCTCTGAAACCTGTTTTACTAACCATAGAGAGCAGGGTGCATTCTTTGCAGACAAGTCCGTCTGTGAAGAAATTAAATTCTGTCTAAATTGTCGTAGGGGATTTCGAGTCAACAGGGAGCATACCTGTGGTGAGGTATTTTGCACTGTTTGTAACGATTTTAAGGCTAGCGGACATTATTGTTTTATGCAAGTAGATACTAGGCTCCCTAAACTAGACAGTACATTGTTTATCTTCTTCGATCTGGAAACACGACAAGAAATAGAACTAGACGACGGGTCTAATTTGCATGAGCCTAATTTATGTGTGTTTAAAACAGCCTGCTCAGAGTGTATAGACACAAACACCAGTTTTTGTTATAAATGCGGGCCAAACCTTGAAGTTTTACGGGAAGAGCCTATTTCAAATTTTTTTAAAAAGGTTTTAGCAAAGCGAGACTTGTTTAAAAAGGTTATTGTAATCTCACATTATGGTTCAGGCTTTGACATGCAGTTTGTCTTTAATCGTTTACTTTTGCAGACTGATTTAGTGCCTGAAGTCATTTTGCGAGGAACAAAAATTCTTTTATTAAGTCTTGGCAATGTTAAATTTTTAGACTCAATTAATTTTATGCCTATGGCTTTATCAAAACTCCCTAAGAGTTTTGATTTGGGGGAAAATTTTAAAAAAGGCTACTTCCCACATTTATTTAACACAAAAGCCAACGAGGATTATGTTGGCAATTTACCCCCTGTAGAATTTTATAACCCTGATAGTATGATGCCTGACGATAGAGACAGTTTCCTAAAATGGTACGAAGAAAATAAAAATAATAATTTTAATTTAAGGCGGGACTTGGTAGAGTATTGCATTTCCGACGTGGAAATACTAACTGCCGCCTGTCTAAAATTTAGGGGGTTAATGTTGGAGACTTCGAATGTTTGTCCGTTCTCCGAGAGTTGCACTATACCCGGAGCCTGCAACAAAATTTTCAGACGAAATTATTTAAAGCCAAATACAATTTCTATTATTCCCAGGACTGGCTATAGGCTATCACAAAAACAGTCACGTAAAGGTATTCAATGGTTATTATGGGAGGAACACCAAAGAGGGATAAATATCGAGCATGCGGGTAAACGAGGGGAGGCTGTTTTGGGGGGTTTCAGGGTGGACGGGTTTTGCAGGGAGGAAAATTTAGTTTTTGAATTTCAGGGGTGTTTTTGGCACGGATGCACTAAGTGTTATACGCGAAATAGGGATCAAGGGTTACATAAAAGTGACCAGTTTGATACCCTTAATTCTCGGTACGAGGCAACCGTGTATAAGATAGAAGCGTTAAAAGAGTTAAATTTTCAAGTATTAGAGATGTGGGAGTGTGACTTTAATAATTTATTAAAAAATGATGCCTCAATGGTTAGCTTTATCGAAAATCACTCACTTATTGCGCACATACCACTCCTACCACGTGACAGTTTTTTCGGAGGTAGAACGGAAAATACCCGTACTTACTATAAAGCTCAACAGGGTGAAAAAATAAAATACCTGGATGTTTGCTCCCTTTATCCTTGGGTGTGTAAGTACGGGAAATTTCCTGTTGGACATCCGGAAGTTTTTGTAGGCGAGGAGTGTAAAGCCTTAAATTTACAAGTTACAGATGGGCTTATTAAATGTAAGGTTTTACCTCCTCAGAGTCTTTACCATCCGGTTTTGCCTATGAAAATGAATAAAAAGCTAATGTTTACTTTATGTTATCAATGTGGACAGGAAATGAATCAACGTGCTTCCTGCCAACATTTATACTCAGAACGCGCTCTAGTAGGTACGTGGGTAATAAGTGAGGTCATAAGAGCCTTGGAAAAAGGGTACCAAATCTTGAAAATATTTGAGATTTGGCGTTATCAGGTAGAGCAGTATGACGTTGAAACAAAAGAGGGTGGCTTATTTGTTGAAATGATGAACCGATTTCTACAAATAAAACAGGAAGCTAGTGGGTATCCTTCAGATTGTAAAACCGAGGCTGATAAGGTTCGGTACATTTCGGAATTTTTTGAGAAAGAGGGGATTAAATTAGACGCAAGCAAAATTGAAAAAAATTCGGGGTTAAGGTCTTTGGCCAAATTAATATTAAACTCTTTTTGGGGTAAATTTGGGGAGATTGAACGTAAAGGTCAGACTAAGATTGTCAAAGACCCATCAGAGTTTTTTGAAATGTTGACAAATCCTCTTTTGGAGATTAATTCTGTTTTACCTGTTAACGATAACACCTTTCTCATAGGTTTTGTTGAGAGGGAAGACAGCTATGAACCGCTTGCTACGGTTAATGTAGCCATTGCTGCTTTCGTGACTGCACAAGCGCGATTAAAACTGTATAGTTATCTCGATATGCTTGAATAGCGGGTTCTCTATTGTGATACCGACGAGGCCTACGGTCCTGGTAGTTATATTATTGAATTTGCTTGCGGGGGTCCTAAAAATTACGATTACAAGGTATTTTCTACTGAGGAGCAGGTGGAGAAAGTAGTTTGTAAGGTAAAAGGGATACGCCTTTGTTATCAGGCATCCTTACTGATTAACTTTGAAGCAATTAAGGATATGATAATTAAAAATATAGAGTCAGATTCAATTAAAATTATCTCGTCAAACATCAGGCGAACAGACACACACGATCTGGTTACTAGAAAAGAATCTAAGGATTATAGAGCTGTTTCGACTAAACGTAAATTTACCAATTACGACTCTGTTCCATACGGGTTTAAAAAACCTAAACCGTAATTCTCGGTAGATAAAATACCCTTTGACTCTTTTTTAGTAACGTTTGCTGGCAGTTGTTATATTATTTTTAACAGGGGTTATATGATTTATTTGTTCTCTCTTAAATTTTTAACGAAGGGGTGTTTATAAAAATTTTTTTTTGTGTTTAGCTCTTTTCTCGGGGTTAATTTAGTCTAGAATTTTTGCAAAAACGGCATGTATTTGAAGTTACTCTATACTTTTTTAATAAGAAATAGAATCGTTGATTTATTAAAAATATGATTTTTTATACACTACTCTCAGTTTTTACGAATAATAGTGATAATTATATAGTTTTTGCCTGGATATTCAATACTTACTCTAAAATTTTTTGAACTAGCTTCGTATCAGAGGGTATACGGAACAATATTATACCTACAATTTTACTATTATTTTATCATGAGCTGTAAGTTGTCAGTTCAATTAAAAATAAAAAAAATATTCTTAACCCTTAAGGAAACTGTCTCTATCATTATACATCTTTGCTGGAGGTACATCATATGGATTCAATTTTCTCTTCAGTTGTGTTCTGTTTTTTCATTAGTGTTTGTGTTTGTACACTCAGAACAAGCTGTTTTAAACAAAACGTTCGGGTTTATGCAGATTAGATCCATCATCTAGTACAGTGTCTTGACGTGTTACTAGGTCAGAGAAATAAGTAGGGGGTGTTAAAAGCTTAGGTTTTTCTTCTTCTACCTGCATAAAACTTTAAGCTAATTAACCTAGTAAGAGCTGCTCGACACTTTGTGGTTTGTAAAGCAAGTTTCTGAAAAACTTGCTGTACACTTTTCACCATTGGTTTTATTTACCTTTTTTTATATCCCTCTTCAAATAGTAAGTTGCTTGCGTAGATCTTGGTCTGTTGTATTGTGTGGTCATATGGTACTCCTTACAGTAATAAATACAACCGAAAGTAGTAGTTAGCGAAGTGATTACATTAATATCCCCCTATATAAATTCATTGGTTTGTTGCGCTCTGTAGCCCTTCAAATATTACGTTACACCCCTTGGACCCATAGCTGTAAACAATAATTTTATAATCAAATACTTTGATCTTAATAATACCAAACTTTTTAACCCTCTTAATTTTTGTTAGCCCCATGTTTAACATATAATATTATTGTTGTTGAAAAAATTACTAATGTTTTCTAAGTTTTTGTGAATCAAATAAGTCTTTAAATTCAATTTCAAAAGCTGGCTTTTAAATATTTATTACACAGTTTTTTATTTAAATTTCCTTCAACTTTACAGTAGTTATAATGAGTCATGCTGGTATACGGTGATTTTAAATTCATCCAAATAGTGTTGAAAACTCTGTAATGCTTTAATGCAGCACCTAGTCTCAGGGACAACTACCCCAGATAGTTGGCAAAGCTCCAGAGGGTCACTACTTGCAAAGGCTATCCCTACAACTAAGACCCGAGCACAGGCTATCTTTATTTTTTATAGAGACTATGCCCCTTCTTACACCACACTCCTCTTCAAAGCTTTGCTTCTCCTCCCTAATGTATTAAATTCTGAAGCTGGCCCCCCACCCCTATGCTTGTAGGTAGTCACACAGCTGTTACTCCGGCTCCGGTAATGTTATACCGTCGCACTTTTTGAAAAGTGTCTTTCATAATAATAAACTTTTCCATTTTAGCGCTTGCTGACACGTCTGTACTGGTTTTGTTCCTAAACCTTCATTAAATCCACACCTAAACTACTTTCTTCGTAGAAGGTTTTCTTGATAGTTTGCACTTTACAACAAACTTTATATGTCCGTTGTTTTCCGGGTAGTCGGGAGTATAAAAAACGCTTGTTGCATACATTTTCGATCGAAGACCGATAAAATGCGTCATGATCCTCCCATTGTTCTCGTCCTTCATTAAGCCGAGAACCTTTTTATTGACCTGGGGCATACAATTTGCATTTTTTATCAGGATAGTCGGATGTATCAAACTGCTCGGGGCAATCATTTTTCATTGTCTCGTATACATCACGGCTGGTAATTTTGTATATGAGGCTGTCGGTGTCAGTGTATAACAGAACAGCGTTGTTGCCATATTTTGGCTTAATGTACCCGTACAAGAAGTCATACATAATGGTCTTGGATACCTCCAAGATCGAAAAGCCTACGTAAATAGGCTTATTAGATACCACTTTCTGTTTTTTCATCTGGGTTGCTACCAGATTCTCGTTAAAAATAGTGCGGTCTTTGAAATGGGGCTTCGCGATTAACGCTCCGGCCCCCAACCTCCTCCCAATATTTTCCCAGTGGGAAACAAGTTTCACATCTACCCGTTTCTCCACGTTTTCCATCGTTTTTCCAGAGCGTTGTTCATCAATTTAAAAAAGTCCTTTTCGAACTTATTTCTAGCCTAATTTCGTCCCTTACTGAGTAGGTAAATTGACATACAATGTATTACTCCACAAACGCTGACTTATAAACTAGGCCTTGGCGTAATTCTTTCTGCGTTATATAACTTATTCAATCCATGATTCTCCAAAATAGTATTATATTTGTTTAACTATATAAGCATTATTAAATCGTTCCTCAGGCGTCAATTTGTTCATAGGTAAATCGCACAAAAAAAAATATCGTTTCAACGTCAGTGACAAAATTCTCCAGCTCTTTCTGTTGATATGTTTGTTCCCAGTTTACTAGAGGGAGTTAGCTTCGAACTGCAGTAGGGGCCTACTCTTAACCTCTGGTAGAACGGTTCAGGCTCAATAAGAATAGTTGGGTCATTCCATACTTTCAAAGTTCAGCTCGTCTTTTTCATAAATCATGTTAAACACAATCGTGCATTTTGTTCTAAACCGTGAAGCCTCACAAACATCGTTTTTCAATATTGAATCCGAATCTGTCAAAAAATCCCTGTTGAACATGGCAAGGTCTGTTAAGACTTGCACGTTGGATTTTAAATTAATATCAGAATATTCTCCTAAAGTTTTGCAATTAAATAGATTCCACACCTTCCAAGCACGCTTGTAATCATCTGCGCTGATGTCTTCTTTTTTAAGTTTGTTGTAAAAGTCTTTATGCGATGGGAGCTTGTTTTCGTTTAATTTTGCAAATGAATCTACGTAGTTATACGGGAAAACACCCTTCTGTCGAATAAGTTCAAATTTCTCTTGTTCCTCAAAAATGCTTACGGACTTCCCGGCATTGTTCCGGCTTCAAATGCTGTTATATTTTTTAAATCTTAAGTCCTTGGTGTCGTTATCTTCTTCTACTTTAGCCGTTGTAAAGGGTTTTTACAAATAATACAAGCTGTTACTTATTGATTCATATTATCTTGTTCCATGAAATATTTTTTAAAATTAGACTAAAACTCTTCAATATATTTATTTTTCTCCTCCTTGTTGCATTTTTCTGCCAACCCGAAGCCTCTTGTTTTATTTTTATAAACTTATTCATCATATCGGTAAATAACCCCCTTTTTTTCGTTTGAGCGTCATACTGTTCTATTTTATAACGCCAAATTTCAAAAATGTCCAGAATTTTGGATCGTACATTTCCGCATCACTCGTGCATTTTTTAGGCCAGCCAGATGCTTCCTGTTTGATTTTTATAAATTTGTTCATCATGCCTGTAATCATTCGCGTCACTTTTTGAGATTACAAAATTTTATTAATTTTGCCTGTGTTGCCTCGTAACGAGAATTGAACGTGTCAAACTGATCAGTCTTATTTAAGGCCTGATCCCTATTTCGCGTATAACACTGAGGACAACCATGATTGATTGTGGTATTTTGTAATTTAGATTACCCTGCCAATTTATGGGATCTTTATTGTGTTCTAATAGATAATTATTGGTTCTTGAGTTGTTTCATATCGTAAATTTAGGGTCGCTGTGGGTTCCTCCAAAAGCGGATCATTTCTTGCAAACTTGTAACAGTTTAACACTGTCGAATTATGGGATCTTTATTATGTAATGCTAAATAATTATTGGCTCTTGAAAACATGGGTATAAATTGAGGTATTTTGTAATTTAGGTTGCATACAGAGTGGGCCGGTCCTCGATACAACCCAGTCAGATGATCATGATCGTGTACTCTATCGTTTGCCTATATATCCATCGTCTTTTACAATGTAGTATCCTGCCGTTGAATATTCTCAAGCTTCGATATCCATTCCTGTTAAAGAGGTCATGGCTGACTCTATACATCTGAAAAAGCATACATGACCCAGCCATATTGGTTGTTAATATCGTAGTACATTAGATAGGACTCTTCTTTATTTGGATCGTAATCAGGCATGTACTTGTTGTTGGCCTCTGCGTACCTATTTGAGCATTGGCTTAAACCACCACGAATACCTTTTTCGAAAAAAAGGATCATATCTAAATCTATCAAAAGTTCTAATTGGACTGGACTACACAAGTGTAAGACATAGACTATATTACCCCTAATAAATCTACTCAAAAACTAATATATTACCCATAATAAATAAATAAAACCCGGAAACTATCAGTTATACTCCTATAGAATAGATATAGAATCATATGTCCCCACCTAATTTATATACATATTATATTTTTTACCGACTCTACCAAATCATAAGGTTTAAGCGCTGAAGTACTACTCGAGACTATTTCTGAAATGTTAAGTGGCATCTCGTACTCTATAGGCTCCTAGCCTTCAACATCTTCTAGGGTCTGATAAATGTTTTAAAAGAGACACTTCCTATTTTCTGCAAACATAGTGTTTAAACACGGGGTTTATCCATGCAGCGTCACCAGCCTATCCGAGAGAGATGTCTGTTTTTGGGTTACGCTAGTAGGGGTATGACAAATGATTTATTCAATTCAAAAAAGAGTTAATTAAAAATATCCTACCTGAGGTGAGTAATAGTTGGTACATTTTTAATATATATCAGTCTTATCTCAGCTGGTTAAAAATTATTGATTTTACCTAACCATTTGACACATTACCCACCAAAAAGTCTACAAAATATACCATGATAGATGATCTATTTTTTTTTTTAAAGTTTTAGATAACTAATGTGTTTTTTTTTTTAGGTTTACCACGAGCCACCTATTTGGAATAACGACCTTTTAAGGTCATCAGTGTTATTCTGTTTTTAACATAAGTAATTAGTTGGTTTTTGTTTGAAATTTATTTTTTCCATTAAAAAAGGAATGGGGCACTAAAGGGAGGGGAGTCCACGTCTAGTGTCCTGGAGCGATTGTTTTTAATCAATATTAGATATTACGGTTATGAGTTTTTGGTCTCAACCTTTTAGAATAATTCTCGAGCATAATTAATATTGAATAAAAATAATTTACTAACACCTCCCTAGTGTACTGTTGTTACGATCCTATCAACGTGTTCTAAGTCACCAGTTCAATAAAATAAAACACAGTTATTTTATAACACCTTTATTTATAAAATTCTATAATATCACGTCTTTCTAGTTCTGCAAGAATAGCAGCTATCTCGTCTCTGTTAGTACTGCGGTCAGATCCAAATTCCTCCAAAAATTTAAAACGTTCCACTAGTTCGTTGGCACTCTTATATGACATGTTAGGGTCGTGCAAACCAGTTTTTTCTCCATTATTTTCTTCTTGGCCAGGACTATAACTAGGTAAACTTTCATCATCTGAACATTCTGGGGCATCACTTGACCTTTGACCCTTGTGTAGAGCCAATTTTTGTTTCCTTTGAGCATAGCTTCTTTTAGGCGGAAATAACTTGGATATAACATTTTTATATTTCAGCCCTTTTGAGCTAATAATCTTCCCAGTAGCATAATACCCTCTTCTATGTGTGTTAGTATAGAGTAGAATCTGTCTATATAATTTCAGGTCTTGGGGTGAATATTTACAGAGCTTGTTTGTAAATATTAAATTAACCAATCCATCCGATAATGGAAAGCGCTCATTGCCGACTATAAGGTAGTTATCTTCTATTTCGACAGCCTTATTTCCTAGAAAAATTTTATCTCCATCCTTTCGGGCCCCATATTTAATATTGGGCGTTTCCAAAAGAAGATATTTAATCCTGTCTGCATACATGCTGCTACAAAGAGATTAGGCACATAACTAACCCCTATTATCATATGTTACCACCCTTATATGCTCAAGCGCTAATAGACCAGCCCTTAACCAACCCTTATACAACCATAAACCAACCCTAAACAACCACCATCAAACCACCATCCAACCACTCATAGGACGGCTTTAGGGCACTAATAGGGCAGCCTAGATTCGATAGAATTTTTTTTGTTAATCGGTATAATATCCTAATCCACTCGACACCACAACGTACATGGTTATTACATTTAAATCAGAACTTCTGCTATGTCTAGCTCTACCGTAACCACAAAATTATATTAGGCTTCTAGCATTGACATATGATTGTTGTTGAATAATTTTTACACCACCTACTATAAAATGTCTACAGTCCCGTCCACTAAGGCTTAAATGGTCACATACCTGTACCTTGGTATTTTTAAAAATAATTTTTCACTGAGTGATAGGTCTTTTCGAGGCCTGTTTAATAAAGCTCCCACCTTCAACACTAGGTTTTTAAAGCCGACTCTATGGGGGACTCTGTAGGTAATCTATAGATGTCTTATAGTGTTTAAAACGAATAATAAAGATTTCATTACTTCAGAATCGTGCATAGATGTTCATTAGTAGGCTCTATAGACAACTTAATTTTCCTGTTATAATAAGCAATTTTAGTCATGTCACTAACATGTAGTGGTTTTTTTATTAGCTTATCTACCTACCCTTTTTTATTAAATTACAATATACCCGATACATATATATTAAAGCTTATTTTCTATGTTTATTAGGTTATATGCAGTCCTCCTTCAGGCATCATCCAGACAGCAGACACCATTCTGACTCCACTTCAAAGATCGGACCATTTTTAGCGAGAACCTGATAGCAGACCATTGAACGATAAGCTGAATTCAATTAAACATAGAGTAATTTAATATTGTATCCTGGTCAAATAAACTAATAGCACTAGTTTTCTGCTTGTTATAACGCTGAATACATATATTATAGGTATAATAATAAACGAGGAAAAATACATTAAAGGTCACACGCCCTTCTCCCAAGATTTTTACAAAATCTCGTGAGCCTTTGGTCGTGCGGCCATGTTTAAAATATGACGTCAAGCAAAATAAATACCCTGAATCCTGATCAAGAAGGTAGGGTACTAGGGCATAAATCACACTTTATTTAAGGCATTTGGGCCTTAAATTACTAGTTTTTCTTATATTATTCCTATTTTTCAATAATATTGGGTCTATTGTTTTTATTTTTTCAATAATATTAGGACCTAAACAGCATCTATTTATCTGTTTACCCTAAGCTATATGAAACGCCTATTTAAGTCAAATATTGCATAATACCTTCGATTTATACAAGCAAATTAAAACGACTAACCTTTTTGAGTTAGCTCTATCCTTGTCTATCTCATACAGATACGAGCTTGTCTATCTCATACAGATACGAGTCAGTCTCCGTATAGTACATACCTTAACTGTGTTCAAATGACGTAACGCTAGCCTTATGACCAAACTCTATAAGGAAAGCATGTCATGACACGTTTTAAACATTGTGTCAATTACCGAATAGAGCTTACCTTTTCTACCTTATATACCAGCATTATATCTATCGCCTACGCATAAGTTCTACCGTATAATACTCGTAGACGTCGTACTTGTTAAAATCATCTAGCTGTCATATTCTGTCACTATGCCTAGTTGGCTTAGTGCGTAAAGCGCTGGAATTGGTAACCCGTCGACCCGGGATCGAACCCACACATAGGTAAAACTTTTTTTAATCATTTAATTTCAGCTGGAGCCCGACTTGGAAATTATTGGGGTACCAGTTCTTGGGGGTAGGTCTTGCGAAGTACCAGCTTGTAGGTTTGGCCCCGAAATTGAATATCTAAGTAGTTGAGGTTACAGTGTCACCTGATAGATGGCGTATCACAGATGGCCCCCGCAGAAGGTAATACATTGATAGGTGAGGTTATAGTGACACGTGATAGATGACGTATCCCTGATAACGTCTGACCAACCTCGGTAACTAGTACCAATGATAGGTGAGCTGGCGCCAATGGAAGTTAGTGCCAAAGATGGTTAGGGCCAGTGGCAGCTAAGGCCCAAGCAGCTAATGCCAATAGTGGTTAGGGCCAATGACATTTGACAGGTGACAGACGCCTGCGCAGTAAAGTACGCCCAAGTGACGCAAAACCCGAGTACGCCCAAGTGACGCAACCTCTACTGCCGTTTTAACAAGTGTAGCGTTACTAATTTAAAAAATGGCGTTTGTTGGTATGTATTACAGTTTTAAAGAAAGTAATAAAAATATAAAAGATTTGTCGTTACTAGAAAAAATATATCAGAAGTTAATTGAGTTTGCTGAAGAACTCATAGGAGAGAGATTTCCTGAGGGCCAAGTAAGTTTTTAGAAAAGCTTTAAATCATTTTTTAACAATACTTAAATAAGGGACAAGTTCCAGTCGAATTAACTTTAGAAAATATACCCTTGTTATCAAAATTTATAAAAGTTAATAGTTTTATTTTAAACAATAAAATACATTACATTTTACATGTTCCAGAGACCTTCAATTATTTTAATTTATTTTCGACACCTATATTTTTTGCGAGTCAGTTTAAGGCGATAATACCGCGAAACAAATTCTTAGTAAAAAATGAATTGCACTATGCATTTGCAAGCAACCCCTGCGATGAAATATCCCCACAACGATTCATCTGCCTAAAAATGGACATCAAGGACATCAAAGAAGACAACCCTTGTGAAGTTCAGCTTCTTGACGTCAAAAACACCTCCGCCTGCGAAAAAACACTAATTAAGGTATCGAAATCGATCATCAAACGGTTAAGCGTCTCTAGCCAATGAATTGCGTTGTTGCCACAACAAGAAACTCTTCAAGTAAAATGCGAGAAACAAGAAGAAATACAAAAACCAATGGCCGGCACATGTCTAATTAACCTGCCCATTGGATGCTGTATATCAATTCAAAATGAAATAATCATTAATGAAAAACAATCCACGAATTTAAACCAGCCCATATTATTTCCTGACCTGGATACAAATTTGGCCCAACAAGCTATCAGTAATACGACACTTCGATTGGAAGAAATCGAACTCGATGATTTGAAATGTGTAATATTTAACCAAATGACGGAAATTAGAGGGCGCGGCGACAAAGTGACATGTTCTGTATATACTTATAATAACGATGTTTATTTGGTTGTTGGGAATTTTGAATTAAAAAATGAAAGGGAAAAAGCCAGCGCCTTGATTCTCAAAGAATTAAATTCTAAGGGTTGGTGCCCTTGTAATTTATGCATGCCTTAAGTCTACGAATAGATTAAAATTGAGTTTTATTTTATTTTGCTGGAGCCTTTGTTTTTGTGATTTTGCTGTGATATATATATATTTTTTTTATTTGATACTGATATTGTATAAGTAGATAAAAAGGCCAGAGCCGTTTTTGACTTTGACTGTTATAATATTTTATTAGGTTCTCGTAATAGTTTAAAAGTATAATATTGTTAGTAATAATACCAACCGAGCTTACAAAATGTAAAATTGTGTAATAAAATTTTTTATTAATTATTTAAAGGTGCTTTATTTACCCTAATACTAATGTTTATAGTTAATCACCGCATGTTAAATAAATCTCCTTTTGAAATATAAGGTAACTTAAGATAGTATATTTTTAGTTTCTTGAGTAAAACTAGTACTGCTATAGGAACTGGCAACACCGCGCGATTATCGCTTGTTACAAATTAAATCTAAGAAAGCATGGAACCGTCAGCATGTATCTATTACTATTGCTAGTACCTTTACGATGTTGCCAAACGATTAGTTTTATAAAATAGTTATATTGTTTAATGAATGTTTTATGTTTATTACCAGAATATCCATTTTTAATTTAAAATCAAAAACTTAAAATCCAATTTACTTAAATTGCTCTGTAACTTTGTGGGATTGACTAGATTCTTTTCTGCTTTTAAAATAATAGTAGTTTCTTCATAAGTTTATTAATAAAATGTGGTTCACTACTAATTATAATATAATATTATTTACCAAACCTTTGAAGAGTACCACTTCTAATGTTATTTTAAAATAACTTGGGTTGTGAAATAATTTCTGAAATGAAAGTCACGGCCTTTAACAAGCTGAAATTCGCCGTTGTTGATGTTATAGGATTTTGTGTCCCAGAATTTTACGCTAAGGAATTGGCTATTTATGATGGAAGACGGATGAAATGATATCTGTTCATGCCAGCAGTACCACTTTATAAGTTGGAGGACGATGAACTAAACCGAGTAGCATTTTTGTATGAACACTATCACGCACTATATTATAATTCTGGCAAGATCGATTACAGAAATCTTTATTTTATTCTCTACAGGGATTTACGAGCTGTTAATTAGTAACAATTGTCGATACCATATTTAATGAACTTATTGCAAATCTATACAGGGTATACGATGTACTTTTACCCAAACCGAGAATAGACTTTCAAGAAGATTTATATACAGTTTTTTATAAATACCAAAAACTAATTATTATGGATGAAATTTGTAGAGCCGAATTGGTACCAACCCAGGAACCAACAGAAATACTTGGAGACGTCTCTAAATAATTTACACAACAACCGGTAACACCATTGGCAGAAGACACCCCAACAACTTAGGAACAAACAGAAATTATTGAAGACATCCCTATACAATTTACACAACAATCTGTAACACCATTGGCAGAAGACACCCCAACAACTCAGGAACAAACAGAAATTATTGACAACACCCTCATACAATTTACACAACAATTGGTAACACCATTGGCAGAAGACACCCCAACAACTTAGGAACAAGCAGAAATTATTAAAGACATCCCTATACAATTTACACAACAATCGGTAACACCATTGGCAGAAGACACCCCAACAAGTCAGGAACAAACAGAAATTATTGAAGACGTCCCTGTACAATTTACTCAACGATCTCTAACACCATTGAAGCCACTAAACCTCTCGACCCAGGAACAAACAGAAATTATTGAAGACGTCCCTGTACAAGTTACTTAACAATCGGTAACACCATTGGCAGAAGACACCCCAACAACTCAGGAACAAACAGAAATTATTGAAGACCCCCCCTATACAATTTACACAACAATCGGTAACACCATTGGCAGAAAACACCCCAACAACTCAGCAACCAACAATACAGTGTTATCTAAACGGAATAATATTTCTTGCCAGAATTATTTAAATCGTATTAGAGGACCAGAAATATATTAAACTACTTTTTGGATGTTATTTCAAACTATGCTGGCGTTAGCGCAATTCCACTTGCCAGCATTGAAATCAAAGACAAACGCCTATTGCCGATTTGATGGTCCGGAGAACGTATTAAAACATATTATGAACTTCGAGCCTTATTATGACTTTGTTTCAATCTCAACTACGCCATTTAAACGATTTTGTGAAGCACCGTCAAAAGAAAGACATCTGCACACCCTTCTGTATTGTCATAATATATATTACAAACCAAATGCAAAGCACTGCTCAGGTAAAGGCTTCGTTAGGACCCCAGAAGAATGGACAAACACCATTTTGTATATTATTGTCGATGGAAGTAGACAAAAAAACCATAAAAAAGAATATCCTCGCCATTTGTAGTTAAGCACTTATTGCTAAAGCGAATGCTCAAAGACTTTATATTTCTGTGAATTAGACTTATAAACTTGTTTATTAATAAAAAATAAAAACGTGTTTCATTTTAAAGACCCGTGATTACAGGTAATCTTGGGCTTAGTTTTAAATTTACTAATGTAATATATGTAATGTAAATGTACTACCTAAACAAATTATTTGTGAACCGCTATTAGGAAATAAAAATTCCACTGAAACGTCGCAATTATATCAAAGATGTTCGGAAAATAGGGGGTGGGTTAAGTGTCGACCGGAAGATTTTTATAAATTAGCATCAGAAATAAAAACATTGCCGGTTAAAAGTAAACGTGTTATATTTAACGACCAAATGACGGAAGTTAGAGGGCGCGGCGACAAAGTGACATGTTCTGTATGTACTTATAATAACGATGTTGATGTTTACAGTCTATTGCGATTTTGAATGTGTCCTTAAACCAGTTGACAACAATGCTAACGTACAAGATAGGGAAGTATACACCGTTAAAAAGTGTCAACATAATATACCTTGTTCTTTTGCATATTGTAAGTACTCTTATGATGATAGACTAAACTTGAATTATATAAAGGAGAAAATGCATCAGAAAAGTTTCTGGAAATGTTAGAACGTGACCTAAAAAAGAAAATTATAATAAACACTTGAAAACCAGTAAACCTCTAAACATTACCCCTTAAGAAAATATGCATATTAATGGATTACAATCGCTTATGGAAGCTAAAGTAAAATATTCCGGGAAAATTCTTGATTTTGGCCATTTGGTGTATGCACAGGGTCGTAACTCCATAGAGATTCTCCGATGCATTAGGTTTGCACATAGATGTGTTAGGAATAACATTTTAAATGTCGCAATCAATTGTTTTATATGTGAAGAGCCCTTTGATCAATTATCAATAAGCCTGCGCTATCATTGTCACATAACGTCCAAATTCCACGGTGCGTCTCATTCCAATTGTAACTTAAACTATAAACTTCCCCTTTTTGTACCAATATTTTTTCATAACCTTAAATCGTATGATGCAAATCTGTTTGTACAAAATTTAACAATAAGACATAAAAGACTAGGTGTCATTGCACAAACAAAAGAAATATACTTAATAACTAAATATTCGCCCGTTGATAGGAAAATTTCACAGACGGGGAATAAAGAAAGGACATATTTAAAAATGCAATTTTTAAATACAGTTCTTACCAAATTCATTACATAATTTAGCTTCCTCACTTTCTTCTGAACAATGTGTTTAAATAAGAAAATATTTCAAGGACGAAAATAAAATAACTTTTATAAGACAAGATGGTGTGTTTCCTTACTTGTATTTGACCGATGTTAAAAAGATCAACAAACTCAATTACCAGCCAAAGAATTATTTTATAATGAACTCAAGAAACAATCGATATCTGATTTAGATTTTAGATGTATGAAATTTGTTTAAGTGTAAAACTCTGGGAGACTACTTTGACCTGTATGTAAACAGCGATGTACTAATTCTGGCCGACGTGTTTGAAAACTAAATTTTGATAGAAGTAAACCATCAACATACATTACATATTTTTATGTTATATTATTATATTATTATATATATCAGAAAACATTTTTTAAGTTTGTCCCCACTTTATCTAAGGGTCGTGTATTGTTAGTGGATTTATTGTATAACATTAGTTTACATCTATTTACATAATAATTTACCATTTTGTCCCGAGAATGCTATTCCACCCGATATATATAAACAAAATTTAATTCCAAATTTAACCCATAAGGAAAAATTTGGTATTCATTACATAGCATTATTACTTTCCGTTATGGTTTAATTTTAAAGAAAATTCATCAAGGCATCAAATTTCAAAAAGCTCCATGCTTAAAATCAGATATGTAGATTTAAATACAGACATGCGTCGCCAGGCAAAGACGAAAGCTGATGCTGATACGTTTAATTTTAAATGTGAACATGTAAACACACGAGCATTAACGAAAAAACTGTGGAGAATGTTGACAATAGACTTGATATCATATTAGTAACTGAATGGGATGTAAACCAAATTTTAAGTACTAGGAAAATATAACTCTTTTCCGAAAATTTAACAGCTGTTCAAATGCAAAAAATGAGTAAATTTTATAACAAACCGCTTTACATAGGATTTGTCATATTAGATCTAGCAAAAACTGCAATATTGGTTTAATATAAATATTTAAAGCAAATGTATGGTGATAACGTTCAATTAGACGCATAAGGACCATTTTATAATTGAAGTAATTACTCCAGATTTTTATCATGAAATGTAATTAAATGTAAATATATTCGATACATCTAATTATAAAACTGCAAGCAAGCGCAGAAGCAAAACAAGACAATCGGTTAGAACATTTAGTTCAAGTTTTACAAGATACGAGTCATCCTAAAAGATGTAGAAAGCCGTTGGTCTTCGAACAACTCTAAAATATCTAGCGGGGAGTTCTTTTTGGTCCTATATTAATTGCGGTTGACTAGTATCCCCGGTAAAGTTATTTTGACTCGTCTCACAGTAAACCCGTGCTCATCATTGCTGTATGATCGCTTGGGTCGATTAGATCTAATGACTAGCATTAATATCGATATGAGTGCAGGAATCCACGTTACTTTGCCATTTTACTGTGCTTATCGAGAGATTAGAAGTTATCGATGGGAACTGGAAACGACAGCTTTTATTGTAAGTATACCAGAGAGTGCTTCAATAGTGGGGAAAGCTGAAGACATTGTCGTTGGCAATACTTAAAGGGTATACCAGCATAAATCTTCAATGTGGGAAGTCAAAATTTCAATAACATACAAAGGCGTGTCTAGAACTGTAGTGAGGAAAGCTGAAGACAAGTCGTTGGCAATACTTATAGGGTATACCAGCATAAATCTTCAATGTGGGAAGTCAAAATTTCAATAACATACAAAGGCGTGTCTAGAACTGTAGTGAGGAAAGCTGAAGACAAGTCGTTGGCAATACTTATAGGCTATACCAGCATAAATCTTCAATGTGGGAAGTCAAAATTTCAATAACATACAAAGGCGTGTCTAGAACTGTAGTGAGGAAAGCTGAAGACAAGTCGTTGGCAATACTTATAGGGTATACCAGCATAAATCTTCAATGTGGGAAGTCAAAATTTCAATAACATACAAAAGCGTGTCTAGAACTGTAGTGGGGAAAGCTGAAGACAAGTCGTTGGTAATACTTAAAGGGTATACCAGCATATATTTTCAATGTGGGAAGTCAAAATTTCAATAACATACAAAGGCGTGTCTAGAACTGTAGTGAGGAAAGCTGAAGACAAGTCGTTGGCAATACTTATAGGGTATACCAGCATACATCTTCAATGTGGGAAGTCAAAATTTCAATAAAATACTAAGGCGTGTCTAGAACTGTTTAACTTTCGAAAACTACAATAATATTCATATTTACAAGGTCCTAAATATGTATTTCATACCTTTAAAAATGTTTACATGGATGTTTAGTACAATTAATGCGGTGAAGCGTTGTCTCTTTGAGTTTGTGGTTAAGAAAAAATGTGAACAAGATGAACTAATAAATCACATGGTGGATCTGTTTAGTGTAGTAAACGTTAAGACAATAAACATTGATCGATTAGAACCCTAAAGAATTGGAGCGTACATTTGCAAAAATCACAGAAATTTTGTGTACAAACTTTTAATTGGACAGACAAACAATGTATCCCGTTAACGGTATTCGTGCTAAAGCTAAATGTGTGACGCCGGTCCCCCTTCTCCCATACCAACATCCACGGGCATATTTTACTAGCACACGTACGCCCCTACAATCAGTCGACACTGCTGCTCTGCCTTATTAGTTACAAGTATAGTTAAAAAGCTTTGATTTTGTTGTTCAGTGTACCTAAGTTTTAATTAGTTAAAAGGATACAAGTGTTATGGAACAACTAAAAAAAATCGGACCGAATGGAGACCTGCAACTAAACGTACCAGTAGCACAAAAATTGGTAACGAAGTGGAAACGCTCCATAAGTGGTTCCAAGGTAACGTACTTCCTGTGCCACTTCTGTGCAGCGCCCTTTCTGGATGGGCAACGTTATAAAATAGGAGAATTTCGGTGTGTTGAGGAGTGTTGGGCATCCTGGTGGATAAGTACTCACCCTCGGATTGATTTTAGAAGACTGGCTCTAACAAGAGCATTAAGACGATCCACTTTAGAAGCAAGAAGACTCATAGAAAATTTGTAAATAATATTTTTGTAAATAATATTTTTGTAATAAATAATTTATTTAAGGATTAGTTGTATTAATTACAGTAGCTGCAATTGCCCCTTTTGAACATTACCCGAAGTGGTACTTTGTACTACCACACTATTAGCAGTAAGAAATTTTGCCCCTTTTGAACATTACCCAAAGTGGTACTTTGTACTCCCACACTATTAGCAGTAAGAAATTTGGTTATAAGGATTTTTCTTTTATTTTCCACGGGCATATTTTTCCTATTTATACAGCACACGTACACCACTACAAACTACAATCAGTCGACACGCGCTGCCTGAACAAGAACATTTACAACAAGTACAGTTACCGAAATAGCAATCCGACATTATGGAACAACTAAAGAAATATGGACCCAATGGAGAGATTCAACTAAACGTACCCGTAGCACAAAAGTTGGCAAGTAAATGGAGATGCTCCATTGGTTCCAAGGTAGTGTACTACATTTGCCAATATTGTGAAGCTCCCTTTATGGAGGGACAAAACTATACGATAGAAAAGCGTCGGTGTTTTCATAAAGAGTGTTATGAATTCTGGTGGGAAAGTCAAAAACCCCCTATTAATTTCAGAAGCCTGATTGGAAGATGAATAGGACGCTCAATGGAAGCAAGAAGACGCCTAGATTCTTCAGAAAATGTGTAACAAAAATTTGTAAATAAATATGGAAATTAAAAAATCATTTATTTAAGGATTGATTGTATTAATTACAGTAGCTGCAACTGTTGCAGATTGCCCCTTTTGAACATTACCCGAAGTGGTACTTTGTACAACCACACTATTAGCAGTAAGAAATTTTGTTATAAGGATTTTTCTTTTAACAAAACTCTTGCAATTTTCCTCGTAGAAAAACACTACGAGCAAAAAATGAACCAACTATCAAGCAAGCGAATCTTTGTACCCAATTAGAACGTACCCTTTTCTTAGATAATTTTTAATTCGAAACCCCAAAATTTGTAAACTTTTGTTCAAGCAAGCGAATCTTTGTACCCAATTAGAACTTACCCTTTTCTTAGATAATTTTTAATTCAAAACACCAAAATTTGTAAACTTTTGTTGGAATTTTTTTGCGTAAAACGTGCAAGAGGGTTTTTGGAAAAATATTCTTGCCCTTTCCTGGTTAATCTTTCGTGTTACCAGATCGATAGCAATAAAGAAAAGAAAAATAATATTTATTTATTTAGCGTCTGGCACATTAAGACACAAAGCATATTCGCACCCTTGCTTTAAAAGTGACACATCTAAAAATTCAGTGTTTTTGAGTTAATGCCATGAAGGAGATTAGTAAACCACCCTATATCAAATTGTTTTAACTTAGCTTACAAGAGTCTCGGCTAGATAGCGCTTTAGATAGCGCCTGTGTCTCTAACAATGAACTGAACATAATGTCTCTAACAAAAGTGACACAATCGTTAGTTGTGCAGGTTGTGCTCTGAACTTGATGGAGACATGCTGCATCTCGAAAATTAAAAGAGCATCATTTTTAGTTGTTGCGTCTTTATAGATTAAAACTGTTACTTTTTAATAAAAATACATTTAAAGTGGCACAACTCAAAATAATTCAAAATAAATCAGAATAAAAATCAGGAAAACCGTCACAACTGACACGAGGCGGTTTTTAAATGAATATAAATGAATTTAACATAAAATACAAGTAATTTGTCCTTTTTACACTGTTATGCAGCTGTATTATTTTTTGGATCGACTTAAAAGTTTGTAACTATTCGAATACCTACTAGTGTTTTTGCGATTTCTGAAAATCTATTTTTTTTTTGATCGATTTAAAAGTTTGTAACTATTCGAATACTAGTTTTTTTGCAATTTCTGAAAATCTATTTATTTTAACTTGTGTCACTTTGGAAGCAAGGGGATAGGACAACAAAAATTATAAACATACATCAAATTTATATATTATATATTGACAAAATAAATATACACTTTTACGACGAGTGGACAGATACTTAATATTCACTCTGTATTAAACGTTCCACACATTATTGTATTGATTTTTACAATTTGGCAAAAACTTGGGTAAGTGTAAAACATTTTCAAGCACAACTTCTTGTTCAAGAATTTGAAATAGTTTTTGCCCGAGAACTTGACCCGTGGAGTAATATAAACTATCTATAATAGGTATTTACATTTTTTTCTTTTATATAATATAAGTATAGAGAAAAGTGTCTTTTAAACTTTTTAAAGATTGCAGGGCTGCAAATAAAATATACCAAAACATGCATCAAAACATAATCTGAGTAAAAGTTTATTACAGAAAATATAACACCAAATATACAATAATATAAAATCACAAATAACACTGGCCGACAAGATTTTTCTAACACAGGTCAGCTCTTTATTTTTAAAATGGAAATACCCTTCTAATAATAGAAAAAATATTGGGAAAGCCCCAATACATACCATTTTTCAATAGCTTTTTTTTTTATATAATTGGCATTTGGCTAATTAGCCATGCAGCCAGTCGCAAACAGTGTTCTAAATCATCTAAAAATCATTTTTTCATGCATGTAGGTACGCGAAAAATTAAAATGTTACACTTACACCGTCAAACCGTCATGCGTACGCAAACGTGCATCTTACTGCGCGTAGGTACTAGAAAAATTAAAATAAAAACTTTTCTCTTGTTTTTGGAAAATCGTGTGTGTATGCGAAAAAGGAAAATAATAAACTTTTCTCTTGTTTTTGGAAAATCATGTGTGTACGCGAAAAAGTAAAATAATAAACTTTTCTCTTGCTTTTGCAACAGCTAATGATCGCTTACAGCTAACTGCTTGTAGGTACTAGAAAAATTAAAATAATAAACTTTTCTCTCGTTTTTGGAAAATCCTGTGTGTACGCGAAAAAGTAAAATAATAAACTTTTCTGTCGCTTTACACATTGCAAATTCATCAATTAAATGTCCAAGATCTAATTTGTTTTTTTTATTTATTTGACAGCAAGGCGCATCGACCTCTTGGGTCATTAGCGCGTATGACAGTATTTAGTGTGAAATTGGGATTACATTATAGTTAAATCTTAATTTGTTGGTAGCTGTACTTTCGATGGAAATTACAGATAAAGATTTTAATCGCTCTTGTCCAATTTGCTTCCTAATCATTTTTAATCAGTTTTAATTTACTATGGGGGCTTTCAGCTGAGGCAGATGTAATCGGCATGGTAAAAAATAATAATTGACAATGTAAACTTGTGCAAAGTCGCCCTTCGAATAATTATAGTTAATTAATAATTATATATATATATATATATATATATATATGTAATTAGGCCAGGTCAGTGACGCTGAAGAGGGACATTTGTTGTTTTCATGCGGTTTTTACGCGGCCGATCTAGTTGCCGACGAGTTGTAAAAATCTTTACAGACACGTCTGGATTTAAATCTGCTTTTATCAATATGAGCATGTTTATAAATTGTAAAGAGAAATTTGGCGATATGATTTGAGAATCTTTTTGTTGAATATAGGGTCATTGCATCGGTTTCCCGTCCAGACCTGGTTTTCGACCTTTCTATGTTTTATTGCCTTGCATAAGGAAACGAAGTGTTGTTTTTCGTCCAGTAATGTTTTTTTAGTTGCGGGCATCTATACCAAATTTAAATATAGAAGTGGCTCACTCTAACTGTGGCAGTAACAACCTGTCTAAAAATCCAACGTGTCTTGATGTTAGGACGCCATTATTCACGTGTGTGTTTTTACTGAAAATCTTAGTGTGCAGGCGACTTGGAAACAGTAAGTAAATTGTTTAACTTTATTACTAAGTGGTTGCTTATAATTGCAGATAGTTAGGAAGTGATTACATTGTTAAAATAAGCAAAAAATACTATATTTACTTTTCATTTTTATAAGATATTGGATGGTCGGTATCCGGTATATTATAAAAATTGCTGTTTTTTAGTTATCGACCAGAGTGGTCGAAAACCGATATTAAAAGTGCTTTTTTAGACTAAAAAATCTACATTAAGTAGTAATTTTTTTGCAAATATTTTTTAGCAGATCACTAAACAATATGACAATAACTATGTTTTTTAGTTTGCGACCACCTTTTTCATTTTTATTTAGCCTTTCTTGTACACATTTTAAAACGTGGTCGAAAACTAATTCATACAAATTTTATTATCGACCGCTATGTTTTTAGCCATGTTTATAACCTATTTTCTTCTTTCAGTGTCACCAATTCGAAGATCTCAAAAAAAATCTCAAAAAGAAAAAAATACTAATAGGAAAAAGAAAAATGTTACTAAAAGATGCCAATATTCTGAAGAAAACTTAAAGAGAGCTTTATATGAAGTAAGAGAAAATAAAATGAAAATAAGAGAGGCCAGTCGATTATTTGGAGTCCCAAAAACCACCCTAATAGACAGATTGTCCGGTAGAGTTCCAGAGAAATTAAGGCAACCAGGCCCACCTCCTCTGTTAACGGTTGAAGGAGAAACAAGGATAAAAAATTGGGTAATTAATCTAGCAAAATGCGGGTTTCCTGTAACCAAAGAAACACTTATGGAAACTGTTGCCAAAATTTCCAGAGATAGCCAAGTCAATTTATTTAAAGAAAATAGACCAAGTCAGACATGGTATCTTAACTTTTTAAAGAGGAACCCAGAAATATCCATTCGAGAAGCTGAAAGTATAAATAGAGCAAGAGCTATCATTACAGAAGAAAGTATACGAAAGTGGTTTCATGAATTGACAGATTATTTGAGCCAAAATGATCTTTTAAATATTTTACAGGAACCAGAAAGGGTGTTTAATGGGGACGAGGCGGGTTTTTCCTTATGCCCCAAGACGGGAAAGGTTCTCGGACCAAGGGGATTTAGAAATCTTTATACTGTTAAACTTGGAAACGAAAAAGAGAACATAACCGTTCTAGCCGTTTTTAATGCTGGCGGAAAAATAGCTCCTCCTTTGGCTGTATTCCCATATCTCAGAAAACCTCCAAAAAACGTGGTTGATAATATACCTGACAACTGGATATTAGGAATATCAGAGAAGGGGTGGATGACAGGGGATGTTTTCTTTGAATATTTATCAAATGATTTTAACAGGTGGCTTGAAGAACAAAATATTCAAAGGCCGATAATCCTTTTCATCGATGGGCATTCATCCCATATGACTTTTCCTTTAAGTAAATGGTGTCAAGAAAATAAAATTATTTTGTATGCTTTACCACCAAATACTACGCATATGTTACAGCCAGCTGACGTCAGTGTCTTTAAACCTATGAAGCAGGAGTGGAAAAAAACAGTTAAAAATTGGCAAACTAAGCAAGAAAATATAAATTCATGCGTTACGAAAACAAATTTCTGTTCACTTTTTAATGAAGTTCTTTCCAAAACAGATGATTTAGCTAACTATATTAAGAGCGGATTTAGAAAGTGTGGCTTATGTCCTTTAGATCCAAATGCAGTGGATTATTCGAAATGCATTTTAAATACTGCCGAAAAACTAACGGAAGGAAGCAAACCTAGAAGATCAAATCCCAGGAAATCAAGTCCTAGAAAATCAACCGAGGGTATTACAAACCGTGATCTAAGGTCGGCTGAGAAAGTCATAAATAAAATTAAAGATAATTTAACTTTGTACGGTTTAAATGTTGAAGTTATTTTAAACGAAATAAAAACCCTGGAAGAGAAAGTGTCTCCAGCTAAAAGAACATCAAATAGGACGACTACTGTTCTTGAAGAAAATCCCTGCACCTCAGCCTCTATGTTCGACACTTCATTAACGCCCTTGCAACTAGATATAAATTCAAAAGAAAACTATATCGAAACAATTAATAATGCTCAGGTTATATTCGAAGTTACTAATGATGATGATTTAAATGTGCTTCCCATAGAATCCGACGTTTCGATTCCTGATATATCGTTGAGCTGCTTGACTAAGTCCTTTTTAAGTGCTTTTAATGAGACTAGTGAAACAAACACGAAAATTATAGAAACATTTATTCACGAAAGTAAAAACGTTGACAGTAATGTTACAGTAATCAATAATCATAATAATGAAATAAATGAAGAGATAAATAATCCTAAGATAGACGTTGTCGACATAAATTTACAGACATTCGCGAGAACTCCTGATCCTGAAAGAAATAATATTTTCAATGCTGGCAATCAATTTTCGATATATGGCAATAGTAACGAGATTAATAATATTAGAGAAGAGTGTGAGACAGTTATTAACGACTCCAATAATGCACTGGGCAAGAAAGCATCCGCTAAAATGCTAACAAAAGCTTTTGCAAATCATCTTACTTACCCAGTACCAGTAAAAAGAAGCAATAATACAAATAGAAATAAATCTACAGAGAAGACTCCAAGCGCAATATCTTCAATAAAGTGGCGAGAGTATTATGAAAAAAAAAATTTTGAAAAAAAAGAAAAAGAACTTGAAATTAATAAAAGGAAAGAGGGGAGAAAAAAAGCTAAAGAAAGCAAATTACAGAAGAATCAAACATTAAAAAACGCAAAAAGAGTTAAAAGAACTGAGAAGGAAAATATTTTAATACGGAAAAAGAAGGTACCGTGTGCATCCTGTAAAGAGGGGTTAAATAGTGATACAGATGACGATGAGAAAAAAAACATTGGATGCGACTTCTGCGATGAATGGTATCACAAAAAATGTACTAAGTTTTGCAATATTCCATATAACATAGCTGCTACCAAAGAGTACAAATGTAATAATTGCAATTAGTTTGTAATAATTTATTTTAGTTCATATTTATTTTTGTTTTAATTGTTCGTAAGTTTGTATACTTCGCGAAAAGTTAACTAGGTATATTCCGTTTTTACTTTTACCTCTTAGTTACCGAATCAGTTAGGATTTGTCTGTCAAAAATGTTTTTTTTTATAAAAATGTTTATCAATTTTATACTAAGTATTTGTTTTCTACCGAAATAAACATGTTTAATATAATACATTAAGTAAATAAATAATTTTTTACAAATAGGAATTTACAAGATTTTTAAAATATCATATTTTCTTTTTGTAGAAAAATCAAAGTACCTAGACCTCGACCTACAGTATTCCCTATCGCTATACAATATTCAGAATTGAATCAATGTTGATCAACTTTAAAACTCAGAATGGGCCGATCATAAGTCACCCTTACAGAACGAGGTAAGAATTGCAAATGTTTATTCTTTAATTTAGGAGCAACCAAGCAAAACCGAATAAATCTGTTTTTTAAAGTTTTGAGATAATTGCCAAAAACGTGCCATTAGCAGGTTTTTAAATTTAACCAAAAAAAATATTGCCTACGTAAAAGATAAGATACTATAGATCTCTTACACACTATTTATGTTTCACTTTTATAAGTAACAAAAAAGATATTACTAATAACCAAATGGATTTATCTGTTTTTGCTTGAGTAGAAATTGTTTATTTCAATGTAGATATATGTTTTTTTCTTTCTTTTGTATGTCTATAAAGTAATAAGATTCGTAAGCGGATTTATTCCTTTTTGCTCGAAATAAGTATACAGTGTGTCCCCGGATCGACCCAACGATAGGTAAAAAAGGCTGAATTTTTTTGAGTTGAAACTTTATCTTCTGGAGTTCACCCTGCTTGGATAGAAACTAATTTGTGCCATAATTTCGAAAAATCAAGTTTAGTGTGAATTGGAAATTTTAACTTTTTTTTCCCACCAGTAAAGTGCTTGATTTCTAGGAGATCCAAAAAAATATTATTCACAAAAGATATTTAAAGTAATAAATCAGTACGAATCCAAAATTTTAAAAGCCTATGCCTACTTTGATGTTTTGCATTATTTTTATTGCACGGACCTCTCTATTGAAGATATTCAAAAATTTCGTTAAGAAAAGTTGATCAAAATAATAAATTAAACACGATCGATTTATAAAATATATTTCAAAGTAACAAATATTAACAACGGTTTCTACATCCAAAAATTAATTGATTTCATTACTAACATCAACTGAAAGATTTATTTATTCAATAAGTTCGCCGTAATGTTTTCGAAAGTTCGCATCAGTCTTAGAGCACAGAACAGTAGGTACACCAATATTAAAAATACCAAACTATTTTTGACAAAAAAAACTGTCAAAATATTATTTTTTCTTTTTCCTTCCATGAATAGCATATTTATTCATATTTTGAACGAAGTGAATTGCTTGTTATTTTTATGTTCGCATTTCTTTAATTATTATCTAAATGTCTATTAATAATAATAATAATTAATACAAATTATAATAATGCAAAACATCAAAGTAGGCATAGAATTTTAAAATTTTGGAATCTTACTCATTTATTATTTCTGAACTCAGTAGGTACAACAATATTAAAAATACCAAACTATTTTTGACAAAAAACTGTCAAAATATTATTTTTTCTTTTTCCTTCCATAAATACGTCATGCGTACGCAAACGTGCATCTTACTGCGCGTAGGTACTAGAAAAATTAAAATAAAAACTTTTCTCTTGTTTTTGGAAAATCGTGTGTGTATGCGAAAAAGGAAAATAATAAACTTTTCTCTTGTTTTTGGAAAATCATGTGTGTACGCGAAAAAGTAAAATAATAAACTTTTCTCTTGCTTTTGCAACAGCTAATGATCGCTTACAGCTAACTGCTTGTAGGTACTAGAAAAATTAAAATAATAAACTTTTCTCTCGTTTTTGGAAAATCCTGTGTGTACGCGAAAAAGTAAAATAATAAACTTTTCTCTCGCTTTACACATTGCAAATTCATCAATTAAATGTCCAAGATCTAATTTGTTTTTTTTATTTATTTGACAGCAAGGCGCATCGACCTCTTGGGTCATTAGCGCGTATGACAGTATTTAGTGTGAAATTGGGATTACATTATAGTTAAATCTTAATTTGTTGGTAGCTGTACTTTCGATGGAAATTACAGATAAAGATTTTAATCGCTCTTGTCCAATTTGCTTCCTAATCATTTTTAATCAGTTTTAATTTACTATGGGGGCTTTCAGCTGAGGCAGATGTAATCGGCATGGTAAAAAATAATAATTGACAATGTAAACTTGTGCAAAGTCGCCCTTCGAATAATTATAGTTAATTAATAATTATATATATATATATATATATATATATATATGTCAATGGGCAGTTTTGAGGACAAATTTTTAGGAGTATCAGTGCTAACGAGGACACATGGTGCTTATGAGGTCTGTCCTTGTAAAAATACATGTCAATTGGTAGTTGTGGGAACTGTCCTTATAAGCTTTATATGTAAATAGTATATTATAAGGACACAAGATATTTACTATATTTATGAGGACTATATCAGATTATATCGTAACAACGTAGCGTTGCAACAAAAGTTAATTATCAAGTCTTGTGGTTTTAAAGCCAAGATTTTTAGTCCGAACAAAACGTTGTTACTCCTACTAATTTCTCGATTGTTTTCTTTTTTAAGAATATCCGACCAACATTGATGACCCGAATCTTGGCCATGTTAATTAATCAATTTTTAAAAAGTTTTTGATTTTGATTCTACCAGGAATTGGTAGTGTGTGTACAGGCAGTTTTTAAAATAAATAATTAGAAATGACGGTGGTTGCGAGGACGCTTGATGCTTATGAGTCCTTTCCATGTCAGAATTTCTGGTTAATCTCCGAAACATAATGACTAAACCAAAAACCATAAAGCATAACCTACAAAACATATCGGTAAACCGAAGAACCTTGTGGTTAAACGAACCATGTGTTTAACCTACGAACCAGCAAAATTCTTTACAAAATAATACCGGAGACAAATATTTTATAAAAGGGTGGCAAAGGGTTATTTATGAATTTGCTTTCAAGTTGACAACGAATGTAATCTTTTTGAATCTCTTACGAATTATTAATATAATTTTTTTGGTGTTATACATAACAAAGGTACAACGTATTTATTTGGCCACCCGGTATACTTTTCTAACCACCTGATTAATCATTATACTATAAAGTTGTATTTCATCTAACACTGTTAAATATTTGTTTTTTTTTCTTTTGCACTTATTTAGTTTTTTTCCTAAAAAATAAAATGACCCTAACCTAATATATCTACCGGGTGTCCAAAATTGGAAAGATTATGATAAAATTAAGATAATAATTGAGTTATTAAAATTTAAAAGGTTTAAATATTTTAGCTATAAAGGTTAATAATTTTTCTTAAAATTTTTGTTCTTATGCTTTAGTCGATCTTTCGAGGCGGTTTTTGGCAGTTTTTATTTCAACTAATAGGACTGCAATTACTTAAATTTTTTTACAAGCAGCTGGTTTTAACACAGGACCTTCTGTTTAACAGCTAAAAGCAGTCCTGTAATACAGCACACACTAGGTAAAATTTAATGCAATAATATATGAAAAAAAATTTTTTTTATGATAATTAATTATTTTAGGATAGTCCTTATTTAAAACCGCGTATATATTTTTTAATTTCCTATTTTATGGCATTTTTGCCAGGTTCAGTATAATCGTTACTCATAATTAGGTCCTGTTAGTTATTAATGCTTTTTGTCATACCAGTCAACAAACCCAGAATTTCACTTTAACCGTACGCGTATACCGGGTGTTTCTCAAAAGACGTCCACCCTTATAATTTTTCTGTATTTATATATTAAAATGAAATTTAGATATTATGCATAAGAGATGAGTCTGCATTTGTTGGCATAATTTTCAATTTTTTAGCACTTCCGGTTTGACCGGAAATGACCTTGACTTTGGTTAAATGGGATATCTTGTATATTTTTACCTATTGGGATTTAGCATAACATTCTGAGTGAAATGACACCTCACTTGTCATTTTTCGACGTGTTATAACATTTTTATGTTTTTTTTTTCAGCCCAGAGTGCTACAAATTAATTAAATCTGTTAGTTTACAGTCAAGTAGCATATTAAAATTAAAATTAATAATACGAGTATTATAAAATATTATAATAATTGACTTTCTAAGTTTCACCAGCGTTAAAAAAATTAAATTTTGTTTTCTTGACGTTTACTCCATTTTTCCAAATGGAACGATAGTAGTTCACTAGGATATTTAAAACGCGCATTTTTTTTCGAACAATTTGATATTATACACTCCTATGCTATTTTAAAATTGACACGAAAAAATTTGCCTTGAGTACCAATCGCAAATTTAAAAGCGTTATGCATTATTGCCGCCCTGTATTTCCTAAAGAAATATAAAGGCGGCTTGGAAAAACAATGGAATGATTTTGAAAATCAATATAGTTTTAACGTGAAATTATAATGTCATTCTTTATTAAACTTATATTGTAAATCAGATAAAATGGTTAGTTTTACTAGAAATAATGAACAAATTGATACGCTCCTAATTTTTGGAGTGAGCAGAAAAATTCTTCTGAGGCCGCAAGATTGTATGTATTGTATGTTTTATAACCTAATGACATTACAACTTTAAATTAAAGCCAGATTGCTTTTCAAAACCGTTCCATTGTTTTTCAAAGCCGCCTTCATATTTCTTAGAAAAGGGCGGCAATAATGCATAACGCTTTTAAATTTGCGATTGGAATTTAAGGCAAATTTTTCAGTGTCAATTTTAAAATAGCATAGGAGTGTATGGTATAAAATTGTTGGAAAAAAAATGCTCGTTTTAAATATCCCAGTGAACCACGATCGTTCCATTTGGAAAAATGGAGTAAACGTCAAGAAAACAAAATTTAATTTTTTGAACGCTTGTGAAACTTGGAAAGTCAATTACTATGACATAATTTTAATTTTCATATACTAGGTACTTGACTATAAATGAGCAGATTTAATTATTTTGTAGCACTCTAGATTGAAAATAAACGATAAACATAAAAATGTTATAACACGTCGAAAAATGACAAGTGAGGTGTCATTTCACTCATAATGTTCAGCTGAACCCGAATAAGTAAAAATATACAAGATGTCCCATTTAAAATATCAAAGTCAAGGTCACTTCCAGTCAAACCGGAAGTGCTTACAAATTGAAAATTATGCCAATAATTGCAGACTCATCTCGTATCCATAATTTCATTTTAATATCTATAAATATAAAAAAGTTATAGGGGAGAATGTCTTTTAAGAGCCACCCGGTATGTACAGGCAGTTTTGAAGACACATTATTAGAAATGCCGGTGGTTGCGAGGACATTTGGTAAGCTGATGACTTATTTCCATGTAAAAAATTACGGCTAATCTTCGAAACATAATGATTAACCTAAGTATCATAATGCATTACCTACAAAACATATTGGTTAACCGAAGAACCTTGTGGTTAAACGAATCATGTATTTAACCTACGAACCGGGAATTCTTTTCAGTATAGTAATAATCTCTCTCTGTGTTGTTTTTTTTTCTAATTCTTAATAGATAGTAGTTACTATGATCTGTTGTAAAGTTTTGGACCATAATCTTTAAAAATAAAATTTACGCTACGGCTAGGTGTATCTTTTTTTCACTTTTACACAGAGATAAAAAATCCTGTATAAACCGTTGGTTAACATACACAGGTATACACGATGTAACAAATTCGACGCGGCATATTATTATTAACTTATCTGTTGGTATCGTATAATAAACTATAGAGTCCAATTTACAGCAAAGTTGGTAATTTTGATGTTATTTATTCATGGTTCTTGTATATTAATTATCATGACTAGATGACTAGATTTAATACAAATTCTCATCTGGAAAGACCTTATAAGCACCAAGTGTCCTCGTAACTGCCGGTACTTCTAAAACTGGGTCTTTAAAACTGCCTGTACTTATATAAAGTAAATTATGAATTAGTTTGCGTTATATAGACGGGAAAAGGTTCCTTAAGTAACGTGCCGTCATTCTGAATAATACCATTACAAATAATAATTAAGATGTTTTTAAAATTTAGAAAAATACATTCCTTTTCATCTTTAAGAAAAGTTTATCAATGCAAAACTGCCACTATTTAAAAAAAACTGTCATATTTTCTGCTGGAATAAGAATCTACCTGCCATTCCCATTCCTTAAGAAAGAGAGAGAGAGAGAGAGACATAGAGAGAGAGAGAGAGAGAGAGAAAGAGAGACAGGGAAAAATAAAACTCCTTAGATGGGATATTACCTTATTTCAGCTTAACCACTTGGTTACTAGGATAACCACATGGTTAGTAGGTTAACCATCATGGTTTCTATTTTAACGTTTATGCTTCGTAGATTATGCTGTATGTTTCTTAAGTTAATCACAATGTATCGGAGGATAACCAGAAATTCTTACTGAACAGACTTCATAAGCACCAAGTGTCCTAGCAACCACCGGTATTTCTAAAAATTTGGCTTTAAAACTGCCTGTACGTACATGTATACCGCGGAAAATATGAATAAGTGTGCACTATAGATCAATAATGGTGTTTTGATTAAAAAAAACAAAACGGTTAAGGTGTAAACTCTGATGGGTTTAGAAATCAGACGTACTGTCGTTTTAAATAATACCTACTAAAGATAATAATAATTCGTAAAATCCCAAAAAAAATTCCATTCCTTCTCATCTTTAAAGAAATTTTTAAATGCAATATGGCGTATTTATTCTGTACCGCATACTAATTTATTTATGCATATGCATATAATATGTACAGGCAGTTATAAAAACACATTTTAAAAAATACCGGTTGTTACGACACTTGTTGCTTAAATGGGTTTTCAAGTAACAATTTATGTTTAAATTATGAACAATCATCATTAACCTGTGAACTATAAAAGATAACCTACGAACCTTATGGACGTCCGTATGGCTCTACCAAAATAAACATCCATGATGGGATATCCGTTACAGCACCACGGATATTTTGGATGACCAGTAAACATCCAAAACCGTATGTCCAATCAATGGCTTTAACACAATGAACATCCTCCGTTACAGAACCATGGATATTTTGGATTACCAATGGACATCTAAAACCATATTATGTACAATGGCTTTACCAGAATGAACATTCATACGTTGTACCTTTGTTATGAATAATACCAAAAAAATTATATTAATAATTCCGCTTAAAAGCAAATTCATAAATACACAATTGCCACCATTTTATAAAATATTTATCTCCGGTATTATTTTGTAAAGAGTTTTGCTGGTTCGTAGGTTAAACACATGGTTCGTTTATGTTCATTTTAACTGAGGTCCTATGAATGTTCATTTTGGTAAAGTCATTGGACATGATATGGTTTTGGATGTCCACTGGTAATCCAAAATATCCAATAATATCCATGGTTCTGTAACAGAGATCCCATGGATGTTTATTTTGGTAAAGCCTTACGGACGTTCATAAGGTTCGTAGGTTATCTTTTATGGTTCACAGGTTAATCATGATTGTCCATAAGTTAACCATAAAATGTTACTTGAAAACCCATATATATATAAGCAACAAGTGTCGTAACTACCGTTATTTTTTAAAATGTGTTTTTAAAACTGCCTGTACATATTTATACAACGGCAACAAATTAGTATGCGGCACAGAATAAATACGCCATATTGCATTTAAAAATTTCTTTAAAGATGGGAAGGAATGGAATTTTTTTTTGGATTTTACGAATTATTATAATCTTTAGTAGGTATTATTTGAAACGACAGTACGTCTGATTTCTAAACCCATCAAAGTTTACACCCTAACCGTTTTGTTTTTTTAATCAAAACGCCATTATTGATCTATACTACACATTTCATTCATATTTTCCGCGGTATACATGTATCATTGCGATAAAAAAAAAAGTAGTACAAGAATTAGTAGTCCCAGATAGAACTCTTGGTCTATAAGAATATCGAGAAGTGGATATCGTCGTCACTATGAAAACAATATAATTATGCCACCTTACTTTTTAGACGTTACCATGAAAAATTCTGGTGACAGTATTGTAATAAAGGTGACACTGACATGACACTGACGCAACAATTCTGGTGACACTGAGTTATCAGTTTGAAAGAAAATATTTTATAATAGACCAGCCGATTAAATTATATTTTGTTGTACTACTTTTTTTTTATCGCAATGGTACGTACAGGGTTTTTCCGTATATTTTGGAGCACCCCTGGAGCTTTTATTTGAAGACCTAGAAAAAACTTTAAATTACCAAAGTTGCACGATTTCTCCTGAACTGCCAGAATTTGTTATCGGACAAAACAAATGAACATCGTAAATATGTTTAATAAGGCCAATGTCGATTTTTTAAAATGGAACACCCTGTATATTAATTTTTTTTTAACTCCTCACTCTTTTCTGATTCCAAATATGTATATATGTTATACTTTAGTCGTTTAGGCAAAATTGCATTTTAAAATATTGATAATTAGAAGATCTATATTGGTGTGAGGAAAACATGCTAGAACATAATGCTTATTCAGTAACAATAATTAATATAAATAATGATAATAATTTATGAAACAAACATATAACATATATACATATTTGGAATCAGAAAAGAGTGAGGAGTTAAAAAAAAAATTAATATACAGGGTGTTCCATTTTAAAAAATCGACATTGGCCTTATTAAACATATTTACGATGTTCATTTGTTTTGTCCGATAACAAATTCTGGCAGTTCAGGAGAAATCATGCAACTTTGGTAATTTAAAGTTTTTTCTAGGTCTTCAAATAAAAGCTCCAGGGGTGCTCCAAAATATATGGAAAACCCCTGTACAGGCAGTTTTAAAGCCAAATTTTTAGAAATACCGGTGGTTGCTAGGCACTTGGTGCTTATGAAGTCTGTTCATGTAAGAATTTCTGGTTATCCTTCGATACATTGTGATTAACTTTAGAAACATAAAGCATAATCTACGAACCATAAACGTTAAAATAGAAAACATGATGGATAACCTACTAACCATGCGGTTATCCTAGTAACCAAGTGGTTAAGCTGAAATAAGGTAATATCCCATCTAAGGAGTTTTCTTTCCCCCCCCCCCCTTCTCTCTCACTCACTCTCTCTCTCTATATATGACAGCTCGAGATTTTATTGTATTATTAAATTTAGACTATAATTATAAAAGTTTTAATTTAATATGATGGCAAAAGCTATGAAATGCTTAGCAAAATAATACCGAAGACAAGTTTTTTTTTTAAATAGTGGCAGTTTTGCATCGATAAACTTTTCTTAAAGATGAAAAGGAATGTATTTTTTTAAATTTTAAAAACATTTTAGTTATTATTTGTAATGGTATTATTCAGAATGAGGGCCCGTTACTTAAGGCACCTTTTCCAGTCTATAACGCAAACTAATTCATAATTTACTTTATATAGGTACATATAAGTACAGGCAGTTTTAAAGACCCAGTTTTAGAATTACCGGCAGTTACGAGGACACTTGGTGCTTATAAGGTCTTTCCAGATGAGAATTTGTGTTAAATCTAGTCATCTAGTCATGATAATTAATATACAAGAACCATGAATAAATAACATCAAAATTACCAACTTTGCTGTAAATTGGACTCTATAGTTTATTATACGATACCAACAGATAAGTTAATAATAATACTCCGCGTCGAATTTGTTACATCGTGTATACCTGTGTATGTTAACCAACGGTATATACAGGATTTTTATCTCTATTAAAGTGTATTAAGTGAAAAAAAGATACACCTAGCCGTAGCGTAAATTTTATTTTTAAAGATTATGGTCCAAAACTTTACAACAGATCATAGTAACTACGATCTAGTAAGAATTAGAAAAAAAAAACCACACAGAGAGAGATAATTTCTATACTGAAAAGAATTCCCGGTTCGTAGGTTAAATACATGATTCGTTTAACCACAAGGTTCTTTGGTTAACCAATATGTTTTGTAGGTGATGCATTATGATTCTTAGGTTAATCATTATGTTTCGAAGATTAACCGTAATTTCTTACATGGAAATAAGTCATCAGCTTACCAAATGTCCTCGCAACCACCAGCAGTTCTAATAATGTGTCTTCAAAACTGCCTGTACATACCGGGTGTTTCTTAAAATGCATTCACCCCCATAACTTTTTTATATTTATATTAATAAAATTATGAGATTATGCATACGAGATGAGTCTGCATTTATTGGCATAATTTTCAATTTGTTAGCATTTCCGGTTTGACCGGAAGTGACCTTGACTTTGATATTTTAAATGAGACATCTTTTATATGCCGCCCTATCTATATATATAAAGGCGGCTTTGAAAAACAATGGTTTTGAAAAGCAATATTTATGGCTTTAATTTAAAGTTGTAATGTTGTTTATAAAACATACAATACATACAATTTTGCGGCTTCAAAAAAATTTTTCTGGTCACTCCAAAAATTAGGAGCATATCAATTTGTTCATTTCTAGTAAAACTAACCATTTTATCTGATTTACAATGTTAAAGTTTAATAAACGAATGACATTACAATTTCACTTTAAAACCATATTGGTTTTCAAAATCATTCCATTGTTTTTCAAAGCCGCCTTTATATTTCTTTAGAAAATAAAGGGCGGCAATAATGCATAACGCTTTTAAATTTGCGATTGGGACTTAAGGCAAATTTCTTCGTGTCAATTATAAAATAGCATAAAAGTGTATGGTATTAAATTGTTCGAAAAATGGAGTAAATGTCAACAAAATTTCATTTTTTTAACGCTTGTGAAACTTAGAAAGTCAATTATTATGACATAATTTTAATTTTCATATACTACATGACTGTAAACTAACAGATTTAATTAATTTGTAGCACTCTAGATTGAAAAAAAAAATAAACATAAAAATGTTATAACACGTCGAAAAATGACAAGCGAGATGTCATTTCACTCAGAATGTTATGCTGAATCCCAATAAGTATCTAAAAATATACAAGATGTCCAATTTAAAATACCAAAGTCAAGGGCACTTCCGGTCAAACCGGAAGTGCTAACAAATTGAAAATTATGTATGTACAAATGCAGACTCAATCTCTTATGCATAATATCTAAACTTCATTGTAATATCTATAAATACAGAAAAGTTATAGGGGTGAACGTCTTTTGAGAAACACCCGGTATACGTATACGGTTAAACTGAAACTCTGGGTTTGTTGACTGGTATGACAAGAAGCATAATAACTAACAGGACATAATTATGAGTAACGATTATTGAACTTGGCAAAAATACCATAAAATAGGAAATTAAAGGACTATCCTAAAATAATTCATTATCATAAAAAAAAAATGTTTTTCATATCTCATATTGCATTAAATTTTACCTAGTGTTGGCTAATCATTTCTATTTTGGACACCCGGTAGATAAATTAGTTTAGGGTAATTTTATTTAAAAAAAAAACAAATGAGTGCAAAAGAAAAAACAAATACTTATCTAACAGTGTTAGATGAAATACAACTTTATAGTATAAGGACAAGGATTCATCAGGAGGTTAGAAAAGTATACCGGGTGGCCAAATAAGAACGGCCCTCGGTCGTATTACAGCTTTAGGAAAAAAAAATTGTTAGTATATACTGCTGAGAGAAATCGCTGAAAATTATTTTCAAATGATCAGATAGAAAATTAGGTTTTTCTCGTTATGTTGCCTCATTAAGAGGTACCAAAAAAATCACATTTTGATCCTTGGGGGCATTTTAAAACAATATGCTGGGCGGACGTTAAAATTTCCTTAATAAGTGTTTATGTTATTATTTTGTCGATGATATTAGAAAAGTCATTATTTATATTAAAAAATGTTTAAAATGATTTTTACCAATGAAGAATCATGTGATTTGATTGTTATACCAATTCGTTTATGCTTTATGAAGTAGCCCTATTATTGCCCCTAAGATTATAAAATTTGTGAAAAGAAGACACCCAACACCAATAATGTACAGCTTTTCTTTAGAAATCAACCGTTTATCTCCAACATCCCCCAAAAAAATGTTAATAATAAAATTACTGTTTTCAATAAATGTAGCTTTTTAAAGTACCCCGTAGTCTTTGACTTTTAATAAATTCTCGATCTGTTGTATTTTTAATACAATAGCGTTTATCATTAAACGTCGATTGGTAAAAATGACAGTTCTTGATAAAAATAACTTTTGGAAAGTACCCCGTAGTCTCTGTTTCTCGTTAACTTCTCAATATGTGGTGTTTTTAATACAATAGTGTTTTTCATAAAGTATAAACGTCGATTAGTAAATATTACGGTTTTCAATACAAATAAATTATTAAAAGTACCCCGTAGTCTCTGATTTTTAATAAATTTTCGATCTGTTGTGTTTTCTAATATAATATTGTTTTTCATAAGGTATAAACGTCAAATGGTAAAAATTGCAGTTTTTGAAAAAAAATAAGCTTTTAAAGTACCCCGTAGCCTCTGATTTTTAATAAATTTTCCATATATTGTGCCTTTTAATGTAATAATGTTTTTCATAGTATAAACGTCAATTGGTAAAAATTAGGGTTTGTTGATTTACCTCAAAACCATGATAAGATAAGTAACCTAAAAAACCATGTTGGTTAAGCTACGAACCATGATCATCATGGTAATCCTGGAAAGTATAATTGATATTTTTTATACGAACTATAATGGCCTTAGAACCATGATTATTAACCTACAAACCAGGTGATTATCCTAGAAATCATATGGTTAACCTACGAACCATATTTTTAATTTAAAAACCGTTAAAATAGCCCTACGAGATTCCTCCTTTCCCTTTGCATTTTCTTAAGACAGCTTACTGCTGGCCTAAGAGTCTACCCTTATTTAAATTCCTTAAGAAAGAGGAAGAGAGGAAGAGAAAGAAAACTGCTACCTCGTTTTAGGTAAACCTATGTGGTTAGTAAATTTTAACGTTTATGGTTGGTATAGATTTTTTCTTCCCGGTTCTTAGGTTAGATAATCATGATGTTTCGGAGAAACTTATATGGAGACTTCATAAGCACCAATTGTCCTCGCAACAACCGGTATTTCTAAAAATTTGTCTTCGAAACTGCCTGTACGTATATGTATACAGGGTGTCTCATTAAGGGTGGCCCCCGGCCATATCTCGCAAACTACTAGGCATAGAAACTTGGAAAAAAATTATGATTAAAGCGGCCATGAGAAAATTCTGGAAATTACGTTTAAGTTCCTCATTTCGCCGCAAGGGGGCACAACTGAAAATTTTTTTTTAATTCTAAATTTCTCCGAAAATTCCCATATTAAGGTATAACTCTGATTACATCATCGAAAAGCTTAGACGATACTGCATCATTTTGGTTTAACGCTTATTGGCGTACCGACCTTGATAAGAGTGGGGGAAGCTATTGAATGTGCAAACATTTAAACTGCTGTAACTTCTAAACGACTTTACTAAATTTAAACTTGTTTGGAAGGGAAAGGTAAGTATCTTCTATCGCCGTATTCAACAGTATACGATAGTGTTTAATAAAATTGCGTGAGGGCGCAATTTGTAATAATAACAGTTTTTTCGATTTCATCCCGAAAATTCAAATCATACGGTATAACTATGACATCATAATCGAAAAGTAGATGAAATTTGCAAGAAAAGATGTAAAGACCGCAGTTCGATATCTTTGTTCGTTTCAGAGTTATTGCCAAAATAATAATTTACAAATTGCGCCCTCTGGCTATTTTATTAGAAACTATTGTGTACAATTAGATACGACAATTGAAGGTTCTTTCAAACAAGCTTAAATTTAGTAAAATCGAATAAGTCGTTTAGAAGTTACAGCGATTTTAATGTTTACATTTTCAATAGCTTCTCCCACTCTTATCAAGTTCACATAAGTTGCCCCCGTATGTACATCCAATGAAAGTATAAAAATTGTCGACACACGTCCAGAAGATGTCCAAATTTGGTTCAGTTTGTGCCCAGTGAATGTCCAATTGATGATACAAATTAGGACATCCATAGGATCGGCCGTTTAGGACATTCAATGAATGCCCTTTAGGATGACGCCCATAAGTTATCCCCTTATGTACAGGGTCATCCAACCAGGACTGAACAGGGGCCTATTTTTTTAGTTTTCCTGTATTTTTATTTAAACCAATATAGCCATTGAGTTTATGCTTTGCCTTAGAATCTAAAATTACCATTTAAAAAGCGATCTGACTTAAAACAAAGGAACTGTGGCGTAAAGTTGTTGTTTTTTCAATGGAACACCCTGTATATTATTTATTTTTATGAAACGCCCTTCTTTCCTGATTCCATAAATATATAGTTTGTCCATATTAGCTCAAACCGTTTTTAAGATATGAGCAATCAAACATTTAAAAAGCTGTATTCATTTGAGCTTAATACGTCTAGAATGCCTTGGAAAAGAAAATCCCCGTAATGGCGATGCATTAAAATACAGCTTTTTAAATGTTTGATTGCTTATATCTTAAAAATGGTTTGAGCTAATATGGACAAACTATATATTTATGGAATCAGGAAAGAAGGGCGTTTCATAAAAATAAGTAATATACAGGGTGTTCCATTGAAAAAACAACAACTTTACGCCACAGTTCCTTTGTTTTAAGTCAGATCGCTTTTTAAATGGTAATTTTAGATTCTACGGCAAAGCATAAACTAAATGGCTATATTGGTTTAAATAAAAATACAGGGAAACTAAAAAAATAGGCCCCTGTTCAGTCCTGGTTGGATGACCCTGTACATCCAATGGAAGTTCGAAAAATGTCGACAACAAGTCCAAAGTATGTCTAAATTTGGTTTATTTTTGATCTAGTGCATGATACAAATGTCACAAATTAGGACATCCGCTAAATGGGCCTTTTAGGACATCCAATGAATGTCCTCTAGGATACCATCCATAAGCTGTCCCTTAAGGTGAAAGTACGCAGACCAGGGACAATAAAATCAAAAATAATGGGTTTCTGTTCCCTGGGCCCAGGTACACAACATGAAGGAACCCCTTTCAGTTGTATCCTTATTAGGGGTTAGGACATGACTCATTGGACTTGAGTTCAGGTGGAAGAAAATAATAAAACGAAAAGTCCTTATATACACCAGTACATAAAAATATTGCCTATTTTTGATTTTTTTTGAAAAAAATTTGTATACATATGTTTCTATATGTTATATAAACTGTTGTATACAAAAAACCCATAGCCTTTAAAAATGTCCTCATAACCGCCTATCGACATATATATATATATGTAATTAGGCCAGGTCAGTGACGCTGAAGAGGGACATTTGTTGTTTTCATGCGGTTTTTACGCGGCCGATCTAGTTGCCGACGAGTTGTAAAAATCTTTACAGACACGTCTGGATTTAAATCTGCTTTTATCAATATGAGCATGTTTATAAATTGTAAAGAGAAATTTGGCGATATGATTTGAGAATCTTTTTGTTGAATATAGGGTCATTGCATCGGTTTCCCGTCCAGACCTGGTTTTCGACCTTTCTATGTTTTATTGCCTTGCATAAGGAAACGAAGTGTTGTTTTTCGTCCAGTAATGTTTTTTTAGTTGCGGGCATCTATACCAAATTTAAATATAGAAGTGGCTCACTCTAACTGTGGCAGTAACAACCTGTCTAAAAATCCAACGTGTCTTGATGTTAGGACGCCATTATTCACGTGTGTGTTTTTACTGAAAATCTTAGTGTGCAGGCGACTTGGAAACAGTAAGTAAATTGTTTAACTTTATTACTAAGTGGTTGCTTATAATTGCAGATAGTTAGGAAGTGATTACATTGTTAAAATAAGCAAAAAATACTATATTTACTTTTCATTTTTATAAGATATTGGATGGTCGGTATCCAGATTATAAAAATTGCTGTTTTTTAGTTATCGACCAGAGTGGTCGAAAACCGATATTAAAAGTGCTTTTTTAGACTAAAAAATCTACATTAAGTAGTAATTTTTTTGCAAATATTTTTTAGCAGATCACTAAACAATATGACAATAACTATGTTTTTTAGTTTGCGACCACCTTTTTCATTTTTATTTAGCCTTTCTTGTACACATTTTAAAACGTGGTCGAAAACTAATTCATACAAATTTTATTATCGACCGCTATGTTTTTAGCCATGTTTATAACCTATTTTCTTCTTTCAGTGTCACCAATTCGAAGATCTCAAAAAAAATCTCAAAAAGAAAAAAATACTAATAGGAAAAAGAAAAATGTTACTAAAAGATGCCAATATTCTGAAGAAAACTTAAAGAGAGCTTTATATGAAGTAAGAGAAAATAAAATGAAAATAAGAGAGGCCAGTCGATTATTTGGAGTCCCAAAAACCACCCTAATAGACAGATTGTCCGGTAGAGTTCCAGAGAAATTAAGGCAACCAGGCCCACCTCCTCTGTTAACGGTTGAAGGAGAAACAAGGATAAAAAATTGGGTAATTAATCTAGCAAAATGCGGGTTTCCTGTAACCAAAGAAACACTTATGGAAACTGTTGCCAAAATTTCCAGAGATAGCCAAGTCAATTTATTTAAAGAAAATAGACCAAGTCAGACATGGTATCTTAACTTTTTAAAGAGGAACCCAGAAATATCCATTCGAGAAGCTGAAAGTATAAATAGAGCAAGAGCTATCATTACAGAAGAAAGTATACGAAAGTGGTTTCATGAATTGACAGATTATTTGAGCCAAAATGATCTTTTAAATATTTTACAGGAACCAGAAAGGGTGTTTAATGGGGACGAGGCGGGTTTTTCCTTATGCCCCAAGACGGGAAAGGTTCTCGGACCAAGGGGATTTAGAAATCTTTATACTGTTAAACTTGGAAACGAAAAAGAGAACATAACCGTTCTAGCCGTTTTTAATGCTGGCGGAAAAATAGCTCCTCCTTTGGCTGTATTCCCATATCTCAGAAAACCTCCAAAAAACGTGGTTGATAATATACCTGACAACTGGATATTAGGAATATCAGAGAAGGGGTGGATGACAGGGGATGTTTTCTTTGAATATTTATCAAATGATTTTAACAGGTGGCTTGAAGAACAAAATATTCAAAGGCCGATAATCCTTTTCATCGATGGGCATTCATCCCATATGACTTTTCCTTTAAGTAAATGGTGTCAAGAAAATAAAATTATTTTGTATGCTTTACCACCAAATACTACGCATATGTTACAGCCAGCTGACGTCAGTGTCTTTAAACCTATGAAGCAGGAGTGGAAAAAAACAGTTAAAAATTGGCAAACTAAGCAAGAAAATATAAATTCATGCGTTACGAAAACAAATTTCTGTTCACTTTTTAATGAAGTTCTTTCCAAAACAGATGATTTAGCTAACTATATTAAGAGCGGATTTAGAAAGTGTGGCTTATGTCCTTTAGATCCAAATGCAGTGGATTATTCGAAATGCATTTTAAATACTGCCGAAAAACTAACGGAAGGAAGCAAACCTAGAAGATCAAATCCCAGGAAATCAAGTCCTAGAAAATCAACCGAGGGTATTACAAACCGTGATCTAAGGTCGGCTGAGAAAGTCATAAATAAAATTAAAGATAATTTAACTTTGTACGGTTTAAATGTTGAAGTTATTTTAAACGAAATAAAAACCCTGGAAGAGAAAGTGTCTCCAGCTAAAAGAACATCAAATAGGACGACTACTGTTCTTGAAGAAAATCCCTGCACCTCAGCCTCTATGTTCGACACTTCATTAACGCCCTTGCAACTAGATATAAATTCAAAAGAAAACTATATCGAAACAATTAATAATGCTCAGGTTATATTCGAAGTTACTAATGATGATGATTTAAATGTGCTTCCCATAGAATCCGACGTTTCGATTCCTGATATATCGTTGAGCTGCTTGACTAAGTCCTTTTTAAGTGCTTTTAATGAGACTAGTGAAACAAACACGAAAATTATAGAAACATTTATTCACGAAAGTAAAAACGTTGACAGTAATGTTACAGTAATCAATAATCATAATAATGAAATAAATGAAGAGATAAATAATCCTAAGATAGACGTTGTCGACATAAATTTACAGACATTCGCGAGAACTCCTGATCCTGAAAGAAATAATATTTTCAATGCTGGCAATCAATTTTCGATATATGGCAATAGTAACGAGATTAATAATATTAGAGAAGAGTGTGAGACAGTTATTAACGACTCCAATAATGCACTGGGCAAGAAAGCATCCGCTAAAATGCTAACAAAAGCTTTTGCAAATCATCTTACTTACCCAGTACCAGTAAAAAGAAGCAATAATACAAATAGAAATAAATCTACAGAGAAGACTCCAAGCGCAATATCTTCAATAAAGTGGCGAGAGTATTATGAAAAAAAAAATTTTGAAAAAAAAGAAAAAGAACTTGAAATTAATAAAAGGAAAGAGGGGAGAAAAAAAGCTAAAGAAAGCAAATTACAGAAGAATCAAACATTAAAAAACGCAAAAAGAGTTAAAAGAACTGAGAAGGAAAATATTTTAATACGGAAAAAGAAGGTACCGTGTGCATCCTGTAAAGAGGGGTTAAATAGTGATACAGATGACGATGAGAAAAAAAACATTGGATGCGACTTCTGCGATGAATGGTATCACAAAAAATGTACTAAGTTTTGCAATATTCCATATAACATAGCTGCTACCAAAGAGTACAAATGTAATAATTGCAATTAGTTTGTAATAATTTATTTTAGTTCATATTTATTTTTGTTTTAATTGTTCGTAAGTTTGTATACTTCGCGAAAAGTTAACTAGGTATATTCCGTTTTTACTTTTACCTCTTAGTTACCGAATCAGTTAGGATTTGTCTGTCAAAAATGTTTTTTTTTATAAAAATGTTTATCAATTTTATACTAAGTATTTGTTTTCTACCGAAATAAACATGTTTAATATAATACATTAAGTAAATAAATAATTTTTTACAAATAGGAATTTACAAGATTTTTAAAATATCATATTTTCTTTTTGTAGAAAAATCAAAGTACCTAGACCTCGACCTACAGTATTCCCTATCGCTATACAATATTCAGAATTGAATCAATGTTGATCAACTTTAAAACTCAGAATGGGCCGATCATAAGTCACCCTTACAGAACGAGGTAAGAATTGCAAATGTTTATTCTTTAATTTAGGAGCAACCAAGCAAAACCGAATAAATCTGTTTTTTAAAGTTTTGAGATAATTGCCAAAAACGTGCCATTAGCAGGTTTTTAAATTTAACCAAAAAAAATATTGCCTACGTAAAAGATAAGATACTATAGATCTCTTACACACTATTTATGTTTCACTTTTATAAGTAACAAAAAAGATATTACTAATAACCAAATGGATTTATCTGTTTTTGCTTGAGTAGAAATTGTTTATTTCAATGTAGATATATGTTTTTTTCTTTCTTTTGTATGTCTATAAAGTAATAAGATTCGTAAGCGGATTTATTCCTTTTTGCTCGAAATAAGTATACAGTGTGTCCCCGGATCGACCCAACGATAGGTAAAAAAGGCTGAATTTTTTTGAGTTGAAACTTTATCTTCTGGAGTTCACCCTGCTTGGATAGAAACTAATTTGTGCCATAATTTCGAAAAATCAAGTTTAGTGTGAATTGGAAATTTTAACTTTTTTTTCCCACCAGTAAAGTGCTTGATTTCTAGGAGATCCAAAAAAATATTATTCACAAAAGATATTTAAAGTAATAAATCAGTACGAATCCAAAATTTTAAAAGCCTATGCCTACTTTGATGTTTTGCATTATTTTTATTGCACGGACCTCTCTATTGAAGATATTCAAAAATTTCGTTAAGAAAAGTTGATCAAAATAATAAATTAAACACGATCGATTTATAAAATATATTTCAAAGTAACAAATATTAACAACGGTTTCTACATCCAAAAATTAATTGATTTCATTACTAACATCAACTGAAAGATTTATTTATTCGATAAGTTCGCCGTAATGTTTTCGAAAGTTCGCATCAGTCTTAGAGCACAGAACAGTAGGTACACCAATATTAAAAATACCAAACTATTTTTGACAAAAAAAACTGTCAAAATATTATTTTTTCTTTTTCCTTCCATGAATAGCATATTTATTCATATTTTGAACGAAGTGAATTGCTTGTTATTTTTATGTTCGCATTTCTTTAATTATTATCTAAATGTCTATTAATAATAATAATAATTAATACAAATTATAATAATGCAAAACATCAAAGTAGGCATAGAATTTTAAAATTTTGGAATCTTACTCATTTATTATTTCTGAACTCAGTAGGTACAACAATATTAAAAATACCAAACTATTTTTGACAAAAAACTGTCAAAATATTATTTTTTCTTTTTCCTTCCATAAATACGTCATGCGTACGCAAACGTGCATCTTACTGCGCGTAGGTACTAGAAAAATTAAAATAAAAACTTTTCTCTTGTTTTTGGAAAATCGTGTGTGTATGCGAAAAAGGAAAATAATAAACTTTTCTCTTGTTTTTGGAAAATCATGTGTGTACGCGAAAAAGTAAAATAATAAACTTTTCTCTTGCTTTTGCAACAGCTAATGATCGCTTACAGCTAACTGCTTGTAGGTACTAGAAAAATTAAAATAATAAACTTTTCTCTCGTTTTTGGAAAATCCTGTGTGTACGCGAAAAAGTAAAATAATAAACTTTTCTCTCGCTTTACACATTGCAAATTCATCAATTAAATGTCCAAGATCTAATTTGTTTTTTTTATTTATTTGACAGCAAGGCGCATCGACCTCTTGGGTCATTAGCGCGTATGACAGTATTTAGTGTGAAATTGGGATTACATTATAGTTAAATCTTAATTTGTTGGTAGCTGTACTTTCGATGGAAATTACAGATAAAGATTTTAATCGCTCTTGTCCAATTTGCTTCCTAATCATTTTTAATCAGTTTTAATTTACTATGGGGGCTTTCAGCTGAGGCAGATGTAATCGGCATGGTAAAAAATAATAATTGACAATGTAAACTTGTGCAAAGTCGCCCTTCGAATAATTATAGTTAATTAATAATTATATATATATATATATATATATATATATGTAATTAGGCCAGGTCAGTGACGCTGAAGAGGGACATTTGTTGTTTTCATGCGGTTTTTACGCGGCCGATCTAGTTGCCGACGAGTTGTAAAAATCTTTACAGACACGTCTGGATTTAAATCTGCTTTTATCAATATGAGCATGTTTATAAATTGTAAAGAGAAATTTGGCGATATGATTTGAGAATCTTTTTGTTGAATATAGGGTCATTGCATCGGTTTCCCGTCCAGACCTGGTTTTCGACCTTTCTATGTTTTATTGCCTTGCATAAGGAAACGAAGTGTTGTTTTTCGTCCAGTAATGTTTTTTTAGTTGCGGGCATCTATACCAAATTTAAATATAGAAGTGGCTCACTCTAACTGTGGCAGTAACAACCTGTCTAAAAATCCAACGTGTCTTGATGTTAGGACGCCATTATTCACGTGTGTGTTTTTACTGAAAATCTTAGTGTGCAGGCGACTTGGAAACAGTAAGTAAATTGTTTAACTTTATTACTAAGTGGTTGCTTATAATTGCAGATAGTTAGGAAGTGATTACATTGTTAAAATAAGCAAAAAATACTATATTTACTTTTCATTTTTATAAGATATTGGATGGTCGGTATCCAGATTATAAAAATTGCTGTTTTTTAGTTATCGACCAGAGTGGTCGAAAACCGATATTAAAAGTGCTTTTTTAGACTAAAAAATCTACATTAAGTAGTAATTTTTTTGCAAATATTTTTTAGCAGATCACTAAACAATATGACAATAACTATGTTTTTTAGTTTGCGACCACCTTTTTCATTTTTATTTAGCCTTTCTTGTACACATTTTAAAACGTGGTCGAAAACTAATTCATACAAATTTTATTATCGACCGCTATGTTTTTAGCCATGTTTATAACCTATTTTCTTCTTTCAGTGTCACCAATTCGAAGATCTCAAAAAAAATCTCAAAAAGAAAAAAATACTAATAGGAAAAAGAAAAATGTTACTAAAAGATGCCAATATTCTGAAGAAAACTTAAAGAGAGCTTTATATGAAGTAAGAGAAAATAAAATGAAAATAAGAGAGGCCAGTCGATTATTTGGAGTCCCAAAAACCACCCTAATAGACAGATTGTCCGGTAGAGTTCCAGAGAAATTAAGGCAACCAGGCCCACCTCCTCTGTTAACGGTTGAAGGAGAAACAAGGATAAAAAATTGGGTAATTAATCTAGCAAAATGCGGGTTTCCTGTAACCAAAGAAACACTTATGGAAACTGTTGCCAAAATTTCCAGAGATAGCCAAGTCAATTTATTTAAAGAAAATAGACCAAGTCAGACATGGTATCTTAACTTTTTAAAGAGGAACCCAGAAATATCCATTCGAGAAGCTGAAAGTATAAATAGAGCAAGAGCTATCATTACAGAAGAAAGTATACGAAAGTGGTTTCATGAATTGACAGATTATTTGAGCCAAAATGACCTTTTAAATATTTTACAGGAACCAGAAAGGGTGTTTAATGGGGACGAGGCGGGTTTTTCCTTATGCCCCAAGACGGGAAAGGTTCTCGGACCAAGGGGATTTAGAAATCTTTATACTGTTAAACTTGGAAACGAAAAAGAGAACATAACCGTTCTAGCCGTTTTTAATGCTGGCGGAAAAATAGCTCCTCCTTTGGCTGTATTCCCATATCTCAGAAAACCTCCAAAAAACGTGGTTGATAATATACCTGACAACTGGATATTAGGAATATCAGAGAAGGGGTGGATGACAGGGGATGTTTTCTTTGAATATTTATCAAATGATTTTAACAGGTGGCTTGAAGAACAAAATATTCAAAGGCCGATAATCCTTTTCATCGATGGGCATTCATCCCATATGACTTTTCCTTTAAGTAAATGGTGTCAAGAAAATAAAATTATTTTGTATGCTTTACCACCAAATACTACGCATATGTTACAGCCAGCTGACGTCAGTGTCTTTAAACCTATGAAGCAGGAGTGGAAAAAAACAGTTAAAAATTGGCAAACTAAGCAAGAAAATATAAATTCATGCGTTACGAAAACAAATTTCTGTTCACTTTTTAATGAAGTTCTTTCCAAAACAGATGATTTAGCTAACTATATTAAGAGCGGATTTAGAAAGTGTGGCTTATGTCCTTTAGATCCAAATGCAGTGGATTATTCGAAATGCATTTTAAATACTGCCGAAAAACTAACGGAAGGAAGCAAACCTAGAAGATCAAATCCCAGGAAATCAAGTCCTAGAAAATCAACCGAGGGTATTACAAACCGTGATCTAAGGTCGGCTGAGAAAGTCATAAATAAAATTAAAGATAATTTAACTTTGTACGGTTTAAATGTTGAAGTTATTTTAAACGAAATAAAAACCCTGGAAGAGAAAGTGTCTCCAGCTAAAAGAACATCAAATAGGACGACTACTGTTCTTGAAGAAAATCCCTGCACCTCAGCCTCTATGTTCGACACTTCATTAACGCCCTTGCAACTAGATATAAATTCAAAAGAAAACTATATCGAAACAATTAATAATGCTCAGGTTATATTCGAAGTTACTAATGATGATGATTTAAATGTGCTTCCCATAGAATCCGACGTTTCGATTCCTGATATATCGTTGAGCTGCTTGACTAAGTCCTTTTTAAGTGCTTTTAATGAGACTAGTGAAACAAACACGAAAATTATAGAAACATTTATTCACGAAAGTAAAAACGTTGACAGTAATGTTACAGTAATCAATAATCATAATAATGAAATAAATGAAGAGATAAATAATCCTAAGATAGACGTTGTCGACATAAATTTACAGACATTCGCGAGAACTCCTGATCCTGAAAGAAATAATATTTTCAATGCTGGCAATCAATTTTCGATATATGGCAATAGTAACGAGATTAATAATATTAGAGAAGAGTGTGAGACAGTTATTAACGACTCCAATAATGCACTGGGCAAGAAAGCATCCGCTAAAATGCTAACAAAAGCTTTTGCAAATCATCTTACTTACCCAGTACCAGTAAAAAGAAGCAATAATACAAATAGAAATAAATCTACAGAGAAGACTCCAAGCGCAATATCTTCAATAAAGTGGCGAGAGTATTATGAAAAAAAAAATTTTGAAAAAAAAGAAAAAGAACTTGAAATTAATAAAAGGAAAGAGGGGAGAAAAAAAGCTAAAGAAAGCAAATTACAGAAGAATCAAACATTAAAAAACGCAAAAAGAGTTAAAAGAACTGAGAAGGAAAATATTTTAATACGGAAAAAGAAGGTACCGTGTGCATCCTGTAAAGAGGGGTTAAATAGTGATACAGATGACGATGAGAAAAAAAACATTGGATGCGACTTCTGCGATGAATGGTATCACAAAAAATGTACTAAGTTTTGCAATATTCCATATAACATAGCTGCTACCAAAGAGTACAAATGTAATAATTGCAATTAGTTTGTAATAATTTATTTTAGTTCATATTTATTTTTGTTTTAATTGTTCGTAAGTTTGTATACTTCGCGAAAAGTTAACTAGGTATATTCCGTTTTTACTTTTACCTCTTAGTTACCGAATCAGTTAGGATTTGTCTGTCAAAAATGTTTTTTTTTATAAAAATGTTTATCAATTTTATACTAAGTATTTGTTTTCTACCGAAATAAACATGTTTAATATAATACATTAAGTAAATAAATAATTTTTTACAAATAGGAATTTACAAGATTTTTAAAATATCATATTTTCTTTTTGTAGAAAAATCAAAGTACCTAGACCTCGACCTACAGTATTCCCTATCGCTATACAATATTCAGAATTGAATCAATGTTGATCAACTTTAAAACTCAGAATGGGCCGATCATAAGTCACCCTTACAGAACGAGGTAAGAATTGCAAATGTTTATTCTTTAATTTAGGAGCAACCAAGCAAAACCGAATAAATCTGTTTTTTAAAGTTTTGAGATAATTGCCAAAAACGTGCCATTAGCAGGTTTTTAAATTTAACCAAAAAAAATATTGCCTACGTAAAAGATAAGATACTATAGATCTCTTACACACTATTTATGTTTCACTTTTATAAGTAACAAAAAAGATATTACTAATAACCAAATGGATTTATCTGTTTTTGCTTGAGTAGAAATTGTTTATTTCAATGTAGATATATGTTTTTTTCTTTCTTTTGTATGTCTATAAAGTAATAAGATTCGTAAGCGGATTTATTCCTTTTTGCTCGAAATAAGTATACAGTGTGTCCCCGGATCGACCCAACGATAGGTAAAAAAGGCTGAATTTTTTTGAGTTGAAACTTTATCTTCTGGAGTTCACCCTGCTTGGATAGAAACTAATTTGTGCCATAATTTCGAAAAATCAAGTTTAGTGTGAATTGGAAATTTTAACTTTTTTTTCCCACCAGTAAAGTGCTTGATTTCTAGGAGATCCAAAAAAATATTATTCACAAAAGATATTTAAAGTAATAAATCAGTACGAATCCAAAATTTTAAAAGCCTATGCCTACTTTGATGTTTTGCATTATTTTTATTGCACGGACCTCTCTATTGAAGATATTCAAAAATTTCGTTAAGAAAAGTTGATCAAAATAATAAATTAAACACGATCGATTTATAAAATATATTTCAAAGTAACAAATATTAACAACGGTTTCTACATCCAAAAATTAATTGATTTCATTACTAACATCAACTGAAAGATTTATTTATTCGATAAGTTCGCCGTAATGTTTTCGAAAGTTCGCATCAGTCTTAGAGCACAGAACAGTAGGTACACCAATATTAAAAATACCAAACTATTTTTGACAAAAAAAACTGTCAAAATATTATTTTTTCTTTTTCCTTCCATGAATAGCATATTTATTCATATTTTGAACGAAGTGAATTGCTTGTTATTTTTATGTTCGCATTTCTTTAATTATTATCTAAATGTCTATTAATAATAATAATAATTAATACAAATTATAATAATGCAAAACATCAAAGTAGGCATAGAATTTTAAAATTTTGGAATCTTACTCATTTATTATTTCTGAACTCAGTAGGTACAACAATATTAAAAATACCAAACTATTTTTGACAAAAAACTGTCAAAATATTATTTTTTCTTTTTCCTTCCATAAATACGTCATGCGTACGCAAACGTGCATCTTACTGCGCGTAGGTACTAGAAAAATTAAAATAAAAACTTTTCTCTTGTTTTTGGAAAATCGTGTGTGTATGCGAAAAAGGAAAATAATAAACTTTTCTCTTGTTTTTGGAAAATCATGTGTGTACGCGAAAAAGTAAAATAATAAACTTTTCTCTTGCTTTTGCAACAGCTAATGATCGCTTACAGCTAACTGCTTGTAGGTACTAGAAAAATTAAAATAATAAACTTTTCTCTCGTTTTTGGAAAATCCTGTGTGTACGCGAAAAAGTAAAATAATAAACTTTTCTCTCGCTTTACACATTGCAAATTCATCAATTAAATGTCCAAGATCTAATTTGTTTTTTTTATTTATTTGACAGCAAGGCGCATCGACCTCTTGGGTCATTAGCGCGTATGACAGTATTTAGTGTGAAATTGGGATTACATTATAGTTAAATCTTAATTTGTTGGTAGCTGTACTTTCGATGGAAATTACAGATAAAGATTTTAATCGCTCTTGTCCAATTTGCTTCCTAATCATTTTTAATCAGTTTTAATTTACTATGGGGGCTTTCAGCTGAGGCAGATGTAATCGGCATGGTAAAAAATAATAATTGACAATGTAAACTTGTGCAAAGTCGCCCTTCGAATAATTATAGTTAATTAATAATTATATATATATATATATATATATATATGTAATTAGGCCAGGTCAGTGACGCTGAAGAGGGACATTTGTTGTTTTCATGCGGTTTTTACGCGGCCGATCTAGTTGCCGACGAGTTGTAAAAATCTTTACAGACACGTCTGGATTTAAATCTGCTTTTATCAATATGAGCATGTTTATAAATTGTAAAGAGAAATTTGGCGATATGATTTGAGAATCTTTTTGTTGAATATAGGGTCATTGCATCGGTTTCCCGTCCAGACCTGGTTTTCGACCTTTCTATGTTTTATTGCCTTGCATAAGGAAACGAAGTGTTGTTTTTCGTCCAGTAATGTTTTTTTAGTTGCGGGCATCTATACCAAATTTAAATATAGAAGTGGCTCACTCTAACTGTGGCAGTAACAACCTGTCTAAAAATCCAACGTGTCTTGATGTTAGGACGCCATTATTCACGTGTGTGTTTTTACTGAAAATCTTAGTGTGCAGGCGACTTGGAAACAGTAAGTAAATTGTTTAACTTTATTACTAAGTGGTTGCTTATAATTGCAGATAGTTAGGAAGTGATTACATTGTTAAAATAAGCAAAAAATACTATATTTACTTTTCATTTTTATAAGATATTGGATGGTCGGTATCCAGATTATAAAAATTGCTGTTTTTTAGTTATCGACCAGAGTGGTCGAAAACCGATATTAAAAGTGCTTTTTTAGACTAAAAAATCTACATTAAGTAGTAATTTTTTTGCAAATATTTTTTAGCAGATCACTAAACAATATGACAATAACTATGTTTTTTAGTTTGCGACCACCTTTTTCATTTTTATTTAGCCTTTCTTGTACACATTTTAAAACGTGGTCGAAAACTAATTCATACAAATTTTATTATCGACCGCTATGTTTTTAGCCATGTTTATAACCTATTTTCTTCTTTCAGTGTCACCAATTCGAAGATCTCAAAAAAAATCTCAAAAAGAAAAAAATACTAATAGGAAAAAGAAAAATGTTACTAAAAGATGCCAATATTCTGAAGAAAACTTAAAGAGAGCTTTATATGAAGTAAGAGAAAATAAAATGAAAATAAGAGAGGCCAGTCGATTATTTGGAGTCCCAAAAACCACCCTAATAGACAGATTGTCCGGTAGAGTTCCAGAGAAATTAAGGCAACCAGGCCCACCTCCTCTGTTAACGGTTGAAGGAGAAACAAGGATAAAAAATTGGGTAATTAATCTAGCAAAATGCGGGTTTCCTGTAACCAAAGAAACACTTATGGAAACTGTTGCCAAAATTTCCAGAGATAGCCAAGTCAATTTATTTAAAGAAAATAGACCAAGTCAGACATGGTATCTTAACTTTTTAAAGAGGAACCCAGAAATATCCATTCGAGAAGCTGAAAGTATAAATAGAGCAAGAGCTATCATTACAGAAGAAAGTATACGAAAGTGGTTTCATGAATTGACAGATTATTTGAGCCAAAATGATCTTTTAAATATTTTACAGGAACCAGAAAGGGTGTTTAATGGGGACGAGGCGGGTTTTTCCTTATGCCCCAAGACGGGAAAGGTTCTCGGACCAAGGGGATTTAGAAATCTTTATACTGTTAAACTTGGAAACGAAAAAGAGAACATAACCGTTCTAGCCGTTTTTAATGCTGGCGGAAAAATAGCTCCTCCTTTGGCTGTATTCCCATATCTCAGAAAACCTCCAAAAAACGTGGTTGATAATATACCTGACAACTGGATATTAGGAATATCAGAGAAGGGGTGGATGACAGGGGATGTTTTCTTTGAATATTTATCAAATGATTTTAACAGGTGGCTTGAAGAACAAAATATTCAAAGGCCGATAATCCTTTTCATCGATGGGCATTCATCCCATATGACTTTTCCTTTAAGTAAATGGTGTCAAGAAAATAAAATTATTTTGTATGCTTTACCACCAAATACTACGCATATGTTACAGCCAGCTGACGTCAGTGTCTTTAAACCTATGAAGCAGGAGTGGAAAAAAACAGTTAAAAATTGGCAAACTAAGCAAGAAAATATAAATTCATGCGTTACGAAAACAAATTTCTGTTCACTTTTTAATGAAGTTCTTTCCAAAACAGATGATTTAGCTAACTATATTAAGAGCGGATTTAGAAAGTGTGGCTTATGTCCTTTAGATCCAAATGCAGTGGATTATTCGAAATGCATTTTAAATACTGCCGAAAAACTAACGGAAGGAAGCAAACCTAGAAGATCAAATCCCAGGAAATCAAGTCCTAGAAAATCAACCGAGGGTATTACAAACCGTGATCTAAGGTCGGCTGAGAAAGTCATAAATAAAATTAAAGATAATTTAACTTTGTACGGTTTAAATGTTGAAGTTATTTTAAACGAAATAAAAACCCTGGAAGAGAAAGTGTCTCCAGCTAAAAGAACATCAAATAGGACGACTACTGTTCTTGAAGAAAATCCCTGCACCTCAGCCTCTATGTTCGACACTTCATTAACGCCCTTGCAACTAGATATAAATTCAAAAGAAAACTATATCGAAACAATTAATAATGCTCAGGTTATATTCGAAGTTACTAATGATGATGATTTAAATGTGCTTCCCATAGAATCCGACGTTTCGATTCCTGATATATCGTTGAGCTGCTTGACTAAGTCCTTTTTAAGTGCTTTTAATGAGACTAGTGAAACAAACACGAAAATTATAGAAACATTTATTCACGAAAGTAAAAACGTTGACAGTAATGTTACAGTAATCAATAATCATAATAATGAAATAAATGAAGAGATAAATAATCCTAAGATAGACGTTGTCGACATAAATTTACAGACATTCGCGAGAACTCCTGATCCTGAAAGAAATAATATTTTCAATGCTGGCAATCAATTTTCGATATATGGCAATAGTAACGAGATTAATAATATTAGAGAAGAGTGTGAGACAGTTATTAACGACTCCAATAATGCACTGGGCAAGAAAGCATCCGCTAAAATGCTAACAAAAGCTTTTGCAAATCATCTTACTTACCCAGTACCAGTAAAAAGAAGCAATAATACAAATAGAAATAAATCTACAGAGAAGACTCCAAGCGCAATATCTTCAATAAAGTGGCGAGAGTATTATGAAAAAAAATGAAAAAGAAGAAAACTTGAAATTAATAAAAGGAAAGAGGGGAGAAAAAAAGCTAAAGAAAGCAAATTACAGAAGAATCAAACATTAAAAAACGCAAAAAGAGTTAAAAGAACTGAGAAGGAAAATATTTTAATACGGAAAAAGAAGGTACCGTGTGCATCCTGTAAAGAGGGGTTAAATAGTGATACAGATGACGATGAGAAAAAAAACATTGGATGCGACTTCTGCGATGAATGGTATCACAAAAAATGTACTAAGTTTTGCAATATTCCATATAACATAGCTGCTACCAAAGAGTACAAATGTAATAATTGCAATTAGTTTGTAATAATTTATTTTAGTTCATATTTATTTTTGTTTTAATTGTTCGTAAGTTTGTATACTTCGCGAAAAGTTAACTAGGTATATTCCGTTTTTACTTTTACCTCTTAGTTACCGAATCAGTTAGGATTTGTCTGTCAAAAATGTTTTTTTTTATAAAAATGTTTATCAATTTTATACTAAGTATTTGTTTTCTACCGAAATAAACATGTTTAATATAATACATTAAGTAAATAAATAATTTTTTACAAATAGGAATTTACAAGATTTTTAAAATATCATATTTTCTTTTTGTAGAAAAATCAAAGTACCTAGACCTCGACCTACAGTATTCCCTATCGCTATACAATATTCAGAATTGAATCAATGTTGATCAACTTTAAAACTCAGAATGGGCCGATCATAAGTCACCCTTACAGAACGAGGTAAGAATTGCAAATGTTTATTCTTTAATTTAGGAGCAACCAAGCAAAACCGAATAAATCTGTTTTTTAAAGTTTTGAGATAATTGCCAAAAACGTGCCATTAGCAGGTTTTTAAATTTAACCAAAAAAAATATTGCCTACGTAAAAGATAAGATACTATAGATCTCTTACACACTATTTATGTTTCACTTTTATAAGTAACAAAAAAGATATTACTAATAACCAAATGGATTTATCTGTTTTTGCTTGAGTAGAAATTGTTTATTTCAATGTAGATATATGTTTTTTTCTTTCTTTTGTATGTCTATAAAGTAATAAGATTCGTAAGCGGATTTATTCCTTTTTGCTCGAAATAAGTATACAGTGTGTCCCCGGATCGACCCAACGATAGGTAAAAAAGGCTGAATTTTTTTGAGTTGAAACTTTATCTTCTGGAGTTCACCCTGCTTGGATAGAAACTAATTTGTGCCATAATTTCGAAAAATCAAGTTTAGTGTGAATTGGAAATTTTAACTTTTTTTTCCCACCAGTAAAGTGCTTGATTTCTAGGAGATCCAAAAAAATATTATTCACAAAAGATATTTAAAGTAATAAATCAGTACGAATCCAAAATTTTAAAAGCCTATGCCTACTTTGATGTTTTGCATTATTTTTATTGCACGGACCTCTCTATTGAAGATATTCAAAAATTTCGTTAAGAAAAGTTGATCAAAATAATAAATTAAACACGATCGATTTATAAAATATATTTCAAAGTAACAAATATTAACAACGGTTTCTACATCCAAAAATTAATTGATTTCATTACTAACATCAACTGAAAGATTTATTTATTCAATAAGTTCGCCGTAATGTTTTCGAAAGTTCGCATCAGTCTTAGAGCACAGAACAGTAGGTACACCAATATTAAAAATACCAAACTATTTTTGACAAAAAAAACTGTCAAAATATTATTTTTTCTTTTTCCTTCCATGAATAGCATATTTATTCATATTTTGAACGAAGTGAATTGCTTGTTATTTTTATGTTCGCATTTCTTTAATTATTATCTAAATGTCTATTAATAATAATAATAATTAATACAAATTATAATAATGCAAAACATCAAAGTAGGCATAGAATTTTAAAATTTTGGAATCTTACTCATTTATTATTTCTGAACTCAGTAGGTACAACAATATTAAAAATACCAAACTATTTTTGACAAAAAACTGTCAAAATATTATTTTTTCTTTTTCCTTCCATAAATACGTCATGCGTACGCAAACGTGCATCTTACTGCGCGTAGGTACTAGAAAAATTAAAATAAAAACTTTTCTCTTGTTTTTGGAAAATCGTGTGTGTATGCGAAAAAGGAAAATAATAAACTTTTCTCTTGTTTTTGGAAAATCATGTGTGTACGCGAAAAAGTAAAATAATAAACTTTTCTCTTGCTTTTGCAACAGCTAATGATCGCTTACAGCTAACTGCTTGTAGGTACTAGAAAAATTAAAATAATAAACTTTTCTCTCGTTTTTGGAAAATCCTGTGTGTACGCGAAAAAGTAAAATAATAAACTTTTCTCTCGCTTTACACATTGCAAATTCATCAATTAAATGTCCAAGATCTAATTTGTTTTTTTTATTTATTTGACAGCAAGGCGCATCGACCTCTTGGGTCATTAGCGCGTATGACAGTATTTAGTGTGAAATTGGGATTACATTATAGTTAAATCTTAATTTGTTGGTAGCTGTACTTTCGATGGAAATTACAGATAAAGATTTTAATCGCTCTTGTCCAATTTGCTTCCTAATCATTTTTAATCAGTTTTAATTTACTATGGGGGCTTTCAGCTGAGGCAGATGTAATCGGCATGGTAAAAAATAATAATTGACAATGTAAACTTGTGCAAAGTCGCCCTTCGAATAATTATAGTTAATTAATAATTATATATATATATATATATATATATATATATGTAATTAGGCCAGGTCAGTGACGCTGAAGAGGGACATTTGTTGTTTTCATGCGGTTTTTACGCGGCCGATCTAGTTGCCGACGAGTTGTAAAAATCTTTACAGACACGTCTGGATTTAAATCTGCTTTTATCAATATGAGCATGTTTATAAATTGTAAAGAGAAATTTGGCGATATGATTTGAGAATCTTTTTGTTGAATATAGGGTCATTGCATCGGTTTCCCGTCCAGACCTGGTTTTCGACCTTTCTATGTTTTATTGCCTTGCATAAGGAAACGAAGTGTTGTTTTTCGTCCAGTAATGTTTTTTTAGTTGCGGGCATCTATACCAAATTTAAATATAGAAGTGGCTCACTCTAACTGTGGCAGTAACAACCTGTCTAAAAATCCAACGTGTCTTGATGTTAGGACGCCATTATTCACGTGTGTGTTTTTACTGAAAATCTTAGTGTGCAGGCGACTTGGAAACAGTAAGTAAATTGTTTAACTTTATTACTAAGTGGTTGCTTATAATTGCAGATAGTTAGGAAGTGATTACATTGTTAAAATAAGCAAAAAATACTATATTTACTTTTCATTTTTATAAGATATTGGATGGTCGGTATCCAGATTATAAAAATTGCTGTTTTTTAGTTATCGACCAGAGTGGTCGAAAACCGATATTAAAAGTGCTTTTTTAGACTAAAAAATCTACATTAAGTAGTAATTTTTTTGCAAATATTTTTTAGCAGATCACTAAACAATATGACAATAACTATGTTTTTTAGTTTGCGACCACCTTTTTCATTTTTATTTAGCCTTTCTTGTACACATTTTAAAACGTGGTCGAAAACTAATTCATACAAATTTTATTATCGACCGCTATGTTTTTAGCCATGTTTATAACCTATTTTCTTCTTTCAGTGTCACCAATTCGAAGATCTCAAAAAAAATCTCAAAAAGAAAAAAATACTAATAGGAAAAAGAAAAATGTTACTAAAAGATGCCAATATTCTGAAGAAAACTTAAAGAGAGCTTTATATGAAGTAAGAGAAAATAAAATGAAAATAAGAGAGGCCAGTCGATTATTTGGAGTCCCAAAAACCACCCTAATAGACAGATTGTCCGGTAGAGTTCCAGAGAAATAGGCCCACCTCCTCTGTTAACGGTTGAAGGAGAAACAAGGATAAAAAATTGGGTAATTAATCTAGCAAAATGCGGGTTTCCTGTAACCAAAGAAACACTTATGGAAACTGTTGCCAAAATTTCCAGAGATAGCCAAGTCAATTTATTTAAAGAAAATAGACCAAGTCAGACATGGTATCTTAACTTTTTAAAGAGGAACCCAGAAATATCCATTCGAGAAGCTGAAAGTATAAATAGAGCAAGAGCTATCATTACAGAAGAAAGTATACGAAAGTGGTTTCATGAATTGACAGATTATTTGAGCCAAAATGATCTTTTAAATATTTTACAGGAACCAGAAAGGGTGTTTAATGGGGACGAGGCGGGTTTTTCCTTATGCCCCAAGACGGGAAAGGTTCTCGGACCAAGGGGATTTAGAAATCTTTATACTGTTAAACTTGGAAACGAAAAAGAGAACATAACCGTTCTAGCCGTTTTTAATGCTGGCGGAAAAATAGCTCCTCCTTTGGCTGTATTCCCATATCTCAGAAAACCTCCAAAAAACGTGGTTGATAATATACCTGACAACTGGATATTAGGAATATCAGAGAAGGGGTGGATGACAGGGGATGTTTTCTTTGAATATTTATCAAATGATTTTAACAGGTGGCTTGAAGAACAAAATATTCAAAGGCCGATAATCCTTTTCATCGATGGGCATTCATCCCATATGACTTTTCCTTTAAGTAAATGGTGTCAAGAAAATAATATTATTTTGTATGCTTTACCACCAAATACTACGCATATGTGTGTGCCAGCTGACGTCAGTGTCTTTAAACCTATGAAGCAGGAGTGGAAAAAAACAGTTAAAAATTGGCAAACTAAGCAAGAAAATATAAATTCATGCGTTACGAAAACAAATTTCTGTTCACTTTTTAATGAAGTTCTTTCCAAAACAGATGATTTAGCTAACTATATTAAGAGCGGATTTAGAAAGTGTGGCTTATGTCCTTTAGATCCAAATGCAGTGGATTATTCGAAATGCATTTTAAATACTGCCGAAAAACTAACGGAAGGAAGCAAACCTAGAAGATCAAATCCCAGGAAATCAAGTCCTAGAAAATCAACCGAGGGTATTACAAACCGTGATCTAAGGTCGGCTGAGAAAGTCATAAATAAAATTAAAGATAATTTAACTTTGTACGGTTTAAATGTTGAAGTTATTTTAAACGAAATAAAAACCCTGGAAGAGAAAGTGTCTCCAGCTAAAAGAACATCAAATAGGACGACTACTGTTCTTGAAGAAAATCCCTGCACCTCAGCCTCTATGTTCGACACTTCATTAACGCCCTTGCAACTAGATATAAATTCAAAAGAAAACTATATCGAAACAATTAATAATGCTCAGGTTATATTCGAAGTTACTAATGATGATGATTTAAATGTGCTTCCCATAGAATCCGACGTTTCGATTCCTGATATATCGTTGAGCTGCTTGACTAAGTCCTTTTTAAGTGCTTTTAATGAGACTAGTGAAACAAACACGAAAATTATAGAAACATTTATTCACGAAAGTAAAAACGTTGACAGTAATGTTACAGTAATCAATAATCATAATAATGAAATAAATGAAGAGATAAATAATCCTAAGATAGACGTTGTCGACATAAATTTACAGACATTCGCGAGAACTCCTGATCCTGAAAGAAATAATATTTTCAATGCTGGCAATCAATTTTCGATATATGGCAATAGTAACGAGATTAATAATATTAGAGAAGAGTGTGAGACAGTTATTAACGACTCCAATAATGCACTGGGCAAGAAAGCATCCGCTAAAATGCTAACAAAAGCTTTTGCAAATCATCTTACTTACCCAGTACCAGTAAAAAGAAGCAATAATACAAATAGAAATAAATCTACAGAGAAGACTCCAAGCGCAATATCTTCAATAAAGTGGCGAGAGTATTATGAAAAAAAAAATTTTGAAAAAAAAGAAAAAGAACTTGAAATTAATAAAAGGAAAGAGGGGAGAAAAAAAGCTAAAGAAAGCAAATTACAGAAGAATCAAACATTAAAAAACGCAAAAAGAGTTAAAAGAACTGAGAAGGAAAATATTTTAATACGGAAAAAGAAGGTACCGTGTGCATCCTGTAAAGAGGGGTTAAATAGTGATACAGATGACGATGAGAAAAAAAACATTGGATGCGACTTCTGCGATGAATGGTATCACAAAAAATGTACTAAGTTTTGCAATATTCCATATAACATAGCTGCTACCAAAGAGTACAAATGTAATAATTGCAATTAGTTTGTAATAATTTATTTTAGTTCATATTTATTTTTGTTTTAATTGTTCGTAAGTTTGTATACTTCGCGAAAAGTTAACTAGGTATATTCCGTTTTTACTTTTACCTCTTAGTTACCGAATCAGTTAGGATTTGTCTGTCAAAAATGTTTTTTTTTATAAAAATGTTTATCAATTTTATACTAAGTATTTGTTTTCTACCGAAATAAACATGTTTAATATAATACATTAAGTAAATAAATAATTTTTTACAAATAGGAATTTACAAGATTTTTAAAATATCATATTTTCTTTTTGTAGAAAAATCAAAGTACCTAGACCTCGACCTACAGTATTCCCTATCGCTATACAATATTCAGAATTGAATCAATGTTGATCAACTTTAAAACTCAGAATGGGCCGATCATAAGTCACCCTTACAGAACGAGGTAAGAATTGCAAATGTTTATTCTTTAATTTAGGAGCAACCAAGCAAAACCGAATAAATCTGTTTTTTAAAGTTTTGAGATAATTGCCAAAAACGTGCCATTAGCAGGTTTTTAAATTTAACCAAAAAAAATATTGCCTACGTATAAGATAAGATACTATAGATCTCTTACACACTATTTATGTTTCACTTTTATAAGTAACAAAAAAGATATTACTAATAACCAAATGGATTTATCTGTTTTTGCTTGAGTAGAAATTGTTTATTTCAATGTAGATATATGTTTTTTTCTTTCTTTTGTATGTCTATAAAGTAATAAGATTCGTAAGCGGATTTATTCCTTTTTGCTCGAAATAAGTATACAGTGTGTCCCCGGATCGACCCAACGATAGGTAAAAAAGGCTGAATTTTTTTGAGTTGAAACTTTATCTTCTGGAGTTCACCCTGCTTGGATAGAAACTAATTTGTGCCATAATTTCGAAAAATCAAGTTTAGTGTGAATTGGAAATTTTAACTTTTTTTTCCCACCAGTAAAGTGCTTGATTTCTAGGAGATCCAAAAAAATATTATTCACAAAAGATATTTAAAGTAATAAATCAGTACGAATCCAAAATTTTAAAAGCCTATGCCTACTTTGATGTTTTGCATTATTTTTATTGCACGGACCTCTCTATTGAAGATATTCAAAAATTTCGTTAAGAAAAGTTGATCAAAATAATAAATTAAACACGATCGATTTATAAAATATATTTCAAAGTAACAAATATTAACAACGGTTTCTACATCCAAAAATTAATTGATTTCATTACTAACATCAACTGAAAGATTTATTTATTCGATAAGTTCGCCGTAATGTTTTCGAAAGTTCGCATCAGTCTTAGAGCACAGAACAGTAGGTACACCAATATTAAAAATACCAAACTATTTTTGACAAAAAAAACTGTCAAAATATTATTTTTTCTTTTTCCTTCCATGAATAGCATATTTATTCATATTTTGAACGAAGTGAATTGCTTGTTATTTTTATGTTCGCATTTCTTTAATTATTATCTAAATGTCTATTAATAATAATAATAATTAATACAAATTATAATAATGCAAAACATCAAAGTAGGCATAGAATTTTAAAATTTTGGAATCTTACTCATTTATTATTTCTGAACTCAGTAGGTACAACAATATTAAAAATACCAAACTATTTTTGACAAAAAACTGTCAAAATATTATTTTTTCTTTTTCCTTCCATAAATACGTCATGCGTACGCAAACGTGCATCTTACTGCGCGTAGGTACTAGAAAAATTAAAATAAAAACTTTTCTCTTGTTTTTGGAAAATCGTGTGTGTATGCGAAAAAGGAAAATAATAAACTTTTCTCTTGTTTTTGGAAAATCATGTGTGTACGCGAAAAAGTAAAATAATAAACTTTTCTCTTGCTTTTGCAACAGCTAATGATCGCTTACAGCTAACTGCTTGTAGGTACTAGAAAAATTAAAATAATAAACTTTTCTCTCGTTTTTGGAAAATCCTGTGTGTACGCGAAAAAGTAAAATAATAAACTTTTCTCTCGCTTTACACATTGCAAATTCATCAATTAAATGTCCAAGATCTAATTTGTTTTTTTTATTTATTTGACAGCAAGGCGCATCGACCTCTTGGGTCATTAGCGCGTATGACAGTATTTAGTGTGAAATTGGGATTACATTATAGTTAAATCTTAATTTGTTGGTAGCTGTACTTTCGATGGAAATTACAGATAAAGATTTTAATCGCTCTTGTCCAATTTGCTTCCTAATCATTTTTAATCAGTTTTAATTTACTATGGGGGCTTTCAGCTGAGGCAGATGTAATCGGCATGGTAAAAAATAATAATTGACAATGTAAACTTGTGCAAAGTCGCCCTTCGAATAATTATAGTTAATTAATAATTATATATATATATATATATATATGTAATTAGGCCAGGTCAGTGACGCTGAAGAGGGACATTTGTTGTTTTCATGCGGTTTTTACGCGGCCGATCTAGTTGCCGACGAGTTGTAAAAATCTTTACAGACACGTCTGGATTTAAATCTGCTTTTATCAATATGAGCATGTTTATAAATTGTAAAGAGAAATTTGGCGATATGATTTGAGAATCTTTTTGTTGAATATAGGGTCATTGCATCGGTTTCCCGTCCAGACCTGGTTTTCGACCTTTCTATGTTTTATTGCCTTGCATAAGGAAACGAAGTGTTGTTTTTCGTCCAGTAATGTTTTTTTAGTTGCGGGCATCTATACCAAATTTAAATATAGAAGTGGCTCACTCTAACTGTGGCAGTAACAACCTGTCTAAAAATCCAACGTGTCTTGATGTTAGGACGCCATTATTCACGTGTGTGTTTTTACTGAAAATCTTAGTGTGCAGGCGACTTGGAAACAGTAAGTAAATTGTTTAACTTTATTACTAAGTGGTTGCTTATAATTGCAGATAGTTAGGAAGTGATTACATTGTTAAAATAAGCAAAAAATACTATATTTACTTTTCATTTTTATAAGATATTGGATGGTCGGTATCCAGATTATAAAAATTGCTGTTTTTTAGTTATCGACCAGAGTGGTCGAAAACCGATATTAAAAGTGCTTTTTTAGACTAAAAAATCTACATTAAGTAGTAATTTTTTTGCAAATATTTTTTAGCAGATCACTAAACAATATGACAATAACTATGTTTTTTAGTTTGCGACCACCTTTTTCATTTTTATTTAGCCTTTCTTGTACACATTTTAAAACGTGGTCGAAAACTAATTCATACAAATTTTATTATCGACCGCTATGTTTTTAGCCATGTTTATAACCTATTTTCTTCTTTCAGTGTCACCAATTCGAAGATCTCAAAAAAAATCTCAAAAAGAAAAAAATACTAATAGGAAAAAGAAAAATGTTACTAAAAGATGCCAATATTCTGAAGAAAACTTAAAGAGAGCTTTATATGAAGTAAGAGAAAATAAAATGAAAATAAGAGAGGCCAGTCGATTATTTGGAGTCCCAAAAACCACCCTAATAGACAGATTGTCCGGTAGAGTTCCAGAGAAATTAAGGCAACCAGGCCCACCTCCTCTGTTAACGGTTGAAGGAGAAACAAGGATAAAAAATTGGGTAATTAATCTAGCAAAATGCGGGTTTCCTGTAACCAAAGAAACACTTATGGAAACTGTTGCCAAAATTTCCAGAGATAGCCAAGTCAATTTATTTAAAGAAAATAGACCAAGTCAGACATGGTATCTTAACTTTTTAAAGAGGAACCCAGAAATATCCATTCGAGAAGCTGAAAGTATAAATAGAGCAAGAGCTATCATTACAGAAGAAAGTATACGAAAGTGGTTTCATGAATTGACAGATTATTTGAGCCAAAATGATCTTTTAAATATTTTACAGGAACCAGAAAGGGTGTTTAATGGGGACGAGGCGGGTTTTTCCTTATGCCCCAAGACGGGAAAGGTTCTCGGACCAAGGGGATTTAGAAATCTTTATACTGTTAAACTTGGAAACGAAAAAGAGAACATAACCGTTCTAGCCGTTTTTAATGCTGGCGGAAAAATAGCTCCTCCTTTGGCTGTATTCCCATATCTCAGAAAACCTCCAAAAAACGTGGTTGATAATATACCTGACAACTGGATATTAGGAATATCAGAGAAGGGGTGGATGACAGGGGATGTTTTCTTTGAATATTTATCAAATGATTTTAACAGGTGGCTTGAAGAACAAAATATTCAAAGGCCGATAATCCTTTTCATCGATGGGCATTCATCCCATATGACTTTTCCTTTAAGTAAATGGTGTCAAGAAAATAATATTATTTTGTATGCTTTACCACCAAATACTACGCATATGTTACAGCCAGCTGACGTCAGTGTCTTTAAACCTATGAAGCAGGAGTGGAAAAAAACAGTTAAAAATTGGCAAACTAAGCAAGAAAATATAAATTCATGCGTTACGAAAACAAATTTCTGTTCACTTTTTAATGAAGTTCTTTCCAAAACAGATGATTTAGCTAACTATATTAAGAGCGGATTTAGAAAGTGTGGCTTATGTCCTTTAGATCCAAATGCAGTGGATTATTCGAAATGCATTTTAAATACTGCCGAAAAACTAACGGAAGGAAGCAAACCTAGAAGATCAAATCCCAGGAAATCAAGTCCTAGAAAATCAACCGAGGGTATTACAAACCGTGATCTAAGGTCGGCTGAGAAAGTCATAAATAAAATTAAAGATAATTTAACTTTGTACGGTTTAAATGTTGAAGTTATTTTAAACGAAATAAAAACCCTGGAAGAGAAAGTGTCTCCAGCTAAAAGAACATCAAATAGGACGACTACTGTTCTTGAAGAAAATCCCTGCACCTCAGCCTCTATGTTCGACACTTCATTAACGCCCTTGCAACTAGATATAAATTCAAAAGAAAACTATATCGAAACAATTAATAATGCTCAGGTTATATTCGAAGTTACTAATGATGATGATTTAAATGTGCTTCCCATAGAATCCGACGTTTCGATTCCTGATATATCGTTGAGCTGCTTGACTAAGTCCTTTTTAAGTGCTTTTAATGAGACTAGTGAAACAAACACGAAAATTATAGAAACATTTATTCACGAAAGTAAAAACGTTGACAGTAATGTTACAGTAATCAATAATCATAATAATGAAATAAATGAAGAGATAAATAATCCTAAGATAGACGTTGTCGACATAAATTTACAGACATTCGCGAGAACTCCTGATCCTGAAAGAAATAATATTTTCAATGCTGGCAATCAATTTTCGATATATGGCAATAGTAACGAGATTAATAATATTAGAGAAGAGTGTGAGACAGTTATTAACGACTCCAATAATGCACTGGGCAAGAAAGCATCCGCTAAAATGCTAACAAAAGCTTTTGCAAATCATCTTACTTACCCAGTACCAGTAAAAAGAAGCAATAATACAAATAGAAATAAATCTACAGAGAAGACTCCAAGCGCAATATCTTCAATAAAGTGGCGAGAGTATTATGAAAAAAAAAATTTTGAAAAAAAAGAAAAAGAACTTGAAATTAATAAAAGGAAAGAGGGGAGAAAAAAAGCTAAAGAAAGCAAATTACAGAAGAATCAAACATTAAAAAACGCAAAAAGAGTTAAAAGAACTGAGAAGGAAAATATTTTAATACGGAAAAAGAAGGTACCGTGTGCATCCTGTAAAGAGGGGTTAAATAGTGATACAGATGACGATGAGAAAAAAAACATTGGATGCGACTTCTGCGATGAATGGTATCACAAAAAATGTACTAAGTTTTGCAATATTCCATATAACATAGCTGCTACCAAAGAGTACAAATGTAATAATTGCAATTAGTTTGTAATAATTTATTTTAGTTCATATTTATTTTTGTTTTAATTGTTCGTAAGTTTGTATACTTCGCGAAAAGTTAACTAGGTATATTCCGTTTTTACTTTTACCTCTTAGTTACCGAATCAGTTAGGATTTGTCTGTCAAAAATGTTTTTTTTTATAAAAATGTTTATCAATTTTATACTAAGTATTTGTTTTCTACCGAAATAAACATGTTTAATATAATACATTAAGTAAATAAATAATTTTTTACAAATAGGAATTTACAAGATTTTTAAAATATCATATTTTCTTTTTGTAGAAAAATCAAAGTACCTAGACCTCGACCTACAGTATTCCCTATCGCTATACAATATTCAGAATTGAATCAATGTTGATCAACTTTAAAACTCAGAATGGGCCGATCATAAGTCACCCTTACAGAACGAGGTAAGAATTGCAAATGTTTATTCTTTAATTTAGGAGCAACCAAGCAAAACCGAATAAATCTGTTTTTTAAAGTTTTGAGATAATTGCCAAAAACGTGCCATTAGCAGGTTTTTAAATTTAACCAAAAAAAATATTGCCTACGTAAAAGATAAGATACTATAGATCTCTTACACACTATTTATGTTTCACTTTTATAAGTAACAAAAAATATATTACTAATAACCAAATGGATTTATCTGTTTTTGCTTGAGTAGAAATTGTTTATTTCAATGTAGATATATGTTTTTTTCTTTCTTTTGTATGTCTATAAAGTAATAAGATTCGTAAGCGGATTTATTCCTTTTTGCTCGAAATAAGTATACAGTGTGTCCCCGGATCGACCCAACGATAGGTAAAAAAGGCTGAATTTTTTTGAGTTGAAACTTTATCTTCTGGAGTTCACCCTGCTTGGATAGAAACTAATTTGTGCCATAATTTCGAAAAATCAAGTTTAGTGTGAATTGGAAATTTTAACTTTTTTTTCCCACCAGTAAAGTGCTTGATTTCTAGGAGATCCAAAAAAATATTATTCACAAAAGATATTTAAAGTAATAAATCAGTACGAATCCAAAATTTTAAAAGCCTATGCCTACTTTGATGTTTTGCATTATTTTTATTGCACGGACCTCTCTATTGAAGATATTCAAAAATTTCGTTAAGAAAAGTTGATCAAAATAATAAATTAAACACGATCGATTTATAAAATATATTTCAAAGTAACAAATATTAACAACGGTTTCTATATCCAAAAATTAATTGATTTCATTACTAACATCAACTGAAAGATTTATTTATTCGATAAGTTCGCCGTAATGTTTTCGAAAGTTCGCATCAGTCTTAGAGCACAGAACAGTAGGTACACCAATATTAAAAATACCAAACTATTTTTGACAAAAAAAACTGTCAAAATATTATTTTTTCTTTTTCCTTCCATGAATAGCATATTTATTCATATTTTGAACGAAGTGAATTGCTTGTTATTTTTATGTTCGCATTTCTTTAATTATTATCTAAATGTCTATTAATAATAATAATAATTAATACAAATTATAATAATGCAAAACATCAAAGTAGGCATAGAATTTTAAAATTTTGGAATCTTACTCATTTATTATTTCTGAACTCAGTAGGTACAACAATATTAAAAATACCAAACTATTTTTGACAAAAAACTGTCAAAATATTATTTTTTCTTTTTCCTTCCATAAATAGCATATTTATTCATATTTTGAACAAAGTGAATTGCTTGTTATTTTTATGTTAGCATTTCTTTAATTATCTAAATGTCTATTAATAATAATGCAAAACATCAAAGTAGGCATAGAATTTTAAAATTTTGGAATCTTACTCATTTATTATTTCTGAACATTTTTTCTTAATAACATTTTTTCTTAATAACATTTTTTCTTAATAACATTTTTTTGTATCTCCTGGAAATCAAGCACTTTACTGGTGGCACTTTGTGCGTTTTTCCACAATTGTTGTACAAATATAGCGCTAAGTCATTTCTGATTCAGAGGAACGCGATTAAGTTTTAATATTTTAGCTGTAAGATATCCTAATTCCCATCCATATCTTAGTTAATTATTTTTTAGAATTTTTGAATTTAATTTCAGCATAGTTCTTTTCAGATTTGTTAATGGTATTTCCAAAACCTTAAAATTTATTCATTCTTTAGATTTATTATTTTACATTTTATTAAAAGTATTGAAATACTTTATTGTTTGTAATCAGATCCAGATGGATGCTTTGGAACATACATAATAATAATATTATACACTCCTGTCAATACTAATGTTTTAATTCGTTTAATAATAAAATAAGTAATAGAAAATAAATTTATTTAAGTAATGCTGAAATACGTTTGTCAAAGACCAAAATTAACTTTGTAAATTCTAAAACTTAGTGACTAATTTACAAACTTTATCTTGCTGAACCGACTCAGTTTGGCTTTTTTTTGACAACGTTTCCGAAACTGTTGTATACTTTAACTTTGTAAATTCTAAAACTTAGTGACGAATTTAAAGTTGCAGTTGATGCTTTTTGTAATATAACTAAGAAATCTGGACTTCTTCTGTAATACCGTAAAACAGCTTGTTACTAATAATAAAAAGTTATCCATACAAAATACATTTTTAGAGCAAAACGTAACATGGGTCTCAGGATGACGACCTACCTGTTATTTTTTTAAGGCTTAGCTGTTAGTACCCGTTAGCAGTTGTCTTTTAAAGTAAATCTTGACATTTTCTTATATTTTATGTTGTTACGTTTTACCAAGAACGACTCTTATCAACGTGGGTTTTGGCATCTAAAATAATTTATTTCTTGTCCCAATTCAACTATAAATCAGTTCAATCTAGTTCTCATTTTTTATAAATAATTTTTGCTTATATGCCCCCTGACTGTTTTTTGTGCTATAGATTTACCGGAACTTACGTCAATATTTTAGTTCTAGTATTGTTTTTTTGAGTAACATTATTATTCTGCTGCTTATTGTTTTTTTCTTTTTTATTAGTTAATGTTAGATTTTCTTATGTTAGATTTTCTTGAAGAAAATAATTTAGTAATGAAACAAGGATGAGTTTTAACTAAGTCCTAAAATCAATATAATAGTTTACAAGAAAAACGCACAAAGTTATCGTTTTTACTTTATTAATTTTTGTTAATTATAATTTTAGTAAATCATGGAAGAATAAAATAATTTAGTAATGAAACAAGGATGAGTTTTAACCAAGTCCTAAAATCAATATAATAGTTTACAAGAAAAACGCACAAAGTTATTGTTTTTACTTTAATTTTTGTTAATTATAATTTTAGTAAATCATGGAAGAATAAACTAATTTAGTAATGAAACAAGGATGAGTTTTAACTAAGTCCTAAAATCAATATAATAGTTTACAAGAAAAACGCACAAAGTTATTGTTTTTACTTTAATTTTTGTTAATTATAATTTTAGTAAATCATGGAAAAATAGTGCATTGTCTTCCTAAAGCATGCCTTTTTTGTTTGTAGCAGTTGGTTCTTTCTAAATAAATTATAATTTTAGTAAATCGGGTAAAAAAAATAGGGCATTGTATTCCTAAAGTATGCCTTGTTTGTAGCAGTTGGTTATTTCTAAATAATCTATAAAAAATTAGGCATTTATTAAAACTTTAAATTGCTTGTAACTCTTAAAGTTATTTTTTGACTGAGTGCTATTTGCTTGTAAGCCCACGATATTATGCTCGGTGTCCCAAATATTTTTGATAGAGGTTTTCCAATATTCTGTTATGTTTGTAGCAGTTGGTTATTTCTAAATAATATATAAAAAAATTAGGCATTTATTGAAACTTTAAATTGCTCGTAACTCTTAAAGTTATTCTTTGACTGAGTGCCATTTGCTTGTAAGCCCACGATATTATGCTCGGCGTCCCAAATATTTTTGATAGAGGTTTTCCAATATTCTGTTATGGAGTTCGTTATTAGCAAATCGAACATAAGAAAGTAACCAAATAAGCGGAATTACCAAAAATAATGTAGGTTTCAACCAATCGACCACTAGGCACAAGGCAATAAGACAAACGAGAAGAATAAGAATTATAATCGTAAGATTTTGCCGGGCATTAATTAGTTCGGAATAGGTAGTTAAATTGTTCTTGTGAATAAAATGGCTGAAGATTTCATAGCGAGTAATCATATCTTCTGTACTTGAAATGACGTCACTATTCCACTCGTACCGCTGACCCAGGGAATTTACTGTTCTCCCATTTAGATAGTCGCTTAAAGAAGACACTTGAAAGCGCAATTGATCGGAATAAATTTTCGGTCGTTTGAGTAACGTTTCTTGTTGATAGGTTTCAATATTTTCTGAGTAGGTGGGATGAGCGTAGGAAAATTGAGATTCGTCGGTCGTCGTTGTATCTGTAGATGTACCAACGTGTTCTTTAAGTATAAATTTTGTAAAAAATTGCGGATCAAGTTCACAATTAGGATCACCCGTTTTGTAGCGTGCAACAATGGCTTGTTCCCGCAACATCTCTAAAATTTGCGAGTCCACTTGATTTTGCAGTCCTAGTGGATCCCATCCGAACATTACCAAAAAGTCTAAGACTAGAGCGATGTCTGCGATAGTACCAATTATGCTGGAGCCTGCGACCGCTAGTTTGCTCATTAGAATAATAAATTTGGCGGAAAAGTCCACGATCAGTTCGGCGGCTATCTGTCCCATTAGGTGACCGGCCACAGTGTCAATTAATCGAACGGAATTATTCGTCAATACGTTTGTCATTTTAGCAAATCCTTTACTCAATAACTCCTTGAAGACGGGACCTAATTTATGACTAAGCATAGTCCAGGAAACGTCTGTAGTAATTTGAATGTAAAATTCTTTATGAACAAACATTTGTAATAATACAGCGACGGTACTACTAAAACGATCCCCTAGGTCGTCTATTTCTGTCCAAACGTCTCTACGTATTCGCTTACCCTTCTCTAGAGTGTGTGTCACGTTTTCAGTACTTTTGCCTGTTTGTTGTAAAGGCGATAATAATTGAACATAGTTATTACGCGACCAAGTGCGATTTGTCGCATTTGGTACTGAATCGTAAAATAAAAATCGTTCAATTATGCCCGCTTTATTGTGAAACATATAATGACCCCGTTTTTCTTGCGTTAACATCATTGTCGTAAAGCCCAAGTCGCTCAACAATACATTCGGCCGAATCACTTTAAAATCTTTATTAATATGCATTTTCCAATCGTGTTTCCGTAGTAGGTACGTAGGTATTCTGTTAATGTCGGGGGTAAGTGAAATTTGATCCGGGGTGCCCGCGTTAGGGTGCATACCTTGTTGTAAAAATTTAACTAAACTTTGTCCCATAAATGTATATCCGAGTACGTCGCTCCACCAAGGTTCTTCACAATCATCGTTCTTTAAGTTTTGAAAAAAGGCGTCGCAATAATATTTATTTATACGGCCTTTTACAGTGGGAATGTCGTAGTTGTCGCCTTCATACGAGACGTCGAAACCCGTAGCGAAGGTATTGACTCTGCGTATATATTTAGCCGGCGATCTAACAGTGGGATCCGTCATATAAGCGTGAATCGCACTATTTACCAAATAGCACCTGCCTTTGTAGAATTGGGTGGGAAGTAGCACGCTGGTTCGCAGGCCATCCACGTTGTGTCACCGGAGCGAAATGCCAATGGAGTACTATCCGCCGTACAATCGACGCCTTTTCCGCGAGGATTACAGCTAATTTTTTTGCAACCCGTTTCTGTCCACGTCCAATCGACGTATATTGCCCAATCGGAAAACTGTCGTTCGAACTCGTAGTCCTGGGGAGTAATGGCGGGCCGAATTACTATATCGCACCAACTAAAAATTTCCGGATATTTATGTACCATTTGTCTGGCCAAAAAAAGTTTATTCCGTTGTCCCGCATAGGTTGTCATGTCAATGTAGTCAGTTGCTTGGGGTATCACCACGTCTGCCGCCAACGACATAACTTACAATTTGATAAAAAAAAAACACGGGCGGCGCACAGTGTCGTTGACGTAAGCGAAACAAATTCATAATTTCAGAAAGTCTCAGTTAACAACTAGATTTACAGGGTTCAATAAATTAGGTGATATATTTTTGTTTTTACAACCTAAAAACCTCATAAATTTAACAGAGTCTGGTATCTTTAAAAGCTGTGACTAGGTATATTCAACAAAAAGATTCTCGTCTGCCGCCAACGACATAACTTACAATTTGATAAAAAAAACCGGGCGGCGCACAGTGTCGTTGACGTAAGCGAAACAAAATCATTATTTCAGAAAGTCTCAGTTAACAACTAGATTTTTGCCCCGCATTGGCAAAAAGCCGTAAATGAAATTTTATAGTTTTGAGAAAACTCCACTTAAAGTTGAAATTAGTGTACTTTTGCACCATTTTTGTGTTTTGGCAACGGAACAATTTTAAACTCCCCGGTAAAGGATATAGGGTCAACCGGGGTAAATGTAAAAAGGGGTATATGTAAATGGCCATTATTTTCTGGTTCAAAGAGAACTTAAAGTCAAAGTGGCATCACTGTTTGTTCAAGGCGCCTTTTAATTGGTCAGAGACAAATTTTGACGCCATTAACGGTATTCAGTTTTGAAATATGTTCAGGTGAATATCAGACTGTGATTGTGTGTGAAAAACCGTTGAGCAAGGTTCTTTTTACAAGTGGATTGTCGCCAAAATACGGTCTTTTTTGATAAGAATTTTTGACTAAAGTAAGTAAAATATTACAGTATTTTAGTTATACATTAAAAAATAAGTATTTTGCAATAATAATAACCTATAAAATCGTATTTACATTTACCCCGGAATAGATTAGTATCGGGGTAAATGTAAATGTAAAATGGGGAAAATGTAAATACTAAAATTACGAAAATTATTAATTAAATATTGGAAATTATTTTCAGAAATGCCACGGAATTACATTAAAAAGAGACCAGCGCCTTCATATACCTCTGAAGACTTGAGTAGGGCGGTAGAAGATATTATAAATAAAAACCGAACCTATCAACAAGTTGAAGATTACTACAATATCCCAAAAGCGGTAGTATTCAATAGAATAAAAGGCAGAAAAAATTCAATTAATAAATTAGGTTCTGGAAGGACTCAGTCGCTTAGTATTGACGTAGAAAATGACTTAGAAAATTGCATCAGGGCACGAGCACGAATGGGCATTCCATGCGATAAAGAAAACGTCAAGCAAGTTGTAGCTGAATATGTGCGTGTAAATAATTTAAAAACCCAATTTGTCAACGGATGCCCTGGAGATGAATGGTACTATTCGTTCTTGAAACGGCACCCAGGCTTATCGGTTAAGAAGCCAGAGTTGTTACAAAAGTGTAGGAAAGATTCGAGAGATCCCTTTGTTATTTATGATTTTTACACTGAGGTTGCCCAGCTTTTTGATACAAACGCACTTGAAAACAAAGCAGCATTTATATACAATTGTGATGAGAGTGGGTTTTGTCACGACCCCACCAAATTGAAAGCGATTGGGGAAAAAGGAAAGGCTCTGTCTAGAATATCAGGAGGTTCAGGCAGAGAGTATACCACTGTATTGGCATGCATTTCTGCAGATGGGTCATTCCTTCCACCTATGATTGTATTTAAAGGGGTAGGTGTTCAGGCTAGATGGACATCGGCGAAAGATTTTCCAGGAACTAGGTAATAAAATATTAATATAATACAATAATAAAAATATTAGACCTTTTATCTCGCCTTTTATAAACATTATTACACAATACCTCTAGGTCTTAAAAAATTATATTTTCAAACACATAAGTATTTTTTTGTCGTTTCAGGTACACTTGTTCCAGCAATGGTTGGATGGAGGAACCACAGTTCTTTGAGTGGTTTTCCTCAGTCTTTATAATTCATGTTCAATCTGTACGAGCTTCGTATAACCTACCCAATCAAGCTGCTGTATTATTTTTTGACGGACATGCTAGTCACATAAGTGTGAGAATAGTCAAAGCTGCTTTAGAAAACAATTTGCACCTGGTGAAATTCCCCAGTCACTTGACCGACCGAATTCAGCCTCTCGACAAATGCGTATTTGGCCCTATTAAAAAACTGTGGGAAAAAAAACTTGTTGACTTTACAACAGAGCAACTTCAAAATAGACAATCAAGCCGATTGACAAAGAGTTTATTTTCTGAATTGTTAGGTGAAGTGTGGTCACAAGGAATGAAACCTACTAATATTAAAAGAGGCTTCGAAACAACTGGCCTCTTTCCTATCAACCCCAAGCGATTTCCGGAGTCAGAATTTGACCCAATTGCCCTTAAAAGGTTTAAAGAAAGTCGTAACGAAAATAATTTAGCAATGAAAGAAATAGATAGTTCTCAAATGGAAGAACCTAATTTATCAACCCTGCCAGCAAACATAGCAATCGCTGGTCCATCTGGTATCTCTAAATTTTCCTGCGCCCCTGAACCTTTACATGAAAATTCTCAAAATGTATCTAATCTTAATTTGAATCCTGACAAATTACATGTTGTAATAGATGGTCAACCTGAGACAATTTCTACACATTCCACACCCATTAAAAGTTTAGGTATTAGTACATGCACCACCAAAACTACTCCCAATACAATAATCAACATTTTTGCTGAGCACAGTAATAGTCGTTTTATTGATCAAACAAAAGTAGCAAAGGTCCAAAGGCAGGTTATTCCAAGACTAAAACCACAGAAGTATGGCGAAATTTTAACTCAGCAAGATGTTTTAGAGAAACTCGAAGCTGCTCAAAACTTAAAAGATCAAAAGAAAAAGACCAACAGAAAGCATAAAGGTGAACCGGAGAATGACGCAAAAAAGGCACATATGGGTAAGAAACGAAAGAATGTTTACAACGTTGAAGAAGAGGAAGTAATAATTGATGAATCTACTTTGTGCCAAGATGACTCTTCTGATGATGAGGATCAGCTGGAATCAGTCATTGCTGAAATAACAGACGAAGTTGAATATCATGAACCAATTTGGAAAGAACTAAAACCAGGCTTATTTATCTTAGTAAATTTTACAGGCGGGCGAAGAAATAAAGTACATTACAAATATGTATGTTGCATACAAAACGTGGATCAACAAGATGAAGATATTGTGGTGCAAGCTTTTGAGAGGTATAACACTATTTCAACAGAGTTCATAGAGAGGCCAAATGACGTTAGTACAGTAGCATTTGGAATGATTGAAGCAATTTTGCCTCAACCTAACATGAAATATTGCGACAGGAAAATTATTTATGTTTTTCCCGGTACCGTAGCGGTTTTTGAAAAGTAAAACTATAATGTAAAAAAGTTTAGTAAAGTTTATTGTTTAGAAAGCTCTCTCTTATTTTTATTTTAAGTTTTTACTAAGCCTGCAATGTTTTCTTTGCCATAAAAAAAATATTTTTTTATTTTATTTTGGGGTTAATGTAAACGCCCTGCTTTAAAAAAATTAAAGTTTGTATATCATACAGATTTCAATTTATTTTCATTTGCCCCTTTACCACTCCAATGCAATCCTAATTCTTCAAGAAAACATTGTTTACATTTCCCCCTTTGAGCCGGGTAAATGTAAATATGTAGGGGTAATTGTAAATGATAAAAAAAATAAAAAGTTACCTTTCTAATAGTGAGTTGACTTTACAAATTGATAGGTAAAATGCCAACTAACACCGCGTCCAAATTTCATTAAAGTGTAAAAATTAAGAATGCATAGTTTTTATTTTTAAAGTTGAACTTGTGAAAATCGTTTACAATTACCTCAGTTGACCCTAGATAGTAAGTTTTATTTTTTTAGGTAGGTACTTGTTTTTTTTGTAGTTTTAAGCAAAATCTGTTGCTTACGTCTTTTATCCATTTTTTAAATAATCGTTTAGTTCTCATACTAACAAAAAAAGACTTAAGTGCGTTTAAGTCTATTTGCCATTGTTAAAAGTTTCAATTTTTAAAGCAGAAATTAATGGCTGACCAATGTAAAGTACTTATACGTTTTTTTTCAATGTAGTTTATTGCTCAAAAGCTTTATGGTGCTATGAATTTAAATACAATAATTAATAATATTTATTAATTAAAATAAACAAATTAGAAAGTAATGTAATTTTTATCATTTAAATCTTCAAACGTTGAACTTTCTGGTAAATTCATCCAAAATCTTCTACGGCTTTCTGGCATTTTTGTTACCAATTTTTTAATAATGTTTTCCTTCTTCTTTGGCAATACACCTCGATGAACCGATCGCTTTTCAGGTAAAATTCCGACATCAACTATTCTTTTAATTATGTTATAATGTATATAATACAGTGGCAAACGAACGTATACGATTTATAGGTCACATTGCAATTGCATAAAGAAAATAAAAGTTTAAAGAAAACCATACCACAAACACGTATGACTTTTATAAGGTTTTTTGCCTTTTTTGTAAACTTTAGAAATTAAGAAAAGGAGAAATGGTATAAAATGGTATAAAAGCATACATTCTTTTGCCAATGTATAAATATTGCTATTTTACTGGGGAAAAACCTTATTAATTGTATAAGTCTCTTTGACACAGGAATTGTATTCAAAACATGTCGGATAAGGTTTTTTGACATTGTAAATTTAAATTTTTTAGCGCTTACATTATTTGGCCAATGTATGTAGACAAGAAACTACAAGGGCTATTTAAATGTAATTATAGAGTTCGAAAGGGAATAAAAAGTTACGGGGGAAAATTGAAAAAAAACGCAAAACGTAATATTTGCATAGACGGCTTTTTACCATTGTAGGGCAGATTTACAGGGTTCAATAAATTAGGTGATATATTTTTGTTTTTACAACCTAAAAACCTCATAAATTTAACAGAGTCTGGTATCTTTAAAAGCTGTGACTATATTCAACAAAAAGATTCTCAAATCATATCGCCAAATTTCTCTTTACAATTTATAAACATGCTCATATTGATAAAAGCAGATTTAAATCCAGACGTGTCTGTAAAGATTTCTGTAAAGATTTTTACAACTCGTCGGCAACTAGATCGGCCGCGTAAAAACCGCATAAAAACAACAAATGTCCCTCTTCAGCGTCACTGACCGGGCCTAAGTGCCAATTTATTCTTAATTAACTATAATTATCCGGAGGGCGACTTTGCACAAATTTACATTGCTAATTATTATTTTTTACCATGCCGGTTACTTTTTTACCATGCCGGTTACATCTGCCTCAGCTAATGCCCCCATAGTAAATTGAAACTGATTAAAAATGATTAGGAAGCAAATTGGACAAGAGCGATTAAAATCTTTATCTGCAATTTCCATCGAAAGTACAGCTACCAACAAATTAATATTTAACTATACCTAATGTAAAAATTTATTATTTAAATTTTTCTAGTCGGGTAAATAATATTTCTATCAATGTTTACGGCCTAGAAAAAGTCTTTGACAATGGTAAAAATAGTATTGAAGTCGTTGGTCCCTTATTTTTACGACATCTCGCAAGGAGAGACATACACACACGATTTTCCAAAAACAAGAAAAAGTTTTTATTTTTCTATACGCGTAGTAAGATACACGCGTTCCATTTTTTAACCGATCATTAGATAACTTTTTTGCAAAAGTAGTAACGTTTTAATTTTACAAAAACAAGAGCAAGCGTTCCATGTTTTAACCGATCATTAGATAACTTTTTTGCAAAAGTAGTAACGTTTTAATTTTACAAAAACAAGAGCAAGCGTTCCATGTTTTAATTTTTCTAGTACCTCCAAGCATATTTTATTTTTTCACGTACCCACAGGATATTCCAAAGACAAGAGCAGTAAGGGGCACGCGCCTATCATTAACTTTTGCAAAAGCAAGGAAAAGTTTTTATTTTAATTTTTCTAGTACACACACGATTTTCCAAAAACGAGAGAAAAGTTTTTATTTTTCTATACGCGCAGTAAGATAAAATCAGTATTTTACCTGTTACCAGTGCTTCTTTTTTAATACATTTATTGGCAGTATTCATTAATTTTGTAAATACGATTGGCACATTTTTTTCTTTACTAAGCTGTACGCTTGACATTAAATATTCTATTCTCTTATTTTCTATTCGATTGTCATTATTAGTTTTTCATTAATTTTGTAAATACGATTGGCACATTTTTTTCTTTACTAAGCTGTACGCTTGACATTAAATATTCTATTATCTTATTTTCTATTCGATTGTCATTATTAGTTTTTCATTAATTTTGTAAATACGATTGGCACATTTTTTTCTTTACTAAGCTGTACGCTTGACATTAAATATTCTATTATCTTATTTTCTATTCGATTGTCATTATTTACTATGTAATCTTATTACCTCACTATACATCAACAGTTTAAGCAATCAATCTATACTATGTACATTAATATTTTTCGTTTTTAAATACAAATAGGTAGTGAAATTTTAAACATAGATTTATCATAATTTTTGTAAGTACGATTGGCACAATTTTTAACCGATCATTAGATTGATGCAGTTGCAATAAAACTAAATAAGTGCTGCCACGATTAAACAATATATTTTTAGCGGACTTTAAGTATCTTAAATATATATTTGTCACCTTCTTGATATATTATTAGGTTATTTTAACAAAAGGTTTTACACAAAAATAATTAAGTGGTACAATACAAAATATGGATAAATATTATGTCACAGCTTAAATGATGCAGATACAACAGAACAGTGTAAAACTATCAACTCAAAATTTATTAATTAGGCGTTGCATTGGCTTCTTATTGCAGTTGTTTTTTATTGACATTCGCCATTTAAATGCGTTAACATGCGTTCCATTTAAGCTGTGACATAATATTTATCCATATTTTGTATTGTAACACTTAATTATGTTTTGTGTAAAACTTTTTGTTAAAATAAGCTAATAATATATCAAGAAGGTGACAAATATATATTTAAGATACTTAAAGTCCGCCAAAAATATATTGAAGTGGAGCGCTTCACTCATACACTGATTGAAAACTCTATTAGCCATATCCAGAAATCCATTAGTAGTAGCTCTGCATTAAATAGGCGCCGAAAAAACAACTCTGTTGTAGCTACTAGGTTAATTTTTTTAAATGACTTTAACCTCAATGGTCATTTTTTAAATATAATTTTTTTGCTGCTAAATGACAACTCTATTACCATAAAAAATACATGCTGTGTAGTGGTAAAAAATATATTGTTTACTCGTGGCAGCACTTATTTAGTTTTTATTTATTGCAACTGCATCATTTATGCTGTGAGTCACTGTAGATGCAGTTGGGTGGGCGCGAGAACGTTTCTACCGATTAATTTATTTTTCAAAAACAATAAAAACCTTTTACTTTAATTTTTTCGCATACGTGCATGAAAATAGTTCTTTACATTACCAGCTGCGAGAGTTAATTTTTGGTGTCGAGCATTTTGTTGTTTATGTAAAGCGAAATAATAATTTTAATGTAATGTGGTTTTAATTTAGTAGGTAAATTGAAAGTGATGAAAATGCAAGAAAAAATTAATTTAGTAAATTGCAACTGATTAAAATGATTAGGAAGCCACTTGGACAAGAGCGATTAAATTGCAACTGATTAAAATGCCAGAAAAAAATTAATTTAGTAAATTGAGCCACTTGGACAAGAGCAATTAAAATCTTTATCTTTATTATTAACACGTTCTTTATTGGTTACCCAATTGGGCTTCGACCGAGGTCCTTTAGCCTCTTTATATTTAATTTCCATCGAAAGTACAGCCGCCAACAAATTAGATCTTGGCGGCTTTATACTTTCGATGAATTTGCAATGTGTAAAGTCGGCCATACACAAAATAATTTGTAGTCCAGACTATAGAAGTGTTTCTATGTGACAAGGTTCTCTTTGAAAATAAAATGAACTACATCAAATTTGCCTCGACTCCAATCAACACACTATGCAACATGAGTCTTGAAACTAAGGAGTCGCCGCATGCATGTTGCGGTGTGTATGGGCGGCTTAAAGCGAGAAATTTACTTTTTCGCGTACACACACGATTTTCCAAAAACGAGAGAAAAGTTTTTATTTTAATTTTTCATGCAGTTAGCTGTAAGCGATCCTTAGCTGTTGCAAAAGCAAGAGAAAAGTTTTTATTTTACTTTTTTGCGTACACACATGATTTTCCACAAACAAGAGAAAAGTTTTTATTTTAATTTTTCTAGTAGGTAGGTACGCGCAGTAAGTAAGATGCACGCGTTCCATTTTTTAACCGATCATTAGATAACTTTTTTGCAAACAAGTAGTAACATTTTAATTTTACAAAAACAAGAGCAATATTTATTATTTTAATTTTTCTAGTACCGACCATTAGCTGTTGCAAAAGCAAGAGAAAAGTTTTTTATTTTAATTGTTCGCGTACATGCATGAAAAAATATTTTTTTTATTTTAATTTTTTTAGTAGGTAACTAGATGCAGTAAGGTGCACGCGCCGATCATTAACTTTTACAAAAACAAGAGAAAAGTTTTTATTTTATTTTATTTAGTACCTACGCGCAGTAAGGTGCGCGTGTTCCATTTTTCCGCGTACACACATGATTTTACAAACACAAGAGAAAAGTTTTTAATTGTTCTAGTACCTATAGATATGCATCATTTTATTTTTCAAAAACAATAAAAACTTTTTACTTTAATTTTTTGCGTACGTGCATAAAAATAATTATTTACATTACAAGCTGCGAGAGTTAATTTTTGGCGCGATCATTTTATTTTTCAAAAACCAGAAAAACTTTTTACTTTAATTTTTTGCGTACGCATGACGGTTTGACGGTGTACCTAAATGTAACATTTTAATTGTTCGCGTACATGCATGAAAAAATATTTTTTTTTATTTAAATTTTTCTAGTAGGTAACTAGATGCAGTAAGGTGATCATTAACTTTTACAAAAACGAGAGAAAAGTTTTTATTTTATTTTTTCTGGTACACACATGATTTTACAAACACAAGAGAAAAATTTTTAATTGTTCTAGTACCTATAGATGCAGTTTGGTGGGTGCAAGAACGCGTCTACCGATCAGTTTATTTTTCAAACACACTAAAAACTTTTTATTTTATTTTTTCGCATACACATACGTATGACGGTTTGACGGTGTACCTAAGTGTAACATTTTAATTGTTCGCGTACATGCATGAAAAAATAATTTTAAACAACACGTAAGGCGTCCTAGCCAAAGTGTGTTTCTAACAATCTTAACGCAAATAAGTTACTAAAAACTTTTTATTTTATTTTTTCGCATACACATACGTATGACGGTTTGACGGTGTACCTAAGTGTAACATTTTAATTGTTTTATTTCAATTTTTCTAGTACCTATTATTTACAATAAAAACTTTTTACTTTAATTTTTGGTGTCGAGCATTTATGTTATGACGAGCTCACCTTGTTTTGCAAAAACCAGAAAAACTATACACGCATGCAATCGGGGGGCGCTTGTAATTTAGCATCAAAACAAGTCGGCGGCGTTGCACTTTAAGCGGCCTCTTTTTTCTTGCCTATTCCGTATACCATAAGGAATTTGTGTGACTAAAAATTCCCTTATACGTTCCTCTTATCCTTTTACCCGTCGCGTTGGCCATTTGTTTAGCTTTGTTACTGATTGTCACTAATATAGAATTGGGGCTATAGCCGCAGCCAGTAGGAAATAGGAACATGTCGTGCTCTTTACAAATATTTAAGGAGTGTTTCCCCTCAAGACACATGTGATGTCCCGTTTTACTGATATAATACAAACCGGGAATGTCTATGCCGACGTCACATGCGTTTCTCTTCTCTTCAATCCAAATTTCTTCGGTATTCGTCGCTGGAATAATAGTTAGTTGTTCAGTCCAAATTCCATTTAAATTATCTTTTAGTATTAAATCGGTATCTTCGGGGACGGTTAAAAATTTTTTATCTAAAATATACTTTTGAGTTCCGAAATAGAAAAGTACACCTTGGTACTGATTTCCGTCTGCATCATAGTATCGTGTCCGATCTGTTTCGAACGACGCGAATGATTCATAGGGAATTAATTTTGATAAATTTTGTCCAGTACCGGACGTATGGGAAGCAATAGCCGGATCGGGACTAGCGGGAAACAATAATAGTTCATTCTTGTCTCGAACTATCGGATAGCTTAAACAATCTCCTTCGGAGAAATAAAACGGGGGAGCCCAGTAAAAGTATGCCTTGCCGTCTTCTCGCCGAATTAGCCGCTTTAGTTTAGAATTGCAAGATTTATATTGTATTTTACCATCCTTACAATATGTTTGCGCTACGAGCACCTTTTGAGGTGTGACCTGTAAAGTGTTTACATATTGTTGGGTAAATATAGATGATCCTGTACACTTATGTAAACAGTTAATGCCCTTAGAATCGACACCTTGTTGACAAATTACTTTTGTAGCCTCTATTCCTTTACACACAAAAAAGGAAGTGCTGTCGTTAGGTACACGACAATCTTCGTTGCATTCTACAGACGCTTTTCAAACTGGATTAATGCAACGTAACCCGTTAAAGATAGGATTCGATTTCGGACACGTGTCGTGTACTAAGACGCCCTCGCGACATTGAAAATATTTTGTAAAATCATTTTTATCGGGAAAAATGTAATTGTCTGCTTTAGTTTCACATTCGGTCCAACTACGACAGGAAATAAGTTTTTCATCAAATTTTCTATTTTGACAAAGAACGAGCTGGGGGTCGGATCCCTTGTCGGAACACAACCAGTAACCATACTGGTAGAAATTTTCCCCTCGCGTCTTCGTTTTGTAGAAGCGACTAAATGTACGTTGGTCCAAGAGTACTCGACCTGATTGTTTACAAAAGGGTTTCTGCACAAGTTGCTCGTCATTAGTCCAGTCGATATTTTTGTCGATATGAAATTCTATAAACAGTTGTCGTTCGTGTGTAAATGTATCGGTACGGTACAATCTGGTACCTTCGAAATCGTACGTGTAAGATTGGGCACGCCAACGACCATGATCATATACTATACTATTACCCGGTGCCAATTTAAATGAATAGATGACGGTATTCCAATCTATGGTCTCGTCGACGAGACAAAACGGATACACACTTACTTCGCCGATATTTGTGATGGCCGGTGTAACGCTACATCGTCCATTTGGCTTGTCGGCATAAATATATAAATACACACAAGTAAAATTAACAAGCTTACCAGTACCGACGTTCCTAGACCCATTATACTTTATGCGGTTTTTTGTTGTACCCTAGTTAATTGTATCTTTCAAGAAATTGTCGAAAGAGATGTGCTCGGGTGCTACCAAAATTGAGGCGCTGCAAGGTGCTACCAAAATTGAGGCGCTGCAAGGTGCTACCAAAATTGAGGCGCTGCAAGGTGCTACCAAAATTGAGGCGCTGCAATTTACGAGTAGTTTTGCCTATCAAGCTAAAGTATTTCAAGCAGCAAAGTCTATTGCCAACGAAAACAGTCAAAGTCATCTTCAATTGCGTTGGTACTTTAATGCCGAAAATAAAATTGTAATTGATTCTTTGGTTCGAGTAAATTCTTCTCTACCCTATGTATTGTACATTGGAACGGGCTACTACGGCCACGACTATGAAGATGTTTCACAGTCCAAACGCCCTCGACTGTCAACACCATCAACGGCAGAAAGCATTCGATATAACGATATATCACGTCAATTGGAAAGTGTGCAGTTTCCCTGTCATTCGGACTTTAATTATCGTTCAGAAAACGAGGACTGGTCAATAGTCATGGATTGTAATATGTTTACGGACAAGGGTATGAGGGCACTAAACAAGGTGATCAAAACGTTCAACTTAAGTTCGGAATCTCGATTTTGTCGCATAAATCTTCGAAACTTTTCCAAAATTGTTCTTAATGTAACGAGTTGTATCAAGGGACCGAGGACGGCAAAGAGATATGTTGCTAAAGAAACTCTACAGACAAATAATGCACAGACCAGTTTAATACCCAACGACGATCAGGCCGATATTGTAAGACAAATTAACGATATTCTCGATCAACGGGAGCAAGCAACGGCAATGCAAAATGTAATATTGGTCAATAGTGTTGCGGGTTCCGGTAAGACGACCCTTTTACAGTTCATTAAAGAAAAAGAAATTATTTATTTAGCAACGTCAAAAAAACTAGTCGCCGAAGGGCATGTATACGGAGTGAATGCACAAACAATTTGTAAATTTCTTATGACCGCCTTTCGTTGGTCGTTCCTCGAATACGTAGACGTAATTGACAATTTGACGAGCGGTAATAGCTCGGAGAAAACATTAAATTTCGATCACTTGTCTATCGGCGAAAACGTTAGGTTTGAAATTATATTTATCGATGAAGTTTCGTTAATTCCTTCCGCGTTACTTCGCGAACTTACTAGAATTGCCAAAACAATTTGTTCTATTGTATTGTTAGTGGGTGACGTTAATCAGTTATCGGCCATTGGTGCATCGGAAAACGATCTTTATCACTGTTTAAGTTACGTCGATCGAGTGTTGTTTATTAAACAACATATGCGTACTAACGATAAACATTTGACCGACCTATTACGACAATTTGAAGCTGGCAATCCTATTAACGACAATATTTTATTATCCCTGAAAAATCGAGAAGTTAATTTAAAACAACTTTTTAATCCCGACGGATCGTTTAAAGATTTTAAATTTATTTCCAAATTGAACGTAAACGTTTCGCTCATCAACATGTCTTTAATTAAGCTAAGACACGCTCTGTTCGAAACCGATACTTATTTTGAAAGATGTTATCGGAAAAATTTCGATGGCGACGAACGCCTTAGCGACAACGACAGAACGGTCGCTCTACAAGTCGGTGCGCCATACATTTGCCTCTCCGACACCGACCAACCGAAAGGGACAAGGATGCTCTTAACAAAAATCAATCGGGATAAAGGCGAAAAAGTCGTTTCTGTCGACTTGGAAAATACAAGCCAACGAACCTCTTTGACGTTGTTCCGCTCTTTTCATCAATATACCCTGTATGGTCGGGAACATGTACGTTTCGGCTTTCCCTTGTTGTTGGACTTGGCCGTATCAACACATCGTTGTCAGGGTAGCACATTTAAAGGATTAGTATTTATAGAAATGGATAATATGTCGCGATCCGAGGCCTACGTATGTCTATCACGTGCAATAAATTTGAAAAGTTTACAGCTGTTATAGGGATGCCCAGAAATGAAAATTGGGCCCTGCCTGAGACAATTTACCCACGACTTTGTTGGGAAATTGTGGGTTTTCGCTGCCCAATAAATTAAATTGGGCAAGTGTCTTTATGTAAAATAGTGCCGTTATGTTAAATAACAATGTGTTTTAGTTTTTATATGTAAAAAGTTTTTGACAAAGATTTAAATCCCTCTCATCATGTTAATACTTTTTTAAATCCCTCTCATCATGTTAATACTTTTAACAGCGTAAGTTAAAATAGTGCCGTTATGTTAAATAACAATGTGTTTTAGTTTTTAAAGGAAATAAAACGTGTAAAGAAACTTTTCATATTTTTCTCCCCTTTTTATTGGAACTGTTAATATTACATCTATCAAGCGCAAATGTTGAAAGCATTTTTTTGTTTTGGGTTTACTCGTTTTTTTGTGTTTTAATTTTTCAAGGAAATAAAACGTGTAAATAAAATTTTTATCTTTCCCCCCTTTTTATTGTTAGGCGGGTGACACACTGGAGAAATTAATTTCATCAAACTTTTTTTGTTACTGAAACAAGTTACGTCAAACTTTTTTTATGTCAATGTAAATTTTTATGCGAAACAATTTCGGGTCGCTTGCAAATAATTTCATCAAACTTTTTTTGTTACTGAAACAAGTTACGTCAAACTTTTTTTATGTCAATGTGAAAGTTGTATGCGAAACAATTTCGGGTCGCTTGCAAACTTTGAATCTTTTTTCTCCCCTTGTTGCTGTTGCTTGTTGCTTGTTGCGTCAAACTTTTTTATGTCAATGTGAAGTTTCTCCAGTGTGTCACCCGCCTAACTGTTAACATTGTGTCAATCAAGCGCATAAGACTATAATATAGGAATAAAAAAATCATAGAACTGGTTTCAAACACTATATTCAAAGCTAAGGTTAACAGTTTATCTAGAAATAAAACACTATTACATTGTCAATCAAGCGCAAAATACTTTAATATAGGAATAAAAAAAATCATAGAACTGGTTTCAAAAACTATATTCCAAGCTAAGGTTAACAGTTTATCTATACAGTACATATTACAAAAACCATGTTCTGCTTATGCTTTTGTCTTTACAAAAAAAAATACGGCAAGCTAGCTTTAAAGAAATCTATAAAACATACAGTACATATTACAAATACAATGTTCTGCTTATGCTTTTCTCTTTACAAAAAAAAATACGGCAAGTTCGCTTTCAAGAAATCTATTTAAAACATACGGTACATATTACAGAAAAAATACAGGCTTTTGTTTTGAACAAAAAAAATACAGCAAATCCAGCAAGTAAAAACTATTACATTGTCAATCAAGCGCAAAAGACTATAAACTAGGAATAAAAAAAAATCATAGAACTGGTTTCAAAAACTATATTCAAAGCTAAGGTGAACAGTTTATCTAGAAATAAAGAACTGGTTTCAAAAACTATCTTCAAAGCTAAAAACTATATTTAAAGCTAAGGTTAACAGTTTATCTAGAAATAAAAAAAACTATCATAGTAATGTTTCCACGATTTCTCCCTTTCTGTTAAAGAACCGATTTTTTATCTTGCCAGTTATCGGTCTCGTTCTTGAAGAGGTTACACAATCGGCAGTTTTTCACAGAACTTGGAGGGCCATCTACGTGTACCCTGGACGTGGGCATGTTATAGTGATAAAAACACGGTAAACGGGATTGTAATTTCCTACTTGATTTGTACGATTGAGGAAGGCTTCCCCATACGTCTACAAGCTCGAGCGGCTTTATCCATTTGAGAAAATAATCCAGGGGAAGTAACTGCATTTCTGCAGCTGATAACTGAGTAATTTCCTTTGCGCCTTCTAGTAATTGCAGAATTAAAGATTCTTTCTCCATTTCTGTTAAAGAAACGATTTCTTGTTGTCGCGGCAAACTACAAACTGTTGTCGCGGCAAACTACAAACTAAGTTCTCGTTAGAGGTGTTCCGTTTTTATATAAAATAACTGGTTGAAAAATGACAAATTATTTGGAATTATTATGTCGACGCTGTCAGCAACAGGTTAAAGATAACAAGAAGAATACGAATAACTGCTCATCACTTACCAGGGAGAAAAAAAATTCAAAAATGTACAGTTTTGTAGTTTTAAAAAAAATATACAAAAATATTAGCAATCTTAAGAAAAAATAAAAAAACATTAGCAATCGGAGACACGCGCTTCATCTTTCTAGGGAAAATAACTTTACTCTTATTTTATTTTTTCATGTACACATGCATTACAGTGTAAGTGAAACATTTTAATTTTTTCGTATACGCATACATGAAAAAATATTTTTTTTATTTTTAATTTTTTAGTAACTAGATGCAGTTGGGTTCGTATACGCATGCATGAAAAAATATTTTTTTTATTTTTAATTTTTTTAGTAACTACAACAAGCAGTAAGGTGCACGCGCCGATCATTAGCAATCGGAGACACGCGCTCCATCTGTCTAGGGAAAATAACTTTACTATACGGCCTCGTGCCGTACAAATTTTATGTTTAATTTTTCGCGTTCGCATGCATTACAGTGTAAATGAAACATTTTAATTTTTTCGTATACACGCAATCGGGGGGTTGAAAAATTTCCAAAGTTTAGTGATTTTAAAGTTGATGAGTTTCTACATAAAATTAAACCCGAAGATCCCTGAATGGAATAACGTCGTGCTAACCGTTCTTGAGCCACCGCAGGTGAACATCGTAAAGAAATCATTCCGTCGAGTGGAATCGTTTTTTCGCCGAAAATAAAGACAAAAAGTAAGGTATACCTTCGTCCAACAAATCGATAGATTCCTCATTAATTCTTTTCTTCTTGTGCAGACTTGTCGTTTGCCATCTTCCCTATATTTTTTGTTAAGGTTAACAGGTTATAGAACTGGTTTTAAATACTATATTCAAAGCTAAGGTTAACAGTTTATCTAGGAATAAAAAAAATCATAGAACTGGTTTCAAAAACTATATTCAAAGCTAAGGTTAACAGTTTATCTAGGAATAAAAAAATCAGAGAAATAGGGCCAGTGATTAGTTTTGCTCTTGTCGCTCGTGTTGCTCTTGTTGCTCTTGAAGATTTTTATGGTGCCGGCAATCAGTTTCGCTCTTGAAAGAACTACACCACGGGCACTTCTTTACAGAAGTTAAGGGGCCATCTACTTGTGTCCTGAACAAGTTATAGTGAAAATAACACGGTAAACGGGATTGTAATTTGCTACTTGATTTGTACGATTGGGGAAGCCTTCCCCATACGTCTATAAGCTGCAACGGTTGGACGTGTTTGGTAAAATAATCCAGGGGAAGTAACTTAATTTCTGCAGCTGATAAATGAGTAATTTCCCTTTCACCTTGTAGTAGTTGAAGCATTAGAAGCAGTAAAGATTCTTTTTCCATTTCGGTTAAAGAAACAATTTCTTGTTGTCGCGGAAAAGGTAAACTACAAACTAAGTTCTCGTTAGAGGTGTTCCCTTTTATATAAAATAATGTAAATGGAATGGGCCTTTTTCTTGCAAAGACTGAACTGGTTGAAAATACTATATTTCTAGCTAAGGTTAACAGTTTATAAAACTGGTGGAAAAACTATATTCAAAGTTAAGGTTTCTTTTTTCACTAATTGCTATCGGATTTTTCCTCAAGGTGTTCAGTCCTGTTCTTGAAAGTGTTACACCAGTGGCACTTTTTCGCAGAATTCGGGGGGCCATTGGGCAAAAAATGTTACGGTGATAATAACACGGTAAACATGACTGTAATTCACTACATTTGTACGCTCGAGGGATCTTTCCCCATACTTCTAAAAGCTCGAACGGTTCGACCCAGTTGATCAAATATTCCAGGGGAATGAACTTCATTTCTGCAGCTGATAAATTAGTAATATCCCTTTCACCTTTTCGTAGTTCCAAAATTAAAGATGAGGATACTTTCTGCATTTTCCGTTAAAGAAACTATTTCTGGTTGTCGCGGAAAAGGTAAACTATAAACTAAGTTCTTGTTAGAGGTTTTCCCTTTTATTCTTGCTTGTGGTGAAACATTACACGTTTTCTTTGTGTCTCGTTTTCTAGTCCGACGTTAGCCGTTTTAAAAAGCTGAACCTTGTATAATAATTGTAAAATGTATTGATAACGATTCATAGTTTATTAGATAGTTTCTGTAGTAACTTTAAGAGGGCACCACTGCGTACTTCAGACCGTTTGGTCACTATTTAATTTAAAGTTATTTTAGATCAATTCGTTAATGCTTCCTTCATTCCAAACTCATGGCGGAAGACGGACGACCTGAAAGCAGGTCATCTTCCCATTCGACTTGGAGTGCAGCAGCCGACGAAAATCTCGAGTGGGAAGTGCAAAGTTTGCCACTTTCAGACACTACTAGTGGTGGAAGTTCCGCAACCGACGAAAATCTCGAGTGGGAAGTGCAAAGTTTGCCACTTTCAGACACTACTAGTGGTGGAAGTTTCGCAGAACCGGATTCCACAACGTCTTCAGGGGGGCCGTATTTAGACGTCGTCGATAATGACGAATTTAGTGGCGTCTGTGACTCGAGCTCGTGGTGGAATTTCGAGGACGATGTGGAATCCGGTCCTGCAGACTCAACCACACAGTAAGGCTATGGGGCACCAAAAGTTTAATTACTCGAAAAACGTAAGATTCCATGTCACATTGATAAACAAAAAAATTACAAATCCATAAAGCATAAAGATCGCAAAAAAAAAACATGCGAAAATAGTTGTTCTAAATATAAATTAAGGTAGGATTCTTTGCATTTTTTGAGAACATGTACCATAGTAATTTTAATTTTTTTTAACACCATTTTAACGAACAAAAAGCCAGGTGTGTAGGAAATTTTTGCTTGTGGTGAAACGTTAGCTGTTTTAAAGATGAACCTTGTATTTATAAAATGTATTGATGAAAGAAGCAAATTTATTTTGTAAATTAAAAAGCGCTAAAATATAATCTACATCCGAGTTCGGAATAGATCCTGGTGCGTAGGAAATTCTTGCCCGTTTTGACACAATTCGAGTATCTATAAAATAGCACATTTGAATGAAAATAAATCCAACAAAAAGTAAAACAATAAATAGTGTAAGAGAAAACATTCGTTCTGCTTATGCTTTTGTCTTTACAAAAAAAATACGGCAAGTTCGCTTTCAAGAAATCTATTTAAAACATACAGTACATATTACAGAAAAAATACATGCTTTTGTTTTGAACAAAAAATCGTTTTACGGCAAGTTAGCTTTAAAGAAATCTATAAATCATACAGTACATATTACAAAAACAATGTTCTGCTTATGCTTTTTTCTTGTAAACTATTATATTGATTTTAGGACTTAGTTAAAACTCATCCTTTCTAACATTAACTAATCAAAAAAAAATGCAAATAATTATGAATATTTTATTTTAAAATATTCAAATTTTTATTTTAAAAATAAAACTTGTATTTAGTCTTTATGCTAGTTGTGTCTTTACAAAAAAAATACGGCAAGTTCGCTTTCAAGAAATCTATTTAAAACATACAGTACATATTACAGAAAAAATACATGCTTTTGTTTTGATCAAAAAAAATACAGCAAATACAGCAAGTTAGCTTTCAAAAAATCTATTTAAAACATACAGTACATATTACAGAAAAAATACATGCTTTTGTCTTTAACAAAAAACATACAGTACATATTACAAAAACCAAAAAACATACAGTACAGATTACAAAAACAATAACCTATTTAAAACATACAGTACATATTACAGAAAAATACATGCTTTGTTTTGATCAAAAAAAAAATACAGCAAATCCAGCAAGTTAGCTTTCAAGAAATCTATTTAAAACATACAGTACATATTACAGAAAAAATACATGCTTTTGTCTTTAACAAAAAACATACAGTACATATTACTGAAAAAATACATGCTATTGTTTTGATCAAAAAAAATACAGCAAGCAAGTTAGCTTTCAAGAAATCTATTTAAAACATACAGTACATATTACAGAAAAAATACATGCTTTTGTCTTTAACAAAAAACATACAGTACATATTACAAAAACAATAACAACACATTAACTGACGAGTACGGGTAACCAGGCAAGAAACGATAGTAGCCCAAAAACCGCATGGTTTATTGCTCCATTGTTGACGGCTTTGAATCCAGCGACTAGAATGCCAGAGGGTTTTCTAGTCGAAAAAATTTTTTGGTCATCGTTCTTTTCTGTTGTCTTAGAAGCGAGAACTCCTAATTTTTCTGTTGTTGTCTCCGTCTTAGAAGTTGAACCTGAGATGACGTGTGTGGTCGCCAATTTTTCTGTTGTCTTAAAAGCGAGAACTCCTAATTTTTCTGTTGTTGTATCCGTCTTAGAAGTTGAACCTGAGATGACGTGTGTGGTCGCCGAAATACTACTCCAAGTAGTACTCTCCATCTGGGTTCCGTTGAGTAGGTGAACTTTTAGCTTAAAGTGCACATAGTCTGTCTTGTTGTCCGGCAGCGGGATGAAAAATACGGCGAGATTTTTGTTACGTTCAAACAATAAAGGAGTCCAAGCGTTGTGGGTTGTGAAATTGGCACCCTCCAATTTCACGAAGACTTTCTTTATATTGGTAGGCGTATAAACGTAAAAAGTGTTGTGAACGAGCGCCACTAATGTCACTACATAAGGACTTATAAAAACCATCTCGCCGTCTTAACTGAATATAACGCTCGAATGATCAGGTATTTATAGTGTTCGGGTCGGCTCAGGTATCTTAACTGAATATAACGCTCGAATGATCGGGTATTTATAGTGTTCGGGTCGGCTGAAAACTATTCCCAGGTATAGAAGAAATTCCAGAAACATCACCATAGACGAGCAAAATGTTTAGTAGAAGAAATTCCAGAAACATCACCATAGACGAGCAAAATGAAGGGTAGTGTCCTTTCCTTTAATCGGTTTTTTTAATTGTTGTTCCATGACTGGAAGTGATCAGGTGGTTTTCTCCCAGGTATAGTGACGTATTGTTCGCTTCCCGTTCTCGAAATGAATTGAATCTGACAAAATTGAGAGAAGTAGTTGATTCCAAAAACATCACCATAGACGAGCAAAATGAAGGGTAGTGTCCTTTCCTTTAATCGGTCTTTTTAATTGTCGTTCCATGACTGAAAGTGATCAGGTGGTTTGGTAGGAAACGACAACTTCAGAGACCGAAACGAAATCTCGAACACGCTAATTATTATAATTCTGCATTTCCCGTCTTATCAGCAGCTTGTCGCGGATATAAATTGAGTCGATGCTTCGTAAAATCCAACACTAGTCTGTTTGCGTTTTGTTGTTAACTACGGGAATGGAGAGGTACGAAATACAAGTGATAACGGCTCTCTAATTATTTTTGTTGTTCGCTCATCATCTCCCCTTATAGGTGGTAATATTTTTTTTTTTTTTTAGCTTGCTATGCAACGATGTACCAGTAGATACATCGCTAACAGTAGATACATCGCCACCAGTAGATACATCGCTAACAGTAGATACATCGCCACCAGTAGATACATCGCTAACAGTAGATACATCGCCACCAGTAGATACATCGCTAACAGTAGATACATCGCCACCAGTAGATACATCGCTAACAGTAGATACATCGCCACCAGTGACGCCCGAGGATTACCTATCGACGCCCGAGGATTACTTATCGGGGGACGACTCAGGAGACGATGACTTATCGGGGGACGACTCAGGAGACGATGAATGCTCTCGCATTCCCATTAGGGGAATGCGGATCAGCAAATCGGGGACGATAAGAACGTAACGGGTAAGTAGGTAGTAGTAACGTGTTTTATTTAGCAAAAATCAAATTATTTATTTTTAAAATTTACAACGCAAGCTTCTTGTTTTTTCTTAAACAGTTTTAATGATTTTTGAAATTTACCAGAATTTCCAAATTATTAGATTCTATCAAACCTTTATAAAAATAGATTTCTTATTTAGCAAAAATCAAATTATTTATTTTTAAAATTTACAACGCAAGTTTCTTGTGTTTTAAAACAGTTTTAATGATTTTTGGAATTTACTAGAATTTCCAAATTATTATATTCTATCAAACCTTTATTAAAATTAGATTTCTAAGGTAATGTTTTAGATACTTTAGGTTTAAAGGTAAAATTCACTGAGTACAAAAACTGTAGTTCCTGACGTTCTACGGATATTTTCCAGTTGTCTTGTTGTCAGCATAAAGACAACGTAATAAGAAAACCATTACTTTCGATTACATAAACAAAATTTGATAACAACAGCTTTCCTTTTTTATCGCAACCTGTGCAGCGCCGTTACCTCCTAAAGTGTTCTAAACAAAAAAATTGTTACTTAGTGAGTTTTAACTTTAACGGGTAATTCTTTTTCTTACTGTTTTTTTTCTGTTTAGCAGCCCCCTCCACCCGTCTCCGTCCACCTGTCGTCACACCCGTCGTCAACGTCGAGTTGTAAATATAGTATATAATTTTAGTTGTAAATATAGTACCTTAATATAGTAAATAATATAGTAAATAATATAGTATATAATTGAAAATCGGTCAGGAAACATAAGAAAATTAAATTTGGGCAAAAAATATATAAATTTCATGCGATATTGAATGTAAAAGAAACTTAATGTATTCTTCTTTGATACTAAGCCGCTTAAAGGACATGTTTTTTAAATTTAACCTTTTAAAAATTAATATCATTTGAATTTTTTGTGCTGACAGTTGGCAACAGAAGTGTCAACGCATCGGTGATGCCAGTTTATTTCTTGGCGAATTTTGATTGACGTTTATTGTTTTCATTTCGTGTTTTCGTGAGTTTATTTAAGTCGTTTTTAACTAAAACTGCAAATCCTTTTATAAATAGGATTAAAAACTGATCGTTTAAGAACAACAAAGGGATTCATACACATTTCTGTTAATTACGTTGTTTACCTTTATTGAAAAATGCCGAAGCATTTCCTTACTGGGGTATTTTGATTACAAACTGGCAACACTGCTGATATTCGAAGGTATGACGTGCAACGGAAATTCTTTTGATTTAACTTTAATTTTAGTTGTAAATATAGTACCTTAATATAGTAAATAATATAGTAAATAATATAGTATATAATTTTAGTATATAATTTTAGTTGTAAATATAGTAAATAAATTTGATGTATGTTAATAATTTTTGTTGTCCTATCCCCTTGCTTAAATAAATTTGATGTATGTTAATAATTTTTGTTGTCCTATCCCCTTGCTTTCAAAGTGACACAAGTTTAAAAATATAGTATTCGAATAGTTACAAACTTTTAAGTCGATCCACAAATAGTTACAAACCACAAATAGTTACAAACTTTTAAGTCGATCCAAAAAATAATACAGCTGCATAACAGTGTAAAAAGGACAAATTACTTGTATTTTATGTTAAATTCATTTATATTCATTTAAAAACCGCCTCGTGTCAGTTGTGACCGTTTTCCTGATTTTTATTCTGACTTATTTTGAGTTTTGCCACTTTAAATGTATTTTTAGTAAAAAGTCACAGTTTTAATCTATAACGACGCAAGAACTGAAAATGATGCTCTTTTAATTTTCGAGACGCAGCATGTCTCCATTAAGTTCAGAGCACAACCTAACGATTGTGTCACTTTTGTGAGAGACATTATAGCCGGTTCCATACTTTCCTCCAAGCGTTCGATCGGTAAAAGAAGAAATCGTTGTCCACCGTTGATTTTCTTTAAAAATGTCCAATAAACGCCGCTAGTAAAAGTTTCCCTTTTTGTCGTTTGTCTGTAGGCCCACGTGTCTAGCGATTGATTGCGGGTTTCGAATAACCTTTTTTCAATTCTAAATTTTGCATTACACTTGGAAATATGCGCCAGTTTTTGTAGCAAAATCCACGTCCAACCGGATTCCATTGGATAGGCCATTCTATCAAAGTCAATTAGCAGCAAATCACTATATAAACGAACAAACTGAAATTTGGTTGGAAACCAGGTTAAGTTATTGGTAATCTTGTAGAGAAACGGATGGGAGTTTCTTTCGTCGTCATTTTTCCGGCATTGAGAAACAAATAAACCGTCGCGAACAGTAAATCGTTGATTATATTTCGGCGAAATGTTTGCATTTTCAGAGGCCCACATGGTCGAGCGACTAACACGAGAGCAAGTAAAGAAGCTTATATATCTATCGAAACGAAAACAAACGAGGGATAAATTAAGTATTTACACAACACCCGTTCAACTCGAGACAAAATATAAATATTTAAATAGACATCATGTTGTGGTTCCAGCTCCTTTTACCTGGAACGAAAAGTTTATTCAAGCCTTGGAATATTTTTTGGCGACCGACGAGGACCGCATCGTGACCCGAAATCGATTCAAATCACCGCAGAAACATTTCGAACAGTTAATGCAAGTTTCGACAAAGATAGGTTCGTGCAAAGCAAATTTACAGGGAGGACATAGTACAATACAAACTGTCGTCTCCTTCCCCTTAAATAATACGGCTCGTGGTTACATTAAAGCGGCAAGTCGCACTCATCCCATGACACTACAAGTCCCGGTTACCATAGCGAAACGAGTTTTTCAGTTGTGGCATGCAAAGGTGAATGAATTAATTGAACTACCGTCGACGACACAGGTGCTAATCAAACGGGACCCCGTGTTGTTTGAAGGTGGAATTCATCTGATACAACGCCTAGAAATTATCGACGGCATGAGCTTTGGTGTATCACCGTGGCTCTTCGAACGAATGCACATGGACGTTGACGGCGATACGGTAGTTTTACTCATATTTACCGGGATCGATAGTATGTATGAAATTCAACGAGAATTTCGAAATCCGTTAATGAGAAACGGTGAACCGCGTATCGTACCTACCCATTCGCATCTTTTAACTATAGCATACACATTTTGCAAAGATTACTTTTTTATTGATTCGTTTCCCGCTAAAGAGAAACTTTACAATGTGGTAATCAAAAAGATATCCCGATTGAACGGGAAATCGCCATTGAATTTATTCGGGCACCCTTACGATGATATATGGCTTGAATTTGTCGAATCGTATATATCGCCATCTGGGGGGTTTCGTCTAAGAGATAGTATTCTCTATTTAATAAAAATTTGCTGGCTAAGAGGAATTGACATTAATCCGCTTATTATGCGCATCAATAACATCGGATATAGACAAGAAACCTGTGGCATTGGCACGACTTACGATTGTCTCTTAACTCGTATATTAACGTGGTTTAATATCAAAGGAAACGAGGTTAAATTGAACGAACAAATATCTCGAATGAAAAAACCAGTGAATTCGGACGACTGTTTTTTTATGCACATTCAAAAAAAATATCAGGATATTGCCGACGAATTTCTCAAAAATTTTGTGGAAAACAGCAAAAAGGTGCCAAAGAACAGTTACCATTGGGCAAATGCTTCACATTTTCTACAAACGTTGCGCCTTCTTAATAACCGAATCGAGAACCGGGGAGTTCTGCTTATTCGAGATGCAAACCGCATTATTCCACACGAGTTGGTTTTCGATAAAAGAGAGGTACAACGGCTTTGGAATAGTAAATCAGACTGGTACCGCTAAGTCATGTCGTCGAACGAAGAGCAGATCGGGGTTGATTCTAAAAAACCGTTTCTAGTTTTCTGTTATCACGACACGCTGAAAGATTTTAACGGCATGAATGTACCCACACATTTGTCAATGGTAACGTTTAACGCGGACGAAAGGGGACAAACTTTTCAAATAAAAACAAATACAATTTACTGTCAGAGCAACGGCCAAATAAAATTTAATAACGGCTATCCACCCGTACAGATGGCAGAATTAAGAAATATGGTTCAAGACGTTTTTACCAAGAACGACATCACCGCTGTGCAAATTATCAAGACGAAAGCTCAACTATATTTTCTAAGAGAATTTCTGGGATATAAAGGACCCGTGATTCAGGTGCCGGTCGATCAGCCATTTCAAGGAGTTGTTACTGCCGATGCCTGCATACCTCTTGCTAATCACAATACGTTTAGCTGTTCACATTGTTTAATCTTGGCCATAATGGCACGAAAATTGCCACAAATTTCATCTTTGTAGGTTGTAATAAAAAATGTTATTTGTCTGAATTATATTTTTACCAACCATATTTTACTGTGCCTGATTGTTGTATAGTTCCAATTTTTCCTATTGCGATACCTTCTACGGATGTAACTGGAGTTTCGAGGGAAACAAGTATTTTGCCCTCGAAGGTGTTTAAATTTTCAAACGATAACAATCGAGTACGATCAAATTCGTTAATGGTACCGGGAGACAAAATGGTCGTTAACTAGTATAATTATGGTCGATAGTTGTGTAACATGGTCGTTAAGTAGTATAATAATGGTCGGTAGTTGTGTGGCATGGTCGAAAACCAGTAAAAATGACATTTTTTATTTATTTATTAATATCGTTAAGAACCTTGTTAGATATAGTTGAATGTTTATAACAACCCAATTTCTAAATACGTATAATACTAAAACTAAGCAAAGTTTTGAACGTTAATCCCTCTACGCAATTTTTATGATTAGTTAATGTAACATTTTTTGTTAACTGGTCGAAAACCGGTGCAATGACCCTAGTCACAGCTTTTAAAGATATCAGACTCTGTTAAATTTATGAGGTTTTTAGGTTGTAAAAACAAAAATATATCACCTAATTTATTGAACCCTGTAAATCTAGTTGTTAACTGAGACTTTCTGAAATTATGATTTTGTTTCGCTTACGTCAACGACACTGTGCGCCGCCCGTGTTTTTTTTTATCAAATTGTAAGTTATGTCGTTGGCGGCAGACGTGGTGATACCCCAAGCAACTGACTACATTGACATGACAACCTATGCGGGACAACGGAATAAACTTTTTTTGGCCAAACAAATGGTACATAAATATCCGGAAATTTTTAGTTGGTGCGATATAGAAATTCGGCCCGCCATTACTCCCCAGGACTACGAGTTCGAACAACAGTTTTCCGATTGGGCAATATACGTCGATTGGACGTGAACAGAAACGGGTTGCAAAAAAATTAAGCTGTAATCCTCGCGGAAAAGGCGTGGATTGTACAGCGGATAGTACTCCATTGGCATTTCGCTCCGGTGACACAACGTGGATGGCCTGCGAACCAGCGTGCTATTTTCGAAACGACCTGCCCCCCGAAAATCCAATTGGTTTACATTCACTTCCCACCCAATTCTACAAAGGCAGCTGCTATTTGGTAAATAGTGCGATTCACGCTTATATGACGGATCCCACTGTTAGATCGCCGGCTAAATATATACGCAGAGTCAATACCTTCACTACGGGTTTCGACGTCTCGTATGAAGGCGACAACTACGATATTCCCACTGTAAAAGGCCGTATAAATAAATATTATTGCGACGCCTTTTTTCAAAACTTAAAGAACGATGATTGTGAAGAACCTTGGTGGAGTGACGTACTCGGATATACATTTATGGGACAAAGTTTAGTTAAATTTTTACAACAAGGTATGCACCCTAACGCGGGCACCCCGGATCAAATTTCACTTACCCCCGACATTAACAGAATACCTACGTACCTACTACGGAAACACGATTGGAAAATGCATATTAATAAAGATTTTAAAGTGATTTAGCCGAATGTATTGTTGAGCGACCTGGGCTTTACGACAATTATGTTAACGCAAGAAAAACGGGGTCATTATATGTTTCACAATAAAGCGGGCATAATTGAACGATTTTTATTTTACGATTCAGTACCAAATGCGACAAATCGCACTTAGTCGCGTAATAACTATGTTCAATTATTATCGCCTTTACAACAAAAAGGCAAAAGTACTGAAAACGTGACACATACTTTAGAGAAGGGTAAGCGAATACGCAGAGACGTTTTGACAGAAACAAACGACCTAGGGGATCGTTTTAGCACTACCGCCGCTCTATTATTACAAATGTTTGTTCATAAAAAATTTTACATACAAATTACTACAGACGTTTCCTGGACTATGCTTAGTCATAAATTAGGTCCCGTCGTCAAGGAGTTCTTGAGTAAAGGATTTGCTAAAATGACAAACGTATTGACGAATAATTCCGTTCGACTAATTGACACTGTGGCCGGTCACCTAATGGGACAGATAGCCGCCGAACTGATCGTGGACTTTTCCGCCAAATTTATTATTCTAATGAGCAAACTAGCGGTCGCAGGCTCCAGCATAATTGGTACTATCGCAGACATCGCTCTAGTCTTAGACTTTTTGGTAATCTTCGGATGGGATCCACTAGGACTACAAAATCAAGTGGACTCGCAAATTTTAGAGATGTTGCGGGAACAAGCCATCGTTGCACGCTACAAAACGGGTGATTATAATTGTGAACTTGATCCGCAATTTTTTACAAAATTTATACTTAAAGAACACGTCGGTACATCTACAGATACAACGACGACCGACGAATCTCAATTTTCCTACGCTCATCCCACCTACTCAGAAAATATTAAAAACTATCAACAAGAAACGTTACTCAAACGACCGAAAATTTATTCCGATCAATTGCGCTTTCAAGTGTCTTCTTTAAGCGACTATCTAAATGGTAGAACAGTAAATTCCCAGGGTCAGCAGTACGAGTGGAATAGTGACGTCATTTCAAGTACAGAAGATATGATTACTCGCTATGAAATCTCAATCAGCCATTTTATTCACAAGAACAATTGAATCGCGATATGCAGAAACCTCACATGTCCATTTTTAGCCAAAACCAGATTATTCAAGAATATGAGTCTATGAAGGTTATTACATCGTACTATACATAAATAGCACATGTCCATATCATAACTACGCTTAGAATGATGAGTAGTTTAGTGCATACTCAGCAGAAACGGCACAAGTCCCGGACATGTGCGGTTTCTGCTGTAAAACAGAATCTTAACATAACCTGCGTGCGATTTGCCGTCATTCGACCAATCGGGAATTAATGGGGTGATGTATGACAATGTGGTGGGAGAGTGTTGTTATTTGAGACAGGTAAACGTTCACACTTGTTGTATTTGTTCTAAACTAGTTTATTGTTTTTGATTTAGTAAAGTGTTAAATAGTGTAAGATGGAGCAAATTGAAAATGAAAATAATTCCCAGGGCAAGAGAAAGGCAGATCCTAAGGGATACCAACGAAACATTATTAAAAAATCTCGTGTAAAAGGAGAACCTTACAGAAACTATAAGGGATGTGATATTCCTGGCAAAGGATTGGGCTTTCGTTGCAGGTAATTTTATGGTTTTTGGAATATTGCCTACAAAATTATAGCCTCAACGAAATATTATTTTAAAAATAGGGTGTAAAAGTTAAGTGTTACAAAAACTAAGAGAGATAATATTTCTAGTAAGGTATTGGGTCTCCTTTATAGACAATTTCATATAGTTTTTGGTATTTTGTGAATAAAATAAGCTTTTTGTTCTAGTTGTAAGGGAAAATGCTTTGATAAATTCTCCAATGAGGAGTTGCAAGAAAATTTAAAGCGATTTTATTCTATGGATACTAAGGACCAACAGGACGTATTTCTACAAGGGCAAATAGAACCTTTCAATGTGCAGAGGCGTCGCGCAAGGGTTCAAGTAGGAAATAAATCAAAATCCAATAGCTTTAAATACTATGCATTGAAAGGGTCAGCAAAAATTCAAGTTTGTTTGAATGCGTTTACCTCAGTTTATAATACAACTTTAAGTCGAGTTAGAAGACTCAAAGATCTGGCTATACTAGGAAAATCTCCAAGAGATTTGCGTGGTCAAAATCAAAGTGGTAATAAGTTTGGGAACCATGTTCAACTTTCTATTCGACAACACATTGAGTCGTTTCCAGTTAAGTTGAGCCATTATGCCAATCGAGAAGTTAAATATTTGGACAGTCAGCTAAATCTAAAAATTATGTATGACTTATTTCAACAAAAATACCCTGCAATAAAAGTCAGTTATCCCTATTATACAAGGTATTTTCGAGAAAACTTTTCATTAAGATTTGGACGTCCGCAAGTGGATGTTTGTTCAACGTGTGAGACTTTAAACAACAAAATTAAAAACCCGCATTTAAACGAAGTTGCTAAACGAACAGCAGTGGCGGAACTGATGGTTCACAAACGTCGAACTAAAAAATTTTATACTAAACTGAGAAATGAATCGAATGAACCACGTACTGCTGATAATATTTTAGCGCTATCCATTGATTTTATGCAGAATATACAGCTCCCAAAAACACCAGTAGGTGAAGTTTTTTATTATCAACAATTGACAGTTTCGGTGTTTTGTATACATAACATCAAAGATAATACAGCAAGAATGTATCTTTATCACGAAGGTCAAGCTAAAAAAACTGCCAATGAGATTGGATCATTTCTTTTGGACTATATAAAGGAAAATTCAGACAATATAACTAAAATCCACTTATATAGTGACAACTGCTGGGGGCAAAATAAAAATCACACCCTAATTCGGATGCTCCTTTCTTTAACCGATAGTGGACGATTTTTGAAAATAATACATTATTTTCCTGTGAGAGGCCATTCTTTTCTTCCTTGCGATAGGGACTTTGCAGTAGTAAAGCGAAAACTTAGGAGATGTGACAGATTTTCCACTGTTCATGAAATAACCGAGTTGATTGTAACAAGCAGCAACTCAAAAAAATTCACAGTCAAAGAAGTCAAAACAGAGGAGATAATAAATTTAAAAGATTGGTGGCCAAAGCTATATAAAAAAAACTCCATATCAGAAGAAACGTCTTCCAAAAATACTCCACGTAACCAAAAAGTTCATTTCAATATAAGTACCTTTTCGCAATTTACTTATGATATTCAAAAAAAGGGGTGTGTCAAAGCTTCCCAATTTATTGATGGAGCTTTAGAACACACATTCAAACTACAACAGTCTGGTAAAAGTGCAGTTGTATTACCATCTAATCTTGCATATCCATTGGGAAAAGTTCCTATGAAAGCAAAAAAGCTTCAAGATATAAGAAAATGTGCTGCTTTCGTTGAGGAAGAATATCAAGAATTTTATAATTCAATACTTCTTTGGCCAACTATTACTAATAATTAATTTAAAAAATGTTTTAAGTCGTTTGTAATAAACAATAACCTTTAAATTTAAAAAATATATTAATTTTTCCCTGTGCTATGCAGAAAGCTCACATGTCCTTTTTTTAAAAAAATCGTAGAAACTAAAACTTATATTTTAAAACCAAACATAATATTACATATTATTACAACTGCCTTAAACTATGTTTTGTAGCTATTAAACCAATGACAAACCCTTTGTAATAAATAATATAATGTTTTTTTCATTTTCCCGAAATTTGCTTTTTTGGACATGTGACGTTTCTGCATATAGCGATTCAATTTAACTACCTATTCCGAACTAATGAATGCCCGGCAAAATCTTACGATTATAATTCTTATTCTTCTTGTTTGTCTTATTGCCTTGTACCTAGTGGTCGATTGGTTGAAACCTACATTATTTTTGGTCATTCCGCTTATTTGGTTACTTTCTTATGTTCGATTTGCTAATAAAGAACTCCATAACAGAATATTGGAAAACCTCTATCAAAAATATTTGGGACACCGAGCATAATATCGTGGGCTTACAAGCAAATGGCACTCAGTTAAAAAATAACGTTAAGAGTTACGAGCAATTTAAAGTTTCAATAAATGCCTAATTTTTTATAGATTATTTAGAAATAAAAAACTGTTACAAACAAAAAAGGCATGCTTTAGGAAGACAATGCACTATTTTTTCCATGATTTACTAAAATTATAATTAACAAAAATTAAAGTAAAAACGATAACTTTGTGCGTTTTTCTTGTAAACTATTATATTGAGTAGGGAATAGTAAGCGTTTCGAAACCATCCATGGATATGGATATACAGACATCCCTCCACCACCACACCCAATCCTCCTACCAGTACACCATTTCCAAGGATACAGATATCCTCCTACCTATCTATTATGTTTTTTTCTGTATATAAATATATATTTATAGTTATCAAGTCAGCATTAATTGTGCTCGAAACAACGAAGTATACGCACATCTAAAAAATTAAAAAATGAATAATTGCTGTCCTTCTATGGACATTATATTGTCCCATATAAATGGAGAGAAGGAGTTAGTCGACTTTTCCAGTGAAGAAATAAAAATGATAACTTTGGAATATTTAATAAAACATGCAACTACCTATGAACTTCTAGATATATGGGGGAAATTACCTGCTATCTATAAAAATAACTTTAGTTTACAAATTTCTCTTCCATGCTTTAATCACTACAATAGACCGGATTGGATCACGTGTTTTGATGGTCCCATTCCAAGTGTACGAAAATGCGCGTTTTGCAATAAAATAAATTATAATATCTAGTATACTTATAAGTTAAATGTATGTATTATGTTAAATAAAACCTTGGATTGATAAATGATATCCCAACTCTGTAGAAATAAAAGTAACTTTTGTAACAAGGTTTTGTTATTTTAATGTCTAATATAAGTTTTGATAAAATAATATTAGATAAATAATTTTTACCCACATAAGGTTGAAAAACAAATAATATCCATCCGATGTCATTAACACATTTTATTAAACTCGCGACGTCCGCTGCTAACTTGATAGCCGCAGGCAAAACAAGTTTTGTTTCCATACTTCATTTAAAAATTACAAAATTCAGAGAGGTATTAGATATAAGGTAATTTATAATATCATTAAGCTTAGTAACATAGAAAAAATACACCCTATTATAACTATTTTCTTATTGGAAGCGATATAAAATCATTATAATATAATATCTTAAATACGTTGATGAAGACTGGTTTTATTATGCGAACGTGTTTGAAGGTTGAGTAGAAACTGCGCTAATAAAGAATGAAAGAAGAATACAGCTTGTTTTTTACACTGTTGTCAATATTTCCTTATTTCCTTCATAGCTCAAATTGTTATAAACAAATAAAATCAAATACCCTTCTGTATGAAATGGTTACAAGTTGTTCAATTCTACATGTTTCCTAGTTTAATAACCGGTCAGTATGATGCAGCGAGTTGCATTTTTTAATAAATACGCACAATTTCTTAGTTCATTAGAAGGTCAACTCAGTTCAACTTGTACATTTTTTTCGACTTTGGTTAAATATATAAGCTGGTTGGATTTGCTTCAAAAGCATTCACAATCTCTAGCTCGCCTAGAGAATATAAATATATATATTTTACCGTTACAAATTAATTTTTTAAATGTCGCGAAAACCAAATATCACAATATTCAAAAATATTCTAATTAAACCAAAAGATATTTTTGAAGACGTTGTTCCCAAACCCAAAATGAAGTTTTATTTTGATCGTCCAAGTACACCGGAAGAATTTAAAACTCCTGTTAATTCTCCGTCGTTGTCTGAAACCTATCAGGCAACATCAAATCTACAAGATTATTTAAATGGAGAGGAAGAGGATTGGGAAACGCTACTTCAACCCTTTTCTCCGGACACACCAATCCCAGAGACGCAAGCTCCAATCAGTTCAGTTCAAGACGTATCAGTTCCAGTGATGCAAACTTCCGAGACGCAAGTTCCAATCAGTTCAGTCCAAGACGAATCAGTTCCTGAGACGCAAGTTCCAATCAGTTCAGTCCAAGACGAATCAGTTCCAGAGACGCAAATTCCAATCAGTTCAGTCCAAGACGAATCAGTTCCAGAGACACAAGTTCCAATCAGTTCAGTCCAAGACGAATCAGTTCCAGAGATGCAAATTCTCGAAACGCAAGTTCCAATCAGTTCAGTCCAAGACGAATCAGTTCCAGAGACGCAAGTTCCCGAGACGCAAGTTCCAATCAATTCCGTTTCAATCATTTCAAACACACGAGATCCAGAAGTACAAGTTCTAGACGATTCAATTATTCCGGCGGATCAAGTCGAACCTTATCAACCGGAACATAGAAATCAGATATGGTTGATACACCTTAAAAAAATCAACGAAATTAACAAACTAATTCAGGAAGTAGAAAAAAAGAAAACCTTGGCTGAGGAGCAAGTCGAAGATTATGAAAAGCTCTTATCAGTATTTAAACAAAGAAAAACGTCAATGGTTGTAGAATTCGTAAACAATACTAAACAAAACAATTTAATATATCAAATTTCAAAAAGAAGAAAATTATTTTAAAAATAATTTGTAACGTAAATATATATATAAATAAATAAATCTCTATACGAGCTAGAGATTTTGAAACAAAGTTATTGTTTTATTTATTAATCTAATATAATTCTTCGTATAAAATTAACAGAATCATAATAAGACAAACCTTTAGTATTTATTAAAAATAGAATTATAGTGCGTTTTTTCCTAGTAAGAAATGTAAGATCCATCCTAAAATCAAATGTTATTGATTTGCAGCAACAAATAATATTCAGAATTTAGACAGAGAAAGTTAAAAGAATAGGTGAATCAAGTTAGTTGTTAACTTAAATCAGTAGCGACTCATGGTACTTAAAAAAGGTGAGATCCAAAAAAGGGAATACATTTTGTTATTTTTGACATTGATCAACTATCCAAAATTTACCGTTTTTTCACTTCAGATCGTCTCGAAAAAGGGGTTTCAAGTAAGGACAAAATAATATCATCAGAACACACAAAAACAACTATTTTATTAACTTAAAAGCGAGCATTTGTCAACATGTATGTTGCTTTTAACAATAATATGTATTACAGGTCAACATTTGTAGACCTTAATACCTGCAAAATTTACTTATTATCCTCGTCTTAGTTTTAGTAGTGACATTTACCATTTATGATGACTCCCCCCACCCTCAATATAATTTGATAGTAGTGGTAGATGGTGGTTTTATCATCTTCAATTTCTAATACAACTTCTTCACATACAACAGAAGTATACAAACATATATCAACAATCACATATCACCAATCATATGTCATACATCATTTGTCAACTGTCAAACATCACACTTTCATGTATTAGCTGCTTTAGATATTAGCTATATGGGGAAGGCTTCCCCTACCGTACAGACGGTCTAGTAGATTACAAGCCCGTCTGCCCTGCTTGTATCATTATAATCAGAGTATGGAGTGCCCTTGGTGTAATTATAGGAAAAATAAGGTTGAATGGCTCCAAAGAACATGTAATAATTAGGCAACCTTAGCTTTTAATATATGTTTTATTCCTCTTTGAAAACCGTTAAAGTACATGCATTCCTCGCAAGGAAAGAAAATAAATAGTGTAACGAGGTAATAAAAAAACCAATGTAATCAATATGCCAGAACAAACAATTGAAAGGGGTTATGCATAATTCGACCAAGCGCCAAAATTAGAATTTTTGGAAATGGTGATTAACTTTTCCCTTTCCTTAAAAAGCGGTTTTTAATGATCGAGATCCAATTTTCGCAAGGTATATCTAAGGTAGTAGTGCAAATTGGTCTTTGTAAACCTTTAGCAGAAAAAAATAATATTTTAAAAGTTATGTTAAAAAATGGTGCTTAGTCTGGTTGTGCTATTTATATGCTATGATGTTTTTTAAATTAGCGAAACCACTCTCCACGTAAGATTTATCGCGTAGGACGTTTATGCAAATTTTTCTTTTATGATGACTTATCGGGGTCCGAGGTTTACGGTTCTGATTCGGGGGATGATGAATATTCTCGCATTCCCATTAGGGGAATGCGAATCAGTAAATCGGGGACGGTGAGAACGTAACAGGTAAGATATTGTAGGTAGTAGTAACATGTTTTATTTAGCAAAAATCAAATTATTTATTTTTAAAATTTACAACGCAAGCTTGTTTTGTTTTAAACAGTTTTAATGATTTTTGAAATTTACTAGAATTTCCAAATTATTATATTCTATCAAACCTTTATAAAAAATAGATTTCTTATTTAGCAAAAATCAAATTATTTAGGTTTAAAATTTACAACGCAAGCTTCTTGTTTTTTTTTAAACAGTTTTAATGATTTTTGAAATTTACTAGAATTTCCAAATTATTATATTCTATCAAACCTTTATAAAAATAGATTTCTAAGCTATAATGATTTTTGAAATTTACTAAAATATCCAAATTATTATATTCTATCAAACCTTTATAAAAAATATATTTCTAAGCTAATGTTTTAGACAATTTAGGTTTAAAGGTAAAATTCACTGAGTACAAAAACTGTTGTTCCTGACGTTCTACGGATACTTTCCAGTTGTCTTGTTGTCATCATAAAGACAACTGTAATAAGAAAACCATTACTTTCGATTACATAAACAAAATTTGATAACAACGGCTTTCCTTTTTTTATCGCAACTTTTGTATAAAATCACCGTTACCTCCTAAAGTGTTCTAAACAAAAAAAATGTTACTTAGTGAGTTTTAACATTAACGGGTAATAACATTTCTTTTTTTTTGTTTAGCAGCCCCGGCCACCCGTCTCTGTTCATCCACCCGTCTCTGTCCATCCACTCATGGTTTACGATATCTTTTGTAGACGACATTGGCGTCTTGTACTAACTTTAATGTATTATTATTTTTTTGTAAATGGTTATTATATATATTTTTTAAATAATTTCGAACGTATTATTATTATTTTAGGTAGGTACTAAACATGATTATTTGTGATTTTATATTATTATATATTTGCCTGTATAGCAATATTTTTTTAAAAATGTATTCATATTTTGTTTTAATATTTTTTTTTTAAATTTCGTTAATGTACAACAAACTTTCAGAGGGTTGAATTTCATTACTATTCTTTTGTAGAAAATTTCCAAAATCCCCAAGAGTACATTTTTTTAAATTTCGTTAATGTACAACAAACATAAAATATAAGTAGAAACTACATTTAACACTTACATTGGTACCTACTTTTTTTTTACTCACTGGACAGTTAATTTCATACAACCATGTCATTATGCCTTTAAAGGAAAAATTTGGTATGTCAATTTGCCTTACCCTATAAGGTTAAATGGTTTTTGTAATGCTTGAAATTTTTCCTAAATGTTGCAATTCTTACAAGTAAAATATTTTAATTCACTAAAAACGTTAAGAGGCCATATTAAAAGAAAATAAGAAAACCTAATATACCTTTTGGTTTAGTAAAAATTCACAGAAATTTACAAACTAAAATCTCAAAAATAAAACTGTTGAAAAAAAAAACAAAATTTATTAAAACATAATATTTGATACAATTTGCAAACTGTTTAACTTTTCTGTCTGCGTTTGTTAACAGAAGGTTTTGTTTTAAAATTTAAAAATTTATAAAAAATTTAATTGTAGCTTTTTGCTAAATAAAACATGTTACTACTAACGAGGTAAAAAACTAACGCGTCATAAAGATGTTATAGAGCAAACAATTCTAATTTTCAGAACCAAAAGGTTATGATGTTATTTAATAAAAAAATTGTTCATCAGAGAAAATACATTTCGTGATAATAAGAAATCTTTTCTTTAACAGAAAATGGATGAAGACACGTTAATGTCACAACTTCGAGAAGGTGTGAAGAAATTTACTGATTTAAAAATCGGGGACTTAAACTTACTTTCCCTGGACTTTTTAATCGAGAATGTACATCCGGTCGAGCTCATAGAAATATGGGGAAGGCTTCCCCTACCGTACAGACGGTCTAGTAGATTACAAGCCCGTCTGCCCTGCTTGTATCATTATAATCAGAGTATGAGTGAACTGAGTGGTCCCCCAATTGCAGTAGAGGAGTGCCCTTGGTGTAATTATATGAAAAATAAGGTTGAATGGCTCCAAAGAACATGTAATAATTAGGCAACCTTAGCTTTTAATATATGTTTTATTCCTCTTTGAAAACCGTTAAAGTACATGCATTCCTCGCAAGGAAAGAAAATAAATAGTGTAACGAGGTTATAAAAAAACCAATGTAATCAATATGCCAGAACAAACAATTGAAAGGGGTTATGCATAATTCGACCAAGCGCCAAAATTAGAATTTTTGGAAATGGTGATTAACTTTTCCCTTTCCTTAAAAAGCGGTTTTTAATGATCGAGATCCAATTTTCGCAAGGTATATCTAAGGTAGTAGTGCAAATTGGTCTTTGTAAACCTTTAGCAGAAAAAAATAATATTTTAAAAGTTATGTTAAAAAATGGTGCTTAGTCTGGTTGTGCTATTTATATGCTATGATGTTTTTTAATTTTGCGAAACCACTCTCCACGTAAGATTTATCGCGTAGGACGTTTATGCAAATTTTTCTTTTATTTTTAAATAAGTAAATAAGAAATAAAGTTTGTTGTCGTCGCCATCTAGTTGAGGTCGTGGGAAATGTTTAATGATGACGAGTACCGCGGGTACAATTTTAGAGTTTTAAGAACTTTGAAAATCCAGACAAGGCTGAGTAATGTTGGATATATTACTCGGGCTTATGAGTTAACTGGCAATTTCCTAGTCCGAGAACCCAGTCGATTTCTGCAGTTGACACCGCAAAGACGTTCCTTTTTTAAAATTCTGTGTACGTTTAGTCCTTGAACCCAGTCGTTTTTGTTTAGTTGATATCACCAACACGTGTCGCTGCCACAATGAAAGCGTTTTTCAAAAGGTTTTCTCAGGCCATAAGGGAAAATGATATCTTAGAACTATCGAATATGATGCACGAATATATTTATAAAACAAGCCGGCTAACGTTCAACCCTCTCAATGTGGCTATTAAGTTTAGAAACTTAAATGCCATAAAGTTGATCCTTCGGCAAGATCCCCTAACGATGTTACGAAATGAACATACCAAGAACGACATCGTAATTTGGGCCATTTTACTACGATGGAAAATCAAAGATCTAGCCGAGCTGATAAAAGTTCTGCAGACAGTTCCAAAAGATAGTTTTTCATGCTGCCGTGCTGATGGGAAGAGGCAGTATCTTGAAATTTCTCATTGACACCTATCATTTGTCACCCGAAGAACATTCTGTACGGGGTGAAAATCCACTTCTGTTCGCGTATCGATTGAAGCGGCGGCCCAGATGTATAAGATATTTGAAATAAAAAATGAAAAACGTTTTATAGAGAGGTAATATAATTTTTTTTTATATTACATTTCCAACGGCTACGTTTCAGTAAACCTTATTCTCTGCTAGAACAAAATTTTACGTGGTTAATTCTTTGCAAATATATTGGTAGATTAGCGATGTAAAAGTTATAACAATAATTTTTTTTTACACTACAGTTCCAACGGAAAAGTGTAGCTAATTATTTACAAATATATCGTCAGCGTTCTGGCAAATAAGTCACTAAGTCCAATTTCTTAGTGTTGAGAAAAAGGCTTTTAAATTTAAAAGTGAATGTAAAATTTCATTTCGTTTAATAGAGCTGTGATGAATTCAAAATACAGTCTAAATAAGAAGAAGTTGTAAGTACTGTAACGGGCTAAAAAAATATAATGTACCTACATCAAACAATGATATTTGATGGAGTTAGTGATATTTAGCAGACAAAAGAGTTTTATAATTATTATAGTGGTCAAGCTAAGTGATCTATGTGCCAAAATTCAAAAAAAAATTTTTTTTTCTATTTATATGATCTATGTAACTATGCCAATGTCCTACTAGAAGATCTAAGTGCCAATTTCATCCTATTCGTTATAAAAAGCATTCATAGATGGCGAGAATCTGAATCCCAGATACTGTATCTCGCATACAGAATCCCAGTATAAAAGGAGCCTTCGATCTTTTCTTCACAGCAAAGGAATAACCCGAACTTACGGTTGAATCGTTCACATCAATATAGGGGGAGAGCAAAATCAAACCCTTCGGCGTAAGATATACCGGAACGCCGATAATGCTCGATAATCGGTTTTGCCACACGGGACTTTTTATGGCTAGCCAACTTTGTAGAACGTGAAAAGCGCCCGCGGAATTGCCCATTAAAAATACAGATTTAGGCTTTCTTTGGGAAACAATGTGTCCTCCGACAAGTAAAAGTTGTTCGATGGGGGTGGGAAATTTGTGACGCGGTGCAAGACCGTATCGTAACGAATAAATTGAACAGTTAGTAAGATTGGCAAGACGTGAAAGAAAATGACAAGCGTCGTGGTTGACCACAAAGGCACCGCCGTGCATATACAATATTATACCGTTATGTGAACGGTTGTCATAGGGCTCGTATAAACAATAATTTTCGTGTTTGTAAACAAAACATTCGGGAAGGGAATGTCAAACCGAACCTCGATTAAACTGATAGGTAATCGCTATTATTGCGGTTGAAATATACTTCTTAAAATGACGTTCGCCAAAAACCAAGCTAAAATACCAATTATCACCATTGTCGTTAACTTCATCATAATTAAGTACTTATGGCCAATATTCTTAATGATCGGTGGTCGGAAGCTTCAACTCCACCGTTTTCACTTATTCAAACGCGCAAGCATCTGAATGATGCCGTAATAAAACGAAATAATCAAGTCTTGGAACTTGCCAATCGGTTTTCATCTCGAATTTCCACCAGCGGTGATTATAAACCCCTCGTTACAGAGATGCTGAACGATCACGGCGTGTCCAAGGATTTAATACGACGCGTAATTAGTTTCATACGAAAAAAAAAACACATTCGACCACCTTTCGAGATAATGCGTTTGTTTAAAACGGTGAACGAAAATTATATGTCACAAGTACAATTTGACAAATTGGTCGATTATGCAATTACCGGCTTAACATCTAACACCGATAATAATTTTTGCCATTACTCGGCCATCTTTCTGATGTGTGCCTTTACCGGCAAACGATTAAATGAAATTTTATCTATGACAAAGAAACAACTCGAAATGTTACGTGATAAAAGTCAAATCGCTATTAACATCGCGAAAACGAAACAAGTCGGTCAGGTCAAATGGTACGGCCCCAAGGAGTTACTCCGTCCCGTTGTTGCATTGTTAATTCGTAGACAAGCAACTGGTCCGTCATTTTCCCCTTATCGAAAATTTAACGAGTGCATTTATTGCCGTCGGTGATGCTGCCGAGAAAATTTCCGTGTACCTCGAAAATAGGGACGTTCCTCAGGCCAGTCCGACGGGAGATTTTATGCAATTTTTGCAAGAATTGGAAAAAATTACAATTAGTCAACCCGACATTGCCGGTCCGTTGTACGAACGCCTAGCCAATTTCTGGAAACAGTTTGCCATGTCCTTTGAAGACTTCGCACGATCCGCCAAAACTATAGCGGAAATGCAATTTAAAATTAATGAGCTTACTAAACAACAACAAAATTTACTTTCCAGCTTGAAAAGGTGTAACGATTAAAAGAACAAACCGAAATGTTAATGGCATTAGTAAATCGAATTAAAAAGGGTAAATAAACGGGACAATTAATTTTTTTTATAATTATAATTATAAGATGTTGTTTTGGTTACTTTTTATATTAATCCTACTTGTAAGTTTTGGTGTCTTATACCTTAATCTGTCACCTTTGATGTGGCTATATTACCAATTAAAAAACAACGTTACGGCCTACAAAAATAATGAAATAAGTAAACTTTATCTTAAGGGAGATTTACCCACGCTGACTACAATTGACTTTACCAAGTCCGTCGATCGAAACGCTTTACTATATTATTTAGCAAAAACGCCCAAGGCAACCAACGCGTGTTACGTCACAGAATTGTTGAAAATGACCACATTGGTTACTAATCCTACCACAATTTCCGAATTATCGACCATCATTTATTCGTTTCTATTATCAAAACGAGTTAATTCGACTAAAATTAACATAAATGTTGCAAAGGAATATTTTAACAATAACTCTCTCGTACCCAAGGTAGATTTAAACGATCTAATTGAACTTTATCGATGGTCCACATTAAACATTAACGTCGGTCAAAATAACTATTACAACGCTCTCATCAATATGATTGGCGAAGGAGCTGTACCTCTGAATTTTGATTTGTATGCTCGACTCATCTACCGATTGTCGCGCAATGTAAGACCTTTTCTGACTATACCCTCGTCCATTAATTTGCTAGAAAGCAACAAACTAGAACCCCTTGCCCTGTTACCGGGCAATACGGCCGCAAGGTCAACTTCAAATAGTATGAGCTGGGATGGATTAGAATTCTATACGGGAGCCAAGAAACTCTATTTCTCCGGCATAAAACCCGTAATAGGCTTGGGATTTACGTCACCGACCGTTAAAGTTCGCGGGTCGACTGTATTCCACGTGCATGAGGGCGAATATCTATTGGCTCGTATTAACTGCAGTTTGGTGTACATTGGCCCAGCGTTAGAGTTCCAAACCCCTGGCGTGATTCAGTCACAGGAGGAAAAGTCGGGGTCCGTCAGTAAAACCATCGTTCTGAATTTAAATATAGAAAATGGCACTACGGCGCGAAAAATTAAATACATGTTTGACACACACCTCTCGACTATAGCTGTAAGCGAGTGGGTATCTTACAAATTTAACACTTTACTTCACGACGCTACTGTTGAAAAAATAAACGCTACTGAGTTAACTATTAAACCCAAGGTAGCCGGAACTCGTTTAGTTGCCGTTTTGGGTGATTCCATTCCTACAATTACAAAAGATACCGCCGAAAATATTATACTCGATGGGACAATAATTAATAAAGACACTTTTTTACCTTCGCTATAATCTTATTAGAACTTTTACTTTTTACAATAATTTTTTTTGTCATATTCTGGCCGTTTGCTTTGTAACCTTTTTTTTAAATTTATTTATTTTACGTCGGCCTTTTTCCGCAACGAGGTTAATCACCGACGCCAGGGAATTTGTCACACACTATCTGGTAATTTTGCCGAATCCCTCTTTGTCGAGGGTAGGGTTCTTTAATGCTTTGTAACCTAGTTATTTCGATCGGCAATGTCGAGCCTGCTCAACAGGCGTGTTTATAAACAGACATTGACCTTGCGTTTTAAATAGTGAAACGTAATATTAATGTCTGCAATCTTAAACAGCGCAACGGACTAAGATTAGCTTCCTACAGGTGCCGTTCTATAACTGCCTTTTCTTTTTGGCGTTTGTTTTCGTAATATTAATTTAACCAGTGTTGCCATCTGGGTAATTTTTTTACTAGATCTGGGTAAATCAAAAGGTCATCCGGTAACGTAGATTTGCAAAGTTTTACCTAGTAAAAGTTCTGGTAAAATCGGACTGAAATTTTTACCAGGCCTTTAAAACGTTTCCCATAAACCTTGTAAACTATGCCTATCTCTGTTGTAGATTTGAATATATCAAAATAAAAATCTAAAAAGTTTAAATCTAGTATTAGGGAATCCAACGATCTGTCAAAACCAAAATTTTAAGTACGCCCTAGGTGGTGTTCTCAGACCTATAAACCTTTATCTATGGTCTCGGAGTGCCTATAACCTCCATTTTTGGTTATAACACAACAAAAAAAGTGATGTTATGGGCACTCAATCCAACCACCTAGTGCTTAAAAATTTTGATTTTGGTAGATTGTTGAATTCCCTATAATATGTATATAGTCAAACAATTGTCACACAAATTAAACCCGAAGATCCCTGAATGGGATAACGTCGTGCTAACCGTTCTTGAGCCACCGCAGGTGAACATCGTAAAGAAATCATTCCGTCGAGTGGAATCGTTTTTTCGCCGAAAATAAAGACAAAAATGTAAGGTATACCTTCGTCTAACAAATCGATAGATTCCTCATTAATTCTTTTCTTCTTGTGCAGACTTGTCTGTTTGCCATCTTCCCTATATTTTTTGCTAAGGTTAACAGGTTATAGAACTGGTTTTAAAAACTATATTCAAAGCTAAGGTTAACAGTTTATCTAGGAATAAAAAAAAAATCATAGAACTGGTTTTAAAAACTATATTCAAAGCTAAGGTTAACAGTTTATCTAGGAATAAAAAAATCATAGAAATAGTGCCAGTTATCAGTTTTGCTCTTGAAATAATTACACCACGGGCACTTTATCACAGAAGTTGGGGGGCCATCTACTTGTGTCCTGGACAAGTTATAGTGAGAATAACACGGTAAACGGGATTGTAATTTGCTACTTGATTTGTACGATTGGGGAAGCCTTCCCCATACGTCTATAAGCTGCAACGGTTGGACGTGTTTGGTAAAATAATCCAGGGGAAGTAACTTTATTTCTGCAGCTGATAAATGAGTAATTTCCCTTTCACCTTCTAGTAGTTGAAACATTAGAATCAGTAAAGAGTATTTTTCCATTTCGGTTAAAGAAACAATTTCTTGTTGTCGCGGAAAAGGTAAACTACAAACTAAGTTCTCGTTAGAGGTGTTCCCTTTTATATAAAATAATGTAAATGGAATGGGCCTTTTCCTTGCAAAGACTGAACTGGTTGAAAATACTATATTTCTAGCTAAGGTTAACAGTTTATAAAACTGGTGGAAAAAACTATATTCAAAGTTAAGGTTTCTTTTTCCACTAATTGCCATCGGATTTTTCCTCAAGCTGTTCAGTCCTGTTCTTGAAAGCGTTACACCAGTGGCACTTTTCGCAGAATTCGGGGGGCCATTTGGCCTAAAAATGTTACGGTGATAATAACACGGTAAACATGACTGTAATTCACTACATTTGTACGCTCGAGGGATCTTTCCCCATACTTCTAAAAGCTCGAACGGTTCGACCCAGTTGATCAAATATTCCAGGGGAATGAACTTCATTTCTGCAGCTGATAAATCAGTAATTTCCCTTTCACCTTCTCGTAGTTGAAAAATTAAAGATGAGGATTCTTTCTTCATTTTCCGTTAAAGAAACTATTTCTGGTTGTCGCGGAAAAGGCAAACTACAAACTAAGTTCTTGTTAGAGGTTTTCCCTTTTTATATAATTTTAAACGGATAAAAGAGGAAGAACTCTATCTTTGTGTCTTGTTTTCTAGTCCGACGTTAGCTGTTTAAAAAAGCTGAACCTTGTATAATTGTAAAATGTATTGATAAAAAGTAGCAATTTTCTACATTTGAGCATATTATCCCGGGGCGTAGGAAATTCTTGCTTGTGGTGAACCATTAGACGTTTTCTTTGTGTCTCGTTTTCTAGTCTGACAGCTGTTAAAAAGCTGAACCTTGTATAATAATTGTAAAATGTATTGATAAAGATTCATAGTTTATTAGATAGTTTCTGTAGTAATTTTAAGAGGGCACCACTGCTTACTTCAGACCGATTGGTCACTATTTAATTTAAAGTTATTTTAGATGAATTCGTTAATGCTTCATTCCAAACTCAGTCATGACGGAAGACGGACGACCTGAAAGCAGGTCATCTTCCCATTCGACTTGGAGTGCAGCAACCGTCGAAAATCTCGAGTGGGAAGTGGAAAGTTTGCCAGCTTCAGACACCAGTAGTGGTGGAAATTCCGCAGAACTGGATTCCACAACGTCTTCAGGGGGGCCGTCTTTAGACGTCGTCGATAATGACGAATTATGTTGCGTCTGTGACTCCAGTTTGTGGTGGAATTTCGAGGACGATGTGGAATCCGGTCCTGCAGGCTCAACCACACAGTAAGTCATCCCATTAAACGATGACGACCGCTGCGGACCCTGACAACCCGCCTCTTATGGGGCACCAAAAGTTTAATTACTCGAAAAACGTAAGATTCCATGTTACATTGATGAACAAAAAAATTACAAATCCATAAAGCATAAAGATCGCAAAAAACATGCGAAAATAGTTGTTCTAAATATAATTAAAGGTAGGATTCTTTGCATTTTTTGAGAACATTTACCATAGTAATGTAAATTTTTTTAACACCATCAGAAAGTAGAGATTTTAACGAACAAAAAGACAGGTGTGTAGGAAATTCTTGCTTGTGGTGAAACGTTAGCTCTTTTAAAGATGAACCTTGTATTTATAAAATGTATTGATGAAAGGAGCAAATTTATTTTGTAAATTAAAAAGCGCTAAAATATAATCTACATCCGAGTTCGGAATAGATCCTGGTGCGTAGGAAATTCTCGCCCGTTTTGACACAATTCGAGTATCTATAAAATAGCACATTTGAATGAAAATAAATCCAACAAAAAGTAAAACAATAAATAGTGTAAGAGAAAGCATTCGTTCTGCTTATGCTTTTGTCTTTAACAAAAAAAATATGGCAAGCTAGCTTTAAAGAAATCTATAAAACATACAGTACATATTACAAAAACAATAACAACACATTCACAGAAAAAATACATTAACTGACGAGTACGGGTAACCAGGCAAGAAACGATAGTAGCCCAAAAACCGCATGGTTTATTGCTCCCTTGTTGTCGGCTTTGACGCCAGCGACTAGAATACCAGAGGGTTTTCGAGTCGAAAAAATTTTTTCGTCATCATTCTTTTCTGTTGTCTTAGAAGCGAGAACTCCTAATTTTTCTGTTGTTGTCTCCGTCTTAGAAGTTGAACCTGAGATGACGTGTGTGGTCGCCAATTTTTCTGTTGTCTTAGAAGCGAGAACTCCTAATTTTTCTGTTGTTGTCTCCGTCTTAGAAGTTGAACCTGAGATGACGTGTGTGGTCGCCGAAATAATACTCCAAGTAGTACTCTCCATCTGGGTTCCGTTGAGTAGGTGAACATTTAGCTTAAAGTGCACATAGTCTGTCTTGTCCGGCAGCGGGATGAAAAATACGGCGAGATTTTTGTTACGTTCAAACAATAAAGGAGTCCAAGCGTTGTGTGTTGTGAAACTGGCACCCTCCAATTTCACGAAGACTTTATTTATATTGGTAGGCGTATAAACGTAAAAAATGTTGTGAACGAGCGCCACTAATGTCACTACATAAGGACTTATAAAAACCATCTTGCTGTCTTAACTGAATATAACGCTCGAATGATCGGGTATTTATAGTGTTCGGGTCGGCTGAAAACTATTCCCAGGTATAGTGACGTATTGTTCGCTTCCCGTTTTCGGAATGAATTGGCTCATTCATTCTGACAAAATTGAGAGAAGTCCATGACTGGAAGTGATCAGGTGGTTTTCGGCTTGTATCGTGGGTATTAGGTGTTTGGTAGGAAACGACTACTTCAGAGACCGAAACGAAATCTCGAACACGCTAATTTTAATTCTGCATTTCCCGTCTTATCAGCAGCTTGTCGCGGATATAAATTGAGTCGATGCTTCGTAAAATCCAACACTAGTCCGTTTTGCGGCATGTTGTTAAATACGGGAATGGAGAGGTACGAAATACAAGTGATAAAGGCTCTCTAATTATTTTTGTTGTTCGCTCATCATCTCGCTTATAGGTAATGTTTTATTATTTTTTTTTGTTTAGCTTACAAGGCAGAGATGTACCAGTGGATGCCTCGCCACCAGTGACGGTCACCTCGGGCGTCGATAGGTCCGAGGATGACTTATCGGGGTCCGAGGATTACGGTTCTGATTCGGGGGATGATGAATATTCTCGCATTCCCATTAGGGGAATGCGAATCAGTAAATCGGGGACGGTGAGAACGTAACAGGTAAGATATTGTAGGTAGTAGTAACATGTTTTATTTAGCCAAAATCAAATTATTTATTTTTAAAATTTACAACGCAAGTTTGTTTTGTTTTAAACAGTTTTAATGATTTTTGAAATTTACTAGAATTTCCAAATTATTATATTCTATCAAACCTTTATAGAAAATAGATTTCTTATTTAGCAAAAATCAAATTATTTAGGTTTAAAATTTACAACGCAAGCTTCTTGTTTTTTTTTAAACAGTTTTAATGATTTTTGAAATTTACTAGAATTTCCAAATTATTATATTCTATCAAACCTTTATAAAAAATAGATTTCTAAGCTATAATGATTTTTGAAATTTACTAGAATTTCCAAATTATTATATTCTATCAAACCTTTATAAAAAAATATATTTCTAAGCTAATGTTTTAGACAATTTAGGTTTAAAGGTAAAATTCACTGAGTACAAAAACTGTTGTTCCTGACGTTCTACGGATACTTTCCAGTTGTCTTGTCATCATAAAGACAACTGTAATAAGAAAACCATTACTTTCGATTACATAAACAAAATTTGATAACAACGGCTTTCCTTTTTTTATCGCAACTTTTGTATAAAATCGCCGTTACCTCCTAAAGTGTTCTAAACAAAAAAATTGTTACTTAGTGAGTTTTAACATTAACGGGTAATAACATTTCTTTTTTTTGTTTAGCAGCCCCGGCCACCCGTCTCTGTTCATCCACCCGTCTCTGTCCATCCACTCATGGTTTACGATATCTTTTGTAGACGACATTGGCGTCTTGTACTAACTTTAACGTATTATTATTTTTTTGTAAATGGTTATTATATATATTTTTTAAATAATTTCGAACGTATTATTATTTTAGGTAGGTACTAAACATGATTATTTGTGATTTTATATTATTGTATATTTGCCTGTATAGCAATATTTTTTTAAAAATTTATTCATATTTTGTTTTAATATTTTTTTTTTAATTTCGTTAATGTACAACAAACATAAAATATAAGTAGAAACTACATTTAACACTTACATTGGTACCTACTTTTTTTTTACTCACTGGACAGTTAATTTCAAACAACCATGTCATTATGCCTTTAAAGGAAAAATTTGGTATGTCAATTTGCCTTACCCTATAAGGTTAAATGGTTTTTGTAATGCTTGAAATTTTTCCTAAATGTTGCAATTCTTACAAGTAAAATATTTTAATTCACTAAAAACGTTAAGAGGCCATATTAAAAGAAAATAAGAAAACCTAATATACCTTTTGGTTTAGTAAAAATTGTTTTTCAAAAGATAGTATGTCACATTGCCTTACCCTATAAGGTTAAATAAATCAGTAGCTTCAAATCTATTTTTTAGAAAGGTTTGATAGAATATAATAAGTTGGAAAATTCACAGAAATTCACAAACTAAAATCTCAAAAATAAAACTGTTGAAAAAAAAAACAAAATTTATTAAAACATAATATTTGATACAATTTGCAAAATGTTTAACTTTTCTGTCTGCGTTTGTTAATAGAAGGTTTTGTTTTAAAATTTAAAAATTTATAAAAACTTTAATTGTAGCTTTTTGCTAAATAAAACATGTTACTACTAACGAGGTAAAAAACTAACGTGTCATAAAGATGTTATAGAGCAAACAATTCTAATTTTCAGAACCAAAAGGTTATGATGTTATTTAATAAAAAAATTGTTCATCAGAGAAAATACATTTCGTGATAATAAGAAATCTTTTCTTTAACAGAAAATGGATGAAGACACGTTCATGTCACAACTTCGAGAAGGTGTGAAGAAATTTACTGATTTAAAAATCGGGGACTTAAACTTACTTTCCCTGGACTTTTTAATCGAGAATGTACATCCGGTCGAGCTCATAGAAATATGGGGAAGGCTTCCCCTACCGTACAGACGGTCTAGTAGATTACAAGCCCATCTGCCCTGCTTGTATCATTATAATCAGAGTATGAGTGAACTGAGTGGTCCCCCAATTGCAGTAGAGGAGTGCCCTTGGTGTAATTATATGAAAAATAAGGTTGAATGGCTCCAAAGAACATGTAATAATTAGGCAACCTTAGCTTTTAATATATGTTTTATTCCTCTTTGAAAACCGTTAAAGTACATGCATTCCTCGCAAGGAAAGAAAATAAATAGTGTAACGAGGTAATAAAAAAACCAATGTAATCAATATGCCAGAACAAACAATTGAAAGGGGTTATGCATAATTCGACCAAGCGCCAAAATTAGAATTTTTGGAAATGGTGATTAACTTTTCCCTTTCCTTAAAAAGCGGTTTTTAATGATCGAGATCCAATTTTCGCAAGGTATATCTAAGGTAGTAGTGCAAATTGGTCTTTGTAAACCTTTAGCAGAAAAAAATAATATTTTAAAAGTTATGTTAAAAAATGGCGCTTAGTCTGGTTGTGCTATTTATATGCTATGATGTTTTTTAATTTTGCGAAACCACTCTCCACGTAAGATTTATCGCGTAGGACGTTTATGCAAATTTTTCTTTAATTTTTAAATAAGTAAATAAGAAATAAAGTTTGTTGTCGTCGCCATCTAGTCGAGGTCGTGGGAAATGTTTAATGATGACGAGTACCGCGGGTACAATTTTAGAGTTTAAAGAACTTTGAAAATCCAGACAAGGCTGAGTAATGTTGGATATATTACTCGGCCTTATGAGTTAACTGGCAATTTCCTAGTCCGAGAACCCAGTCGATTTCTGCAGTTGACACCGCAAAGACGTTCCTTTTTTTAAATTCTGTGTACGTTTAGTCCTTGAACCCAGTCGTTTTTGTTTAGTTGATATCACCAACACGTGTCGCTGCCACAATGAAAGCGTTTTTCAAAAGGTTTTCTCAGGCCATAAGGGAAAATGATATCTTAGAACTATCGAATATGATGCACGAATATATTTATAAAACAAGCCGGCTAACGTTCAACCCTCTCAATGTGGCTATTAAGTTTAGAAACTTAAATGCCATAAAGTTGATCCTTCGGCAAGATCCCCTAACGATGTTACGAAATGAACATACCAAGAACGACATCGTAATTTTGGCCATTTTACTACGATGGAAAATCAAAGATCTAGCCGAGCTGATAAAAGTTGTGCAGACAGTTCCAAAAGATAGTTTTTCATGCTGCCGTGCTGATGGGAAGAGGCAGTATCTTGAAATTTCTCATTGACACCTATCATTTGTCACCCGAAGAACATTCTGTACGGGGTGAAAATCCACTTCAGTTCGCGTATCGATTGAAGCGGCGGCCCAAATGTATAAGATATTTGAAATCAAAAATGAAAAACGTTCTATAGAGAGGTAATATAATTTTTTTTCATATTAGCTCATAGAAATATGGGGAAGGCTTCCCCTACCGTACAGACGGTCTAGTAGATTACAAGCCCGTCTGCCCTGCTTGTATCATTATAATCAGAGTATGAGTGAACTGAGTGGTCCCCCAATTGCAGTAGAGGAGTGCCCTTGGTGTAATTATATGAAAAATAAGGTTGAATGGCTCCAAAGAACATGTAATAATTAGGCAACCTTAGCTTTTAATATATGTTTTATTCCTCTTTGAAAACCGTTAAAGTACATGCATTCCTCGCAAGGAAAGAATATAAATAGTGTAACGAGGTAATAAAAAAACCAATGTAATCAATATGCCAGAACAAACAATTGAAAGGGGTTATGCATAATTCGACCAAGCGCCAAAATTAGAATTTTTGGAAATGGTGATTAACTTTTCCCTTTCCTTAAAAAGCGGTTTTTAATGATCGAGATCCAATTTTCGCAAGGTATATCTAAGGTAGTAGTGCAAATTGGTCTTTGTAAACCTTTAGCAGAAAAAAATAATATTTTAAAAGTTATGTTAAAAAATGGCGCTTAGTCTGGTTGTGCTATTTATATGCTATGATGTTTTTTAATTTTGCGAAACCACTCTCCACGTAAGATTTATCGCGTAGGACATTTATGCAAATTTTTCTTTAATTTTTAAATAAGTAAATAAGAAATAAAGTTTGTTGTCGTCGCCATCTAGTCGAGGTCGTGGGAAATGTTTAATGATGACGAGTACCGCGGGTACAATTTTAGAGTTTAAAGAACTTTGAAAATCCAGACAAGGCTGAGTAATGTTGGATATATTACTCGGGCTTATGAGTTAACTGGCAATTTCCTAGTCCGAGAACCCAGTCGATTTCTGCAGTTGACACCGCAAAGACGTTCCTTTTTTTAAATTCTGTGTACGTTTAGTCCTTGAACCCAGTCGTTTTTGTTTAGTTGATATCACCAACACGTGTCGCTGCCACAATGAAAGCGTTTTTCAAAAGGTTTTCTCAGGCCATAAGGGAAAATGATATCTTAGAACTATCGAATATGATGCACGAATATATTTATAAAACAAGCCGGCTAACGTTCAACCCTCTCAATGTGGCTATTAAGTTTAGAAACTTAAATGCCATAAAGTTGATCCTTCGGCAAGATCCCCTAACGATGTTACGAAATGAACATACCAAGAACGACATCGTAATTTGGGCCATTTTACTACGATGGAAAATCAAAGATCTAGCCGAGCTGATAAAAGTTCTGCAGACAGTTCCAAAAGATAGTTTTTCATGCTGCCGTGCTGATGGGAAGAGGCAGTATCTTGAAATTTCTCATTGACACCTATCATTTGTCACCCGAAGAACATTCTGTACGGGGTGAAAATCCACTTCAGTTCGCGTATCGATTGAAGCGGCGGCCCAAATGTATAAGATATTTGAAATCAAAAATGAAAAACGTTCTATAGAGAGGTAATATAATTTTTTTTCATATTAGCTCATAGAAATATGGGGAAGGCTTCCCCTACCGTACAGACGGTCTAGTAGATTACAAGCCCGTCTGCCCTGCTTGTATCATTATAATCAGAGTATGAGTGAACTGAGTGGTCCCCCAATTGCAGTAGAGGAGTGCCCTTGGTGTAATTATATGAAAAATAAGGTTGAATGGCTCCAAAGAACATGTAATAATTAGGCAACCTTAGCTTTTAATATATGTTTTATTCCTCTTTGAAAACCGTTAAAGTACATGCATTCCTCGCAAGGAAAGAAAATAAATAGTGTAACGAGGTAATAAAAAAACCAATGTAATCAATATGCCAGAACAAACAATTGAAAGGGGTTATGCATAATTCGACCAAGCGCCAAAATTAGAATTTTTGGAAATGGTGATTAACTTTTCCCTTTCCTTAAAAAGCGGTTTTTAATGATCGAGATCCAATTTTCGCAAGGTATATCTAAGGTAGTAGTGCAAATTGGTCTTTGTAAACCTTTAGCAGAAAAAAATAATATTTTAAAAGTTATGTTAAAAAATGGCGCTTAGTCTGGTTGTGCTATTTATATGCTATGATGTTTTTTAATTTTGCGAAACCACTCTCCACGTAAGATTTATCGCGTAGGACATTTATGCAAATTTTTCTTTAATTTTTAAATAAGTAAATAAGAAATAAAGTTTGTTGTCGTCGCCATCTAGTCGAGGTCGTGGGAAATGTTTAATGATGACGAGTACCGCGGGTACAATTTTAGAGTTTAAAGAACTTTGAAAATCCAGACAAGGCTGAGTAATGTTGGATATATTACTCGGGCTTATGAGTTAACTGGCAATTTCCTAGTCCGAGAACCCAGTCGATTTCTGCAGTTGACACCGCAAAGACGTTCCTTTTTTTAAATTCTGTGTACGTTTAGTCCTTGAACCCAGTCGTTTTTGTTTAGTTGATATCACCAACACGTGTCGCTGCCACAATGAAAGCGTTTTTCAAAAGGTTTTCTCAGGCCATAAGGGAAAATGATATCTTAGAACTATCGAATATGATGCACGAATATATTTATAAAACAAGCCGGCTAACGTTCAACCCTCTCAATGTGGCTATTAAGTTTAGAAACTTAAATGCCATAAAGTTGATCCTTCGGCAAGATCCCCTAACGATGTTACGAAATGAACATACCAAGAACGACATCGTAATTTGGGCCATTTTACTACGATGGAAAATCAAAGATCTAGCCGAGCTGATAAAAGTTCTGCAGACAGTTCCAAAAGATAGTTTTTCATGCTGCCGTGCTGATGGGAAGAGGCAGTATCTTGAAATTTCTCATTGACACCTATCATTTGTCACCCGAAGAACATTCTGTACGGGGTGAAAATCCACTTCAGTTCGCGTATCGATTGAAGCGGCGGCCCAAATGTATAAGATATTTGAAATCAAAAATGAAAAACGTTCTATAGAGAGGTAATATAATTTTTTTTCATATTAGCTCATAGAAATATGGGGAAGGCTTCCCCTACCGTACAGACGGTCTAGTAGATTACAAGCCCGTCTGCCCTGCTTGTATCATTATAATCAGAGTATGAGTGAACTGAGTGGTCCCCCAATTGCAGTAGAGGAGTGCCCTTGGTGTAATTATATGAAAAATAAGGTTGAATGGCTCCAAAGAACATGTAATAATTAGGCAACCTTAGCTTTTAATATATGTTTTATTCCTCTTTGAAAACCGTTAAAGTACATGCATTCCTCGCAAGGAAAGAAAATAAATAGTGTAACGAGGTAATAAAAAAACCAATGTAATCAATATGCCAGAACAAACAATTGAAAGGGGTTATGCATAATTCGACCAAGCGCCAAAATTAGAATTTTTGGAAATGGTGATTAACTTTTCCCTTTCCTTAAAAAGCGGTTTTTAATGATCGAGATCCAATTTTCGCAAGGTATATCTAAGGTAGTAGTGCAAATTGGTCTTTGTAAACCTTTAGCAGAAAAAAATAATATTTTAAAAGTTATGTTAAAAAATGGCGCTTAGTCTGGTTGTGCTATTTATATGCTATGATGTTTTTTAATTTTGCGAAACCACTCTCCACGTAAGATTTATCGCGTAGGACGTTTATGCAAATTTTTCTTTAATTTTTAAATAAGTAAATAAGAAATAAAGCTTGTTGTCGTCGCCATCTAGTCGAGGTCGTGGGAAATGTTTAATGATGACGAGTACCGCGGGTACAATTTTAGAGTTTAAAGAACTTTGAAAATCCAGACAAGGCTGAGTAATGTTGGATATATTACTCGGGCTTATGAGTTAACTGGCAATTTCCTAGTCCGAGAACCCAGTCGATTTCTGCAGTTGACACCGCAAAGACGTTCCTTTTTTAAAATTCTGTGTACGTTTAGTCCTTGAACCCAGTCGTTTTTGTTTAGTTGATATCACCAACACGTGTCGCTGCCACAATGAAAGCGTTTTTCAAAAGGTTTTCTCAGGCCATAAGGGAAAATGATATCTTAGAACTATCGAATATGATGCACGAATATATTTATAAAACAAGCCGGCTAACGTTCAACCCTCTCAATGTGGCTATTAAGTTTAGAAACTTAAATGCCATAAAGTTGATCCTTCGGCAAGATCCCCTAACGATGTTACGAAATGAACATACCAAGAACGACATCGTAATTTGGGCCATTTTACTACGATGGAAAATCAAAGATCTAGCCGAGCTGATAAAAGTTCTGCAGACAGTTCCAAAAGATAGTTTTTCATGCTGCCGTGCTGATGGGAAGAGGCAGTATCTTGAAATTTCTCATTGACACCTATCATTTGTCACCCGAAGAACATTCTGTACGGGGTGAAAATCCACTTCAGTTCGCGTATCGATTGAAGCGGCGGCCCAAATGTATAAGATATTTGAAATCAAAAATGAAAAACGTTCTATAGAGAGGTAATATAATTTTTTTTCATATTAGCTCATAGAAATATGGGGAAGGCTTCCCCTACCGTACAGACGGTCTAGTAGATTACAAGCCCGTCTGCCCTGCTTGTATCATTATAATCAGAGTATGAGTGAACTGAGTGGTCCCCCAATTGCAGTAGAGGAGTGCCCTTGGTGTAATTATATGAAAAATAAGGTTGAATGGCTCCAAAGAACATGTAATAATTAGGCAACCTTAGCTTTTAATATATGTTTTATTCCTCTTTGAAAACCGTTAAAGTACATGCATTCCTCGCAAGGAAAGAAAATAAATAGTGTAACGAGGTAATAAAAAAACCAATGTAATCAATATGCCAGAACAAACAATTGAAAGGGGTTATGCATAATTCGACCAAGCGCCAAAATTAGAATTTTTGGAAATGGTGATTAACTTTTCCCTTTCCTTAAAAAGCGGTTTTTAATGATCGAGATCCAATTTTCGCAAGGTATATCTAAGGTAGTAGTGCAAATTGGTCTTTGTAAACCTTTAGCAGAAAAAAATAATATTTTAAAAGTTATGTTAAAAAATGGCGCTTAGTCTGGTTGTGCTATTTATATGCTATGATGTTTTTTAATTTTGCGAAACCACTCTCCACGTAAGATTTATCGCGTAGGACGTTTATGCAAATTTTTCTTTAATTTTTAAATAAGTAAATAAGAAATAAAGTTTGTTGTCGTCGCCATCTAGTCGAGGTCGTGGGAAATGTTTAATGATGACGAGTACCGCGGGTACAATTTTAGAGTTTAAAGAACTTTGAAAATCCAGACAAGGCTGAGTAATGTTGGATATATTACTCGGGCTTATGAGTTAACTGGCAATTTCCTAGTCCGAGAACCCAGTCGATTTCTGCAGTTGACACCGCAAAGACGTTCCTTTTTTTAAATTCTGTGTACGTTTAGTCCTTGAACCCAGTCGTTTTTGTTTAGTTGATATCACCAACACGTGTCGCTGCCACAATGAAAGCGTTTTTCAAAAGGTTTTCTCAGGCCATAAGGGAAAATGATATCTTAGAACTATCGAATATGATGCACGAATATATTTATAAAACAAGCCGGCTAACGTTCAACCCTCTCAATGTGGCTATTAAGTTTAGAAACTTAAATGCCATAAAGTTGATCCTTCGGCAAGATCCCCTAACGATGTTACGAAATGAACATACCAAGAACGACATCGTAATTTGGGCCATTTTACTACGATGGAAAATCAAAGATCTAGCCGAGCTGCCGAGCCGATTTTCCAAATATTATTTCGTTTTCAAAATATACTATAAGATGTCTTAATTAAAAAGAAATCATTTTCTCTGAAAGAAGGACCTAAATTAAAAAATCGTTACAAGACAAACAATGTTTTAACCTTTAGCTATCCAACGATATCAAATTAGCACCTGTTTAATTAAATTTTACTAGCAATATTTGATAACAGCTGAACGCTTGTTTTACTAGCAATATTTGATAACAGAGCATAGAAGTCAAATGTCCAAAAAATGGTTTACTATTTCTATAATCACATTGCATGCTAGTAAATTGCATATAAATACATAGTAAAAGCGATGGTAGACACAGTTCAGTATATCATAAACAATAAAAATTCAACATGTATTCGAAACCAAGTATATCTAAAATGGCAGAATTAACAACTAAAGTTTCCAAAGTCAATGTTTTAGAAAACATTGTAGTTGTTCAAGCTAGGGGGAAAATAGCTCCCCCAACCTTCAACGATGAATTTTTGAACAATTACAACCAACAAGAAGTGGATGATGCAGTGAATCAGCTTATTCATAATAACGGTCCAATATTTAACGGCTTTCCGGACGCAGAGGAGGAAGCTGCGCACCAACCAATATTTTTGGCCCCAGAAGAAGAAAAAAAAGTTCTAATCCTCAACGCTGAAGATTTAATTGATTGCGACGCTGACGTACACAACCCTCAGGACATCGAAATGGAGGAAGTCAACGACAGACATCTCAACTTGGTCCTCGATACATCGATAGCGTTAGAAGAAACTAAACAAACGCGGATTGACTGCCCAAAAAAATAAACTTTACGTGTACAGTAGTGATATTATAAAAAAAACATCAACTCTTTATTGGAACATTTAAATAGACGTGAGCAATATTTACTAGACTTACAATGTTCAATTATAGAGAGTGATCGTTTATTATTGCTAATAAATTAGTATAATCTCATTGTAATATTTTTTGTTCATTAATTATAAAATTACGAGGCCTGTAAAAAAATATCGGTGTCACGAGTAAATGGAATTTTGTGTTCTCTGGTATACTAATCAAGTTTAAGTTTAACTAGTTAAATAAATAATATAAGCCAACGGAATTAATTTCTGCAGCACGGAAGCAGTAGTCCAGGAAGCAGTTGGGGAGGACTGTCAGTTGAGTTGTCTACTCAACGTAATAGAATTACTGTGGCCAGTACATCAGGAGACAGTCTTGTTTCAGACCTTCCTACAGTGGCTGGAGATGAGTATGATTGTAACCAAAAAGGAGTCATACCTGAGTGGGAAGAAGCGTTTGAAGAGTTATATTTAATACCATTACAGAAAATAATGAAAGAAATGGGAACAAAGACAACGAATTAACAATTTATTACGATAATTTCAAGCTGCTCTTAAAGGGAAGAGACTTATACACGACATTTTGCCAAATGTCACTCGAGGAGAAGCTGAAATCCATTTTGCAAAAAGTATGGAATCAAAGTTTTGTGGAGGAGTATATATGTGGTTCTTTGCCCACATCATCCATGATTGCAGCTGGAGTGCCGACTACTGCCGCTGCAGCCGAATCAGAAGCTTTCCAATTAAGAGAGGAGGACGAAGATTTATTTAGGTTTTCAATGTGCACCGATACCAACTTTACAATCTCTCAAAGTATTTGTCGCAACACCCCAGAGAATGTAGTATGTACATTGAGTTTGCCGGGCGAAAAAGGTCGTTCCCTGGTGAAATTGGAAGTTTATCCCGTGAAGAATATTTCGCAAATTCCGAAGAATGAGTGGTGGAGAATAGCGGACATTCGAATGAGCTTTTTGACACAGAGCAATGTGGATCCTCTATTCATAGCAGTGGGCGCAGTGATCCGCGATGCACAAAACAAATATCTCAAGTAAAAAATTTTAAAAGAGAAATATTGAAGAAGAAACTCTTATCCTTTTTTAGGAAATTTCCGACAAGCCCCTTACTTTGTTAAATACTCGTATTTGGACTAATTCTAGTTATACATTTATTCGTAAAAATTACCCCATTATAAATAGTATAATTGACGTCTCAAACTTCAACGGCACTATCAAAATTTAAATAAGACTCAGTGCTTCTGCTGATGGTAAATATATCAACAGGCTTAATTACTCGGTGAAACCTGAATCTATAGAGGATTATTTGGGTTTTCGGGGTTACTCGGGTTTATTAGGATTCTAAGAACTTATTTTGCTTGACGTAGTTTTTAAACACAGCCACGACGGCCAAAGGCTCACGAAATTTGCAAAATTTTGGAAGAAGGCCGAGAATAGAGTTTAGGTTAGTACAGTTCTGTCATTGAGCTGCTTTTATAGACAAAATACTGATTTTAAGTTCAAGGATTTACCATCTAACACCCAAATTGTCAAGGTTGGTTCGGCTAACGAGAACGTAGTGATAGAACAGCTAGTTTTTGCAACAATCAATTAATTAATTGAAATTAAAAATATATTTAATATTTATTATAATGTTTCAAAAAGTCTTCTCAGCATGGAACGAGGAAATTAACCTGTGGAGGTAAGTTTTAGTTTAGTGAAAATATTTTTAATCAAACGTAAAAATGTATAGAGGACCCCAATATTTGCATAATAAAAGTTTACATTTTCCATTACACTTTAAGGTATGTTTCTACAGAAAATTACTCATTTTTCTATAAAAATATACCAACGGACTTTGGACCGTCTAAGAAAAAACAATTTTTAGGTATATTTCATCCCTTGCTTTTAATTAGGTGTGCTTAAAAATGGATGTTTTACTGATCTTAGGTATACGCTATAAGCGTTTTTCTTTGATGCAATACGTATAACATATTGCAGGAAACGTAATATGTATTAAGTTACAATGTAGTGGTATTGATTACAATCCTAATAATTTATTGCTATCAAGGTAAAGTTTTTAAATAAAAATGCGTAAATAAGAAATATTTAAGGCTAAGAATGCGAATGCCGAGAAAAATTTTAATGATATATATATAAAGTCAATACCTATTATTCTTTAGTACAGTTTTCTTAGTGTCAAGTTATTTTAAAATGGCAGAAGGTAAGATTTTATCTATTAGGTAAAAAGACATTTTTCTTTAATACATTTTTTATTGAAGTACACATGGGAATACTTGAAGTTGTAAGGGACGTGTTGGAACCCATGTTCCCAGAGGCAAGTGTAAGTTACTAAATTTAAATTTATTTATTCATTATTTTGAAACATTTAATATTTTAGTTTACGTTTTTCTACCTGGAGGGTCCGCCCCCAGGACCTATGCCCACACATTTTCTTCAATTTCTGGATGAACACATTTTGGGTCAGCTTGTCCGCGCCTTTGTTGATATGACTGACTTTACGTGTTATGTTTTTGTTGGTGGTTAGGTTATAATATATATATTTTAAGTAAATTATTCGTTTATATTATTTTGTTTGATCATCACAAAAATATCAAAAGACCTATCTGTTCTGCTGCTCATGTTACAGATTTTCTATAATCTAACGTGTCATAAAGATGTTATAGAGCAAACAATTCTAATTTTCAGAACCAAAAGGTTATGATGTTATTTAATAAAAAAATTGTTCATCAGAGAAAATACATTTCGTAATAATAAGAAATCTTTTCTTTAACAGAAAATGAATGAAGACACGTTAATGTCACAACTTCGAGAAGGTGTGAAGAAATTTACTGATTTAAAAATCGGGGACTTAAACTTACTTTCCCTGGACTTTTTAATCGAGAATGTACATCCGGTCGAGCTCATAGAAATATGGGGAAGGCTTCCCCTACCTTACAGACGGTCTAGTAGATTACAAGCCCGTCTGCCCTGCTTGTATCATTATAATCAGAGTATGAGTGAACTGAGTGGTCCCCCAATTGCAGTAGAGGAGTGCCCTTGGTGTAATTATATGAAAAATAAGGTTGAATGGCTCCAAAGAACATGTAATAATTAGGCAACCTTAGCTTTTAATATATGTTTTATTCCTCTTTGAAAACCGTTAAAGTACAAGCATTCCTCGCAAGGAAAGAAAATAAATAGTGTAACGAGGTAATAAAAAAACCAATGTAATCAATATGCCAGAACAAACAATTGAAAGGGGTTATGCATAATTCGACCAAGCGCCAAAATTAGAATTTTTGGAAATGGTGATTAACTTTTCCCTTTCCTTAAAAAGCGGTTTTTAATGATCGAGATCCAATTTTCGCAAGGTATATCTAAGGTAGTAGTGCAAATTGGTCTTTGTAAACCTTTAGCAGAAAAAAATAATATTTTAAAAGTTATGTTAAAAAATGGCGCTTAGTCTGGTTGTGCTATTTATATGCTATGATGTTTTTTAATTTTGCGAAACCACTCTCCACGTAAGATTTATCGCGTAGGACGTTAATGCAAATTTTTCTTTTATTTTTAAATAAGTAAATAAGAAATAAAGTTTGTTGTCGTCGCCATCTAGTCGAGGTCGTGGGAAATGTTTAATGATGACGAGTACCGCGGGTACAATTTTAGAGTTTAAAGAACTTTGAAAATCCAGACAAGGCTGAGTAATGTTGGATATATTACTCGGGCTTATGAGTTAACTGGCAATTTCCTAGTCCGAGAACCCAGTCGATTTCTGCAGTTGACACCGCAAAGACGTTCCTTTTTTTAAATTCTGTGTACGTTTAGTCCTTGAACTCAGTCGTTTTTGTTTAGTTGATATCACCAACACGTGTCGCTGCCACAATGAAAGCGTTTTTCAAAAGGTTTTCTCAGGCCATAAGGAAAAATGATATCTTAGAACTATCGAAAATGATGCACGAATATATTTATAAAACAAGCCGGCTAACGTTCAACCCTCTCAATGTGGCTATTAAGTTTAGAAACTTAAATGCCATAAAGTTGATCCTTCGGCAAGATCCCCTAACGATGTTACGAAATGAACATACCAAGAACGACATCGTAATTTGGGCCATTTTACTACGATGGAAAATCAAAGATCTAGCCGAGCTGATAAAAGTTCTGCAGACAGTTCCAAAAGATAGTTTTTCATGCTGCCGTGCTGATGGGAAGAGGCAGTATCTTGAAATTCCTCATTGACACCTATCATTTGTCACCCGAAGAACATTCTGTACGGGGTGAAAATCCACTTCAGTTCGCGTATCGATTGAAGCGGCGGCCCAAATGTATAAGATATTTGAAATCAAAAATGAAAAACGTTCTATAGAGAGGTAATATAATTTTTTTTCATATTACATTTCCAACGGCTACGTTTCAGTAAACCTTATTCTCTGCTAGAACAAAATTTTACGTGGTTAATTCTTTGCAAATATATTGTTAGATTAGCGATGTAAAAATTATAACAATATTTTTTTTTTCACACTACAGTTCCAACGGAAAAGTGTAGCTAAGAAGCACTAACAAGAACGGTTGTCATAGGGCTCGTATAAACAATAATTTTTGTGTTTGTAAACAAAACATTCGGGTTTGTTCGATTAAACTGATAGGTAATCGCTATTAATGCGGTATGAAATATACTTCTTAAAATGACGTTCGCTAAAAACCAAGCTAAAATACCAATTATCACCATTGTCGTTAACTTAATCGTAATTAAGTACTTATGGCCAATATTCTTAATGATCGGTGGTCGGAAGCTTCAACTCCACCGTTTTCACTTATTCAAACGCGCAAGCATCTTAATGATGCCGTAATAAAACGAAATAATCAAGTCTTGGAACTTGCCAATCGGTTTTCATCTCGAATTTCCACCAGCGGTGATTATAAACCCCTCGTTACAGAGATGCTGAACGATCACGGCGTGTTCAAGGATTTAATACGACGCGTAATTAGTTTCATACGAAAAAAAAACCACATTCGACCACCTTTCGAGGTAATGCGTTTGTTTATGTCGATGCCACGTTTTGAGGGGTTTGATGTGCCCGATCACGAATGTAGGCATACAATCTGTTTTACATTTTCCCCAGCCCATCATTATATTTTCCACGTTCAAATACGCCAATAGTTCTTCAAATAGTCCATCACATGTTTGATAGAGACAATCCAGTGGCCATTTTCGTACATACAAAGTTAGTCCAACTTCTTTTCATTTAAAAGTTGACGAGTTTTTCAAGGAAGTCATGTCAAAAACAATGGGAACAATTGAAAAGGAACTTCAGAAACATAGATGCATAAAAATGAATATGGAATTGTTTGGATTGTACTTAAATCCAAATGATGGAAATCACAATATAAAATCTTTTAATACTCCATTCAGAATAATATGTAACAATTCAGATATTAAGGTTAATATTGACGAATTGGCTCAAATAGTGGATAGAAAAGCTGACGAGTTTGCAGAGAAAGATTCAGGTAATTTATTTAATATATTAAATACATTTTAAATTTGTTTAAATTTAAAATTAACTATTTTGACAATTAAATGTTAATTTTTTTCAGGATGGATATTATTGAAACTCCTACATCTGGAAGTGAATATTAATAAATTCAACCCCCTCAAGGCCGCATCATATATACCACTACCAGAAGAAATTACACAGAAAAGAGCTGTAATTAACATTCAAAATAATGATGACTATTGTTTCGCTTGGTCAGTATTAGCAGGAATCACACCCCCAACAAGTCTTGATTATAAAACATCATCATACCCAACTTTTCTCAACAGTTTTAAATTTAGCAAATATTAAATTTTCTATAGCAATTAAAGATATTCCAAAACTTGAAAAACTAAACAATATATCAATTAATGTATACACCCTGAAAAAAGTTAAAAAAAAATTTTAAATTGAATATGAAATTGTTGGTCCATTGCATTATACAAAAAACAAACTTGATAGGCATATAAATTTGTTAATAATTGGTGATGATGAAAATTTTCATTATTGCTATATCTCCGATTTATCTAGATTAACTTCTCAAGAATTGTCGAAACATAATGGAAAAAAATTTATTTGCGACGGTTGTTTACAATATTTTCGAACAAAAGCATATTTAGATCGACACAGCTTGCATGATTGTGACTTTATTAAAATAGTATTGCCAACAACAAATCCAAAAATTGATAAATTTGGCAATATTGTTCCAGAAAATATTCTTAAATTTAAAGACATTCAGAAGCAAATGGAAGTACCTTTCGTAATTTACGCAGATTTTGAATGTATTCTCAAACCAATAAGTAATACTATTGATAATAATTTGTATCCTTCTACTTCATATACTATTAAAAAATGTGAACACATCCCTTATTCATTTGCATACTACATCAAATGTTCTTATGATGATAGTAAATCAAAATTTGAATTTTATAGAGGTCCTAATTGTGATGAAGTGTTTATAAATTATTTAGAGAGAGATGTTCATTATATTTAGATTAATTATCTTAAACAATATAAACCAATGGAAAAACTCAACAGTATGGAAATGTTACGTCACAATTATGCAAGCGAATGTCATATTTGTGACAAACCCATATTAAATCAAACAGACAAGGTCGCCGACCATAATCACATAACCGGTTTCTATACAGGTCCAGCACATTCTATTTGTAATTTAAATTATAAACAACCTAATTTTATTCCAGTTATATTTCATAATTTAAAAAATTATGACTCTCATCTTTTTATAAAGAAATTGTGTATGCAAAAAGAACCACTCTCAGTGTTAGCCCAAAATAAAGAAAAATACATCTCATTTGAAAAATGTATACAAGTAGATACCTATATAGACAAAAAGACTAAAGCAAAAAAAATAAAGTTAATAAGTCTTCGTTTCATCGATTCTTTCCAATTTTTACCAAACTCATTATCTAAATTATCCGATACACTAAATGATAATCAATGTAAGGAAATAAGAAAGTATTTTCAAAACGACGAAGAATTTAAATATATTCGACAAAAAGGGGTGTTTCCTTATAAACATGTTGATGATTATTTAAAATTAAATGAAAACGCTCTACCAAATAAAGAGCAGTTTTATAATGATTTAACAGATGAACACATTAGTGATGAGGAATATAATAGAGCAAAAGATGTTTGGAACTTATTTAACTGTACTTCTTTAGGTGAATATTCAGATGTTTATCTCAAATCAGACGTGCTACTTTTGGCAGATATATTTCAAAATTTTAGATCTACATGTTTAAAAACATACAAATTAGATGCAGCTCATTTTTACACTTTTTCAGGAATGAGTTTTTCAGCATGTTTACGACAAACTGGTGTAGAATTAGAGTTATTAACTGATCCAGACATGTTACATTTTTTTAAATCAAGTGTACGAGGAGGTGTTAGTAGTTGTGTGTGTAGAAAATCTATAGCCAATAATTTATTTCTTCAGAGTTATGATCCATCACAACCAACCAAATATATTATGTATTTGAATGCAACAAATCTATATGGTTATGCAATGTCCCAATATCTTCCACAAAAAGATTTTGTTTGGCTTTCGAATCAAGAAATTAAAAACTTAGATATAATGAATATTTCAGACACAGCTGCTAAAGGATATGTTTTAGAAGTTGATTTAGAATATCCCCAAAATTTACATTATTCTCATAATGAATATCTATTTTTACCAGAAAGTTTTATACCTCAAGATTCTAAAACATCAAAATTAATTCCAAATTTAAAAAATAAGGAAAAATATATAATTCATTACACTGCATTAAAACAATGTCTTAAATATGGTATAAAATTAACTAAAATACATAGAGTAATACAATTTAGCCAATCTCCTTGGTTAAAGAAATATATTGATCTTAACACAGAGTTAAGAAATAAATCTAAAAATGAATTTGATAGAAATTTTTATAAACTTGCTAATAATAGTATTTATGGTAAAACTATGGAAAATGTTGATAATAGAATGGATATAAGGTTGGTTAGTGAATATGCTAAAAATAAAAGAAGGGATGGTGCTGAAAACCTAATAGCAAAACCTCATTATAAAGATCATACAATATTTTCTGAAAACTTGGTTGCTATTCAAATGCAAAAAGTATCAATTACATATGACAAACCTATATATGTCGGATTTTCAATATTAGACATATCTAAAACTGTTATGTATGATTTCTTTTATGGATTTTTAAAACCTTTTTATAAAGACAATGTTAAATTGCTCTACACGGATACTGACTCATTTATTCTAGAAATTCAAACAAATAATGCATATGAAGATATAAAACTAAATATTGATAGGTTTGACACTTCTAATTATAAAATTGATAATAATCACAATATGCCTATAACAAAATCTGTGATTGGCAAATTTAAGGATGAATATGCTGGCGAAGCTATACTTTCTTTTTATGGCACTGGAGCTAAAGCTTATTGTGTTAAAACAGAAAATCATTTGTTAAAAAGAGCCAAAGGTGTTAAAAAAGTAGTATTACTAAACAGTTAGACTTTATTCATTATAAAGATGTTGTAGAAAATAATTCTAAAACTTTCTGTTCAATGTATGTTTTTAGATCACGATTACACAATATTTATACTGAATTAGTCAGCAAATTAGCATTAACATCAACTGATGATAAACGATTTAAAATTCCAAATAGTTTTGATACTCTATCATGGGGTCATCAAGATATTCCATTTTATTTGTGGTTCAAAGATCATGAAATGGATTAAATTATTTCCTACACCACAACCATTAACTCTATAAATAAGAAAACATTTTACAAATTAATTTATTAGTAAAATTGCTATCATGTGTTTGGAATCGTTTGAGAAAGAAATAGACAATTGTTTGTTTAAAACTTATTAAAGAAGACTATCATCATTTAAAACTTGGAATGGCAAAATAACTCCAGAGCTACTTGCTAGTTCTGGATTTTATTATACCACGATTGAAGATATTTGTAAATGTTTCTATTGTGGTGTTGAAATATTTAATTGGCAAAGTGATGATTGTCCAATTATCGAACATTATAGACTGAAAAATTGTGATTTTGTACAATGTTTATGGTATGCAAAATATAAAAAGGTTGAACCAATTATTGTAACAAATTCTCCAATTATTGTAACCAATTCCCCAAAAGATGTTTACTTAATGTTTATTATGTTATTTTTATTATTAAAAATTGTATTTTTCTAATGTTTGTAACTTGTTGTAACTTGTCTCTTGTGTTTAATACATCCATTAAACTATATTGTTTGTTTTAATTTCCCACGCGACCGTAGCAGTTATGTTATTCGAGTGGGGGTATTAGTATAAAGAGTAGGAATCATAACAATTTAAAAGTACTTCAGTTCTGTTCTCCAACATGTCATATTTTAATCAATATAGTAGTGAATCTAAAAATTAATATCCAAAACCGACTAGCAATATAATGAAAAACAAAGAAATACTTTTAAACAATAACTTGTTTCGTTTGAATACTTCAAAGTCTGTGAGTGTTGGAATAAGTTTAGATAATTTTCAACCTAAAATCAATATTGGTAGTTCAAAAGGATTTAACATTATTCTGACTGAGGAGGAGTGGCGAAACATATTAAAACATCAAGGAGATGTAGTCAACTATTGCTATTCAAGTGACAGCAATCACAGTCCTATTAAGATTGGTGATGTGACAATATACTTTGAAACAACTAATCAACAACTACTTATAAAACTTGAAAAGTTTAATGATTATCTCTACTTTACAAAAGACACATTGGATAAATTGTGGGAAATTCAAGAGCTAATTGATTATAGAATTCAAATGCTTAAAAACCAAGAGTTTGAAAAATATTTTTCCATGATTCAGAAAACATTGAATCCTTCTGTGGACTTATTGACAAATATGTATAATGCTATAAATCCCTGTCAAAACACTAATAGTGAAAATGTTAGTGCAATGCTTGAAATGTTATCTCTGTATCCAAATGCTGTAGAAAGTAAACTAAGAAGAGCTCCGAAAAGAAAATACTATGAAGAAAACAGTGAATATTAGTGAAGCCCATAATAAAGTGTACTTATTAGTTGTATGGAATTATGCTTCTAGACAATCAAGAAAAAGTGATTATGTGAAAAACTATTTGGATCAGCTTCGTTTTAAAGATAGGATTAAAATATGTGAAAATGTACTTTGTAAAATTTTGAATATAAAACATAGAACTCGTATTTATTGTGAAAGATTTAATAATAATAAATGATTTAAAATATATATTTTTATTTATTTCTTAAAAATAAGATAACATGAATTTTCGATTATAATACATCTTTCTTAAATATCCATGAATTGTGTGATTTGTCAAATCCTAACCACTTAACAAACACTCGATTTCCCTTTTTTCTTAACACCTTTTCAACCAAATATGTGTCAGGATGTTTCACTTTCTGCAACTCCTCTTCATAAAAACCACCTTCAATATTTTCATTTTTGTCATCTTTTAAAAGGTATGTTGTTGGGTTTGTTAGTTTAACTTTTTTTATTTGAAAAATTTCAGTAGACCAATTGGGAGTATACCCCTTTTCAAACGCTCCCCGTTGTTTTGAAATTCTAACAAAATCATTTACTTTAAACTTCGTATGATTTAAATCAATTATTTTTTTAAAAGTAAATGCATGTTGTAATATTGATTTTTCATTTATAGGTTTAACATCAGCAGGTTTATATCCTGTAGTGCTATGTGTAGTATTATTATACTTTTCTATTATAATTGGCAAGATATTATACCATTTGTAACTACCTTGATTGCTAAAATATTTCCACATGCTATTTTTTAGGGTTCTATTAACACGCTCAACTATACTTGCTTTTAGATTCGAAAATGTACTGTAATGGTTTATATTAAAAGTATTCATAAGCTGCTTAAAATCTTTATTATAAAATTCAGTTCCCAAATCAATTTGCAAGTTTGTCGGTTTGTTTGTTTTATCTAAAATTAATTGCATTGCTAAAGATACATCCTTTCCTTTTTTACTTTTAAGCGGTTGAGCCCAAACGAATTTTGAAAATGTGTTAATTACTATCAAAATATATCTATACCCCCTATTTAATTTAGCATATGGTTGCATTTCCACCAAATCAGCCTGCCATAAATCGTTTATTCCTTTAACAACTACCCTTCGTCTATTATAATTTCTTCTAGCAGACTTGTGTAATTCATCGACTATCGTTTCCTTAGCGGCAGACATCACGATTTATGAAATGATTTAAAATTATCCCAATAGCTGCTTTTATACATATTATTCACTTCTTCAAGTTTTTGAATTAAAATAACTATATCAGCTTTTAAATATCCATTAATTAATTCAAGAGTATCGTTTCCAAATTCAAGAACATCTTTAATTTTTGTGTTTAAATATTCCACTAATGTTGTGTCAAGCAGAGTATTTACTTCATCCATTCCTTCAACTATTTTATTTGCTTCTTTAGATAATTTTTTAATGATGCTATTTAGTAAATAATTAATACTATTAACAATCTCCCTATCCAATATAGATAACACATCAATTTGTTGTCCATTAAGAATGCTATCTACGATTTTAGTTTTAGCTGTACTTAACTTTTTAATATTCATTTTAAACTCATTAATGCTTTCTTTTACATTAACAAATGCTACTTCTTTAATTATTGTTAAAATTGTTTGATTTATTTTTTCAATATTCTCTTTTAAAAGTTTATTTTCATTTTGTACAAATTCTTCTAACGATTTAATATTCATACTAATTTTATTAATATTTAATTCAAAATCCAAAATTTTTTTTTTATAGTCTAAATTTTTTAATGAAATATTATTGGTTACATCATTTATAAGATCTTTAATATCATTTATTTTGGATCGTTTTGATATATGACGACCGAATTTATCTAGAGTAATTTTGAAAATGTACTAACATTACAGATACACATACATACAAGATAAACTTTCTGATTTTCTGTAGGTAAGGAAATTTTCGTTGTTTTTATTTTAGAAAGTTGCCTGCATGAAATGATTTTGTTGACTAATAGCTCTCACTTAATTAATTAATATTGTAATTATTTTGCAGCGTTGCAACAATCTTTGTAGTTTCATCAAGTAGTTTAGGTTTATTTTTGAAATCTCAACCTTTCTAAATATATTATTTTCAATGTTTTAGTCTTCAACAATCAAGCATATCAGCAAGTTTTCCAGTTTCTATTTTTAATTCAGATTTCAATTTTTTAATTCAGTTTTTAATTCCATTTTCAATTTTTTTAATGAATAATCTGTCGAGGCCCATTATCAATCCACAACCCAATGTTTTACAAGAGCAATACGCTCAGCAGGAACCGCAGCTCCCAATACGTAGAAGGAGTCTTATTTATGAATAATGTTTCGTGTTGGGTGTGGGAGTAAGAAACTACAGGGGTTTCAAAAATATTTGAACAATTATAAAATCACCGTATACCAACATGGTTCTAAAGGGAGGGATGTTTTATTCGAAGGGTCTGAAGAGGGTAAAAGAATTAGTAGCTCATCTTTGGGTAACTTTACACACAAGAAAATAGTGTAACGAGGTATAAAAAACTAACGTGTAATAAATATGCTATAGTCTATTACCAAAAATATAGGCAGTGACGTAGCTCTCATAACCATGGCAACGACCAAAATACTGTATGGTCCTTGGCGGTTTGCATTAGTTTCCATGGTTTCGAATAATACGTCACTGCCTATAATATTGGGTTTTGAGTATAGAACAAACAATTCTAATTTTCAGAAAAAATGGGTAATCGGAAAAAACGTTTTTTTTGGTGTAAAACGACGTAATTTTCATGAATCAAAGTTCTTTGCCAATTTGGAATTTATTTAATTTTAATTTATTATTATATGTTGATAATAGTTTTAGACCCAGAATGCTTAATTTAAAGTATCTAATATAATTTTCTTTTTGTATCTTGTTAGACAAACTGTGCGAAGTAGAGCAACATGTTTGTTCCCTTTAAGACTTACGCGCAATAAAAATGCGGAACCGAAAGGTTTATTTTTTCAGTGTAAAAGGACCTAATTTTTCTGAAACATAGTGTTGTTGATATTCTTAGAAATAAAGTTCTTTTAAAATTATGTTCTAAAATAAAATTCGACCACACTAAACGCTAATAGGTATGTACTTCTATTTTATCTCCAACTAATAGTAGAGATCGATGACGACCAATTCTTATCTTTCTGTTTTAAGACATCAAATTTGGCATTTTTGCGTATTGGTAATTTTTAAATTATCGTAAAGACATATTTAATACCTTTGCCTTACGAGCGGCTTTTCGGGCTGCTTCTTTAGCTACCCTTTTGGCTGCTTTTCTGGCTGCCCAAGCTTGGCATTTTTCTTGATTCATTGTTGTTTATCTTTTGTAGAATGAATAAACAAGTCCGCTACAACACTATTTATATTTAATAATGATTATCTAAATAAAATACATTTAAGGTAATTAAGTATTAATATACATTTTACCTTGAAATTACAATACATTAAGAGAGCATTGAAAAGTGCCTATGTTTACCTTAAAATACAATTTATGTGATAAGTTATCTATGCCCCAGTAAATTATCATATATTATTATTGAAATATGCTATACAAACGTCAATGTTTTCTAAATATTAGTAATTCTCAGATTTGGGCCCGGCATGCCTAATTTGAGAAAATAAATTATAACGAGGTAAAAACTAACGTGTCATAAAGATGATAGGACAAACAATTCTAATTTTCAGAACCAAAAGGTTATTATGTTATTTTAAAAAATATATTATTCGGAGAAAATACATTTCGTGAAAATAAGAAATCTTCTCTTTAACAGAAAATGGAGGAACAAACAATTCTAATTTTCCAACTACGAGACGGTATAAGGAAATTTAATAATTTGTCAGCAGCGGAAATTCAGTTACTTCCCGTAGAATATTTTATTAGATGGATCCAACCGGTCGAGCTTATAAACTTATGGGGAAGGCTTCCCAAAAAGTACAAAGAAAGTAGCAAATTACAAGCCTGTTTGCCGTGTTACTATCACTTTAACACGTCCATGGCGGAAGTAGAGGGCGGTCCAATGTCCGTAAAGAATTGTCCGTGGTGTAACTATATAAGAAACAAGACCGAATGGTTAGGGAAAAATTATCGTAATAATTAGGTAACTTAGCATTTAATATATTTTTTATCCCTATTTGAAAACCGTTAAAGTACATGCATTTCTCGCAAGAAAATAGTGTAACGAGGTATAAAAAACTAACGTGTAATAAATATGCTATAGTCTATTACCAAAAATATAGGCAGTGACGTAGCTCACAAAACCATGGCAACGACCAAAATACTGTATGGTCCTTGGCGGTTTGCATTAGTTTCCATGGTTTCGAATTATACGTCACTGCCTATAATATTGGGTTTTGAGTATAGAACAAACAATTCTAATTTTCAGAAAAAATGGGTAATCGGAAAAAACGTTTTTTTCAGTCTTCTAAAACAGCCTTATATCTACTACAAATACTACAATGACTTCTTCTAATACTAACGTAGTTGGTACCGTCAATGCTCCTAGTGCCATAATTTCAGGGATGTCTCTTGAGACCGGTATCCACTATTCCATTGCAGATCTGGAAAATATCAATGGACCCTTTGGTACCCAAACCAGGGTCACGCTGTTAAATGGGAACATCATCTATCTACCAAAAAGAATGACCCTAACAGATGATAGACTGCGCAGTTTGCAAACAAATTGCACTCGTTAAAAGGGGTGAATATTTTGTTGCTGCTTATAGGAAATTCACACCATTGCTCGAGCTTGTTGAAGATTGGAATTTGTGTAAGTACATACCTACTTACCAATATAGTTTACATGTTAATATTTTCTTAATTTAATCCTAAACAAACAAAATGTTTTAAAAATTATACATTAATGGGTATGCATATTCATTTATTGCAAGCTTTTTGAGTCACCTTGTATACCTATAAGTAATAAAAAAGTATTGTATGTACTTTCAAATTTGAAACTGTCCCTCCTACAAAATTACATTTTGTATTGTGTTTGTTTAGTAATAAGCGTTCGAACGTTCCATGTTAAAAGAGTATTGTCTAATGTTTGATTTTTTCTTTAATTTCAGAAGAAAAACTGGAACTTTTTCTTATTATTATCTAATATAATAAAATAATGATGTATTATAATTTATTCATTATTATACAATATATTAAATATTTAAACTATAACAACTCGTATTCGCTAAAGCCTTTTAAAATTATTTTTTGGTTTCATTTGGACGCTGTCTTCAAAATAATTCTCTACTTATCATTGTTCACCATTTTATCTGTTTTAAATTCTACCTGTTTTACGACGCTTTATTGAATTCAGAACCTGTTTTATTTATTAAACTTAGCCAAAATTTCAACTAAGCTCCACCTAGTTGATTCAAATGTGACTCAAGCCGCACCTACTTTAATTATAAAATGGTTCCCCGACATATAACTTTATACGCATCAATTTAATAAGAATCTTTATCATAATTCATAACATATTCGAATGGATTAGGATCCACCGAGGCGGTTTCTATTATTTCACACATTTTTACATTTATATTGTTCCTATAAATAGTATGTTTGTATTTTGTATCATTCATTATAATTAAAAATGACTACTCCAAGTGCATCTGAAGTTTGTGACGTAAGTGTTTGTGATGATTCCAATCGTTGTGTGTTGGACGTTGCATTATGGCCGGTCTGTATAAATTTACACCGGTGGATTGCAACACCCCAATTTATATCTGCCCCCAAATTAGTTCATGGGTACAATAACGGTCAATCTGACCTCACCAACACGCTACGTCAGGGAATACAACAATTAGTACCTGCGTTGTGGCATTCTAGTGATTCTAACAAGTGTAATAAATTTTATGTGTTGGCCAATGTAACAAAAAAAGAACTAAACTTAGTATGTGTTCCCTGTTACGACATTTTAAAAGATAATGGTACCATATATAAAATGATACATTCGTTTGATGGGCATGAATTAATTTACGCACATACTCATATGTCGGGGCATTTACATTGTGTCTATTGTGGGATAGATACTATCAAACATCAAGCGTGTAAGAAGTTTCGATGTCGTGACTTAACCGAATATTGTGTGCTCTGGTATACCAATAATAAATAACTTTAATTAATAAACCGAATAAAAACGTATATCAATAATAAAAAACTTACATCCCCCACCGGTAGTAAAGATTACATCAATAGAATGCTCATTACCATGTACAAGATTTATATAATGATTCAATCTTCATTTGCAATCAGTCGGTGTCTATACCCAATTCGATTTTATAATAATTAACACTTTTTAATATTAAGTATAAAATGAAGTCGTTGCTAATAGTGATGAAAACTACTCCTGTGAAAGTTTGTCCTTGGTGTTATCATGTATTTTCAGTATCCAAATTTTATATCCATTGTAGGTTACATTTTCGCTGTTTGGGTTGTAATAAACATTTTAAAAAGTTGTTGAAGTTTAAAGCTCATGATTGTATGTTTTTAAAAAGACAATTATACATTAAAATACGTCCTTTCGATCTCTGATTCAATTGTGTTTGTGTTTTTAACAACGTTTTTCTTTTGAGTTGGAAATAGATGTAGAACCATGTATTTATTTAGTTTTTAAATGTAGTGTTCTAGTTGTAATGGTTTTTGCATGAAACCTGTTTTTTCCATTAAAAAAACACGATGAAACGCTCTAGGGACCCCTTTCACGAAGGGCGTTTTGTTAAGATTTTATTTATCTAATATGTAATTGTTCCTATTAGTTTTTAAGAATTTTATTTAGGTAGCTAACCGCGATTGTCTTTTATCAAACTAGTAATGTACACAGTATTAGTTTTTAAGTTCCTATTAGTTAATAAAACCTATTGATTATAGGCCATCCTTCTTAGCTATCTAATGTGCTTACATATCAATGCTTTAATCCATATTAGGTAAATAAAATCGACCGAGAGTCCTTACGCGTTGTTTAACTTTTTTTATTATAATAATTGTAATTAACATTTTTCTAAATTATTTTCAATGCGTCAAAAATTGTCATTCTAATGGCACCATTTTTAAACATGCCTATTAAAAAACAATGTTTTTTGTTTTTTCTAGATGCTAAATTGTCGGGCTGCCTAAATGCCCTTGAAGGGTTATTAGAAAACATCATTTATGTAAGTTGTTTTTTATTTTGTATGGAAATTTTTGTTTTTCTCTATACCTATTCAAAGTATTGCACAACTCATAATTTAAAAATTACAAAGAAACATTTTTACAGATATTTACATAAATTCGTGCCAATGCAATTATGCATCGTTGTTGTACAACTTTATAATTTTCTTTATCAATAATTTTAAATTAATCATCTTGTTGTGGTTTTTATAAATTAGCATAGAAGAATCATACAATATTTTTCTATCAATAATTAAGTACATGTAAAGTCATGATTGCAATTTCCTTTATTTCTTACCATCTATTATATTAAAATATTTTGAAATATTACGTAATAATATCTCGTTTCAGTTGTTGTCTGATCAATGATTTGTTATATTAATATAATGACATTTTGTTTTTGTATAATTTATAAATTTGGGGGGCTTGTTTTCCAACATATGAGCTATAGTGCCATCTTGTTTATATTTTTACTAGTCTTTTGATAATAATAATGCTTTATGCAGGGGTGGATATAGGGTAAACTACCCCATCTCTCTTCTATGATTAATGCATATAGCATATTATAATTGGTATATGGAAACCTATACAGATGTTCCCTGAATACCGAAACTAATGTTATCCTTTTTTAGCGCACAACTTTAATTGCCGAGTGATGCGCTTCGCTGTTTAGGTTATTCACCTTGATCCGGAAGCGGTACTGGCTTCGCGATCTCCCAGAGATATCATCAACCTACCACCGTATTTTTGTAATGAGTTCAGCTGGTGCAATGGTATAACATTAGACTTGTAATCAGGCGACCTGGGATCGAATCCAGACACAGGTAAAACCTTTTTTAAGCATTTAATTTTAATGAGTGGTTCCACTTAGAAATTATTGATGTACTGATGCTTGGAGATATGTCTTGCGGAGTCCCAACTTATAGAGCTGGACCCCGAAATTAAATATCTGGTTAGGTAGTTTTAGGTTAAGGTGTCATGTGATAGCTGGCGTATCACAGATGAAGTTTGTGTAATAGTTCCCTTGATATCTAGCGCCATGTAAGAGAGCTAGCACCAATGGTGCCTAGTGCTCGGCAGTTGGTGCCTATGGTAGCTAGGGCCAAAGTGACCACGCCTTAAAATGGTCATACTTTTGTAAGATTTCAGCCCCCATGTTATTCTTATGGGGTTATTATCGTGGGAGCGGTGTAGGTCTAACTACTTTGGTGTAAAACGACGTAATTTTCATAAATCAAAGTTCTTTGCCAATTGGCCCAGTAGTTTAATTATAAAGGCAATTGTACATAAATATTGTAGAATATGCAAATTAACTCCATTTTGTAATACAAATTTAACATTTTTTGCTTGCTCTCTAACTCTCGAAGATGATTCATGGGTAAAATCGTCGTATGATTATGATTCAGATTGTGAAATGAATTTAAATATGTGGGATACGATGATGATATTTAATCGTATGTATAACTAATTAATTGATAATTTCCTGATGTTTATTTATTTTTTATTATTATTATTTCAGATGTCTGTCCTCAAGTTTTGCAGAGATCACCCCCTAGCATTTGTGCCAACACGAACAAGTAATGGAAGTGCAGGATATGATCTTTATAGTATAGAGACGCATGAACTAAAATCAAGAGGACGAGCATTAATTAACACAGGATTAAAAATCATCCTTCCCCCTAACCCATACGGCCGTATTGCTCCACGATCTGGATTAGCACTTGATATAGGACTTGATGTAGGTGCTGGCGTCATTGACCAGGATTATAGAGGTTTAGTGAAAGTTTTACTTTTAAACCATGGTGAAAGTACCATTATAATTAAACCTGGGGCATGTATAGCCCAATTAATTTGCGAAAGGATTTTTTATCCAGACTTAGGTGGAAATTATTACGATAGATTCTACAACTAGAAATGACAGTGGTTTCGGATCTTCAGGGTCATACTATTTATCCCTACTCCTATAAAAATTGTATATAAAAATCATAACAATCATTAAATATTATAGTTATAATATTAACGTAGTAGTAGCAATCATGAATAATAATAATAATTGTTCTCAGGTTTGGGATATTATCTCAAAATTTTACAGACCTTCATAGTAATTTCATCATATTTTTTCAACAATATTTAAATTGGAATATTTTAAGTAAAAAACAAAAAATAACTGAAGATTTTATAAGAACTTTCTTAACAAAGGTCAATTGGGATTTTATTTCTCAATATCAATTATTGTCAGAAGGTTTCATTACAGAATTTCAAACAATGTTAAATTGGGATTATATTAGTACTTATCAAACACTTTCAGAAGATTTCATTCGACAACATAAACAAAGTGTTAATTGGGAATAACTAAATTTCAATGAATTAATCAATAATTCTTAACTGAAATGAGACCTTATATTGATAAAGTAACACAACAACCAATGTAATTTCTACATTATATTTTTATATAAACTATGTATAAAGAAATAACCTACTTACAACATTGTATGTCTATTATTAGTAATAAATTGAATTATTTAAATAGTTAACGACCGTCTTTTTATTTAAAATTTTTAAAGAACATTGTGAAAGTTATCATTAGTTTTTGCATAACCTAAAATAATATAACGTTAAGGTATTCGCTTAAAATATACACATAAAACAATAATAACGTTGAGTTATGCAAAAACTGTTTAATACGTCAAATGATTAGAATTAAACCAACTGTTTTTGCATAGACTAAAATAATATAACGTTAACGTATTCAACTAAAATACACATAAATCAATAATAACGTTGAGTCATGCAAAAATAATAATATCAAGAACCTTAACATTGTTCTAGAACATTTTTTGCATAGATTAAAATAATATAACGTTAACGTATTCAGCTAAAATACACACAAATCAATAATAACGTTGAGTTAATTAAAATAAATCAACATGATAAGGGACACATGAACTTTCGAAACAGATAGACCAGATATTTAAAAAAAAAACAAATCCTGTTTGACAAAAAACTGACTGAAGAAGAGAAGTGGAACGGATTGTGTAAATAGCGCTAAAGTTGCTATTTGAAACCATTCGCAGTGTGTGATTAAAGCTATAACTAAATTGTAGGCATTGGGTTTTCTAAGTCAGTTTGTCTTGACGTTTACTTATTGTTGAAAATTAATTCCAAACAACTTAAGAGCTGTTCCTTTAACTAGTGCAGGGAAGTGTAAAAAATTATCGCTTAGTCTTATTTGAAAGTCTTAACGAGTGGGATGACGCAGTATTTAATGATGCGACTGACAAATTATTTGGTAATACAAATAATAATAAACAAAAAGAAAAAACTTGAGATATTATAAACGAAATCGGGTTTACAAGGGAAGAATTTGAGCTTTTAACCCCTGATATAAATTTTAACGAAAAAAGTTCCGATAAAGAAAAGAATGATGCAAAAAATAATGACGATGTTTTTATTATTGACGACGAATTTATTACACAGGAGCAAAAAAAAAACAACGAATTAGAGAGACGGTGGGATATGCCTTCCACTGAGTCCATAAGAGAGAACATTCACAACTTTCACAAAATAGTCAACGTTGTTCACAAATCGAGGGATTAAAATAGGATAATAAAATGAAATACTTTATTGAAATTAGGAAAGAACATGTCACAGCGGCCCAACAAAAATTATACAAATTAAAGGGTATGTTGAAAATTATAAAGGACAAAATAATATTAGAAGAATTTGAAAGTTTTTTGACGGTAAATCAAAATATTTACTTTTCCCTTAACCAGGAGGAATCCCTGTATCAATACTTTTCATTTGAATGTTAAAAATATCGTTGGACCTCATATATTTGTAATCCATCTCTCTTTTGTATAAATGTAAGCCCATTTTTTTTACTTAATTTAATCAAAAAAAAAACTAAATAATTGTTTAATTACAAAATAAGTAGTTAATATTCAGGCATACCACCCCAATCCAAATCCATGGATTGGAAATCCCACAACCACAAGCGTTCAAATCCCCCTTCTCCTCTCCCCACTTTTATCCATTCTCTTATCCCTTCTCCAATTCATAACACTAATCCCTCCACTGCTAAACAACATTTAAACCATAGCAAATTAGTTTTTCTGTTAGTTATGTATCCCAAGTAGTTTCGAATTACGAAACTAAACTTTAATTTTACTTTACGTTGTCGCTAATGTGTAAAAGGTTAATAGTAAATAGTAATTCAAGTTGTTTACAGTATTGTGCGAATTGTTGTCAGTTGTGAAAACATCGGAAAATCATAAAAGAATTTTAAAACCAGAGGATGTTAAATCATAACAACATAAAATAAAAGTGGTGGAGAAATGAAAACATTTCATTAACTCACGCTTTCAACTATTAGAAATAGATTATGATGACGATGATCTTTTGATATTGCTTGAAGAAGGTATTATCTTGTGTGATAAAATTCTTATAGCATCCATAAGAGCTAAACATTTTAATAACCATATAAAGCTAATAAGTTTAGGCTTAGATTCGTATGTTTGGTTAACCTAAATGAGAGAAAAAAATCTCGTTGCAGAAGAATAAACGTATATATAGTTAAGTTAATAGTAAGATGTATCAGTGCAGTGATTGCACCAAAATATTTACCCAAAAATCAAATAATATGTATAGACACAAACGTGAAGCTTGTCCTAATAGACCATCTTGTTCTCGTGTAAAAAGAAAAACGTCTACTCAATTATGTAATATATCAACGAAAAAGTCAAACTAGAAGAACCCTAAAAACAAGGTCATCAACCCCCAATACCTAAACTGGCTCTATCGCGTTGCAAACACTGTGATACTTGGTATGTAAAAAATAAACTCAACGCATATTTACGGTCAAACCTACATAAAAGTGCGTTTAAAAATGCAGATAATGTGAAAATTAGAACGTTAGCGTTCAAAAGCAGGATTATATCTTACATGCTGCTTCCATCCAAAAAGTTTGTAGACATTGTTGAATTCAGGGATGAATTAAAAATGCTCCCTTTGGACAATTTATTGAAAAATATAAGACCTTATTAATTTTTTAAAAGTATAGGAGAAGTTGCCAATGGAATATCAAAGTGATTTTTCCTTACAGATATCTTTACCATGCTAAATACATTCGATTGAATGTAAGAAACAGTGCGTTTTGCAAAAAAATTTTGTTATCTAAATTTGAATGTCTAATATAAGTTTTTAATAAAATTATGCACACTCACAGATGTTATCGTGTCGTTGACCGGTATTTTTACAGAACGAATAAATACACACCTCGATAGTTTGAGACAATAAAACAACTTTTGCAGCATCTTCCGGACTTCATTTAAAAATTACGTTAACAGAGAAGTATGAGATAATTTATTAATTCATTAAGGTATTGGTTTGGTGGTTAAACGTTAACTGCTTTTATGAAGAATGAAAGGAAAAAATCTGGTTTTTTGCATAGTTTTCGATATGATTTAAATTTCTTTCATATCTTAAATTATTATAAAATACCGTTCTGTATGAAACATCTACATGTCTTAATTCTACAAATTTCCTATCTTCCTAGTTCAATATCAGGCCAACTCAGTTCAACATGTATATTTTTTCGACTTTCGTTAAATATAAATACAACCCAGAATCGTTCTAAAAGCATTAATAATCTCTAGCTCGCACAGAGAGATAAATACATTACTGTTACAAGTTTAAAAAATGCAAAAAAGATTTATTGATGGCGTTGCATTTATCTACTAAAACACGCAAGGCCAACTTCCGTAATTGAATTATTTCCTGATAATATTGTTGTTTGCTAATAATTCTAAAATATGCTCAGTAATAATTAATATATTTTATTTTAATAGAGGGGTAATGATAATTATACAAAATGGATTGATATAAATAACGTCCAACTGAACTCATGTATTCATTCTGAAATTATATTTGTGAAATAAATATTAAAATAAACAGAACCTGCTCTATCCGTCCGAAGTGGCGTATCGTCGCGGCGGATGGAGATATTGCACGAATGAAATTTGGTTTTTTGCATAGTTTTCGATATGATTTAAATTTCTTTCATATCTTAAATTATTATAAAATACCGTTCTGTATGAAACATCTACATGTCTTAATTCTACAAATTTCCTATCTTCCTAGTTCAATATCAGGCCAACTCAGTTCAACATGTATATTTTTTCGACTTTCGTTAAATATAAATACAACCCAGAATCGTTCTAAAAGCATTAATAATCTCTAGCTCGCACAGAGAGATAAATACATTACTGTTACAAGTTTAAAAAATGCAAAAAAGATTTATTGATGGCGTTGCATTTATCTACTAAAACACGCAAGGCCAACTTCCGTAATTGAATTATTTCCTGATAATATTGTTGTTTGCTAATAATTCTAAAATATGCTCAGTAATAATTAATATATTTTATTTTAATAGAGGGGTAATGATAATTATACAAAATGGATTGATATAAATAACGTCCAACTGAACTCATGTATTCATTCTGAAATTATATTTGTGAAATAAATATTAAAATAAACAGAACCTGCTCTATCCGTCCGAAGTGGCGTATCGTCGCGGCGGATGGAGATATTGCACGAATGAAATTTGTGCGAATTAGTACGCCAACGACGCCAAACAGTCCGTCCAGTCCGCCAACAAGAACTCTACCGTTGTAGTACACATAATATAATGTATTATAAAAAGAAAAAATTCAACACCCTGTAGCAAAAAATTTAAGCCGTTTAGGACATATGTTTATATGAACTTTTCTTCATAAAATGACTTGAGAAATCACACCTTAAAATATTAGCACGTCATTAAGGAAGTATATAACAAAAAAATAATACTATTCAATACCATCATTTCGGCGCAAGTCTTTCCAGCAGTGGCCACGTTTACTGAACTTCATGATTGAGCCGCTGGTAGAGTGTGGCTTTTATTATTCTGGATAAGGTGATATAGTCCATTGATTCCATTGTGAAGTAAAATTGACAGAGTGGGAAGTAAATGACGATATTGTACTACAACATTTAACATTTTCTTCGTACTGTGATTTTGCAAATACTTCAAAAAAACGGTTTTTTGTAAAAGCACCAAGGTGCGCAATAACTTCTAAAAATAAGGGCAGTGAAACGCACATACACGAATGTCCAATTTGTCGGGGTGTGGTCGGCCCGGTTAAGTGGGAGAATTAATGTGATTCAAGATGTAATAATCACACCTGCTCGAAATGAACCCCCTCAAGATGAAGCGCAGTTAGCAGTGGAAAATTTAGTGCTCCAGGAACAGATTTGGCGCGACGCATTTGAAATCATCGAAAATGGCGACACATTACCTGTTTGCAGTGGTGTACTGCCAATTGTAGCCTCACCCCTCAAACCATCAAACACAGTTCCTGAGGTAGAGGCTGACATTCCTAAAGATATCGATGACTGCTTGTTGTTAAACCAACTTGACGATGTTATGGATGTGATGGATGGTGACATGGAGAAATATACCATATTAGATCTAGATCTCCAAACTAACCTGCATGCAATAAAGTTTAGAAGGGCTGATAAACAGCTACGTATAAAACAACATAGGACCATTGTGGGCTTTATTAAACTAATAGTGTATTTAAATACACACCTCGATAGTTTGAGGCAATAAAACAACTTTTGCAGCATCTTCCGGACTTCATTTAAAAATTACGTTAACAGAGAAGTATGAGATAATTTATTAATTCATTAAGCAAGGTATTTGTTTGGTGGTTAAACGTTAACTGCTTTTATGAAGAATGAAAGGAAAAAATCTGGTTTTTTTACATAGTTGTCGATATGATTTAAATTTCTTTCATATCTTAAATTATTATAAAATACCGTTCTGTATGAAGCGGCTACATGTCTTAATTCTACATGTTTCCTAGTTCAATAACCGGTCAGTACGGTGCAGCGAGTTGCATTTTTACAAATTTCCTATCTTCCTAGTTCAATATCAGGCCAACTCAGTTCAACATGTATATTTTTTCGACTTTGGTTAAATATAAATACAACCCAGAATCGTTCTAAAAGCATTAATAATCTATAGCTCGCATAGAGAGATATATGCATTACTGTTTCAAGTTTAAAAAATGGCCAGAAAACCAGATATTAAAATTTAAAACATCTTAATTAAAAGTGAAAATATTTTTGAGGGTGTTATACCACATCCAAAAATGGAATTTAACTTTGATAAATCGACATCACCTGAAGAATTTCCAACGACGACCAAAACATATAAGGCAACAACAAATCTGCAGGAATATTTAAATGGAATGGAACTGAACTGGGAAACACAACTTCACCCTCCGTCACTTAATCCAGATAAATCAGAGCAAAACGCTCCAATTCCAGACGCGTCAGAACAAAAGCTCCAAATCCAGACGCTTTAAAACAAATCGTTCAGGAAAATGCTGATGAACAATATACGCCAGAACATAGGAACCAAAGATGGTTGATCCACTTTAAGAAAATAACGGTTTACAATCTTTAATGACCGCAGAAACTAAATATTCAGGGAAAATTTTAGACTTTGGCCATTGTGTAACTTTTGACTTAGAGCATGGGCAAGGAAGAAAATCATTAGGATTATTACGGTGTATAGGTTCGGTCATAGATGCGTTCGAAACAAATTGTTGAATGTTGCTGATGACGAAAGAAAGGATGATTTAGATGCGTTAAGGTTTGTAGTTATGGGAACAGATTGGGAGGGAGAAACAGACTATCTATTATATAAGTTAATAAATGTATTGCTAGAGTTTAATGACATTATTGTACCACCCATTGCATGTCGATATAGTTTTAAAATTTTTGAGCAATGGGTTACGGCGAGTTTTCTTTTCTTTTCACAAGCTCGTAAAAACTTTAAAGACGGTTGTCAGAGACTTGGCATTAGTCGAAACGTGTTGAAAAGAAGGAAAAGAATGCAAGGAGAGAAAAACAGTTCAATTCAAGAAATAGAGAAAAACAAAACCATAGCTAAAGAACAAGTTGACGATTACGAAAAGCTTTTAACAGTCTTTAAGGAAAGAAAAGCTTCAATAATATTGGAGTATTTAAACAATACTAAACAAGCCAAATTAATGTGTCCGATTTTAAAGCGAAGAAAATAATTAAAAAAAAACTTGTAACATAAATGTATATAAATAAAAAAATCTTTATACAAGCTAGAGATTTTAAAACAACGTTATTGTTTTATTTGTTAATCTAATGTCATTCTACGTATAAAATTAAAAGGATGTAGCTTTATAATAAAATTAAGTAAAAAGTGTCACGTGCTTTGTTTTTTACTGGAATTAACACTTACTGTTACTTAGTTCAAGCGGAAACATTGGAACAGTATTTTTGGTAAAAATCAGTAATGCATCCGCGTTTTTAAAAGAAAGTGCATCAACGGCAGATAAAAATGGTATCTCTTGGTACGTATTACAGTTTTAAGAAGGTAATAAAAATATATGAAATGTTTGGTCTTTTACTAGAATCGTTATCTCAGAAGCTCATGGAGTTTGCTGAGGAGCTTATGGCGGAACGCTTTCCCGAAAGTGAAGTAATATTTTAGAAAAAAGCTTTAGAAAAGAATAAGAGGTATTTTTAAATTTTTTTGTTCATTTAGTTCCAATATTTCTTCATTGAAAAGCCCTACAATTATGAAGCAGTACCGGCGGAATATTGCGAGGTGTGGGATGGCCAGCTATTCTGCCTAACTGTAAAAATCTGGGCAGATTTGGAGAGTGGCCTAGTATGGATTTTCACCGTTTAGCAACTAGGTAACATTTTTAATTTTGGTTATAACCAGGGAATTCAACAAAAAAAGGGCGTTAAAATTCTGAAACCAATGTTAAAACGGAAGTTTTTGTTAATATTTTGGGGGTCTAAGTTAACATAAGCCTATTTATTATTATTCAATATCAAACGTCGTCAATATTTTTTCAACTTTGTCGCTGATAACACAGACTTTATATAAAAAATTACACAACAACATCAAAGACCACCCTAGTTAACTAAGATAAATGCGAACGGAAGCGTCGAGACGCGATAACAGTCAGGTATAAAGGCGAACGCGTCCACATCAGTTTTCTGTTACTGTTTATCAGTCAGTTTAAATGCAGTTAATTGTACTATTCTCTCTTTTTTAGTAGTTCGATATGAATGCCGACCTGGACCTTTTAACTGAATATTTGGGGAACGAATATCCGCCGCCGAGGACACCCGGATCGTCCACTCTCGTTTTGGATGGAGGAAATGAGTTAAATAACAACATGTCTGAATTTGTTTTATTAAAGTCGAAGAAAAGAGTTACTGCTGAAATAAAAACGGGGACGAAAAGGCCCAGAACGGAAAATACCATAAAACCCATAATCAAGCCCGTAGTACAGCCCACAGTTCAATTTGCGAACCAACCCACAGTTTAATTTGTAGAAGTCCAGCCCACAGTTCAACTTGCGGACCAACCCACAGTTCAATTTGTAGAAGTCAAAGAAGACGAAGGGGCCATTCTTCGTCGCATAACTGGCATTGGGATCAGGGAAAAAAGAACCCCGATCTTACGTGACCCAGTCAGTGACCAAACGAGCTATTACACGACCAGCACAGATTCTACGTTGGACAATATCAATAAAGAGTTAGAACTTTTAAAATACAGGGCGAAGAGGAACCTCTTCAGAATACAGCGTGAGTCCCAAAGAAACGAACCAGAACCAATAATTCAAAATCTTTTCACTATAACTTATGCCTTCCAGACGGGCAAAAAGACAATAGGTCTGGACGGTCTTCTTCAAACCATCAACCACCCACCAATTTCTGAGGATGACTTACAAAGACGGAAAACTTTACTGGGTGACGGCTGGTAAAATATGTACGGTACCAAAAGACTGGGTTGTTATCGTGCGAAGTGTTTTAACCTTCGATTGTGGAGTGTTTGTTCGCAGATGAACGGTTAAAGTTTTCGGCAGTGGCATTAATATACTTTTTGTTAAATGAAAATCTACCAATAGAACATTCGGCGAGTTTACTAAGATTATTAGCGACACTAGCCGATTTGCCGCCTGCGTTTATTAACGTCCTAGACAAAGTTGTGTTAACTGTATAATTTCTATGTATTTTTGTATATTTTTATATTTTTGTTAATAAAAGATGTTTTTTAAAAATATGGTTACTTGGTCTTTGCCAATTTATTTTTATCCTAATACTTGTTCAGAAAGAATAACCTGAAAAAGTTTCAAGTTTAAAGAAAAAAATTAGGTTCTTGTTTTTAGTTACCCAGAAGAGTAGAACCCCAATCTTACCACGGATTCTACAAGGTGATGATGATGGACAAGAAGAAGAATTAATAATGAATGACGTTGATATGCTAAATGAACAAGAACAGCAACTGATCGAGGAAGACGTTCTCTTAGTTGTAGATAGCGATTTAAATTTACATAATATTCGTCAAATGCGGGATGAAGTGTAAGATAGACTAGACAATTTCTTGGTAATGGTTGAAGATTATAACAATCCCGAAAATAATATATTTCAATTTACGATCCGGATTTACAAAACCAGCCAAGTCAAGTTCAATCCTCTAGATGTTGCTAGTAGAGATATTATATGATGAGTGTATTATGACAGGAACGGCTAAACAGACGACAGAAAATCCTAAACTGTGGAATAAGTATGAAAATTATTATATTTACTACCTTGTAATATTTATCTTGAATATATTGTTACAGAAATATCTTGTACTTGACATTGCATAATGTTACTAGAGGTCAACTAGTTATTCTGCTTAGCTGGCTGCGATTTTACTATAAATTCATAGCATAGCCGGAATTATTATTCATTTAATAAATAGTCTAGTACAACTAATAAGCAAAAAAAAATTAACATCATGAAAAATTCAATAAATGATGAAATTATTAAGAGGAGAGTTTTAATGATGTCGTTTGACGAATTTAATGAATTTTGTGAGATATTGTCTCCCGACTGCGACAAACTATTAATTGACATGTGGACAGCGGAGTTTGACCAATATTCACAGCCAGAGCAGTCCCATTCACAGGAATATTCCTATTGGAACCAATCATCTTCGAAATTCAAAGAACTTATTGATTACTGTTCCAATCAATATGTACCTCTACAGATGGAGGAAGAAGACAAACGCCACCTTCAAAAACAACCAAAGAGAAAATGTAAAAGAAACGATCAGGATGATCGACTGTCGCAAATCTCTAAAATGCCTATTATATGTAAGTCCACTCCCTTACATCGGCGACGAGAGATATAGCTCCCTAGGCACACCGTTAAGCATACCGCAGCAATGCTAGTAATTCGTTTCTTTCTTTTCTCCTTTCATTCGTTAATGATGTAGTGTTGCATTTTAGGCATCTGGTTAAAATATAAATGATATATACGTCGATGTTAAAATATAATTTTAAAATGGAATGAAGCAATGAACTTTGTCATTTAACCGAGTCGATTTCCGTAGTTGATACCAACCTCAAACGAGTCTCCGCCACAATGAGGATGTTCTCTCATCAGCATATTTACAAAACCAGCCAAGTCAAGTTCAATTCTCTAGATGCTGCTGTCAAGTCCCGAAACTTAAATGCTGTGAAGTTGATACTCCGACAAGATCCCCTGGGCCTTATCAACTGGAGAACCGTCCAGAGAGGTGGTTAAACCACATACAAAACCTTGAAAAACAAACAATTCCATTCAGAATATTCGAAACAAGATATCTAATACCAAACCCGAACGAGTCTCCGCCACAATGAGGATGTTCTTCGAAAGATTTTTTCCCACGCTGCAAGCGAAAATAAACTATTTCAAACTACGATCCTGATTAGTATTGAGTATATTTACGAAACCAGCCAAGTCAAGCTTAATCCTGTAGCTGTTGCTGTCAAGTTCCGAAACTTAAATGCTGTGAAGTTGATACTCCGACAAGATCCCCTGCGCCGTACCAACTGGAGAACCTTCTTAAAACTAAATAAAGCGTATGACTAGACAATAGGATTTAAATCTTTGGGATAATATACCCGTGGTATATTATCATTAAATAGACAGGGTCGAAACGGAGCGCTAGACTTGAACTGAACTATTGCACTCCATTTTTGATTTTTTTAAATGGAAAACAAAAAGGTTCAAAAAAGAAAAACAATATACAGGGTTGGTGTTTTAGGAATGTTTTTATTTTTGCAGCAAAACTATGCAAGACTCTTGTTATACAGGGTGTTTGGTCTTCTTTTTACTGCATAACAATGATGGACTCTTTTTATACAAGAATATTTAGGAATAATAATTAAGATATTGCAAATTATGAATACCCCCCATGTAAAGTAGTGGTGGTAATTAAATTATTTCTATTCCGACGGCGTTGCCGGATATTAGCAAAAATAATTACTTACATTTAGTTCGTCTTCCTCAAGAGGGCTATTACACGATCTTATTATTTTATCTATCTTGCAACCTCGGCCGTAACAATACCTATATAAGAGACATAAACTCCTCAGAAAAACAGTTATTTAGGAAATTAAATAAAACAAGCATGAGTTCTCCTGCGTCTGGTTTCAGACCTTTATGCCTAGGAGCCCATTCTATTATATCCCCCCTCGCGCTAGAGACGGGGATTCACTATCCAATAAGTTTTCTGGAAAATATTTCCGGGTCCTACGGTCTCCAGACTAAAGTCACCCTAGAGAATGGCAATGTTGTGTTTTTACCGAAAAGAAAGACTTGTACAGAGCAACGGTTAGAACAGGCGCGTTGCAAACAGCTGGCCCTTGTAAAAAGGGGAGAGCATTTTGTTCAAGCATACCGAAAAACGACTCCTTTATTGGAGATAGTTGACGATTGGGGCCTATGTAAGTTTACTTGTATTTTATATCGTTCATATTATATGACTATACTACTGTACCCCTAAAATTTTGTAAAGTGAATGTTTTATTGGGCTATAACAGTTTTTTTTTATTTCAGAAGAAACCTGGACCGTTTCTTATAAATTTAAACTAATAATGGTTGTATCTTGTGATTAAATATATTATTTAAACTACAACCCTCATATTCACTAAAGGGATTTTAACATTAAATCTGGGACTGTAAGGTCTTCTTTACAATTTGCTCCAATTTAATTATAAACAAAATAATTACCCTGGTAGCATATTTTCGGATTTGCCTGTCACTTTCAAACTACCTCAAAATTTTTGTGTTATTATAGGCTAATTTTTTAAATTTTTTTTTCCAAATAACGCTCTAAATTTAAAATATATTACAAAACAGACTACCCTTTGGTTATTTATTGATATTAAGTTTCAACTTGTTTGATTGAATCTATGCAACTATTTTTGTATATTTATCGCTGTATTCGTTAATGGCAAAATCATATAATATTGCTTCAATATCTTTCAGCAAACAAACATATCTTAAAATAAATTTTAGTTAATATGGGGACCTTACGTAGAAAATTTAGTTATATAGTGATAGCAATATTAACAGCAGTATAATATGGCAGAGGGTATGTTTTAAAGCAGTATTATTAAATTGGGTTAAAACAAGAGACATTTTTCATTACAGAACACTATGTATGCAATATGATCTTAGACGTGCTAGGCGATTTCTTTCCGGGAGAACAAGATAAGATATATAATTTATAAATAATAAATCTAATTCGGGGGTAATTTTTTTAGTTTTCATTTTTATGTTTAGAGGGGGAAGCACCTCTTCCGAAGCCACACGATTTAATGGAGGTCTGGAACGAAATAATATTTTAAAAAAATATATGCTTTAGTTTTAACTCATCTTAGCGCAAGTGTGTTCGTGTGTTCATTCGTGTTTTTAATTTTTCTAATATTTTTTATAATAATAATGGCAAACAATGGGCGTGTTGTTCGACCAGGACGTCTTGTACGTCCTATTATATTAGTTCGGCGGACAATCCAGCAGTGGGAACATTATCGGAGATCACATAATTGACAACAGATCCAGGTGTATTTGATTTCTAGGAGTACCGACTATTTTCCACCTAGGTCGATTGCTGAAAATGATGTCGATGATAACATCTAGGCATCGCAAATTAATATTGTTTCCAGCAGCACTCCGGACTAATTTGGCTGTGGTTCCCTATTTTAAGGTAAGTTTATATTATTTTGATTTTGCCATATACTTTTTTCTTTCTTTTTTTGTTTATACAAGTTTTTTTTTATTTGTATTTGTATTTGTATTTGTATTTGTATTTGTATTTGTATTTGTATTTGTATTTGTATTTGTATTTGTATTTGTATAATTGATGCATGCTTTGAGGTCATCACTCCTCGCAGTGTGATTCTAAACGTTTTATGAAGAATGGGGCGTATTTGTGAAAGGTTATTAATCTAGATTTTTACATGTGACAATGTGCGTGCGCATTCCTCCTCCGAGGTGCTCTCACAGGTTTTTTTGGAGTGGGGGAACCTCCTCCTCCCGAGGTGCTCTCACAAATACATTACTGTCGCATGGGCCGACCCCGAAATGCAAGCAGTATACATTTTTTTTAGGCCCTTAATTAATTAATAAATAAAATTTAATTAATTATGTATTATTTTGAAAAGGGAACCCAGTAGATAGTCTAGAGGTGTTTTGGGTAAAGTTTTAAAATCTAAATAAAACAAACATTTATATTCATGAGGCATCTTAAATTTAAAACTGTTGCAATTGAATGATAAAAGTCTAAGGGCCGAGCATCGCTTTTGGGCTTGTATTAGGTATGTATGCTTCTTTATAAAATAGCTTCATTCCCCCTGTAATAATTTATCGATAATGCAATAGAAGAAAATGCATTTCATTGCATTTTCTATATCAATGCTGTATTTTGTTGTATCTAGTGAATAATAAATATATAAACCTAGTTTCTGTAAAGAAATATCAAATAGCCAATTTTTTAGACCTGCTAATCCCAAATAAGGCCGAAGATGTGTTTGTATGTCCTTTTTGCCCTACTATAATGTTACACAAAACCATAAGAATCATTTATTACGTCATTTAAAATGCAGATGGTGTTTTAAAAGATTTGGGAATCTGCGCGCTTTTAGGACACATAGTTGTAATTTTAAAAGACAATTACCTGTGGTATTATAACATATTTTTCTATTTAAACAAACATTTTTTTAGCTTTACATGAATATGCTGAACCCCTGTTGTAATGGTCCTGACTATTTAATAGTTTAACCTGGGGTGTTAATTTCAAGTTATTATTACACCAAGAAAGGTGGTTAAAACACATTCAAAACCTTAAAGAAACAAACAATTCTATTCAGGATATTCGAAACAATCTATCTAATACCAAACCCGAACGAGTCTCCGCCACAATGAGAATATTCTTCGAAAGCTTTTCCCCGACTGTAAGCGAAAATAATGTATTTCAAATTACGATCATGATTCATCAGTATATTTACAAAACCAGCCAAGTCAAGTTTAATCCTCTAGATGTTGCTGTTAAGTTACAAAACTTAAATGCTGTGGAGTTGATACTTCGACAAAATCTCCTGAGCCGTACCAACTTGAGAACAGTCAAGTGAGGTGGTTAAACCACATCCAAGGAAAACCTTTAAGAAACAAACAATTCCATTCAGAATATTCGAAACAAGATATCTATTGCTGAGAAACAAGTTTAAGACTATATATGTATAATAATAGATCAAACATAAAAAATACACATCCATAGAAACCAGATTTTTCTTATCAACATAACGCTTTCTATTTAGGTAAAAGTGTCAGTCATATTTGGCCTTTAATATGAAAAAACAAGATGGAACGTAGTACAAAGAGATGTCAAGACATTATGGAATGTCAGCAAAGTAAATGATGGAACGTTTTTTTTTAATGAATATCGTATATAAATCCATTTGAACAATTGGAATTTAAGGCAGTCAGAGTTACAGAAATTACACATATTATTACATTATAATGTATGAAGGCTTTTAGAAATATAGTACAATAAAGTTTTGCAGAATAATATCTTTCAACTTTATTCTACGTAGATTCAAGAGAATTCTGTTTCAATTATTTTGGAGCACAAGTTGCTTCATACATACATGTTTGGCTGCTGGATACTAACGTTGAAGTTGACATATGAACAGTATGAAAACGTAAGTAAGTCCAATATTGGTTGATTCTACTATTAGTTGATTGGCGATATTGTAATTAATTTCTTGATCTACTCAGATAACTTTTTGACTCCGTAGGTCGGTGGTCGTCGGCCGCTATGCAGCATCGACTTTCCATCCCGACCTTTGCCGAAGGTTACCTAAGCTTACCCTGATAAGGATCTTTAATTTCGCCTTTAAAAATAGGAACCACAACGTTTTCACTTCTAAGTTGTACATTTGGGTTTTTATTACTTCAGCACCATATAATTCCGATTCCATACAAAATAATACAGCTACGTTGATTGAAACTTGAAACGTAATAGTCACAAAATATGTATATAAAAATCACATATATCTATATTAATGTAAATATGTCAAAATAACTGTAAATAAATGTCTGGATTTTCAATTTTGACGGGTATTTCATAACAGTGGGATTTATCGTGCAAATTAGAAAATGTGTAGACATTGAATCAGCATAGACATATTGATGTACATTGTTTTGTATAAGCGGAACTTGAAAAAAACTATTTTTATTTTCAATAAACGGGTAAACGTTGCTTTTCTTGTCTGTGAAAGTCTACTTTACCCTTTCGACGATCAAAATCGTTTTGCAGAGACTTTACAAAGCACACAATATTTCGCAGAAATCAAAACCCATCAACACCTTATTTGCAATTAATTCCGTTAGCAAAATTGAAAATATATTATGATTAGCTTAGCTATAGCACATTGAATGGCTTAATATATTTTTTTTTACATATTGGTGGAAAAGGAGTGGACTTTAAGTTATTATACAGTTGTTAGTTTTATTAGCCCATTCTCTCAAACAGTTGGAGTAAAATGCATTCCGAACAAACTCTGGATCAATCGCAGGCTTCTTAACATGACGCCCAAATTTAACTAGCTAGCAAAAGCCAATCCGATAAGCTTAGCTCTAAAATAATTTAGGCAAAAAGTGGTTGGACAAAATAGCTTAGTTCTTCGGCAGCTATGAAAAAGCTTTATAGATATGTAAGAAACTCTTTGTTTCTTCCATTGTTTTCTTGTCCGTGTACATTGTAAGGATGTCGAATCGACAACTAGCAATCTCAAAACAGCGTCCATACTTGCCGATTTATTCGATATTAATTATTTCACGGAACCTTCTGTTGACTTACCCCAACCGAGTATGACTTTTAAGAATCTAGTTATTAACTTACTTAATATAACACGAGTCATTATGTTGGAGAAAGTAAATGAGCTACTTGGCTGTTACAGGCAGTCTAAAAAGGCTGTTCGTGCCTTTGCTGTACGCTCGCTTGTCGCTAATTATGCAAAGCTCACTCGACTCGATAACTATCAAGATTTCCTGAAAAACGGCGACAGAAAAGGGATGTAAATACCTTCTCGAAAATTATCGACAAATTAGCCTCACTCCATTCAATAAAATAATGGAAATAATTGTGGTGAAAAAGCTGCTAGACTCTTTGTTGGCCTCTGAAGTTATAACTAGAATGACATATATTCTTATCAGGATGATCGACTGTCGCAAATCTCTAAAATGCCTATCATATTTAAGTCCAGTTCCTTACATCGGCGATGAGAGATATAGCTCCCTAGGCACCGTTAAGCGTACCGCAGCATTGCTAGTAATTTGTTTCCTTCTTTTCCCCTTTTATTCGTTAATGATGTAGTGTTGCATTTTAGGCCTCTGGTTAAAATTTAAACGATATCTACGTCGATGTCGAAATATAATTTTAAAATCGAATGAAGCAATGAACTTTGGTATTTAACCGAGTCGATTTCCGTAGTTGATACCAAACTCAAACGAGTATCCGCCACAATGAGAATGTTCTCTCATCAGCATATTTACAAAACTGGCCAAGTCAAGTTCAATCCTCTAGATGTGGCTGTCAAGTTCCAAAACTTAAATGCTGCGAAGTTGATTCTCCGACAAAATCCCCTGAGCCGTATCAACTTGAGAACAGACAAGAGAGGTGGTTAAACCACATCCAAAACCTTAAAGAAACAAACAATTCCATTCAGAATATTCGAAACAAGATATCTATTGCTGAGGAACAAGTTTAAGACGTCAAGACTTTATAGGTATAATAATAATTTGATCAAACGTCATAGAAACCAGATTTGTCTTATCAACATAACGCTTTCTATTTACGTAAAACTGTCAGTCATATTTGGCCTTTAATATGAAAAAACAAGATGGAACGTAGTACAAAGAGATGTCAAGGCATTATGGAATATAACAGCAAAGTAAATGATAGAACGTTTTTCTTAAAGAATATCGTATATAAATCCATTTGAACAATTGGAATTTAAAGCAGTCAGAGCTACCAGAAATTAAATAATCTTGCTAAACCACAACATTGCGAATATCTGCGATGAGTGGCATTATTCTGTATTTCACAGCTATACCTACAGAATTCCAGTTTATTGCCGGATTCGAAAGGCCTCCTCATTTGAGAGGAATACTTAAAATGGAATTCAAGTAACGTTGGATGCATAGCCACGGCATTAAATAAGCATTGTTCGCATTTCAGTATTAACACGCTAACTGCTGCGCTGGGCCACAACAGCTACCAGCATTTTTTTGGATTTACTTAAAAAAATTAATAGATGGATAAGGACAATGTGATTTCAATTCTAATACTCCAAATACGTTTTAAATTACTAATGATAATTAGCAGTCCATTTTTCTGTCCATAATTTTATTGCTGATACTATATATGAATCGTTTATTGTTGAAAGACGCCAAGTAGCATTTTCGGGCATTTCCGTTTTTTGTCGGAAATACACATTTAGTTTATGGACGCAACGTTTAGTGCAGAAAGAAACCAAGTACTCATATCCGATATGCTCTTTTTTGATGTGCCACTCAAGCCGTTTGTTGCAGAAATAAGCCAAGTACATACAAGCTACACATGCTACACATTTTCTCAATTTCGAAAGCTAAACGTTTTTTTCATTTACTCAAAGGTTTGCAAAGGGTCGCTTGGCGTCTTTCAACAATAAACGATTCATATATATATAAAAAATATTTTGTTGTGATATAGCATATTAGATGTTATTTAACTGGATCAGATCAACACATATTAACATTATAATGTATGAAGGCTTTTAGAAATATAGTACAATAAAGTTTTGCAGAATAAGACCTTCCAACTTTATTCTATGTAAATTCAAGAGAATTTTGTTCCAATTATTTTCAGGTACAGGTCTGCTTCATACATACAAGTTTGGCTGCTGGATACTAACGTTAAAGTTGCCATATTAACAGTATGAAAACGGAACCGAGTCCAATATTGGTTGATTGTACTATTATTTGATTGGCGATATTGTAATTAATTTCTTGATCTACTCAGATAACTTTTTGACTCCGTAGGTCGGTGGTCGTCGGCCGCTATGCAGCATCGACTTTCCATCCCGACCTTTGCCGGAGGTTACCTAAGCTTACCCTGATAAGGATCTTCAATTTCGCCTTTAAAAATAGGAACCACAACGTTTTGACTTCTAAGTTGTACATTTGGGTTTTTATTACTTCAGCACCATATATACAAGAGAATAACGTTGATTGAAACTTGAAACGTAAGTCACAAAATATGTATATAAAAAATCACATATATGAAGGCTTTTAGAAATATAGTACAATAAAGTTTTGCAGAATAAGACCTTCCAACTTTATTCTATGTAAATTCAAGAGAATTTTGTTCCAATTATTTTCAGGTACAGGTCTGCTTCATACATACAAGTTTGGCTGCTGGATACTAACGTTAAAGTTGCCATATTAACAGTATGAAAACGGAAGCGAGTCCAATATTGGTTGATTGTACTATTATTTGATTGGCGATATTGTAATTAATTTCTTGATCTACTCAGATAACTTTTTGACTCCGTAGGTCGGTGGTCGTCGGCCGCTATGCAGCATCGACTTTCCATCCCGACCTTTGCCGGAGGTTACCTAAGCTTACCCTGATAAGGATCTTCAATTTCGCCTTTAAAAATAGGAACCACAACGTTTTGACTTCTAAGTTGTACATTTGGGTTTTTATTACTTCAGCACCATATATACAAGAGAATAACGTTGATTGAAACTTGAAACGTAAGTCACAAAATATGTATATAAAAAATCACATATATGAAGGCTTTTAGAAATATAGTACAATAAAGTTTTGCAGAATAAGACCTTCCAACTTTATTCTATGTAAATTCAAGAGAATTTTGTTCCAATTATTTTCAGGTACAGGTCTGCTTCATACATACAAGTTTGGCTGCTGGATACTAACGTTAAAGTTGCCATATTAACAGTATGAAAACGGAAGCGAGTCCAATATTGGTTGATTGTACTATTATTTGATTGGCGATATTGTAATTAATTTCTTGATCTACTCAGATAACTTTTTGACTCCGTAGGTCGGTGGTCGTCGGCCGCTATGCAGCATCGACTTTCCATCCCGACCTTTGCCGGAGGTTACCTAAGCTTACCCTGATAAGGATCTTCAATTTCGCCTTTAAAAATAGGAACCACAACGTTTTGACTTCTAAGTTGTACATTTGGGTTTTTATTACTTCAGCACCATATATACAAGAGAATAACGTTGATTGAAACTTGAAACGTAAGTCACAAAATATGTATATAAAAAATCACATATATGAAGGTTTTTAGAAATATAGTACAATAAAGTTTTGCAGAATAAGACCTTCCAACTTTATTCTATGTAAATTCAAGAGAATTTTGTTCCAATTATTTTCAGGTACAGGTCTGCTTCATACATACAAGTTTGGCTGCTGGATACTAACGTTAAAGTTGCCATATTAACAGTATGAAAACGAAAGCGAGTCCAATATTGGTTGATTGTACTATTATTTGATTGGCGATATTGTAATTAATTTCTTGATCTACTCAGATAACTTTTTGACTCCGTAGGTCGGTGGTCGTCGGCCGCTATGCAGCATCGACATTCCATCCCGACCTTTGCCGGAGGTTACCTAAGCCTACCCTGATAAGGATCTTCAATTTCGCCTTTAAAAATAGGAACCACAACGTTTTGACTTCTAAGTTGTACATTTGGGTTTTTATTACTTCAGCACCATATAAACAAGAGAATAACGTTGATTGAAACTTGAAACGTAAGTCACAAAATATGTATATAAAAAATCACATATATCTATGTTGTTGTAAATATGTAAAAATAACTGTAAATAAAAGTCTGGATTTCTTATTTTGACGGGTATTTCATAACAGTGGGGTTTATCGTGCAAATTAGAAAAAGTGTAGATATTGAATCAGCATAGACGTATTGATGTACATTGTTTTGTATAAGCGGAACTTGAAAGAAACTATTTTATTTTCATTAAAAATGAGCTACTTGTCTGTTCCAGGCGGTCTAAAAAGGCTGTTCGTGCCTTTGCTGTACGCAAGCTTGTCGCTAATTATGCAAAGCTCACTTGACTCGATAACTCTCTCGATTTTCTAAAAAACGGCGACAGAAAGGGATATAAATACCTTCTCGAAAATTATCGACAAATTAGCCTCACTCCATTCAATAAAATAATGGAAATAATTGTGGTGAAAGAGCTGCTAGACTGTTTGTGAGCTGAACTTATAACTTAAATACATGTATTCTTATCAGGATGATCGACTATCACAAATCCCTAAAATGCCTATTATATGTAGAGGGGAGCATATTCTTTAAATGGTGGCGAATCACCATCGGCGTTCAGTTTACTTTGAATAAAATGTCGTCAACAAATAACAACCTATTACAACGTGTTAAAGAATTGGAGAGTGAGTTTTCTAAAGAAATTAATTCAAATATTATATGTGTCATACATAGCAGACCAGAGTGGATTCATTTTTATAATAGTATGATACAGCCCCGGATACAGCATTATGAAAAAGGTATAAAATTATGTCAAGAATACTATGATGACGAGGAGTTTACAAAGTTATTAAAAGGCTTGTTAGATGGTGGAGTTGACAACATTTAAGCAATATGTGTCAGATGATCAGAAGGAAGCTTTAAAATATAGGTATGTTATTGGCTGTGAAATGTGAAATTTTGTCAATGGTTTCTGACATTTGCACATAATTAAGTGCAACAAAAAAAAATGGATCTTATTGTGACGGAAATGTTTGAGGACTTTATTATGTCGGAAGCGTGTTCCAAATATTATGCTCTTGGGGGTGAAGTGACTAGTGATGCTCAGGACTTGACATTGTGGATAAACTATACAGATCACGCATCATTGTGTAAAATTGTTGTTAAAGCTTGTATACACTTTTTATATATAATAATATAGTTTTTGCTTTCTTGTATACAACTTTTCATTAATATGCACCCTTATAGATGTACACGTTTTTTATAATTTTCCAACAACGCATTCAGGTTTTAATTTTGCTTGTAATATTTTTTGGATGCTTTTAGTGTTAAGTTGTCTTCTCGCAAGTTCGTTTTTTTTGTCATAGCAAACAATGGACGTGTTGTGCGACCAATTAGATTAGTTCGGAGGACTCGTGTGCAATGGGAACAATATCGTAGGGATCATAACATGCAGCCGATACAGGATGAAATTATTACTAGTACGAACAATTTTCCAATAATGTTGCCTGCACCGGCTGTAGAAACTGTTCCAAATGGTGCTGATGATAACAATTGGGAAAGGCAAATTAATATTGTCACTCCCTTACATCGGCGACGAGAGATATAGCTCCCTAGGCACCGTAAAGCGTACCGCAGCAATGCTAGTAATTCATCAGCATATTTACAAAACTAGCCAAGTCAAGTTCAATCCTCTAGATGCTGTGAAGTTGATACTCCGACAAAATCCCCTGAGCCGTACCAACTTGAGAACAGTCAAGTGAGGTGGTTAAACCACATCCAAAACTTTTAAGAAAAAAACAATTCCATTCAAAATATTCGAAACAAGATATCTATTGCTGAGGAACAAGTTCAAGACGTCAAGACTTTATATGTATAATAATAATTTGATCAAACTTCATAGAAACCAGATTTTTCTTATCAACATAACGCTTTCTATTTACGTAAAACGGTCAGTCATATTTGGCCTTTAATATGAAAAAACAAGATGGAACGTAGTACAAAGAGATGTAAAGACATTATGGAATATAACAGCAAAGTAAATGATGGAACGTTTTTCTTAATGAATATCGTATATAAATCCATTTGAACAAGTGGAATTTAAAGCAGTCAGAGCCACCAGAAATTAAATAATCTTGCTAAACCAATACATTGCGAATATATGCGGCATTATTGTGTTTTTCACAGCTATACCTACAGAATTCCAGTTTATTGCCGGATTCGAAAGGCCTCACTTGAGAGGAATACTTAAAATGGAATTCAATTAACGTTGGATGCATAGCCGCGGCATTAAATAAGCATTGTTCGCATTTCAGTATTAACACGCTAACTGCTGCGCTGGGCTACAACAGCTACCAGCAGTTTTTTGGAATTACTTTAAAAATTAATAGATGGATAAAGACAATTTGATTTCAATTCTAATACTCCAAATACGTTTTAAATTACTAATGATAATTAGCAGTCAATTTTTCTGTCCATAATTTGATTGCTAATACTTTCCAACATCTTTTGAATTTGGCAAAATCATTAGTGTAATTATAAAATATTTTGCTGTGACATAGCATATTAGATGTTATTTAACTGGATCAGATCAACACATATTATTACATTATGTATGAAGGCTTTTAGAACTATAGTATAATAAAGTTTTGCAGAATAATACCTTTCAACTTTATTCTATGTAAATTCAAGATAATTCTGTTCCAATTATTTTGGAGCACAGGTTGCTTCATACATACAAGTTTGGCTACTGGATACTAACGTTGAAGTTGACATATGAACAGTATGAAAACGTGAGTCCAATATTGGTTGATTGGCGATATTGTAATTCATTTCTTGATCTACTCAGATAACTTCTTGACTCCGTAGGTCGGTGGTCGTCGGCCGCTATGCAGCATCGACTTTCCACCCCGACCTTTGCCGGAGGTTACCTAAGCTTACCCTGATAAGGATCTTCAATTTCGCCTTTAAAAATAGGAACCACAACGTTTTGACTTCTAAGTTGAACATTTGGGTTTTTATTACTTCAGCACCATATATACAAAATAATACAGCTACGTTGATTGAAACTTGAAACGTAAGTCACAAAATATGTATATAAAAAATCACATATTATATCTTTGTTGTTGTAAATATGTAAAAATAACTGTAAATAAATGTCTGGATTTTTAATATTGACAGGTATTTCATAACAGTGGGATTTATCGTGCAAATTAGAAAAAGTTTAGACATTGAATCAGCATAGACATATTGATGTACATTGTTTCGTATAAGCGGAACTTGAAAGAAACAATTTTATTTTCATTAAAAATTAGCTACTTGTCCGTTCCAGGCGGACTAAAAAGGCTGTTCGTGCCTTGCTGTACGCAAGCTTGTCGCTAATTATGCAAAGCTCACTAGACTCGATGACTATCTCGATTTCCTAAAAAACGGCCACAGAAAGGGATATAAATACCTTCTCGAAAATTATCGACAAATTAGCCTCACTCCATTCAATAAAATAATGGAAATAATTGTGGTGAAAGGGCTGCTAGACTGTTTGTGAGCCTCTGAACTTATAACTTAAATACATGTATTCTTATCAGGATGATCGAGTATCACAAATTCCTAAAATGCGTATCATATGAAAGTCCACTCCCTTACATCGGCGACGAGAGATATAGCTCCCTAGGCACCGTAAAGCGTACCGCAGCAATGCTAGTAATTCGTTTCTTTCTTTTCCCTTTCATTCGTTAATGATGTAGTGTTGCATTTTAGGCATCTGGTTAAAATATAAACGATATCTACGTCGATGTCGGAATATAATTTTAAAATCGAATGAAGCAATGAACTTTGGTATTTAACCGAGTCGATTTCCGTAGTTGATACCAAACTCAAATGAGTCTTCGCCACAATGAGGATGTTCTCTCATCAGCATATTTACAAAACTAGCCAAGTCAAGTTCAATCCTCTAGATGCTGCTGTCAAGTTCCAAAACTTAAATGCTGTGAAGTTGATACTCCAACAAAATCCCTTGAGCCGTACCAACTTGAGAACAGTCAAGTGAGGTGGTTAAACCACATCCAAAACCTTTAAGAAACAAACAATTCCATTCAGAATATTCGAAACAAGATATCTATTGCTGAGGAACAAGTTCAAGACGTCAAGACTTTATATGTATAATAATAATTTGATTAAACGTCATAGAAACCAGATTTTTCTTATCAACATAACGCTTTCTATTTACGTAAAACGGTCAGTCATATTTGGCCTTTAATATGAAAAAACAAGATGGAACGTAGTACAAAGAGATGTCAAGACATTATGGAATATAACAGCAAAGTAAATGATGGAACGTTTTTCTTAATGAATATCGTATATAAATCCATTTGAACAATTGGAATTTAAAGCAGTCAGAGCCACCAGAAATTAAATAATCTTGCTAAACCAATACATTGCGAATATATGCGGCATTATTGTGTTTTTCACAGCTATACCTACAGAATTCCAGTTTATTGCCGGATTCGAAAGGCCTCACTTGAGAGGAATACTTAAAATGGAATTCAATTAACGTTGGATGCATAGCCGCGGCATTAAATAAGCATTGTTCGCATTTCAGTATTAACACGCTAACTGCTGCGCTGGGCTACAACAGCTTCCAGCAGTTTTTTGGAATTACTTTAAAAATTAATAGATGGATAAAGACAATTTGATTTTAATTCTAATACTCCAAATACGTTTTAAATTACTAATGATAATTAGCAGTCCATTTTTCTGTCCATAATTTGATTGCTAATACTTTCCAAAATTTTTTCAATTTGGCAAAATCATTAGTGTAATTATAAAATATTTTGCTGTGACATAGCATATTAGATGTTATTTAACTGGATCAGATCAACACATATTATTACATTAATATGTATGAAGGCTTTTAGAACTATAGTATAATAAAGTTTTGCAGAATAATAACTTTCAACTTTATTCTATGTAAATTCAAGATAATTCTGTTCCAATTATTTTGGAGCACAGGTTGCTTCATACATACAAGTTTGGCTGCTGGATACTAACGTTGAAGTTGACATATGAACAGTATGAAAACGTGAGTCCAATATTGATTGATTGGCGATATTGTAATTCATTTCTTGATCTACTCAGATAACTTTTTGACTCCGTAGGTCGGTGGTCATCGGCCGCTATGCAGCATCGACTTTCCATCCCGACCTTTGCCGGAGGTTACCTAAGCTTACCCCGATAAGGATCTTCAATTTCGCCTTTAAAAATAGGAACCACAACGTTTTGACTTCTAAGTTGTACATTTGGGTTTTCATTACTTCAGCACCATATATACAAAAGAATACAGCTACGGTGGCTGAAACTTGAAACGTAAGTCACAAAATATGTATATAAAAAATCACATATATCTATGTTGTTGTAAATATGTAAAAATAACTGTAAATAAATGTCTGGATTTTCAATTTTGACAAGTATTTCATAACAGTGGGGTTTATCAAATGGTGCAAATTAGAAAAAGTGTAGACATTGAATCAGCATAGACATATTGGTGTACATTGTTCTGTATAAGCGGAACTTGAAAGAAACTATTTTATTTTTATTAAACGGCTAAAAGTTGTTTTTCTTGTCTGTGAAATTCTATTCGAAAACATCTCTCTGCATCTGATATGAAGTACATTTTTCTTACTTAGTTTCACATGCAGTGACGGCATCAACTGGAAAAGTTCTTATAGGTGACGAATATAAGTACCTGTAGTTTGGAAAATAAACAAAAAGATATACGAATTTTTCGCTTTAACGTCATTGTTCTACATTTTTATGTTTAATAATGTAAAATTTATATTTATTCTTTATTCACAATTTCCTTAAAAAAAATTCAAAACACAAAAAATCACAATCGAATAAAACACAGTAAATTTATAATTCTTTACTTATTTAGCCTATTTGATAGTATTTATTTACTAGACTTATGTACATAAAAATGAAGTTATCATATTATAACTTCACCCGCTATCACATGATAAAATAATATATACATGCCCTTGTGAAGGGCGGATCACAACAAAGATTAAAAATAAATCTTTTATTACTAGTTGGGTAAGCCAATTTCAGGATGAGACGACCATAAGAGCTTAATGGGTTTTTTCACTAAATTTTGATTTTTACCCCACTGCACAACGAAAGAAAAATAAAGTTTTTTACTTTTAAAATCCTAAAGTATTTACGGAAAAAATATTTTATCATTGAGATACTTTTTTAATATATTCTAAATCTAAGATATCAGTGCTGAATATGAATTCGGTTATATAGTGAAAAGGCCCATTGAGTAAACTATGTTTATAGTTTTAAGAGTTTGTGGTACGTTAAAAATATTATACAAGGTGTTATTTAAGTATGTGGCCAAACTCCAAGCGGTGATTCTTTAAGTGATTTTAAGAAAAAAAGTTCATATAAACATGGGTCCGAAAATGCATAGTTTTTACGATACAGGGTGTCAAACTTTAAAAAAAAAATCGGATGTTCGTAAATATCTCAATATTCTTTTATTCGATTTTGTTGAAGTTTGGCAATTCTGTTTGTAATAACAAAAGGAAATTTAGCCCCAATTAGATTAAAATTATTAAGTCCAGTGGCGTCCCGGAAAACAGTCCAACTAATATTTTTGACAATAAAATTGCGCGCCACTGACTTTTTTAAAATTATGTATTTTTTTCGAGTGGCGCGCAATTTTTTTGTCAAAAATATTAGTTGGACTGGACTGGACTTAATAATTTTTAAAGTTTGACACCCTATATCGTAAAAACTATGCATTTTCGGACCCATGTTTATATGAACTTTTTTCTTAAAATCACTTAAAGAAACATCCCTTGGAGTTTGGCCACATACTTAAATAACACCTTGTATATCCTGAAGTAACCTGCAAAAAGTTAACAACATTGTTTTTTTATTAATATATTATGTAATCAAAAGTTTCATACAATTCTTTTTGCTTCCCATTAAACAAAACCGTTTGCACATATCGTTAACTTTTTACTAGTTATTGAACAAGAAGTGTAGCCTAAACTGAATAGCGAACGTGAGAAAATACGTCATATCAAAAGGCTATACCCAATCCTTTTTAGACAATGAAACTAAAATATTTAAATGCGTCAAAACAGTCAAAAGGGATTTTTTTGCGGATCTACTGACTAAAAATCAGTGTAAAATAACTAAACATTTTTAGGAATAATCTTCTTGCCTGGTTGCACAAGCGAACTGTAAAGTTCAGTATAAGTCAATAAAATAGGCCATTCCCAATGTAATTAAACCAATCCAATTTGATAGAAAAAATGTATCACTCATTACACACACTTAGACACTATAATGTAAGTTGCAAGATTGGGGTAAAACAGGCATTATAGGTTCTGATAGCAATCTATTATGCGAGAAGAGTAAAAATTCGTTAATGTTTTCAATTTAAAAATTGTGTATTGTTCTTTTTTACGGAAAACTTTTAAGATATAAACAATAAATAAAAAGAAAATATTGTGGCATATCGGACAAGTGTGAAGGACAAAACGGCCGTCGTGGTCTACCCGCCCCCAGGGTATCCATTAAACTTGGATCCCTGTGTATTCCAATATAAAAAATAGTTACACACTTGTCCGATATGCCACAATATTTTCTTTTAATTATTTTCGCGGACACTAAATCTTCTAAATAAACAATAAGGTTTATTCTTTTTTTACATGTTCATGACCAATATTGCGGAGTTCAGTGTTACTAAACCTCAGTTTGCTTCATACACTCAGGCACAGGATATTTTAATAAGTATGTACAGGACTATTTCTTATGTCTCCTTTACTTTATTCATTGAAGACAGGAAATAATTTTAAATGTATAATGAATATCTATTTTAAACGTAACCATGGAGAAATTTTTAAAAGTAGCTACGAGCAATTACTAAATTTAAAAGACACTTGACGTATTATTTAAAACAATAATTGAGCTAGACGATTTCTGTTCTTTAATTTATACTTTTTTATGAGGAACAAATACAAGAAATGGTCATGTATATTTGTTTTGACTGTGTTTATTATTAAATTTCATATATTAAAAGCAAATATGATTCAAGAATACAACTTTGTTTGTTACTGCATTATTATAGCTAATATATGAATCACGACCTATTTTAGAAAATGCTAAAAAGGACACAACATTGTCGCAAGTCTATCTACGAACATATTTATTTTTGCTTTTATGATATGAAATAAAAATTTCTGTTTTAATATCCTTTAGTAACTAATTTAAGTTTAAACTTGTAGCACTCACTTTAGAGAAAAATATTGGCTAGTACCTTCGAGGACTGAATCAAATGTTTTTGCTTAACAGTTTTATTGTATTTACAGCTGGTGTTTATATCTTAAAGAAAATGTAATGAATTTTTTGCGTTTTGTCTGATTTGATATGTATACAGTGTGACCAGTAAAGTCCGCATCATATGGAATTTTTTTTTATTAATAGCTTTATTCGAAATTTTACTTTGGTATTAAGTTCTGCTTCGATCGAGATGAAAATGAAGCAAAAAAGTAGTAGTCACGTGATTCGCATTATCTGTCAATTTTATTTTTTTCCAAAAAAATAATTCAAAAGTAGGGTTATTTCTGAAAGTATCGAAACAAGTTATTGGAAAAAGTTTTTTTAAATGCAGTTTCTAGCCCACATGCAAAATTTTAGCTGCATAAGATAATTTTGATTTTTTACCCATATTTTGTAAATTGCACCACTTTTGCAAAATAAGACTCGACGCAACCTACATAAAACTTCTTAGTTTTGACAATGCTTTATCTCAGATACATTTTCTTTAAAGTGGCGCCATATTAAATGTGTATTTTTCTACAAAATCAAAATTGTGCTATGAAAATTTGGTCGCATGTGATGCAAAGTTTATTTGTTTTTGACCCTGTATAAGGTAACTTCATAAAATAAGTATTTTTGAAAACGTAGTTTGTGTCTGAAAGTAATACACCTTAATATTAAGACAAAAAGAACAGTGCCATCAGTAAAGTGTTCATTAAGTGAATTTAGTGGTGGGTACAAATCAAAATTATCTTATGCAGCTGAAATTTTGCATGTGGGCTAGAAACTGTATTTAAAAAAACTTTTTTCGGTATTTTTAGAAATACTTTTGAATAATTTTTTTGAAAAAATTTAAATTTGTCATACAATGCGAATCACGTGACTACTATTTTTTTGCTTCATTTTCATCTCGATCGAAGCAGAACTTAATGCCAAAGTCAAATTTCGAATGAAGCTATTAATAAAAAAAAATCCCATATGATGCGGACTTAATGGTCACACTGTATATGTATTCATCACCAAATGTGTAACTTGAACGAAAATATAGACATGAGGAAAAAATCCTGGTTAACAATAACGTCACCATACAAAAAGGAAACATTACCGGGGTGACCAAACCTGTCAACAATATTTAACTTGACAAAAACTTACAAATACAAAATTTGCTAAAAATGTACAGCCTCATTCACTAAATGAGTATAATCTTAAAACCTCCTAAATTGACCGATCTATGTTTAAAATGACAAGTGTATATACAGTGTGACCAGTCGAGTCCGCATCATATGGAAATTTTTTTTATTAATAACTTTATTCGAAATTCGACTTTGGCATCAAGTTCTGCTTCGATCGAGATGAAAATTAACCGAAAAATAGTAGTCACGTGATTTGCATTATCTGTCAAATTTTAATTTTTTCTAAAAAATAATTCAAAAGTAGGGTTATTTCTGAAAGTAAGTATCGAAAAAAGTTATTAGAAAAAGTTTTTTTAAATGCAGTTTCTAGCCCACATGCAAAATTTTAGGTGCATAAGATATTTTGATTTTTTACTCATATTTTGTAAATTGCACCACTTTTGCAAAACAAGACTCAACGGAACCTACATAAAACGTCTTTGGTTTTGACAACGCTTTATTTCAGATACATTTTCTTTAAAGTAGCGCCATATTAAATGTGTGTTTTTCTACAAAATCAAAATTGGGCTATTAAAATTTCATCGCATTTGATGGAAAGTTTATTTGTTTTTGACCCTGTATAAGGTAATTTCATAAAATAAGTATTTTTGAAAACGTAGTTTGTGTCTAAACTAAAAGTAATATACCTTAATATTAAGACAAAAAAGAACACAGTGTCATCAGTAAAGTGTTCATTAAGGGGAAAATAAATTTTAGTGGTGGTTAAAAAATCTAAATTATCTTATGCAGCTGAAACTGCATTCAAAAAAACTTTTTCTAATAACTTTTTTTCGATATTTTCAGAAATAACGCCACTTTTGAATTATATTTTTGGAAAAAATCAAAATTTGACAGATAATGCGAATCACGCGACTACTATTTTTTTGCTTAATTTTCATCTCGATCGAAGCAGAACTTGATGCAAAATGTCAAATTTCGAATAAAGCTATTAATAAAAAAAAATCCCATATGATGCGGACTTTACTGGACACACTGTATAAGTCAACAAATTCTTTTATTGTAAATACTTCTTTGTGTTCTCTTTAAATTTATTAAGAATTTTTTGTGATAAAAAATAGGATCAAAACTATTTTGACAACACCATACCGGTAAAATAATGTAATTGCAAAAAAATTCAAATAAAGCGTTTTATGACGTATTAAAACAATGACCGGGCGAAAACACAACTGGGAGACTATAAGATCTAAATATTTTGATGGACTAAATTCAAAACTCTTTAGTGAATAGGGTGGTAATTTTCTCTAAAATATTATCTAAGACAAATAAAACATTTTCCTAGATTTAAGATGTAAATAATGTATTAATTTATTCCTACATTTCTAACATTGTAATGCCAAGTTTAGAAATAGAGTTGTCACATACTCCCGAAATATTAAAGATTTCTCCTTAGTTTTTAAAACTAAATAAGAATGTTGATCGACTGCAAAGTGATGCTGTTTGGTTAAATAATTTCGTTTATTTTGAATTTTAACATTCTTGCTACATAAACCCGCAAAATGTCAATATCCCCGTAATCAACGCTACTTAATAGAATTTTAATAGAAAAAAATATAATAACCAATGATCTTGAGATGAAACAATAACAAATGAACCTATTGACAAAATTGTATTCCATTCCAATTTGGCAGACTCCTAAAGATTTCGCCTAGATCCTAGGACCGCTGCGCAGAGAACAAGTGGTTTTTAAATGTAATTTTAAAATAATATAGGTACTATTTTTATACTATAACATTACCCACTTCAGCAAGCTTAGGGCGATTCGATTGGATAAAAAAAATAATCAAACGACTTAAACGCGCTGAAATGAAAACACACTAGTGGTGTAAAAAATAAGGGCCTACTATTACGTGACATTTGTAAAACATGTAAGTAATATGAAAGGCCAGTGTCGAAGGGTAGAAGTCTTAAAGGTAAGTACACGTTTTAAATCCGGAGCTAGTTAAATAAAATCGATTTTATTCTTACTAATTATTGAAAAGCCTAGAAAGAATTTAAGCCTGGACCTATACAGGGTGACCGGTAAAGTCCGCATCATATGGGATTTTTTTATTAATAGCTTTATTCGGAATTTGACTTTGGCATCACGTTCTGCTTCGATCGAGATGAAAATTAAGCAAAAAAAAAAATAGTAGTCACGTGATTCGCATTATCTGTCAATTTTAATTTTTTCCAAAAAATAATTCAAAAGTAGGGTTATTTCTGAAAGTATCGAAACAAGTTATTGGAAAAAGTTTTTTTAAATGCAGTTTCTAGCCCACATGCAAAATTTTAGCTGCATAAGATAATTTTGATTTTTTACCCATATTTTGTAAATTGCATCACTTTTGCAAAATAAGACTCGGCGCAACCTACATAAAACTTCTTAGTTTTTACAATGCTTTATTTCAGATACATTTTCTTTAAAGTGGCGCCATATTAAATGTGTGTTTTTCTACAAAATCAAAATTGTGCTATTAAAATTTGGTCGCATGTGATGCAAAGTTTATCTGTTTTTGACCCTGTATAAGGTAACTTCAAAAAATAAGTATTTTTAAAAACGTAGTTTGTGTCTAAAAGTAATACACCTTAATATTAAGACGAAAAAGAACACAGTGTCATCAGTAAAGGTTCATTAAGTGGAAAATAAATTTTAGTGGTGGGTAAAAAATCAAAATTATCTTTTGCATGTGGGCTAGAAACTGCATTTAAAAAACCTTTTTTCGATATTTTCAGAAATAACCCCACTTTTGAATTATTTTTTGAAAAAAATTAAAATGACAGAAAATGCGAATCACGTAACTACTATTTTTTTGCTTAATTTCCTCTTGATCGAAGCAGAACTTGATGCCAAAGTCAAATTTAGAATAAAGCTATTAATTAAAAAAAATACCATATGATGCGGACTTTACTGGTCACCATACTGTATTTAAAAAGCCACAATTAATTTACCAAAGCACCACTTTGAAGCCACATAGGTTTCCTAGTCCAACACTCGCGGAAATAAAGGAACTAAAAAGGGTCCTTTAAATGCTAGGAAACGGTCATACAAGATATCAGTTGCTGACACAATTGATTATAAACCAAATGATCGCCTGAAATTCGTCTCATTTTCAAACCTTTGGAGTCCCGCGGCTTGTCTATAATTTTTAATTCAATTTGTATACCACCCTCGTATTCCAAACTTAACCTATCATTTACGTCGTTCGAACTTACGAGCTGTTTCGGTGGAATTTGGTCGTTTATAGTCTTTTTTACCAATTCAAGAATATCGTTCGAATGAAGTTTCGAACAAACGTCGCTGAGTTCGAATTCAAACGACCCGGAATTTTTGTGAAGGTTCGACTGCATGCTGGGACAATCGGACGAAGGGAATCGTATCGAATCGTTCAGATTTAGTTTTAAGTTCTGAAATATTTGAAAGTTTTCGGCCTGTCCACCTGAAACAAAAAAAATATTATGTAGGTGGTTTCTATGGGTTTAAGGATCTTAGGGAGCAAATGAAACTCAAATTTTAATTTGCCGACGAAATCAAATCTTGATTTGAATTAAGATTTGTAATTTTTTCAAACAAATCAGTTGTGTTTCTATCGGTTATTGTTGAAATCTAAGAAAGAATCCTATCCTGTTTCAGAGCCCTGAGGAAGGAATTATATTTAAAATTTGAGTTTCATTTGCTCCCTAAGATCCTTAAACCCATAAAAATCACCTACATAAAAAGTCTATTTTAGGTTTTATGGTTATTTCATTTTTATGACGTGTATATGATTATGGTTTTTAAATTGTATAAGGTTTTTATTTTTAAATATATATATATTAAAATGTTATAAATGTAAAGTTGTCTTATGTTCAACTTTTTTGTTTCTAAATATAATTCTTTTGAAGGATAAAGATAATCTTTATTGAATATAATTTTTTGAAACCTTTTTTGAAGTATTTCTAATTTTTTAACTAAAGTTCTATTTATTTCCCCCCAACCTAAAATTCCGTAATTTAAATGAGTTTCAACTAACGCGTAATATAATATTTTCATATGTCTTACATTTAAAAATTTTTTAATGTTTTTAAAAATCGGTAGTAAACTTCTTAATTTTTTAATTAAGTATTCTAAGTGAAAATTCCAATTTAATTTACTATCAAAAATAACTCCTAAATATTTTATTTTATTAACTTTAAAAATTTGAATGTCTTCATTTATTTGAATACTATTCATATTTCGTGGTAGAATATTTAGGTTTAAAGTAAAAGGAATATAATTTGATTAATTAAAATTAATTGTTATCAACCCAATTTTTTATAATTTTTAAATCTTTTTTATTTTTATTATTTAAGTTTTCCCAATTTGTATCAGTATAAAAAATTAAATTAATTAATTAAAATTACAAAAAGCTGTAGTTTTAATACGAAACAGCCGTACCGCCAAAAATCCTAACAAAATGGTGACAAGTATAATTTATCCAAAGTCAGTGTGATGACATTCCATACGGCGGTAAACAGTCTTAAAGAGTTACCGCCGTTTGTATGCGTATGGAATGATTGGAATGTCATCACACTGACTTTGGATAAATTATAACAAAGTATACTTTTGTATCATTTTACATGGTTACATGTTTACATGTTACAAAGTAATGGGCGAGTCAATGAATTCCATAAGTATAAAAGTGTTTACGACAATATGGATGTAAACTAGGAAAGTTCTGCCTATAAAGAAAACATTTTGTGTTGGTGGAAACCTTAACCTTAATATCATAAGATTTCAAAAAAGTCTTAAGTCTAAAACATGTTTAAAATGTTCCATTTCCCATATTAGTTTCGTAAAAGTAAATTTCGAAAAACATCTGGTGGTATGGTACTGATCTATAAATACCTGCATTGCTAAGTTCTCTGTTAATCTGCATCGTATCGATAGCCCTAGTTCTAAAATCCGTCTCAAACGCATGACTGGACTGGGTATTGGAACTACTGCTAGGGCTCTGATTTCCTATGCTCAAACTATCGTTCGATAACGAATCGTCCGAATAACAAGAACTTTTATCAGAGTTCCGCCTCAGAAAAAACTCGTCGGAATGTTGAGGTTGGGATTCATCTCCAGGAGCTTTGGTCTCGTTTTCTTGACTTGTTTTTCTTCCGATGCCTCTAGTTATACTGGGAGTGTTTTCCGATGGCTCGGAGATTATGAAGGATGGAATTTTCGAGATCTTATGGTTGTCCAAGCTGTCCATGGAATCTTCTGAAGTGTCTGATCCTGCGACCAAGGTTACTTCGCTTCCTGTAAAAGAATAAACAGTGTTATTTTTTAATAAAATAACAGAGAAAAAGATAATTATAATATAAGACGTTTTGTTCCTCTCTGTGTGGTAGACGGTGCAATAATTATACAGTGTCATCATTAAAGACCGCATCAAATAAGATTTTTTTTTAATTAATAGCTTTATTCAAAATTTGACTTTGGCATCAAGTTCTGCTTCGATCGAGATGAAAATTAAGCAAAAAATAGTAGTGACGTGATTCACATTATCTGTAAAATTTTAATTTTTTCCAAAAAATAATTCAAAAGTGGGGTTATTTCTGAAAATATTGAAAAAAGTTATTAGAAAAAGTTTTTTAAATTAAATCGTTGAAAATAGATAAACTTTACGTTAAGTTAAACTAAAATTTATTTTCCATTTAAAAAACACTTTACTGAAGACACTGTGTTCTTTTTTGTCTTAATATTAAGGCGTATTACTTTCAGACACAAACTACGTTTTCAAAAATACTTATTTTATGAAGTTACCTTATACAGGGTCAAAAACAAATACTTTATACTTTGCATCACATGCGACCAAATTTTAATAGCCCAATTTTGATTTTGTAGACAAACACACATTTAATATGGCACTACTTTAAAGAAAATGTATCTGAAATAAAGCATTGTCAAAACTAAGAAGTTTTATGTAGGTTGCGTTGAGTCTTATTTTGCAAAAGTGGTGCAATTTGCAAAATATGGGTAAAAAATCAAAATTATCTTATGCAGCTGAAATTTTGCACGTGGGCTAGAAACTGCATTTAAAAAAACTTTTTCTAATAACTTTTTCGATATTTTCAGAAATAACCCCACTTTCGAATTATTTTTTGGGAAAAAATTAAAATTTGACAGTAAATGCGAATCACGTGACTTCTATTTTTTTGCTTAATTTTCATCTCGATCGAAGCAGAACTGGATGCCAAAGTCAAATTTTGAATAAAGCTATTAATAAAAAAAATCCCATATGATGAGGACTTTACTGGTGACACTGTACCGTGCGTTCAATTTATCTTGATAACATTTTGATTCACTGTAACTTTTTTGTTTTTAAAGATATGAAAGTAAATAAAAAAACAAAATGTAGGGTTGGTTGCCAAGTTTTTTCCTAAGTTACATATAAAACAAAACACTATTAATTTTCTGACATATAAGTCTACCTTATGTTTTTTTAAATGGAACACCCTGTATATTATATATGTGTTTAATAGAATACGTTATTTTGTTTACAATAATATAGCACACTTTATATTTTAACCCACATGACATATTGGCAAAAATATGAAATTTTTATATTTTTACAAATTAACGTATAACAAGAATACTAACATATTTGCAATAATAAAAAGGTCTAAAATTATTTAAATAATTTTAGTATATATAACTGTCACAATTACTCTACAACAAACGTTATATTATATTACAATATGTCAAATATAAAAATATCTTTGTCACAGCACTCTTTGAGATCAAAATATAAAAATTTCATATTTTTGCCAATATGTCAAAAACGTGTAGGTTAAAATATAAAGTATGCTATATTATTGTAAAGGTAATAACGTATTCTATTAAACACATATATAATATACAGGGTGTTCCATTTAAAAAAAAAAACATAAGGTAGACTTATATGTCAGAAAAGTGATAGTGTTTTGTTTTATATCTAACTTGGGAAAAAACTTGGCAACCAACCCTACATTTTGTTTTTTTGTTTACCTTTATATCTTTAAAAACAAAAAAGTTACAGTGAATCAATATGTTATCAAGATAAATTGAACGCACGGTACATATATTTTGAAAGTACCTCGGAACATCCAAATACAAATATGTGATCTTCGACAAATGGTAAAACCATTAAATATTAAGAAGAAATATGTATGTGATACCATTACGGGGGCATACGGTTTTACTCCTTAACCCCTATTACTGTATTCTCTTTACCCAATTGGCACAGGGACGGCTGCTACATAGGAGCTGCAGAACCACCAAAATTTTTAAGGTTGAAAATTAGAATTTTAAAAAAATCCTAAAAAGTTAAAATGTTGTTTTTGACGAACCTTGTATAGTAATCGCAATCTGATATTCGAAATTGTAGTTTCAGCACAAGCAGACGTTTTTATAAAGAATGACTTTTTCTTCTATACCTACTAATAAAAAAAATTTCCTCTTCCAAACTCTATCCCTGGACACACTGTATAAAGTCGCCACAGTGGATCTTTGCCCGTGCGTCATCAATCAACGATCAGGACTCAACGTGGTTAATAACTCTGCATCCTTGTTTATTACAGTAACAAGTTTGAATAAAAGCATAAAAGAACGTCTCCAAGATTCCGCAATAATATAACGTGCTAGACAAGAATAAAACTATAAACGTCAATTAATTACTTTTTTTTTTGTTTAGTTGACTACCGTTGTATTTTAGAACGTCATTGTCAACCTTATTTTGATCTGCCAATCTAATTCGTATTTTGTAAATTTGTGTGCCTTAAAACTGTTCCTTTTTCTAAAAATAGTTCTTTTTAGAGCTAATTATACCCACCATCTGTCTTGGCGGTAAGTATTTATGGATTTTTATAATAGCTAATTTATTTATTTTAAATATTCTAACCGTGAAAGTTCTTTGAAAAGTTTACGGTAGTGGCTAAATTCCCTTAAATGAAAGGATGTCAAAAATTTCACTTTTGCAATTTTAATAGTCAATAAAACACCAAACTTTTCGATATTTTAAGCTTTAAAAATAGTATTAAATGTATTAACATTTGTTTGTCGATTTCTTTTAGATAATAGAGAATGCCGGGCAAAACTTAAAATAAATAATAATTTTTCGGGATATTCTGTAGGTACGTCAAACGGTAGGCAGGCATGTCCATTTTATGAACTTATACTTAGTTTTGACTTTTTTCGTCTCGTAATTTTGATTTGATTCATACGATTTTGATGACGTGAAAGTGATGACGCACGGGAAAAGATCCACTGTGGCGACTTAATATCTCATCAGTGGGATGTTTAACAGTAAATAATAATAAGGTATTGAAATCGGTTTAAAAACAGATATTGACTTGCGGTTTTCACAGATATTTTTCTTATTCTTCTTTTTAATTTTTGAAAAAAATAAAGAAATTGCTGATTCTGCGCTGCGCTGAATAGCGCCCTATAGCTGTCGCAACGTAATGCAGAAAAATCTATTTTTTTTAACTTGACAAAACAAAAGGAAATCTAGCGAGTTCAAATTTGTCAAATTCTGGTAAAACAAACCAAAGTTGTGAATATTTTTTTATAGAAATATTTATCCCCTCCTACAAGCAAAGAGGTCTACTTAATATTTTTGATAAAATTCATTATTTCTATTAAAACTTAGCTTGTTTATGCTATTTATATAGTTCTTATTTGCAAAATACAGGGTTAGAACACTTTAATTATTCGGAACACCCTGTATACTATTTATTTAAATTTATTTTTAACCATAATATGAACTTGTAACAGTTTTATTGAAATAAAGAAAAAATATTATTGTTTTATATGTACTTTTTGTGCTTTCTGTTTGTTCGACGCTGTATATTTCCAGAACTGGTCATAGGAAGAGTGAAATTTATAATAAAAATGTAAGTAAAACACTTCAAACAAAAGATATTAAAAAATAACGATATTTAACCGATCTAATTTTCATATGCCGAGTGATTATTTTCTATTGAGTATCACCGCAAAGTTGAATATAAAAAAATATCTACAATATTTCTTTAAAAACTAGTAAAAAAATATAAACTTTTTTGAGCCACCCTGTATAAATACAAAAATATATAAATTCTGATAGCTTACTCCAAGCTAAAGTAATCTACAGTCTTAGTTTTTTAATATATAATTTAATACCGAAAACACAATTTAACAAAAAATATTCTATAACTTTCGTCACTCACCCGGTATATAAATAAAAATTTTCCATAAGAGAAGGGCGGGGGATTTTACTTATTTTTAAAACTATGAAATCCCCTTAAGAATGCAACAATCATTATAAATATACATTTTTATAAAACCATATCACAGAATATATAGCTCGTAGCTATATGTATATGCTGTGACCATATTTTATTATAGGAATGCTAAAAATCGTTTAGAAATAATATTAACACAAAATATTACCTATTTAATTGCAAAACGATGACTGAAATTTAAGTAAAAAAAATAATTAAAAAAAAGTTGGTATCCCAAAGATATAATTTTTGTTATTTGTTAGGAATTTTGTATGCAGGGGTTTTAAATTTTAAGACTTAAAAAATTCGCTCCACCCCACTGATCACCCT